>CM066733.1:38176250-39431666 GCA_033961575.1 Aselliscus stoliczkanus
TTATTCTTCATTGCCTTAAGACAAAATAACAATGGCTGAGATGTCTGTTTAATAAAACATGGGATTTTCACTAAGCAAAATCCAACTCTGTTGTATACAAGAGACACCACCTCATATAAAGTAATTCAGACAGCCTAAAAACAAAGGGATGGGCAGAGGTATAAAAGATAAATGAATACAATAAGAAAATAGGAGTATTTCCTGCTATCAAACAGAATAGAATTTAGGCCAAAAGGCAGTTAATGTAAAAAACAACAAACAAAAACTAATTTAGCTACATGTGCAAAACTTAATCTAGTTTATTTCATGAATGCAAGAAAAACTTAGATTATTTCTTGTAAATGCCTCTGATAATCATAAAGAAAACTTAAATCATCTTCCTAAAATGATGTTAGAAAGTCGCTTTTAACCAATCCCCTGCCGTCTGGAAACCCCCACCTTAAAAACCAATCGCTGTGAAGGTTAAACAGCTTCCTCACTTTATAAGCCATCCTGTAATGACAGGCCTCTGAGTTTCATACCACTTTCCAGTTTGCAAGTCTCCCTTTTTGTGAATAGTTGGTTTCTTTTTCAATAAAATATTCACAACAAGTAAAGTTTTCTGAATTTTCTTTTGACATATTAAAAGCTACAATTCGCAAAGAAGATACAATATTTATGAAAGTCTATGTATCAAAAACATAGCAATCACTTTCACAAAGCAAAAATGATAAGGAAATAAGGGGAAAAAGAGAGAAACCCATGAAAAAGAGAAAATGTTGTCATTATAGTCTTAGACCAAAACAGATCAAGTGGACTAAAAAAACAGGTAAGGATATAGAAGACCTATACAATATGGCTGATAGGTGTTATAATATGTACTCTACTCTATAATCCCAGAGTAGAGAATATTCCTTCTTCTCCAACACAAATGGCTACTGACCAAATATTAAGTCAGAAAGATAGCCTTGTAAGTTCCATAAAATAGAAATATTAAAATATTATTTGATGACAATGCATTAAAACCCAAAATTATTAACAAAATCAGAAAACTCCTGAATATTTATAAAAAGAAACTCTATGTGAAATAATTCTTGAGTGGAAGGGTAAATACAAACTGAAATTCCTGTGTTTCTTAAACAGTCATGATGATGTAAACACAGTATACCAAAATCTACGGGGTGAGCTCAAAGTCATGAATTCACAAACTTTAATAAGGAAGAAATGACCAGTAAAACAGAAAAAATTAAAAGAACCAAAGGAAACTATATGATTTATGCAAAATTTTCAAATAGCTATACAAAAGAATTGATAGTTACTTAGGAAAATACATTTTAACCAAAATCAACACCATTGAAGATAAATCTTGAATAAACCAATTTCCATAGAAAAAATAAAGGTATCAAATTTCTACTCCACAAAAAAAGCAGAAGGTCCAGATGATTTCATAGGGAGACATCACCAAGTTTCTAAAGGACAGGTATTTTAAATATTGTTCCAGAGGACAGAAAATGAAGGAAAACTCACAAATTACTTTTATGATGTAAGTATAATATTAATACCTAAACTTGAGTAAGATCACACACACACACACACACACACACACACACACACACACACACACGGGCCTGTTCTATATTCTCCTCTTTTTACTAGAGACGTCTGGGGAAGGAAAAAAAAATGGTCCAGTCAAATCCCCTTGCAAACAAATTGACAAACATGTTAGTGGCATTTATCTACAATATACTTTTAGTAGGATAGACCTTTTAGTAGAATAATTGCTCATTTTATATAAACTCAGATGTGGGTTTATAAGGCATGCTTTTTTTGAAAATGTCACATAAGCTGGATATCTAATCTAAAGGGGCCCAAACCGGGTATGTTCTGCTCACATGGCTCTCTGCTAAGGTAATGTTGCATAGACATTGTTTAAAACGTTGCATGCTAAATCCAAACCAGAAGATATCCTTACAAGAGGGACAAAGGAAATTTGGGGAATTGTGTTGATGGTCTCAGACCATTCCAAAAAAGAATCTATATTTTACTAGTGTCTACATTGTTTTAGTTATTTGTTATTTAGTTATTTGTAAGTTTAGTACTGCACAGGTTCAACTTTGTGTTGAACATAATGTTACAGTCCTACTCTAGATATTATCTATCTGTCTAGAAGGAGGAAGATGATGATAATGTTGATAGGGATAGGGACAGAGGTAGAGGTGAAGATGGACACAGTGATAGAGATAGAGACCTCAGGTCTAATGCCAGTACCTTATTTAATGAGGAAACAGTAGAGTCATTCTGTGGAAAAACACAATGTTTCCTTACCCAATTCCCCAATTTAAAAATCTTAATAAACACAATGTTTCCTTACCCAATTCCCCAATAAAAAAATCATATATATATATATGGAAAGATGAAACCTTGACAGAAAAAGAATGAAGCTGTATGAAACTTTAGCTGTATGAAAAAATGTTGAACTTCACCCATAATAAAAGAAATGAGCATTTAAACCACACTGAGACCATTTCTCACTAATCAAATTAGCAAAATTTCAAAAGCTTCACTACACATTTTGTTGGTTAGATTGTGAAAGAACAGTGCTCCCTTGCATTGCCAGGGTAGAGCAGAATTGTACATTCCCTAGGGAGGTGATCTGGCAATATCTAACAAATTACATACGTTTTTGTCTTTTGATCCAGAAGTTCCCCTATTATGACTACCCTGAATATGCATCTCTGATAATATAAAAATATACATGAACACATTTATTAATTTTACGGTTATTTGCAAAAGAAAAATATTGGAAACAACCACAGGAGAAAAATTATGGTACATGGAATACTATTCAGCTGTATGAAAGAATGAAAAAATAAGAAAGACCTCTAAGAACAGATATGAAATAATTGCTAGGATATATTTTTAAGCAAAATACCTAAGATAAAAATATCATATTTTTTAAATATACTTCTTGTGTATGAAAGACATGAAAGTATATGTGTATATGTTTCTAAATACAATCCTCACTACAAGAATTTAGGAACCCTGGGAGCTAGTACCAGAAATGAGGTAGGAAATGTTCAAAGTGAGCCTGGGATAATGTGCTGGGACAGAAACTAAGGAAGTGCCAAAAGCCTGATGTAGGGGTGTCAACACGGCCCAGGGGTGCTCTTGTAAGAGCGTTCATTTGACAATTTGGATATAAAATAATTAATAGATTACAACACATTGGCTTAAAAAGGATCTATGGGTCCTTAGTAAAAATGAAAAAGTCTTCTTTACAGAAGGATATAAACTAATAAATGTATAAGAAATGACAATTATGAAATCACAGCTTTGTAACTACCAATATGATCATTGATTCAGGAAAGCATCATGAATGACTCCTCAAACTATTGAAAATTTGTCAAGGAACAAGTATTCACATAGGAGTGGCCTCAAATTATTGCTATACAGAATATTTCTAAATTAAGAAAGTGACCTTTAAAAAGCTGATACACTATAAAGGGCATAATATCCTCTATTCAATATACTTGACAAAAACTTTTAACCTGAATCTAATTATAAAGAAACAATCAGATAAATCCAAATGATTGTTTTTATTGTTTTTATTTTAAAGCACTAATTTGGTCTCTTTATAATAGTCAATGTCATGAAAACAAACAAAAAGCAGGGGAACTACCCTAGATTAATTTTAATGTAAGCTATACATTGATATAAGAAAATTACCATATCCTTGGAAAGCATTTAAGAGTCAAGGATCATGATGTCTGCAATTTGTTTTCAGATAGTTGATGAAATGTATATATGTACATAGAGAAAGAGAAAGCAAATATGACAGAATGTTAATAATCAGAAAATCTAACTGAAGGATAGGGGTTTTTGTACTATTTTTTCAACTTGCTTACAGATTTGAAATGATTCAAGATAAAATGTTGGAGGACCTAAGATTTTCCAAGGCTTTAATATTTTGAATCTTCATGACTTGCTTAGTTAATGATTCCCAGGTTCTTCTTCTCTCGCTCTCACTCTCCCCGTATGTATGTATGTGAAATTTCCTACTTGAGTCACATTAAACTAACTGAAAACGTGAAAGGGATACTGTTGCTCCATGGAAGCAGCAGCACAGTAGAATGGAGAGACCCCTGACTGGGAGAGAGAATCTAATCCAAGCTCTGCTGCTAATATGCATATAGGTTATAGACACATTACTTCTCATCTCTGAGACTCTATGGCCCTATCTGTATAATGGAGAGTTTTTCAAGTTGCATTTGTAAATATGTTTCAAACTCAATCTTACTGTAATAGAGGACCTTCAAATTCCGGTGACACCTGTTTTGCAGGTGATCAGCTCCCAAGCATGCTGTCTCCAGGAAGAGCTGAGTAGTGTGCAGCACCTTTGTTCATGTCGTGCTGGCTTCTAAGAATTTCTAAGTGATCAATGTAAAGGGAGAAGAGTTTGGAGTGTCAGGGTGAAAGCAGAATATGTTGGCCCATAATTTTTATTTAATTTGAATTGCAGCTTCCTGGCTTACCCATTCTACTATCAATCTAATTATCCTGCAAAATTTCGAGTTGTTCATCAAGGCAGGAAATACTGGGAGGAAAAAAAGTTTACGTTGAGGCACTTTTATGAAGTCACCATCGCTTCCCATGGTGCTGCTCCACCAGGAAACCCAGCTGATACCTTGATTCGTTATGTTTCCAAGGGAGGGTAGAGAAGAAACTTCCAGGTAACTTCAAGAGGACGAGGGTATACCCTTCTGCCCACCCCACCCGCCAACCCTCTGATTACTCCTCCGACTTTTTACTGACAACTGAAATCCCACAACAGGAATAGCATTCCTTTGGCTTCACTTAGTTTTGTTACTTGACTCTTCATCAGAATGCTGATATTAAGAAGAAATATAGCATGACTTTATCAGTTTAATCATCAGTAGTGTTAATTTAAGAGGTCAGTTCTTAAGAAATTCAGTATTGAGTTGAAGAGGTAGAGTCTGAGGGCATTTGAGGATGTTGAGATAAATGAGAGCGGGGAGATAAAGGCCAGAGAGGAGATGATGAGAGGAAGTGTAAGACAGACCAGTCACTCACAGCTCCGCTGTCTTGAGGCCCTTCCTACCTGTGTGAATACCTGGAGATGCCCAAGAGAAAAGCCAATCTGAGCAAGAGACAAAGGGAGGTTCTTTAACTAACCCTGGACAACCTACAAGATTACTAGGATGAAAGGTACTGGTGGTTTTTGCTTTTCATTTCAGATGGCACCAGACTGGAATGGGTCAACACTGTTCTAAGATTGTTAGACATAAACTCCACCTGTCATGGATAACTCTGAAGCACTTAACAGCACAAGTACTATGATAAAGCTGAGTTATAAATGTCTCTAAGTGGCATAATCTATCTCTCTGTGCTCCAGCTATTCTAAATAGCCCATCAAAATGTACGGGGCTCCCGAGGGCAAATGGTCCTTTTGAAGCATCTTTTATCCCCTTCAGTGGCCAGGTAGCCAGATCTTCAGGAAAGGAGCATGGATAGGGTGCAGCGCGGATTCCTGTGGGTCCTATTCATTAACCACGTGAATCACTGATACAGCTTTAAAGGGTTTCATCACAATGAACCACACTTCCCTGATGCTCCACCAGGCTGGAGTGAAGCTTTAAATGGATCCCACGTGAGGCTTCTCTGTGCAGAGCAAGCCCCCACAGTGCACCTCAGATATGTCCACAGCGAACAGCCTGTAAATGTCAGCAGCCCCATCAGCTCCTGGGTTAGAAGCGATCTTCTGTATGGGAGAGTTGGCTTACAAAGTCGAGTCTAGTTCATTCATTCTCCCCCTCTGCCCTGGCAGATGGGATGGGCCATCAGAGGCATCTCAGAAGCGAGGAGGCAGGAGGGTAAAGCTGCTGGTAGAGCTGACGAATAGCTGGACAGCTGAGTATATTGGACCTGAGTGATGACAATTACAGCCTCTTTACCTCTCAGGCTTTTCAATGGGTTTCAGAAAGTCCGATAATTCTGAACGCCATGGAAAGCTCTCATCTGAAAGCTGCAAGGAGAGATGGAAAGTTTATTTCTATCGGTCAGTGATTCAGTGAACTCAACATGCAATTGAAAAAGAGAAGCACTTTTGTACTAATGCAGACACAAAATTTAGACAATAGTAGTAGGAGAAATAGATCAGGTTCGTTCACTTCGTATATACCGGCAGACTACTTCTAGAAGGCCAATTAATAGTTAACACAGGAAGAATTCTCAATATCTTCAGAGCTTATTAAAATATTCTCGCCTGCAGAAATACTAATGCCTGCAGATTAACCCATTTTCTGAGTTTTGAGACATTCTATTAACATCTTTTACATCATTTTTATGTAAATAAGTTTCTGTATTTGGCCAGTTTACTGTCACCCATTTAATTTTTTAGTCCCAAGTATAGGTTTGAAACAAGTTCAGTCTTTTTTCATTTTTTTTTATTAATTTCAGGTGTACAACACAATGCAATAGTTATACTCTTTACCCCCCAAAGTGACAACTCCCTCCCCCAGTTCGCCACCCCACTCCCCCCAATATCATACATATCCATCACAACTCCACTGACTCCCCTCCACAGTATGCCCCACATCCCGTGACCATCCACATATTCAGTTGCAGTTGGCATACAATACTATACAACATCAGTTTCAGGTGTACAGTGCAGTGATCAAGCCTCTACTCCATCCATGAAGTGGTCTCTCTAACAAGACATGTGACTTTCTGACACACCATAAAATTTTAACAACGTTATTATATTCCCCGAACTGTGTTTCATATTCCTGTGGCAATATTGTAGTTGTCTATTTATGCTGTCTAATCCCTTCCCCTTCCCCCTCATCCCCACCCCGCTCCCAACTAGCAACCCTCAGTTTTTCCTCTACGAGTCTGTTTACTTTGATCGTTCACTCAGCTCTTCAGACTCCACACACAAGTGAGATCACATGGTACCTGTCCTTCTCCGACTGACTTATTTCACACAACATAATAGTCTCTTCACAACATTATCAAATTACATTCCCGGAATTGCCCCCATATCCCTGCGGCAACATTGTAATTCCACCTACACTGTCCAAAACCTTCCCCCTCTCCCTCTTCCCTACTTCCTCCCAGCCAGCAACCATCAGTTTTTCCTTTATATCTGCTTGATATGACTTCAATCTTCTTACATTTACTGAGACTTCTTTTGTGGCCTAACATGGTCTATCTTGGAAAATGTCCCATGTGTACTTGAGAAGAGTGTATATTCTGTTTTTTCAGGGTGAAATGCTCTAAAAATATCAACGAAGTCCAGTTGGTCTCAAGTGTCATTTAAGGCCCCTCTTTCTGTGTTGATTTTCTGTCTAAAGGGTCTGTCCATTGGTGACAATGGTGTTGAAGTCCCCTACTATGATAGTGTTACTGTTGATCTCTGTCTTTATGTCTGTCAAAATCTGTTATATGTAATTAGGTGTACCTATGTTGGGTGTTTAGATGTTTATTAGGGTTCTAGTGCCCTTCTTTGACTTTTATTGTGGTCATTTTAAAGTCTGTTTTGTCTGAAATAAGTACTGCTACTCCAGCTTTTTTTTATCCTCATTTCCATTTGCACGAAATATCTTATTCCATCAGTAAACAGCATATACATGTGTCCTATTTTCTTATCCACTCAGCCACTCTCTGTCTTTTTTTAAATATATATTTATATATACTTTTAATTAGCTTCAGGTGTACAACAAAGTGCAATAGTTATACTTTTTACCCCTTAAAGTGACAACCCCCCTCCCCCAATTCTCCCCTCCCACATCATACTATCTATTACAATTCCTTTGACTCCCTTCCACCATATAATCCACATCCCGTGACTGTCTATATATTCAATTACTGTTGGCATACAATATTATACAACATCAATTTCAGGTATACAGTGCCGTGATCAAGCCTCTACTCCATCCCTGAAGTGGTCTCCCTAACAAAACATGTGACCATCTGACACCCCACAAAATTTTAACAACATTATATTCCCCGAACTGTCTTTCATATCCCTGTGACAATACTGTAGTTACCTATTTATGCTGTCTAATCCTTTCCCCTTCTCCCTCATCCCCACCCCTCTCCCAACTAGCAACCCTGTTTTTCCTCTATATCTATGAAACTATTTCTGTTTCTTATGCTCATTCATTCAGTTTTTCAAATTCCACATATAAGTGAGATCATGTGGTATTTGTCTTTCTCTGACTGACTTATTTTACTCAACATAATAGTCTCTAGTTCCATCCATATTGTTGCAAATGGTACAATTTCATTCTTCTTTATAGTGGAGTAATACTCCATTGTATAAATGTACCACAGTTTCTTAAGCCAGTCATCCACCGATGGGCATTTCGGTTGTTTCCAAGTCTTGGCTATTGTAAATAGCGCTGCAATAAACATAGGGGTGCATATATTTTTTCAAATTAGCGTCTTGGATTCCTCTGGGTAGATTCCCAAGAGTGGAATTGCTGGGTCATACGGCAGTTCCATTTCCAGTGTTTTGAGATACCTCCATACTGATTTCCATAATGGCTGCACCAATTTGCAGTCCCACCAACAGTGCACCAGGGTTCCCTTTTCTCCATACCCTCGCCAACACTTGTTGTTTGTTGATTTGTTGATGATAGACATTCTGACTGGAGTGAGGTGGTATCTCATTGTGGTTTTTATTTGCATTTCTCTGATGATTAGTGAGGTTGAACATTTTTTCATATGCCTGTTGGCCATCTGTATGTCCTCTTTAGAGAAATACCTCCTCATATCCTCTGCCCATTTTTTAATTGGGTTGTTTGTTTTTTTGGTGTTGAATTGCATGAGTGTTTTATAAATTTTGGATATCAACCCCTTATCATATATATCATTGGCAAATATCTTCTCCCATTCAGTAGGCTGCCTTTTTGTTTTATTGATGATTTCCTTTGCTGTGAAAAAACTTTTAAGTTTGATGTAATCCCATATGTTCATTTTTTCTTTCATTTCCCTTACCCAAGGGGATATATCGGTAAAAATATTACTCAGGGTAATGTCTGCAAACTTACTCCCTATATTTTCTTCTAGGAGTTTTATAGTTTCAGGTCTTACATTTAAGTCTTTAATCCATTTTGAGTTTGTTCTCGTATATGGTGTAAGTAGAAGGTCTATTTTTATTTTCTTGCATGTGTCAGTCCAATTTTCCCAGCACCATTTATTAAACAGACTATCTTTACTCCAGTGTAAATTCTTGCTTCCATTGTCATAGATTAAATGACCGTATATAGATGGGTTTATTCCTGGTCTCTCTATTCTATTCCATTGGTCTATGTGTCTGTTTTTATGCCAGTACCAAACTGTTTTGATTACTGTAGCCTTGTAGTATGTTTTGATGTCAGGTAGTGTGATGCCTCCCACTTTGCTCTTATTTCTCAACATTGCTGTAGCTATTCGGGGTCTTTTGTGACTCCATATAAATTTTAGGATTCTATGTTCTATTTCAGAGAAAAATGTCCTTGGTAGTTTGATTGGAATTGCATTGAATCTATATATTGCTTTAGGAAGTATTGACATTTTAACTATATTAATTCTTCCTATCCATGAGCATGGTATGTATTTCCATTTATTTGTATCTTCTTTGATTTCTCTCTTCAGTGTCTCATAATTTTGTGAGTACAGGTCTTTTACTTCTTTAGTTAAATCGATTCCTAGATATTTTATTGTTTTTGAAGCAATTGTAAAAGGGATTGATTTCCTGATTTCTTCTTCTGATAGTTTATTATTGGTATATAGAAATGCCACTGATTTCTGAATATTAATTTTGTAACCTGCTACCTTATCAAATTTGGGTATCAGTTCTAGCAGTTTTTTGGTGGAGTCTTTGGGATTCTCTACATATAGTATCATGTCATCTGCATATAATGACAATTTTACTTCCTCTTTTCCAATTTGATTGCCTTTGATTTCATTTTCTTGTCTGATTGCTGTGGCTAGAACTTCCAGAACTATGTTAAATAGAAGTGGTGAAAGCGGGCAGCCTTGTCTTGTTCCTGATCTTAAGGGGAAAGCTTTCAGCCTTTCCCCATTGAGAACGATGTTTGCTGTGGGCTTATCATATATGGCCTTTATTATGCTGAGGTATGATCCCACTATTCCCACTTTGTTAAGAGTCTTTATCATAAATGGCTGCTGGATTTTGTCAAATGCCTTTTCTGCATCTATTGATATGATCATATGATTTTTATTTATCAGTTTGTTAATGTGATGTATTACGTTAATTGATTTGCAGATATTGAACCAGGCTTGCATACCAGGAATGAATCCCACTTGATCGTGGTGTATGATCTTTTTAATGAGATGCTGAATTCGGTTTGCTAGTATTTTGTTGAGAATTTTTGCATCTATGTTCATTAGTGATATTGGCCTGTAGTTTTCCTTTTTTGTAGTATCTTTGTCTGACTTAGGTATCAGGGTGATAGTGGCTTCATAGAAAGAGTTTGGGAGACTTCCCTCCTTCTGTATTTTTTGGAATAGTTTGAGGAGAATAGGTACTAATTCTTTTTTGAATGTTTTGTAAAACTCACCTGTGTAGCCATCTGGTCCAGGGCTTTTGTTGGTTGGAAGATTGTTGATTACTGATTCAATTTCTTTGGCAGTAATCAGTCTGTTCAGAGTTTCTGTTTCTTTTTGGTTCAGACTTGGTAGATTGTATGCTTCTAGAAATTTATCCATTTTTTCCAGATTGTCGAATTTGTTAACATATAGTTGCTCATAGTATTGTCTTAAAATTTTCTGTATTTCTGTGGTATCTGTTGTCACTTCTCTTTCATTTCTGATTTTAAAAAGTTGGGTCCTCTCTCTCTTTTTCTTGGTTAGTCATGCTTTTTATCTTTTCAAAAAACCAACTCTTGGCTTCATTGATCTTTTGTATTGTTTTTTGGTTTTCTATTTCATTTATTCCTGCTCTGGTCTTTATTAATTCCTTCCTTATGCTCCCGTTAGGCTTGTTTTGCTGTTTTTTTTTCGAGTTCCCTTAGGTGTAGAGGGAGTCTGTTGATTTGAGATTTTTCTTCCTTCTTTAGGTAGGCCTGCACTGCTATGAACTTCCCTCTTAGGACTGCTTTCGCTGCGTCCCAGAGATTTTGGGGCGTGGTGTTATCATTTTCATTTGTCTCGAGGTATCTTTTGATTTCCTCCTTGATCTCATTTTTGACCCATTCACTATTTAGAAGCATGTTATTTAGCTTCCATGTATTTGTAAGCTTTCCAGATTTCTTCTTATAATCGATTTCTAGTTTCATAGCATTGTGGCCAGAGAAGACAGTTGATATGATTTCAATCTTCTTAAATTTGTTGAGACTTGTTTTGTGGCCTAACATGTGGTCTATCTCGGAGAATGTTCCATGTGCACTTGAGAAGAATGTATATTCTGTAGCTTTGGGGTGAAATGCTCTAAAAATATCAATTAAATCCAGCTGGTCTAAAGTGTCATTTAAGGCCACTATGTCCGTGTTGATTTTCTTTCTGAAGGATCTGTCCATTGGTGACAACGGGGTGTTGAAGTTCCCTACTATGATAGTGTTACTATTGATGTCTGCCTTTATGTCTGTCAGAATCTGTTTTATATATTTAGGAGCTCCTATATTGGATGCATAGATGTTTACTAGGGTTATGTCCTCTTGTTGAATTGATCCCTTTATTATTATGTAGTGCCCTTCTTTGTCTTTTATTGTAGTCTTCATTTTAAAGTCTATTTTGTCCGAAATAAGTATTGCTACTCCAGCTTTTTTCTCATTTCCATTTGCATGAAATATCTTATTCCATCCCTTTACTTTCAGTCCATGTGTGTCTTTTGATCTGAGATGAGTCTCTTGTAGACAACATATGCATGGGTCCTGTTTTCTTATCCACTCAGCCACTCTGTGTCTTTTGATTGGAGCATTTAGCCCATTCACATTTAAGGTAATTACTGATAGGTGTATATTTATTGCCATTTTGTTATTTGTATTTCTTGTCTTCCTGGGTTGGCTTGTTTTCCCCTTTCTTCTGTTTAAAAAAGCCCTTTTAACATTTCCTGCAGTGCTGGCTTGGTGGTAATGAGCTCCTTAAGCTTATTCTTTTCTGAGAAGCTCTTTATCTCTCCTTCAATTTTAAGTGATAGCCGTGCTGGGTAGAGCAATCTTGGTTGTAGACCTTTATTTTGTGTCACTCTGAATATCTCTTGCCATTCCCTTCTGGCCTGCACAGTTTCTGAAGAAAAGTCAGCTGTTAGTCTTATAGGATTTCCTTTATATGTAACCTGCTGTCTTTCTCTTGCTGCTTTTAGGATTCTGTCTCTGTCTGTAACCTTTGCCATTTTTACTATGATGTGTCTTGGTGTGGGCCTGTTCGGATTCAGCCTGTTAGGAACTCTCTGTACGTCCTGGGCTTGTATGTCGATTTCCTTCACCATGGTAGGGAAGTTTTCAGTCATTATTTATTTAAATACATTCTCAATCCCTTGCTTCTTCTCTTCTCCTTCTGGTATTCCTATGACGCGAAGATTGCTGCATTTCATGTTGTCCCAGAGGTCTCTTAAACTATTTTCATTCTTTTTTATTCTTTTTTCTTTTTGCAGTTCCAGCTGGGTGATTTCTGCTATTTTGTCTTCTAATTCACTGATCCGCTCCTCTGCTTCATCTACTCTACTGGTGATTCCTTCGAGTGTGTTCTTCATTTCAGTTATTGTATTCTTTAGTTCTAACAGGTTGTTTTTTATGGTTTCCCTATCTTGCTTTATGTCCTCACTAAGTTCCTTAAACATTCTTATCATCAGTATTCTAAACTCTGTCTCTGAAAGTTTGGATACCTCTGTTTCATTTAGTTCCATTTCTAGAGTTTTCTTCTGATCTTTTACTTGGGACATGTTTCTTTGTTTTCTCATTCTGGCTGTCGTTCTGTGAATGCTTCGATGTATTAGATAGATCACTTAGAAAGAAGAGAAAAGAAAAAAGAAAAAAGAAAAGAAAAAAAAAAAGGAAAGAGGTGGGGGGGCTCTCTGTCCTCTTTAATCTGCAGACCACTTTCTCAGGGTTGCAGTGAGCTTTCCACAATTAGCTGCTGTGTGCTCTGGAATCGTGCTCACTCCCCCCCCCAAAAAAAAAAAAAATCTTCACAGGTTGTTGCATGTTGTCTGCTACTGAGTCTCAGTGAACAGAGTGATGCAGCTGGAGAACACCTGCCCTGCGTTTCCCTGGCAACATAGCTGAAGCAGGGCGGAGGGTGGGGATCCAAGGCGGCTTATGCACTCCTGCTTCTCAGTGAGCAGCCTGATGGAGCCGGAGGGCACCCACCCGGCGTTTCCTTGGAAACGCAGCACAAGCAGGGCAGAGGGTGGGGACCCAAGGTGGCTCAGGCACGTTTCAGTGAGCAATCTGATGCAGCCGGAGGGCACCCGCCTGGTGTTTCTTTGGAAACGCAGCACAAGCAGGGTGGAGGATGGGGACCCAAGGCCGCTCTCGCACTCCTATGCCTCAGTGAGCAGCCTGATATAGCCGGAGGGCACCCGCCAGGCGTTTCCCTGGCAACGCAACACAAGCAGGGCGGAGGGTGGGAATCCAAGGCCGCATGTGCACGCACGCACTCCTGCGCCAAGTTCACCAGATCAATGGGATCCCGGCTCTGACCCTCCGTGGGAGGGCCCAACCCTGAAAAAATGGCGGCCTCCTGTATGCCGCTCATGTGCAAACTCCGCACCAGTGGAACAACAATCCCAAAACCTCCAGCTTCTGCACCAAAGGTGCTCGGTTCAGTCCCTCCTGACAGGCTTCTGGGCCCGGCTCATGCAGCCACTGCCTCCGACAAGAACCGGGTGAGTGCTCCCCGGCGAGCAAACCCGTGCGCTGGCCCAACTGGTTGTCCAGCTGCCCCTAGCGTCACCGAGTCCAAGCAAAGAGAGTCCTCACTAATTTCTACTGCCCACTATCGTGGAATTCCTCTTCCTGGCAAAGCAACTCTCGGCTAGTGAGCTCGGTGTGGGGCCGGAGGGTCTCTCCCCCAACTGGAGAAGCCTCCCCACACAGCTGGGGCATCCCTCATGGGGCTCGCCCTCTCATCGGCGCCCCTCCTACCAGACTTGACGTGGCCTCCTCTTTAGGTCCTTCGTTTAGAGGTTCTGTTCATCTAATGTTCAGGGGACTCCCGAGGTTAAATGTTGCATAAATCATTTGTAATTTTGATGTTATCCTGGGAGGCAGTTCGGAGAGCGTCCGTCTATTCTGCCATCTTACTGGAACTCCCCTACCATATCTTCTTTATTCAATCATCTATTCTCTCTGTCTTTTGATTGGAGCATTTAGCCCATTCACATTTAAAATCATTATTGATAGGTGCATATGTATTGCCATTTTGTTATTTGTATTCCTGGTCTTCCTGGGTTAGCTTGTTTACCCCTTTCTTTTGTTTAAAAAAGCCCTTTTAACATTTCTTGCAATGTTGGCTTGGTGGTAATGAATTCCTTAAGCTTATTCTTTTCTGAGAAGCTCTTTATTTCTCCTTCAATTTTAAGTGATAGCTGTGCTGGGTAGAGGAATCTTGGTTGTAGGCCGTTATTTTGTGCCACTTTGAATATCTCCTGCCACTCCTTTCTGGCCTGTAGAGTTTCTGTAGACAAGTCAGCTGTCAGTCTAACAGGAGTTCCTTTGTATGTAACCTGCTGTCTTTCTCTTGCAGCCTCTAGGATTCTGTCTCTGTCTTTAAGCTTTGCCATTTTAACTTTGATGTGTCTTGGTGTGCACCTGTTTGGGTTCAGCTTGTTTGGAACCCTGTGCACTTCCTGGGCATGTATGTTGATTTCCTTCACCAGGGTAGGGAAGTTTTCAGTCATTATTTTTTCAAATATATTCTCAACCCTTTGCTTCTTCTCTTCTCCTTCTGGTATTCCTATGAGTCAATGGTGGTTGCGTTTCTCCTTGTCCCATAGGGCTCTTAAACTATTTTCATTGTTTTTTATTCTTTGGTCTTTTTGTTGTGCCAACTGGGTGATTTTTGCTATTTTGTCTTCCAAATCGCTGATCCGCTCCTCTGCTTCATCTACTCTACTGGTGATTCCTTCGAGTGTGTTCTTCATTTCAGTTATTGTATTCTTTAGTTCTAACAGGTTGTTTTTTATGGTTTCCCTATCCTTCTTTATGTCCTCGCTAAGTTTCTTAAACATTCTTATCATCAGTGTTCTAAACTCTGTCTCTGAAAGGTTGGATCCCTCTGTTTCATTTAGTTCCATTTCTAGAGGTTTCTTCTGATCTTTTACTTGTGACATGTTTCTTTGTTTCCCCATTCTGGCTGTTGCTCTGGGATTGCTTTGATGTATTAGATAGATCACCAGGAGAGGCCTGGCTGGATCATGCAGGCACACAGCTCACGGCCCAACACTACCAGGAAAACTCCTAGTCTCAGCCTGTCCCAATCAGCCGCTCGCAGATCAGGCCGAGCAGCCTGAAAACCAGTTACCAGCCTGGCAACTCTGCAAGCGCAGTGCGGAGAGCGGGACCCGAGGCGGCTTGCGCACTCCCGCGTTTCAGTGAGCAGCCTGTTGGAGCCGGAGGGCACCTGCCCAGCGTTTCCCTGACAACGCAGTATAAGCCGGGCGGAGGGTGGGGATCCAAGGCCGCATGCGCGCATGGACGCACACACGCACTTCTGCGCCAACTGCACAAGACCAATGAGGTTTCGGACCTGATCCTCTGTGGGAGGGCCCAAGCCCGACAAAATGGCGCCCTCCTTACACCACTAGTGTGCAGGCTCCATACCACGGGAACAACAGTCCAAAAACCTCCAGCTTTTGCACCAAAGGTGCTCAGTTCAGTCCGTCTCCGTAGGCTCCCGGGCCCGGCTCACACAGCCACTCCCTCCACCAGGAACCAGGTAAGTGCTCACTGACTAGGAAGCCTGGGCGCTGGCCCCACTGATTGTCAAGCTGCTCTTAACCTCACCAAGCTGAGCAAAGAGAGTCCTCACTAATTTACTGCCAGCTATCTTAGAACTCCTCTTCCCAGCAAAGGAGCTCTTGGCTAGTGAGCTTGGTGTGTGGCCGGAGAGTCTCTTCCCCAACTGGAGAAGCCTCCCCACACAGCTCGGGCGTCCCTCACGGGGCTCACCCTCTCTCGTCTGCGCCCCTGCAGTGTTTTTGAATAAATGGAATATTAAACTATAGATTCCGAGACTAATTGAAGATTCATTAAGATTTTATCATCCCCATTCTTAGCATTCTTCTGGGCCTAAATTAATTTCATGAAGCAAAGAATACAACTGTTTCTTAATGCTTTTTATCAGGTTTCATACTGAAATTACAATTTTCTTTTTCATAGAAGAATATATGTAAACCTTCTCTGCTAGTTAAAGAGAAAAATAAATGACTAATAAAGCAATCATCAGGGTTCCAGGTTAAAATGGTAGATGGAAAACACACATCTATATTCACTCTTCCCATACAAACAAACAAGCAACTCCACAAAATCAAAACAAAACAACTTGTTTTTTTCAAAATGAGAGAAAAACAGCTACCAATTTTTGAACCTGAAAAACAGGTAAGTGAGGGACCACTGATTAAATAGTAGATCTAATACAGCCAAACTCCTAAGCTTGCGGTGGAGACCAGCTAGCTGGAAATATCAGCCTTACACGGAAAAATCCTTGAGACAACACCAGGGACTTCAGGTATTTATGGAAATGGGAATAATGGGAACACTGGGTGAGTGAAAGAATGAAGAGAATATGATTAAGTTGTTTGAGAATCTTTTAAAACCTTAGGTGCCTTCCCAGATGCTAACCACATAGTGGCTGTACCTCCTCTATCCCAATAGAAATATGAAGGCTCTTTAGACTGGGCATCCTAAGCACAGTGCTGAGCCTGAGCAGCTTACTAGAAACACGGGCATGAAGCTGAGTGAAATAGTGGCTGCTGAATACTGGAACCACCTCTCTCCTACCTTCCCCGTTCACCTCCCAGGATTTTGGCAGCCAGGTTTCTACCCTCTAGGATGGGGACTAGAAGACCCTTCTTTGGGATACCTAATCAGCCTCAAAGGAAATACATAAAGATAATAACATCTGGTACTTGGCAGCTAATGGTCTGTCAAGACCACCCTACTGTGGAACTATAAATCTGTAAGCTCCTTTTTCATACCCAGAGCATTCAATCAGCTTTTAAACTCTCACTCTCTGAGCAGACAAGAAAGGATCTACAAATATCTAAGGAAAGCCTCTAACAGGAAGATCGCAATCAAAACAAATAATCATAACCAATAAGGAAAAAAAATAGCCACTCTGAGGACAATAATTGTACGGGAGAAGAAAACTAAAGGAAAACAAGTATTATTGATGTTGTCCCAAATATAAAAGAAGACTTGGCATCTACAATCACGCCAGGAAATAATCAGAGAGGAATATTCAAAGAACAGAAAGGTAGTTCTCGGAAATTAAAAACACAATGGCAGGAATTTAAAACATCCATAGATGGCTTGGAAGATTAATTTCAGGAAGCCTCATAGAAAATAGAGCAAAAAGACAAAGATGAAAAGGAGGAGGGTAAGCTAAGAAAATAGGAGCAATCTAGGAGGTTCAACATTCAAAACATAACAGTACAGAAGGAAAGAAGTGAGAAAACAAGAGAAATGCATCCATCAAATAATTTGTGGAAATTTCCTAGGATTAAAGAGCAGATGGAAAGGGCCCACCGAGAGCCAAACATGATGAATGAAAGAGGTCCACACTATAATACAACACTGAGAAATTTCAGAACCTTAATGGAAAAAAAGATCCTAAAACCTCAATAGAGAGAGGAAAACATTCACAAATCAAAGTAAACCTTTTCTAAAATAACGAAGAAAATGGAGCAATAATTTCAAACTCTGAAGGGAAATTATTTCCTAAATAGATTTCCCTATCCATCCAGCAGGAAGGTCAAATAAAGACATTTTCAAATATGCACAAACAAAAACAATGAAATTATCTTATTTGTTTGTTTTTGTTTTTGTTTTTTTGAGGGCAGTGTCACTGGCCCTCATATGTGGGACCCGAACCGGGGCCACTGGCTTCCCAAGCCAGCGCTTAACCACCGCGCCACTCGGCCGGCCCTGAAATCATCTTCCATACACTCTTTTGTGCTCCATCAAAATAAGTAAATAGATTAAGAAAAAAAATTACACGGGACACAAATTATCACATGACAAAGGAATCCAGGTTGACTGCTGAGAACCAGGCATGGAGGTGTATTAGTGAAGGTACAGGATAAGCTCTGGAACAAACTCATCTCCTAAATACAGTGGCCTAAAGAAGGCAGATGTCAATTTCTCTGGCACTAAACACGGCAAAGTGGAGCAATGGAGGTTGGTGGGACTTCTGATCTCAGGTCTCACTGAAGACACCAAAGTGCTTTTGTTCATCTCGGTTCCGTAAATCCTGGCTCAGTGTCTGCCCTTGGTCCTATCCTGTGGGTACCCCCCACCCACACTCCCAAGTCTCCCCATTCCTGCTTCAGGACTCCCGTCGTTCAAAAAGACACTACCTTTCTATGCAACTATACCAAGTAATAAATTTTGGAGTTAAACTGCCCTTAAATAATGATATGGCTTCATTTCATAAGACTGTATATTTTAGTCATAAAATCTGGGTCTAGATATCACTAAATCTAAGGCCTTTAGGTGGCAAAGTATTACTACCTCCAATTTTACAAACGAAGCACAGCAAGATGAAGGCATTTGTCAAAAATTCCTTTACTTGTCTGCCATGAAAACACCAGAACCCAGGTCTCTTTGTCTCCTAAAAATCACTCTTTTCTAGACTTCATGGAAGGGAGCCATTTAAAGCTCTTACCAAAAGAAAAAAATAGATTGCAGAAATTTCTTCAGTGTTACTTATCAGCCAGGGTAGTCCTAGGTGTATCTGTTAGATGTTGTCACAATAATGTTATGTAATAAACTACCCAAAATGCGGTGGCTTAAAACAGTCATTTTTGCTCACAGGTCTGCAGATCCGCTGGGCAGCTTTGCTTCCCCTCTTTCAGCCTTTTCCTAGGATCCGTGAACTAACTGGAGAATGTCTGTCTCATGGTGATGACTGAG
This sequence comes from Aselliscus stoliczkanus, assembly GCA_033961575.1. Taxonomy (NCBI): domain Eukaryota; kingdom Metazoa; phylum Chordata; class Mammalia; order Chiroptera; family Hipposideridae; genus Aselliscus; species Aselliscus stoliczkanus. Next base: position 38,195,333 of record CM066733.1, read on the forward strand.
GCACAAGAGGGCAAGCAGAAGCCCATGAGGCCTTTTTAATGCTTCCATTGGCCAAAACAAGTTACACGGTCAATGCCACTATCACTAAAATATATTCCACCCAGTGGGAGGGGTCACTGCAAAGTAATGTGGCAAAGGATGTGGGGGTGGAAGCCTCTTGGGAAGTGCTGGCAGCTGGAGCAGGGGTGGGGGTGTGAGGTGAAGAGCTGGAATCATAATCCAGTTCACCATTTGGAAGAAATAGGAGTTTTTATAAAGGGACATTATTTGCAATCAATGCCTATCATGGGTGAAGTTCACAGCAAATTGATACACATGCTTTAAAATTCCTTTAAGTAATGACATTTCCTAGAGGAGCCAAATGTAATCCAAAACAAATGTTTTTCAGGGGAGAACTGATAAAGAAGACCAAGAACTTGATTGATGAAAATTGACTGCCTGCAGTGTTTTTAAAAGGACCTCATTTAGACAAGCAGATACTTGTTTATCAGTGAAAAAAGAAAAAGATGAAATGGTTGAAATTGGATAAATACCAAGAGTTTTAAAAGTGGAACTTCAGTTAATGAAATGTGTTCACTACTAAGCTCTGTGTGTGTGTGTGTGTGTGTGTGTGTGTGTGTGTGTGTGTAATGGGTATTTTTCTTTTTCATGCTGTGCCATGTACCTATTAATAAAGTATTACCACTCTTTACCAAGTAATTGTTATAAGATAGCAGACAGAAACACTATTCCTTCATGATACTTTTATTTTTTTTTTTTTAAAGCAGAAATCACTTGTTCTTCTGCCATCATCTTTTTTTTTTTTCTATTTTTTTTTTTTTTTTTGAGGGCAGTGTCACTGGCCCTCATATGTGGGACCCGAACCGGGGCCGCTGGCTTCCCAAGCCAGCACTTAACCACTGCACCACTCGGCTGGCCCTCATGATACTTTTAGAAGTCAATTCAATAGGGAAAAAAATAGAGAGCTCTTCTTTTGTATATATATATTTTTTGTCAATACTGTTGGTGAGCTCACAGAGACACTTCAATGATGAGGTTTACTTTTTATTTCAAAACCAACTGTTTCATTTTGTGACACTCTTTAAATTTCATAATGTAGAGGGTTTCTAAATAATATCTGATTTAAATTGACAAGTAGCAGGCCTTTTTCTACAATCACAGCTGCATGATGCATTTCTGCTAAGAAAATGTATTTACCATCAGACTGACAAAAATCTGAATTTAATTTATTGTTCCTCCTTGCTGGGAAAAAAAATCTGTGGGTCTCCTCTGGAGTCAACTTGTACTTGATTTATAACCACTTGGTCAGAACATGTTAATACCAGAAAAAAAATATCAAGTATGTTTTTACCATTTGATCAAAATGAAAAAAGAAACATTAAAAAATAAAAGTCAGGCCTGCTCTCCATTCAAATTAAAATATTCTAGGTCCCATTTAGTTGCCACTTCATCTGGTGTAAGAAATCTCATTTTCTCCTATTTAGTGAAAATTTGGCAGTTAAACACTTACCATCTACCACCGTTACCCTGGCAACCAGAGCCAGGTCACACCATGGCCCTTCTCTGGCTGCACCTTCTTCTGCAGGCAAGGAGCCCGTGCACCAACGGGACACACTACTTGAAGCCTCTGTCCCACCCCACCCCACCACCACAATCCAGGTGCCCAGCACCCGCCATTTCCTATATGAATGTCTCCAAGTTTATTCAGGATTGTATGGCCCCGTCCATGGCTTCAGCCTCCTAAAGACCTCTGTTTGCAGAGGAACAGAGGACCAGGCCCAAAACATAGGAATAGGCCCAAAAGGAACTCTTTCATAGCTCACCTTTTGAGTATGTTAATTCTGAATTCACAGAATTAATCCCTGGAACTTTCATATTTATGTTTGGCAAGTTGCAGGGCCATGTTACTGAACAGAAGGCATTTGGAGTCAGTATGGATTTGAATTCTGGCTCTGCCGCATACTAGCTTTGTGACTTTAAATAAGCAACTTAATGTCTCTAACTTCATAGAACATTAAATCTAGAATGTAGATACTTTCTAATATAGGATTAGGCTTATAGAATTATTTAATATATACTGTGTTTGGCATATAATAATCACTTGATAAATTATAGTCTTCATTATGAGGAAAAATAATTGATTATCAGTAAAAAATTATGCATTCTCTTCATCTTCTGAGTATGTATTTAAGCAGGAAGTGTTCTGTGAACTTGTGTGTATGTGTGTACATGCATGTGTTCACAAATATAGTCACAGAAGCAATGTTTAAACTAAAAATTTAATGTTAAAGATTGATTGAATGTTAAAGATTTGGTTTGAAAATTGCAAAATTAAAAACATATTTAGGGGCCGTCAGAGTGGCACTTTGGTTGAGTTGGCCTGGCACATCAGCTCTGAGCAGCAGGACCCCGGTTCAGATCCCACATGAGGACCAGTGATGCTGTGCCCTCTACAGCTAAGATGGTGAATAGCGGCTCGACCTGGAGCTGGGCTGCTGTGAGTCACTGGTGACGGCATAGGCTACAGCCCCCACTGTAGTATGCTGCCATGAGCTACTGTGAGTAGCCAGCATGAGCGACTAGTCGGCAGCTGGCATGATCTGCCGTGAGCCACCGTGAGTGGCCTTCCAATGGCCAGTGAGCGACTGTCTCACCCGGAAAGAGCGCAATGACAATACCAACATGGGCCAGTGAAGCAACGTCCTCCACAGCTAGACTGACGAACAAAAAGACAGCAACTTGTCTGTTCCCCTTCCCGGTTCCCCAACGCTGTTCTCCCCCAATCTCCAATTAAAAAAAAAAATCTTGAAAACAAACAAACAAAAAAAAACATATTCAGTCTCCTTTGTATGAAATCATAACATAATGTATTATAAAGAGAATCAAACTGCAAAACCACTGGACTCCTGGGAAAGTAACCACTCTGAACTTCACTTTCCTCATTTATAAAATGGATATAATCATCTTTCTCTGCCTATATAATAGTATGAATACATATATTTATGTTTACTTATTTTATGTTTATATTTTGGCTTCCCTGATGTCTTGTTGGATTAGCATTAAAAATTAAATGGGAAATAAATATATTCAACAAGATAAGAGATGAAGTGAGTTTGAAAACCTTTAACGTTGGGGACAGGGAGTTGAATTCAAATTCAATCATGGTTTAAGCCCTGCAGAAATAGTAGTAAGAAAATAGGTACATGATTCATTCTCTATTTAAACAATAAAAAACTCTAGATCTCAGGAACATAAATAGAGTAATAGGTAAAAACAAATTGTAGAGGGAGAAGGAAACATGCTATCCTAACTTAATATTAACTGTCTTGGTTTCTTAAATGTATCACTATTTAAAGGCTGGCCGAGTGGCTCAGTTGGTTAAGAGCTCGCTCAAGAGTGTGAGCTGAGGGCCCGCCAAGTGGCGCGGTGGTTAAGCGCTGGCTGGGAAGCCAGGGGCCTGGTTCGGGTTCCACATATGAGGGCCAGTGACACTGCCCTTAAAAAAAAAAAAAAGAATGTGAGCTGAGCTCTGAGCGACAGCAGTTCGATGTCCAGCCCGAGCTGAGCTGCCAACAGGTGGCAGGATGGCTCAGCTAAAGAAAAACCCCCCAAAACACTTATTTAAATGTATTGCTATTTATACCTTACCCCTAACAAGTAAAACTCTCTGGGTCTCTCTCATGTCCATTTGGTCTTCTCCATCTCCTCATCCTATTAATGATGGCTATAATTTCAGTTCTGAGTTAACATTGGACATATGTTTTCATTAATCCTAGTTTTTTTTAATAAACTAAAATAACCTTTACCAAGATATTTGATCATCCTTACTTCACATTTATCTTGCCTCACCTCTTAAAATTGTTTCTCAAAAATGTTCTTAATGTGGATCTTTGTGGGACAACCCTTCTGAGGTTTTTATTTTTTAATTCCCTAGAGCGTTTTCATTATATGTCCTCATCTGAATGGTAATTTGGCTGGACATAAAATTATAAATCAAAGTTCATTTCCTTTTATACTTTAAAAATATTACTCCATTGTCTCCTTACTTCTAGTATTACTGGTGAGAAGTTCAAAGTTAATCTAACGTTTTTTCCTTTGTAAGTAGTCCTCTCTCTGAAATTATATGGTATTGTTTTTGTATCTGATATTCTTAAATTTCTCTTTAATGTTTCTATGTGTGGATTTGTTTTCTTTATATCTTCTCTTGATGCTCTATGACTCCATTACATCTGAAGCTTTTTTTTTTTTTAACTTCTGGGCAATTTATTTCCACTTTTTCCTCAAATCTCTTTCCCCCCTCCCCATTGGTTTTGTTTCTCTGGAGAACCCTAATACAGTAATACCTTGGTTTGTGAGCATAATTCGTTCTGGAAACAAACTACTCCTATTGCAAGACATAGCTCGTTTAACAAGTTAAAATGTATTAAAAATATTTGCTCATCTTGCGGAACACTTGCAAAACAAGTTACTCACAATCCAAAGTTTTATTGTACACTAATAAAGCTTGAGAGTCATGGAATCTCACTAGCAAATGGTTGTATATTTTTGTACATACATAAAATACATATACACAGTCAGTTGAGACTGCTGTCTCTTTCTACTTTGTTTTCATTTGCATTCCAATATATGCTTTACATTAACTTCTCAGTATGGTTATTACTAGCTGTGCCTGCATAGGAACAGCTTCCGGGAATACTCCTTCAGTGCACTGTGCTATCTTATCCTGCATCATGACATGAAAAAGATCAGATTGCAATATGAAAATGTTCTGCAGTGTCCAGTACTGAGAATATCAAACAAGTGGTTTGAAATGCACAGAGAATATCACTGAGAATATCAAAGAAGTGGTTTGAAATGCACAGAGCCAGAAAATAATATTTGGAAAAATGATTCCAGTCACAGGATATGGAAATCTGTAAGAGGAGAATTTGTTCCTCATTGACCCCTATCATAACGGAAATTCGCTGCTTTTAGGAATAAACTCCAAAATTCGAAATAATTTCAAATGCATCATATGATTTTTCTTTTTTGATATAAATCATGCAAAATAGGATTAATCAGATGCCTTGTAAAGTATGTTTTATGCATCCAGGTATCAATAATAAAACCAAATTCTGAATGATCATGTTATAGGAAAGACAAAAATATCTTTGTTTTAAATTGTAATTATCTTCAATAATATAACTGTTGACAGGTGAAGAGGTTATCAAAGAGAATATAGCCAAAAAAATAGTTTTGTTTTTTAAGAGGAAGAGATTGACCATCATTTATTACTGTTTTCGGTAACATTTATCTCTACTGTAGTATAATAACACAGCCTCATAGTCCCACAAGGACTGTCAACACATAGATCCGTTTACTTTGACATTCTACCAATTTTTTTTTTTTTTTTTTGAGGGCAATGTCATTGGCCCTCATATGTGGGACCGAACCCGGGCCGCTGGCTTCCCAGGCCAGTGCTTAACCACCGCGCCACTCCGCCGGCCCTACTTTGACATTCTAAACCCCAAATTAGCCTTCTTAATCCCCTTGTAGTTCTCTCCTTAATACATGCTTTTTTTTCTTATTCTTTCTTTTTTAAAATTATTAGTTTCAGGTGTACAAAACAACACAGTGATTAGACATTTACACCCCTCACAAAGTGATAACCCCAACTCATCTGACACCGAAAAATAGTTTTATGGGAATGTCAACTGGTTAATTAACGAAAATATTTTTTCTAGATTTACTGATGTTTGTGATAGCTGTCAGTTTTTATTATAAAAATGTGCATTTTACTGTGATTTGTCATGTCATCCTAAACAAATACTGATTTTCACATCTGATTTTGTACTTGTGATTTTCCTTTTCTTTTTCATAATATATAAAATTATGTAATTTTGTGGCCGCATAACCCTGGACCCACTCCTTCTGAGAGGTCTCATGCTATATGCCAGTCAGATTCCCAGTGGTTGAGCCTCTCAGATACCCCTTCAATCCCTGTCCAGAGTAGGGACCCCCCAAAGCGACCCACAGTGCTGTGGGGGCTGGCTGTCCCCTGCCCCCACTCCTCTCTTTTCCACTGGAGGAACAAGAAGCTCAGGGGAGACCTTCCCGCATGGTACCACCCAGCGTGGGGGAGGGGCAGTGTGGTCAGTGTGTAAAGGCTTCTCTCACCCTTCTAAGGCTGCCTGTCTTGGTCTCTGTGGTGAACGGGGTGCTTCAGCCTCACAGCCATGTCCTAGGATTCTCTCAGTTGTTTCTTGTTCATGAATAGTTGTTGGCTGTTCTTGTGAGGGGGAGCAAATTCAGGAACAACCTATAGCGTCAACCTATATTGTCAACCTATATCATCATCTGCAGAGGTCTCTCTCATTCTCATGTCTGATGAACCTTCTGTTAATGGAGAATGGTACAAGGTTAAACACTGATTTGGATCAGTCCAGGTGAATGGGGGAGCGGGAGATGAGCCCCGGGTTGGGTATCTCAGGCTCCACAAAATCTTTGGTGGCCTTTTGGCTAACCCTCCAGCAGGCAGCTACTTCAATCAGAGTAGTGAAGATTTAGGTGAACCACTCCCTGGGAGGTAACTGGAGGAGTTCAGTGGAGACATAAATGTTGGATAACAGCTGGTCAGTCTACACCTATGTGAGGAACTCCTTGCCTGAGAAGGACTTTTTTGCTGTGCTGTAAACTCCTCATGCTGGCAGTGATGCTGATCCTCTGAGCTGCTGGGTAGAAGCACATGGCTGTAGTAACGCTTGTAGGCAATGACTGTCCCCAGGCAAAGTCAGAAAAAGGCAAGTGAGTCTTAAAAACACACTCTCTGCTCAAACTTTAGCACATATCAGAACTACTAGGATGGCTTGTTTAAATAATTTGGTGAATGTTCAAATAAAAAAATATATTACAGTAAAAGACACATTGCCATTAATCCCCTTCAATACAGCCCCTTGATTTGAACACACTTATCCCATCATTCTTGTCACTTTCTGAAGCAGTTCTGGAAGTCTTCTTTCATAAGTGTCTGTAGTTGAGCTGTTGTGGTTAACTTGATGTTCTGAATTGATTCAAAACATTTACCTTTCATGGTCATTTTGACTTTGGGGACGAGCCAAAAGTCACATGGTGTCAAATCCAGTGAATAAAGTGGATGAGGACACATCATAGTTGACAGAAATTGCTGTATACTAAAAGCAATGTTTGACATGGAGCATTGCCATGATGGAGGATGAAACTGTTTGCCCAGTTCTCAGGCCGTTTTCTATACACATTGTTCTTTAAATGTCTAATAAGCCCTTATAATATTCAGAGTGTTCCTGGGTACAAATTCAGCTCACACAATACCATCAAGGTCCAAAAACACAATTAACATCACCTTGATGTTAGATCTTGATTGACACGATTTTTCACATAGGAGAACTGGGTAATTTCCATGGAGAACTCTGAAACTTGATCTCAGGATCATAACCATAGACCGAAGTTTCATCTCCCATGATGACATGTCTTAAAAATCTGTAATCTGTAGTGGCATGATTGCACAACTCCAATGAAATTGACAGTCAATTGGTTGAACAGTCAAAATATGTGAAACAAATTTCACACTCACTCACCTCATGTTCAAATCTATTGTTAAAATGCTTTGAACGGAACCATAAGAGATGTTCAAATCCTTAGAAATTTCCCTAATACTCAATTGCCTGTTTGATAGAATTATTTTGTTTACTCTTTGAACATTCTCTTGGGCTTTTGATGTTGAAGGAAGTCCCAATCTCTTCTCATCTTTGATTGATTCACAACCACTATGAAATTGCTGGAACCAGTTGTAAACTGTCTTCATGGTCACTGCAGCATCACCATAAACTAATTTTAACACTTTGTGTGTTTCTTTAGCATGATTTTGCAGTATGAAACAAAATTTCATGTTAATGCATTGTTCATGATCCACGATTTATTGTACATTTTAAGACACACCTCTCAACGTACCTCACACACGACTGACTGCACCATTCGACACTCCGCTTCTCATTTTGAAGATCCCTATCTGTCCATTGGATGACACTGGGCAGCAGCATTCACTGTATTTTTTTTTTTTTTAAGATTTTATTGGGGGAATTGGGGGAGGGGACCAGCCAAGTTGTTGTTCTTCAATCTTGTTGTGGAGGGCGCCAGTTGTCGCCATCTGGCTGCCCCATGGCAGCTCATGGCCTCTAAGCTCAAGGCGCTGTGTTCAATTTTAGTTGCAGGTGGGCTTAGCCACCATTCTATGCGGGAGTTGAACCAGCAGCCTTGTTGTTAAGAGCGCACGCGCTATCCACTGAGCCATCCTGGCGGTAGTTTAGCTCAAAGTGCCAAGTTCAGTCTTAGTTGCTAGTGGGCATAGCCCACCATTGAACAGGCAATCTTGTTGTTACACCAGCTGAGCCATCCTGCCACCTATTGGCAGCTCAGCTCAGGCGCAGCATCCCTGGTCCATGTGGGAATCGAACCGGTGGCCCTGTTGCTCAGAGCTGGTGCTTTTAAGCCAACTCTTAACCAAGTGAGCCACTCTGTTGGCCCTCACTGTATTTTTTTTTTTTTTTGAGGGCAGTATCACTGGCCCTCATGTGTGGGACCCGAACCGGGGCCTCTGGCTTCGGAAGCCAGCACTTAACCGCTGCGCCACTCGGCCGGCCTCCTCACTGTATTTTTTGATCACACTTTGTACAATAGATTGCTAGGCCATACCCTAAGTTTCTGATTCAACAAGTCTTGGATTAGCCAATATTTGCACTTTTAATGGGTTCTGAGGTGATTCTGATGTTACTGGTCTGAGGACCACATTCTCCCATTTACTGCCTCTGGCTTTCCTCTGCCCCAGGCTGCTACTATCCTGTGCAAACCAGTTCTCAGATGGCCTTCTGTCTAAGAGGAGGGGTGACGCAGGAGGGGTGAGGTGTGGTGGGGAAAGTGAAGTGGGGAGGAGAGTCTCCTTTGTTAGCTCCTTAAAGCCAGTTTTCTTTGGCATCTATAATTTCCCCAGGGTTCATTTTGGAGAACAATGCCTGAAACTTGTGTTATTTCACCATCTTGGCAAAACTAGAATTCACACCTCCTTCAACTTCTTCCTGTCTCTTTAGTTTACTACTTACCTAAAGCCTTGGTGATGAGCCATCCTGGTTTTGCCAAATTAAAATAATATAAATATTCCTCGTTAAACTGACTCTTCTTGTTCAATTAAGTAACAACATAAATTTCACCAATACTGTGAAGTTGTCATCTGAAGTCATGTCCAACAATAGATTGCCTCTATTACAGCAAGTTCCCTCTGGAAAACCCATTAAAACAAAAGGTCAGCTTGATGGAAAAGGAAGTGGTACAAGATTGTGAAAAGAAAGCAGAGCAGTGCAAAAAGTTTCTAAAACCATGGATTATGATCCCAAAGCTGTAGTTACATGAATTTTAGACCAAGAATTTTCAAGCTGTTCAGAGTTTCCCTTATGTTGGAAATAAAAGTCTTCAGAATTTTGATTATGCAGCAGTATTTTAATTATATATGTAGGGTTTTCTTTTTAATCTATTGCCATTAAAGTAACATGTATAATAACTCATAATCAAAGAAAGTAATAGTTTATAGCCAATGACTCATCATAAAGGGGGACAGTGAATGTTTTTTTTTTTTTTAGAGGGCAGTGTTACTGGCCCTCATATGTGGGATCCGAACTAGGACCGCTGGCGTCCCAACCCAGCTCTTAACCACCACGCCACTCAGCTGGCCCACAGTGAATGTTTTTTTAATGAAGGGAAACGAAAAGGAATAATAGAGAAAGAAAGAGTAGTTATTAAGTACACTCTGCAGTGAGAATGTGATCTTGTCAAAGGCAAACTTCATCTTTACCTTTCTCTCTGTCTCTGTCTCTGTCTCTCTCTCTCTTTCACACACACACACACACACACACACACACACACACACACATAATACATTTCTTGTCTGTAAGTGTAGTCTTTGCTTTCAGGTGGATTACTTTGACTCCCCTAAGCATGCCACTATAGGATGAAAACTAAACTGTAGATTTGTATCTGAAATAAAAGAAACTAAAGTAAGGAGAGATTTTAACTATTAGAAAAAATTATACACTTAGATACTATAAATGCGATTTCTTGTGGAATTACTCTCCTGGAACGCGCTCCCCCCCTCCCCCCCACTAGTCTAACATGGAAAGGAACAGAGCTCATTGAAAAAAGCCCTGTTCCAGCCAACAGAAAAGATAGGAAATCAACAGCGCGGCAGATTTGAAAGGAGGCCTTTTTAACTTTGGAAGAGTTAAAGAGACTTTCACAGCTTCAGAGGCAGCTGTTAAGAGCCACATGCACACCGAGCTCAGAACCTGAGCCTCCTGGCCTCATCCCCTGCTCCTCTCCGAAGGAGGCCAGGCCCCTTGGTGGCCCACTTCTCCCTGAAGAATGGCTGTGAAAGATGAGTGTCAAATTACAGTAATTTAGACTTAACAATTTTCTGTCGCAGAAAATAATGCACATTCCTTTAGGCAATGAAGTTAATGATTCAATCACATTTTGATTATGAAGGAATTTTACCCTCCTGAAATCTGCAAAACAACTGTGTCAACATGTATTGTTTTTGCAGTGTGGTTAGCGCTTGCAGTTCCTACGGAAGACATTGCTGAAGCTAGTCCTTTCCTTACCATGTGATTCATTCCACCTCCGGGGTTCAAGAGAAATGGGCCTGGGATGCTAGGCTGCAAACTCCTTAATGCAGGTTTAATAAAGTGGAGTCTCCTCTCTGTGGTCTCGGCTGTGAGGAAAGGTTTTTATATGTGGCAAAATTATTTATCAAGCCATTTTGTGGATCAGGAAATGCTTTTGCCTCTCCAAAAAGCCTAACAAAAAAGCTTCAAATCCATAGTGAGCCATTCTCCTTCTGGCAATATTGCTGTTTATTAGACATGTGGCTGTACCCCTCAGCCACTATCAAAAAAAGGAAACTTTGGAGGTGTAGCAAAGTTTGGAAAGTGTGAGGGGCCAGATAAAGTCACTGGAATATGTCACTTGCTTCACAACGTTCTGTGCCCACCTTGAATTTGCAGGACTCCGTGTCCTTAGAGGGAAGTATTCTTCGTGGGCTCATTTCCAAGAGTTTTTTTCTGAACATGAACTTTCCAGCTCCCCATGGTGTCATGAAGAGAGACTGAGTAGGCCTCCCCATGGTGTCATGAAGAGAGACTGAGTAGGCTGTGCCTTCACCTGTGGAGTTGCTGAAAACAACACCACCTGTGATGTAAACAGTAGCAAACAGTACAATACCTGCACTTACGATGCCACCCTTGTCTAAAGTATGATGTCTGAAGGCTCAAGAACAACTTTGTAACACAAATACCCTGCTCGCTGAGAGAGCAACTACAGATATATTTTTTCTAAGCAGGAAATCTGTGAGGGGCTAGAAAGGCCCAGGGTGTAGTCCTCCATCTTTTCCTCCTAGAAGATAGAGAAGAAGCCCTCTGCTGAAACTACAAACCCAAACCCACAGAAAGACAGTAACCAGTGTGCTATCCCCTCGGGGCGATACATTTGTGTGTTAGTTGAGATGTCTCAGTACACAGCATCTTTGTTCAAAATAATTCCCAGAGTTGGACTTTCTAGTGTTGTGCAAATAATTGGGGAAGATGACTTGTGGGAAGGAACACCGGACATGATTTAAAAGAGTCAAGGTTTTGCCACCAGCGTGATTTGGGGTTATAATGCCACAAAGACCAAGGACATTCTTGAGCTAACTCTTTCTAGTCACTGAGGATTATGTTCCTTGTCTATGAAATGAGGATTGACAAAATTTTCTCTAAGATCCATTCAAGTTTGAATATGGCATCTAAGGGGTTTCCTTTAGTAAAGTATAAAATCTCACTGTAATCACACATACTGCCATTTCCTTTTCGACTTTTGGTTTAAGATTGAGGCAGCATTTTGATCAAGAGGTGAGATCCGAGTCAAGCCTACCTGTGTTTCAATCCTGGCACCTCCACTTGCTGGCTGCATAATCCTGGGGAAGTTAGCGAACAGGTGTAAGCCTCAGTCTCCCCACCTGAAAAATGGAGAGGAAAATAATTTATCTTATGGAGGAGGGTTGCGAGGATTAAATGTGTTACTCCAGGTGATGACTTGCAAAGTACCACAAACATGTAGATGTTCACATAGAAAATGCCACATTTTTTGTTTTTTAAATAACAGTTTACTTTTAGAAATGCATTTAAGGAGAGCACAGACATTGGTCTAGCCATTTCCACCTTCAGCTCTGAGCATAAATCCACATCCTTTTAGATCCTTCAGAAGCCTGTAATTATTTCAGTTTACACAACTGTTAGCAGCAAGAATCTACTGTATTCCATGACTTTTTTTCTCACGACTATTGCTTGCGATCTTTGTTTTTGTCACTTTCACATTGAAATAACATGGAGGATACTATTGACTTCACCCATTTTGGTGAAACCAGAGAGATCTTTGCTTTTATCAGGCTTTATTTATTTATTTATTTATTTATTTATTTATTTATTTATAATAAATAAATTGGAGGAGGGGAACAATGTTGGGGAATTGGGGAAGGGGATCAGCCAAGTTGTTGTTCTTCAGTCTTCATTGTGGAGGGTGCCAGTTGCCATCTGGCTGCCCGTTGGCAGCTCGTGGTCTCTAAACTCAAGGTGCTGTGTTCAATCTTAGTTGTGTGTGGGCGTAGCTACCATCCCATGTGGGAGTCGAACCAGAAGCCTTGTTGTTAAGAGTACATGCTCTATCCACTGAGCCATCCGGGTGGCAGCTCAGCTCAAGGTGCCAAGTTCAGTCTTAGTTGCTGGTGGGCGTAGCCCACCATCGAACAGGCAGTCTTGTTATTAGGAGCATGTACTCTCTCCAGCTGAGCCATCCTGCCACCTGTTGGCAGCTCAGGAGCAGCTCAGCTCAGGTGTAGCGTCACTGGCCCATGTGGGAATCGAACCGGTGGACCTGTTGCTCAGATCTCGTGCTCTTAAGCAACTGAGCCACTTGGCTAATCCAGGCATCCTTCTTTTTTTTTTTTTTTTGAGAGCAGTGTCACTGATCCTCATATGTGGGACTGAACCGGGGCTACTGGCTTCCCAAGCCAATGCTTAACCACCACGCCACTTGGCCGGCCCAGGCATCCTTTATTTTGAAAGTAAATATTATTCAACATGTTTTTAATCATTTTTTTTTTTTCAGGTTTCCGAGATCCTTCATATGCTGCCTTGGTTTTTTTTTTTTTTTTAATTAAGAAGAGAAATATTTCTATAAAAATTTAAAAATTGGGCCAGCCGGGTGGCTCAGTTGTTTAGAGTGCAAGCTCTGAGCAACAGGGTTGCCAGTTCGATTCCCACATAGAATTCCCACATGTGCCCAAGCTGAGCTGCCGCTGAGCTGCCAACAAGGGACCAGATGGCTCAGCTGGTGAGAGCGTGTGCTCCTAACAACAACGTTGCCGGTTTAACCCCCTCATAAGATGGTGGGCTGTGTGCCCACCACTGCAACTAGATTGAAAGCAGCGACTGGACTTGGAGCTGAGCTGTGCCCTCCACAACAAAGATTGAAGGATGACAACTTGACTTGAAGCTCATAGGTCCTGGAATAAGGTACATTGTTCCCCAATAAAGTTAAAAAAAAATTTTTAATTGTTTTTTGCCACCAAGAAAAGAAGTAGTATAAAATTGTTGATGATAAGGTGACGGAAAGAATGAGAGAGTCAGTGAGCAAGATTTCTGTGTAGTGTGTCTTTGAGTGAGAAGCAGAAAATTGGAAGGAGAACTATAAGCAGAGAGAGACAAGTAAACAGATTGAGAAACTAATTTAAGCAGAATCAACTAAAGGGAAGTAGAATATTTGCAAAAAATAAGAATGTGGGCACCAAAAAGAGAAAGTCTGGTGAAGAGTGAAGAGCGATAAGAAAAAATGTTTGGCAATTCACGTATATGACAAATTCAATCCACATTTGGGTAGAAATACCAAAAGAAACACCAAAGGAGGATCTAATGAAAGATTTTCATCACCCACATAAAATGAAGATTCTTTCCTCTACCCTTTAGTTATTTAGTGTTTTTGGTTGAAGTACTTTTACTCCCAAATTTCTATAACTTATTGCCCTCTTGTACCATTTTTTCATTGCTCTTATAATTATTATTAAGACTTAATAAGTCATTGGAATTTAAACATACATTTTGTTCTTATGCATTTTTCTCTTCTCCATCCCAAGAAGGTGGTTAGAACACCATTCAAGTTATCGGCAGAAATGATCTAAAGTAGTGCACTAATAAATGAGCTTAGGCTTCTGTGTCTATCAGTATGACATTCTAGATACTCCAGATATCACACTGAAAACAAATACAATTTGTGAAAGATAAACATTAATCCATAAATTCTTTTCTGAGCTAGCAAGTAACTAAGAAATAGGGTCTTTTGCCACCTGTCAAGCTGGGGAGATCCTGGCTGGGCTGATGACATCAGATCTCATTGTCCTCCCAGCATTTTGACCCTTTCCCAAAGCTCTTAAATAGTTTATCCCTCCCTCCCTGCCCCACACACATACACAAAAAAGTCAGGGGCCAAAAATGAAGTGAATGTTGGAATTCATAGAGATAAGTTAGTGCTCACCAACTGGCTTTCACCTGGAGGCAACTGCTGAACCCTGGAGACCCCAGCTTCTGCTTTGGTTCTATCATGGGAACAGTGGGCCAAAGGCTAATCCTAGTTCCTATGAAGAGGAAACCCTAGATGAAGCCAGGGCTCCAGAGGATGGTACCCTCAGTGCAAGGGTGAACTGGACATAAAGGCATATTGCAGAGGAGATCTGCCTGTATTGATGGACAGAAAGGACCAAAAGAAATCCCCCTTGGTAACATGAACAAAAAAATTGACCCTCAGAATGGCTTATAGCACAAGTGCTAAAGGGAATATCAGTAATGACCTGTTATGATTAGCTGTTACTTATTAAAAATTCATTATGTTGCCAAATTAAAGGGAGCTATGTCAAGACTGTAGAGAAGGCAGAAACACTGAAAGAAAATATGTTTGTGTTATTGGAATTGGAAGAGATTAATTCAACAGGAGGGCAGTGACTGCTTGTATTTGGGTGGATAAAACAAAAGGACATAGGCAGGAAATGTGCATTTCTGGAGGCACCAAAACTAACGTAATTAATAGCCTCACAAAGACAGTGATTGCAGGTTCTTACTGAAGGCCAACAGAGGCAAGGCTCACTGAAGGGGCAGCCCATTCAATTTTAAGAGGAAAAAAAACCAGTCCTTTCCTGATTTCACCATGGATACATAGCCCCTGACATCATAGAGTCTTCATTTTCTCCTATTCTAACTTCCCTAAATCTGATACTCAATAGAAAAATGTCCCATAGGTAATAGGTAATCACACATTTAAGAGCTTCTCTGGAATATCTGCTTTTACTACTTTATGATTTTTTCATAAGCATTTTCTTATATCTAACAGCCCATCAACGTGAACATGTTATGTTAGAAGTGAAGGAACCTTCTCAACTTCATTATAATATTGTTTTGTTCTATTCCTGCATTGCTTCATTACTTACAAAAGGCTGAACTTTTATTCATTCTCTTGCCATTATAAGTGTCTCATGGGTGGAGATTCATTCCTGAGAGCTATAAAAAATTCATTCGGTTCATAATGAAAGAACTGGTTGTGAATTACATTACCAGAGCTGCTTTTCATATGCCTGTCCACTAAAATAAAACAGAATAGTTGAGAAACTCCCACTAAATATTATAAAATGATTTTTTTAAAGTTACCATTTTGGACTGACTTTTGTTATTGTGTCACTGAATATGCCTAAGCAATAGGTCCATTCTTCTAAATCCTGAATAAATAACCCATTATACAACCACGGCAAAATGGTTTTAAAATAGAAAAAGTAGCCATTAAGTAATATCAAAAACCTACTGAATGCATGAAGAGTTTAAATTTAAAAATTTAAAAACACTAGACAAAACATCTCATGCTTTTACAAAATATGCAGGAAAAAAACCCTAACATCATGTCACAAATCATAGCAAGTATTATTATTATTATGGGTAAAAAGCATCAATAGGAGGACCATTCCAATAAGAAATTTTGACTTACAAATTATTTGCAGAACAAATTGCAAATTACTTTAACAAATTATTTTGGTTCTAAATGGAATCTTTGATATGGAACTTGATTCAGTGAAGCAGCCAGAATGAAGTGACAGTAGGAAGGAAGCCCAAATTCTACCCAAGAAGTGTTTAGGGATTAATAATGTGACTAGAAGTGTTCCTTGAAGCTGAGCTTGCAAAACTCTGCACTACATCAGGAATTCATTGTCCACATCAAAGAAGAGGAAATGGATGCTGGAAAGTTGGGGTTGGATGTGTGGGAGGTGTTAAAGACACAGATGTCCTTAGCACATAGGGTTAGAAGAATGGAGATCATGTGGAAGGAATTGAAAACAATGAAGGAAGGGGCCTGCTGAGTGGCACTTTGGTCAAGAGTTGGCTTGGGACACCAGCGTTGAGCAGCAGGGCTGCCGGTTCAGATCCCACATGAGGGCCAGTGATGCTGTGCCCTCTACATCTAAGATGGTGAACAACAGCTCAACCTGGAGCTGGGCTCCTGTGAGTTACTGGTGATGGCGTAGGCTGCAGTGGGCTGCCATTGAGCCGCTGGCAGCAGGCGTGAGCTTTTGTGAGCTGCCATGAGCCGCTGTGAGCGGCTGTCCAATGGCGGGTGACCGCCTGCCACAGCCGGAAAGAGCACAGTGATATCAACCTGGGCCAGTGAAGCGACATCCTCCACAACTAGACTGAAGAATGAAAGGACAGCAATTTGTCTGTTCCCCTTTCCCGATACTCCAACGCTGTTCCCTCCCCCAATTCCCCAATAAAATCTTAAAACCAAAAAAGAAAACAATGAAGGAAAATGGGGCAACCATGGTCTCTGAACACTTCAGTTTTGGTCTGACAGAAACTATGTCAAGACACACTTTCAGCTAATCAATCAGGAGAAACTGGTCCAGCTAACAGGGATCTTTATACAAACTGAATTCCTTATTGAATTCCTCAATAATTACCATCTCTCACCTAAAGACAGTAAATCCTCAGAGGTCATTTGAAAGAATTGTCATAGATGTGAATTCTGTTTCTTCACTTATTACTTATGCAATTTTGAGCAAGTTACCTAACCCCTCTCAGATTCTTTCTCCTCATCTTAGAAATATTGATAATCATCTACTAGAATGGTGCCTGGTATATTACAGGCACTCAATAAATGTGGATGAATGGATGATTGAATGAATATTTACTTTGCCTGGGTTATAAAAGACCTAAATTAGAGATCATGCAAAATGCCTGACAACTACTAAGGATGCAACAAAGATTGATTTCCACCCCCATTCCATCCCTACCCACCACTGCCACCTCCCACCTATTCTTTAATAGATCAAAGTAAAATAAAAAAATTGTTTAAGGCACATCTCTACTTATTTCAGTTCCCAAAGAACAGGCAACTGAGGGAGGTAGGAGGAGAAGAGATCACAGGAATATTCCCCCCATGAGACCATTAGAGACAGCCAGCTGGGGAAGAACAGCTGCACCCTTGCATGATGCCAGAGGCATCATGCTGGGCTTGTTAAAGTCCTGGGAAAGATTGGTTTGAAACACTTGTGCCAGACTATAAGGTGTGATCAGATAATATGGTGAATGTTTAGATTAAAAAAGAAACTTATTACAGTAAAAGACACATTGCCATTAATCCTCCACAAAATACTTCCCCTCACTTCGAACACACTTATCCCATGTTCTTGCCACTTTCTGAAGCAGTTCTGGAAGTTCTCTTTCCTGAGTTTCTTTAGTTGCACTGTCATGGCTGCCTCCATGTCCTGAATCATTTTGACTTTGGGAAAGAGCCAGAAGTCACACGGTGCCAGATCTGGAGAATAAGGTACACAAGGACACAACGTAATGTTTTTATTGGACAGAAATTGCCTTTCCGCTGTGATCAAACAATACACTGAATGCTGCTGGTGAATGCCATCCAACAGAAAGGCAGGGATCTTCAATGGGGGAAGTGGTATGTGGAAACGTAATAACTGCGTGTGACAAGTTTCAACTTGTTTGATGCAGGCAGTCAGTCAGGTAGCAGGTACGGTTGAGGGAATGTGTTTTTTATTTTAATTTTTTATTATTGGTTTCAGGTGTAGAAAACAATGCTTTTCACCCCTCACAAAGTGACAACCCCTCTCCCCCAATCCACTGCTCCCTGACCCCTGATATCGTACATATTTATTACAATTCCATTGGCTCCACTCCCCACACTATACTCCACATCCCATGACTATATATATATTAAATTATAGTTGACATATAATATTATACAACAGCAGTTTCAGATGTACAGTGCAGTGGTCCGGCCTCTACACCATCCATGAAGTGGTCTCCCTAAAAAGACATGAGTCCATCTGGCCCCCTAAAAAATATTTACAACATTATTGATTATATTCCTCAAACTGTCTTTCCTATCCCTGCGGCAATATTGAAGTTACTGATTTATGTTGTCTTGTCCCTTCCTCTCTTCCATCATCCCCGCCCCTCCCCTCTAGCAATCATCAGTTTTTCCTCTGTATCTTTGAGACTATTTCTGTTTATATTGCTCGTTTATTCAGTTCTTTAGATTCCACATATCAGTGAGATCATATGGTATTTGTCTTTCTCTGACTGACTTATTTCACTTAGTATAATGTTCTCTAAGTCCATCCATATCGTTGCAAATGGTATGATTTCTTTCTTTATAGCTCGTAATACTCCATTGTGTAAATGTACCACTGTTTCTTAATCCAGTCGTCTACCGATGGGCGTTTCGATTGTTTTCAAGTCTTGACTATTGTAAATAGTGCTGCAATGAACATAAGGGTGCATATATTTTTTTGAATTAGTGTCTTGGGTTTCTCTGGATAAATACCTGAGTGGAATTGCTGGGTCATAAGGTAGTTCCATTTCCAGCTTTTTGAGATAACTCCATACTGATTTCCATAGTGGCTGCACCAATCTGCAATCCCACTAGCAGTGCACCAGGGTTCCCTTTTCCCCACAGCCTCGCCAGCACTTGTTTGTTGATTTATTGATAATAGCCATTCTGACAGGAGTATCTCATTGTGGTTTTTATTTGCATTTCCCTAGTGATCAGTGAGGTTGAACATTTTTTTTCATATGCCTGTTGGCCATCTCTATGTCTTCTCTAGAGAAATGTCTCTTCATATCCTCTGCCCATATTTTAATTGGGTTGTTTGTCTTTTGGGCATTGAGTTGAGTGAGTGTTTTATAAATTTTGGATATTAACTCCTTATCAGACATATCATTGACAAATATCTTCTCCCATTCAGTAGGCTTCCTTTTTGCTTTATTGATGGTTTCCTTTGCTGTGTAAAAACTTTTAAGTTTGACATAATCCCATATGTTCATTTTTTCTTTTACTTCCCTTGCCCATGGGGTTATATCAGTAACAATATTGCTTAGAATAATGTCTGCAAATTTACTCCCTATATTTTCTTCTAGGAGTTTTATGGTTTCAGGCCTTACATTTAAGTCTTTAATCCATTTTGAATTTGTTCTTATATATGATGTAAGGAGGTGGTCCATTTTCGTTTTTTTTTGCATGTGCCAGTCCAATCTTCCCAGCACCATTTATTGAATGGTAAAGAAAAGACTATCTTTACCCCAATGTAAATTCTTGCTTGTTTCAATTGTCATAGATTAATTAACCGTATATGAATGGATTTATTTCTGGGCTCTCTATTCTGTTCCATTGATCTATATGCCTGTTTTTATTGCCAGTACTATGCTGTTTTGATTACTGTAGCCTTGTAATATGATTTGATGTCAGGTAGTGTGATACCCCTACTTTATTCTTATTTCTCAGGATTGCTGTGGCTATTTGAGATCTTTTATGGTTCCATATAAATTTTAGTATTGTATTTTTTACTTCTGTGAAAAATGCCCTTAGTAGTTTGATAGGAATTGCTTTAGGCAGTATGGACATTTTAACTATATTAATTCTTCCTATCCATGAGCATGGTAGGTGTTTCCATTTATTTATATCTTTTTAAATTTTTCTCTTCAATGTTTTATAATTTTCTGAGTACAGGTCTTTTACTTATTTGGTTAAATTTATTCCTAAGTATTTTATAGTTCTTGAAGCAACTGTAAATGGGACTGTTTCCTTAATTTCTCCTCTGATAGTTTGTTATTGGTGTATACAAATGCAACTGATTTCTGGATATTGATTTTGTATCCTGCTACCTTACTGAATTCATTTATCAGTTCCAATAGTTTCTTGATGGAGTCTTTGGGGTTCTCTATGTATAGTACCATGTCATCTGTGTATAATGACAATTTTATTTCCTCCTTACCAATTCGGATGCCTTTTATTTCTTTTTCTTTTTTTCTTTTTTTTTAACTGAGTCATCCTGCCACCTATTGGTGGCAGCTTGGTCCGGAAATCCAACTGGCAACCCTGTTGCTCAGAGCTCGCACTCTTGAGTGAATCTTACTGAGCCACTTGGCTGGCCCCTTTTATTTCTTTTTCATGTCTGATTGCCGTGGCTAGAACTTCCAGAACTATGTTGAATAAAAGTAGAGAAAGTGGACAGCCTTGTCTTGTGGGAAGGTATGTTTTAAAGTGTGCTGTAAATCATCCTCCATCATGACAACGTTCTGTGTCACACATTGCTTCTGGTATACAGCAATTTCTGTGAAATAAAAACATTATGGTGTTAGGCCGGCCGAGTGGCACATTGGTTAAGAGCTCGTTTTGGGATGCCAGCGACCCCAGTTCAGATCCCACATATGAGGGCCAGTGACACTGCCCTCTACAGCTAACAACAGCTCCACCTGGATCTGAGCTGTGTGAGCCCCGGCGACGGTGTAGGCTGCAGCCCCTGCTGCAGTGGGCTGCCATAGGCTACAGTGAGTGGCCGGCAGCCAGCGTGAGCTGCCAATAGCCGTGGTGAGCGACCATCCAGAGCCGGGTGACGGATCTGCCTCATCCGGGAAGTGTGCAATGACGATACCAACATGGGCCAGTGAAGCAACATCCTCCGCAACTAGACTGAAGAACAAAAAGACAGCAACTTGTCTGTTCCCCTTTCCCGATTCCCCAACGCTGTTCCCCTCCCCCAATTTCCCAATAAAAAATCTTAAAAAAAAAAAATTATGGTGTGTCCTCATCCACCTTATTTACCAGACTGGCACCATATGACTTCCAGCTTTTTCCCAAAGTCAAAATGACCATGAAAGGTAAACGTTTTGAATCTATTCAGGACACCGAGGCAGCCATGACAGCTCAGGTAAAGACACTCACGAAAAGGACTTCCAGAACTGCTTCAGAAAGTGGCAAGAATAATGGGATAAGTGTGTTCCAAGAGAGGAAGAGTATTTTGAGTGGGATTAATGACAATGTGTCTTTACTGTGATACATTTTTTTAAGTTTAAACATTCACTGTATTGTTTGATTATACCTCATATTTTGGCATTGTCACCAACTTTGCCTTTTTTTCTTTATTGTAGAATTATGTAAACCAAGAATAAAGACTATTTTAACATACTAGTAAATCATATTCTCCTTGACAAAGAAAGGGCAATCAGAACCATATTGCCTAAATTTAGGCAATAAGAACCATAATGCTTTTAGCAAAGATACTATCACCTAAAGATGACACATAACAAAAACTGACAAAACATATGCTTTCTTTCTTTTCATGGAAATTGATAACAAAATACAGTCTAACTCTCTTCTCCATCCTTATTAAGTTCACCTCCTGTGAAAGTTAGATTTTAATGCTAGTTCTTCACCATAGGTCAGAACTTAAAAAGAAATAGCAGTAAGCTTCTTTGTGTCTTTATAACACCCATGAGCAGTATATGCTATCATATTGGCTGCAACCATATTCCAAGCATACATCCAAATAATACAAATAGAAGAACATATTTCTTTATTGGAATAGGGAGAGAGCAAGGTCTGTGGAGAGAGAAATAACTCTCCCAATATTTGAGGAATTGATAGTATGAGACTGTAGAGAATGAAAACAAAAAGCAACAACAAAAAATGTCTTCCTAAATTCCAGTTTTCCTCTTTTTGTCAAACTGTTTTTTCTTCCTCTTAGATTATGTCTATAAATGGTTAACCTTCTCTAATCTGTTCAGATAAACCTTGGAACAGGAGGTAAGATGCCAATGATCACAGTTTCACTTAGTTGTAGGTTTGCTGATAACTCATATATATAAGATATGTACTCCTTAAGTTTGTTTTTCAGACCAGCATTTTAGCTACCCAAAAGCTTTCACATCAGACAAGCTTCAGTTTTAATCATAAATGTGTAATATTGGGAAATTTACTTAAACTTTCTGACTCTCAATTCCCTTTATAGAAAAGAGGTATGGAGGAAATTTTAGTGTTATGTGAGTTTAAATTTGATAATATGTATCTGGGGCCATGGAAAAAGTATTTTTGTGTTTTATCACAATGTTAACTTTAAAAATAAAACAGTTATTTACCAGCAAAAATGTATTTATTCAGAAATAGCAAATAATTGCAATTTGGGACCCGCAAGCTATGGGAAAACCATAGGCAAGTCTGCAGAACAAAGGAGATGAATGCTCTTTTACAGAGGAAGGGGAAGTTGTGTGGAGCTGTTAATAAACAAAGAGGCCATAGGAGGAAACTGGGAATTTGAAGTGTAGTGGCTTTTCATTGGCTGGGCCATTGCCAGGGGAGGAGAAAATCTTCATTCCTAATGGTGGGATGGTAGAGTAGAAAACATCCTCCTGTTGGAGATACAAGGCTGGTTTCTTTCTGTTTGGGGTAACCTATCAGTGCATGAGAGCTCATCCTACAGGTTCTCCTGACTCCAATTTTAGTTAAGGTTTCCTTTATTAATTTTCACAACAGTTAGGGCTTTTTGAGCAAATTTACTTAAACTTGGCCCTGTTAAAGCAACTCTTGGAGGTTAATTTATGGCTGATTTACATAGTGAAAGAATTATTGAGAGACTAGAGACATCCTTGGGTTTTGCAGCAGGAATCCTAGTTTTTCTTATCTTTCCCCTGGGGAGATTTATTTATATTCCGAAGGGTTAGAGTAAGAACTCAGGATCCTTCCCATTATGTTTCCAAGGCAACACTATCAAGCGGGGAGGAATATAACACATATAAGAACTCACATTCATTTCTTCAGGATTCCTCACCTAAAATATAGGCTCCTTATGTAGAGACTTTTAATCTACCTGGTTCTCATCACATCACCTCAAGTGTATGAATTGGGGCACAGAGGAACCATGTGGTTGCTGTTTGTTGTAAATAAGTAATAGTATGTTCTGTTCCAGAAACTTCATGTATACATTTAGGATAATATTTAACAATATGGATTTTTTTAAACTTCACCAAAATATAAATTATGTAAAAGAATACCTGCCATATAGTAGATACTTACTGGTATTTTTTTCAAATTGACTTTTTTTTGGGAGGGGGGATAAATGATTTTTTTTGGACTTACATTCTTCTACAAAATACAAATGGTGATCCAGTGAGTCAGTATATGAGAAAAGACCCTCTTAAATGATACCATCTTTTATAAACACTAATTATATTTCCCAAGTCTGGATTTCCTGGAAGTCACACCACTCACAATTAAACCTGTCTTCATTTCTGCCATTTGAAGGCTGATCTACTTCTAACCTGAATCAGCAGAAATGAACAGAACCCACCACAATTTATCCAACACCCTAAGAGTTTTTTATTTCACACTCTGACTCCTACCCTGTGATAAGAAAGAACATTCTGTGAGTTTGCTCCTGACAGTAGCTGCTACAGGAAAAATAGATATCAGATGCTCTTGGAAACATACTATCTTTTATGTAGTTCCAGAAGCTAGATATAAAATTTAAAAAAGAAGTGGGTCCATGGCTGTACACATAGCAACCACCCACCTGGGCTGAGCCATCAGCCATGGCTGTCGAGGATGAGACTGCTGAAAACACCCAAGCAGGACAGGAGAGAACAAAGGCAGTTTTTCTATTGCTTGATGGAGATGGATGACTTCACAGCTCCCAGCCACATCATCACCCATGCTTCACCCCAGAAGTCACTTTTGCTTTCAGGCTAGTTGAGGCTTACAGGTATCTCCTTGTGGCTTTTCTGCCTTCCCAGGGCTCCAGCTGGGGACCAGTGATCATCACGGTCTTAAGGATGGGGTGCCCATGGCAGGGTGGGGGGGGAGTGATCTTACAGTGCATTCTCCAGTTCTCACTGAAGGGGTCTGTCAGGTGCTTTTCAAACACAACATACTCCATCCCGGACATCCTTGGGCCCCCCTTCGTATCATTGATTAATCTGCGAAAGTCTGCTGGGTATGTGTGCGATGGTGACCTGGCCACATATGAGTATGTTGCCCTGGTTCAGCATTGAACAGTGAACCTGAACCACTTGGGGTGGCTCTAAAAAGTCTACAAAGCTCCCGTGGAGGTCTTATATTTGATGTTCCAGCTGCTGTCTGGAAAACAGTTTTCAGTTGCCAAAGTGTGAAGTCAGTCATGGCCCGAGTTGTTTAGACAAAGGTGAGCTTCATTGAAGACACCCGTAGGTTTTTCAGGGAAGTCCCTTATTTTAAAATTAGCGCCAGATTTTCTTATGTTCCGATTGACAATTGTGATTCCACATTCTTCTTCCATTGCTCAGTTTGTGCCAGTCCTTCCATTGAAAGGGATGACACCGAGCATCACCCTCTGGAGGAATACTGCCATCAAAGATACCAGCTGTCCAGGCCGGATGTAAGGGATGCGCCAAGCATTCTGGAGGCATGACCAGTCCTGCTTTCCAGGCATGTTTTATAAACTCCTCTTCTGATTTGTATTTGGGTTCACAAGTAGGCGGTGTGAAACATTTTTTAGTTCTCACTGAGCTACAGCTATGGACTGAATCACCAGGACTGGCTGTCGAGACTACCATCCTAAAGCCTTGTCAAAATGACTTTTGAAATTTTTTCAACACAGAAACTCATCTGAGATGTATAGTTAGTTTTTTTCCCCCCGTCAGAATTTCAATGTTAGATTTATAGGTGAGTCTCATATTAATAAAATCTGACAGTGATACAGCCATGTCTGAAACATCGATAAATTAGGAGCAATTGTTCATATTATAAATTGACTTCTCACTTCCAAATAGAAGACTGGCATATGTAAAGGTCATTCTTACAAGTTAATAAAATGTCTGCTTTTATTTAAAATGTCTGACATTAAACTATTTTCTTCTGATGTCTAAATTTGTGACACATTTGGAGATTATTAGCCACAGAATCTCCAAGGAATAACAGAAACTATGGACTACATGCTACATGTACTGGTAGTTGTACTAGTAATAATAATTACAGAAACAACAACAATAATTAACACTTATTAGGCATCTAATATATGCCAGACACTGTGCTAGCTTACAACTTTTCTTTTAGTACTTACAACAACCTTCTCAGTTACATGTCTTCTTTTTTGCAAATTAGGAAAATGAATTTTAATGAGGCTCAGTAATCTGTCCAAGATTATATGACCATTCAGTAGCAGAGACTTTAACACAGAGCTCTTGGAGGCACAAACCATACACATTACCACCATACAGCCTCTCAGGGGATAATCCGGATGGAAATTTAGGTAATCATGGGGCTAAAGAGGCTACTAGATGGAGCTGTAGTTGGTACAGGACTCTGGTTCCCTGATATCCTCTTTAAAACGTAAGTAAATGAAGATAGAAAGACTTCCAATTACCGTTTATTAGCAGAAAGAGAAAGGAATCACTCACATTTGGATTGCTTATGATGCTTTCAAGATAAAATAGACTCTCCAGATATGGGTTATTTATGTCAGTACATGCACATGCTGAGACATATACATATATACACACACAAATTCATAGACATTTACACCTATGTACATACACACACTCACTCAGGTACTTAACATTTGGATTTCCAAGAGAAAAAAAACTTTCATGCCTATAAATAAAAAAGACTCTAACTTCAGATCCTCTCAGGATCTTACTTTAGTTTTTTTTTTTTTATTTCCCTTTATAATTCTAAGCATCTGGCCTAGGAATGAACACCTCCTCTCAGCTCTGATATTTGTTATCTATGTGAATAATTTCAGTTGCTAAGTGGGAACTTCTGGTTTCAAGTGATAGTCCAGCTCATCTGATACTTTCAATGAAGAAAACTGTGGGCTCTGCTGCCTTGACTGGCTAGGTGTGGGGCCAACCTCAAGCAGTAGATAGGAGTCTGATAGAAACTAATTTCTCTCATGATGGAATCACTCTAAGCCAAAATGACTTTGTCAGTTTTCCAAATTACAGATAAATGAGAATAAATCATTTAAAGAATTATATTTCAAGAAAGGAGCTATTTGGTCAGAAGATAGAAGAATAGAAAGAAAAGGTAAGACGTTGAAAGCAGCTAAATTAGCCTACCTACCTATCTTAATTAGAACTATTCTTTTCAAATCCCACCTTATCAATTAAAATATACTCAATCAGAGACTGCAGAAAATTAAAAAGGAGCTAAAGATCATTTCATTAGAGTTACATCTAAATTGATGCTTTGATAGTGATGACTTCAAAGTCAGTGAAATATCATGAAATAAACTGTTTTTGTACTAATTCGTTAGTGCATGAGTCGTAAAGATTTATAATCCAACACATGATGCAAAAAGCAATCTGAACATCTGCCATACGTATGCATAAAAATTAATAAGCAGAAATCTAATTTAAAGTGAAGTAAGGAGGCCAGAGGGGGCAGGTCTCAGATTCTACGAGGATGGCAAAGCACAACAGGAGAAACTGTAGTAATAGCCCCTCCCAACTTCCTGTTCCCTCTATAAAAGATTTCCCTCTTCTTGGTTTTAGCAACTTGCACATGGCTTGCCATGGTTGCATGTACCAGGTTGCAATTCCTTCCTGTTCCCGAATAAACCCATTTTTTTTTGCTGGAGAAATATCTGGCTGACTTTTTTGTCTACAGTCAACATATGTAAAATTGCATTTGTGAACGTAATCTTCTTACCAAAAATGGAAGAAGGTATGAGTCCAAGAACTAACTTCCCACCAATTCTAGCTCAACTGGAGAAATCTAGTTCAATTAGAACAATTGGAAAAATCCAGCCAATCTTGATAATTGCTTATTTGTCTTGCAATCAACTTTCTCCCAGAACTGGCACACATAAGTATCTCTGACCTTTGGAAAAACATAAATACTAACTGAAAAGAACCATTCAAGTTCATCTCCAATGTATGGCTAATATCTGAACTATGTTATTCCCCTTCACAAATGTTCACAAGACTCATTGTAAGAGGCTAGCTACTAATCATGAAATGCCTAATGTGGCTGGAGACGTTATATACTTTCCTTCAAATCTGTGCCACAACCCATGAGGTAGGTACGATAGTCCCTCATCAGGAAGAAAAGAGAGACTGAGTTCATTGCCCAGCATGGTTCAAGTGGGAGAGCAGGTATTTGAAGCCAACAGTCTTCATTCCATTCAAGCCCCTTGGAATCTTGTAATTTTAAATATGACAAAAATGTTCATCTAAGTCATGAACAGCATTTAGAGCCCCCTCGATTTTCTTGAATGAGTCTCTTTTCAGAACAGAAAACCCCAAGCACACAGGAAAGGAAAACATTCCAAAAGAACCTCAGGGGCTTGAAGCATATTTAAATAGCAAGATGCTTCAGTAAAAGGAGTTCATGCAGCCAAGAAGAATCAGATTTTCTCCAGAGTTTCAAGGTGAAGACAAATGCAGCTCTTAGCATCACAGATAATGAAAATCATCAACAATTTCCTGCCTCCACTGTCTCTTGCTAATTCTTTTGTCATGTAGATTGCCCTAATTTGATTGCAAGATTTTTTTTTCTCCTGTTGTTGCCAGAACTATAACACAATGGGATGTAATAAAGTGGCATTTTGGATATTTCATTGTCATTATTATTCTCATTTAGTTTTGAAAATTAGATTCAACTTAACTGGCTAAGAGCAGAGCCCTCCATCTTTTCACATAAGGTGTGCCAGTCAGAAATCCCCTGCCATGTCACCTCTTATTCATCAGCTCTGCAAAGCTGCCTTGGAGGAAGAGGCATGGCAGCAGAGAAACACCTGTAAAATACATTAAAATCTCTCCGGAGAATGATCTTTCTAGGGACTGAGCCACATTTATTAGGTGATGAACACGCCCTTCTGGGCTTTCACTTTATTAGTAAAGTATGCTCGGCTGCACAATCATCTCCCACAACTGCCACTGCCTGCCCCCATTTTTAAATTTTAAACAGACCATGTCAGAGTTAGCTAAATGATCCTTACCGAAGAAAAGGGCCAGTGTTGGGTGCCTGAAAGCCAGTAAGGCATCCCCAAAAGATATATAACCTGCTTTTGAGCCGGGCAATTGGAGCTCTGTCCTCAGTTAGCTAAATATTTTATTAATATATAAGTTTTTTATATAAGCCTATACTTAATTCTCTCCTGGCTAACACAGCTTATAATATCACACAAGGCGATTGTGAGTATAAAACTAGATAATGTCTTCAAAGTGCTCAGTATAGTGCTTGTTATTTAGTACAAATTTAGAAAGTGGTTGTTGCTAAGCACATGTTTACATGTGTATATAAAATTCAAAAACAGTGGCAAAATGAAAAAGGATGTCTTTGCCACCAAAACTAAGAATTGTATGGCCAGGTAAGTTTAGGAAATACAGGTTGAAACAAAGTGAAACAGGTTTCTTCACTGAAGATCCCCAAAACTTGTATCATGCTAATATGCATTAGGAACCTACGAGAGAAATCTGTAGTAATAATAATAATAATAATAATAATAATAATAATAATGCTTCACGGATGCCAACCAGTCAGCTGAAAAGAGACACCCAGATGTCAAATCCACACTCAGGAAAACTGTCATATAGAGGGATTCCAGGGTGGTCCAGAGGGTTTCCACTTCAACTGGAAAGAAAAAAATACCAAAGGCAGCAAGCAGGACAAGCCCATGAGAAAGCGGACACAACAGAATCAGAGAAAAAGCTAAGTTGTCACCTACTCACCTGCACACTCCCCAAGGTGTGTGTCACCTGCACACGCCCCCAATCCTTTTGGAAAACAACGGGTACAGGATGTGTGACAGAGAAGCCAAGATTGATAGGTGTCTGGGGCATGGTATTGTACACCCGGGCTCACTTTTGTCAGTGAGAAAACCAACTTTCCATATCTGCTGGTGATGATTAAATAAGATAGTCTTTTTTTTTGACGATTTCATTGGAAAATTGGGAAAGGGAACAGTCAAGTTGTTGTCTTTCAATCTTAGTTGCGATTGGCCATAGCACACCATCCCATGTTGGTGTCCAACCGGCGACCTTGTTAGGAGCATGTGCTCTCCCCAGCTGAGCCATCCTGCTACCTGTTGGCAGCTCAGCGGCAGCTCAGCTTAGGCACAGCTCACTGGCCCATGTGGGAATCGAAACAAGGACCCTGTTGCTCAGAGCTCGTGCTCTTAACCAACTGAGCCACTCGGCCGGCCCAATAAGATAGTCTTTTTAAAAATACCAAAGTATTAGTTTGGACTAATTAGCAAGAAACGGGTGAAGATAAGGTCAGTATTTACTCCAAAAACTATTAAAACAATGGTATGGACCTTGCTATGTGAGGATGAAATTCCGTAAATCAATAACATAATTAGACTTAGCTAGTTTGCAGTTTGACTCACCACATAGCCCACTATCTAGCCACCTGTAATTAAACCTAGCTAGTTTGCAGTCAGAGCTGCCCTGATATTTAGCTATTTTCTCTTTGCTTCTCCCTTCACTGATTAACAAAAGAACTCTGTTTTGTTCCCTTTCTCAAGACTACCCATGCCTCATTAATCCGTTTCATTAACAAAATCCTAACCTGGAAAGGGCAATTTCTCAATTCTCATGCACTCCAGATACTAGAATACACATAAAGCCCCATGTCTCGGTGGTCCAGCTTGAGTCTGAGTCCAGAGTCCAGAGTCCAGAGTCCAGAGATAACATTATCTTAAAACATACCAGACCCCAGGAAGGATGTCAGCCCTTGGACCTGTCTGACTGACTCTCCCTTTCCTTTGTACTTCTTGAGTATCTTTAAAACTGCTGTCCCATTTAGGAACAGGGAGATGACCTTTGGACAAGAATCCACCATCCTCTCACAATGCCAGCATTTTGAGTAAACCTACTTTTTTTTATACCAACCATATCTCTCGATTTTTAACTTTTTCAAGCTGCAGGCAGCTGGACCTTAGCATGGTATCAGCTACTCAAAGTGTGGTCCATGGACCAGAAGTATCAGAATTATCTGAGAACTTGCTAGAAATGTATCTAGACCTATAAACATAATCTGAATTTTAACAAGATATCTAGGTGTTTTGGATACACATTAAACTTTGAGAAGTATTGGCATAGCAGCTTTATAGAAGGAAACACTGAAAACCCGGTAGAAGCTGACCAAAAGGAAATAAAGCTAAAAATAAAACATGTAAACTCCAAAACCCATTCATGTAAAAATTTAAAAACTTTCTTAAATTACTCTATCATTAAAGTGTAAATACAAATATAAACTTCAGAATATTTAGAAAGTGATTAAGCACCATACAGTCAGATCCTCTGAAATACAGGTAAAGTGCTCAAAGGAAAATCCAATATGTTTAAAACCTATAACAATAAATATGAAAGAATAAAGAAAAAGCATTTACCTCAAGTCTATAGAAAAATTCTAGGAGGAATTCATATTATGTTTGATTAACCCTCTTTTTGGTGCAACTAATCTCACAGATTCATTGCACATAAAGATGCCACTATGAAATACATCTTTACTGTACTAAGTCACAAACACAACTGGCAATAGGTTACCATAGAGGGGGAAGATACGGAAGGGATGAGTCATGATACTTAAGTTTGTCGTCACACAATAGCCTGCCTGCCCCTATGCACCTTTCCATAAAGACAGATCATTACTTCAATATTATGCCTACTCTATGTATCCCTATTGGGCCCCCCAAAATGGCTGGTTAGTCAATGATGGGTAAGATTCCTCAAGGGAGGAACAACCTAAGACAGGCACAGTTGCATGGGAGCCAAAGGAGGAATCATGGAGTTGTGGGGAAAGGTTCTGACAGCCTGCATGTGAAATGACCTATTGATGTGATAATATCTGTCCTCCATGCATTCTTATCAGTAAGTTGCAGCAGAGGAAGTTTCTGTCTCTTGGGAGGTGCATGACAATAACATCATGGGACCTTTGGTAATGGCAGCCTGCAGGCATGGGCTATTTGGCCCTGAGCTATATTCTCTGGTATGAGACCTACAGACCTCAGAAGATAGATTGATCTTTTCTTATGTGTGAGACAATAAAAAGAGCAGTCAGGCCTGATTCAGGGCTCAGTCCACAAGGCTGGAGTCCCCTGGCACCAACTGCATTTTTCTCTTATTTGTGTCTTTCTCTTTCTTAATCTTTTGCCATCCCTTCTCCACTCCCACTGCTCTGTTGTGCTGGACGCGACATAAGTTACCTTTTAGATGTTTGAAAATTTGTGTGCAATGAATCTGTGAGATGCAGAGGGTTAAAAAAAACTATAACCTTAAGCATAAAAGATAATTCCCAGGATCTATTCAAATTGGGATTATAATGAGTGCCCCTAGGTGACTCTGAGACTCCAAGGGGCTATATCTTTTATAAGATGTTGAATGAAATATAAACTCTAACCCAAGAAAGGAACAACAGGGAAAATTTCCTTTATCAACCTTGACATTAGATAAAACAACAACAATAACAAAAAAGTGAAACAAATATAAAGGAGAACCAACTCAAAATAATTAATAATCACTTGGAATATAAATGGACTACCGGCCCATCTAAAACGCAAAGATGTTGTGAAACGGAGGTTGTATACCAACTGTAATTGAATATATATAGATAGTCACAGGATGTGGATTATACTGTGGAAGGGAGTCAGAGGAAGTGTAATAGATATATATGATATAGGGGGGAGGAGTGGGGTGGCGAATTGGGGGAGGGGGATAGTCACTTTGAGGGGTAAAAAGTATAGCTATTGCACTGTGTTGTACACTCGAAACTAATTAAAAATAAATAAATTTATTAAAAATATATAAATAAATAAAATGCAAAGATGTTGGATTGGGTCATTTATAAAATATCAAAGTATATACTTGTGATTTAAAAATGACGACTAATACATTAAGACCACAAAAGATAAAAAATATCTTAGTGACAGGTAGTTTTTACAGCTCCTACCCTCCCACAGAGACAAGGAGATAGAGGGCTCTGTCTTCCTTGTGGTTACATTTCAAAGGGATAGCTCCTGGGACCTTGAGAAAGACAATGTTGGGTTGTAAAACTGGCAAAAATTCTTTACATTCAGAGGGGCAGAGAAAGCATTTACAATGACAAGTTTTGAAAAGTAACTGCTCTAGGCAAAGGGAGGTCATAGGCTCAGGGTCAGGAAGAATTCTGTCTAATGTTTAGCCAAACTGAGGAGAATGAAAGATTAAGGCCTTCATGCTCAATGGTAAGAAAGTGGCAGCTAGAGCAATCAAAAAAATAGTCATTAAAGACAAAGAATATTTAAATGATAGAATTCACAAGTTTAACTTAATGGACATATATAAAATGGTGTATTGACCAATTAGAGAATAAACCTTTTCAAGCACTCTCCACACAATAGTAACATTTGATTTTTTTCCCTAGGCCATAGTGCAAATCTCAAAATATATCAAAGGAATGGTGAAACAGGATATATTCTCTGGCCTCACATAACTAACAGGTATCAATAACAAAATGACAACTCAAAAAACCCAAACATTTAGAAAATTTAAGACACTTATAAATAACTCTTGAGTTAAAAAAGAAGTTGTAATAGGAATTAAAAGGTGCTTAAAATGGAATGATAATGAATTTTAAATTGCAGGAAAGAGCTAAACAACACTTAGAGGGAAACATGTCCTTAAATGCTTACATTATTAAAGAATAAAGGCTCAATGTTAATAAAATCATTATCTAACTTAAGAAATTAGAAATAAAGAAAAATAAACCAAATAAAGTAGAAGGAAAAAAGTAATAGAGCAAAACACAAACTTAATGAGATAGAAAACCAAGAAAACACAGACGATAAACGATAAAGATTGCTTTTTAAAAAAGGCAAATAAAATGTATAACTATCTAGCCACATTGATTAAAAAAAGAGAGAAACACAAGTAAACAATTTTTTAATGAAAAAGAAACATGATCACAGATGCTATAGAGGTCAGGCTGATATTAAGAGATATTACCACCAACTATATGCCATTTCACACACACCAAATTATCAAAAATTAAAATTTTGCATAATTATTAAGTATGCTCAAAGATGTAGGGCAACAGAAACTCTTAACTCTTGTGGAAATGTAAACCTGTTCATCTACTTTACCAAACAGTTTAGTATTAGGCACATAAAAACTGAACATGTTTACCATGCAACAATCCCATCACTGGGTATAAAACAAAAATCAAAAATGAAAACTCTTGAACTTCTGTAAAGAGACATGTCCAAGAATGCACATAGAAACTTGGCTTTGAACAGTAAAATATGGGAATTTTACCCATAAATATCATGTAATGTGAGTAAAATTTTGTCCATTGGGAATGTTTTTGTTGGGGAGGAAAAATTTTCCTATACCATTCTAAATTCTTTTGGCTGATCTAATAATCAAATTAAGAAGAAATATTAACAGAAAGAAATAATTTATTTTCATTACATTTATTATTAAAACAATGGACTGTATAAATAAATAAAATGTCATAACCTAATGGAGATGAAACAGGGAAAAAGATCAAGTACACAAATTTTTAAAAAGTGAGCATGAAAATTACTAAAGATGAAGAAAATTACTAAACAGAAAGTTTTGTTTTTTGTTTTTTTTTTTTTTGAGTGCAGTGTCACTGGCCCTCATAAGGGGGACCCGAACCGGGGCCGCTGTCTTCCCAAGCCAGTGCTTAACCACCGCTCCACTCGGCTGGCCCCTGGTGTGTATATGTTTATGTATGCATATGGGTATGTGTGTATACAGTGGAACACAAATTGGAAAACAGTTCTATTTATCCTCCTCCTTCCCTCAAAAGAAATAAAACAAATATTTACACTAAAAAAAAAAAACTCTTCTTATGCCTTTGAAATAATAGAATAGATATAGGCAAATGGGATAATCACATAGGTAAAATATTTTCCAAAATTATCCAAGTGACTGTGATGTTTTTCTCTAGAAGCCTGGCTAGATATTTTGATGTCCCAAGCTAACATTTTGAAAGAAGTCTTGTATTAGGTTTTGATTGCTGTGTAACAAACTACCACAAATTCAGTGGCTTAAAACAACACAAAATTATTTTACAATTCCCACGAGTAAGCCGTCTGGGCACAGCCTAACTGGATCTCCTGCTCCAGGTCTCACAAACCTCTAGTCAAGCTGTTGACTGGGACGCATTCTCATCAGAGGCTGCCCATTTCGCGGGCTGTTCATGGCATGCCCGTTTGGTTCTTTGAGGTCATCAGGAGAGCTTCTCACTTCAAAAGGATCACCTGATAAAGTCAGGTCCATTTGTAAAATCCCTCCAACCTTTCCATATAATATAATATAACCACAGCAGTGATGTCTCATCATAGGCACAGGTTCCATCCACCTCAAAGGAAGGGGATTGTACACAATGTGGGTAACTGGATGCTATCTTAGATCTACAACAGGCCCTTTCCAATGTACTTGCTACTGACTTCTATCCCCTTTCTTAAACACAATACTTATACTTCCTTTTTCTCCAGCCCCCATCCATCTTTTCAGCTGTTGTTAATCTGTTACAGAGAGACTCTATGTCCTTTTCTTATTCCCTTATTTTCTCTGGTTCCCATCTCAAGTCCCTCAAAATTTCTTGACTTCGAACTTCCATTCACCTCCTAAAATAACAATCCATCTCCCCTGAATCACACTCCATTCTAGATAACCATCAGCCATCACTTTCCCAGGTTGGTACTGCTATGTCCAGGCCTCATGTGTTCGTGCAGAGTGGAACCTGCTGGGTAGAGACTGAGACAGTTGCACATTAGCCCTCTATGGTGTCTCATTAGGGCCCTGTAACACCAGGAAACTGGAACCAGCATCCTGGTTACCACTTCAGAGTGCAGATGTGATTACCAATTAGTGACACTAGGGTTTCATGTCATTTCAGATATTTTTACATAACAATGAGACGATTATTTCTAAGTTACAAATGAAGAACTTTAAGGCTCAGCTTATTTGAGGTGATATCTTCAGCTGATATTCTGTTTATTTCTGCTTTTTCAAGCAAGAGCTAAATATCTTTTATTTATGAAACATGCTCACTCACTATCTTAATATCTTATTGTATACCTTAAGGGATCGTATGTTTCCTAAACATATATAATAAAATATACACATGTGATAGAAATGTGAAACTCTTAATTCAAGATAGTGGTTATTTCTGCAGAAAGAGAGGGAAATGGGATTGGTAAGAAGAATACAGAGGTCTATGATTGCCTGTACTATGCTTTACTTCTTAGGCTTCTTCATGAATATGTAAGTGTTCAATATACTATTGAACTCATTTTTTTTTTTTTTAAGATTTTTATTAGGGAATTAGGGGAGGGGAACAGCGTTGAGAAATCGGGGAAAGGCAACAGACAAGTTGCCGTCTTTTTGTTCTTCAGTCTAGTTGTGGAGGACGTTGCTTAACTGGCTCATGTTGGTATCATCATTGCGCTCTTCCTGGATGAGGCAGATCGGTCGCCGGCCTCTGCATGGTCGCTCACCGTGGCTATTGGCAGCTCATGCTCGCTGCCGGCTGCTCACTGTAGCCTATGGCAGCCCACTGCAGCAGGGGCTGCAGCCTACACTGTTGCCGGGGCTTGCAACCCAGCTCCAGGTGAAACTGTTGTTAGCTGTAGAGGGCAGTGTCACTGGCCCTCATATGTGGGATCCGAACCGGGCCGCTGGCATCCCCAAACCAGCTCTTAACCAACGAGCCACTCGGCCATCCCACCATTGAACTCACTTTTAAAAACCATTTAAAGTCTCTGGAAATGATCCTAAAGACATATAGCAAATGAAGAAACACTTATTCAAGAAAATCTACTAAAACTCAGTAAGAACAGCAATAATCTTTCATTTCAACCCACTTCCTTCTCCCTGCCCAATGTGACAGAAGTCTCACTCCCAACAGCCAAGAACACAGGGCTCTCTCTTACTCCCTCTCCCCATCAGGGGCTATAGTGTCTTCTCAAGAGGGGCAGAACATCCATACTTCTCATCCCACTCCACAGCTACTTGTTGCATAGCTTAGTTTCCAGTAAGTGCTGCCAAAAGTCTGGGGGTTCCCTTTTTTCTGTCCAGCTCCCACTTGTTGGAAGAGCTTCTATATTTTATGTGTGTGTGGCACACTAAGAATACTGGGGTTTCAGCCCCAGTTCATTCATAGGTTTGAGGTGACAGACTAAGAGAGGCAGGCAAAGAAGACCAGAGGCTACCATGTCCCATTTTGTGCCCAGCAACTAAAAGCAGGAATGTCAAAGAAAATAATACCACTGTCCCCACCCCAGCTGTAGAGCCCAGGGGAATTTGCCCAGGAGAAGAGGCAAGCCATAATCTAGAGAGCCTTGAAGCTCCACGCATGAGAAATGACTATATTTGAAACAGAATGTGAGCAAGTTCAAGCCTAAGGGTGTGCTCAAAAATAGTGGGAGTTTTGGTGGAAAGCAATTTAAAGCAGGATAGTAGTTTTATTAAAAGCACAATCTAATCCCTAGACCTGCTAGTTTACCAAAGGGAACCAGGAAAAATCAAAAGCTAAGAAAAGCTCTCCTGTGACTAGAACAAATCTCAAAAAGTGGCCTCAAACACTATCCCTACAAGGGACACTGAATTTAACCAGATCATTTTGAGGTGCAATTTATACCACAGAGCATTGTTGAGAACCATGGAGCAATCAACCAGCAATTAGTGGAGATAATCACATTGGTGTGGTCTGGGAAAGAAACTACCAAAGAAAGAGCCTGCACTAAAACTACTGTGAGCACTGCCAAAGCTATACCCTCTGAGGAGCAGCATCTGAAAAGGGCTGAAAAAAAACTAAGATAAATAAACAAGCAAATAAACTAAACAAATAAACAAGCAAACAACAGTAATGACTGCCACAGGAGGATGAGGGAGATCAGTACCCAGAGTTGCTATGGTATATTATCTGGTCCCATTGTTTACAAAAATTATGAGGCATACAAATGAACAGGGAAATGTGACCTATATACAGGGAAAAAAACCAAGCAATGCAAACTGCCTGTGAGATTAACTCAAAGTCAGATTTAATTCACAAAGACTTCAAAGTAGGCATTGTAAATATATTCAAATAACTAAAGGAAACTAGAATTAAAGAAGTAGCTATGAAGATGATGTCTCATCAAATAGAGAATATCAACATAGACATAGAAAATGCAAGAAAAAACAACCAAATAAAAATTCTGGAATTGGAAATCCCAGTAACTGAAGTGAAAAATCCAATAGAGGGGCTCAACAGTAGATTTGAACTGGCAGAAGAAAGAATAAGCCAACTTGAAGATGGGTTGATAGAGATTATGCTATTCAAAGAACAGAAAGGAAAAAAGAATAAAAACAAAATAAATTTTCAGAGAAACATGTGACACCATTAAACTTATCAACAAGAGAGAAAGATGAGAAAGAATAAAAATTCTTTGAAGAAATAGTATTTGTAAATGTCCCAAATTTAATGAAAAACAATCTATATATCTAAGAAACTCAGTAAAATCCAAGTAGAATAAACACAATGAGATCAACATACAGAAAATTCATAATAAAAGTTCAGAAAGCCAAAGACAAGAAAATCTTGAAAGTAGTAAGAGAAAAATGCTTTGCCACTTACAAAAGAATTACAATAGAATTGATAGCTCATTTCTCATCAGAAACAATGGAGGCCAGAGGTCTTGGGAGTAATATATTCAAAGTGCTCAAAGAGAAAACTGTCAACCAAAAATCTTATATCTAGGAAAATAGAATTTCAAAAATAAGGCAAAATGAAAACATTCTAGACAAAAAAAACTGAGAGAATTTGTATTGTTAGCAGACTAGTCTTAAAAGAAATACTAAAGGTTATTTTTCAGGCTGAAAGCTAGTAACCCAAGAGAGTAATTCAAACACACAGGAAAAAAACAAAAAGCACCGGTAAAGATAATTATATAATTGTAAAAGACAGTATAAATGCATTGTTTTTTTCTCCTTTCTTTCTTATTTGACTTAAAAAGTAATTGTATAAAATAATATGTATTGAATCATATTGTTGGATCTATAATACATAGAAATGTAATATATTTGCCAATGACAGTAAAAAGGAGAAGATGAGAACAAAGCTATATTGGACTAAGGAAATGATACCAGATGGTAACTTGAATCTACAGAAGCAAATGAAGAGAACCAGAAATGGTAAGTAAGATGGTTAATATAACAAATACTATAAATATTCACTTGGTTTCCTTTCTTCTTTTAGCTTCCCTAAAAGACACAAAATAACGTAGATAATTATAACAATACATTGTTAAGTTTGTGACACATATATGCAATATGTAGAACAATAGTACAAAATGGAGGAAAATGGAATACAGATACATAGAATTAGCATTTCTATATCTCACTGGAGTTAAATTAATATAAATCTGATGTAGATTTTGATAAGGTCTGATGTATATGTTGAGTCCTACAGCAACAAATAAAAAAACTCAACAAAAAACTGAAAACTCACTAAGGAAATTAAAATGTTACATTAGATAATGTTTAAGCAAAAGAAAGCAGTAAAGGACAAATAGAGAAACAAAAAAAGACATGAGACCCATAGAAAACAAAAAGTAAAAATTGCAAATGCAAATCCAACCATATCAATAACAACACTAAATATATATGGATTAAACAATCCAAATGAAAGATAGAGGTTGCCAA
This sequence comes from Aselliscus stoliczkanus, assembly GCA_033961575.1. Taxonomy (NCBI): domain Eukaryota; kingdom Metazoa; phylum Chordata; class Mammalia; order Chiroptera; family Hipposideridae; genus Aselliscus; species Aselliscus stoliczkanus. The sequence goes on from CM066733.1 coordinate 38,234,428, forward strand.
TTGCATAAAATGAAAAGAAAAAAAAAAGAGCCTACTATGTGCTGTGTACAAGGGAGACATTTTAGATTCAAAGATACAAGTAGATTAAAAGTAAAAGTATGGAAAAAGATATACCATGCAAGCAGAAAACATAACAAAGCTTTAGGGGCTATACTAATATAAGACAAAATTGATTTTTAAAATAAAAATATTACTAGAAATAAAAACAGGCATTTTATAAAAGATTACATAAAACAGATAAAAACAGGCAATTTATAAAAGGGTAAATTTTTATGAAAGGATGAATCCATCAGGAATATAAAGCAAGTTATATGTACGTAATAACAGTGCACCAAAATTACACGAAGCAAAAGCTTACAGAAATGAAGGGAGAAAGAAACGATTCAACAATAGTAGTTGGAGACCTTAATATTTCACTTTAAATAATGGATATTATTTCACTTTAAATAACTGGCAGAAGATGAACAAGGAATTGAAGACTTCAACAACACTACAAACTAAGTAGACCTAACAAACATCTAGATGTGGAACACTCCATCCAAGAACAGCAGAACACAGAGTCTTCTCCAGTGCACATGGACTTTCTCCAGGATAGACCACATGCTACATGCTAAGCCATAAAACAAACCTCAGAATAGTCTCCAACCATAATGAAATAAATTTAGAAAACAATAATGGAAAGAAATTTGGGAAACTTACAAATACATGGAAACTAAACAATACACTCCTAATTAATCAAAAAGTCAAAAAAGAAATTACACATGAATTAAAAATATTTTGAGAGAATGAAAATTAAGACACAGAATATCAAAACTTATAAAATGCAGCACTAAAAGCAGTAATTTAGAGGGAAATTTATAGATGTATAATAAAAAAATAAAGGTCCAAAAGCAATAGGATAACCTTTTATTTTAGATATTGGAGGGAAAAGACAAACTAAACCCAAAGCGAAGGAAAGAAATATTAAGATTAGAGCAGAGATAAAAGAAATAAGGATAGAAAAACAACAGAGAAGATTAATGAAACCAAAAGTTGTTTCTTTGAAAAGATCAATAAAATTCATAAACCTTTAAAAAATATAAACTTCCAGTTATAAGATGAATAAATTCTGGGGATCTAATATACAGCATGGTGATTTTAGTTAATAATATAGTATTATACACTTGAAAGTTGCTAAGAGAGTAGGTCTTAAATGTTCTCATCACAACAAAGAAATGAAAATTATGTGATATGATTGGAGGTGTTAGCTAGTGCTAGAGTAGTAATTATTTTGCAATATATAAGTGTATCAAATCAACACAGTGTACTTCTTAAACTTACACAATGTTATATATCAATTATATCTCAATAAAGCTGGAAAAAAATGGACAAGTCTTTCGCTAGACTTACCAATGAAAGAAAAAAACTCAAATTACTAAAATCAGGAATTAAAGAGGGGACATTACTACCAACCTTACAGAAATAAAAATGATTATTAAGAAATATTATGAACAATGTATGCTAATAAATTAGATAACTTAGATGAAAAGGACAAATTACTGAAAAGACAACAACTACCCCAAATGACCCAGGAATAGACAAACTGAATAGATCTATAATAAGAGACTGAATTAGTATTCAGAAAACTATCCACAAACAAAAGCCCAAGCCCAGATGGCTTCACTGCTGAATTATGCCAAATATTTAAATAACTAATAGCAATTCTTCACAAAAATTAAAAAGGATGGAACACTTTCCAACTCATTTTATGAGGCTCTAATAACCCAAACCAGACAAAGACATCACAAGAGAAGAAACTACAGACCAGTATCTCTTAAGAACATAAGTGCAAAACTCCTCAACAAAATACTAGCAAACCAAATCCAGCAGCATATAAAAAGGATTATATATTATGACTAACCTGGATTTATCATACTTACTGCTAAGACTTCATGTTTTCCCTCTCAGATCAGGAACAGTATAAGGATATCCACTTTCACCATGTCTATTCAATATTGTACTGATGGCTCTAGTGAGGTCAATTAGGCAAGAAAATGAAATAAATGGCACATCCAGATTGGAAAGGAAGAAGCAAAATGCTGTTAGCAGGTGAAAGGATGTTATGTACAGAAAAACCTAAGGAATCCTCTAGGAATTATTGCAACTAATAAACAAGTTCAACCAGGTTACAGAACAGAATCTCAACATCCAAAAATATTATTGTAATTCTCTACACTTACAACTTATAATTTAAAAAAAAACTGAAAAAGTAATTCCATTTACAATAGTGTCAAAAAGAATAAAATATGTGGGTATAAATTTGACAAAAGAAATACAAATCTTAAACTCTGAAAACTACAACCTTGTTGAAATAAATTAAATACCTAAATAAATGGAAAAGCATCCCATATTCATGGATCAGAAGACTTAATATTGTGAAGATGGCTATACTCTCCAACTTGACCCACATATTCAATGCAATAAGGATCAGACTTTTCCAGTTGTATCCATGGTAAACGTGTATCATAAAATATTGTTAGATACTCAGTGGAAACAAATAATAAAACTTTCCCTGGTCAAATAGATTTTGAAAAATAAGTTAACCAAAATTAAACAATTTTATTTAATGAAGTACTTTTTAGCAACATTAACATGCTTATGAACTTTGTAACTCAGCATTTTCCTAACTATTTTTTTTGTTGTTTTTTTAAAGATTTTATTGGGGAATTAGGGGAGGGGAACAGCGTTGGGGAATCGGGGAAGGGGAACAGACAAGTTGCTGTCTTTTTGTTCTTCAGTCTAGTTGCGGAGGATGTTGCTTCACTGGTCCATGTTGGTATTGTCATTGTGCCCTTCCTGGATGAGGCAGATTGGTTGCCGGCCTCTGGGTGTCGCTCACCGCGGCTATTGGCAGCTCACTCTTGGCTGCCAGCCACTCACGCTGGCTGCCGGCCACTCACTGTAGCCTATGGCAGCCCACTGCAGCAGGGGCTGCAGCCTACACTATCGCCGGGGCTCGCACAGCGCAGCTCCAGGTGGAGCTGTTCTTAGCTGTAGAGGGCAGTGTCACTGGCCCTCATACGTGGGATCCGAACCGGGGCCGCTGGCATCCCAAAACCAGCTCTTAACCAATGCGCCACTCGGCCGGCCCTTTCCTAACTTATTTTAACTACAGATTTTTTTTTCTGGATCATGTATTCAAATATCAAGGGTTATTAGTGTTCTCCAACACACATTTTGTCCTAAGGGATATTAATTCACTCTGTTGATCTATCTCTTCTCATGTCCCTAAGCTAAACAGTGAAATAATCGATCAAAAAGAGAGGCAGTCATAAAATCAAGTCCATGTGCATAAGCACACGCATCTTAGACTTTTATTAAATAAAACACTTTATTGAGTGTATTCATTTATGATTACCTTTGAACAGGATTACTGAAAAGCTTCATTACAAACTGCCCATCTGAAACACACACACTCCTTTTGAGTGACTGCCCAAAAAGGCTTTTGTCAGCTTGGAAATCACATATACAGATACTGGTGCATGATGAATGGTTTCTCTTATTAGCCCAAGGTTCACAGCAGTTCCAAATTGCCTAACAGCTCCAAAGGAAGTAATTAATACACCAAAACAAGTATATATCAATGTAATCAGAAAAATCCAGGGTGTAGGATCTTTACAGGTCCAACAAACTAGGTTATTCAATGAATGAAGAGCAAGGACATAAAAAGAGATGTGAGGAAACAGCTTATGAAAGACTAACAATAATTTTTTTAATGGGCAAATTAATTAGTGTTTAGAGGTACTCTTGATACAACTTGGGTGAAAACGTTTGAAGAAATGCAAGGAAATCATTACCATGAAAACCAGAAAAGTGGTTACTTTATGAAGGAAAGAAGGTGTTGTGACTGAAACAGGGAATGTGGAGAGCTTCTGAAGTGGCTGGCAAAGAAAGCTCTAGTTCCTGACCTTTGTGATGGTTTGCTGTTTCATAATTCATTATGCTACAATAAGTCTTTATGCTATATATAATCATCCATGTGTTACATTCATTAAGTTGTCAGTAGTTTTCTTAATCTGTTTTTCATTTTACAATTAAAGTATTTATTTTAATAAAAAATTAGCACCAAAGAGTAAACATCCTCATTCTATTTCTGCAATAGATTGACCTTCAGAAACGTGAGGTAGATCTCAGCATCCTTTCTCCTGATATTCAATACCTTCCCATATTACCACATTAAGGCACGTGACATATCTAGATTCACCAAGACGTGTACATATCCTTCTGATGGCACTGTTTCTCTCCTTTGTTCTTCACATAAAGAACTAGACAAAGAATTTTTATGTGTGCAACTGTTTTTTTTAATTGTTATAAAGAGTACTTTATGGAAGCCATCAAAATTTATTACAAGGCTATTCAATTTTTTCAATGCAGTAAGACATTCATAATATGTTCCTCATGAGGCATGTAATTCAATTTTACCTTGTACAGTAATTAAATTGAATTTCTGACACTGGATAATTAAGTACTGACTGGAATGATTTAAAATATCACAAATATTGAAAAATGTGTTGCAAAACATTTAAAAAATAAAAACATTTTTATTATACCCAACATAATAAAATGTGACTTAATCTAAATATTACCATACACATTAAAAAAATTCTCAAGTTCAAATTCTGTTAAATCAAACTGAATACAGGGCTTGGACCATATGGGAACTGAGGAGAAATAAATAAAATATGGTAAACTATGAAATACATAATTACCCATCTTCTTGTTAGTTCTTAAACATATGTGAGGTGAACAACTGCCAATATGATTAACTATTCACCACCTAAATTCAACTAAAGCCTCTACTTTCCCCATCAGTCTACAGGAAAAAGAGTCACACAATAATCAAATGGAACTCTTTAAGAATCAGAACTAAATCAAGAAGAATAACACATTAACCTAGTAAGATGACATTATATATTAGCTATAGAATTGAACATTCTAGTCACTGGCCAATAAGAGGCAAAGGACAGACAGGAGTGGGGGTGGGGAGAAGGGAAGAGCTGACATAAACAACCATGGTCTTGGGCTTGGAACACTGTGCTCATGTGACCTAAGCAAGGAGGAAAGTCCTGGAATAGGAGGGCCACACTGCATGACCGCAGGAGTCCCTACTCATATTGTAGTCTATGTAACTAGTATCTGTTGGAAACCAGTCTATATAAATCAAAATGTTAACATGTCTCCCAAGACACAACATTGGGGCCATGCCCTGAAAGGTACATTTGGAAAAGATGGCATTATGCTAATTAGTTTGGTAAAGGGAAACACAGAAAATAAAGACAGGAGGTTGCAAAGGCAAACCTCCTCTGTTTGCCTCTGTCACATGGTGACATTGGCCTTCCTTCTGCCCTGGAGCAGTATCTGCAATTGTGGGCTTCGTTCCATAAAGAATTATTGTCTCTTACTCCTGGAAGAACATTTAGGAGTCTTGAAGTCCAGAGTGTTTAAGCAGCACTAAAATTTTCAGAACTCAGTGGTTAACTGAGGCATGTATAGGAAAAAGACAATGTAATTACACAGACATCTACTTTGGGCTGATAAAGTGGGTTGGAGGAGACCCATGCTACCATGGAGAATGATTAGGAAACTTGGACCAAATATAAAAAGAAACTATTTGAAAGAATTGAGGAGATAATCAATCAGCTAGGACATGAGGGCCTAGATTGTAGAAAGATGAGAAGCAAGTTAATATAAGCACAATTTTTTTGTCACATTTCTTCCGGGGGAATTGCCAATTCTCAGAAACATGCATCAGGCTTACAAAATAAAAGGTGGCAGAGAAGTAATTAGAATTTGAAGCAAACTCAGGGGTACAGGGGCAGAATTTGACATTTGAGGCAGCAAAGAGAGCCAGGATGCGAGGCAGCCAGTATTCCTGGGTGTGAGGGACACAGAAAAGTGTCGCCACTATTGAACACTGGTCATTCTCTCAAGGCATTTGCTATTCAAGCTATGTAGGGCAAAGGGCTAATGAGAACCAAAAGCAGCTAGAAAATACAGAGACGGTTTTGACAATCTCAAGATTTTGGGAGACACAAAAATTGGAATTCATGGCTTAGGAAGAAAAAATTACTGGGAAGCATTTAGGCTCTTAGTTGGATCCTTGAAGGGCTTCATGCTGGGAGTCGGGAGAAACAGGAAGACCCATACAAAGATAGCAAAAGATTCTCATTGGGTTGAGATGCCTGTCCTTCTGTTACCACAAGAGGATGGGAGAATCCTCTTAGAAGGCAGAAAACATTATTTAGAACCTCAAAATTCTCATATGCAATGCCCATGTTTATTCAAACTTACCAAGTACAGCAAGAAGCAGAACCAAGAACAATGATAGATCATAGAAACAGATACACAGATGACCCAAATATTGGATTTTTCTGTCATTGACTTTAAGATCATTGTGATCATTAATGTCTTCAAAAAGATAAATGACAAGATAAAGGGTTTGAAATGGAAACTACAGAACAGAAAGAAAAACACAATGACTAAAATTTAAAACTCAATTTAATAGGCTTAATGGCAGACAGAACTCAAGAGATTTTGTGATCTGGGAGATAGGTCAGATAGGTCAGTATCAACATTCAAGCACAATCTATGAAGTGATCCCCTTGATAAGTCCAGTGCTCATCTGGCACCTTACATAATCTTTACAACATTGTTGATTATATTCCCCATACTGTATTTCATATCCCCATGACTATATTATGTCTACAAATTTGCACTTTCTAATCCCTTCACCTTCTCTCTCACCCCCTCCCTCCCATCTAGCAACCAACAGTTTTTTTTTCTATATTCTGAGTTTATTTCTGTTTTGTTTGCTCATTTATTCTGTTCTTTAGATTCCACATATGTGTATAAGCGAGATCATATGGTATTTGTCTTTCTCTGGACTTATCAAGGGGCTAACTCACAGATTATGTAGATGCATGACCAATGTGCTGTACACCTGAAGCTGAAGTAGAATAATATTGTATGTCAACTATAATTAAATATATACATAGTCACAGAAAGTGGAGTATAGCATAAAGAAGATAGTCAATGGTCTTGTAACAGTTATATAAGATGTCAGAGGGGTAGTAGTTTAGGAAGGGGGGTTATCACTTTGTGAAGGGTGTAAATGTCTAACTATTATGTTGCTTTGTACACTTGAAACTAATAAAAAAAAATTAAAGAAAAACTCAAGCACAAGATAAAAAAAGAAAAAATAGAGCATAAAACATATATAAATTATAATACAAACTTTTTTTTTTCTTTTAAATCTTTTATTGTGAAATAAGCATTTTTTTAAAATTAGTTTCAGGTGTACAACACAATGCAATAGTTATACTTTTTACCCCTCAAAGTGACAACCCCTCTCCCCCAGTTCACCACCCCACTCTTCCCCCCATATCATGCATATCTATTACAATTCCTTTGACTCCCTTCTACAGTATACTCCACATCCCGTGACTATCTATATATTCAGTTACAGTTGGCATACAGTATTATACAACATCAGCTTCAGGTGTACGTGCAGTGATCAAGCCTCTACTCCATCCATGAAGTGGTCTCCCTGACAAGACATGTGACCATCTGACATGCCACAAAATTTTTACAACATTATTATATTCCCTGAACTGTGTTTCATATCCTTGTGGCAACATTGTAGTTGTCTGTTTATGCTGTCTAATTCCTTCCCCTTCTCCCTTCTCCCCACTCCCCTCCCAACTGGCAACCCTATTTTTCCTCTATATCTATGAGTCTGTTTACTTTGACCGTTCATTCAGTTTTTCAGATTCCACATACAAGTGAGATCATATGGTACTTGTCTTTCTCCGACTGACTTATTTCACTTAACATAATAGTCACTTCACAACATTATCAATTACATTCCCAGAACTGCCCCCACATCCCTGCGGCAACATTGTAGTCACCCACCTACGCTTTCCAAAATCTTCCCCCTCTCCCTCATCCCTACTCCCTCCCAGCCAGCAACCATCAGACTTTCCTTTATATCTGCTTGATATGATTTCAATCTTCTTAAATTTACTGAGACTTGTTTTGTGGCCTAACGTGGTCTATCTTGGAAAATGTCCCATGTGCACTTGAGAAGAATGCATAATACAAATTTTTAATAACATGTAATTGGAGTTCAGATAAGGAGGAGAAAGAGAATGGAGCAAACACAATATGTGAAGAGACTTTGACTCAGATTTTTCCAAAATTGTTAAAAGACATCAAGTTACAGGTTTAAGAAACAGTATGACCTCATGCAGCAGGTTATGTAACAACAAAAGTAACCCACCTAGGCACATCGTAATAAAACTGCTGAACACCAAAAATAAAGAGTCAGTCTTAAAACCAGCCACACAATAAAAGAAATATTTCCTTCAATAGAAATGATGGAAGCCACAGGATGTGGAATGATTTCTCTAAAGTGTTGGAAGAGAATACATTGCCAATCTAGATTTCTATTCAAAGCAAAAATATTTTTTAAAAGTGAAGGTGAAATGAAGACATTTCCAGATAGAAAAAAAGCAGAGAATTTGTCAAGAGCAAAAATGCACTAAAAGAAATATTAAAGAGAGTTCTTTAGGGACAAGAAAACTGATCTTGATCCAAGACGGAAATACAAAATTGTAGAAAGGAATGAAGACCAAAAGAATGGACAACAATGTGCATAAATCTAAATCAAGATTGATCACATAATATATTAATAATATCATCTGGTGGGATTTAAAATATATACAGAACTAAAATTCAAGACAATAATAATTTTTAAATGCAGTACAGTAAATGGTAAGTAATAGAGGGGTCTGTAGTTTTAGTATTATCTAGGAAGTGGTAAAAGTATTAATTTATATTGGATTGTAAGTAAAGTTAAGGATTCATGTTGTAACCACTAGTATAAAACAAAGAAATAAAAAGAATAAATGTTAAGCAAAAGAATAGTAAATGAATGTATAACAAGAGTCAGAAATTAAAACAATTAAAAAGTAATATGTAATAAAAGCAAGGTCAAAAAGTAGTCAAAAAAGGAACATGCAAAGTTGGACAACAGAAATCAGAGTATTAGGCAGTAAACATATACCTATATATACTAGTAATTATATCAACTGTAAATGGTCTAAATGCTCATTAAAAGACAAAGATTCTTCAGACCAAATTAAAAACAGCTGTGTGTCAGTTAATAAGATGAACAACAACATAAAAATCTACAGGGCAAAAAGGGAAAATATACACAACACAAATACTAACTTAAAAAGCTAACAGTAAGCTATTGTACCATCTGTAAAAATATGAAAGCAAAAGTCACTTCTAGAAATAAAGTCATTTCATAATGATGAAATGGTCAAACCATCAGGAATATGTAATAATTCTAAATTTCAAAAAACATAAGGTAATTGTACCATAGTAAAACTTGATAGAACTAAAAGCAGAAATAGACAAATACACAAACTTAATAGGAAAATTTAACACACCTCTCTCACAAAGTTATAGAACAAGATAAACATCAGTAAAGATAAAACCAATCTGGGGCCGGCCCGAGTGGCATGTTGGTTAAGAGCTGGCTTGGGATGCCAGCGGCCCCGGTTCGGATCCCACATATGAGGGCCAGTGACACTGCCCTCTACAGCTAAGATGGTGAACAATAACTCTACCTGGAGCTGGGCTGCTGTGAAGTCCCAGGGATGGCATAGCCTCAGCCCCTGCTGCAGTGGGCTGCCATAGGCTACAGTAAGTGGCCGACAGCCAGCATGAGCGGCTGGCAGCCAGCGTGAGCTGCCAATAGCCGCGGTGAGCGACCATCCAGAGGCCGGCGACCGATCTGCCTCATCCAGGAAGAGCGCCATGGTGATACCAACATGGGCCAGTGAAGCAACATCCTCCACAACTAGACTGAAGAACAAAAAAAGACAGCAACTTGTCTGTTCCCCTTCCCTGATTCCCCAACGTTGTCCCCCCACCCCAATTCCCCAATAAAATCTTTTAAAAAACAAACAAAACAAAAACCTGTCAAGGACAATATAAGAAAAAAGAACTAAAGGTCATCTGTCTTGAGAATGTACATGTAAACATTTTAAAAAAGGTGTCAAATCCAGCAGCAAATTAAAAAACAACAACAAAACACTGAGGGTTTATTCTAGAAACACAAAGTTAGTTTAACATGAAAAAAAAGCCAATGCAATTTGTTACCTTAAGGTACAAAGGAAAATCATATAATCAATTCAACATACACAGAAAAAAACGCATTTATAAAATTTAACACCTATTCTTGAGTAAAAGAACTAAAGAAACCTCTTGGCACATTAGGAGTAAAATGGGAAGTTCTCTTAAACTCATAAAGAGTACCAACATAAAACTTATAGGGAACAACAATGGTGAAATATTAAAGTTTTCTCTCTGAAACTGGAAATGAAATCGAGATGCTTGATATCACCACTTCTATTAAAAATTGTGCTGACGGTCCTAGAAAATGATGAGCTAGAAAAAATAAAAATTATAAAGGTTTGAGAGAAAAAGTAAAATTCAGAAGGAGTAAGCCTGTCATAATTCATATATTACATTTTCTTATGTAGAAAATCCAAAGGATTTACCATTAGGAATTAATAGGTGAATTCAGCAAGTATGCTGGATACAAGACTAATATAAACTATTACAGTTTTTGTGTTTGTTTTGCTTTAGCTGAGCCACCCTGCCACCTGTTGGCAGCTCAGCAGCAGCTCAGCTCAGGCTGGGCATCGAACTGCTGTTGCTCAGAGCTCAGCTCACACTCTTGAGCAAGCTCTTAACCAACTGAGCCACTCGGCCGGCCCAAACTATTTTTTAAAAATTAGAAACAAATAGAAAATAAAGTTTAGAAAATATACTATTTATAATGACATTAAAATCCTTAAATATGAATTAAACAAGGGATGGTCAAAACTTCTGTACAGAAAACTATAAAATATTACTGAGATAAATCAATGAAAATGGAAGTAAATAGAAGACCATGTATAGCCATGTATTAGAAACCTTAATATTATAAATATGTCAAGTCTCCACAAACCAATCTACAGATTTAATGCAATCTCATTCTGACGAGGTGATTTACATAACTCCAAGATTTAAATAGAAATGCATAAAACAAAAATAGTCAATATTTTAAAAGAAAATGCTCTATGTTGAGCATTATTTTTATTTTACAAGGCATAATGTTTATATGACATTATTTTTATTTTTACAGCAATGGAGGGTTTAATTCCCTGCCTTCTGACTAACACAGGAACAAAGGCATAACTAAGATCTCAAGGAACTGGTGGGACCCATCCAGAAAGCCAAGTCTATAGTTCTGCTTATTCAGAATCTGCTAACTCAATTTAGGAAACATACAGAGTATAAACAAATAACCAAATAAAATCTCTAAGGTTTCATAAAACAACCATGGTCCTTGTAGACAGTTGTAAATTTGTTTGGATTTTGGCCCTGCCACTTTAGGGCTGCATGACTTGAGCAAGTAATTTAATCTTCCAGGGTCTCAATTTCCTAAACAGTAAACATGAAATTTATTATTCCTTCCTAGGAGAACTGCTGTGAGGAACAAAGATAAGATTTTTTTTTTTTTAAGATTTTATTGGGGAACTGGGGGAGGATAACAGTGTTGGGGAATCAGGGAAGGGGAACAGACAAGTTACTGTCCTTTTTGTTCTTCAGTCTAGTTGTGGAGGACGTTGCTTCATTGGCCCATGTTGGTATTGTAATCGTCGCACTCTTCCCGGCTGAAGCAGCTGGTCGCTGGCCATTGGACGGCCGCTCACAGTGGCTCACGGCAGCTCACGCTGGCTACCAGCCACTCAAGGTAGCTTACAGCAGCCCACTGCAGCAAGGGGCTGCAGCCGACGCCATTGTCAGCGACTCACAGGAGCCCAGCTCCAGGTTGAGTTGTTGTTCACCATCTTAGCTGTAGAGGGCGCAGCGTCACTGGCCCTCATGTGGGATCTGAACCAGGGCCCTGCTGCTCAGAGCTGGCATCCTAAGCCAACTCTTAACCAACGAGCCACTCAGCCAGCCCAAGATTTTTAAATGTATAGTTTTCTGACAAATAGAAGATATGTAATGTTACTTTCCTTTCTTCCCACTTCAGGTAAGCATGCTGACCTTGTAGTTTTTTAAAATTATTAACTAAATATCAATTGATTATCAAGGTTGAGTGGCCATTAAACTCATAATTCCAAGTTGGGTGGAAAAATGTAATAACATCCCAAATTAGTTTCTCTTCATTGTATATTCTGCCAAGTAGTTTTTGAATTTTTAGGGAAAGGGAAATCTGTGAGCTTTAAAATTTTATCAGTTTTGCTTGGGGGGGTCTGAGTTTGTAGGTGTATCCTTGCATCTCAGATGCTGAGTTTGATCCTTGAGAAGTAATGAAACCATGAACAAATGTGCAAAAAGTTGTGATTTAAATGCTACTGCCAATAAATTGTTGGTGGCTGCCAGGACCATGTGCAGGAAAAAATTCCGAGACTGAGTGTGAACTCACCAAAAAAAGAAGCAACATCTGCTCTGGGTGTGGGAGGTGGCAATGGCTGCACACATGCCATGTTTCTCTAATGTACCCTACTCCATGGTACACAGTATTTCAAAGGGAGAAATCCTCCAGGGCAAAAATGTTTTCAAGCTTCCACATGATAGATAGCTTTTACTATGAATATTCATTAAATAGCAAAACATAAGATGAGTAGAAGTTTGGGTTTCTATAACTTATATGAGGTCTGACAATTAAGTTTACGAACTCATCCTAAAAAAAAGTGCTACATACCTCATTGCTGAATATCACTATAGTCACCTTCAAAATACTCCCCTTGGGAAGCTATGCACTGACGCCAGGGCCTAGTCCACCCTTCAAAGCAATTTTGGAACTCTTTTTCTGGAATGGCTATCAGAGCTGTTGTCTTATTACACTTAATGTCCTGAATGTCATCAAAATGTCTTCCTTCCAATATTTCGTTTATCGTTGGGTAAAGAAAGAAGTCATTGGGAGTCAGATCAGCTGAGTAGGGAGGGTGTTCCAATACAGTTATTTGATTACTGGCTAAAAATTCCCTTTGCTTTTGTTTACCGGTGAGTTCCTTCTGGACCATTTTTGCACATATCTTTCTTATGCCAATTTTTTCAGTTAAGATTTTCCTAACTGATTCTCTATTGATGTTTACTTGGTCTGCTATGCTTCTCACAGTCAGCTGATGACTTGGATGCACAATTCGAAGAATTTTTTTCAATATTTTCATCAGTTCTGCTTGTTACTGGCTGCCCTGACCTCTTTTCTTCTGTGACATGTTCTTTCTCCTGAGAAAAATGTTTAATCCATTTGTACACTGCCGTTTTCTTCATGAGATTCTCCCCATCAACTTGGACTAACATGTCTCTGATTTCACTTCACCCTTGCCAAGCTTAACAAGAAATTTAATGTTTGTTCCTTGTTCTAATTCAAGCTCAGGCATTCTCACAATGGCACACAAAAACACTCTACAACAATAATGAATGCCCTTCAGCAAGACACTGTCACATGTAGACACAAACACAGCTGTGAGACACTGCTATACCAAGGTGATGAAACTTTACTGAGCTGTTTGTACAATGCTGCCAACGTAAGCACACAGTGGCAAGTTAGCGAATGAAATCGTCAGACTTCGTATGTTGTAAAAGGTTGTCTTTGCAGTATTTTTCAAAATTAAGAAACTGTGGATTTTTTAATGGGTAAAAAATAAAGTAAGGAGGTTATAAAGAGTCTCCAATATTATTATGTATAATGGTTACTATATAGAGTACATACATGCAAACTTATCATTAAACAATATTATGATTCAGGTTTGTTTCACAATGAAGGGGTTGATCTTGTGTGATAGAAAATGGACAGAATGGATATCACTAGGGATGTATATAACTGATTGCAAAGTCTAAGTAGCTAAATTTCCTATTTTCTTTCTTTTCACCAAACACATAAATGGCTCCTTTCCATTTAGTTGGTGTTTAGCTGGGAGTATTCACAGCCTGAAAGCATTGATACTGCGAAGACCAGACTTCCAGAAAGTTGATGGGGCGCACTGTATAAAATTACACAGAATCAGTGCCACAGACCAAAAGAGATCCCAAATGCTAACCTGTGGCATCGTGCTGTGTTACCAAGCTCACCTGCATCTCCACTAGCAATTTCCAAAAAATAAAGCCAATCAGTCAATATGGACAGTTAGTTGATCCTTTTTTCACTGCTATAACTTATAAATATAAAAATGTATGGGATCTTGGCTCTGAGTTGTAAGACGAAGAATATAACACATTTCTTCATATAATTTTAGGAGTTTTTGTGTTAGCACATCAGCACATTTTTAGTTACTTAGATATATCTATGAAATATCCTTTCCCCTTGTTAGTTGGCAATTTGAGGGAGAATTTTTTCAAGCATTTCTCAATATCATCATTCCTTGCATGCCAGCCTGTCTTGAGCTTAAGCAGAAAAAAAATGCTGCCAAAGCTAATGAACCATGACTACAGGGAATAATTTTGCTAGAGACACTAGCCAATGAATATTTCAGTAGTTATGTTAAACACCCACAAGCCCTTTGTGTGTGTTTTGTGTGTGTGTGTGTGTGTGTGTGTGTGTGTGTGTGTCGTCCCTGTCTGCTCCTATTTCCTCTTAATCATTCTATTCCTTGCCTGCACAATGGGGCCAATTTTTTCAGTGACAGACGAGACTTACCACAGTGGCTCAGTAGACTCATGGGATCATTTTACCCAGCAAAAGCATCTATAATTCATGGAAACAATAGTTGACCTGATAAAATTCTTGGTGCCCTTACCCAGCTGTAATTTTAATTTAACACATCCTATTTTAATATCAGTTTACACTGCAATCTCCCTATTTCATTTACTTGCTGCTGTTTGAAAGGCAGCACTGCACAGTTTCTGGACCTCATGCAAGGCTTCTGATTTTAAGATTACAAGCCAGGAGTTTCTTTTTCTTAGACCTGAAACAGGTTGGAGTTGAATAAAGTAATGCTCCCGAGAACTTCCAGGTATACCAACTACCTGGCTATACCCAAGGCATTGTGTGAGAGGCAGAGTATGTTGGGTATGTAGGATGCACCCCCACCCTCATAAGCCTTCTGTATTCCTATCAAATTATATAATTAAATTTAACAATGAGTCTTTGCGCATTTACAATGAACAGAATATTTTACAAGACTGCATGTGGGTACTCTGCCCTTGCTTTCAAGGTGATTAGGATCTTTTGTTCCAAATACTTTGAGATTTCTAGTGAGTAATAATAATACATAGAACATTACAAGTGCTGTGGTTCTAAATGAATACATTAATGTACATTCTCATTTCATCTTCTCTGCTGGAAAGCATTTTAAGTCAATGGCTCTGTGATGCTCATTTTTTATATTTCCAATGCCAGGCCTAATGCAGACAGAGATTCCTTGGGGATATCTGCCTAAGGAGACTACACAGCTACTGTGAAAAATGGACATGAAAAATTATTTTTTCAATAAAGTGTGGTAAGTGCTATAATAGAGGTGTTATCAGGTACCATAGAAGGATAGGGGAGGAATAACTCATCTGGAAAGGGCTTAATAAATGGTAGTTGAATAAATGAATAAAAAATGTAAAAGTGAAGTTGCTTGAAATGTAAAGAACTTAAATTACTACTTTTCATCATACCTTATAAAACAGCCTGGATAGTCAAGTGCCATTACTTCTTGGAGCTAAGATAATAATTTTTATCTACACTCAAATAATTTCTTAATAGTTGTATTTTGTTTTTCTTTAACCACAACAATGATTACTTGTCCCCGAACTGGAGCAAACATAAAGTGATCCATGGAACAAAAGACATGATCTCTTTGAGACAATCTTCTGAATTGGAACTTGGAGAATTTTGTGTTGGTGGATTTGCCTTAAGTAGAAACATTTAGAGAATTCTAATCAGGCATCAATGGAGCCAACAGAGGGTGACAGTGAAGGGTATGTTACCCATTAAATATGTACTATCTACTATGTGCCAGGCACTGCTGAAAAGCAGAGTAGTTAATACACTGGTTCTGGCCTCAAGAAGCTCAGTGTAAATATGAATGAGCAGACTGATCTTCAGAGCAAACTGAAGATCTGGGCTTCATGTTGCCTGCTGTCATGCAGGCAAAATGTCATTCTTTATTGAAGGTAGTGCTTCCCAAAGCATGGACTCTGCTCTAGAAGCATTCACTGTCTTCCTTGTTAGGATACTGGTGTGAGGCTATCTCCACAAGATGACAAGGGCAAGAACTAAAGGCGACAGCTAAGGATGCAAAAACGAAAGGACAACAACAGGCTGGAGGTCTTGGTAGTATCTTTTAGTAGTGGAATCAATTCTTTCAAACACCCACATCTGACTTCTGGCTTGGGGATAAAACAAAGCCCTATTTGTTGAAGATATGGTTAGTTAGGTTTCTGGTTACATACAGCCTAACATGTTTCCAGCAGGCATGAAGCATATATTTCAGAAATATTTCAAAGCTGACTTCATTTAAAGTCTAAAAGCAATAGCCACATTCCCAGGGCATACGCCCTGTGGGAAATGTCTTTCCACTAACCAGAGAAAGTGCAGTGTGAACCTTATCTTGGCATCAAAAAATAGTTCCATTTTTTGTTGAGAAAACAGGACAGATATATGCAAAAAATGAAACTAGACCACCTTTTTATACCACATACAAGAATAAACTTAAAATGGATTAAAGACTTAAACTTAAGATCACAAACCGTAAAAGTCCAAGAAAAAACATAGGCAGTAAACTCTCTGATATTACTGTTAGTGATATTTTTTCTGATACATCTCCTCTGGCAAGGGAAACAAGAGAAAAAATGAACAAATAGGACCACATCAAACTAAAGAGTTTTTGCACAGAAAAGAAAACCATCAACAAAATAAAAGACAACCTACTGAATAGGAGAAGATATTCACCAATAATACATCTGATAAGGGGTTAATATTCAAAATTTATAAAGAATTCATATGACTCAATATCAAAAAACCCCAAACAATCCAATAAAAAAATGGGCAGAGGACCTGAATAGACATTTCTCCAAAGAGGACATACACATGGCCAATAGACATATGAAAAAATGCTCAATATCATTGATCATCAGAGAAATGCAAATAAAAACCACAATGAGATACCATCTCACTCCTGTTAGAATGTCTCTCATCAATAAATCAATAAACAGCAAGTGCTGGTGAAGAAGTGGAGAAAAGGGAATCCTGCTGCACTGTTGATGGAATTGCAAATTGGTGCAGCCATTACGGAAAACAGCATGGAGGTTCTTCAAAAAATTAAAAATAGGACTACCTTATGATCCAGCAATTCTACATCTGGATATTTATCCAAAGAAATCCAAAACACTAATTGGAATAGATACACATACCACTATGTTTATTGCAGTGTTATTTACAACACCCAAGATATGGAGGCAATCTAAGTGCCATCAATAGATGAATGGATAAAGAAGAGAGGGTACAACATATATACAATGGAATATCACTCAGCCATAAAAAAGAATGAAATCTTACCAACTGTGACAACATGGATGGACCTAAAGGGCATTATGCTAAATGAAATGAATCAGATAGAGAAAGGGCAAATACCACATAATCTCGCTTATACGTGAATAACAAAATGAATGAACAAACAAAACAGAAAGAGATTCATAGATACACAGATCAAACTGCATGGGAGGGAGGGTGGGAGAAAAAGGTTAAGGGATTAAGAAGTACAAATTGGTAGTTACAAAACAGTCACAGGGATGTAAAGTACAGTGCAGGGAATATAGTCAGCAATATTGTAATAACTATGTACAGTTCCAGGTGGTATTAGACTAATTGGGGGATCACTGTATAAATTATACAAATGTCTTACCGCTATGCTCTACACTTGAAACTAATATAAAATAATATTGAATGTCAACTGTAGTAAAAAAGCAAACATTAATTAAAATTATGTTTAACCATAAAAAAACCCAAAACTTGTTCCATTTAAAAAGAATATGGCTATTTATTAATCGTGAGGTAAAAACTAATTTCCATTTTTGTTCATTTCCCAATGAGGATTGCCAAACTTCTCAACATGGTAAACTCATTACTGTATAGGTTTGGTTTATTTTATTCTATAGTCTTAGAAATTATCTTAACTTTGTTTTCCAGTTCTTTTTATGTTTTATTTCAGCAATTTTATTGTAATTCCTAAGAGCTCCTTTTTTTTCCTTTGGTTCTTCCCTTCCTTTTTTTTTATTTCTTTTTTTCCCCCTTAGGTCTTCTCAGATGTCTTTTAGAGTGTGTTTTAAAAAGTTATCTTCTGCCTGTTCCCTAAAGTATTCTTGTTTCCCTGTGGTTAGTTTTTAAACTCAGAGTTAGTGTTCCTTCTCCTTATTTGCTGATGACTTTGGGTATACAGTTACACAGAGGGTGCCAAAAAATGTGTACACATTTTAAGAAAGGAAAAAACTATTAAAATAGAAATACTTGGGCTGGTCGAGTGGTGCGTTGGTTAAGAGCTGGCTTGGGACGCCAGCGGCCCCGGTTCGGATCCCACATATGAGGGCCAGTGCACTGCCCACTAAAATAAATAAATAAATAAATAAAAATAAAAATTGAAATACTCAATATATACCAAAAACAAAAGATGAACAAATGTCATGTGTATACATTTTTTCGGCACCCTCGCTATTTTAGAAAGGGCAACTGCGAGTCTGAAAATAACTAGTATGTATTTCCTCTGCTGCTTCGTAAGGTCTTTTTGACTCTCCCTCACTCTTCCCTGAAAAAGAAAGTTGTTACAACCTCAAAGCACGGAAGTGTCCACCCAGCAGGCTGGGTTTAGAGCTTCAGCTGTCAGAGGACAGGCCCTTCAACAGCCTGAAGGAACAAGGCTTTCTCCTGACGCATCTATACTAAGTACCAGAACCCTAAGCTCTCTACAGGGAGTTCATTCCATTTCTTTAGAACAGAATTCTTTCTTTTTTTTGTTTGAGGGCAAACACAATGTTCCAGTCACTCTGAATATGGAGACTGGGGGCGGGGGGAATAGTAGACAAAGTTGTTTGCCTCCAGACATTCAATTTTACTCCAAATGCACATATCGAATTAGCCCTGCATCTCACCTTTGCTTCCTTCACTCCTACTGCTTCTGGCCCCAGAATCTCTCCAATATTCCACCTTGTGCATTGACTAATGTCAATCTCCAGCTCCTCATATGTACTCTGGACCATTTTATTAGTCCACAGGAATCGTCCATTCACTTTCCATCTTCCAGAAGTTTGTTTAAATCTGTTTCTGGTATAGCCTGCTCCATTTTTCTTTATTATACTCTTACTTCTAACTTCTGTTTCAGTGGGGCCTCAGGCAAGACAGAAGGCATGCCCAGAATCGGCTCACAACTGCTACTCTAATTGTGTTATTTTACATGTCACTCTTTTCTCCTGTCCTCTTAACTTCACTTTCTCACTGGCAGTTCCCCACAAATGCCCTGCTCAACTCTGGTCTGTGGGATTCCTGTATCACCATTGTCCCACTCTATTCTCCTGATTCTTTATCACAGAAGCTCAAAATAATCATTCTTGTAATATTAAGAGTAGAAGTATTCAGAGGAAGAAACTAAGAATTAAGTGTCAAAGCCAGAATATTCTTTGGCTATTATAGAAAACAGAAATGCTGATAACACTCATACATTACTAATTTGCACCCTGTCACGCCTATTTCTTGCCTTCCTTCACTACTTTATAAGATCCCTGAAAGAGATATTTATTAACTTGTGTACAATTGCGAACCTGGAACACGGAAGATATGCAATACATGCAGAAAGAGAAAATGAATTATAGTATCTATTTGGTATAATTATAAAATTAAATCTGGGAGGAAAAGCAATTAGCATAAGGGAACAGAGATTACAAATGGTAGGTGCAGCGCACTGATTAGCTGAGAAAGACCCAGAAAGCTCTCAAGAGACAGACTTTTAGTAGCTGTTTAGTATATAGATCAGACTGTCATGGGCTTCAAGTCTGGAAGTAGGTTGAAAATTTCAAAACAGGAAGGTATCCCCTTTGACTCCATTAGTGTTAAGCTTTTCAGGGAACTGAATAAACGGACCAGACATACTATGTATAGGACTATAAAGCTGAGTGGTAAGGTGACTGAGATTTGTAGCCTTTATTGTGAAGGCCTAAGACAATATCCAGGAAACCCACAGTACATCCAGTCAGACTGAGGCTGGAGAGTCAACATGAAGGAACTCGGGACCCTTCTGCTTACAGTCAAGCAGAAGCAGTCACTCCCTCCTATGTATAATATTAGACAGCTCCCTGCTCCTAGCCGCCCTGAACACTCAAGAAGCTGCGCACTGGAAGTGAATGATGGATGAGCCTTTCTGGAGAGGGCCTCCCTGTTAGCATCCCAGAGCGATTACCTCTATGCTGTGCTGTTTTACAGGTAGAGAGGAGGTAGGGAGTGAGATCACCGTCACAAACCTCATAGTGGCAGGTGTTTCAGCAGCAGCTTCAGTCACCCCGGCTGACATGTCACGAAGCAACACACACTCTCAAACACTGATAACAACAGGATGTCCTTGTTTTGCAGGCAAGTCACAACTCTGCTTAGCAAATTGAATATAGGTCAGATAAAGTCACTGATTTATGATGGGCACTATAGATAGGTAATGCCTACTAGAGGGGTCTGCTTTAGAAAACTTTGGGCTTTCCAGTTAGAAATAGCTTTTTTATAATAAAAAAAAAACAGTTAATTTCTCTTTCAGTACAATCATTGGTTAACAAAATTAAGTTTTGTTTTGGTTATAGTGGACCACTTACTCAAAAATATTTACTAAATATCTAATTTGTACCATTCATGGTAGATACATGCGTAAGCTAAGCAAAAATACAGAGACTCTGGCTGAGTGGTACTTAGCTTGTTTTCTCTAATCAAAAGGGTTAATGTGGAGTACCTCCCTTAGATAAAAATATAATCATTTAGGTTAAATTGTCTTGGAGATTTAGATTTAAGAGTACCTAAAATCTGTCTCATAAACAGTATTTTGCTTATAGTTATGTCACCTTGTGTCTTAAAATATTTTGTTTTCAACTTTTATCAATTCACCAAAGTCTTTTAAGTCCCACTAGAGAGAAAAATCTAGTGATTTATTCTTCACCTGTTTTTTTTCCACTAAACTATTTACAACAAGCCATATAGCCATAGTTACACATCAGAGAGCCAACAATGAAAGAAATATACATTAAAAAAAACCAATCTATCTAAAATATGCAAACAAGTCTTGAAACAAAACAACAAAACAAACAACCTGATTAAAAAGTGGAGCAAAACCTTAACAGACACTTCACCAAAGAAGATACATGGGTTGCAAATATGCACATGAAAAGATTCTCAACATCATGTGTCATCAAGGGAAATACAAATTAAAATAACAATGAGATACCACTACACACCTGTTAGAATGGCTAAGATCCAGAAAACTGACACCACCAAATTCTGGCAAGGATGTGATGCAACAGGAATTCTCATTCTTTGTTGGTGAGAATTCACAATGGTATAGATATTGTGGAGACAGTTTGGTGGTTTCTTGTAAAACTCAACACACTCTTACAGGAATTCTCATTCTTTTTTGGTGAGAATTCACAATGCTATAGACATTGTGGAAGACAGTTTGGTGGTTTCTTGTAAAACTAAACACACTCTTAGTATACTATCCACCAACCATGCTCCTTCGTACTTACCCAAAGGGGCTGAAGACTTACATCCACACAAAAACCTGCACATGGATGTTTATAGCACTTTATTCACAATTGCCAAAATTTGGAAGGCAACCAAGATGTCCTTCAGTAGGTGGATGCATAAATAAACCATGGTACATCCAGACAATGGAATATTATTCAGTGCTAAAAAGAAATGCATTATCAAGCCATGAAAAGATATGGAGGAAACTTAAATGAATATTACTAAGTGAAAGGAGCTAATCTGAAAAGGCTACATACTGTGTGATTCCAACTAATTGAAAAAGGACTAACTGACTTCCTGAAAAAGGCAAAACTATGGAGACTATAAAAGATCAGTGATTGCCAGGGGTTAATAGGGGAGGGAAGAATGAATATGTGGAGTACAGTGGATTTTTAGGACAGTGAAAATACTTTGTATGAAACTATTGTGGTGGATACATGTCATTATGTTTGTCCTAATCCATAGAACATACAACACCAAGAGTGAACCCTAGTGTAAACTATGGACTCTGGATGATAATGATGTGTCAATGTAAGGTCATCAGTTGTAACTCATGTACCATTCTGGTGAGGGATGCTGATAATGGGGGAGGCTGTATGGTGGGGGGTGGGCAGCGGGGAGAACAGGGGATATATGGGAAATCTCTGTTCCTTTCTCTCATTCTTGTTGTGAACCTAAAACTGCTCCAAAAAATAAAGTCTACAAAAAACAAAAAATCAAAACCAATAACTCATTCACCACCGCAACTGAGTCGATTTCAAGTGTCAAATCTAAGCAGTTCCTGAAATTAGGACAGATTGACTCAAATTCTCCTACAAATATGTCATTTGTAATATTATGAAAATCAGTGAATTATCCCATCAAGCCTCTGGAAATAGAAAACTGCCCGTGGCCAAGGAAGAAGATACCTTATTCTCTTCCTGCTCTGGGCAGTACTAGTCCTCCAGCGCAGTGAGGAAACAGGCAGCAAACTTACCGCAAACAGCAAGAGTCCTTTCGATTCTGGACAAAACTGCCTGGGGCCCAGGCCTGGCGAGCTTCAATGGCTCTTCAGTCCACAGTGCTTCCAGGAAGATGCCACTGAGTGGAACAGAGTAAACAATACAGAAAGGCAACTATGTGATTCATTATTTATAAATATTCCGCAAAGTCCATGCGCCAAAACAACAAGAGAGCCCTCACAAGTTTCCCTTGATTGGCTTTTTGTGAGACTCAAATTCTTTCTCATGGAGCAGCTCACCTCTGTTTTTTTATACAAACACCTCTCAAACTCTTCTTTTAAGTATATCTTAATGTACTTAAAATTTGCTAAGAAGATAGACCTTATGTTGTTTAATCATAATGAAATACATAAATAAATAAACATTGCAGGAGTAAACTTTTGGCAGTGATGGATATATACATGGCATTGATTTTGGTGATGGTTTCAGGGATGTATACTTATCTCCAAACTCATCAAGTTGTAAAAATATCTAAGATTTTTGTATGACAATCATAAAAAAAAAATTTTGTAAAATTTCAATGACTCCTGACCAAATCTTTTCAAAAGGAACTGATGAAATCACATTTAATTCTGCCTTTCATTAGCATTTGTATTGTTTGCAAATAGTTTCTCATTTTAATCTCATTATCGTAATCTATAACCCACCAGGAGTGATAGATTCTAAGATTCAGTCAGAATTCAGGGAGGCCTGAATTCTACTTGACTAAACTCCTACTTTGTCCTTGTATGACTTCAGTTTCATGATTGCAATAAAGCGATGCCTTTTACTGTCTTGACTATATTCATTGATACCTCATTTTCTCCCTTTTCCTCCCAAGCCCTAATATTATTCCTCCCTTATTCATAATAGATTCTCTTTTTAAATATCCCCTTCGATCAGTACAATCCACTCAACTATTTTGTATCAGATTTTTTAAGGTATAATTTACATGCAAAAAAATTCAAAAAGTTTAAGTGAGTACTGCAGTAAGTTTTGACAAATGTACACAATGGTAGCTGCCATTACAGTCATGCTATGGACTATTTCTATCACCCCAAAAAGCTCCTTCATGCCCCTCTGTGATTAATCTACTCCTCTCATCCAAACCAGCACAAGCACTGATCTTTCACTATACTTTTGCCTTTTTTTAAAAAAGTTCATAAAATGAACTATACTACATAGTTTTTTTATGCATGGTTACTTTTACTTAGCACAATACTTTCAAGACTAATCCATGATGGTACATTCATCGGTTGTTAGTGCCTTTTTGTTGTTGAGTAGTTGTATGAATGTATCAACATATGTTTATCTATTCACCAGTTGACAGCATTTGGATTATCTCCATTTTGGGGCTGTTGTGAATAAAGCCACTATAAACATTTGAGTACAAATCTTTGTGAAGAATGAAATATTTTGATTTTTGTAGGTGAACAACAAGTGGTAGAATTGCTGGTCATATGGTAAGTATATGTTTAACATTTTAATAAACTGTCAAATTTCTCCAAGTGGCTCTGTCACTTCACCCTTCCAATAGCAATGTATGAGAGTTTCAGTTGTCCCATATCCTTCCCAGCACTTGGTATGGTCTGTCCTTCTAATGTGAACCATTCGAGTGGGTGTGCTGAGGCATCTCACTGGGGGTTTATATCTACCATCTTGCTATTTGGTTTTTATTTGTCCCAATTTTCCTTTGTTCCCTTTCCCTCCTCTTTCTTCCTGTTTTTGAATTTGTTGGTTTATTGATTATTGTTTGCAATAGACTTCAATATACCTCAAATGACCTCTGCTTAAGGCCAATTATAACTCTAGGGACTTTATTCAGTCAATGAGAACTCAGTTTATCTCATGATCCGCCATCCGAAAATGGATCTGATAACTTGACCACACATCAACAATATAAAAAAGAGATGCTGAAGTCTGATTTAGGGAAGCATAAGGATCAGTGGAGTAGGGATGAAGGAAGCACAGATGTGAAAAAAGAGCTCCAGAAAATTCAGCTGTTTGTTTTTAAAGCTATTACATACTCTTAAAGCTGCCTGCCTTTAAGAAAACCAGTGAGGCAGGAAAAAACAATTTAGTGTTATTTTCAAGTATATTCTCCATTGATATGATACATTTTATTAAGGGTAGGTGAAAAGGAAATAATCTTTAAATAAAATCAAATACTTAGTTACAAAAATGATGTCCAAATTCTTCATAAAATATAGTGTAAATCAGGGATTACATTTAGGGCATTATTGAACACGACCCTTAGGAGCTGCAACTGGAGGCACGGTCTTTCTTTCCTTTTGCTGAGATGGATTGATTTATTGGGGAAACATTAATTAAAGGTTTGAAAGTGAAACCTATGAAGCACAGGAAATGAAAAAAGTGAAAAGGGAAACAGCAAGTCTGCTGAAGAAGGGCAGGGAATCCGTACTTTCCGCAAAGCAGGAGTTGGTTTCCCAGCACTAATCATAACACATCCATAGCTACCTTTCTAAATAGCGCAATTTAGGCATACTTATTAACAAAATCCATGATTTAAAGAAAAACATGGAGAAGTTAAATAGCTGTACATATATTCTTACAGGTGGGAAATTGTGTTATTTATCTGGCTGTTTATAGTGAATAGATCAAAGACATTAAGTCACAGAAATTGGAAAATTTTCTGTCATGAAAAGGACTCATCATGAGTGAATTCCTTTCACTCTATTGAGTATTTCTTCCAGATTTTTTTTCCCATTCCTTTTCTTTCCTTTCCTCCTCCCCCTTCATTGTTTCCCTCTTTGTTTTTTTTTCTTTCTTTTTTTAAAGAAACACTGTACTGGTCCTCAGTAATATGCAACTGAAGACAAATACAGACTCAATATTCAATCAAAGTCTGGGTGTCTCATACATGTTAAATAAGGTAATAATCTCTCTGTAAAACAGCCAGTCATTCCTCCTACTTTTACTTCTTGACAGACTACCCAGAGATATGTAAATTATTGATTCCATCTGATTCACTGCCGCTGGGCAGTAAAATTTATTTTTTGAAGGCGGGTATAAATAAAGCTCGGTTACTTTCCAGAAAAGCTGCAGTGTAAGGTTATCAACCTCAAGTGTAGTTCCCCTCTTCCAGATGCCATCCCAGACATGGCAGTTTACAGAGGGGAACATACTATCTTTTAGGGTCTGCTAAAGTGATTAGCTGAGGGGAAAATTACCAAGCTATAGTTGTAATCAACTATTTGAAAATAGTCTTCTTGAATAGCAAAGAAAAGTTGAGTGCATTATCATTTTTTCTGGATTTCCTCTCTTGCCCTCTTTTTTTTTTTTTCTTAATGGGGGAGGTGAAGTTAAGGCTGATAATGTTTCCATATAAAGCATTTTCCTTAGTCTGAGGTAGGATTGATTGTGAGGTGTTTTTCTTATACTATTTTTCTCATTTTCTTTACCTATTGTTCTTGCTCTCATCGTCTGACATGAAACCTATCTGCCTAAATATATTATTTCCAAGTTAAATGGAAAATGAGGAGAAAAAGTCCTTTTTTAAAACCATCTAAAGTTTACATTTCTAAATTAGCCCATAGAAGAGTTATGGATAGGCAAGACTCAAATCCTACTCACTTCCCAAGGCATATGGCCTCTCTCTGCTCTAATCAGGTAATATATACCATTTATGAATTAATGGCTTATCAATTGCTTATTGAATTAATGGATTCTAAACATAATTTTTTTTTCTAAGCAATTTATAACCTATTAGAAATTAAAAATATTGAAATGTGGAAGTAATCATCTTTGTTAGTATATTTAAGGCATGCCCACAATTTCTGCTTTGCCAAGCCATCTAAAAAAACAAGTTTGTGCTGGGCAATGGTCCAGACATAATAGGCTGTAAGTATGGCTATTAATGAGCCCAAAATAGATAATGTACCATGTAAAACATCAAAATTTGTCAGATGTGCCATGGTAATGTAGAGAAAAGGAGTAAAAGCCTCTAAGAATTCCCAGTTAGTCATTAGCAGCAATTTTCCAGGACTTGGTTCTGGGATATTCAGTTCCTATTCATGTGGTGTCTACATGTTCTGTCAGCAAACCGTCTCGGGGACTCTGTGGACTTTGGACTCACCTTCATTAACTGACCTCTTAGGAAAAATCCCTACATGGTCAAGGTGAGAAAAGGCAGACCCACGACCACAGTCATTTGGGTGTTGTGTAAAGGGTCCGAGATTTAGAGCCAAATGGATGTAGCTTCTGCTCCCAGCCTCCACCAGTTACCACAATGTGGTGCTGAAAAAGTCTATAAACCTCTATGGGTCTTGGTTTCCTCATCTGGAAAATGAGGTTCTTGTGGGGTTGCTTTCAGGATTAAATAAGATAAGCCATGCATAGCACTTGTGTAGTAGATCCTCAAAGCATGACAGTTCTCTCCTTCCATTCCATTTACATTCTCAACCTCCAGGTAAAATGGACACTTACTTGGTCTTTAAGAAATCTTCCCCTCTCTTCTCTGAAAGCATCTGGCAGACAGCAATTGTCATGAAAGCATGTGAGCTCCTTCTCAAATCTTTATGTGCCTCACCAGACTGCAGCGTCCACTGGCGCGTAGCCCCTCTCATATGTTACCTGACTCCATCCACACCGGCAGTTGTGAAGCAGACCAATTCCAGCTTCTGCATTCCTCACCCTAGAAGCAGGGAGTCAGGCTGAAATAAACAGTGGAGTCATAAGTGACTGCAAATCTGGTTTAAACAGCATCCATTTTTGGGGTAGATGAACTTCAAATGTAGATGCAGATACACATTTTAGAGAGGATGAAATTTCAGAATTTGTGCCCTTTTGTTTTTTGGTTGAACCTCTTGTTTTGACCAATACTGGAGAGTCGCCATTATAATTGTGGGCAAAAGTAGGGCTCATAAAAAACGATGTTCTTTTAATTTTTCAAGGCCGAACTTGAATGAATTTGGGTATTAACAGTTCTGGCTGTAGTAAAGCTAAGATCAGCAGAAAGAAATATAATTTTGCATCTCTGATTCAGAAAATTTATTGCTGCGTAACCCTATAAAGTAAAGCATTGCCAGTCTCACATATTCTGCTTTATTTGGGTTATTCGTCAATGGATATGTGAATAAAAGTCTATTTTAAGACACACTGTTTGAAATAACATTTTAAAAGAAATAATACTTTTGAAAATATTAAACCAATGTATTTTTCATTCATCATAAATCCACTTCTCTATGACTCCCCACCCTTTGCTGCAGGGTGTGGTAGATATTTCCTAGAACAAATAAGTCATTATTAAACTTTGAGTTTCAAAATTAAATTATTCCTGAGTTGGCAGATAGATGATCGTCTTGAGAATCAAGCTTTTCTGGGAAGAATAGGCTTTGTAAAAAATTTCTTTTTACATTGCAAAAGCATAAGAAGGGAGAGTCAGAGACTGGGCGTTTATGCTCAGCCTCAGTGCACAGAGAAGTAAAGCCATCAGGGGAGGCTCTGACATGCAGGAAGAGGAAACCCTTCTAGTGGAGAGAAGACTTTGAGTGCTCTTGAGGACATGAAAGGGTGTCTCTCCCTGCCTGGATCCCTGGGTCAGATGCTCCTACTGCCCTGGACCACGATGGAATGAGACAGCAGGAAGCAGGGGAGCACGTATCTCCTTCTCATTTTGGCTGTAGATAGAGAATGCCTCAGAGGGGTCCTATAGCCACTGGATTGGCTGCAGGAGAGCAAGCACAGCACGTGACATGTTTAGACAGATGCGGCACCCACACTCCTGCTTCCATGTGGCATGGGAGGGATTCAGACCTAAAGGATTCTCTTAGTGGACGGGGGTGTGTGGGGATTTGGTAGATAGTTAAGAATTAAGAAGAAACTTGCCTTCCAGGGGAGAAGAAATGAGGTAGAAAGCAGCTGGAGGGCAGATGAAAATGCACTGAGTTTCAGGGATGCCGCATTCAAACACACACCAAACTGCCACACCCCATTCCAAAGCCAGTGAGAGTCAGACACTTCCCATTCTACCATCACAGTGTTACCTGAACTTTACCTTGTGTCAAGAGGCCTCTCAGAGAGAAGGGGAAAGAGAAGGAGGTGGATGCCCTGAAAGATCAAGCACCTTCCCCCAATAAAAAGTATCTTACATTTTATTTTATTTTTATTTATTTATTTTTTTGAGGGCGGTGTCACTGGCCCTCATATGTAGGACCCGAACTGGGGCCATTGGTTTCCCAAGCCAGTGCTTAACCACCACGCCACTCGGCCGGCCCTAAAAGTATCTTACAGTTTAAAAAAACTGAGTAATCAACAGCGGTTCGAGGCCAGCCCGAGCTGAGTTGCCATTGAGCTGCCAACAGGTGGCAGGATGGCTCAGCTAAAAAAATAAATAAAAAAATAAATAAAAAAATAAAAAACTGAGTAATCTTGAATGGGCTATTTCGTGGTGGAGGTTGTTTAGGGTTTGCTACTGAAAGGAAATGGGGGCTATTGAGTAAGATGGGATAAGTCATATAAATTAATTTCCTGAATATCTGAGTTATACCTTTTGTTACTCTTTGGAGGACCAATCAAGAAATTCTGGTTTGTCCAAAGCTCAGGGCTTGAACTGTATGAATTAACCACTAGAAATAGCATTTGCCTACTCACATTACAAGATTATACAGAGCATTAGAATTAACAAAAATAGAAAACAGCCTTCAATTGACTCTATACAAAGCTGTTGAGCATTGTTCTATGCATTCATTTAAAATGTGTCGATGTGTATGTGTGTTGTGACTCGGTGTTTTGGAGCTTCAATTAGCAGAGGGGTCAAATCAAAGTCATCATTTATTTTGCCCGAAATTGCCTAGAGGCATGAATCAGCGGAGATCCAAAACAGAATCAGCCTAACATCTGGAGCCCCCAAGTGGCAAGCTAAGCAGAGTTAATTTATATTGTGCAGTATGAGAGCCTTAGCAAGAGAGTCCTTGAAACCAATCTGGCCAAACCAAAATATATATCTGTTTCTGGTCATCTAAAATGAACATTTGTTTTCAATTCAGTAGATCTTGACTGAAATGGACAGAGCCTCTCAAAAGTTACCCATTAAAACCAGTGACGTAAGTTGAGTTCCCCACAAAACACACCCTGACATAAGGATCTGAGTGCATGTGGCTTATGAGGGAGCCGATCCCAGGGAGCCGATCCGGGGCAGGGTAAAGGGAGATAGGGAATGTGAAAAAATTAATATTGAGCAAGATAGTGTAGAGGTGACTACTGTGGGCAACTGAGGCTCAGTCCCACTGGGAACCTCTGAGTGAAGATATCATCCCTGACTTATACCACCCAAAGGAGGAGGAAACTGCTATTTATTTTCCAACTGCCTCTCATTAGCAGAGTGATGCTCCTGGGGTCATTAGTTGAGTCTATGCAGGGCTGAGAGGGCCAAAGTAAGCCCTCTAACGGAAAGTAAAAAACATGCAGTGGAAAGCCACGAGTGTCACAGGGACAAGAAAGCTAACAGTGTTAACTAGGCGCTGGAGCAACTTCCAAGTGGGAAAGAGCAAATCGGACATTTCTGGAAGCAGCAAAAAATGTCCATGTTTACTAAATGAAGATGAACAGTGGCAGGCACCGGTGTTCTGGCAGAGTCCATACAAAATGTGACCTTGTTATGCAAATCTACTTATCAGAGTAGATTTGTTTAGCTTGAGATTTAAGCTACCATCTAGTTATTTTGACATTCCATTCACTGAGTAGATCCATGAGAAGATGGCAAAAGACAACAAAGATTTTTAAAACATTGACTATTGGAATCCAAAGTAAACTGTGAAAACTAATCCTTCTCTGTGTATCCCTAATGAGATGAGTTTCAAGGTAGACCAGTTATACTGAAGAGATAATAAGAAAGTAAATTTTTAAAATCTTTGGTTCTTAGGTGCTTGGGATTATGGTCCTGGGGAACTATGGGTTGCCTATCTTTAGAATTGAAACTCAAATTGTGGTTATTAATTATTTAAGAAACATAGCTCTCCTCTCAAATAATTTAAATTAAATATATAATACAACTATGGTTGAACACCAGTTAAAGAAGGCTGCTTAATTATCTCCACAGTGGGGTGATCTATTTGGAATAAGGAGTTCATAAGAATGTCTTCAGGGGGAAAAGGGGTGTGTGTGTGTGTGTGTGTGTGTGTGTGTGTGTGTG
Source organism: Aselliscus stoliczkanus (assembly GCA_033961575.1). NCBI lineage: Eukaryota > Metazoa > Chordata > Mammalia > Chiroptera > Hipposideridae > Aselliscus > Aselliscus stoliczkanus. The sequence goes on from CM066733.1 coordinate 38,265,365, forward strand.
TGTGTGTTCCTTTCTTTCTTTTGAAAAAGGAGTCCCAGTGCTGATCTCTGGTCACAACATTACCTCTGAGGTCAGAATAGATGTGCTTAATTTATTTCAAAGCTGGGGTGAAAGTAAGGTCTAGAATTTCCAAAAGGTAATAGTTTAGATGGTGTCAGTGGAAAGAATAAGTGACAAAATCTGAAGAGATATCCAAGGAACATGCCCGCACGCCCTTCCCAGTAGACTGACCCAGACATTTAGGAGACAGTGACAACCAAACAGATCAGGCATGGTTAAGTTCTTAGATCTAGAAAAGTTCTAGACACTCTCATAAAATTACATATACTGTTCCTTGTTTGAGAAAGTCGCACTTAAATACTAGAAGGGGTCAATTTAGAGAAAAGCCTGGATCCATCCAGTGCCTTAATAGCATATGTTGGTACTGACATTCGCTTATAACAATCAGTTTAAAAATTTTGGCTAGTAAATATTTACAAACATTGTAGACTTAATACAGATATATTAAAAAACCTTTAAGTATTATTTACAAAGCTGCATTATTTAGAAAAACAATTTTATAAAGTAAAACAGCATGTACATCTCTAAAACTGAATATTGTCGTATCTTTCCAAAACTGGGTACTTAGCACAAACTAAGCAGCATGTAAAACACTTAATAAGGCCTAAGGAGATTAGCAAGCAGGTCAGTGGAATGAAGGAAGAGGAAGGCACTCAAGGCCAGAGAGATGTTTTCAGTGAGAAGCATGGAAGTGAACTGTACGGTACAGAGAGCATGATGTGGCACCTGCTACTGCCTTCAAGTTTCAGTAACAAGTAGATTCAAATGTCATTCTACACTTAAAATAAAAACATTTAAAATTAATAGGACTTATTTTTAAAATAACAAATTTAACGTTTGAACTAACAAGCTGTTTATCCTACATAAAAACAAACTAGTTTAATCATTAATAATCATTAAAATCAAATAATGTCAATAATATACATGAAAATCAGAAGAAATTTCAGGAAAAATTCCTAGCAACTATTAAGCTCGTAAAAAGCCCATTTATCAAGTTTTAATTCATAAGTATGCTTGAATCACATGTGACGGTTTACTAATTAACTATTTGCCAGTAGCAAACAACCTACCTATTCTAATTTTTGGGCTACCAGTAAATGATTCCTATACCATTAAGCTAAACTCTTATACATATTTTTTTAATAGGAAAGCATTTATCATAGTATTTGACATGCAGTAGTTATTTTAAAATGTCACTTTTATGTAAGAAAGTCTGTTTCACATTTTTATGATAAGGGAGAGTGGTGCATGAAAAGATGCAAAGATATGATATTAGATTATATTTTTCATGAAATGAGGAATTGCTGTTATTTTTTTTTTTTCAACTTTGGGTAGGTGAGGGAAATCCACCAAAGGTTCCGATTTATGGGACCTCTTGTGGAAAACTGTTGTATCTAGACCTGCCATATCAAACCTTACCCTAACTAGAAATCCACAAAAGGGTGTTTTTATCCCTCTTAAATATAAGGCTTTAACTCTGGCTGAAGCTTTTATAGTAATATTTGCAAAGCATCAGCTTTAAAAATAGACAACTAACAATCCTTCTCAGTGTTGTGGATTTGATTCTCCTCAAATCTATAACAACGATTTGAGAGGTATTATGACTCTTATCAATCAAAACAAGCTTCAACATAAAAAATATTTACTGAGAAGGTACCCATTCATTCATTACCTAATATTTGAGGTCAGACAATTAAGTTCGAGAGCTCATCCCAGAAAAAGTGCTACATACCTCATTGCTGAATATCACTATGGTCACCCTCAAAGTACACTCCTTGGGAAGCTCTGCTCCAATATCAGCACCTAGTTCACCCTTCAAAGCAATTTTGGAACTCTTTCTGCAATGGCCTTCAGAGCTGTAGTCGTATTACCCTTGATGTCCTGAACGTCATCAAAATGTTTTCCTTTCAATATTTCCTTTATATTTGGGTAAAGACAGCAGTCACTGGGGGCCAGATCAGGTGAGTAGGGAGGGTGCTCCAATACAGTTATTTGTTTACTGGCTAAAGACTCCCTCACAGACAGTGCTGTGTGCTGGTGCATTGTTGTGATGCAAGAGCCATGAATTGTTGGCAAAAAGTTGAGGTTGTCTAACTTTTTCATGCAGCCTTTTCAGCATTTTCAAATAGTAAACTTGGTTAACTGTTTGTCCAGTTGGTATAAATTCATAATAAATAATCCCTCTGATAGAATAAAAGGTTAGCAACAGTGTTGCAACAAGTTTGAGAACTTAATTGTCAGACCTCGTATATTAGTCTAAATTAAGATTTTAAGATAAAGTACTAAATATGAAAAACAGGGAGAGTTTCTGTCTGAAAAAAATCTTTAAGGGCCGGCCAAGTGGCTCAGTCGGTTAAGAGCTCACTCAAGAGTGCGAACTCTGAGCAACAGGGTCACTGGTTCGATTCCCGGCCCGAGTTGAGCTGTTGCTGAGCTGCCAACATCTGTCAGGATGGCTCAGCTGAAAAACAAAAAACTTCTTTAATTATATTGGAAAGCCATACAATAAACAGGTAAACAAAACAAGAATACTAGAAGATTTGAGATAGCAGGGAGTATTATAAAAGATGATATGATATGATATATGCTACTGATGTTGGAGTAAAGCATATAATTCAAGAATTATCTCAGTTAAAATCATGACTAATTGTATCATTACAACCTTAACTTAATGAATTAAAAAAAATCCTGAGAAATTATTGAAAAAATAAGAAGAGATAAAACAGAACTGGCAGAGCTGAAGAAAGAAGTGGAGAATAAAATGAACTGAGGGCCTCATTTGAATAAGCAATTCTGAAAATAAAGTGGGATTCATAATAGACTGTAAAAATGTGAAAAAAATTCAAATTAGGAGTTCAAAATTATAAGACAATGTGACATATATGGAAGATTTAATGCATGAATAATTGGAGTCTCCTAGCAGAGTAACTAAATTCATAGAGCAAAAACATTTAGAAATCAAAATATACATCAATAAAACTTTCCATAAGTAAAAGAATAGTTGAATATATTGGTTAAAAAAAATATTTTTGTCCCAGGAAAACCAACACAGAACAATTAACATTGGAAAATTGATGAATAAAATTCTGGACTTCAAAACTAAATAAGGAACTTTGTGGATGTTTAGGAAACAAAATAGGCTATTTGTCAGAGCAAAAAAAAGATCAACTAAGAGTTTCAGATGATTCAAAGCTAGATGACTTGGAGAAACACCTATAAGTCCTGAAAGAACAAAAGAGGGAGGGCCAACCTAAGAATTTATATCCAGCCAACCTGTCTTTTATGCATAAGTACAACATTCAATAAATCAAGAACAAAATTCTGAGGCTTTCTTTAAAAACATTAGTAGGGTATTATCTTCCATAAAGATAAGTAGTAAATAGCCACATTTTGTCTCTAGGGCTTCCCAATTTTTAGTGTTTTATTCTAACCATTTCTATTACTTTATGACCTCTAAGTAACTTAAGAATGAAGTCAATTTTACTGCTTTCTGACAGAAGCATTCCATATCTCTGCTAACTAAAACAAATGTGGAAACTGTGGCGAAATGAATCAATTTATAGAAGGTATGACAATTGAGTTTGTGAACACATCCTAGAAAAAATGCTACATACCTCATTGCTGAATATCACCACCATCACCTTCAAAGTACTCCCCTTGGGAAGCTATGCACTGACGCCAGAGCCTAGTTCACTCTTCAAAGCAGTTTTGGAACTCTTTTTCTGGAATGGCCATCAGAGCTGTTGTAATATTACCTTTGATGTCCTGAATATCATCAAAATGTCTTCCTTTCAATATTTCCTTTCTCTTAGGTAAAGAAAAATGTCATTGGGGGCCAGATAAGGTGAGTAGGGAGGGTGTTCCAATACAGTTATTTGTTTACTGGCTAAAGACTCCCTCACAGACAGTGCCGTGTGAGCTGGTGCATTGTTGTGATGCAAGATCCATGAATTGTTGGTGAAAATTCAACTGTTTTTCCCTTTTTCATGCAGCCTTTTCGGCACTTCCAAATAGTAAACTTAATTAACTGTTTGTCCAGTTGGTACAAATTCATAATGAATAATCCCACTGATATCAAACAAGGTTAGCAACATCATTTTGACTCTTGATTTGGACTAACGGAACTTTTTTGGTCGTGGAGAATTGGCTGACTTCCATTGTGCACTTTGACGCTTTGTTTCAGGGTTGTATTGTACACCCATGTTTCATCACCAGCGATGACACAGCCTAAAACATCATCTTGCCTCTCCAAAAAGGTCTTGGCAAATTTCGACTCTCCTTTGTTCTTGTTCATCAGTAGCTCCTTTGGGACCATTTTTGCTCACATTTTTCTCATGCCAAAATTTTCAGTTAAGATTTTCCTGTTTCTCTATCAATGTTTACTTGGTCTGCTATGCTTGTCACAGTCAGCCGATGATTTGGACTCACAGTTTGAAGAATTTTTGCAATGTTTTTGTCAGTTCTGCTCGTTACTGGCCCCCCTGACCTTTCTTCATCAGTGATGCATTCTTTCCCCTCAGAAAAATGTTTAATCTATTTGTACACTGTCGTTTTCTTTATGGCATTCTCCCCATCAACTTGGACTAACATGTCTTTGATTTCACTTCCACCCTTGCCAAGCTTAACAAGACATTTAATGGTTGTTCGTTGCTCTAATTCAAGCTCAGGCATTCTGACGATGGCACACAGAAACACTCTATGACAATAATGAACACCACTCAGCAAGACACTATCACATGTAGACACGAACACAGCTGTGAAACACTGATATACCAAGGTAATAAAACTTCACCAAGCTGTTTGTACAGTGCTGCCAATGTAAGTGCATAGTGGCAAGTTCATGAACTTAATTGTCAGACCTTATATGACTAAAAATAAAATAACCAAAGATTATAGTTCAGAAGAGAAGAAACTTTTTTTTTTTTTCCCAGGGCAGGGTCACTGGCCCTCATATGTGGGACCCGAACCGGGGCCGCTGGCTTCCGAAGCCAGCGCTTAACCACCACTCCACTCGGCCGGCCCGAGAAGAAACTTTTAAACAATATTATTGTTATAAATAATATAACAAATGTGGAAAAGACAACGAAGGGAAAACTGACAGTCTGGCAAGTGGGTTGACTTTTTTTATAGAAATGTCAACAGATTTTATGCTGATAAATCAAGTAATAGAGTGTATCAATCAAGACAGACCAGACTAGGTTAAGATACAGGAACAACCAATCCCCAAATCCCAATGACTTAACATAATAAAGGTTTATTTCACACTCATGCTAAATGCGCATCATGGATGCATTGTCTATCTATTCTATGTTATCTTCACCACAACACAGACTGACAGAGAATTACAATCTAAAACATTCATTTACAGATTTCACGGCAGAGGAAAGGGTCTCACACCAGCAATGTCACTTCTACTCACAATTCATGGGCCAGAATTCATCACAGGAATTCACTCAAACAAAAGATTATCAGGAAAGGCAATCCTATCACATGCCCAGAATGAGAGAATTGAAATATATGGCAAGGAGCACTAATTACTACTATATCAAGATATATGCATATTTAAGTGAATTAAAAATAACGTCAACATAACTAAGAAAAAAATGAGGAAAAACTAGGAAATGGATAAGAGAAGGAGAAAATAAGGAATATGGGAGGAAGTGGAAGTATACTCATAGAGGAGAGTTGATAAAAATTGATTAATGGAATAGTGAAGTGAGTATACCATAGTTCTCTGCTGTCCAATAAGGTAGTCACTGGCCACATGCACGTGTTTAATTTCAAATTAACTAAAATGGGTCAATATTAAACATTCAGTTTCTCAGTCACATTAGCCACATTTCAAGTGCTTGATATCCAACATGTGATTAATAGCTATTACACTGAACAGTACAGAAATAGAACATTTTGATAGTCTGAAATTTGTATTTCATAGTGCTTCCATTGATGTTTGTTGTTATAAATAAAAAACATAAATAAAAATTATTACTTTCAAATTATGAGAATGAGAAAGCACATACATAAAAGCACTCAAAATACCACCAGAAAGTAAAAGATCAATAAAATTTAAAAAAATTACAATGTCAAATATGATAACAAAACTAAGAAGATATATGTTATATCAACACATATGACTACAAAAATAAAAAGCTCAGATAAGATCACGCATATAAACCCAAACATATATAAATAAAGGAAATAAAAATTGCTTATGTTTTTGAATGCTTATCACTGGCCAGGTAAATAACAACCATATGTTATATATGATCTCATGTAATTATCAAAACAAGGGACAGGGTAGGTAGTTTTTGATGGGTTATATTCTGTTCTTCCCTTGCCACCAATTTCATATGCTGAAACCCTAACTCCCAATACCTAGGAATGTGATATTTGGAGAAAAAGGCTTTAAAGAGGTGATGAAGTTAAAATGAGGCCATTAGGGTGGGGGCCTAATCCAATATGACTAGTGTCTTTATAAGATGAGGGCGAGATACCACAGGCACATGTACAGGGAGGGATGACCATGGGAAGAGCAGCATGAGCATGGCCATCTATGAGCCAAGAAGAGAGTCCTCAGAGGGATCCAACCCTGCTGACTTCCTGGTCTTGGACTTCAACCTCCAGAACCATGAGGAAATAAATTTCTGTTGTTTAAGCCACATAGTCTGTGGCATTTTGTTATAGCAGCCTTAGCAAACTCATATGGTAGTATTAATATATTTGTTTTATTGTGATCAAACTAAAACACTAAGATGTTAAATAATTTAAAGAGGATTATAAAGTTTGAAAGCAGCAGAGGCTAGCTGTGAAGCCAGGGAGTCTGGTTCCAGATCTTGTCCTCTTAACCTGGTTACCAAAATTGGTCATGAATTTGAACATAAAGCAAACTTTATTGTTGAAATAATTCAGAGTATGTTCTCTGACCCCAATGGAATTAAGCAAGAAATCAAAAAAGATAACTATAAAAATCCCCAACTGCCTAGGAATATAAAAATACACTCTAAATAATTCATTGGTAAGAGAAAGATTTCAAATCCAAAATTTAAAAATGCTTTGAACTGAATTATTAAGAAGATACCACAAATGAAAACTTGTGGGATGCAACTAAAGCAGCATTTAAGGGAAATGGAAATCCTTAGACTCATGTATTAAGAAAGAAAAAAGGTTAAAAATCAATTATCTAAGCTTCCATTTCAACACAGTATATCAAACCTAGAAAAAGAGAAGAAAGGAATAACCAGGAAGAGCTAAAATCAGCAACATATAAAATCAAATTTGCAATAGAGAAAACAAACAGAAGCAGAAGCTGGTTATATAATTAATAATAAAATTGAAAAACTCATAGCAAGGTTGATCAAGAAAAAAGATAATTTTACTGAATATTATAAAAGGATTCTATAAAATGGACAAATTCCTCCACAAACAAACAAAAAGCTTAGCCAAATTAATTAATTAAAAAGAGAACCTCTGAAAAACTCCTATGTTATTAAAGAAATTGAATCCATCATTGAAAACCTTCCACCAATGAAAACCTAAAGCCTAGATGTCTTGATTGGCGAAATCTTCCAAAATGAAGAAATAACACCCAACACACAAAACCTCTTCCAGAGAATAGAAATAGAGGAAGCTTTTCCCAATAATTTTTATAAGGCCAACATAACTTGATTTAAAAACATGATAAGCTGCTTGCCAGGAAGGAAAATTAAAGACCAGTGCCTCTCATAAACTTAGATGCAAAAATCTTAAACAGAGTATGAGCAAAACAAATACAGAGGTATATCAAAAAGATACTATATCTTGAACAATAGATTGTATTCCAGTAATGCAATTGTGGGTTAACATACTCCCAAATCAATGCAACTAGGAACATGTTTCCAGTATTATTTCTTCTTTAACAAAATCTTTGTCTCTGACTTTTGCAACGCTGGTATCTGAAGATATGTCATGACCTTTGGGAATAAGATAATCATGTGAAAAAAATGCTGTTCTTTCACCATGAACAAAATTTGGAGGACTTTATCACTGAATGCTTGTTGCCTGTTTTAGTTTGGTGAACCCACCCTCCTACAGCCTTGGACCTCCCATCCTCCTGTGGGTAAGCTTTTTTTTCTAAATGGTGTTTCTTCTGAACCTTCCTTTGACAACACAGAATCAGAAGGTATTGATCAGTAAATCTGATGGTTGTGAGCATCAATAATTATACAAAAATCTGTCTATCCACCTAACTTACATGAAATAGACCCAAGCAAGCCCTAATTTTTAAAAATAATAATCGATTAAGTAAGTATTTGATTTAGGAACCTGGGGAAATAAGGATGCAGAGAAAAACATAAGACCTGCCTTCAAAAAGCTAACAGTATGATGGGAGAGACTGTGCTATAAGTAGATATTAACCAGCGTGATGAGTGCTGTGATAGGAGGAGTTCCGCTGTCCAGGAAGAAAGGAAAAGCAATTAAATCTCCTTGATATGTATTTCAGTTAAAATGACAGAATTAATAAATTAACACAGGACACAGAACAGAGGACCCTAACTAACATTCTAAACTTTCAATAAAATTTCAGGTGTAAAAAACTATGTTTGCAAGAATAAGCAGCTTCTACTATTACATTCATCACTATTGAAAGTTTGTTATAAGATGCTTTTATAATTTTCAGATTTACAAAAAAGAGATAAAGTTTCTACAAATTTAATTACATATACATTCCTACCATCGTGTCAGATACTGAGCTAGACATTTAATGTAACACTGGTATATAAGCTAATCATCACAATGACCCCCCAAATTAGTAATCATTGTAATGTTCTTAAAGATAAGGAAACTGAAAGTCAGTGACTTAAGTGTGTTGCCCAAGGTTGAACAGCTGGCAAACGCAGAGAGAGGACTCAAGCCAATGCCTGTCTGTGCCCCACATCTATGCCTTTTTATCCTACGTCACATAGCTGCCTATAGTTCCCCAGACACACATCATTCATGATAGAAATGAATACACCAGTGACATACCAGTGAAAGAAAAGCTGAAAGGTGGAGGCGAGTGAAGGAAACAATCCTGGATATACATTCCTTAGGATAACTGCCTCGGTATGAAGAAAGCTGGTCCCAGTAAGGAGTTAAAATATAATGTATATAGCGTCGGTGAAGCCAATTAAACGGGTTGTTGCATCAAGTGCAGTTGGATTTGGAGGAAGGCACATTTATTCTGTACATCTTTGTACGTGTGATTGATGTCAGCTTGAGGCTTTATAGGGCAAAAAGTGCTGACAAACAAACAAATCACTTTATTAATGTGCTGTAAAAGGATAAATGAAGCTTGAGAGGCTGTTTGCCCTGGACTCAGCACACTGGGAAGGCTGGCAAAGGTAAACACCTCCTTGGGGTGATCCATTGCACCACCTGCTCAGTTTCTCATGTGTACTCTTCCCTGGAGATTTCCTAGAGGTATTAATTCTCCGTGCTCACCATTTCAAAACACTTGGTCTCACTTTAATACATCTCAAAATACTTGGCTAAGTTACCATATTCATTTATCTCCCCCGCAAGCCCTCTACTCCCTGCCTTATCCAAAGCTCTTCTGAAAGGTAGACTCGTCAGGTGTCTTTCTTAGGACTTCTGGAGACAATGCAGGAGAAATTTGTGTATCTGAGGAAGAAATCAATGATGTTGCAAGGGGAGCTCTAGGAGCCCACCTCACCCTCCAACTCATGCTCCTGTGATGCTTCTCTGCAACTCTAGAAATCCATTTCTATATTCTTAGAGTTTTTATTTTTCAAGAGTTCCTTCTCAAAATGCAAATTCCCCAAATCATCATTAAATAAAATGCATCTGGGAAAAGCTGGGAAAAATACAAAGAAGTGATAACATCTCTAGAAGAAATCCAAAGGCAACCCACACATTTTCCTGGACCAACGATAAACATCCTCTTACACTTCTAAAGTCCTTGGCAGTGAACTTTTCCAACCATCTCAGATGTCAGGTCAGCCTTTCCTTTTCTTGAGAATAGACTTGTTTCTCAGGCCAGGAAAAAGGGTGCCCATTGGTGGGAACTGTTTCAGAGAGACTTAGGTATGCAGTGAAGTCACACATGGGAAAATCAACTAAACCCATCTTGCTATTCTACTTAGGACCTCAGGGCATCTTTGTGCAAATTAGAAAAAGGCGCCCTCTCTGGGTGGAGCGCATGCTTTAGCAAACAGAGAAACATCTGGATTTCAGTCTATGCTCCCATGTTTGCCAGGAGGGGCTGCGCGGTACACGCAGAAACCGCACAACCGTATACAGGGTTGCTGGGACGCCTGGCTCGGTTCACAAAAGACTTCACAGGCTCTGACGGGTTTTGTCCAGCTGTATTAACTGACTAAAACTCTAATCTTTTAGGTTACATTTGAAGTGCAAATTTCTGAAAAGTTAACATGATACTTCCCTACAAGATATGTTGAAATTCACTGAGGAAATGGATGTTTTTTGTTATTTTGTAAGCATTTTTGGTTTCATCTGTCTTCTGCTGCATACTTTGTGCCTTTCTCACACACACACACACACACACCCCCTAGACATACTTACATCTGCTTATCCTGCCACACTCACATCCATATGCACGCACACACACACGTGCATGACTTAGATTCTTAGCCACCAGTCTCCAGCAGCACTGAATAATGGCGGTGCTCCCTTCTCAGGACCCAGAGCACACCTGACCTCTATAGAGACAAACCTCAGGGAGAGAGGTAGGCCAAGCATGCCTTGTTCCTTGTTCCAGACTCACCAATAAGGGTAGTCCTATCTCCTCTCATGAAGAAGCAAGGGGCACAAAGAGGAGGGACGTCCCTCCACACAGCAAGTGATGTCAGGAGTGGGGAATAAGTGTTTCCTCCTAACACTCCTCAGCTACTCTTTCATCGTTACCTTTGAGGCTTAACCAATGAGCTTATACATAAGCAGGGGTAGGAACATCCCCCTCCAGGGAAGACACTAGCAGTCTATTAAAACCATCTACCCTCACTTTCAGAAGACCATTTGATCATTTGTTTATCCTCCTTGGACCACAACAGTACAAATTTTGCTCTCAGGAGACCCTGAAATGTGATGGAACCACATTTTAATTTAATCAATCTCAGAGCTACATAGGAATTAGTGCTGAAAATTTACTCTCTATTCTATTTTTTATCCCAAATGATTTTCAATCTTGTTGTCCAACATAGCTTATCAGTCCAAATTCTTCCACTGCTCTGCTTCAGCTATAGGAGTTCTGGGTGAGTGGATAGAAAAACCAATCCCCAGTGCTTAATAAATCATCCCACACACAGTTATGTTCTCAGTATCTGGTTATTCTTTCTAGCCAAAGACTGGAGCACAGACTCAGTGGCTTCTGAGAAAAGAAAGGTCGATGGAGACCTTAGTTCCAACCTCATTCAGATACAGGTAAGTATGGCAATGACCCAACAGTTACAAAACTCAATTAAGAAAAATATTCCATTGAAACAGTCACAGATAGCAATATTTAACCGCCTAATCTGGAAAGAAAATTCACTTACGTGTACTGCTCCTTTCTTGGAAACAAGCATTTGAGACACTTTGCCTCATTGTAAAATTTAGAAAATTGCAACCATGGCTGCTCTAGTCATTAGATCTAATTTATGATACCTTACTTATTTAACACTTCTAAAATAAGCAGAATTAAGAAGACATAATTAGAAGACAAGTTCAGTTTTGTGTCCCAATGTTAGTGTAAAATTTGTTTAGTGGGGTTAGTAATCTTATCCTGTTCTTAGAATCCCATGGCTTTTAAGGTCACTTTTAGATACTAGAAAGTGTAGGATTACCTTAGCGGCAAGATTTCAATTGTCCAATGCAGCGTAATAGGCTTCTAGCTTCATTCAAGGTTCAGTGTCCCCCTATAGCACAGCCTTCGGCAGCCAGAAAGCAGGAGAAGGGAGGTAGCCACCTGCCCTCCCTACTCCACCTTGTGATTTGTTCCCTTCCTCTCTCAACCTGGTAATGGCCATCTCTCATCCACACAGGAGAGGTTCATGGAGGAATGGGCGGGGAATCCCCCTCTGGGCTGGCCTTATGGGGAGGCAGCTTTACCTAGTAGGGGTCAAGTTGATGGTTTCTCTCTGGGGACTCTGCTTTGGGTACTTGGAGAGCCTCCCCACAGCTGGCAGTCTCTTGTTTGCACTTCCTTGGACATGGGTGAAAGCATTCTTCTCTGGTGGTCTGTCACTCCCTCTGGGCCCTTAGGAATCTAATGATTGTTTTCTTTTTTTTTTGAGGGCAGTGTCACTAGCCCTCATATGTGGGACCCGAACCGGGGCCACCGGCCTCCCAAGCCAGCGCTCAACCTCCGCGCCACTCAGCCGGCCCAGGCCCTTAGGAATCTAGAAGTCCAATTTGAACTTCTCTACTCAGGCCTGTTTGTCCCTGTCATATCAGGCATGTGGCCAACTACCTATGGTGTCCCCTCTATCCCCAGGCATGTGACAACATATTGTGCAAAGGCACACTAGTGCATTCAGGCTCATTTTATATTCAGGGATACATGGGATTTTTTTCTTGCTACTGTGAATCCATTTTCATTCATTCAGTCCCTACTTCTGATCTTACGGCTCTCAGATTAAAACCTCAGAGTGCAGGACATGACCACAATAAAGCTGTCGCCTTATACCGCTATGGCCTACATTTCCTGCCTCAGAATCCCCATCAGATATGTATAAATCAAACTCGATAACCTGCAGAGATAGCCATTAGTGCTACTGTGGGTACTGTGAGAACGTGTCATCTGCAGACCTCCAGCTGACCAAGGGCCCCAGATGCTGTGCTCTGACATCCGTGTCTGCACCTGCACGTTGGTTGAGCATGACAAGAATACTAGGAAGGCTTGTTCCTCAGAATCACAGGATTCTTCTGACAGTTGACTAACTCTAGGCTTCCCTGTCAGTCTTGGGAGCTTTCCTTAGACCCCTCACTAGGTAAAGCCTTATGCTGACAATCTGATGGCTCTCTCAGCCTCCCTTCCCATTGTCTCACACAGCTACTTGCCCAAACAAAATCTCTGCATGTGGAATCCCACCCTGGGCTCTGCTTCTAAGGAGGCCTGACTAATAAGCTCTTTACCCTTCTCCCATCTTCCTTTCCTCTGACTACCTGTGAGACTCAACTTGAAGCCAGTCCCCTAGGGGTGTGGCTAGTCTGGTCAATGAATTGGGAGTAGAAGTGACATCTGTCACCTCTGGGCTGGAACATTTACTGTCCTCTCTTTCCCTCTGCCACAGCAACTGGCAATTTTCCAGATGGAGGCTGATGAATCAGCCTGAGTCCCCAGAATGAGGAAGATGGGAAGCAGAAGTCCCAGCCAGGCCAAAACGGGAGCGTAGCAACAGCAAGAAATAAACCTTTGCCTTTTTCATCCACTGAGCTTTGAAGGTTAACATTAATGCAGCATAACCTAGGTCATTCTGACTGATTAACTCCTATTCTCTAATTATCTTTCTCCGCCTGTGTTCCTTCTCTTGATAAAAGTCACTCCTAGTCTGTGATTTTTATTACATTCCTTTCCCCATGTCTCTCACCAAACACTACATTCTATTGATTTATTCTCCAAAATGGCTCCAAATATTGGGTGCTCTCTTTTTTATTCCCAAAGTAGCTTCACTGTGGTTCTCAGCATCTATTGACAACTATGAAACTGTATCCATATCTGGTCTTTAGCCCTCCATCACTTGTTTGTGCAGCTAATCTTTCTTTTGGCACATTAACATGCCTTGTACATAATGCATATTACATCATCCAACTGCTTAGAACTTTCAGTGTTTTGCTATTAATTAAAGACCCAAATTCCTTACTAAAGCTTTCAATACTACACTCCCAAACTAATTTCTCAATCATATTGAGGGCTCAAATTTACAATCTCATATATTTCAGGCAGCTCCTTCAATGGAGGGTTCAGTTTTCAGGAAAGTGTGAACAGTGATCACAATCTCATTAAAACAAAACAAAACAAAACAAAACAAAACAAAACCCATTCTGTAAATACTCCCACACACTAGGTATGGGGCTGACAGGATCCAGCCGTCCATAGACAGAAGACTTAAAGGTTCTGTTCTTCAAAGACTCAGGCCAAATGAGAAATTAATTTCACTTGTTAAATTATGTTATAAAGCAGCTATAGGTAAACTCTAAATTAGTGACCCAAGGCTCTTCCATCTTAAAATATCACAGCTACACTTATTTTCTTCATAAGAACTCCCTAATGGGGTATTTTAAAAGATCTTTCCTCATTCTGTTTATCAGATTTTCTAGAACCATATACTATTTAAGATGATGGCACATTATCAGTAACTGAGAACTAAGGCCCTTTGTTGTCATTCAGACCCTCAACATATATTTAATAAGCATCTAACGCATGCAAGGGGCAATGTCTTTTCATATTTGTATCCCAAGAAAACAGCATCCTGCATGGACTGGCCAATAAATAAATGCTAGTTATCTCTAAGCTTTGGGAACAAAAGAACAATTCTTATGGTCCCTGTTTATAATGACCTTCAAGTCTTTAGGAGAGACAGAGAAATAAGCACCAAATGGAAATACAAGCATTGTGCTGGAGCATGGGAAAAAATACATTCTAACTGTGAGAATCCAGGAAGGTTTAAAAGAAAGTATTTCATTTGAGTAATGCCTTCATGTTTCACTGTAAGGAAACACAGGGAAAAGCATTGCAGAGTGAGAGGTCAGCATAGCCAGTGTAAGGCGATACGGAATTACCTGACATGACTAGGAAACAGAAAATACGACAGAACGCTGGATCAGAATACAGAATGGAGTAATCGGGAAGTGGGTTAGAGAGTTAACTTGCAGTCATATCAGAAAAAGTCTTGAATGCCAAATTAAAAGCTTTGAACTTAATTTTTTAGGCAAATGAATGAATATTGTAGTAAAATATTATAACTTAATACATTTTAAGAAGATAATTCTGAATGGCAATATCCAGGATTAAGAATTTTTTGGAAGTTTTCTCACTGGAGACGAAATTTCCCTAAAGACAATATGTTCAATGTTCATTTCCATAAAGGTACCTGAATATCACACTGTACTTCCCAGGAGGTTCCCAAATGGCATTACAGGAGTGAGTAGATAAGTGCTTTTTTTTTAAAATCACATAGTCCAGTTTAACACATAATCTGGTTGCCTTTGAGTCAAATATTTTTATATAAGTTTATAATAGCCACGATCTTACTTCTATTCAACAGGTTTATGAGTTATTAAAATGATTAAAGACTAAGAAACCATAAAATGGTTCTGGTGGATTAAATAGTTCAGGGTGATAGTTATTGCTCTGGCACAGTTTTCCCCTTGGTCTGTCCTTCCCCTAAAAAGCAATGTTCTCTCAAGGCAAAACCCATCTCTTTTGGGTTGCTGAGTACATGGGGCCCCCACTCTTGGCAGCCTTGGTCTCTTGTTTCCCAGGTGTTCACAATAAGCCCAGGTGTTCACAATGCTATTTTCATGCTTTCCAGATTAATATCCTGTGGCGTGGCAGTGAAGAAGGTCCCTTTCTGATTACAGTTATGCAGCCAGAGCTCATTATTAGAATTGTTTTCTGCTCCTAAGGTCAAAAGCTGGAACTATCCCACTTTGATGCCCCCCAGACATACAAGACAGCAGGTATTCAAACTTGGCTTTAGAATAAACCTGGTATGGTTTTGGGAGTGTAACATCATTTCATTATGTAGCAACTGAAATACTAAAAATAATCTCAAAGATGAAATTTATGAACAGAAGCTACATTTCTTGTTCAACATCTCTACAGACAGAGAAAAGAGAGTGCTAGCAGGTAAGAACGATTTCCTGCAGTTTCCTAGCAGTGGGAACCAGAAATCACAGGAAACATGAATTACTCTCTAGCTCCATAAAAATACATGTCAAGACTCCACAAAGACACAGTGAACCAGAAACCTCCAATCCCATCAGCGTTTTCCATCCTTCTGACCTTTCTAATAGGTAAGTGTAATGTCAAAAAGAACATGGTATTTTATAAGAATCACAGATGATCTGACTGAGAAAGCAGCATAAACCAATTCAAAGTCTCTCAATTAATGTGGCATTTAGCTTAGTGGAGAGGTTAAGGGAGAGCAATTAATTGCTTAGTCATTTGCAAAAGGACATGTACTGGGATGGAAGAAATTCTGGCAACATTTCCATGAAAAACACATTAAGAATGGCTGTTTCAATGCCTCTTTTTCTAAAGGAATGAGACTGCCATTTTAATACCATATATGCTTATAATGATCACATGCAATTTTATTCTTGTGTATTTAAAGAAAAGCCTTCCTTACCTTTGGCATTTGAATTCATGGAAATTATAGAATAATACACACAACTTTATACCAATAAGTTAGAAAAAAAAGAAAGAAAATCACACATTGCGTTAACCAAACTATAAGAACAAATAAATAAATCAATGGGCACAATGAGGTATTTCTCATTCTTGAAGGTAAAACATACTTTTTTTTCATTAACTGATTAAGAAAAAAAAGACTATAGAAAACATGAATATCTTAGGTTGGTGCAAAAGTAATTGAGTTTTTTGAAAATTCTTTAAAACTTTTAAACTGCAATAACATTTGCACCAACCTAATAATAAACAAAATTGATTCATTCCAACATTATTTACAATAGCCAAGATATGAAAGCAACCTCAGTGTCCACTGATAGATGAATGGATAAAGAAATGGTACATATATGGAATATTACTCAGCCATAGAAAAGAATAAAATCTTGCCATTTGCGACAACATGGATGGACCTAGAGGGTATTATGCTAAGTGAAACAAGTCAGACAGAGAAAGATCAATACCACATGATCTCACTTATATGTGGAATCTAAAAAAAATGAAACAAACAAAACAGTAAAAAACTCATAGATACGAGAACATTTTGATGGTCGCCAGATGGAAGGGGGGCTGAAGGGATGAGTGAAAAAGGGGAAGGGATTAAGACATACAAATTGTCAGTTATAGAAACAGTTATGGGGATGTAAAGTACAGCACAAGGAATATAGTCAATAATATTGTAATAACTATGTATAGTGTCAGCTAGGTATTAGAGTTAACTGGGTGATCACTATGTAACTTATATAAATGTCTAATCACTATGTTGTACACCTGAAACTAATATAATATTGTATGTCAAATGTAATTAAAAATAAAGTTTAATTTATTATTAAAAATAAAAATATAAAAAATTGATTGAGTGGAAATGTATAGGATCTTCTAAACAGCAACTGTAGAATAAACATTTTTTCCAAGCACACATAGAACATTTAGAAAGAATACCATATGCCAGCTCAGAAGGCATATCTCAACACATTTCAAAGGACTGAAATCATACATATGTTCTCTGACCAAAGTGCAATTAATCTAGGAATCAAAAAACAAACAAGAAAGGTAATTTTAAAGAATGGAAAGAAGTCCAGATGTTTAAGAAGTAGGCTTTTAAATAACGTATTAGTCAAAGAATGAAAAAGAAAAAATTGAACCAAATGGTATGTAGGTTAATAACAATCTTCATCAAAATGCAGGGGGTGTCTATTCAGGTCCTCTGCCCATTTTTTAACTGGGTTGTTTTTTGGTGTTAAGTTGTATGAGTTCTTGAAAATTTTGGATATTTAACCCCTGATTGGATGTATCATTAGTGATTACCTTCTTAGTCCGTATGCTGTCTTTTTGTCATGTTGATGGCTTCCTTTGCTGTGCAGAAGCTTTTTAGTTAGATGTTGTCCCACTTATTTATTTTTGCTTTGTTGCCTGTGCTTTTGGTGTTAATTCCAGAAATTCACTGCTAAGACCAATGTCAAGGAGCTTTCTCCCTGTGCTTTTTTCTAGCTGTTTTATGGTTTCAGGTCTTACGTTTAAGTAATTAATCCATTTCTAGTTGATTTTTGTGTAAGATAGGGTCCAATTTTATACTTTGCAAAGTAAGGGTTTGTATCTATAAATAGAAGAGTGTAGGCAGGTTCAAGAATGTCAGGGGCAAGGTGTTGGCGATTCATTTAACCTTTCCCTCATGGTACAATCATGGCCATTGCAGCTCCAGCCATCACATCCATATTTCAGCAACAGGAAGGAAAGGACAAAGATATCAGGCACAGTGTGCACTGAGAACAAAACTGTCTCTGAAATCCTTAGCAGATATCTGCCTAAAACTTATTGGCCAGGATTGTGTCAAATGGCTTTGCAAGCTGCAAAGGACACTGATAAATTTAGTTGATTTTGTTGTTTTAGTTCGGCATGTTGCTGCTCTCAATAAAACTGGCATTCTATTAGAAAGGGATACTGGATATTAAGTAGGCTTCTAATAGCTGCTATAAACTATAAAAAAAAATAATTCCCTCTATGTATTAATATAATATATTGATGTCACAGAAACATATGCATAATATCATTGTATGTAAAATGAAAAGATCCTGAAAGCATATTTTTGTTTTTATGTGTTTTTGTATGTATTCTCATGAAAATGTACATGCAAAGGTATTGTATTTTGTTGCAATTGCGGGGCCCGGGGCAGGGAAGGGAAGATAGCCAGGGAAAACTACAAAAGAATATCCTAAAATATATAAAAAAAGGTGGCTATATCTGAAAGAAGAGAACATGAATAGGTTCTGAATTTTTTTTTTTGGTGCCTCCTGTATTTTTTCCATTTTTTTCCTACTTTATGCATGTTCATTTTGGTAATCAAGAGAAAAACAGCACATAGACCTGTATAAAGAATGGCATTAGCTAAGGGAAGTTTTATGTGTCTTGGAGAGCTGGACAGCCAGAGTAATTTTAGAGGACGAAAGACTCCCTAGTGGAGAATCTATTTCCCTCAGGGTTTTTCCATTTGTTTGCTTGCCTTGTTTCATTTATTTGTTTGCTTTATCAATTTTCAACATCGCATCTATTTCATATTTAAAGTACTTATAAATAGAGATAGGATTTCAAAGACACCTGTTTGATTCCTGTTTTGTTTAATGAATTCATGTTGATTGCTAGTGTCCCAGCTTGATTATCATCTCCCCAGGCACAGGAAAACAGCAAGCCAATATGTTACCTAAAGCTAATACTTTTTACAACTGTTTAAAATTAAAGAAGCTAGTCTGAAATTTTATCATGTGGGTGTTTCCCCTCCGCCCCCTTTTTCAGTTTAGAGCTTAATTACCAAAGAAGCAGAGGCCTGATGCTGGGATACAAGATGAAATCAGATCAATCCATTTCCTCCCAGGGCTCCCCTTGTAGGATGTATCATTTCTCCAGGTCCTTCATTTTCAGTGCTGCTTGTTTGATCTTCAGCTCACTGGTACCTTATTCCTCAATAAATCAGAGACAAGAAAGCAGGTATATGAACTGAGGCCGTGGGGAGTATATCAAATGTTTGATGCCCTGGAGCTGCCAACTAGTTCTTACCATCTCCTTGAGGTGATTTACCTCAAAGCAGTGAATTCTGGAGGAATTTTATTTCCTTATCTGTGATAACGCCAATCATAGTATTTCACTGTATTGTTATGAAAAATAAGTGACACAGTTTAAAGTGAAAGAATTTTGGAATATTAAAGAGCATAAACCCAAAATAAACTTTTTTCCTACTAATATTTGTCTACAACATACAGGAGCCAACCCTACTTCTAGAATATGAAGAATTTTAGAAAATATTTTTAATTCCCTTAATCTATATCATATTTAAAAGTGTTTCCTATATTCTGAGTCTTTATCTTTCAATAATCTATAGGATAATCAGTTAGAAATATACATTATTGATTCAGGAAAATTACAGTAATTTCTTCCTGTTGGCTAAGATCTTGCCTAAAATTTTGACTCTCATAAAAGGCATTCAACTTTGAATAGCACATTTCAAGATGAAAAATATTGGTAAGGGGTAAGAGTGAAATAGCTAAAATTTTAATCCTCTGATTTTTCTGATATCCATCTTTAAAGGGGGGAAAATGTGGTATTTTTTCAACATTTCTCTGGATAAGGAGTTTGCATGACCATAAGCTTGAAGCAAAGCACATACATATCTACCATGTTTGCATTTCAGTGAGGCCAAAGACAATTAAAAAAAAGATTTGTATATGGTTCTAGGTATGTTCCTAGAATTCCCCCCTTTGTTTTTGAAATTGTGATTGGAAGTAAATTCAAATTTCATTTTTACCAAATTAGAAGAACTAATTAATTAACTGACCTTGAAACACAGCACACTACATGAGGGTTTTTTTTTAAATATAAGTAATATAAGCTTTAATTAGTTTGTCCTTAAAATGTCTATATTATCAAGGTGAAATTATCTCATCAAGATATGGCTACTTCTATTAAAAGAAAAAAATTCCCTATTGCAGAATCAGGAAGCTCCCCCTTCAGATAGAGCATAACTCTTATCAAGACTTCCTTGTTTTCTTCAGAAAATGCAAGTTGTATGATATTCTTCTGTATGTCTAGGCTCTTTATTCTTAAAGCCTTGTGTGTTAGGTCTTGCTGTCTAGATTGGCAGAGCTCTCAGGCAATGCCACTCTACCAAGAAGAAGAAAATAAGCAAATCTAGCATTTTAGCCTTTGGTCAAGCACTGAATCTTGTGCTCTTCCCTCCAATTATGTAGTCTAGTGTTCACTCTCTCTTCTCCCCAAGAAGGAGGGTCTTAAAAATTGGGTAATACAGCAAAGTATCATGAAAATTTCAGGATGCGTTTAATTCCATGGTTAACTTCTTCCAGTTGTATCTGAATTTTAATTACTATCTTTCAACTTTTCCCCAATATAGATATGAATTCCAAGCATTAGTTTTAGTCAACAGCAGTCTGAGCAAGAAGAATATAAGAAAAAAAGGGGAGACACAAATTTTATGTGCTATATATTAATTATACCACTTACCTCAAAATAAGTTATATGTATATTTATGATGTTTACTTTGCTCTTCCATACAATAGGATAATAATTCAAGCCCTTTTCACAGAATTTTGTAATAAATGGCCAATATGTTAGAAAATTCAGGAATCACAGAAACTTTTGTGTTTCCTTTTCGTATCCTTCCCACTTTAATGATTTCTTTCTGTTTATTGCTTTTCCCCTTTCTAGCTAAGGATCCACTTTCCACTCTTAAATTATCTTTAATAATTGAAGTGTCAAATCAAACTTTTGCATCCAAGTTGCACATAGCCTCCTGAGCCAAGAAAAACAAGAGAAATAAGCAGGATTCATGAAAAAAACACACACAAAAAAACACACCCACATTCTTTCATTATTTCATGGTTCTTTTAAATATAATTCATTAACTCACTGCCAAGACAGCATCTTTTTGTTCTTCTCTGCTTTATATAGATACTCTGTCAAATCTCTGAATTCTTGTTTTTGTCTCATTAAAAAAGAAAAGTGAAGGGAAATCATTGTGTAGAAAAATTAACATGTTCATAAAAGCAAATGGTAACATCAGATTGAGAGAAAAGATTAATCATGAAGACACACACACAGCAAGTTTTAGAGTTCTGCTAAATTTTTCATTATTTCACCACTACTTGTTTATTAAAGATTAAAAATAAAAACTCTTAATGTGTATGAAAAAGGCTAAGGTGAGAAAGTACAGTTTTCTTTCTGACTCTTGACTTTAGTAATGTAGAAATTAGGTATTTATTTTATGCAGAATCTAAAAAGATATAGATTAGGGAAACTTGAAACAGAGATAAGAACAGTAATAAGAAAAACATTCTCTCTCTCTCTCTCTCTCTCTCTCTCTCTCTCTCTCTTTCTGTCTGTAAATGTCATGGTGATTAGAGGCAATATAGTGTATTATAACACAGGTTCTAAGATCAGGCAGTTTGGATTGAATTCCAATTCTCTCACCTCCCAGCTGCGTCACAGAGAGCAAATTATTTAACATCTGTAGGCCTCAAGTTTTTTAATCTGTAAAATAGATATACTAATAGGCACTAACTCACATAGTAATGTGTCAGTAGGCAGCTAGCTTTGGTTTATCATTTCATTAACTATGTTCTAAAGAATACTTGAATATAAAATAGTAATTTAATATATGAAATATAGCAGGGCAGACTTTTTGAGTTCTTAACAACAACAAAAGCATTTCTAATACCTTTATTAACTCAAGCCTCACAAAATGGTCCCTCTCAGCAACCTAATAACTTCCCCTCAAATTCCACAGAGGAAATACAAGCCATCAGAAAGAAATTTCATCATCTCCCCACCACTAAATTTAACAACCTTCCTTCATTAACACTCATATTCTCATCTTCCATCCTGTGTCAACAAAAGGTATGCCCTTTGCTGTTCTCTATATAGCCGTCAAGATCATTTTACCCACCCTCAAGGCACTAATTACTGTATTTAGGCTAATCCATCCCAAATTCATAGTAAGCCTAGACTTCTTCCCTGAGCTCCAGACTCATATCCAAGAGCATATAGGAAATCCTCAATGAGGTATATCAGAGATTCTTCAATGCTCATGTATCTAAGATGTATCTCAAGCCAAGAAAATGTAATGACTGTCTTTGATTCTTCTCTTTCTTTTGCTCCTATATACTGTGTATCAGTAACTTCTTTTGAGTTTATATTTAACATCTCTGCAATTCATATCAATGAAAATTATTAAAAGATAATTTTCACCATGTTAATTCAACCTTTTAAAAGCGGTTTGGGTTTTTATGTTAGAGATGATGGAGAAATGTCTCTCTTTATTGTGCTCCTAACCCCATGAAACCTACTTAAAAGCAACAAAAAAATACAAAGAGAAAAATCTTTATTTTGAATTAAATTACAAAATATGACGTATATTTGCCATACTCAGAAATCTAGACCCAAACAAGGCAGGCCATTAATAACAGGTGTGTACAGGCTAAAGTTGTGAACAAGAAACACTAGTTTAAAATCAAATGATTTGGTCCTCAAGGAGCAACAAGATCTGGAAGGAGAAGGAGGCCAATAAAAGGGACAAGGACTATAGACTTGACAGGGACACAGGGAAGGTGGAACAGAAAGAATGACCATGATGATGTGACATTTTTTTGGTCTACAATCTGTTCATAGATGAATAAAATGGGATGAAAGCAAGAGGAGAGACAGTTATTACACACTAAGCGGATCTCAGCAGCAGAGTTGTGACTTAAAGGACTTAATACGTCAGGAAGATTGCTAGGACACTAAAAGTTGAGATCAGAGGTGTCCCAAGGCAGAGCAGATCACAGGTTTGCAAAGAGGGTTTTCAAGATGAGAAGCTTAAATTGACAGTGTTCCAGCTCACATCACCTCCACCTCCACCCAGATCTCCAACTATATTCTTCAAATAATTTGATCCATTAAAAGCAATTGAACAAAGACATTTTAAAATATGTGTAGACACTCCAAAAAAAGTTGGGAGGAAACATGAAAATCAGGCAGGTGAAAAAATACATGGCAAGAACAATGGCCCAACAGATTAGGAGTTCAGACAGGTAATTCTCCATGCTCTGGCATACATTTCAGACAGCTACCTGTTCATAAAAGAAAAGCTCACAAGAGACAAACAAGTTGCGAAGACAGCAGAAGAATAAAGGTGAGCTGGTTGAGTACAGTAATAAAGTTAAAAGAGAGAGAGAGAGAAAAAGATATATTAAAAACACCTAAAATAGGATAGAGATGACAAATCACATTCAGCTACATGTTGACAGCCTAGATGACATTATAAAAAAAGAATAATGGAAAAGAATAAATATACAGGCATGATTATGGAGAAGACAGTAGCTTGAAGGCCACACAAAGATCCAGTACATGTGTAATTAATGCTTACAAAGCAGAATTTAAAAGGAACGAAACTGAAAAACCATGCAAAGACCAAAAAAATCTTTTTAAATTTCAAATTATTGAAAATTTGTAATCTGCTTATCGAAGTAACACTCTCTTTCCCAGATGTCTCAGAAAAAAAATGTAAATGCAATAGACATTAAGAAATAAGCAGTTTGTGAACTTAGTTGAGGAAAGAATTTACCTGAAGAAAGAAGTGTGTGGTCATAGAGACAGAAAAGGAAGCCATGGGTACACGGAAAAGTCAGTGTGCTTCAGTCTTCTCTGTAGCTATTCTTCATGCCAGGAGTTCAGGAAGACATGTCTACAAGATTATAAGAAAACAAAGCACCATTTAGTCATTTTAAACAGCCAAATTACCCTTCAAGCATAACGGCAACTGACGTTTGTTACCAAAAGTACAAGAAGTTAGCATACATAAAATCCTCAGGACAATAAACAAATACCTGAAAACGAAATCTATCCAAATAAATACAGAATCAAAACACAGCAATAAGAAGTGCATGAAAACAAGACTGACATCAGATTTCTTGCTGACAATGCCAAATCCAAGCTAATGAAGTAATAGCTCAAACGCTCTCAAGAGCAGTGACTGAACCGAGACACCTCTGCACAAACAAGCTCCCAAGTCTGTGAAGGCAAAAATCTTAACAATTTAAGACAAGTAAGAACTCAGTGTACTACCCACAAAGGAAGTTTACTTCCTCTTCAAGAATTATCTTAGAATGCATTTCAGCAAAAAGAAAGAGAATTCATAAGGAAAAATTGGGATGTAAAAAACAAAGTTGAGCAAGTAAAGCAGTAAAACATAATGTTAATTCTCTTATTTGTTTTAAGGGAAAGATAATTGACACTTATTAATTCTAGATGGTGATAGTAAAATATAAATGAAAATATGTGTATTAGTCACCTTTTAATAGGTAATAATGTGTTACAAACAACTTCAAACATCTCAGTAATTGACGAAAACAAGTTCATTTTTTGCCTCTGTTTCATGTGGTCTACAGATAACTCCAAGTTGGACTTTGAATATCTCCAAGATATAATATTAAACGGACAAAAAAACCCTCAAAATATAGGGAAGGTATGCGTATATTATGATAAAGAAGCACGTATAATAGTGCTAGTCTGTTGATTAGCGTTACTAGTCCACAGTGAGGTCAGTACAGACAGCTGAGTGGGAGAGGGGAAGGAGGCGTTTATTAACAATCTGTCAGGGTTTCAAGCCTGAAATGGAAAACCTACATTAACTAACAGAGTGGCTTGTACAAAATCTGGGCTGTGAAGACGAGGAGCTAGTTCTGTTTTCTAGAGAAGGGGGTGGAGGCAGTGTACGGTCACTAACTGAGGAGGGGTGAGACTTCAGCCCAGAGCATGGCAACCCCCTTAACTGGGAGGTGGGGAGAGGAAGGCTGCAACTCCGTGGGAGTTTCCCAGGTAAAATCTGAAACCTGTGCATGGAAGGCAAGGAGAGATGGAAGATTAGTAGGTGGTGGTTTTAATCAGCAAAGGAATTTACATCTGAGGCTTGTCTTGGGTGGCTACAAGATGAGCCTGCATCTGCTAGAATCGGAAAGGTTTATACTGCCCAGGCCTTAACTGGGTTCAGTCACGTGCACAGTCCAGATGGTCCCAACGACATGTTGGTCTCTCAAGGATGTATCCTTGAAAGGGCTGCCACTGTGGGAATGATGGGCAGAGCATACATTCCAAGGTCAGGGGATGGGTGAGGAGCCTCTGATGGCCCAGCTCCAGCTCTCAGGTTCACCAGCGGTCACGTCCTCTCAATGATCTCTTCCATGGGTGCCTCTGGCTCACAGGAGCCCTGAGTGACCAGGAACTCTAAAGGGACGGCTCCATGAGTGACTGCACTACAGTGACATTCCCACAGCTGAGGCTGAGAACACACTTCCCTGCAGCCTGGGCTGGGCCAGACATTGCATAACACCAGGAGCCTCCACAGCAGGGCCAACAGAGACAGAAGACCATGCCCCCTAGCTTGTTTCATTTAACTGAGTAAACTCTGGAGTTTATTTCCATATAATGGAGGACTGATGCCACCATTGTTACCGATATTGGAGAGACAGCCAACCTTGCCATGTAGATGTTAAATCAAGACATTTTCAGTTAGACGAATGGAAAATGTGACATATCTTACACTGCCAGTGTCGTGGAAAAACTGGCTGACTTTCCATTTGTGAGTCATAGTGCTCAGCCAATTATTTAATCCTCAAGTCTCATGAGAGAATCATTATCTCCATTTTATAGATGAGAAAAGTGATGCTTAGAGTTTTGTCCCCAAATTCGCAGCTAGATTCTGGCAGGGCTAGCACAACTCAACAATAGTCAGGTCTATTAGTAACTTCCGGGGAATTGGTGTGGTAGAGTGGGGAAAAACAGCTTTGGGGTCAGAGAATGGCTTTTGGAGATTAAATCCTGCTGTAACTACTAATACCTAGTACATACCTAAAACATTAGTTTCCCTCTTTTTCCTCCCTTTGTTTTTGGTGTATAAACCTAGAAAGAGAAGAGCAATAAAAATTCACATATATTTGAAAATCAATGTCAAAAATCACATATATTTTGCCATAACATATACTGCAAATGGGAGCTGTGAGAGGAAAAGCTGTCTTAATTATCAGCTTCAGCTCACTCACTTAGGAAAATCAAAGCTTATCTTACCTTTCGTCAGTGAACAATTTCCAGTAAGTCTTGAATATATTAACCTTTGAATAAGAGCACTTGTCAAAGTTTCTGACTTATTGGAGGCCCATATCCAGTGGTCGCAGGTAATTTTTTTGTGCATCAGAAACACTGAAAACCGATGGTAAGAACATGGGCTTTGGAATTAAACAAAAAGAGCTGCCATCCTAGATTCTCCCCTTACTAACTATATAACTCTGCAAATGCTATTTACCTCTTGAGGCTTCAGGTGCTTTATTGTATCTTCATAGAGTGATGTGAGAATAAAGTCAGATAAAAACATGCAAAGCACCGTGTAGAATACTCAGTGCAATATAAGGACTCAACTGAATAGGTAGTTATTACTTTCTTTTTAGTTTGCTTTTCTTATCTGCTGGATCAAGATGCTTCCATTAACTCAAAGGAAAGAGCTGACATTATACTTTGAAAGGGCGATTGGTGCTGCAGAGAAGTATTTCTTGATTAATTAATATGACAGTTTTCTCATGAACCACTCATTGCATTAGGCAAATTCACAGTTTTATTCCTGTAAGGCAGCTCTGTGTGCTTCAGTTCAATAACTATTTCCTGAGCATCGATTGGCCCTGTACTAGGTTCTAGAGATTTAAAATGGCTAGAAGTCACCCCTGCTCCCAAGGAGAGGTCTCAGTGGTAAGGACGTGGGTCTGATCATAAATTCCATAAGAACACATGGGGTCTTCCTCACCTTACAAAACCCATGGCTTAGCATAATACCTGCACTGAGTTTAGAAATGTTGCTGAATTTACTGAATTTCAGGGTCTTATTTCCCCAAAACTTATGTCCAAATTTCTACTACAATATCACATAATCCTTGTTTTGTGATGTGCAAAGATGTCTGGAATAGTTCCAGAGACGTTTTTCTGATTTTTCTCATTTAAGCAAATGCCGTTTTACTAGATTTAAATGTGCCATCTATGTCTCTATGAATCTTATCTATTAAATCCTTTCATATTCCAGAGAATCCACCTTTGCACAGACTAAATAATAAAAATCAAAAAGGCAAGGTTAAAAGCGGGAGGGGGTGAAGGAGCAATAGAATTATAATAAGGAGATACAAAAAACAAGTTCTTGTATGAATTATCAGTTGAAGACGTAATTATTATGTGTTAACAGCTGACAGCTAGCATTAGTCCAAGGAAGCTGTCTATATTCTCTAAGTACTTCAGACAAAATGGTATTCATTTATAAATTCTTGACAGCTCTTTAGATAAAGGAGGTATAATAATTTTGTAGCAATCCATTATCTGCCTGTATGTACTTTAGCTTTAGAATTAGAATATATTTAAAATAATTTCCCCAAGTCCTAAATATACTTCCCTTTGAATATATGACCTACTGTTGCCTTACAGCCGATTCCAAGACCACCCCCTCTGCATTAGCCCCTGACCCTATTAGTCTTGAGACAGTGTCTCGGTATGACCGAGGCCCGGTGGAATGATATCGGTAAAGCTCTCTCGGGGGGTGTCTCAGTATGACTGGGACCTGATGGAATGATATCAGTTATCTCCCCTGGGAAGACACAGTAACTCAGTGTCCTGGGGCTGTGTAGTGATGTATGAAGGCATAGCATTCGTTGGAATACAATGGGATAGGTTAATGGAAAACAGCCTTAAGGCACACAGTACACACCGTTACTAATTTACAGCAGTTTTACTTCCTTGAAAATTTTCAATAAAAACCATGCGTTGACCCGATTCGGGGCTCAGTCTTCTTTGGCTGAGTCCCTTGGTCTCGCTCTTACCTTACTTTTGTCTCTTGTTCTTATTCAATCTGCGTCGCCCATCTCGAGTCCCATTTGCTCTTGCCACGCAGGACGTGACAACCTACATTTAAGGATCATTAAAAGGATTAAAATGAGACACAAAGTTTTTCTTTTTCTTTGTTGGCTCTTCTCTGTTCCATCTACAGGACTTTGAACAGTGTTTCTGACTTGATCAATTGAAATCGAATCTATGTAAATGTTTTGAAAAACACAATTAGGCCCCAGGAAGGAATATCTACCATCATCCTGCCCAGCCGAGTTGTGTGAATGTGCCGAGAAATTCTGATGAGGAAATGGTGCAGACCTGGACTAATAATTAAGGGTAAGTTACCAGTGAAAGCATCCTGGTAGAGACAGCCTATCATATTAAACCTCAAGGTTTTTCAAAGAAGCCATCAACAACTGAATTGGTTTCCTGGTTTTTTATGAGGCGAACCAGTCAGTCTGCTCAAGAGTAGCCTCTTTTCCTAGGTATCAGGCATCAGTTTTATTCCCATTCTCACCCCCTCAAATGCAAAAACAAACCTCATGGATCTTAGAATGCCTGTAGGGTTTTTTTCCCCCTCTACTTACTTTCTTATAAATCCTGTTCTTTGATGACAGTAAGTGGTTATCTCCTTTACATATGAAGAGCTGCTATTTTGCTTGTAGCTAACTAAAATGCCTGAGTTGTTTCTTCAAAAGCTGCCCACAAGTGAGCAGCTCCATTATAAGGGTAAGCACAGGAGGATTTTCTCAAAAGCCATAAAATAATAATTCAGGATTGCGTGATGACAAAACAGAGTGGGCTGCTGAAAACTCGGAAGCAAGTTAATAAGGACTCGTCATTCCACTTTCTGGTTTTACTTGCCGTTTCGGTTGAAAGTAAACTCTGCCAGAAGGTAAAATGAGAAACAGTAGTGAGACAGTGGAATAGGGTCATCATAGGGAATCCTTTCATGTTCCATTAAACATTCAGACTCAGAAGACTACCACAGGCCCTTGGCTTAGCCAGCTCTGCAAGATAGAGGACAGAGCCACAGCTCACAGCTTGCTAGTGGGGACGAGAAGCATCAGGCGTCTTCTTCAGGGGGACTCCACAGGGCCATCCAGCAGCTATTCTCTCTACTCCCTCACCTCACCACTGCCAAAGAAAAATTGCACTGCTCGCATGTTAACAACAGCAAGGAAGACTTTATTCAAGACTGTTGCAAGGGCCGGCCGGCCGAGTGGCTCAGTTGGTTAGGAGCTCGCTCAAGAGTGTGAGCTGAGCTCTGAGCAACGGTGGTTCGATGCCAGCCCGAGCTGAGTTGCCGTTGAGCTGCCAACAGGTGGCAGGATGGCTCAGCTAAAAAAAAACCCCAAAAAACAACAACAACAACAACAACAACAAAAACTGTTGCAATAAGGCAGAGAGATTAAAGTCAACTCCCCGAAACACAGACGAGAAGAGTTTTAAACACTAAGGTTAGCTAATGGGAAAGTACTGAAGGATTTTAGTGGGAAGGTTAGTCAAAGTGATTAGGCCTTCTCTGTTTGCTATTACAGGATTTTTTTTTTTTTTTTTTTTTTTTTGAGGGCAGTATCACTGGCCCTCACATGTGGGACCGAACCAGGGCTGCTGGCTTCCCAGGCCAGCGCTTAACCACCGCACCACTCGGCCGGCCCTTCTGTTTGCTATTACAATTGTCACTTATGGTTTATTGAAATTAGGCTCCCACCCTCTGAAAAAGAATGGGGACAGGGGTTCTATCTTGATGATTACATTTCAAAAGGAGGGCTCTGTCCTTGAGAAAGATATTCCCTGGTGTAGAAGATTTACCTTTCAAAGGAGCAAAGGAAGAATTTCCAATTGCAAGTTTTCTAAAGTTAATGCTCTAAAAAAGGGAGGCCAGGGGCCTACAGTCAAGAAGAAATCTGTCCAAAGTTTAGTCAAGCTGAGGGGACTGTCAAGGCCTACAAGACTTTCCATGCAAGGGTAGGAACTACACTGGCTTAAAAGCTTCCTGCCCCACAGGAGAAGGGATCCTGGATTTCTAGAAAGAGTTCTATGGGATCCCACAAGGGACATATCTAACTACAAGAGTCACCACACTCAGGAAAGCTCAGGGTTATGGCTCCCTATTAGGTCTTTGTAATTCTTCCAGTCCAGATACAATTTACCAATCACAGGTCATTTTTACCATGAACAATGCTTTCCAAGCACAGTTGACATTTTCTCTTTATCAGGTTTCTGGGGAGGAAAAAACAGAAATTGAACCGGGTGTCCAATTCTTATTTGGAAAGGGAAGAGATTTTTGTTATCCCTCACTCTCAATAGGTATCATAAAAGTGTTGTATTTTATACATTTGCTTTTTCTCTGAATGTTCTTTCTCTAATCTTCCAAAAACATGCCCATGCTTGAGAATGCACACAATCACACACACGCACACACCTACACATCCAATCTATCATCCTGTCCTCCGCCTTTCAGAACTGGCTAATATTCCTTTTTAATGAAGGCTCTTTTCAGTTTCACGATTTTGTAATTACAGTAAGTTAAATAAATGTGTGATGCATGTTATGAACATTTACTTAGTTCTCTCGGTGTTCTAGTTTTCTATTTCCTGTTTGTTTGTTTTTTCTAATTTATTTATTTAATCTTGGAAAACAATCTTCTATGGACACATATATTTGTGTATTGATTATAGACCTTGTTCATTCAATCTGTATTCATCCAGTTAGTGCCTGCAATGGCCAGAATTTCTTCCATACATTAAGTAAATATATGGATGTCCCTTCTGTCATAAAGGCTGACAGTAGGAGTACAATGGACCTAATTTCTTTCAATATAACTTGACAAAAGTTGTTATAAAAGATATATACCTGGGTAATAAAATAGAAAGTGAAAAACGAAAACCAAGGAAGAAAGATCCAAATGTTTTAGATCTAAAAGTTAATATAATCACTATAATCATACCTCAGGTTTAATTCTGAGTCCCCTAAACGTTAGCTAAGAAAAACAAATATAGTATCACAATGTACATTAAAAGAAGTTGAAAAATACATTTAAAAAAAACAACAAAAAAACCCAAAGTTTTGTTTTTCAATTTTTTCCTTTTTCTGTTAATACATCCTGAAATAAATTTCTTATCAGGAATTCTATATAGGAAATGCTGTTGCAAAAATTAACTGTTAAATACTTTATAAAATACAGAGTGAAAATAAGGTATCATTCAGTTGTTTCTTAAAACAATCTTGAATAAGACAATTGAGCACTATATGAAGGTAAAAGTCAGTAAAAGTAACTTATGAAGAGCTAAGTGGATATGGCCCTGCCACATAATTGTCTTATGTCTAAACTGAGCTTATCGTAGGACCAAGAGGAGATGAATGGTACCCCCTCTTCAGACCCTTCCCCAAGTGGAACCCACATCAGTCAGATGAAGAGCAGATGGCGTGATGCTACATATGTGTCACAATAAGGAGATGAGTACAATGGAGTTGCTCGTTGCTGCTTGAGAGGAAATCTGTGTATTATGGCGACCAACAGAGCAGATGGCAGGGTTCACATGGTTTTGCTCATGTTAAAAAACAAACTGATGAGCTGGTGTTCTCCCAAAGAAGAACATCTTGTATGACCAACATTTTAAGTCTTGGCCTGATTTCAGCACTTGATCAACCAAGTGTTCATTTGGAATACAAAGAAACCATTTTCCATGAAAACATAGATCACAATCACTGGGAAGGAATGCTGATTTTTTCTGGAGGACTTGGGAAAAATAAATCAAGGAATAAAATGGGGAAAAAAGACCTAGATTAGTCATAGTTGATCTCCCTCTACAGCGAATTTAATGTACTCAGCAATGTAATTCTCAGTAACTCTTTGAAAATAGCTACTTTCATCAAAATGCAGTTCTACATTTTATTAACTTAGTTACCTAACTTAACAGGATACTAAAATGATCTCTTAGGTAAAAGAGAAGAATACATATACAGAATTTAGGAGGCTTGCATTTATAGAATGGGTGAGAGATTCTCTAGGCACATGTGAAGGACAGACAACTGGAAAGAAAGTGGGAGCACCTAGCAAAGAGTCCAGTTTGACGATAGCCTACAGGATCTAGATTTAACAGGCAAAAAATGAAGACGGCGAGAAGCTAACATGGCTCACAGAAGCTGCAGGCCAAAGAGCTGTGGGAGCTGACCATGGCGGGCAGGCATGACAGCACTGAGGAGGGAGGCAGAAGACAGAAGCAGGGTCAGGGGCAGAATGTTTACACTGTGGGAGTTAAAAGCTTGCCCTTGGGGCTGACATCTTTATTTTTAATCCAAGATCTACCATTTACTTACTGTATGACTTTGAGCAATTTACTTAACTAACTATTCGGAGCCTTGGTTTCCCTCTCAGAAAAATGGGGGTCATTATAGCACCTCACAGAGTGAATTCAGAATTAGATTAAACAATAAATCCAAAGGCGATAGCTCAGTCCCCTGACAAGTGATAAGTGCTTACCCTGAGATAGCTATTACAATTGGTAAAGCAATTACTGTTATGGTACACAGAGGGACACAGTGCCCACAATGGCCAAGGGAGTGTGTAGCTGAGGTGGAGGGCTGCGTAAATCTTCGACATTGAGGAGGTCAGGGATGTTGTGTTGGATGGCAAACTCTGAAGTCACACAGCCCAGTGGCAGATGTAGGGTAGAGAGGACTCCTGTGACCGGATGCCAACATGTGTATTAGTCAACAGGAATGGCCAGGGAGTCAGCAATGACCACGCGTTAGAAGAGTCAAGGAGCAGGGATTTTTTCAGGAGAGTGGACCCATGGGCGTGCAGAGGTGGCCCCGGAGAATGAAGAGGTGTGAGCTTCAGGCCCCAGCGGGGAAGGAGGCGACTGGGAGAGAAGGAGAACACTCGCCTGACAAAGATGCCAAGAGGACAGGTCCTTGGGGAGAAGTGGGTTTCAGTGAAAGCGGTAATGGTCAGTGTTCCAGGAGGGAGACGTGTGGTTGAATTAATGTACTGTGGGGAAGAAGCTGTCAGAGGGTGCCTGAAAAGTCTGAGAGGAAGAGCGGCACGGGGGGTGGGGGTGGAGGCGGAGAGGCGGGAGTGGCTGAGGGCCCCTGAGCAGTGGCATCGCTGCCCCCCACCAAGCTCTCTACAGGATCTTACAGGGTCCCGCAGGTGACCTGTAACCCTTTTTAAAGATCTTTCTAAGAGACTCAGACTTTGTGCTGTCAGGATTGAAGAGGCAAAAAATGCATAGGAAGCAGATACACACAGATTAAAAAGAGATGTGACTGGGGAGATTCAAATGCTAATTAGCAAATCAGCATACTCAGTAGCACCAGGAATCACCGAGGCATATCCTATTCAAGATACACACTAGCACGTTTACTTGGCAAATCCCAGGAGCTGTGAGGCAATGATTGGTTTGCAGCACACTTCTGATGCTTGCTTCCTTCAGTTTACAAAAGCTGGTGTCTGGACCGCCTCTGAGCATGCCCTCGGCTACTGAGAGGGCTTCGTGTTGTCGGGGACTCAGTCTCATCCCAGTGCCCCAGACACCTTTCGGGGAAACGGCAGAGATCCGCCCGTCTGAAAACCATGGCTGCCAAAGTTAACTTCGACTCAGGCTTTGCTTCAAATTCCAAGAGCTTTTCTTTCAAACAGAAGGGCTGATGCTGCCAAGGCCAACTACTGCATATGAAATAAAAGAAACATCCATAAGGAGGGACACAAATGAAGGTGAAACCGTTGTGTCAGGAAAAAGAAATGAAAGAGTGGTGGAGGGGCGATGACAGGATGTGCTTTATTTAAATTCGTTATTTTGCTGTCTCCAAGTAAACAGCGCAAAGGTGATAGAGATCTGGAAGCGTGCGCAGCAGAGACAAATTGTGTTAGAACGGTAAGAAGTGGCGCAGACATCTGTCTGCCAGGACAAGCAACTTCAGAGTCGGGGAAACTCTTCGGCTCGTTCAGGCATTTGGAATAAATC
Source organism: Aselliscus stoliczkanus (assembly GCA_033961575.1). Classification (NCBI taxonomy): domain Eukaryota; kingdom Metazoa; phylum Chordata; class Mammalia; order Chiroptera; family Hipposideridae; genus Aselliscus; species Aselliscus stoliczkanus. Next base: position 38,299,682 of record CM066733.1, read on the forward strand.
ACTGGCTGCCGGCTGGAAAGACCTTGGGAAGGATTTCCGGAGACACTAATATTATGCTGGGAAACTCAAGGCCGCTGAACAAAGACAGCACTGTTGCGGCGTTCTGCCGCGAATCCCTGCACATGGGCACTCTGCTCAGACGCCAAGGCCCTGCAACCGCCGTTTGAAGTCGCAGGGTCGCCCTCAGGGAGCACAGGAGCTACTGCTGGTAGAGGAGAGAGTGTAGGAAGAACACGGAGCTAGGAGCCGGCAGAACTGTAACTAAAATTTTCCTGCACTCACAATGTGTGTGACCTTGGACTGTTAGTTGTTTGCTCTCTCTGAGACTTTTAGTTTCCTATATCTAAACTGGGCCTAATCCTGGTGGGAACTAACAGGAGATAAAGTATGGGAAGCATCTAGGAAATCTTCCAGTTCTTAGAGAAATCCTAAGCAGTATTTATCATATGAATGAAGACCCAGATCCATAGGCTGAATGGGGAAAGGCATGAGATATCCATTAGTATTATAAAATAACCTTACTGTTAGCTAATCTGTATTCACACTAAGCCCAGAAGAACGAACAAAGCAGCTCTCCAATTCAGTTCCAGCAGGTCTTCCGACGTTTTCAAAAGCCAAGTGGGTACAGAGGTTTTGCAGTGGGGTTCCTGATGCTGTACAGCTGAAACTCAGGCCCTCAGGCTAGTTCCAGTCCCTCGGGCTAGATTCTGAAGCTTGCCCATGACCACCAAGATCTTCTCTGGCCTCTAGAGAAACAACGTTCCTCTCCCTCTCCTCTTTGCTGCTCTCCTGCATTAGACCCATGTCCTTTTAGGATCCTTACAGGCTGTCAGTCGAATGGATCTAGCTGATTTCATTATGATATACTCAAATGGGAATAGGAAAGAGGTCCAACTTTTAGGTTCGAGGGTGCCTGGGGCCAGAGGAGGTAATCAGCCTAAGGAGTCAAGATGGACTTTCTCTCCAGAGTTCTGTGAGTTATTATATTTAAAAATTCCAATCTCCTCCTTTTGCCTCCCTGGCTTCCACCTGCCATGTTCTACATGTGTATGTTGGAAAGGTTGAGTGTTGGGGAGGACAAACAATCCCATTCTGCCACAGTCCCTCTGATGGATTTCACTGAGCTCTCACAAAGGGAGCTGCAGCTACCTCTGCCCTGATGGTTAAAGATGGGCTGAGGTGTCCTCTGGACCCTAGCCTGAGCAGTAAGTCCCTTGACATGGTCAGCTCTTAAGAGGCCTCTATGCAAGGTCTTCCATTTGCCTCTGTACGTTGGAATTCTTGGAACTCTCCAAATACCAATCTCCATTACCTTGCCCAAGACATGTTGGCTGGTCCCTCAGGCTTTATTGCCACTGTCTCCTGCTCAGGGACTGTGCAAGGGACTAGGTGTTTTTCTGGGCTGAAGTTACAGTTTTCCCATCCCTACCCCACCTCTCTTCCTAACTCTCCTTCCCTACTATCACCCTACCCTGTCTTTCAGATAGAACAGAGTTGGTTGTTTTCCACTTAAGACAGAGAAATCTGTTTGTTAATCTGGGTATTAATGAAAGAATGGATCTTCTATTCTTCACTCCTTTAAACGCTCCGTTGGTTAAGTGATGAGGAGCTTAACCAACCGACCACAAAATACAAGGAACTTTCCAGCAGTCAGCTACTTCATGCCTACCCAGACTCCTAACTTCCACAGCAAAATTCAGGTCTCCAGGCCACCATTCCTTGTGTCATAGAGCTTAGCTTTCTTCTGTTGCGCATTGTTATGCTGATCCAACATATCCAACAACCAATAAGCCCCTTGGAGTTTATTGCTTACGTTAGAGGTATATATTAAGGAAATTGGTTCCCTTTGTCCCTTCGTCACATATCACAAACCAGATGATGGGTGGCCAGAGGTCCCTCTTGAACTTTCAAAAGTAAGAACCCAACGTTGACATTTCCAGTGGCACTGTATACATGGATTAGGAAATTTGTATACTGGCTCCACTGAGATGCCATTTCACAACCATTATACTGACAAAACTAGAGGGCTGGAACAATTATTGCCGGTATGGTTGTGAAAAAGGGTGTGCTCATATTAAAGACACAAGTGTGAACTATTACACTTGTACACATCTATTAAAGTAAAAAACACTTCTACTTAATCTAGCATTTTAACTCCTAATGCAGGTGATTTAGTAGCTTTACTTATCTTGGGCAAAAGCTGAACACAAATTTAATACCTATCAATAGGAGAATACTAAATAGATTTTATACACACCATGAAATCTGATGCAGGCATGCAAACAAATAAATTAGAACTGTACCAAATTCACAGACAGTTTTTCATCAGAAAAAGTGTGTTTTACAAAAACAATGACAAAAAATAGATTTCATGTGTATGCACATGTGTGTGTGTGTGTGTGTGTGTGTGCATATACATATATGTATATATCTTTAGAATATATATCCATATATACCTTTATAAAATTTCACTTATTTGAAAAAACCATGGGAAGCTGTGACTATGGATTATTTGTGCAGAGGACAGAGATGGGATAGCATGTTGCTATGGGGAGGACAATAAGATAGTCAAAATAAACAGCTCTTACGTAACCTTAATCATAATAGTATATAAGAAATTTTTAAAAATCATTACACGTGTGAGCTATTCTACACCCACCAACATGGGCCTCATATTCAATGTCCATGGCTATGGGCTCACAGGAAATAAGGCCTGAACTAGAAGATATCCTTGAGGCAACTCAGCGAGATTTTTTTATTATCTAGAGTCTTCTTTGATCCATGATATCTACTGAGTCCCATAAACAGCATTAGTTCTCTAGTATTGTTCTGGAATTGTGCTTTTTTTCTATTAAAAGACTCCATCCTCCAAGCATACCTCTGGGAGATGTAGCAGAAATGACCAACTTCTCACAGCCCTCTGGCACCTTCGGTTGTTTCTCCCAGGACTCCTCATAGTCTCAAGCACACATTTTATCTAATTAAAAAGATTTCCAAACATCTCTAGATCCCAATCTCCCTGTTTCTCAACCAATGAAATATAACTTCACTTTTGATAAAACCAATGAAATTGATCCCAATGAGATAAATCTGAAGGAAAGCTGCCTTACCTTCCTCAGCCAGATGTATAACTGATAATACACACTGTCCAAACACAATGCGGAAAACTGCCCCTTCTCACTCCTTGGTAAGAGTATCCGGAACTCAAGGTGTGGTGTAGCTAATCTCACTCCTTTCACTCAGTTCAGAATAATACACATTTACCAGGTACATATAAGGGTTTTGAAATATCACTATAATATGGTGTCTTAATTCATAGAATAATGAAAAGTGATCCTTTGGTGAATGCTGTGGAAAATTTCATGGCATTTTAATTCCATTCAGTGCTTCTCATCTGTTGCACCATCTATGTCCCATTTATGGAGAGAGGAGGCCATCCTTCTCTTTTTTGAATTTAATTCTGAACGCCATCTCCATTGCCCACTCCTGAAAAGGGCACGTGAGAAGCTGCCTCCCTTTCCTCTTTCTTCTAAGTGTATCTCTGTGCTAGTACATGGATAAATATTAGGAAAGTAGCTACATGCTACTCCTCAGTCTGCCAATGGAAAAACTGGCTGACTGCCTAGGAGAGGCTCAGGTTGGGCCCAGTGAGCAGCCTGTTCTGACCGGTCTGCGGAAATTTGAGCACACTGTCTCAGAAGTGTACTTAATTATCTTACGCCCACAATTTCCTTGGGAAATTCTAGTGTATAATATACCCAACATACAGGTTGATTTCTAATTTAAAAAATATGATAGTGATTGGAACCCACTGTCCAATGTTGCTGAGCACACCCTATTTAGTCTAGCCTGTGGCTCCAATGGTCTCTTGAGAAATATTCTGAAACTTCTGGGCCATAAATCTAAGCAAATGGCCCAGATAGTTTTGCAAGATTTACTCTAACAATGCAGGGCCCTGAAAACACTGACTTTAGCACTAAGTTCACGTTTTGGTTTTTTTTTTTTTAAAGATTTTATTGGGAAATTGGGGGAGGGGAGCAGCGTTAGGGAATTGGGGAAGGGGAACAGACAAGTTGCTGTCCTTTTGTTCTTCAGTCTAGTTGTGGAGGACGTTGCTTCACTGGCCCATGTTGGTATCATCGTGCTCTTCTGGGGTGAGGCAGTCAGTCACCGGCCATTGGACGGCCAGTCACGGCAGCCCACAAAAGCACACGCCAGCTGCCGGCCAGCCCCACTACAGTCTACATCATGGCTGGTGACTCACAGCAACCCAGCTCCAGGTCGAGCTGTTCTTCACCATCTTAGCTGTAGAGGGCGCAGCATCACTGGCCCTCTATGTGGGACTTGAACTGGGGCACTGCTGCTCAGAGCTGGCGTCCCAAGCCAACTCTTAACCAATGCGTCATTTGGCCAGCCCTAAGTTCACCTTCTAAATGACCCTAACTCTTCTTCAAATTTTTCAAGATTTAACTATGATTCCCAGACTTCATTAAATGTGTACACTTCTTACATCGGTTACAAATATGGGCCCTTATTGGTGAGGAAAGCTCTGTAAGCTTTCATAGGGGCATTTGTTTCCTACTCCCTCAAAAAAAAAAAAATCCAGGAGGTCCTTAAGTCATCAACTTTTTCCCACAGGATGCTAATGTTTCAACCTGACTCCACAACATCTTCTACACTGACCACGAAAACTTCAGTTCTTCTAACCAATCCTTGTTCTTTGCCAGTTCTTAGTAAGTAGTCTCAGCCTCTTCTGCTTCCACTTGATCTAATTGTAATTACAGGAAGACTCCGGAAGGCCCCGCTACTTGCCCTGCTGACAGAGGTTGGGCGGTAATTGGCTTTCAACAACATTTGAATGATCTTTATTCACTTCTCTGTACAATTTCCGTGTCATTCTCTACTATCTTAAGTAAAACTTTTATTTTTTAATTTAAAAAACTAGAAATCTTTTATATTGGCATGCATTCTCTAAAATCTTAAGGATTTTTTTTTTTCATGATTGAGAGTGAGAACAAGCATAATGTCATATATTTAATGGCCATTGTATTTTTCTTTAAACAATTATTCAGAGACTTTGCCTATATTTCTGTAGAGCTGTCATATTTCTTACTTTGAATGAGTATATCAATTGTTGTGTAGAAAACTAGAACACATACTGCTTGTTAGAGTAAAATTGTTACAGGTACTTTTAAAGCAATTTGGTCATAACTTCTAAACTTAAAACATGAGAATACACTATGTGCCAGCAATTCCTTTCTTGGAATCTATCTTATGGAAGAATCTCCCTCATGTTCTTGAGGAGAGATATAACGGGTTCATTGCAGTAGTCTTTGGATCACAAAAATATGGAAATAATTAATAGTCCTTAATTGGATAGTAGAGCTAGATAAATTATTTGCTCCACATATAAAGACAAATAATAACTAGAACATATAAAGAACAATTCATGACTACATTATACTTATAAAAAACATCATAAGGCTACACACAAAACTAAGTCTTTTATTACCACTCCAAATCCCAGATCCCCCCTAAAAGGAACCAGTATTATCAACACCCTATGTGTCATGTTCATAGCCTTTCTCCACTTCTCTACTTTTTTTGTCTCTTTTCTTTTTGATGTCTAGAGTTTTTATATACACTTGATGTGAATCCAATTCGTGATGAGGTTGGACAATTAAATTCGCGAACTCATCCTAAAAAAAGTGCCACATACCTCATTGCTGAATATCACTGTGGTCACCTTTGAAATACTCCCCTTGGGAAGCTATGCACTGGTACCAGCACCTAGTCCACCCTTAAAAGCAATTTTGGAACTCTTTTACTGGAATGGCCATCAGAGCTGTCATCGTATTACCCTTGATATCCTGAATGTCATCAAAATGTCTCCCTTTCAACATTTCCTTTATCTTCCGATAAAGAAAGAAGTCATTGGGGGCCAGATCAGGTGACTAGGGAGGGTGTTCCAATACACTTATTTGTTGACTGGCTAAAAACTCCCTCACAGACTGTGCCGTGTGAGCTGGTGCATTGTCATGATGCAAGAGGCATGAATTGTTGGTTCAGACCTTTTAAATTTTTCACATAGCCTTTTCAGCACTTCCAAATAGTAAACTTGGTTAACTGTTTGTCCAGTTGGTACAAATTCATAATGAGTTATCTCTCTGATATCAAAAAAAGGTTAACAACATTTTTGGAACAAGTCTGTGAACTTAATTGTCAGACCTTATATATTGCAAATACTTTATCCCAGTCTGTTGCTTTTTAAATCTTTTTATTGTAATGAAGCTTCTAATTTTGACATCAGATTTATCAGTCTTTTTACTTACAGTTTTTGAGCCTTGTCTAATAAGGTTTATGCTATCCCAAGTCATAAACAGTCATGCTTTCTATTACTTCTATAGTTCATATTTTTGATATAAATATTTTATTATACATTGGAATTATTTTTGTGAATAGTATGTAGTAGGAATATAACTTTATTTCTTCCCTAATGGATAACCAATTTCCTCAAAAATATTTATTGAATACTTTATATTTTCTATGCTGATTTGAAATGTCAACTTTACAATATAGTATATCCTCAAATATGCCTGGGACATTTCTGATGTTTCTTCCTATTGCCCTAATCTACTGAATTCATAGAAACCAAATCAAGATCTCACAATCAGCAGCAAAACATTAGCTAGAATTAAAAACCCATTCATGTAGAAAACAGTATTAAATATTTGCTAGAATAATTTCTTGTTTCATATCATTTGTAGTGGTCCCACTTTTCTTATTGAACCCTAACTGACATAATTGTTTTAATTATGGTCTACTTCTTGAGATTAGCCAATTGCACAAACAATATATATTGAACTTCATCATGAGAGATAAATGGAGCCAATGAAACTGAAGCACATTATTAAAAAGAGCAGTTGAACAAAGGAGACCAATTAATAAGAGGTGGTTGTTTCTATTCTACAGATGAGAAAACCAAGGTACACAAAAGTTGTGGAGTTTCCCAAAAGTCATAACAAGAAAATGGCAGAGTATAAATGTAAACATGAGCAGTTAGTCCAGATCCCATATACTTAACCTAGCAACTAGAGTCCAGATTTCATATGCTTAACCACTACCTGAAGAGTCTTGAGTTTATACATTCATGAGTCCAGCCAGAATAGTAGTTTAGGTGTCCCTGTAGTTTTTACTAAAAGTATATAAAAGAACTTTGTTGCCAGGCAGTTAAATATAGACAAAGATCTTAGAGAAAAACTGTTTTGTAATGTAACATAATAGTCTTTTCTCATTAATGTATCATTATGTACCACAAATTATTCAAAGACTAAGGTAATAGAATAACATAATAAGAATTATTCTATTTCCAATATCAAGTAGATTCTCCAATAACAAGGATGGCACAATTACAAAGTAATGTTTTTATTATTATTATTATTATTATTATTATTATTATTATTTTTAGCTGAGCCATCCTGCCACCTGTTGGCAGCTCAGTGGCAGTTCAGCTTGGGCTGGGAATTGAACTGGCAACCCTGTTGCTCAGAGTTCGCACTCGAGTGAGCTCTTAACAAACTGAGCCACTTGGCCAGCCCCCTAAGTAATATTTTTATGTAATGATCAGTACATACCTAATACCTCTGGAGTAATAACTTTAACCTTTGACTAATGAGATACTGGCACTACCATTAGATACTGTGTCTAAAGTAGTTAGCATAGTGCCTGTCATATCCTTGTCAATCAGGATATAGTAGCTCTGATCATTACAAATAAAGTCGCTCTAAAAATAAGCAATACGAATCCTGGTCAAGATGGCAGAGTAGGTAAACGCTGTGCTTGCATCCTTTCATGACCAATCAAAATTAAAACTAAACACGGAACAACCATCAGTGAGAATTGCCTGGAGTCTAGCTGAACAGAAATACTATAACTAAGGATATACAGAAGAAGCCACATAGAGACTGGTAGGAGGGGCAGAGACATGGGACAGGCTGGTCTCATCTCCACGTGTGGTGGCTATAAATTGGGATGGATACCTCAGCTGCAGAGGCCCCCCTGAGGAGCGAGTGGTCCCAGTCCCATACCAGGCTCCCCAGCCCAGGGTTTCAGTGCTGGGGAGAGAAGTCTCGACAAATTCTGTCTGTGAAAACTAGTGGAGATTGTGGCTGAAGGAGATGGAGGGCAGTGGAAATCCTAGGTGCTCCTCTTAAAGGGCCTGCACACACACTTACTCGTTGAGGGACTCACTCTCTCTGAGCTCCAGTGCTGGAGCAGCAGCTTGAAAGGTGCCAGGGACATACAGGGAGGAACTGAATTGTCTGGTTTCCAGTCAAGGGCTGGCAGAAGCCAATGTTCCATTGTTGAGCTGCCACTGAGCTGCCAAGAGATGGCAGGATGGCTCAGCTGGTGAGAGCACGTGCTCCTAACAACAAGACTGCCTGTTCAATAGTGGGTTATGCCCACCCGCTACTGGGACTGAACTCGGCGCCTTGAGCTGAGCTTCCACCCAGATGGCTCAGTGGATAGAGCATGCGCTCTTAACAACAAGACTGCTTGTTCGACTCGCGCATGGGATGGTGGCTACGTCCACTCACAACTAAGATTGAACACAGCACCTGGAGTTTAGAGGCCACGAGCTGCCGATGGGCAGCCAGATAGTGACTGGCACCCTCCACAACTAAGATTGAAGAACAACAAATTGGCTGGTCCCCCTCCCTAATTCCCCAGCACTGTTCCCTTACTCCGCAATTCCCCAATTTAAAAAAAAAGAGTGATTTCATTCTAAGAAAAAAAGAAAAAAGGATACATTAGAGGGAATCAATAGTAGATTAGATAAAGCAGAGGATCGAATCAGGATTTGGAGGATAAGGTAGCATAGAACACCAAATCAAAACAGCAAAAAAAAAACCCAAATTCCAAAAAAATGTGGATAGTTTAAGGGGCCTCTGGGACAACATCAAGCCTACCAACATTTGCATCATAGAGGTAGAAGGCGATGAGAGAGAGCAGGGAATTGAAAAAACATTTGAAGAAATAATGACAGAAAACTTCCCTAACCTGGTGAAGGAAATAGACATAAAAGCCCAGGAAGTACAGAGAGTCCAAAACAAGATGAACCCAAAGAGGCCCACACCAAGACATATAATCATTAAAATTCCAAAGGTTAAAGAAAAAAGAGAGAATATTAAAAGGACTAAGACAAAAGCAGTCAGTTACCTACAAGGCAGCTCCCATAAGACTGTCAGTTGATTTCTCAACAGAAACTTTGCAGGCCAGAAGGGATTGGCAAGAAATATTCAAAGTAATGAGAACAAGGACCTACAACCAAGATTACTTGACCTACCAAAGCTATCATTTAGAATTGAAGGACAGATAAAAACCTTTCCTGAGAAGAAAACTAGTATTACAAGAAATGTTGTTTGTTGGTGGGAATGTTGTTTGTTGGTGGGTATAGTTGCTATGGAAAACAGTATGGAGGTTCCTCAAAAAATTAAAAGTAGAATTACCATATGACCAAGCAATCCCTCTCCTGGGTATCTACCCCAAAAATCTGAAAACATTTATCCATAAACATATATGTACTCCAATGTTCTTTGCAGCATTATTTGCAGTGGCCAAGACATAGAAACAATAAAAGTGTCCTTTGATAGGTGATTGGATGAAGAAGATGTCACACACACACACACACACACACACACACACACACACACACAGGAATAGTATTCTGCCATAAGAAAAGATGAAATACTGCCATTTGCGACAACATGGATGGATATTGAAATAATTATGCCAAATGAAATAAGTCAGACAGAAAAAGATGAGAACCATATGAGAATTCATTCATGTGTGAGATATAAAACTGAAAGCAATAAAGGAACAAGACAAACAAAGAAACAAAAACTCACAGACACAGACAATAGTTTAGTGGTTACCAGAGGGTAAGGGAGGAGGGAGGATGGTGGAAAAGGGTAAAGGGGGTCAAATACATGGTGATGGAAGGAGAACTGACTCTGGGTGGTGAGCATGCAATGTGATATACAGACGATGTATTACAGAATTGTACACCTGAAACCTATATAATTTTACTAACCATTGTCACCCCAATAAATTTAATAATAAAAATGATTAAAATAAAAGAAAAAAGATCAAAATATGAATAACAGAATGACAATAACTACAAATCTATCAATAAGTACTTTAAATGTAAATGTTAAATGCTCCAATCAAAAGATACAGGGTGGCTGAATGGATAAGAAAACAAGAACCTTCATATGCCACCTATAAGAGATTCACTTCACATCGAAAGACACATACAGACTGAAAGTAAAGGGATGGAAAAAGTTATGTTATGAAAATGGAAACAACAACAAAAAAACCTGGCATAGCAATACTTATACCAGACAATGACTTTAAAACAAACGCTTTAACAAGAAACAAAGAAGGACCCAGTAATCCACTTCTGAGTATTTAGCCTAAGAAAGCCAAAACTACTTTGAAGGGGTATATGCATTCATATGTTTATTGCAGCATTATTTATAATGGTCAAGATGTGGAGGCAACATGGGTATCCATCAGTAGAAGAATGGATAAAGAGGTGATGCATATAGTGAAAAGGATATAGCTATAAGAAAGAATGAAATTTTGCCATCTGCAATAACAAGGATGGACCTAGAGGGTATTGTGCTGAGTGGAATAAGTCAGACAGAGAAAGATAAATGTCATATAATTTCACTTAATAGGTAGAATCTAGAGAACAGGGTAAACAGGCTCATAGATACAGAGAACATTTTGATGGTTGCCAGATTTGGGGCAGTGTTGGGAGAATAGAAGAGGGGGAGGGGATTAAGTACAAACTGGTAGTTATAAAATAGTCATGGGGATGTAGAGGATAGCATAAGGAATATACTGTATTTTGCCATGTATAATATGCACTTTCTTGCCCAAATTCATGAGAGGAAAAATAAGGATGTGCATTATACATGGGTAGTTCTAATTCCGTATCTAGATAAATTTAACTCTAGAAATCAATAACGATATCCATGTGCAAAATAATACACTAGAATACGATAATTTGTTGAACTTATGATGAACTTCCAATGACAAAGAATTCTTGGCCTTCTATGATGTGTAAATATCCTAAATTTGATACCGGTACATAAAGTTTCTTGGACCTTGTATCTGTTCTAGTGTTTTGTAATTATTTGTTGCATAAAATTTCTTGTACTATAATATGTTAAAAAATAAATGCTAAAACGGAAGTGTTGGTGATGGTCTGAGACATTATTGCCAAGCTGGGAATCGGGGAGATGGCCGAGACTGACCCCAAGATCATGCAGGATCTTACCTCGGTGGCAGACACTCCTGCAACAGATGCAAGATAAATTTCAGACCATGTCCGATCAGATCATCGGGAGAATTGATGACATGAGTAGTCGCATTGATGACCTGGAGAAAAACATTGCAGACCTCATGACGCAGGTGGGGATGGAAGAACTGCAAGGAGAAAACAAGATACCTGTTACACAAAAGAGTTGAAGGTTGCTAATTTACACTGAAATCTGGAACATTGTTTTTACAAGCCAAGAGAAGACCAAATGGCTTTTTGCAACTACTATGTGTAGACAGGTTTTATATTATAAAGTGTGCATTCTTCTTATCACATACTATAGAGTTAGTTTATCGAGTGATTTTCCCCCCAGTTTCTTGAACACAGTAACTTCTCATCTTGCATCTTGGACCTTGGTCAGTTGTGCTATTAAATATTAAACACTAAAACTTTGGCGGTTCCTGTAGAAAAAAATGCTAAAATTCCTTTATAATACAAAACACAAGGACCTAAATGTAAACAAATAAAAACTTGAATTAAAAAATTAAAATGAAAGGTTTTTTTCCCCTGAAAGTTTGGGCCAAAAATGTAGGTGTGCATTATACATGGGAGAGCATTATATATGGCAAAACAAGGTAGTAAATAATACTGTAATAACTGTGGTGTCAGATGGGTACTGGACTTATTGGGGTGATCAGTTCATAACTTATATAAACGTCTAATCCCTGTGTTGTACACCTGAAACTAATATAATATTGTTTGCCAACTGTAATTGAAAAATAAAAAAATATCTTAAAAAAGGATAAGCAACACAAGCATACCATATGCTGTTTCTAAAAACAAAACCTGGAAAAGAATAGTATGAAGGTGGAATGCACTAACCTGTTTTTGTAAAAGAAAGTAATTTTATTTATTTATTTATTTATTTATTTATTTATTTATTTATTTATTTATTTATTTTTAACTGAGCCGTTTTGCCACCTGTTGGCAGCTCAGCAGCAGCTCAGCTCGGGCTGGGTATTGAACCGCTGTTGCTCAGAGCTCATCTCGCACTCTAGAGCAAGCTCTTAACCAACTGAGCCACTCAGCTGGCCTAGTAATTTAATTTTAATTGAATAAAATTGACACATTAAATTACATTTGTTTCAGGTATACAACATAATAATTCAATATTTGTATATATTATAAAATGATCTCCACAATGAGTGTAGTTAATATCCATTACCAAACAAAGTTACAAATATTTTTCTTCTGATGAGAGCTTTTAAGATCTACTCTCTTAGCAACTTTCAAATATACATTACCGCATTATTAACTATAATCATCATGCTGGACATCTCGTTTATTTATTTTATAACTTGAGGTTTGTATCTTTTGACCACTTTCACCCATTCTGCCCAACCCCACCCTTGTACTTCTGGCAACCATTAATCTGTTCTCTGCATCTATGAGTTTGGCTTTTTTTTTTTTCTTTTTTTAGATTCCACACATAAAGGAGATCATATGGTATTTGTTTTCCTCTGTCTGACTTATTTCACTTGGCATAATGCCCTCAATTTCCATTCATTTGGTTGCAAATGGAAAAAATTCATTCTTTTCATAGATGAATAATATTCAATTGTGTGTGTAAATATATGTATGTACACACACACACACACACACACACACATTTTTTTATACATTCTTTCATAGATGGCACTTAGGTTGCTTCCAAGTTTTGGCTATTGTAAATAAGGCTGCACTGAATTTGGAGGTGCATATGTCCTTCAAGTTAGTGATTTTGTTTTCTTTGGATAAACACCCAGAAGTAGGATGCTGGATCATAAGGTAGTTCTATTTTTAATTTTTTGAGGAACCTCCTTAGTATTTTCCATAGTGACTGCACCAATTTATATTTCCAAAAACAGTGCACGAGCGTTCCCATTTCTCTACATCCTCGTCAACACTTGTTATTTTTGTCTTTTTGATAATAGCCATTCTAATAGTTGTGAGGTAGTATTTCATTGTGGTTTTGATTTGCATTTGCCTGATGATTACTGAAGTTGAACATCTTTTCATGTACCTGTTGGCAATTTGCATGTCTTCTTTGGAAAAATGTCTATTCAGATCCTCTGCCCATTTTTTAATCAGATTGTTTTGGTTTTTAGCTGTTGAATGGTATTAGTTCTTTATATATTTTGGATATTAACCCTTTATCAGATATATGATTTGCAAATATTTTCTCCCATTCAGTAGTTTACTTTTTTATTTTGTTGATGTTTTTCTTTGTTGTGAAGAAGCTTTTTCGTTTGATGTAATTCCATTTAAAATTTTTTGCTTTTGTTGCCTTTGGTTTTGGTGCCAGATCTAAAAACTTATCTCCAAGAATGATGTTTACTGCCTATATTTTCTTCTAAGAGTTTTACAGTTTCAGGCCTCATGTTCAAGTCTTTAATCCATTTTGAGCTGATTTTTTTGGTACAATGTACCACAGTGGTCCAGTTTCATTCTTTTGCACGTGGCTGCCCAGTTTTCCTAACACAATTTATTGAAGAGATTGTCCTTTCCCCTCTATATCTTCTAGGCTCTTTTTTCATAATGACCATCTATATGTGTGGGTTTATTTCTGGGCTATTTTGTTTATTGATCAATGTGTCTGTTGCATTAAACATATTGCTGCATTCTTGAACCATGCTTAGCACTGAAATGTTCTCAAGGTTCTAGAACAACTACAGTAAAGAACAGCAGCAATAGTATATATAATTAAATTCTATGTGATCTGGTAGTAAAAAAGATATAAATCTCATTCAACTGTAAATTCCTAATGGACAAAGAATGCAGCTGAAAAAGGATCAAGGAAATATAGTTTTAGTATCAGGTTGTCTGCCATAATCTTTGTTTTAACCTCCATTTATTATAAAGAGAATTATGGAAACATTTAAAATATCATTAATATAATTACATTCAATTTGGCTCTGGAAGAAGTAAATTGTTTGCATAACTTTAAGAAACCATTTTAGTATCCCAGATAAATTTTTTGATTTGCACAAACCAAAATTAACTTATACTCTCTAGCCTAGGTAAGCAATCTGAAGGATCAAACAACCAATTATGGACAGTCCTGAGTACCAGAATGATTTGAACAGGAAGAGTCATCAGAATTGTCTCTTCAACACAAGAGAAAATTGTAACATAGGCAATAATGTCAAAAGTTGGAAAACATAAAGGAAATTGAAACATTTTGGGTGGTGGGAACAACCAACACCTTTTCAGCTGTGCAGATGCTTCATATGTAAACTCTGTCTGTTTTCATGAAAAAGAGAAATGGTGATACTCTCATTTATTAATGGAGTGCTCAAAAGCTCAAATGACCTACTTGAGATCATGCAATGAGTCAGAAATAGATACTCTGTCTTCTCAGCACTATTTCTTAAATGAAAAAACAAAAATGCCATCTTGAGTTAATTAAAATTGGAATGCTATAAAAATGAAAAATTATCAAGGAGCATGATTTTGAAAAAGAATAAATATTATATATATATATATATATATATATATATATATATATATATATATATATATATATATAAAGTCTTTTGACATTTTAACTTGACGGGATATGGCCTTAACTTAGGTTGGAAAGTTTTTTGAAAGCAGCAGAACAATTTTCCATCTGGGCAAGTAAATATGCCAGGGACACCATTCATCTCAGTCATTCTTTTCCAAAATAAATGGACATGAAGGAACTAAGTGAAGAGTAAAATAAATCTTGTAATATTCAGCAAATCTCTCCAGGATCTTATGGATGGACTGAAAAAAAAGCACTGTCCAGATTCATTTCATGCAGTAACCAACATAAAATATTGGGTTGTCGGAAAAGTCATGATGCATTTTTGTAATGAGAAACAGAAAAAATATGTCAGGACTTTTCCGACAACCCAATAATTAAATAGCAAAAACTCTGGGAATCTACTAATAGGCCAGCTAGTATGAACGGATCTGTAGAAACTGAAGGAGAAATATTTGATAGTGAAGACAGGAATTAACCCCAGAATAAATTACTTCTGAGTATTAGAGGAGACTCTTCTGGATAGGTAGGTGAGTTCATCCCCAGAAGCACAGATGGGAGCAAACATTTCGTCCTCGTGGCAGCAGCATTTGTAATTGCAGCATCACACAAACTCAGCAGGAACTCATGGAAGCAGAAATAAGTCGAGCTGCAGAAATAAACTTGATAAAGATTCTGAGCTCAAGTACTGAACTTTGAGGACTTAATGATATCAGGATGAGAAATTTTTCCAAAGACCCTATCAGCCCTGATGGGATGACCAACTGTGACAAACAAAATTAGGGTGCACCTTGGCTTACAACAACGCCAGCATTACTGTAACGTGCGCCCTTCTACTCCCCTTCTGGCCATCTCTGATGCATATAGAGGTAGAGATACTAGAAAACAGAACTCAAGGAGCCAGAGCCTTTCTCCTGAGAATCGAGTTCAAACAGAAGACATGGGGCTTTATGGGGACAGGGGCTGAATCAGGACAAAGGGCAGTACTCTGAAAGAAGTGCCAAGAACGCGTTACTGAAGCCCGTCACCCACCTCTCGTCCTGCCTTTCAGAAGCATGACTGCCTCGCCTTTCCAGATTGTGTGTAGCTCCCTCCAACAACAACATTTTCTGTTTGGGTTACCCAGAGTCAAAAATGAACGTTGCCTAAGACATCTGTCCACTGTAAAATGTCATAGAACGATGTGAGATGTGAATGGGCGTGAGCCACCGAAAAGGATGGAGCAAATGAAGCTGAACATAGTGCTTCCCTCAAACAAGGTCCCAGACACAACCAGAAAACATCCATTAGTCTTCTGCACTCCTCATTAGACAATAGCTAGTAATGGATCGATGGACCGATAGACATATAGCTGTATACGGTCTTTTTGTGTTTGCACTTTAATTAATGGTTTACATATTTTACATACGTTATTCAACAGTGTGTGTCTAGTTTTCTAGATGTTAATCAAATTAATCCTTCAGTGCTTAGAGAGTCCAGTCCTTACAAAATAATGCCTAAATAAGGCTTATTGCTATCTGAAATTTCTACAGTCATCGGATAATGTATATATGTATAGTGAATCAGGTAAGCTCTAATAACGAAGATCATGGGGGGAGAAATACAGTGAAATAAGTTGTTTCTTTACTTGGGAACAATCTGACCAGATGATGCTTATCTTTAAGACAAGTGATATGGGGAATTCAAGTGGGCAGTGATTTAGTTGACATGTATCTGAAAGGTAGTTTTCTATGGACGTGTATGCCAGTTCAATGTATATTATGCTAGCAAAATACATTTTATAGGATAACTAAGTTTTGAAAATAAGTTACAAGGATATCAACCATCCTGTGTAATTGTGCGTTTCCATAAGTTTTTATGGGAAAGCTGTTTTATTGCATTGCACAGGATAAAAGTATAATCAGACTCTTGAAACCCATTGAAAAAACAAAATCAGCACTGTTAAACTAGAACTCATCAAAATTCATATTTAAGAAAGTTCTGGATTTATTCTTCTATTGGATGTTTTTATATTTGTTTCCAAGTGACCTTTTTAATATAATCGCTAGTGAACTATAGAGGCTTGCTACTTTTCCATGGTTTATATTTTGTAACCTAATTAAAATTGTCATGAGTCCAAATTTCATTTTACACATATTCTGAATTATTGACATTGCTGAAGTGCACTTATTATTCAGAATGAAGCAGAACTTAATTATGTTTTATTATGATAAAGCTTTAGTACAAATGATTCTTAATATCCTTGATACGACCAGAAAATAAAAAAGATCTGTAAATGCTTAATTCTACTAAAACAGAAATATTATATTTTGTTTATTGCTCAAATTTTACTTCTTGCTAAAATGAGTAATTAAAAATGATTTTTACTTTGCTAATTGTTTAGTGAAATTAATACTTTATAAAAAATCTACATAATACTATAGAAGAACATTATTAAGACATATTTCTAAAAGTCCAGATGGTGTAATTCTCTATAAAATGTGGGATATAAGTGTATGGTTTAGTTTATGGATGCATCAATGGAAATGCATTTAATAACAGGCATAGACAAATGGAGAAATTTAAAGATAAAGCCCCACCTATTTCTTTCTTCTGAGATTTTAATGTAAAAAAAGCAGAAACACAGATGAGGCACTAATGTACTCTCCTGTACCTAAAAATGATATTGTTATAATTCATGACATTTTAACAAATTGGAAATTTAATAGTTTACATAATAGCTTACTGAGATTTTTCAAAAGTTTCACATGCATCATCTCATGTTTGATAACAAATAAACCATGGATTACAAATAGTATCCTTATTTATTTATTTATTTATTTATTTATTTATTTATTTTTTAAAGGGCAGTGTCACTGGCCCTCACATGTGGGATCCGAACCAGGGCCGCTGGCGTCCCAAGCCAGCTCTTAACCACCGTGCCACTCGGCCGGCCCAGCATCCCTAACTTAAAATAAGAAATTTCAAGTTTAAATTGTTCAATATTCTTACCCAAGACTGTTCAGAGCTGGGGTTCATATCTTATTTTCCTGGTTCTAAATTCTAGTTCTTTTTCCCACAATGTCACAATAGAACATCTAATGTCGCCATTTTCCAACTATTTTTTTGAACTATCCTTTTGAAACTTTCTTCAGAATCAATTTATGAGCCACAGAAGAAAACTAACTCATGATGATACACCAAAGGTCTCTGAGATTTTTGTGAGAAGTAATTATTTTTCCTTTCCAAAAAGCCTCAAGACTATAGAGATGGGTAAATTATTGATGACAGAAAAATTCCACTGTCACAAAGAAAGGTAGCTCATTTTTTTCATGTAGTTATCTATTTATTAGTTCAATGAGTACTTATTGTTTTGCCTACTCTGTACAAAACATTTCATATAATGGTAAATTAGTAGTGAACAGACAAAAATTATCTCACTGAGTTTACAAGTGCAATGGCAGATAGGAACAAAAATTAGCAATTAAAATAAAATGTGATAAGTAATCTGACAGACATAATACTATTTCTAGAAGATAATGTTGGAAGTGCTTTCAAACTATGGAAAGAATAACTGTGCCATCATTCCAGCCATATAAAGTGCAACAAGAGAGTAAAGTATCTAAGCACATGGATTCTTGGGCTTCAATATCTCAACTCTTAGTTGGGTGACTTTGGAGTTGATTAAGTTTACAAAAACTCAGTGTTTTCTCATAGACGTGGGGATACCTCAAAAGTGTAACTGGGGGAGAATGCACTGAGAGGTCAGGAAATTCCACAAAATTCTCTCTATGGGAAGTCAGGAAGAACTGAGAGCTTGGAGTTGCCTGGTCCTCCAGCCATCCTAGAGTGTCATTACTTAGCCACAACAGGTGAAGTGGAAATTCTATCCTCTCTCACAGGAAAATGAATCGAAGTGTTATAGAGAAATGAGAAAAAGAAAAAGGAAAAAAGGAGACCCCCTCCAAAAAAAAAAAAAAAAAAAAAAAGCTGGATGTTTTGGAAATTGGGTAACTGCTGAGCTCTAAAGGATGCAAGAGATTTGAGCAGAAAGTGGAATTTAAGGGCTTTTGCAGTGTTTAATTAGCTGTATCTCTGCTAATATTCAGTTTTGAGAGATTTAAGTAGAAACTGGGTCTTACCTTTAATTACATTTGTTGGGTGGACTATGATTACACTATGTAGAATCGGAATCACTTTGGACCCAGAATTTATTTGGATTACACAGGTTGTTATAAAATACTTAACATAGTGCTTCACACGAACTAAGCACTCAAAAAATAAACGTTCCTGTCATTATTCACAATGTACAGTTTAGAAACTCCTGTTTTTATTACTTATATTTCATCTAACAATCGAATTTTAATTTGAGGAAACATAAAAATATACAAAAAAGGAAAGACCAAAATCCAATATTATTGGATACATTTAGGAGAAACTAAGGACAGAAGAAATTATCTCACAAATACTAAGCAAAGCCACAATAGGCAAATGTAAAGCAAAGCTCTTTTGTTTCCACGGCAAAGGCAAAGAGAAACATTCAGGTAATTTCATGAGTCCAATGGTAAAGCAGGGTAAATTTTTCTGAGAATGAAACATATCTACCTGGGTTTGAGCGCTGAAAGAAATTAGTCACAAAGATCTTTACATCCGCAGGACTGAACAACATAATGCATATCTTTGACAAAAGTTGTAATGCCAAAAAAAGTGCAGAGATGCATCATATATAGCTATTTATTTCTCTCTTTTTGAAAGCTGAGAGCATAATACGTTTCTGCAAAGGCAATTCTCCTGAAATGTAACTTTCTGGTGATTTGCCTTATCACTGAGACACAGCTTGGGAATAATTTGGCCAATGAGCCTAAACCAGATCTATTGAATCAGTATCTCTAGAGGTGAGGCCCAGGATTATGTATTTTTAAAGTTCCCCAAATGACTTTAACAACCAGACAGTATCAGTGAGATGACTGATTGCTCCCCCAGATCCATTCCCTCCTTTGCTCTTCTAGGAATAAAAACCTTGATTTCTACTGCCTCCTGGCTTCCGAAAATATGAACTAAAATCTCCAGCCTCCTGTTCTGTTGGGTGTCACATGTGACTATGTTTTATGCAATAGACTGTAATAAAAACTGACCCATCTGTACTTGTCCTCAAGTAGAGGCCATGCCCCTTCTTTATCCTTCCCTCATCCTGCTGCTTGGCTTGTATATATAGCCTGGAATTCTGTCCTTTGCTATGAGAACAGGAACCACAACCACGCAAAGCAGAAAGAAATAAAGGGCAAAGGCCGCTCTGTGGATGATCTCATGGAGACAAGAAACTATACCAGCCCTGGACCATCTGCCTCCTGACTATCACCCTGAGAGAGAGAGAAAGCTTCCATCATGTTTAAGCCGCTATTATTTGACTAGTCACTCATTAATATAGATAACTCCTAGAGTCATTCTATGAAATAATAACATAAACTAAAAACAGAATCCTTGATTTTGTCTTAATAGCTTATATGTAAGTTTAAAAGTGTATCAGTCTTGATTTTTTTAAAAAAGATTTTTATTGGGGAATTGGGGGAGGGGATCAATGTTGGGGAATTGGGGAAGGGAAACAGACAAGTTGTTGTCCTTCAGTCTTAGTTGTGGAGGGCACCTGTCGCTAGCTTGCTTTTTGTTGGCAGCTCGTGGCCTCTAAACTCAATCAAGGTGCTGTGTTCAATTTTGGTTGCAGGTGGGTGTAGCCACCACCCCATGCAGGAGTCGAACCAGCAGCCTTATTGTTAAGAATGCACGCCCTATGCACTGAGCCATCTGGATGGCAGCTCAACTCAAGGTGCCGAGTTCAGTCTTAGTTGCAGGTGGGCATAGCCCACCATTGAACAGTCAATCTTGTTGTTACATGAGGTGAGCCATCCTGCCACCTGTTGGCCGCTCAGTGACAGCTCAGCTCGAGGGCAGCATTCACTGGCCCAGTGGGAAACGAACCAGCAGCCCTGTTGCTCAGAGCATGCGCTCTACGCCAACTCTTAACCTACTGAACCACTCGGCTGGCCCCAAAAGTGTATCAGTCTTGATTTTTTTTTTTTTTTTTGAGGGCAATGTCACTGGCACTCATATGTGGGACCCAAACCGAGGTCGCTGGCTTCCCGGGCCAGCGCTTAACCACCGTGCTACTCGGCCGGCCCTCATATCAGTCTTGATTTTTAAGGACCCTCCTGAATGTGAAAGTATGATCACCTTACCGACAGAAAGGGGATGCTTCTCTTTTGTTCTGCCAAAGCAGGTAGTGTCCATTTCGTCTGAAATCTACACAAAGACTTAGAAAAGGGAATGTTTCAGCTCCTCCCTAACTTAGTCTTTTAAATACAGGAATATTCTCTTAACAGAAAGTTCTTACTGTCCATTTGAACTCTTGTAGTATATTTTTAGAAAGGTTGTGAAAGTGTATTAAAAAGTACAGATCAAGGTCAAAATAAGGTGGTTTGATCCCAGATTATTTCTGTCGAATCAAATTGTGTCAAAAGCCAAAAATGCAATCAATATCAAGAGAAATTTCAAATTATATTTGAGTAGTTAACTCAAATATAATAAAGAATAGATTAAAATTTATAATCAGTCTCTCTCTCTCTCTCTCTCTCTCTCTCTCTCTCTCTCTCTCTCTCTCTCTCTCCCTCTCCTAGAATAAGCATCATTCCTACAATTTATAAAGAAGAAAGCCAACACTTCTGGAACATGTGTAAACGGAAACGTGGAAAATCCTGCTTCACCAGCCTAGGAGACTCCTTGATTCTTTTCCACAGATTATCAAGAAAATGGATGGATTTAATATGAGAACAAGGAGACTCAAAATGTGGCCATTCCATTTCCTAAAAGTAATTTATATTAGTTACATGTGGAGGGGGAAAATTGGGGTTATTTTTCAAAATCTTTTAAGTGCTGAGAAATCTGATATGCTTGCTACTTTCTAGTACTTCTATGAAAAAAAAAAGAAAACCCCAACTGAAGATTTAAAATATCATTGGATGTCACCATTGTCAATTATTTTAGGTATAAATGAGGGAGGCCATAGAGCAGTGACAAATGAGGGCTTTAAGGTAGATGGCCTCAAGATGTTCCTTATTCACTCTAACGCACATGATTCTAGGATTCATCTGAAGGTATAAAATCTGATACGTTTCTTTTAAACTCAAACAAAAGTAGTCTCATGACATCACACAATCCATCACCAAGCGAAATCCTGCATATGGGAAGAATAGGTAGCTGCTGAGCTCCCAGGTGGATCTTCATAAAATTGGGGGTACACATGTGCACAGGATTCTATGCAGTTCCTATATGGGACAAATATCGGGCCTTTCCTGGGGCGGCCGGGTGGCTCAGTTTGTGAGAGTGCATTCTCTGAACAACAAGGTTGCCGGTTCGATTCCCACATGGGCCAGTGAGCTGCACCCTCTGCAACTAAATTGAAGACAACTCCTTGAGGTGAGCTGCCAGTGGGCAACCAGATGGCTCAATTGGTTAGAGAGTATGCTCTTAACAACAAGGTTGCCAGTTTGAATCCTGCATGGAATGGTGGGCTGTGCCCCCCGCAACTAGATTGAAACAACGACTTGACTTGGAGCTGATGGGTCCTGGAAAAACACACTGTTCCTCAATAAAATTTCTTTAAAAAAACACAAAACACCCGGGCCTCCCCAGCTTGGAGGAGGTGAGGCAGACCGACACTCCATAGAGTCTACGAAGACTTGCATTCACAACGAAAAGCAGGTTAGTTTTCAAGCTTCATGGCAGGGCCTACTTAATATCATCTTTAGTCAGATGCTTTATAATCTAGAAACTGGAAAAATTTTATGAATTGCTTTTTTTGTGAATTTACAAGGACATCTCATTATTTTACCCCAGATATCAAAGATGTGTATGTGATTTAGTTTACATATCTGAGGAAATCACAATTAATAGCCCACTCAAGCAAGAGTCTTTCCTTTTTCTTTTATACTAAAATTCTAACTTATGAATTCCCCAAAGCCTTATTTAATGGTTTTGATTTAATATTTTTTTGGCAGTTCACGGCTTTTTGGAAGTTAGAAACTAAAGAATCTAAGTTCACAATGGCTATTAAATACTTAAGTAGCTAACAAATCAGGAGGGAGGAAGAGGTGAAATGGAAAAGTTCCAGGGAACCCACCACATAAATCCCCTACACCCACAACAAGGACAAAATAGGAAATGTGTTTGAAATGGACTCTGGAGCGTCAGAAAATATGGAGATAAATTTAGTGTAAGTCACTGAATATTTACGCAGGACAAGTCAAATCACGATTTTCTGATTCATTTGTAATTTGAAAAATCATTAAAAATCATTTACCACCTAATCCTGCTACAGAGAGTATCTACTCTTTCCCTGAAACATCGTCAATAACTTGGGCCCTGGAAGCTTGCATTGTGTAAAATAACAGTTTTGTGAACAGAACACCTGTGAAGCTGAACCCAGCGCTACTGGGAATAACCGGTTCAGAGGAGAGAGTCCCCGCTTGACTCCAACAGCTCGGATTACAGAGCGGCTGCCCAGCCGATTATCTGATCCACTTCTCTAAAATCTGTTCGGTTGCATCTCAGATTCACTTTCCATGCGTGTTTTCTCAAGGTATCAGCTTCAGCGTTTTCAGGCTTGAAGCATAGTATTAACTATTCCTTGTGACCTCTCGCAAGAAGGGTAAAGTTAGTTCAGCTGGTTTGACAAACTTAATTCCTTTGAAGGACTAGAAGCAAAGGGAACAACTACTGCACTGGGTCTGTAATGAAATGCCCCGGGAAGGCCGCTAAGCCAGAGCCGGGCGTTTTCTCTGTGAAGAGCGTTACTTACAGCACAATTAGACACCGCGTTGGAGCATCGCCTGGGGATCCAGGCAGGGCTGCTCCTGCGACTCCCACCACATTCACGGGAAAGGCGCATTCAGTCTCTAAGGGTTTAAGCCTCTTTATCTTGGAAGAGAAATATTTGTTAGAGTAAATATTTCCTAAAATTCTCCTATTATATAATTCTACAAAATAAAAGTAGTTTATTAATGACTGAAAATGCTTGTTTAGCAAATAGCCTGACTTGGATACTTTGTCGATAAAACCAATCCTATAGCCACACAGTAAATAGAGCACTAGAATGTCACACACACGCGCGCGCCCACACACACGACGTCACACCCTTTGCTGGGGACGTCCTTGGCCACCTTCTTTGTGGGGCGCGGGGCTTCCCCCGACCTCACACCAGCCCGCACTCTAATGCCCACAGGTTCTTGGGCACAGGGTCTTGGGAATTTCTTCCCCAAAAGGAATATTTTGATAAATGTGCTCGATCATCACAAGATCCCAGCAAAGTTCAAGCTTTCATAATAAATAATATCAACATGAGATTTTTTCATTATGAAAGTAATGTTTGTGAAAACTGTGAAAAATAGAAAAGTAGAAAGTGAGAACAGGGTTTTCAATATTTTATGACCCAAAGATCTTATTTATTACATTTTACTGTTTATACCCTCACAATTTTGTAGATATGAAGAAATTTAGCTGTGATCATCTGGTATATTCAAAATGTTGTAATACTGATTATTAAATGCCAGGCTTTCTTATTGCAAGAACAATACTGGGGGTGCCAACAAAATATATACACAGGACTTATATTCATCGTTTGTTATCGGTATATATTGAGCATTACAATTTTAATATAGTTTTTTCCTTTCTTAAAATGTATATACATTTTTTTTGGCACCCTCTGTATATACACATTGCATATTGTTTTTAAAAAGAGGGAACTCCATAGATGAAAATAAAAACATCCAAAATCTTGTTTAAGAAGACAATGTCTGTACAAGACTATGGAAAGCTTTAGAGACTGGACTCATCTTGAACACATTCAACCACTGGCATGCTGATTCCATGTACTTATTACGGGGTAGAAAGGACTCATATAACTGGACCCACAGCTGACACAGCTCAGCCACAAAGACCTAGCATCCATATGTTTGTAAGACACTAGTTCTGTTTAAGTACTTATTTTAAAATATCTTGTTTCCCATTTCTACTTGGGCCCTATCTCCTCTTTTGCACAGCTGTATATTTGTAATTATGCCTGGTGTGGGGCATTCAGCTGCAATACAATAAAAACACAGAACACTAAGGACCGGCCCAGTGGCGCAGTGGTTAAGCGCTGGCTTGGGAAGCCAGCGGCCGCGGTTCGGTCCCACATATGAGGGCCAGTAACACTGCCCTCAAAACAAAACAAAACAAAACAAAAAAAAAACACAGAACACTAAAAAAAAATAAGTGACAAATATTGAACATATTGGCACATTTTCTAACCTTTGTGTCTGTATGCATGTATTTTACAAAGTACTTACTATAATCCCTAGACTGACCCAAGATGAGGAGCTGAAACCTTTAGAAGAGCTGTAACTTCCCCCCTACTAAGTAGCACTTTTGCAGGTTTCAGAGAGATACTTTAAAGGCAGTTCTTTGACTGATGGATAATATGCATCTCCCCAATAGTTACATCAACACTTCAGACATCTCCTTGTTTCAGCAGTCCCAAGACCACCCACATATTCGGTACTTCCTGAGAAGGACTAACTTGTCTCAGCATAGGCTTGTATTCATGGCTAAGATTTATTACAGCTCCTCAGGCAGATCTGTAGGGGAGAAAAACATGTCAAAGTCTGGAGGTTTCCTGCTCTTCCCGAAGGGGCTACACACAGCTCACTCCCGCTAGCAGTGAAATGCAGCCACACATCTGCAGCGTTTGTGCCCAAGGAGCCTCTGTGAGACTCGGTGCCCGAGGGTTTTAACTGGGGCTGGTCATGCAGATGCTCACTACAGCCACAGCTACTTAAATCCTAGACTCCCAGACTGAAAGCTGGTGTTCACCATAAATCCCATTGTCTAGGCAAAACATTCTAAAGGCAATCCCAGACAGATGCCAGCTCTGCCACTCACTGGCTGTGTTGCTTGATCTCTTTTAGATTCAGTTTTCTCACTTATTAATTGGGCAATGTGATTGGGTTGTGACATCCCAATCTTCATGATGCACTTAACACAAAGCCTGGCATATAGCACTCTATGCAAGTTATTATTACTATTGAGTTAAACAAAATTATATCAATACTATTTATAATAAATCAATAATGCAGGACATTCAGTATGAGCTTTATAGATATCCAGAGAATATGTAAGCTCCTTGATATTAAAAATAGGCATTCTGTTGATTTATGCAATTCTATATGTCTGCAGTGATGGCTTTTGGGGGTGGTATTTTGTTTAACATTATAACATTATAAGCAAGAGTTGAAAAAGAACAACCTAGATTATTGATTTAAATGATCCTTAAGCTTTGAAGAGATTTCATTTGAATTTTGGTGTGGTTTTTCTTAGTACTGGGAAAGAAAAAAGCAGCAGAAGAAAAATGAGTTGAGAAGTACAAGGTCAGACTGCACCCCTGTACTTGCTGGTGTTATATCTGGGAAACATGCTTTTTATTCAGTGGGTGCTTGAATGTGTCAGATGGGGCACTAAATGCTTCATGGCTTTATTTCATTTGTGAACCAGGTATCATTATCCCAATTGTACAGAAGAGGAAACTGTGACACAGAAAATCTTGGGCATATGCCCAAGGCAGCCCTAGTAAGTGCAGGTCTAGGAATTCAAACTCAGGATGGCCTCAGTCAGAGCCCAGGTTCTTTCCCACTTTATTGTTCCATCTCCTGGGCCTAAAAGACCTTCCCATGTTGAAAAGTCCACCTAGGTGAATCATTCTTTTGTGTTGTCTCCACATGACTCTAAATTTTCAAACTGCTGGATACAGAGGAAAGTAGACTCATATTAACCCAGGATTTAGGAGTCATTTAGAGATCATTTAATTATTATTCTGTTTTTAAATAGGTTTTCCCCAAATAATTCTGTATAGATGAGTTTATTTTTTTTTAAATGCCCATACTACAGCTATTTTCGCATAAAGGTGTTATTAGAGGTGATCTATTAGAAGTAAATGTTTGTGGGAGGACAGCCAAAATGGCAGAGTAGGTAAACACTGTGTTTACCTGCTCTCACAACCACAGAAAAGTTACACTAATCTACCAAACAACCATTATTGAGAATTGCCTAAAATCAGCTGAACTGAAGTCTTTCAACTAAGGACACGCAGAAGAAGCCACCTCCAGACTGGTAGGAAGGTCAGAGATGCAGAACTGGCTGGTCCCATGCCACATGTGACCATTAAAGATCAGGAGGGTTATTTCAGCTGTGGGTCCCGCCTCCCTATCCCCTAAAGGAGCAAGAGATACCGGCCCCATCTCTGCCCAGGGTTCCAGTGCTGGGGAGAGAAGTCCCCATAATTTCTGGTTGTGAAAATCAGCGGAGATTGTGACTGAGTGCAGCTGTCTTCACAGGTGCTCCTCTTAAAGGGACAGTGCACAGACTTACCCACCAACAGAATCATATGCTCTGAGCTCCGGCGCTGGTGCAGCAGTTGGAGAGGTGGCAGGGACATACAGGGGCAACTGAGTTGCCTGGCTTTGGATGGGGGCTGGAGAGGTGGCTTTCTGGCCGAGGCCATTGTTTCTTTGCTGAACCCTCCCCCTTCCCCGCCTGCAGACACAAGTGGCCGCCATATCTGAGTCTCACCTGGCCCTGCCCTGGTGATTTGAGACCAGGCTGTGCCCACAGCCAGGCCACTTCCAATGGCTTTTTTGTGCAGACCACCTGCCTTGGCTCAAGCTGCAGACTTTCCTAGGATCTCTCAAATGTTTGCGGAACCCAGACAAGCAGCATCTGGCTTGAGCATGTCCTATACCTCTGGCTGAACAGCCCTAAGTGTGGCACTGGCAGCAGCCGGCCTTGGTTTATGGCTTGGCCTCTCAAAGCACTTCCTAGCACAGCATGGGCGGCAGCCATCTGAGGATTTCTTTGTGGCTTCTGCTGGGTGGCCCCGGGTGGGGCATGGGCTATGGCTGAACTTGACCTAGAGTGGATTCTCTCCAAGGTTGTCCTGAAGCTAACACCCACAGTGGCCAGCTTCAAGATAAGCTGGAGGATCACCCAGCTGCCTCCAAGTACAACACACCCAAGGGGCGGATTGGGCAGGCACCAGAGTCCTGCTGAGGCAGATCCTGCTCCGTAGGGTCAGCCCCTGCACAACAACTCTTCCTCTGTAGTCAAGGCCAGTCCTCAAAACCAGTGAGCCCAAGGGTCAGTCCCTCCCACTGATGTGCAATTATCAACCAGGCTCAACTATTGTACAAGAGGAGGGCACACACAATCCATACAAGGGATACCCCTGGAGTGTGTTGCTCAGGTGACCAGAAAGACTGTGTCACTGAACCTACTACATAAGGCCATTCTACTAAGACTGGAAGACATAGCAGCCCTACCTAATAGACAAAAACAAACACAGGGAGGCAGCCAAAATGGGGAGACAAAGAAACATGTCCCAAATAAAAGAACAGAACAAAGCTCCAGAAAAAGAACTAAGCGAAATGGAGATAAGCAATCTATCAGATACAGAGCTCCAAACACTGGTTATAAGGATGTTCGATGATATTAGGGAGAACTTCAACAAAGAGATAGGAAACATAAAAATGGAGATGGAAATCATGAAAAAGAACCAGTCAGAAATAAAGGATACAATAATTGAAATGAAGAATATATTACAAGGAATCAACAGTAGATTAGATGAAGCAGAGCATCCAACCAGCGATATAGAAGATAAGGTAGCAGAAAACACCCAACCAGAACAGCAAAAAGAAAAAAAAATCCAAAAATTTAGGAGAGTTTAAGGGGCTTCCAGGACAATGTCCAGCATACCAACATTAGCATTATATGGGTACCAGAAGGAGAAGAGAGAGAGCAAGGAATTGAAAGCCTATTTGAAGAAATAATGACAGAGAATTTCTCTAACCTAATGAAGGAAATAGATATACAAGCCCAGGTAGCATAGAGTCCCAAACAAGATAAACCCAAGGAGGCCAACACCAAAACACATCATAATTAAAATACCAAAAGTTAAAAACAAAGAGAGAATCTTAAAAGCAGCAGGAGAAGAGCAGTTAGTCACCTACAAGGGAGCCCCCATAAGACTGGCAGCTGATTTCTCAACAGAAACCTTACAGGCAAGAAGGGAGTGGCAGGAAGTATTCCAAGTGATGAAAAGCAAGACATACAACCAAGATTATCCTATCCAACAAAGCTATCATTTAGAATTAAGGAGCTTCCCAGACAAGAAAAAGCTGAAGAAGTTCACCACCACTAAACCAGTATCACAAGGAATCTTAGAGGGACTTCTTTAAGATGGGAGGGGGGTTAAGGATGGGTTACAGGGGAAGGGATTAGGAAGTACAAATTGGTTGTTACACAGTACTCATGGGGATGTAGGGTATAATATAAAAAATATAGTTAATAATATTGTAATAACTAGGTATGGTGCCAGGTAGGTACTAGATCTATCAGGGTGATAGATGGGAATGGGGTTGGGGGCAGGTTGAAAAAGGTGAAGGTATTAACAAATACAAATTAGTAGTTAATACAGGATGGGGAATATAATCAACCATGTTGTAAGGATCATGTAAGGTGCCAGACGGACTCTGAACTTATCAGGGGGATCACTTCATAGGCTGTGTAGATGCCTGACCACTGTGCTAATACACCTGAAGCTGAAGTAAAATAATATTTAATGTCAACTATAATTAAATATATAGGTATATATAGTCACAGGATGTGGAGTACAACGTAGGGAAGATAGTCAATGGTTTGTTACAGCTGTATAAGCTGTCGGAGGGGTAGTGGCTTGGGGGAGGGGAGTTACCACTTCATGAGGGGTTTAAATGTCTATTACGCTGCTTTGTACACCTGAAACTAATTTATAAAAAATTAAAAAAAGAAGTATGTAAATGTTTTCAATAAACAAAAAGAGTAAAAGACAATAATATATCTGGAAAACTAGAAAGGCCATTTTATCCAGACTTCCTTTTTCCAGAGAGGTACATTCTTTGCATTGCTCTCTTCAGAAAACTTGGCTTGATGCTATATTTGAAGTGCGAACACACGCACACACACACACACACACACAGAGTAAAAAAAGGAAGAATGCAGGAAACCTAAAGTAGTGTGGTTCAAAACCCCAGGGAACCTTCAGTAAGCAATACATTCCAGATTTCTTGGTCTAACCAGGGGAAAATGCACAGGATCTAAAAGCCTCTTGAGATCAGTGCCTCAATTTCAAGGTCACTTGTATACCGTAGAGAAACATTACCCTGTTTGAAATAATGAAAAGAGAAAATCGGGATTCAGTAGGTAGACTGTGGAATAGCAGTGGCTAGAGAATTTGCCTTCCTGAACAATTAAAAATAGGAAGAGAAAACTTGCATAAAAGTTGCAGCGTCATAAAACTGCAGCAATGCAGCTGGTGTGTGACCTCAAAAAGCTGAAACAGGACCAGCTGAGTGGCGTGGTGGTTAAGCACTGGCTTGGGAAGCCAGCGGCCCCGGTTTGGGTCTCACATATGAGGGCCAGTGACACTGCCCTCAAAAACAAACAAACAAACAAACAAAACAACTGAAACAATTTCTAACTTAAGAGAAGTATTGACATCTTTCTGAAGTTCTGTACTACCCATGGGAGTCCAATGGGAGTGACACCCTGTA
The DNA here is from genome assembly GCA_033961575.1 of Aselliscus stoliczkanus. NCBI lineage: Eukaryota > Metazoa > Chordata > Mammalia > Chiroptera > Hipposideridae > Aselliscus > Aselliscus stoliczkanus. Next base: position 38,330,205 of record CM066733.1, read on the forward strand.
AAATGTTCCAGTAGTTTTAAGTCAAAGCATTGTAGGAGGATCCAGGGGGATTTGGAATAATATTTAAAAGTAATTGTGTGCTTTCAATGTCACACCACAGAAAAATTCTGGTGGAAAACTTCTAACATGATTTTCCCCGTTATTGTGTGGTGCTCACTTTGAATTTCTCCTTAGCCTATCACCAAAAGCCTCAAGCAGAAATTCCAACATATTTAGATTAAGAAGAGAAAAATTAGACATATAGATAGAGATAACAGAGATACAGACATAGATATAGCTAATAGGTAATAGGTTCTTTTTTTTTTTTTTTCCTAAAGATTTTATTGGGGAATTGGCGGAGGGGAACAGCATTGGGGAATCGGGGAAGGGGAACAGACAAGTTGATGTCTTTTTGTCCTTCAGTTTTAGTTGCAGAGGATGTTGCTTCACTGTTGGTATCGTCATTGCGCTCTTCCCGGATGAGGCAGATCGGTCGCCGGCCTCTGGATGTCGCTCACCGCGGCTATTGGCAGCTCACGCTTGGCTGCCAGCCGCTCACGCTGGCTGCGGGCCACTCACTGCAGCCTATGGCAGCCCACTGCAGCAGGGGCTGCAGCCCTCACCATCACCGGGGCTCGCACAGCCCAGCTCCAGGTGGAGCTGTTGTTAGCTGTAGAGGGCAGTGTCACTGGCCCTCATGTGGGATCCGAACCGGGGCCGCTGGCATCCCAAAACCAGCGCTTAACCAATGAGCCACTCGGCCGGCCCTAGCTAATAGGTTCTTGATTACAACTGAAGATATAGGATGACTTTCCTATAATTTTTATTCCCCTTTAGAGAAAAGTGTCTTTAACTTTGGATACCACAGAGGTGCTATAATCTCTCTCTTTTTATTTTTTTAACCCATGCCCAACAGCAAGAACTGTACTTATCTACAGTGTTAAGCACAGGCACATAAAGGTTCAGATATACAGGAAAACAGAGAACTAAACCAGAGAAGCCTTCAAGAGCCAGGAGTGGGATAATGTCATAAGCTTTAACATCTTCCTTCTACCATGAATGGCTTTAATGTTTCTTGGTAACTACAGTCAGGATGACTGAGGTTTTGGAGTGCTCTGAATCTGTTATCCTGACATAACTCTTAATAGTAGTATCCCCTATAACTTTCTAAAATGCCCCATTTCAGATATAGTGTCTTAACTATAGTGTCACCTTAGAAATTACCATTAAAAAAAAAAAAGATATGTATCTCCAGAGAGGAGCGTGAATGTGTAAACCCAATATGCCCATCAGGAAACCTCCAAAAACAAATTCAAAAGTAGGCATTACCTGCCCTATGATAGATGTTCCGGTCAGTCAATGGCATTTTAACTTCCGTCAGTAAGTTAAACTTTGCCAAGGGATTCCGGTAAGAACTGACTCTGTTAAAGTTTGCCAAGGGATTCTGGTTCCATATCACTATTTATTTTTCTGATGAGTTTTGTAGTCTAGTTCCTTCCGGACTTGGGTACTGTAGAGCACAGGATGTAGGTTATGCGGCTCAGAAGCTCTCGTAAAGTGCCGTTCACAAAGTTTATTTATTGCTCATCAAAGCTTCTCAGTCCAACAATTACACTCACTTGTTAGGGTGTCAGATTCACAGGAAACAAATATAAAGATTTAGTTTTATTTCTTCTGTTTTCTCCTTTGAAGTTGGATCCAACATACCAGGATTTATTGTTTTAAATATACCATTGCAATTCTTGTTACTGTATGTTATTTTCTCAAGTTTTGAAGGAAAATAAGTATTAGAGAATATAAGCAAAAAAGAACAGCAGCCTCCTAATGGCAGAAGAATAAAAGTTGCTACTATGGGTTGAGGGCAGAAGAATAAAAGTTGCTACTATGGGTCGAGGGCTTAGTAAATACCAGGAACTTTTCTAAGAATATAAGCAATATAAGCAAAAAAGAACAGCATTAAAATTCATCCTCAGAAGAATTCTATGAGGTAAGCAATATAATTGCAATATAATTTCCCCCATTTGACAGATGGGTAAACTGTAGCTGAGAATTCAAATCACTTGTCCACCACATTCATGTCATATAGCTACTGAGTGGCACAGGCAGGATTTTATTCCAGATTGAACCCAGAGCCTGCACCATAACAGCTTCACACACTGCCGGTCCAGACTGACCAAATCTGCGGGCACTGGGCCCTCCCGGACATGAACCAGCATTTGTAAGTCACCACTCCGTGACTGAGCCTGCACTAGGGACCATGTGACATATAAAAGGAGTTTACTCCCATCCCTGCCCTCTTGGAAATGACGGTGTAAACGGAGAGCAGTGGTCACAAACGGCTGCACACTGAAATCACCTGGGAGTTAAAATAAATGATTCAGGGGTGGAGGTGGAGAAGGTGGGGAGGGATGTCTGCCCCCCAGATTCTGATTTAATCGAGCTGGGTCACAGTCTGGGCATTAGGATTTTTGAAAGCTCCCCAGGTGATTCTAATGTGAAGCCATGGAGGCAACCAGTGATGGAGAGCAAACATTAATCCGGTGGAAAAACCGTTCCAAACATTTTTCTAAACAATCTAGCTGGTGAAATAAATTAGAGAGTTGTGCGAGCGGGGCAAGGTGGAGTTGTCAGAGAATGCTGTCCAAGTAACTTAAAATCGGCCTTGAGGGCTAGATGACTTTTGAGTGAATTGAAGAGAGGGTGCAAAACAGAGAAAAGAACGAAGGCCAGGGTTAGTATGATCCTAGGTGGAGGTATGAGAAGGACAGGGCACTTGCCATCCTCAGAGCACAGGTGCTTCTGGGGACCAGGCTCCAGCAGGCATTGCCATTCCGCCAGGCTCACAGCTGCTCATGGTAGCCAAGGCGGGATCGCGTCCTGCCAGACCACCTCACTCTTAATGTGTTCAATGGCTCAGTTCCCCTTCAAGCTCTGTATCTGTGGTTCACCACTAAATGGCATCTCAACTCCAGGAGAACACTGGAACTCACTTAGTGCCCAACCACTTTCCATATCATCCATATCATGCCTCCTAGGAAAGTTGTAAAAGAAACTCCTAGAGATTTGTATTCCAAAAACCAGAACAGATTTCTTAGAAGTATCATGCCTAGTATGTTTCAAATACTTCTCATCCCCTGTAAGAAGAGTCCCTATGTCCTTATGGCAGTTTCAACACCTGGTCGAAACCAGAGTTGAGATCCCAAAGTCATTCCCAAGTAGCTCCTAGACTCAGCATTATGAAGCAGGTCGGTCCCTGGTTTTTCAACCATAAACCATACATTAAAACTTTACTTTATTCCCTGAAACATGTCACAAAGTGAAATGAAGCAATGTCTACAGTATTTCTAAGGGGCACGTCACCAAAACCATTACAAATAGTTTACAAAAAGGATTAGATTCATGCCCTATTTGCTAAATAATGAATCCTCCCACCTCCCACCACTTCCCACATCGCTAAATGCACACGAATACAAAAGCACCTTTCCATATGGGATACACTATCACCCCCAGAGGCTTATTTATTATAAAATAAAACTTAAAGGAAAAAACACTGAAAGAGTCCTGAGTAGTATTTGTGGTTCTGCCACCAACTGCTTGTATTAATTACGGTAACATGTTACTCTAAACGTCTCTGGGCCCTACGTTCCGCGTCCATAACATGTGAGGAGGAGATAAAAACCTCCAGGGTCTTTTCCAGCTCTGAAATGTCTGGATTCCTGGAGCTAAACTGCCTAATTCCCTGAAAACATGCACGGACTAACTAGGAACACAAACTGATTACATGGACTATGGGAGGCAATTAAGTAAGCTGTGTTACTAGGCTGAGTATACTTATTCTGTTAACTTAGGGCTTGTTTTTAACAAATCTCCACTTCAATTTCATGTTAGTTTTAGGCCCAACCTGTTAAAATATAGTGAGCAAGCCACATTCTTGGCAGTTACTCTCCACATATGGCCCCCTAATGAACCACACTTCCGATTATTCACATCCATGGATGGTCCCCTCTCTTCTCTCCTATTTAACCAACAGGATACAGCTGAAGTGATGCTGAGGGACCTCCAAGGCTGGGCAAAGAAGACTTGCATCTTCCTCCTGGAACACTTTTTTGGGGGGATGTTGCCATCGTGTATAGAAGTCTCACTACCCTGAGGTCGCCATGCTGTAAGGAAGCTTGAGCTAGTCATGGAGGGAGGCTGTTGGAAATAATAAGCCAGTTCAGTAAAACTGAAGACTACAAAATCAGCCAAAAAATTAGTTGTGTTTCTACACACTAACAATGAGCTATCTTCAAGAAAATAAAGAAATTTACAATAGCATCAAAAACAATAAAATACTAAAGAATAAATTTAACCAAGAAGGTGAGAGATCTGTACAACAAAACTATAAAACATCACAGAAAAATTGAAGAAGACACAAATAAGTGGAAAGATATGCAGATTGGCTATATGAATTTTTTTTACAGTAAAAAATTTGTGTACTACGCATCCTTTATATCATTAAATTTTATAATAAACTTATATACAGATATGCATACATACATACACACACATATATGTGTATGTATTTTTGTTTTCAGAGAGCTGGTAGTTTAACATTTACCAGCTCACCCCTGTATTTATTTACATAAAAATAATGCACTGCTAAAACTAAAGGCCAAAGAATACCATGTAAATAAAGATTTTTCAGAAGAAAAACTGGAGTAGAATTGTATCATCACATCATTTTAATAGCAGTGCTGAAACCAAACACTTTTCAACCATAACAATAATCCTATATTAGGGCATAACAATTAATCCTATATTAAATTAATGTTATTAAATATTTTAGCTTATTGAATTTATCTTTATGAATCTACTATTCTTTATGAATCTACTATTAAAATTTGCTTTGACTTTTATAGTTCCAAGAGAACTATTATACAAGCATTCATACATTTCCAGTGGATGGATATAGTCAATATATGCTAGGTACTAATCTGGGTGCTGGGGTATATCAGCGAACAAAATAAAAGAGTTAATTCCTATTTTGTTCATATTTAAGTACTATTCTAATTAAAAAACATAGTTCAACACTGGGTATTTATATTTTTTCTTTAGAAAAAGCCTGTACATTACTCAAACTTGAGAAAAAAATCAACTTACAGCCTTTTTGAGAAGTACAGCAAATAGCCTGTTCACTACTGAGAGCACTGAATGATGACAGCATAAAACTCAGTCAAAAATCATGGCTAAGGTGGGTGAGGACTATCCTTTGTTACTATTTTGTTTTAGTGTGTATGTGTATCATCAAAAATAGATCACATTCAATATTTATTATTTCTATTTCTAAAAAATAATTTAATTTAAGCTCTTATACCTTACAAAATGTTCCCTTTAAAATTTTTAATTTTCCTCTGTTAAAACAATGAGGTTTTAACAGGGTAATTTAAACTAGATAGGTGTATTAGTCAGGGTTCCCCACAAAAACAAAACCAAAAGGATGTCGATGGATGGATGGATTCATGATGGATTCATGATGGATGGACGGATGGATGGAGGGATGGAGGGATGGATGGATGGAAGGATGGATGGATAGGTTTATGTTAAGGAATTGGATTATGGGACTGTGAAGGTACAAGTCCAAACTTTGTAGGTTGGCTTGAGACCCAGGGACAGCTGGGTCTCAGTCCAAAGGCAACCTACTGCCAGAACTCCTTGCTCAGAGGACGTCAGCTTTTTAAAAATTAATGCCTTCCACTGATTGGATGAATGCCACCCATGTTATGGAGGGTAATCTACTTTATTCAAAGTCCACCAGTTTAAATGTTAATCATATTCAGAAAACACCTTCATAGAAAGATCCAGAATGTTTGACCAAATATCTGGACATTGTGGCTCAGCCAAGTTGACACATAAAATTAACCATTATAGATATTTAACATCATCACAAGTCCATTCAGCATTTATTAATTGATAACTTTTAAAATATATATGAACATATTTAGTATGTTATGCTTATTCCTTTTTTTTTTTGAGATAAGAAATCAGTTCTGGCAAAAAGCTATAAATTGAACCCTACTCTGGCAAATATCCATGAATAGAATCCCAACGCACATAAAATTATTTCATATTTTCCTATTGTTTGTTAAGTTAATTTGACCTGCAACAGAAATAAAATGCAAATGAAACTGAAATTATTAGAGGGTAATTTAAACTCAAAAGAAAAGATGGAAGGATTGGATTTGGGAAAGAACATGAAGAAATAAAGGTCGGTTGTTTGCACTACCTGTGTTACCATTTTAAGCCCTGTCACTAAATGTTAGAGCACAATGGTAACATAAAAGCACATAAAAACATGAGACAGGGAGAGCTGAGGAATGAGAGAGTCAAAGGTTCTGCCAGCATGTCAAAGGAAGAAATTGCTGGGGAGGATCAGGGTACTGGGGAACAGAAATGAAGTCAAACTGGGCGTGATGAAAAGACTACAAAGGCTCTCAAGTTATAAAGAAGGGACTAGAAAGGGAGGCGTCCCATAGATGGCCTTCAGAGCATTTGACCACCAAAGCAACAATATGCCGAGGTTTGGGGCCGAGGAGACGGTAAGGATAGAGCCAGAGTGCAGTCAGTGCACAGAAAAGGTGACGGTGCATTTTCTGAGGACTTGCTTCTTCTTTTTTTTTTTTTTTTTTTGAGCGCAGTGTCACTGGCCCTCATATGTGGGAGCCGAACCGGGGCCGCTGGCTTCCCAAGACCAGCGCTTAACCACCGCGCCACTCAGCTGGCCCCTGAGGACTTGCTTCTTAAGACCCCATGCCTCACTGGGCCCCCGTGCCACTTCCACTGAAAGCCAACTTGGCGACACTATGTCATCTACATCTTCATTTCAAAATATCCAGCTCAAATTAACGATAACTGAAGCATAAGTTAAATAGCCTGTTCATGGCAGAAAACAGGCCTTCAATCTTTCCTTGTACAAGAGGAATGTATTCAATTTTCTTCTGGAATACGACAGCTAGGATCACTGGCATGGGCACAGACCCACTGGGATTCCTTCTGCTGCTTTTGCACACTCTTCCTCAGGCTTCGGTGTGCTCTGGCCTCAAAAGGCCCACACACAGGACTATCCTCCACTGGGGGTCCTCGCGTCCTGGCACAGCCAGGCTGCAGGCGCAGAAACCCAGAGTGCCCGCGGGTTTACCTCCCCACGTCCCCCACCTCCCCTAGCCCATGACTGGCAGAAGCCTATAAAAGCCCATCTCTTTGCCTCAGGTCAAGACAACTCTGTAGTGTGGCTTCCACTCAGCAGTTCCCCTGCGGGGCTTGAAAGCCTCCCAGGACTGGGTCTGAGGCTGCCCCTGGCTTGCCCCTCTGTGTCCTGCCTCTCCACATCCTTACCAGTTTCTCCTGGGAACACCTCCCAGTGAATCACTTGCACAGACAATCCTTGTCTCAGACAATCAGTGAAAGATGAATCTACAGTTTATATTCTTGTGGCCTTTAGGGTTCTGTCCAAACAACAGATGCAAAACAAGATGAAACAAACAAATCTAAGACTGTTATAATGGGCCCCCGATTCTGTAGTCAGAGTCGTAAACAAACAGGGAGTTAGAGGTCTCTGAACTCCACAAAGGCATCAGCCACAGTGATGTCACCGATGATATCAGTAGTGCCTGAGTTTAAGATGGAAAGTAGTATGATATAGCAGGGAGAGAATGGACTTCAGAGCCAAATAGACTTGGCTATAATGCTGGCATGACAAATTTTTAGTCTTGTACCCATCAAACTCCTATATTCTGAATCTATAAAATGACAATACTGACTTTAAAGGATTTTAAAAAGTGAGTAAATATTTATAAAAGCACCTGATGTGTCGTAAATACAAATCATTGTATATTGCTTTCTAAAGGGAATGATTTTGCCACAAGGAAAGCAGCTGATTGAGGCATCTGTTTCCCTGCAGTGAAAGACCTCCGGGGTACAGCCCTAATTAATTTGTCATTAGCCTTCAGTTTACATTTGAGAGAGAGTGACATGGCAATTATTACTGTTTACCAGGAACCTTCAGGTTCTCTCAAATTATTGAGGCTTGTTTCACTTACTCATTAATACATGTTTACTGAGTAGTTATATCCTAGGCACTGGGATATACAGAGATGAAATAGACTGATTCAGTGCCAATACACAAGCAAACAAATAAGTGATTAAAATAATTAGAGATGGTGATAAATACAATAGAATAAAAAACAGGGGAATGGGATGAAGTAACTCCATAAGGGGAGTGGAGCAACATTAGACAGGACAGTAAAGAAACGCCTCTTTGAGGGAGGGGTATTTAGCTGAGTCTCGAGGGTAGAAACCAGTCTTGGGAAGATCCAGGAAAGAACATTCAGATAGAGGGAACAGCAAGTCTTAGGACGGGAGAGACTTTGGCCCCAATGGAACTGAAGTGACCTGAATTCAGTACAGTGTGGAGGCTATGAAGCCAGGGGAGTGGGCGGGACTGAGGCGCTGGGCTGAATGGTTTGATCCGTGGAGCACAGGCGTGGACAGCTTTTCTGTTTATCTCCAACCTTTGCTTCTAAATGTATTTTAACAAATCCCCCTTTCCTTCCCCTGAATGACATTTCAGGAAGAATTTATAGCTGTACAGCCAACTTCAGGTATAAAACATGCCAGTCCAGTAAAATTAAATACAATCTAAAACTTAACCCTCAAATGTACTTTCATGCCCAGTTCCTCCCTTAGCTGAGATTGATTGGCAGCTGTCAGCTTTTTCGCTTTTCCACCTCTTCCCCCTCTTCCTTAAGGGGCTCTCCGTCTCCCCTAGCGTGTGGAGTCTTGGAAACGAGAGGAGAAGAGGGGCAAACGTCTGTGACTGCATTGGAGCTGCTGCTGGTCCTCCACTATGGATGCTCTCCGGTTTAGGGATATTCAAGGACTCGCTCTCAGCCGGGCGTCTGTGCGGGTTGTTCAGAGCGCCCTGTGAGGACAGCCGGTTCCTTTATGTAGATTATCTACTCAGTGCGACCTCATCCAATCCGCCCTCATTGGTGACACAACCTGTGGCGGACGCCTGGTTGCCTTCCGCGTGCCTACCTGCTCCATGGAAGGACCATCACCTTCACTACACAGCGGAGGTGTGGCTTCCCTAATGCTCGCCGTCTTCCCCTATTCTTGCTCTTTCTACATCTGTTTTCAAATAGACACATGAGATTACTAAACCCATCGCATAAGCAAACTTCCAGCCTATAATTCAGGTGAAATACACCTTTTTCAGATGCTCCCAATCTCTGTGAGTGGATCTCTGGAAGCGCCCATCTGCCTCACTTGGCTGGAAGCAAAATAACCCCGTCTCTTCCCTCCAGAGAAGAAAGAGAAAAACATCAGCCCTCTCCCACAGGCTGATAAGTCAGTAATTATCCTTTAGTCTAGATTTAGGTACACTGATAAGGGACAAGTAAAGAAGTCTGACAGGTGTGGTAATGAAACTGAGGCTGCCTTTTCATACCCAGTCCTGTGAGGATAAACCTGACACCATGCCTGTGTAGAGCTACTCAGCATCTTTCAGCCTGAATACGGTCTTTTGTATTGAATACAATACAAAGCTTTTCGCTTTGGATACAATCTATGTGATGTACCTATTATTAATAAATGCTTGGTGACTATCTGTGGCACTTATCATTGAAATTCAGATATAATGAAACATAAATGTATTTATTTCCAAGAGCATATTTATTTATTCATGAGTGTGATGTTTCTTCACTGGAATTTGAACATGCTCCTACTCCTCCTAATTAATCTTTTAATACCTTAGGGCCAACCACTAATGAACAGTTGTGATCTCTACTATGCACTATAGCAAAAGATCACACTTTTGCTAAGCCCCCTACCCAATCATCTACGAAATCATCACCCTGAAGTGTGTGTTTTCATCTCTCTATCCCAGTTCTGTTGTAAACAATCTCTTCTAATAAATGCAGACATCTGGGAAGAGGCATGATGGGTTCTTTTCCTTTTCTAATTGAGCGTCTAGTTTTTGTTCGTAAGGAAGGAGAAAATTAGGTAAGCTGGATGCTTTAGTTTCATACTGTCTAAGGAGAGAAATTGGCAGCTGTCCAATATAGAGTTGAAAAAGTCCTTATTAATGAACCACAGCTAATACATACAAGGTTACAATAAGAAAAATAAAATTAAAAAAAAAAGATATATTTTTTGGATCCTAAAAGTAAAGAGAGACAGAGAGATGCCAGGAAGTCACAGAACCACATTGAGCCTTTATCTCTGACAGTTAGTAATGAATTAAATAAAATCATAAGCCCATAAATTGGCACATTGTTCTATAGCTAATGTGCCCTTCTTCATGTATTCAGTACATGAAGCAAACCAGCTCTGAGGAATTTGAGGCTTCAGTGAGCATTAAAGAGAGTAAGTTCCAGAAATGGTTTGCATGGCATTACCAGCTACAGGATGGTGGTGCCCAAATATCCCTTCCAGGTGTCTGTTTAAACACAGATCTAAGTAATAAAACACAGTGGCCTAAGTCAGACAACCAATGAGGGCATTCTTCCTCCATTCTCAAGCATGCAGATACAGCAGATCTGGTGTGTAATACAGGGCTTATTCTCAGGAGCTCACCCCTGCATGTGTAGTCTTTGATTTCATTAAAGGGTGTGTGATGATTAAAGTGCTTTGAAAACACTGGGCTGCAGTCACTGAAGCTGAAATCCCATTGAGTCATGTAAGTGAATAAGACAGCTTTTCTCACCAGGAAAGAAAAGAAATAGATAAAAACTTGTGAAATACAAGGCATATTACCATTCATAGAAAATATTTGTTTGGAAAATATACTCCAAACAAATAACAAAAGAAAAGCTGTATAAACCTGGTTTTCACTAATTTGCTTTAATGTTTCTTGTTCCAAAGTAAAGAACTATATATAAAGAGAGAGAGAGAGAGAGAGAGAGAGAGAGAGAGAGAGAGAGAGAGAGAGAGAATAAGAATGGAAGTTAAAGGACAGTCTCTTTAATAAATGCTGGTGGAAAAACTGGACAGTCAGATGCAAGAGAATGAAACCAGACCACTGTCTTACACCACACACACAAATTACCTCAACATGGATTAAGACCCAAAATCATAAAACTCCCAAAAGAAAACAGGCAGTAAGCTCCTTGATATAAGTTTTGGCAGTAAGTTTTGGGACCTAACACCAAAAGGCAACAAAAGCAAACATAAACAAATGGGACAACATCAAACGAAAAAACTTCTGCACAGCAAAGGAAATTATCAGCAAAATGAAAAGGCAGCCTACTAGATGGGAGGAAATATTTGCAAATCATATATCTGATAAGGGGTTAATATCCAAAATATATAAAGAACTTATACTGCCCAACAGCTAAAAACCAAAACAATCTGATTAAAAAATGGGCAGAGGATCTGAATAGACAATTTTCCAGAGGACATACAGATGGCCAACAGGTACATGGGACGATGCTCAATGTCACTGATCATCAGGAAAATGCAAATCAAAACCACAGTGAGAAATCACCTCACACCTGTGACAATGGCTATTATTAAAAAGACAAGAGGTAAGTGCTGGCAAAGATGTGGAGAAAACAGAACCCTTGTGCGCTGTTGGTGGAAATGTAAATTGGTGCAGCCATTATAGAAAACAGTATGGAGGTGCCTTAAAAAGTTAAGAATAGAGCTACCATATGAGCCAGCAATTCCACTTCGGGATATTTATTCAAAGGAAATGAGAACACTACTCATAAAAGCTATATGCAGGCTGGCTGGGTGGCTCAGTTGGTTAGTGCGTGAGCTCTGAACAACAGGGTTGCTGGTTGGATTCCCACATGGGCCAGTGAGCTGCGTCTGAGCTGAGCTGCCGCTGAGCTGGTGAGAACACGTACTCTTAACAACAAAGTTGCCTGTTTGACTCCCGTATAGAATGGTGGACTGTGCCCCCTGCAACTAAGATTGAACATGGCACCTTGAGCTGAGCAGCTGCGAGCTGCCACCAGGTGGCCAGATAGCTCAGTTGGTTAGAGCACTTGCTCTAAACAACAAGGCTGCCCGTTCAACTCCTGCATGGGATGGCAGGTTGCATCCCCAGCAACTAGATTGAAAATGGTGACTGGACTTGGAGAGGAGCTTGCGCCCTCCACAACTAAGATTGAAGGACAAAAACTTGATTTGGAGCTGATGGGTCCTGGAAATACACAATGTTCCCCTTCCCCCATTCCCCAACACTGTTCCCTTCCCCAATTCCCCAATAAGATCTTTAAAAAAATAAGCTATATGCACCCTCATGTTCACTGCAGCATCATTTTCAATAGCCAAGATATGGAAACAACATAAATGTACATTGATGGATGAATGAATATAGAAAATGTGGATGTGGTGTGAGTGCGCACACACACACATGCTGAAATATCATACTATTCAGCTGTAAAAAAGAATGAATCTTGCTATTTGCAACAACACTGATGGACCTTGAGGGTATTATGTTAAGTGAAATAAGTTAGACAAAGAAAGACAAACACTGTATGATCTCACTTACATGAGGAATCTAAAAAACAAAAACAAAAACCAAGCCCACAGATACAGAGAACAGATTGGTGGTTGTCAGAGGTGGGTGGAGGTGGGAAAAATACGTGAAGGTGGTGAAAAGGTATAAATTTCCAGTTATAAAATAATTATGTCATTGGGATGCAATGCATAACGTAGTGACTATAGTTAATAATATTAATACTATATTGCATATTTAAAAGTTGCTAATAGAGAAGATCTTAAAAGTCATCATAAGAAAAAGATTGTAACTATGTGAGATGATGGATACTAACTAGACATTTTGGTGATCATTTCTCAATGTATACAAATATGAAATCATTATGTTTTCCACCTGAAACTAATGTTATATGTCAACTATGCCTCAAAAAATACTAGTTGGAAAAAAGGGCAAAGACAAAATTACAAATGTTTGCCAATTTGTTCCGAAGCTTCTCGAGGAGCAAAATTTGGGAAATGTACAAGGTCTTGTCAGAAGATAAACTATGTACATGCACCACTGCAGACTCTTGGTCAGGAATACGACTACCTGACCCTGCAGGAAGAGTGATCAAAATCCATCAGAGCATTGGAAATCTGTATTGATTGCTAAGGTATCTCAACCATATTGGAACCAGGTGAGGAACGCACTTCAGAGGAAAAAAATAATACAAGATTGGGCTAAAGAATAGGGCATAATGTGAAGCTTCTACTTTCCCTACAATCCTACTGCCTCTGAATCAACTGAAAGGTGCAATGGCTTGCTTGAGCAAAAGCGTAGGTTGCTTACTAACAACACAGCTGTGAAAACTTGGACTGAAGCAATCCGGGAGGTGGCAAGATCTGTAAGCCACAGACACAGACAGGGTGAAAAATTATTGAGTCAATATTGCAGGCACCCACAGAGATAAAAATGAGCACTAATAACACTTTAGCATCTAAATTAAAAGTATTAATTAAAAAACACAGTGATACACACACGCACACACACTTGGGAAATGAGAGCATCTTACACTATAGTCTACTGGGTGACTGAAGGAAAGCCTATTATATCAAATTAAAGAAAATAAGGAAATTATTTCTTCGCCTTTCTCTCTTCTTCCTGTCCTTTGCATAAGTCATTTCCTCTGACTCCAACGTTTCCCCCTCCTCTAGGTCTAACTCCTTCCCATCCTTCAGGATGGCTGCTTAAACATCACTGCTTCTGTAACACCATTGTTGAATGCCTTGTGCCAGCTCTGTATCTATCGGAGCTCAGTTCCAAATCCACTCTTTCTTCTGTATTCTTTTCCAAAATGCTTGGGCTGGGACTCTGCAAATTATTATTTCCAGATGTCTTTGGCAGCTGGCTCATTAGATTCTGTCAATAGGAGGCACTAGAGGGAGACTGGAAGGCAGAAGGAGTGGACACGGGCCTTTACTCTGTTTGTTTGCTATCCTTTCTGTGTCGCCACTGTGGTGGCAATTCACCTCAGCAGCAGCAACTGGCTCTAGACACTGACGACTTTCCACATTTACAGGACTGACCTCAGAAAGACTAGCAATAACCAGATGCACCTGCTCCTCAAAGGTCTGAGACCCAATTCTGCGGGGTCCCTGGTCCAGAACCCTAGGTTTTGTTAAGCTTTTGTGTCCTCCAGCCTCAGGGTTCGCATATGCTGCCTGCAATTGTTTTATCTGGGTGATCTCCACATTATGATTTTGTCAGCCTTCCAATAGCTATGTATTCAATTCTCAGCATTAAGCCTGTGGTGTAGAAATTCCTAGTGTGATTTGTTTTTCTTAACTGGGCCAACTGATACAGCAATAGGCACCAGGAATGAGGTCAGGAAACAGATTTGCAGAATTATCCTAGGACAGCTTTGGTTATGCCATTAGCCTTGAATTTTGTGCTAAGCTCCTTGTAACTTAAAAATGGGATACTGATCATCTTTGGAATATGGTGGCATCACAATTTACTAAATTATCACTATAATAAGCAAAAAGAGATATTGTATTAAAGCCAGTGTCTTGGGAAACCAGGGGAACCTTGCATTTGACCTTTATGGTAATAGCAGTGACTATAAAACCATGGGGTGAGGCTTCTTTTTATTTAATTATGCCTGTTGGAGAACTTATAAGAAAGAATAAACAAGCTCAGTATTTTTAAACTCTCAGTTCAAGAAAAAGAGAGCTTCTATGGCAGTCCTAAAAGAATCTTTCATTTCTTATAGCTGTAGAACAGACATTGCTTAAAAGCAGATGCAGGGCTGGCCGAGTGGTGCGGTGGTTAAGCGCTGGCTTGGGAAGCCAGCGGCCCTGGTTCGGTCCCACATATGAGGGTCAGTGACACTGCCCTCAAAAACAAACAAACAAACAAACAAACAAACAAAAAGCAGATGCAAAATTTAATTGTGCAGGTTGAAGAATGACAATATGAATTGATTTCAGAAACTCAGTCTCCTTTGTGAAAGTCAAGGCATTGATTAGAAAAGAGTGGGTCTGAGATCCTTGAAATGAGGACATGCAGGCAGATGCAGATGTGAGAGTCTTGAACTTCCAAGTCACTTGGAGCCTCTTCCGAGACTCACCTTCTCTTGCTTGAAGACCCTGTAATAACCCACCTGAAGCAGGTGCCTTGCAAGAGGATGCCCACATTTATTACCCCTTATTACGTCCACTTCCATAACTAGAGTCTAATGATCCAGGCGAGATAGTGTGATACTTGACAAAGGAGGAGATCACTTGAACTCCAAGAGAATTATAAGATTTAGCTAATTTATTTTGACAAAACACTGGACTATATGTGAGGATGGATGCTAAGTGTTAGACCAAGGGTGATGGACTCTCAGTTTGAATGGGGCCTAACTTATTGATATGAGTACATTTACCAGAGATTATGTATTTATTGTGAGGCTGAGATAGCAAAAATTCCCTGGAATGGAAAAGAAAAAAACTCAACGCCTCAGAGATACAGGAATATTGGAGTAGATTTAGGATGTACAACTTGTATATCCCCCCCATTTCCATTCATGGAAGGCCCAGAGAACACTCCTTTCACCAAAGAATTACAAAACACATTAAATAAAGGAGCACCAGCATCCTTGAAAAGCTCAATACTGCCACAGAGATGGCTCTTTGATTTCAGTAGGGATAATGGAATCCCAGTGACAGAAACTAATTTAATTTAATTGCATTTAATTGCCACAAATGAGAGGAGTAGAATGACTTTAGTAAGAAGCAGGACAAAATGGTAATCAGAAAGTTTTGACCATAAGGATCTTTGTTAGTGGATAATTGATTATAATGTCCCTAGGAAAGAAATAGATGAGTAGCCTATTAAAATACTACGTGATTTATATAACTGGAAAAATCTCCAAATCTGGAGGCTTGAGTCTTTATGATGAGAATCATAGCCCCTTGATTGAAAGGCACCCAGGTCCCCTTGAATAAGCCCCCTGCAGCACATGTAATAACTATAACTCTTCCTCCAAGCTTTCCCCCATGGACCTGAGGCCAACAGATCAGGGAGGCTGAGCATTGAGAGAAAGGAAACACCCAGATCTTTTAGAGCGAGACACTCTGAATTGACACTGATTTTTGTGGACCGAAACACGACTGCAGTCCCCAGCCAAAGTGAAGGCTTGTAGTACTCAAGTGATTAATGGAGTTGGGCCCAAGACTGTCTCACAGTGGACCCCACTAGGGCTGGGATTTGCCCATGTTCATTTCCCAGTTACTGAATTTAAACCTGGAATAGACACATTTGGCAACTGGCAGAATCTCTGAACCACTGAATGAGGGATATTATGGCAGCAACTGCTAATCAGAAACCCTCACTTCTTTTACCAGCAGTGCTGAATTACTGAGAAAACTATAGAAATTGGTGGCACCATCAAGGATTTGGAAAAAGGAGAGTGGTGAATCCCATCATCTGCTTAACTCATTTGTTCAGCTGTGCATCGGTGACTGGATCTTAGACAGTGACCGTGCATCACTGTAAACCTAGTAAGATGACTACCGAGCAACTTCAGGCACTATTTAGTCTACCTCTCCCCCTAGCACAATTCTTTGAGCACTCTCAAGTTAGGAGCTTTCTTGATACACTTCTTCTGACCTAGGACTGAATCCCTGCCCTGACTGTGGAGTTCCCTGCAGACCTCATCTCCAGATTGTCACCTCCAAGATTCTCGAGTTCCCGGCACACCTTGCCACCTACCTATTCCTGGACTTCCTTGAGCCCAAGTGCTCATTTGTGACCCAAATGTTTCAGTAAGTTAACTAGACTTCCTCTCACTACCTGAACTGTTCTGTGCTCCTCTCAGACCATTCACCCCCACTCCCCACGCCAATGGCTCCTATAAACTCAGTTTCTAGTCAGTCTCCATCTACTTTGTCCATGTTGGCTGTTGACTTGTGAGTGTTTGGCTGTGTCATATGAGTGTTCCAGAAAAGCCAATCAAGATCCTTGTAACCACCTTTTAATATGAACAATGCCCTCAATCCACAAAGCATTTTGAACTTTATAAAGCATGTTACATACATTATCTCATTTGAGACTCACATCATTATATAACAAGTAGAACAGGCACTATTGTCTCAATATCAAAATAAAATAGCTAAATTGTAATGAGTTTAAGTGGTGACTGGTTCTAGGTCATATTCTTGAAAGATTCTCATACAATCATCACTTCCTTATATCCCACATTTATTGAAGTAAGGCATTCCTTACACACACAAATGCACACACATATACCAATGAGACTACTCTGGGAAAATTTTGACTTTTCTCATTTCCAAACCCAACGCTTAAGTTTACTCTTTATCTTGAATTTCTCTTTCAACTCTTGACCTGTGGACTACTCTCCCCTTAGAAATCTTTACTCTTTCATTCATTTTATTGACACAGCTCTCTCTAGATTCTTCTACCTCATTCTCATACTTTCTTCTTCTTCTTTTTTTTTTTTTTTTTTTTTTTTTTTATCTGAGTCATCCTGCCACCTGTTGGCAGCTCAGAGGCAGCTTAGCTCCGGCTGGGCAAGGGCATTGAACTGCTATTTCTCAGAGCTCAGCTTGCACTGTTGAGTGAGCTCTTAACCAACTGAGCCACTCGGCGGGCCCTTCCATACCTTCTCAATATACTTCATGGGACCTTTATCCTCTGCCTTGGCCCCAAACATAGGTTTCCTTCAGGAAAACTAATAGGGTCGAAAAACATTTTTTATTCAGCTCTCTCCCTTAGGGACTTCATCCATTTTCATGGTTTATAATTAAAAATATTAATACTTCCAAATTTCTATCTCCAGTTATGACCTCTGCCCTAAACATTAGAACCATATGACCAAATGCTTGTTGTCTCTGCTCCAGACATTTTAAACTCAGTATATCCACAGCTTGCCTTGGTGTCTTTTTCCTTCACACCTCCTGCTATACTTGTATCTTGATTTCAATTATTGGCGCCAACACTGACACAGTTACCAAAATCTAGAAACATGGAAATCATTTGCATTCTTTTATATCTAATCACCGAGTCCTACCATATTATAAGGTAGTGTCATAATTAGTGAGTTTATTTCCCATCTTGTTCCCTTTAGATATTTCCTCTGATGACCACCAGAGAGAATTGTATAAAATAGAAATCTTCCCAGGTCCCACTTTTGTATAAAATCATTCAGGGATTCACCATCTGTGATAGTTGCTTATGCTTTCAATAAATATTTCTACTTCTTCTCCCTTCTGGGCATGTGATAGGATTGCACTTCCTGGCTCTCATTCTGGTTGGTGTGGGAATCCATATGGCTATTTATGACCAATGAGTTTTTTCACTTTCAACTAATGCATTTAACTGTTGGTACAAGACCTTCCAGGGCTCTTTAATTCCCACTACTATAACCTGTAATATTTGAAATGGCAGTCCTTGATCTCTAGAATCCTGAGTGACAATTAAAATTGTCAATTCATGATCTACATGTAGTGTGAGCAAGGAATATACCTTTGTTGTTTTTAAGATACTGAGACATTTGGTTGGTTGGTTTGCACAGCACAACCTATCTTATCCTGATTGAAAGGAAACTTGGTTTCTAGAAGTAGGGTGCTGCTGAACAATACACTTAAGAAACAGGATTAGTCTGGGGACCTGGTGGTGGGCTGTGAAGAAACTGGAAGTAGTATGTCCACATCAAGCAGTGGTGAAACAATTGGTAAAACTGACAGGTACAGATAATGGGTTTAATAAATTGGTGGCATTAGAAGCACTGATTAGAAATCCAAATGTTAGTAGCATGCGTTAGCTGCTGTTGGCTACTGTAAGAAAGAGATAAACTTTAAAAATTGGCTGGTTTAAAAGTGAGGCTAAAATAAACAGGAAGAATGGAAACTTGCCAAGTTGGAAAAAGCAAACAGTTTCTCCTTTCCATTGGTAAAATATAAAAATGGGAGGCTTTGGGTGGCAAAAGTTAATTAGAATTCAGCCTTGCAATCAAAACAAAGATATGAATGTTAAACCCATGGATTCAAGGTATATCCAATAAATTCTTTCAGCTGGAAAAAAAAGTCTCAAGGAAAAGAGGCAAAAGGTGTGTCTCCCCACCCCAAAGGCTGATCAGTCAAAATACTCAGTTATGTTGAGAGAATGTTTGTGTGTGTGGCTGTTGGCACATTAAGATATAACTAAAATTAAAAAAATATAAGAAGCTGATTAAATATTTGAGATGGTTGTTATATAACCACAATCCTAGAAAAAGAGTATAATCTTCAGTGCCCACTTCAGATGCAGTCAAGGAGAATTAAGGAGAAGAAAAGAAAGGGAAGAACTCCAAGAGTGGAGCATAGGACCACAGAGAAACAGCCTGGGAAGAGCTTTTCAACGATCAGAATTAGAACTTAACTAAGGAGTGCCCTTTCCCCAGCCTGACCATCTCCATGGCAAAAGACTCTTATTATGTCTCCCTCACGGGATTTCACAAAATCTGCAAACCAGTAACTCTGACTTTCATTCTTCCTCTTTCCACCATCTGGGTGTATTTATTGTGATCATTTTACTCCTGTACTACCACTGGATACTGAGTTTGGAGAATGGGGCAGATAACTTGTCCTCTTAATCCAAAGTCTTTGGACCAAGAAGAGTGACATTCCAACCTAAGGCAGACTACCAGAAATCATCTCCTGATATAGACACTGCCATTGAGACCCTAAACTCAGCTGACACTATCACTAAATGGGACCTTTGGAAGGTCTCTGTTAGGGAGGAGCTGAAAATATTTTCCATGCTGGAGAGAGGACAAATCAAATATTTGGTAACTAGAAAGGCAAATTACTTTAGTCATTAATAATATCTGCCAGGTATATATAGTGTTCCTCCCTTTTGCACATGTGGTGACTGTGAGAAGTGACCTATGTCACCTCTAAGCCAGAGCATTTAGTTGCTAATGTGAAACCCTTCAGAATTCTCCTTTCCTTCTGACAAGGTACTTCCAGCATTTGTGATTTTTCAATAGCTTAGGTCCCTTAGTGACAATAATGCAGTCCCCTTGATGACCTGCAACAAACATGTAGTGAAAAAACAACCACAAACTTTTGCTTTAATCCAGTGAAAAATGGAAGTTGTTTGTAACCATAGCAAAACCGATTGCCTTTCCTGACTTATGATTCTCATTCACAAGCCCACGCTTCTCAGCATAACACACAAGATCACCCATGACCTTGCCTCTATCTACTCTCCATCCTCATCTTCTGTCACTCTTTCCTTTGGTCATTATATTCCAATAAGAGTTTCCTCTGCATATTCTGCATTTTCAAATTGTCTTTGTTTACCCCCATTTTCCTTGCTTATAACTCCCTTTTTTATTATCTTCTTCAGTTGGCTAGAACTTGGTTCAGCATCATTTTCTCTAGAAATCATTCCTTGATTTAGTTTGGAGTTCCTAAGAATAATTCTATTGCAGTTCCCACCATATTGGATTGAAATGATTGTTTACATATCTCATTCCCAGTTAGACTGTGATCAGCATGGCTAGGGAATGATCTATTCATCTTTGTGCTGCTGTACCTAAGATAGTACCTGGTGCATAAGAAAGGTAAAACAAACATTTACTTTTTGACTTAATCTAATTCTGCATGTGTTGGAGTGCCCGGTTAGCTCAGTTGGTGGAACATGAAACTTTTAATTCTGCATGTAAGTTAGCCCAATGTTATGACATCCAAATCTGAACTGTAAAGTGTAGCATCTGTATCTAGTACTTTCCTTATTCTCTCTTAATTCTGGCAGAGTGGTGAAGAATGTTAATTTATCTTAGTTGTTTGAGGGTTGATTGCTTCATTCACTCTATAATTACTTTTGTGATGGTATAAATGGATTTGTGTGATCTCTCTTCCCCCTCTCCCGGGGATCTGTCTACTGTGTCAAGATTAGGAAGGAATCTTTAGCATCATACCAAAGACAGAGAAATAAAAAGGTCAGACCTCTTTTGAAAAAAATAACACATAGGAGACATGTTTGAAGTTAACCTTAAATATGGACAAGCCTGATTTTCTTTTATATAAAACTCTGAGGATAAGTCCCAGTAAGGGTTTACCTTGTCAATCTTTCTACACTCCTGTTTCTCATCAGAACTCGAAATTCAATGTTTGGCAATTTCTCTAGAGCCTGAACTCTCAAAGAAACAGAATGAAGGAAGAAAAGAGAGTGACCAAGGAGTAAAATGTATAGAGCGGTCATGGGGAAAGGAGAGAAACTACAAAGCAGGGAGGCTTCTCTGAAGGACAGAGCAAAGGGACTTATGAGTATCATGATCATCGGAAAATGAGACTCCAGGACCACTGGAGAAAATGGCAAGATGAGTTGAGTGGAAGCCCCTTTCAAATTTTCACCTTCTCATGGTCAGAATCAGTTGGAACATGCCTTTCAAACCTTTTAAAATAAAGCAATGTTTGAGTACTCTTTGATTCCTTAGGTGTGTTTGAAGGCCTCCCAGGAGAGCACTCAATCCAAGAGGGAGCCACACGTCCTCCCCAGGACTATAGTGCCAGGCCTGCACTGACTGGGCAGGGACCTGGATATCAGGGAATAGTCCTGAACGGAACTGACAAGCTTCTGTCCTCAGGAGATATAAACTAGCATTTAGCCATTAACTGGTGTCAGGAGAGACAGTTCACTCATCAATCCTAGGATTTCTACAGCACAGTCCTTCAGGACCCCTGGAGCATCAAACTGTACCTTTTAAAAACCTAACTGGCCATGGGAAACATCGAGAAATTTCTAGAAGGTGGGGAAGATATACACACAGATGCATTTCCCTTAGAGTCTCCTCTAAATCCTTACTCCCTATTATCAAAGGAAACTCAGAAGAGCTGTGAGCTCTTTGACAAGAGCCAGGATGACAAATGTGGACTTGACTCAAAGTGCAAAAGATGGCAATATACTCTAGTGGTTAAGGTTCATGTAGATTTCGAGTCACATAAATTTGCATTAAAATTCTAGCTTTTCCAATACAGGCTGTGAGGTCTTAGGAAAAAGTCTTCACATCTCTAAAACTCAACTTCTGCATCAGGAAATGGGAATAATAACAGGACCTACCTTATAAGGTTATTGTAAAGATTAAATAATAAACTGCATTAAAGTACATTAATAAACTGGCTCACTATATGTATGCAATAATATTAGTTAGAAGTGGGAAGAGTAGTAGTGCTACTGTTCTTCTCATTATTATTTGTTTCTATAACAAATATCCCCCAAGTGCCAGATACAGTGGGGAGGCAACACAACCAGCAAGTTTCAACCTAAATGTCATTTCCAGAGGATACTTTCCTTCACAACTCACGTTAGGTCAGATTTCCCTATTACCTGCTCCCATCAAGCAGAGATTTTTGTCCATTTTGTTCACTGTGATGTCTCTAGCTGTTATCACACATAGTAGGTAATCAACAATACTGGTTTAATAAAGTAATAGCATCCAGTACTTCATAATGTGTACAACACAATTTCAATGAGCTATTTGTACAAAGTATTTGTTTTGTTTCTTTTTCTACTAGACTATGAACTCCAGTAGAGACTATGTCTGTCTTCAACACTGTGTCTACAGGCTGGATTAGCACAATGCCTGGTACAATTAAATGTTTGTTGCAGAAATGAATGAACAAATGAAAAAGGAAACAGGTGCTATGGCAACACATGGTCAACAAGGCATTTCAAAGAAAATGTCCCAGGGAACAAGAGGAGGAGAAGTGTTCTGGCCTAGGAAATTTCCTGTGAGGAAGAAAGGACATGGTGTAAAAACTCATCTGTTACACACTCCATGCTTCAGTAGCATCAGATGTTTTTTCTTCTTCCACAAAAATACATCATGCTCATTAATATCTCCACATACTTAGGGGAAGTAAAAAAATGCTCTTCTTCCACATCTCCATCTGTCAAAGATTCAACTCCTTAGCCAGTACAAGACCACATACCACCTCCATCAAAAAATTCTTCCTGATTCTCCTCAGCTCAAACGAAGTCTTCTTCATCTGTATTCTATCATATTTGCTACTATATCCACTGTGGTTAACCACGGGTGTCTGGCTCCCCACCTAGACTGGATGTCCTTGGAGGCACAACTCAATTATTTAGCTTTGTACTCCCTCAAATATTAGCAGAAAAAAAATTTAATACCTGTTTATCAAATTGAAATGAAACAAAAGCCAAGAACTGCCACAGCAGGAATTATAAAGTATGTTTTATTCAGTTTTCACATCAAGCTCACTTCCAAGTTCTCTTTATCTTTCTGGGTTGTTTTTCTCCAACTGCAATCACAATTCCTACCAACTATTTTACTGACATTGTGTGGATCAATACAGTAATATTACCTGGCAATTTTAAGCAGAGAGCACAGAAGGTACTCCTTTTTTGTTTGTAGAAATTGCACCGTCTTCCTCTTTATATTATTAGCTTCAATAGGAGACTGGTTAAAACAGCATCTGCTTCTTTCAATCTCTCCATCTGCCCCACCCTCTCCTTCTCCAATTCTCAATCTCTCTCCCCAAGAAGGAGATACTCTTTAGGATCTGTAAGCACACCAAAGTGAAAAATCTATATTGTTGTTAAATAATATACTATAATCTTCTATAAATATAAAAAACATTAAGCATCTGAATAAAATTAATTTAATGAAGCTAGGAAATATCGTACTCTGTCACTAGATTTTCTGATGTTTTGAGTATATTTTTATCACCTTTTATCTTTAGAAGAAAATAGTATTAACAATAAAATGCTTTCATTGAAAAACTGAGACCTGACTGAAAGTAAAGTTACCAGGGAACAAAGGAGAAGGTTGGGTATTCTAAGCAGTAAGAACTATGCACATGAAGGCCCTGAAGTAGGGGAGAACTTAGTGTCCTCAAGCAACCTTAAGAAGGGCAGGTGGCTGGACCTGTATAACAGGATATGAGTGAAACAAGATGGATTCTGCAAGGTAAGCAGGGGTCAGATCACTCAGTGCTTTGTTGGCCTGGTTAAAGATTTTATTTTCATTCCAAGTTATCAAGGAAATTTTTGAGTTGTATCTGTGATCACTGTGGCTGTTAGATAGGGAATGAATTGTTAGCGAATTTGACCTAGGAACAAGATAAATAAAAGTAGATTCAGATTTTCATCCAACAAATATTAATAAAGCAATCAAAAGCCTTCTCTTCACAGAACAATATCAAGGATAGATCGTATGTTGGTCCATAGAGCAAGCCTTAACAAATTTAAGAAGACAGAAATCATATTTGGTATCTTTTGCAACTACAATAGTATGAAATGAGAAATCAATAACAGGAGGAAAACTGAAAAATTCACCAACATGTGGAAATTAAGCAGCATACTCCTGAACAACCAATAGATCAAGGAAGAACACAAAAAGAAAATCAGAAAATATCTTGAGACAAACGAAAACAAAAATACAACATACCAAAACTTATAAAATGCAGCAAAAACAGTTCTAAGAGGGAAGTTCATAGTGATAAATGACTACATTAAGAGCAAAAGAGCTAAAAAAAACAACCTAAATTCATGCCTTAAAGAATTAGAAAAAGAAGAAACTAAACCCAAAGTTAGCAGAAGGAAGGAAATAACAAAGATAAGAGCAGAAATAAATGAAATAGAGATGGAAAAAAATAGGGAAAGAAACAAAGAAAATAAGATTTTGTTTTTTGAAAAGATAAACAAAATTGATAAACCTTTAGCTAGAGCAGGGGTTAGCAAACTTTTGAGACAGAAGAGCCAATCCTGTACCTCACAACAATTTAAAAATTATTCAAGTCATAAAACAAATGAAATCACCATTATGTGAATAATATCCTTTAAAATTTTTATAAATGAAGCTATGATAGTTTTATTTTCATTTTCAATTTTACTTCAGAGCCACATGTATGTACCCAAAGAGCCGCGTGTTCACCGACCCCTGAGCTAGAGTGATCAAGAAAAAACGAGAGGCCTGAAAGAAACAAAATTATAAATGAAAGAGAAGATATTACAACTGACAGTGCAGAAATACAAAAGATTATAAGAGGTTACTATGAAAAATAACACGTCAACAAATTGGATAACCTGGAAGAAATGGATAAATTCCTAGAAACACACAAACTGCCAAGACTGAATCATGAAAAAATAGAAAGTCTGAACAAACCAATAGCAAGTAGAGAGATTAAAGCTATAGTCAAAAGCCTCCCAGTGAAGAAAACCCTCAGACCAGATGGTTTCACTGGTGATTCTACCAAACATTTAAAGAAGAATTAATGTTAATCCCTCTCCAACTCTTAAAAAAACTGAAGAGGAGTAAATACTCATAAACTCAGTCTACAAGGCCAGAATTACCCTAATACCAAAGCCAGATAACACTATAAGAAAAGAAAACTATAGGCCAATATTCCTGATGAATATAGATACAAATATTCTCAACCAAATTCTAGCAAACAAAATTTAACACAATTGATAGCATTTTTTTTTTTTAGCTGAGCCATCCTGCCACCTGTTGGCAGCACAGTGGCTGCTCAGCTCTGGCTGGGCATCAAACTGCTGTTGCTCAGAGCTCTTAACCAACTGAACCACTCGGTTGGCCCTTAACAGCACACTAAAAGGATTATACATGATGATCAAGTGAGATCAATTTCTGGGATGCAAGGATGATTCAACATACACAAGTTAATAAATGTGATATATCACATTAATAGAATAATGGATAAAAAGCATAAGATTCTCTAAAAAGATATAGAAAAAACAAAAAATTTGGAAAATGTAGCATCATTTCATCATAAAAGCTCTCAATAAATTAGGTATCAAAGGAACATACCTCAATATAATAAAGGCCATATATAACAAATGCACAGCTAAAATCACACGCAATGGTAAAGAGCTAAAAGCTTTTCCCCTAAGATCAGGAATAAGACAAGGATGCCCACTCTCACCACTCTTATTCAGCATAGTAGTGGAAGTCCTAGCCAGAGCAACTAAGCAAGAAAAAATAATAAAGGATATCTAAATCAGAGAGGAAGAAGTAAAATTGTCTGTTTGCAGATGACACAATCGTAAGTGCCATAAGGACTCCACCAAAAAACTCTTAGAACTAATAAATTCAGTAAATTTGCAAGATACAAAACCATCACACAATAATCGCTTGCATTTCTATAAACTAACAACAAAATATCTGAAAGAGAAATAAAGAAATCAATCCTACTTACAATAGCATCATAAAGAATAAAATATTTAAGAATAAATTTAACCAAGGAGTTGAAAGATTTGTACAATGAAAACTGTAAGACACTGATGAAAGAAATTAAAGAAGACACAAATATATGGAAATGTTGTTGGAGAGTGGGCCTTTCTCGGCGCAAAGTCCAGGTCCTTGGCAACTTGAGCAAAGAATTGAATGAGATACCAGAGTAAAGCAGTAGAATAAGTAGTTTATTAGAAGAAATAGTACATTTAGAAATAAAAGTAGACCTGAGTACTAGAGGATGGCTCAAGGGCCCATTACCAAAGTGTTGAGGGGGCACACGCAAAGGTGAGGCTTAAAGGGAAGAAGCGGTAAAAAGGAGCAGGGAAGAAGCAGCAGCAGCCGCAGCAGCAGAAGCAGTAGCAGTAGCAGCCCGGGCTTCCCAGGACTTGGGGTTTTTATCCTTTTTCTCCAGGATGGGCTGTTCTTTCTGGGCGTAGGACCATTTGATTGGCACTTGTGATTAACAAGAGGTACTGCATAGGTGTGAGTGACTGGTCTGATCTAGTTGGATATTTTGTGTCCATTTGCTCTTCCCGCAGGGGTAGGTAATTACAATACAACGGGGAGTTTTGGGTGGAGAGGGAAAGTGCCTCAGGCGGTTGCACTCTGTGGGATGTGTAGGAATGTAGAGACCCAATGCCTGCCTCTAACTGCCTGTCTGGTTTCTCCTTGAGAGATGTGATCCTTATAAAATCTCTATGGGGAGCTGAGGGACAGGAGGTCTCTTCTTCTGTATCTGCTTCCTGCTGGGCAGGGGCGTAGAGCTGTCCCTGCCTATTGGGGGTTCACGGAATTCTCACCTGAGCTGGTCTCAGATGAGATGAAGGGGTCTCAAGCTCCACCTGGAAGACTGTGTTGGCTTCTTGGCTTGTTGGGGTATCCCCTGCATCCTCAAGGCTCCTGAATGAGGACAAAAATATAAATATGTTAGTTCTTATGATACTTGTGGCTATTCAGTCCATCACTCAGGTGGAGTCAGTTGTCTGGACACAGAATGGGTTTGACATTTAGCTTCCTGGCCTGGGGGATGTTAGGAAGTCTCAGGCTTTCAACTAGTTATCTGAGGGGTAGAAGACTTATATTGTTTCAGATTCAGGAACTAATTTACAAAGCAATTAAGAAGCAAGGGGGATCTTCTGTCCAAGATTCACAAACTGGTCAGAAAAGCAATCAAAGCACAAGAGCTAAGAAACTAAAGAACTAGGGAGGAGACTTAACATTTCTATAGAAAAGGAAACATTAAAGTTTTTCAGTGGTGGGGGTTGGTGCTGCTCAGTTGGCCCGTAACAGAAAAGTACCCCATGTTCATAGATTAGAATAATCCATATTGTTATAATGTCCATACTACCCAAAGCCATCTATAGATTCAATGCAATTCTTATCAAAATTTCAACAGCATTTTTCACAGAAATAGAAAGGGCAACCCTAAAATTTGTATGGAACTACAAAAGACTCCAAATAACCAAAGCAATGCTGTGAAAGAAGAGAGCTAGAAGAATAATGCTTCCTGATTTCAAACTATATTATAAAACTGTCATAATCAAAACAGCATGGTATTGGTATAAAAACACACATAGACCAATGAAACAGAATTAAGAGCCCAGAAATCACCCCATACATATATGGTTGCCGGGGCAGACAGCACCCTGGTGTCTGACAAGGCCACCTTGAAATAAAGATCCACACTCAGTACTGGATGTCTGGGATGCTGCCTTATGGTTGGTCATGTAATATCTCCTGCCTCTGTGAACCCATGTGCCTTTACTCCACATCAGATCCTATAGGAGACAGTACTTTCACTGCATGTATGGCAAGTCCCTGTGGTGTCCCAATGAGAGCTGGCTGTATAAGTCAATGATGGGCATGATCTTCTAAGAGAGGGGACAACCCAAGCCAGGCTACCCCTTTGGGGCCCCAGGACTGAGAAATAGGGGACTCAAGCCCCTTGGAAACTGAGGCTCAGGCCTCTGGCCACATAGGCCAAAAAGTCTGTCTGTGAGAAATAGATAGCCTCTGTGAGAAACTGGTGTTATCATCCATCCTTGCCTATGCAGCTGTGAAAGGTTTCCTTGGAGATCGGGAGACCAAGATCTCTTGGCCATGAGAGTTCTGATAAGAGACAGCTGACTGACCATGAAGTATTTTAATTAACAGCCTTGTTTTAACTCTTTGCTTTGTACATTGCTGTAGCAACAAAAACTGAAGCTTTGACTGAGAAACAGATGTTCCCCTCTATTGCAATAATATGCAGATCTTCGTAGGATTGGAAAAGTTTGAGACTCCTTTTGCTACTAAGTATTATTAATCACATAAAAATAGACTTCAGATGGGTTTTGCCCTAAACTCAGCTACTGCTCGTCTCTTGGCAATAGTTCAAGTATACGCCCTGTAAGGTAGTCATGGTAACCACTCTTTAGATGATAAGTAAAATCCTTGAACAGGCCACAGTGTACCCTGGAAAGATACAATTACAAAAAAGTAAAAGTTCTGAGAAAGAGAAAACATCCTGATCATGTGAAACATAACTTGTAATTGAGTAATGTTCAGAAGCCCCTATAAAAGAAAACCGGCTGTAATAATAAAACGTGACACTCCTGTGAACCTCTTTCCAGTGTCTCCCTCCTTCTTTTTCCTCACCGACACCGTCCCACCCGAGGGAATCCCTGGTCCTCGCAGGGGCTGGCTCCCCGCATATGGTCAACTACTATGTGACAGAGGATCCAAGAATACTCAATGAAGAAAGGATAGCCTCTTTAATAAATGGTGCTGAGAAAACTGGATATTCACATGCAAAAGGATGAAATTGGACCCCTACCTTATACCACTCACAAAAATTAACTCAAAATGGATTAAAGACTTGCAAGGTGTGATCAAAAGATAGGATGAATGTTTAAATAAAAACAATTTATTACAGTAAAAGACACATTGCCATTAATCCCTCTCAGAATACTCTTCCTCACTTTGAACACACTTATTCCATCGTTCTTGCCATTTTCTGAAGCAGTTCTGGAAGTCCTCTTTCATGAGTGTCTTTACTTCATCTTCCATCATGACAACGTCTGTGTCACACATCACTTCTGGTAAGGCAATTTCTGTCAAATAAAAACATTATGGTGTGTCCTCATCCACCTTATTCACTGGCACTGTGCGACTTCTGGCTCTTCCCCAAAGTCAAAATGACCATGAAAGGAAAACGTTTTAAATTGATTCAGGACACTGAGACAGCCATGACAGCACAACTAAAGACACTCATGAAAGAGGACTTCCAGAACTGCTTCTGAAAGTGGCAAGAATGATGGGATAGGTGTGCTCAAAGTGAGGAGGAGTATTTTGAGGGGGATTAATGGCAATGTGTCTTTTATTGTAATACATTTTTAAAGTTTAAACATTTACCATATTTTGTGATCACACCTCATAAAGGTTAAAGACCTGAAACTATAAAACTGCTAGAAGAAAACATAGGGGAAAAGTTCTTTGACACTGTTCTTGGTAATAATTTCTTGCATATGACACCAAAAACACAGGCAACAAAAGCAAAAATAAACAAGTGGGACTACATCAAATTAAAAAGTTCTCACAACAAAGAAACAATCAACAAAATGAGGAGGCAATCTATGGCAAAAGTAAATGAACAAGCAACATCAGATGAGGAGTTAATATATAAAATATATAATGAACTCATATAACTCAATAGCAAAAACACAAATAATGTGACTTAAAAATATTTTTCTAAGAAGGCATACAGATGGCCAACAGGACAGCAGAGTATGTTCAACATCACTAATCATCAGGAAAATGTAAATCAATTCAGGAAGACTTTTGCACAAATATGGACACAATAGGCTTTTACCAAAGTTGCAAACAGAATTCAATGGAAAAAGCATAATCCTTTCAACAAATGATGCTGGAACAACTGAATACCCATATGGAGAAAAAAAATTAAACTTCAACTTATACCTCACATCTTGTTCAACAAGTAACTCAAAATGTATTGTAGACCCCAAATGTAAAATGTAAAACTACAGAACTTTCAGAAGAAAAGTTTTTTGACCTTGGGTTAAGCAAACATTTCTTAGGTTTGACACCAAAAGAAAGCATCATTCATTCATTCAAAAAAAGGACAAATTGGGCTTATTCAACATTAAAACTTTTTTTGCTGCAAAAGACAATGTTAAGAATGAAATAACAAGCTAAAGATTATAAGAAAATATTCACAAATCACATATCCAACAAAGGACTTGTATATGAAATATATTGAAATCTCAGATCTCAAGAGTATGAAAGCAAATATAATATAAAATGAAGAAAAGATTAGAACACCTAACCAAAGAATATACATGGATGGCAAATAAGCACATAGAAATATGCTCAACATCACTAGCAATTAACAAAATGCCAATTAAAACTGCAACGAGACATCACTATACACTTATTAGAATGTCTAAAATGAAAAAGAAGAGGAAGTAGAGGAAGAGGGCAAGAAGAAAGGGGAGAAAGAAAGAAAAACAGGAAAAGAAGCCGACAATACCAAATACTGGCAAGAAAGCAGAGCAACTGGAAACTCACAGACTGCTGGTGGGAGTGCAAAATAATACAGTAACTCTGGTCAACAGACCGAATGAACTTCACCATATATAAATTTAAAAATATTTTGGAAAAAAGAAACAGGATGGTAAGTAGAGAAAGATGTGGGGTCAACAGCATTTTAAGATGGGAGATATATCTACGTGTTTGTACGCTGATAAGAATGATCCACTTGGGAGAGAAAACTTATTAATGGAGAAGAGAGAGCAAAGAATTCCTAAAGCAACTTCTTCAAGTAGGCAAGGAAAAAAGGGATCTTGGCAGAACAGAGATGTTGGCATTTGCTAGGAACATAAATTATTTGTTAAAAGTAAAGAGGAGGGGGCCGGCCGAGTGGCGCGGCGGTTAAGCGCTGGCTTGGGAAGCCAACGGCCCCGGTTGGGTCCCACATAAGAGGGCCAGTGACACTGCCCTAAAAAAAAAAAAAAACAGGAGAGAAGGCAGAATATTGGGATAGATGCAAGTAGGTGAGTAGGTGCAGTGTGTGGCTTCAGTTCTCTTCTGATTGCTTCTATTTTCTCATTGAAATAAGCTGAGAGTGATGTGGGGGAGGAAACATTATATGAAATTATCACCTAAGTGTGGGAGAGTGAATAGACTAGGGGAATATATTATAGGTGGATTCAAGGAATATTTAGTGACTCAATAATGGTGCAAGCCTCTGGAAACTAATTCTTACCCAGCAGAAATGTGTGGTTTTAGTCTTAAATAGAGAACCTCTCAAATATAGTAGTATTAACTGGGACCATAACCTGTATTCATGATAATTAGCTCTAAATAAAAAGGACCTTCTGGCCTCAGAAACCACAGAAATAATCATTCAAGATGAGAAGCATCCGGATATAGTCTTCTGGAAATGTTTAAAAACATACGACTCATATAAACAGATATCAACACCCCAAGGGAACCTCGATTGATTATTTATTACTGAAATGGAAACCAGTCAATCATGGAACATGGAACATGACACAGGCTTGCAAATAAAAATATGTTACAGACAAAGCAACTAGTTGGAGGGGATTACTTAAAACCCAGCCACATTCAGGGTCAAATTTTACCATGTCTATAATTTAGCTCTTTTAATTTTAGAGGGGAGAAAACCTTAAGAAGATATGCAGAGATAATTAATACAGGTGTATCTTGTACATGCATCTAGAAATAATATAATTGAAAACCACCAGGAATATCCTGGGTAAGGTACAAAGGAATCACGCATCATGACTATTTCAAGGACATTCCACTGAGAGTTCCCAGAGAAATTAAGAGAATTAACTGTTAAGCAGTATCCAGTTGAAAATGCTATCTTCAGAAGCAAACTTACTCTATCCAGAAACCATCCCCAAAGCAAAAGATTGAGAGCTGGGATTTGAAAGGTAAGTGAAATGAGGTTCATTATATGGTTAGGGGAAGATAGCCAAAGTGTTTTAGGTAAGACAGATCCAAACTTACCATTGCCAAATTGTCCTTATAAATTATGAAGTCTCATAAGGAAATCTGGCGTATCTACTTCCATAACCATTACTACTAAATGGATAAATGATGTATGGAAGCCATGCTCTGAAGTCACATTAGAATAATTTAGAAAATGGCAGCAGATGACTACCTTGCCCAAGTGAGTTGCCTTTTTTAAAATGTATGGATAAGGCCGGCAGAGTGGCGCATTGGTTAAGAACTGGCTTGGGATGCCAGCAGCCTGGGTTTGGATCCCACATATGAGGGCCAGTGACACTGCCCTCTACAGCTAAGGTGGTGAACAACAGCTCCACCAGGAGCTGGGCTGCAAGGCCTGGTGATGGTGTGGGCTGCAGCCCCTGCTGCCATAGGCTACAGTGAGTGGTCGGCAGCCAGCGTGAGCTGCCAATAGCCACGATGAGCAACAATCCAGAGGCCAGCAACTTATCTGCCTCATCCTGGAAGAGCGCAATGACGATACCAACATGGGCCAGTGAAGCAATATCCTCCACAACTAGACTGAAGAACAAAAAGACAGCAACTTGTCTGTTCCCCTTCCCCGATTCCCCAGTGCTGTTCCCCTCCCCCAATTCCCCAATAAAATCTTTAAAAAAAATAAAAAAATCTATGGATAAATATAAGAAAGAAAAACAGGCACTCCCTCCTTTACCCCCCACCCCCGCCTTTGTCTTCAGTTTTGTACAGGCAGCTAACGGGGAGAGGATGTAACTTTTATTATGTTATCACCACAGAATACTATACGGTTTTATTATAGCTTTTAAAAATGAAATCATTAATGGAGTCAAATAGTCTGCCAATCAATTCATTCTCAATATTACTTTTTTTATAGTTCATTATTTATTTATTTTCTCATGATAATCAATATGACTTCATATTACATGGGTTTCACTATAATACTCAACAGGCAATGTTGACCAACTGTTTTACTCAAAAGGTGACATTACTGTAACCCTCTAAGCAATGTAACATAAACTCCTGTGCAGGACTTATTTTGCACTGCACTGTGTGGCTATGTCACATGATAGCCTACCTGTCTGCCTCCATACACCTCTCCATAAAGACAGATCGTAACTTCAATATTATGTGTACTATATATATCCCTGTTTGGCACCAAAGGATGGCAGGTTAGTCAATGATGGGTAAGATCCCATGAGAGGGACAACCTAAGCCTGTGGGTGCCAGTGGGTAGCAGTGGGTACCAATAGGAGGAATCACGAGTTGACAGAAATAGGGCGTGAACCCCTTGCTTCAGGGTATGGCAGCCTGCCTGTGAAATGACCTATTGATATGATAATATCTGTCCTCTGTGCATTCTTATCAGTAAGCCTTGGCAGAGGAGGTTCTGTCTCTTAAGAGGTGCATAACAATAACCTTATGGGACCTCCGATAATGGAAGCTTGCAGGTGTGGGTGATTTGGTCTTGAGCTATGTTTTTGGGTGTGAGACATACAGACTGCAGAAGCTACATTGACCCTTGCTTATGTGTAAGATAATAAAAGGAACAGTCAGGCCCAATTCAGGGCTCCAGTCCACGAGGATGGTCCCTTGGCCCCAAACTGTTTTCTCTCCTATTTTGTGTCTCTCTCTCTCTCTCTTTTCCTTAACCTTTCGCCGTCCCTTCTCCACACCCACCTAGCCGGTTGTGTAGGAGGTGACATGGCTAAAAGGCAAGAATTTAATGGCAACAAAGAAGAATGTCAGACAAGGATATAAAGTGATAAAGTCATTCCATGCTAAATAACAGAGAACATCCTGCAATTGTTTCTTTGGTCTCGCAGTTGAATAAAACTGATGGTAAAATTCTTGTCCTGAATGATAGCTATTGGGAATCCTTTATGTATGGTTGAGGGCTGGGGGGAGGAAGGGGAGGAAGGGAGCAGTGAATTAATTAGCTTGGTTCTTACTCTGTAATTAAGAAAAACAATAGCTCTCTTTATAAAATTATTTTTCCCTGATTTCAAGGCATTGCTTTAATTGATGTTCACTGGATATTGCCTCAGCAATTAACAGACGATGTTTATTTTTTTTCCAATCTGACTTAAAATGCTTTATTGGCAAGTCAAAGCCTACCATTCTCACACACACACACACACACACACACACACACACACACACACACACACACACACATGCACGCACGCTCCACAAAACTCAGCTACCTAAAAGCATGGCTGAACACTCAGAGAATATTTATTAATCGGACCAATTTGATTTAAGGACAAGATTTTCCATCTTTTTTTCTTTTCCCTTTCACTTTGCATTTTTAAAACTTTATGACAAAAAGGGTCTTTGGGTTAGTGGATTTCTTCTTTTGAGAGTAGCTTTTCCTTCAGCATTATGCTGTTTCTTCACATGGTAGATTTTTAAGCAGTATAGAATTATTCCTTTAAAAACTCTGACTGAAACTGTCCACAGGTTCGTTGGGATAGTCTGATGGCCAAGGGAGAATTTCTGACAGTCAACAACAATGAAAGGTTGCCCAGAATAACAGCATGGGTCCTATCCCCCACTAAGGACATAACGTAAAGGGGAGAGAAACATGCAAATATGTGCTTGTAAAAGTATAATTGGTAAAACCATGATACTTGGTAAAAATTAATTGATAAAAACAGCAACCCCAAATTTAGAATTTAGGTTTAATACCAACCAGTCATTTACTTATTTGGACACACAATTTCCCCACAAAAACAATGTCATAGGTGGTGTTTGGGATGTAAATGTTAGCTTATAAAATTCTTTCAACACATGAAATAAACGTTCAAATGCTTCATTTTATTTAAACATAGTATTAGCTAGGACAATTCAGTTTGCCAGCAGCAGAAATGAACTTGAGCTCTCACAAGCACAGAAGGAAATTTTATTATAAGGATATAGGAATGCTTTATGAAATCCTGAGACCTGAGGATATAGCTGAGTCCTGCAAAGAACTGGATAGGCAACTTGGCTTTCTCTCCAACTCCAGGCCCTTCTCTTAGTGATCCACTTTACTCTTTTCTCTTTTGCTCCAGATTTTTTTTTTTGTGAAGAATACTCGAGCTACTGCTTGGAGTACGGACCATAGTGGGGCAAACCAGAAACCCGACCAACAATAGCTCTGGTCTTTAATCCTCTTGTTTTCTGAGAGGACAAAATTCACAGATGATAACGATTCAGAGGAGGTGTGACTGAGGGAAGGTATGGGAACAGTATGTGGAGGTAAGTGAACATTGTAACAAGTATAGACAGACAGGCAGAAGGAAATTGGGGATGATAGAAACATGCAGGTGATAGTAGGGAAGGAAAGAAGGTATGGTACATAGCACTCTCCTAATTCATCTAAACCAACAAGTTACCTAAATTCAGGTAAGCTAGACATTATGTACCAAGCAGAAGTATGCAGTGAGAAAATTTGTGGTTAGGATCCGAGAGTCTAGATTTCTTGGGCAATCTATTGTGGCCTCACAGCAGCCTCGCCGTTTGCCTCCCTGCATTCGCCCATAACAGCAGAGCCTCACTGGGACAGGATATTCACTATGTTTATGGCAAAACCCCATGGGACCCTAAGAGAGAGGGCAGGTCAGCCAATGATGGGCAAGACCCTAAATATGTGCATTAGGGCAGCCTAAGTTAGGCGCCGTCCTTGGGTACCCTGGGAGGAATCAAGGAGGTGAAGCATGTGGGGCCTAAGGGCCTGTGAACCCTTATCTGCAGAGCTAGCAGCAGGCTGGAGAAGATAGAAATCTTCCTAAGAAGATAACAGCAGTTCTCCCTGCATTCTTGCCTCAAAGTCTCATAGTGAACCATTATCTGTTCCCGTAGGAGGCAAGGTTGCATTGATCAAAGGGTCTTTCGGCTGAGGTGGTCTGTAAGGCATAGGGAGATTTGGCTAAATTCTTGGCTGACGCAAGTGATTTACAGACCTCAGAAAGAACAAAGCCCCTTCCCTATTTGTACTACAATAAAAGCTGCAAGCTGACCAGATTCAGGACTCTTGTACATCAGACAGAGTCACCTGGCTCACATTGCTTTTTAAACTAGCCCTGTCTCTTGCTCTTTATTTCTTTTTCTGAGTCCCCGCCGGTCCTCTCGAGGAAGCTAGACCCAGCCGCGCAGAGATGTGACAATCTATACCCTAGGGCCTAAATAATGAGCTCCATTTAGGTTTTTGTTCCCTCACATGGAACTGGATATATGACTTGTGAAGAACCTTCCAGTTCTTATTCATTTTTACTGTAAATAAAAGTTACAGAACTAAAGATTACACTTTTGTCCTAGAAGTCAATCCAATTACCACTACAGATGCTCTGAAACTTCGAATGAAGTCCACAAAAAGAAAAGTTCTGGACCTCATCAGGAAATATACTAAGTCAAATAGAAAACAAAATTCTATCCTGATTAAAACTCATAAAGAATTTACATGGGAAGTGCCATGTGACTCGGGTTAATGAATCTCGAAATAAACATAACTAAGTCGAGGAAGGTCCAAAAATAGAAAATTAAAATGATAAAAAATATGTGCTTGAACACAGACTAAAATAATTTAGGGTCTCCCTTTAGAAAAGATTAAGATTAAGGGTCTGGATAGATAAATATCCTTAAAAACATTGATAAGGTAAGCATGGATTTCATCAATTTATCCCAAAGTATTAGAGCTAAGCACTCTCTTGATACTTGAAAAAGCACTTTACGTAGTGGCCCGATATGAAAAGTGTCTTCACTTAATCAGAAAATATAGATTCAGGAGAGTGTGGAATAAAAAGTTAATGAATCAGAGAATACTGTGCTGGGTGGGAGACTCAAGAAAATTTTTCGAAATCACTTTTTAAAAATCAAAATTCAATTAAAGTGAGAAAAAACAATGGGACGGGTCTCTCAAATACCATGAAAACAAATTGTATCTTTTACACTCTTTGGGTAAAATGCACCTTTAAGAAAAGCTCACTAATTTTTGGACCATCATTAATTTTCAAACAATTGTTATATGACATGTCAACGACATGATATGTCAATGACAGAACACAAGGTACCCTCAAGTGCTGCCATGGATGCATAAGGTACCAACCGCCAACATAGCTGGAAAATTGGTAGTAGGACTATATAACTATAGGCTCTTCAGTTCCTTTGTCATGTACTCAATAAATAAGAGAGTAAATTTCAGACTTAAAGGCTGAGCACCAGAACCCACAAAATGTTTATTAAAAATCAATTTGATTGTATGTATGTAACTTCAGTTAAACATGAAGGATTGAATGCATTTTGTTTCCACGGCTCCTTCTGAAATTCACTAAAACGATAGTGAAAAGATTTTAAAAAGTTCATAAGAATAAAGTTAACCTTAGAAAGAATGAGAGTGATGCAATTCTGGAAGCTAGAAGGAAGAAGATTAGAGAGCAGGAAAAGTCCCAAAAAAG
Organism: Aselliscus stoliczkanus; assembly: GCA_033961575.1. Lineage (NCBI taxonomy): Eukaryota > Metazoa > Chordata > Mammalia > Chiroptera > Hipposideridae > Aselliscus > Aselliscus stoliczkanus. Next base: position 38,367,868 of record CM066733.1, read on the forward strand.
GAAACAGGAAGCTGGCTGTTTCAGATCTCAGAGCCCAAGAAATTCTCAGAATTGAGAGGCATCATAGGGGTGCAGTTGGGGTTAATATAGGAGGATGGTTAAAGAATTTGTTTAAGAAGCTGTTAAAAACACAGATTGTGTCCTCCATCCTCACAGAGGACTTGGAGAGGTAAGTCAGAGAGTCTCTTTAGGACCCCAGGGAAACTGCAAAAGAAAACCCATTAGGATTACTGTATTTTGCTGTATATAGTGTGCACTTTTTTGCCCAAATTTGTGAGGGAAAAATAAGGATGCACATTATACATGGGCAGTACTAATTCTATATCTATGTAAATGTTTTAAATTCTTTTATTTATGCTTATGAGTTAAAAGTGTAACTCTAGGAATCAATAACGATATCCGTATGCAAAATAATACCCTGGAATATGATCATTGGTTTTGTTGAACTTATGACGAACTTGCAATGACGAGTTCTTGGCCTTCTAGGATGCTTACATATCGTAAACTTGTTACTGGTACATACAATTTCTTGTACCTTGTATCTATTCTTGTGTTTTGTAATTATTTGTTACATGAAATTTCTTGTACCATAATATATTAAAAAATAAATGCTAAAATTCTTTTATAATACCAACAACAAGTACCTAAATGTAAACCAATAAAAATTTGAATTAAAAATTTAAAACGGAGGGCCGGCCGAATGGCTCAGTTGGTTAAGAGCTCGCTCAAGAGTGCAAGCTGAGCTCTGAGCAACAGCGGTTCGAGGCCAGCCCGAGCTGAGTTGCCGTTGAGCTGCCAACAGGTGGCAGGATGGTTCAGCTAAAAAAAAAAAAAAAAAATTTAAAACGAAAGTTTTTTTCCCCCTGAAAGTTTGTGCCAAAAACGTGGGTGCACATTATACACAGGCAGGTATTATACATGGCAAAATACGGTAAGTGAATGGCTATATACTGAACAATGAGATGTTTGGGTCCCTTCTCCCATGTGTCTCCAAGAACACTGGCAGACAATTTTTATCTTCCAGACAAGAGATTGAAGGAGTTGTTTCTGAAGTAAACTGATCAGCGCAATTGTGTGTGTGTGTGGGAGTGACCTACAATATCTGTCAGCATGCGTCCCTAAAAGAGCAAAGCCGGAGAGCCTTCAGTGAAGACAATCTCTCCACCTTTCTCTCTCTCTCACCAATTGGCATAGAGCTCCCGATCAGCTTTCTTTTTTATTAAATGTACTGGGTGACAATGGTTAGTAAAGTCACATAGATTTCAGGTGCACAATTCTGTAATCCATCATCTCTATATCACAGTGCTCATCACCCAGAGTCAGCTCTCCTTCCATCACTATCTATGTGACCCTTTTTTTTCTAGTGTTTCTCTTTCAAATGTGAGTAGGTAAGTGAGGAACGTCAGACATTTCAGAAAAGCCTCCAACATGAAGCATACCAAAACAAGCTGGGAAGGCAGAAATAGATGCCATAACAGGAGCCAAATATTTTAATTATTTTCTTTTAAAAGAGAAGAGAAAACACCATATTTATGGAAAAAAAAAGAATGGCAATGTTTTAAGGAACACTCAAAGATCAAGAAAAAGTTCTTGGAAATTAAAAATCAGAGATAAGAAATGACAAACTTAAGAGGTAGAGGATGTGATCAAGAAAGTAAAGCAAAGAGAAACAGAAACCATGAGGGGAAAAAGGAAACTTCAAGGGCCAGTCCAGCATGTCCAGCAGCCAAGTGACAGGAGTTCCAGTAAGAGAGAACAGAGGAAAGGGAGGGAAGGAAATGACCAAATAAATAGTTGGAAAATGCCTCAGAACTGAAAAGTTTGCGTGTCCACATGATGAGTACTTAATACAATGGACAGAAGAAAGCTCAGGCTAAAGCAAAAGCATATATCATCAGGAAATTTTCAACACTGAGAACAAAACGAATATATTAGAAGCTTTCCAAGAAAAAAAAATAATAAAGCAGGGCACAAACAAAGGATCAGGTGTCAGAGTGACATTAAACTTCTCACTGGACTTAAAAACACAGTAGAGAAACACCTTCAAAACCCTGAGGGAAAATTATGTCATCCTCAAAGAATTCTTAGGCAAAAATATTTTTGGAAATGTAAGGCATCAAAAAATTTATCTTCTATACATTCTTCTTCAAGATACTAGAGGAGGTGCTCTACCAAAATCAAAGAGTAAGCTACTGTATTAGTTTTCTTTTGCTGCTGTAACGAATGACCACAAACCCAGTGGTTTAAAACAACACAGATTAATTATCTTACGGTTCTGGAGGTCAGAAGTTGTAAAATCAAGGCAGAGTTGTGTTCCTGCAGGGGGCACTAAGGGAAGATGTGTTTCCTTGCTTTTTCCAGCCTATAGAAACCTCATGGTCCCTTATTTCAAATCCAGCAACATAGCATCTTCAGATCCCACTATGACTCTGATGCTGACTCTGCTGCTTCCCTTGTTCACATATAAACACTCATGCAATTACATTGGGCCACCTGGATAACCCAGGACAATCTCCCCATGTCAAGGCCCTTAATCACATCTGCAAGGTAAGTCTCTTTTGCCTGTAAAGTAGGGGCTGGGGTGTGCGCATCTTTGAGGTGTCATTATTCAGCCCGCCATGCCCCCAAAAAAGGAAGATGTGAGACCCAAGAAACAGAGCTCCCAATTTTAAAAAATTGGAAAGTGGGGTCTCAGAAAGATGAAAAACCGACCACTTAAGATTACAGCAAGAGGATGGAGGGCTCAAAGAGAAAGGTTTCCAAGAAAAAGTTGAAACTGATAGACTACTTAATGTGTTTTGGGTGTGTAGGAGGAGATTTATAGTGCTGAGGGGGAGTTTGGGTATGAATTAATGACAGGTAGGTAAAAAAACAAATCAAATTTTAAAATGAGTAAATCAGTAACAGTAAGACAAAAGAAAGAATATGGAATCATAGTAAACTATATAGCTCATATGTGAATAATATTTCTATCATGCCCCATCATAATGTAAACTCTGAAGATCTAATTGACAATAGATCTAACAGATGTAGATTAATAGATCTAAATTGATGGAATTAAAGCTAATGATACAACTATTTTTAAAAGAAAGTGGGAGAAAAGAGATGTGGGAAGAGAGTATAAGAAAGAAAGTATCCTTTGCAATAGAATAAATCAATACATACCACAGAAAACTGAAAAATCAAGAAATAGTGTTTCAACCTATAATTTTGATGTAATGGAGGCAAAAAAATCAAAGAAAATAACAAAGATTGAAAGCGGTTATTCCCGAGATGTGGGAACTGCAGGTGGGGATGAGCTTGACTGAAGACAGTTTTTCTTCCTTTAAAACTCTTTTAGAGCTATTTGACTTTTTAAACGTTTTGTAGATGTAGCTTGATAAAAATAAAATGGAAAACGGAGAGAAGGATAAACTTCAGATAGAAAAGAGACTTGGAAGTTTTTTATGTACATTTATCCTGGGTGAAATTAGAGTATACTTCACTTAGGTTTTGTTATGGCTTTGGAAGGATTTTACTTTTCCCCAAACTTTTTGATATATTTGAAAACATTTATTTCTAATTCTTAATAACAATGAATAAAATATCAACTATTCATTTCTCAGCTCCAAACTCGCCTCCTCTGGAAGGTCTTCCCGTGCCACCCATTTGAGGTAGTTTCCCTCCGCAGTTACAATCAAATCACCTCTCTTTATTTCCCTCACAGTTCTGACCATTATCTGACACTTTCTTGCTTGTTACCTGTTTAGTTGTCTGCTAATACCTGCCTCTTTTCTCTGAATGGAAACTCCAACGGAGCAAGGCTGGTCTGCCTTGCCCACTGATCTATCCCCAGGATGTAGAAGAATGCTGGCCCTTAGGACCCAATCAATATGTAATAAGATATTCTTATATTATTATATGATTTAGTCCTTTCCCTACCTCCTTTCCCAATTATTTTTAAAACTACATCACTAGAAAATGGATTCATTTTAAATCTATCCCAGAGACCAAAGCATATGCAGTAGGTAGAGTTTGGGACTAGAAATCTCATTGCCAGGCTTGGAATCTCGGTTCCATCCATTTTTAGCTGTGTAGATTGAAGTTTAACCTTCTTTCTGGAAGTTGGCTACCTCAGCTATAAAATGATGTTATTTTTAATGGCCATGTCACAGGAGTTCCTGAGGACTTCTCACTTCGTTTTTGATGTAAGAGAAGAGATGAGTTACTCCTTCCCTTTCGTCCTTCACACCATCCAGAGGAAGGCCATGTTCACACAGAGTTAAGAAGATGGTTTGGCAAATGCTGGGTAATGTTAGGGAACAGAAATAGCCACAGCTGGCCTTTTAAAATTTGTTTGAAGCTCAGGAAATATTTTTTTTCTAGTCATCCCCATAATCTAGGTCCAGGAAGAATTTCTTTATCAGGTGGATCTTAAACAAGAGCTCAAGTGAAAAGTGGGTCAACCTGACCTGAGAGTTTATGCAAAGAGTAACTAACTCTTCAGAGGAAAACTCCAAAAGATAGGAAAGAAACCAAAAGAGCCTAAAAAAGGAAATACCATATCAGAATAGAAATAGTAATTGACACAAGACATGTACACAAGAAACACTGGCAAAGAAATGGTAAGACTTATGAGAAAGCAATGATGCCTTTATCAATAATCTGAGCTGAGAGATATCAGAGGATCTAAGGAAAACAAACCGGTTAAGTTGTACTAAATAAAGCCAGATGTGTCACAGCCTATCATGTTAGGTAACAAGTGTAATGAAAGAAAAAGAAAGGTTCACCTGGCTCTTAACTGTCACCTCTCTGGTATGATTTGCTCTTGAGGATAAAAGACAAATGGGTAGCTCTGATTATAAAAATAAAAAAAAAAAGAAAAGAAAAGAAATATCCTCAGGAACTTCCATAATACCCTGTGGCAGAGGCAAAGGAATGCTTTGAAGTAGGAAACAACTAGATCCAATGAATTTTCTCAGAAGTAAAGTATCTAATTTCCTGCAAATATCCCAAGTCTGAGGCAAAAGGACAACATTCTGTGCTCTTCCTAGGATGCATTATCACAAATAACTAAGAATCCCCATCAGAACACAGTCTACAGATGTATTTTTTAAAATTATATTGTTGTTTTATTATTATTAAATTTTCAGAGTTCTTTATCTATCCTGGATACAAATCCTTTACCAGAAATTGTTTTAAATTGAAGTAGAATTGGTATACAACATTATATTAGTTTCAGGTGTACAACATAATGATACAACATTTGTACACATTGCAAAATGGTTACCGTAATAAGTCTTGTTACCATTTGTCCCCATACAAAGTTACAAATTTTTTTTTTCTTGTGTTGAGAACATTTAAGATTTACTTAGCTCCTTTCACATTTGTAATATATTACAATATTGTCGTTTATAGTCATCATGCTGTACACTACATTCCCATGACTTATTTTATATCTGGAAATTTGTAATTCCTGATACCTTTCACCTATTTTGCTCACCCCCAAACCCCTCCCCTCTGGCAAACCCAAACAGATGGATGTCTTAAGAAGACAACAGTTATTTTCAGCAAGGCAAGATACCACAGGCGCTGGGATTCCCCGAAGGTAATTGTTTAGCTGGGATAAACATTTTCATTTGTTTGTAGCCTACAGGCCAAAGTACATGGGGAAAAAAGAAAAAAAACACTGAGTGTGACCTGAGTTGTTTCTGTTTCGCCAGGAAAAATGACATTCATTCTGCCATCAACAGGGCGACTGGGGCCTAAATGAGTTTTTAAGAGTTAGGCTCTTCAGCAGGAGATCCGCGCGGGCGCGCGCCGGCTCTGAGGCAGAAGCCTTAAACCCGGGAGGAAGGGAAACAAGAAGACTCCCGCGGAAACGCAGCGCGCCGGGCAGAGACACAGGTCCCAGAGAGACGCGGAGCGGGGATCTTAGCCACACCGTAGGGTGCGCGCAATTCCCTAAATCCCGGCAGACCCTTTGGGAGAGCAGCAGGAACTCCGCTGGAGCATAAGAGGCAAAGGCCTTAGCTTAAAACAGTGTTGGAACTGTGGCTTTGTTTATTTTTCTGTTTTTTATTTTTTTTTCCTTTTTCTACTCTTGAACAGAAAGCAAAAAAAAAAAAAAAAAAAAAAAAACAATAACCCACCCACTCCCACAAACTTTGGCCCCCGCCAAGACAGAGTCTTAAACTGACTCCTGAAGGGAGCAATAGGGGCAGACTAGGAAGCTATTCCTACCTGCAGGGGGTTGAGAATTTCCACCCCAGTAAAGGCTCCAGAGTGAGACTACCTAGCCCGCCCCCACCTTTAGGCAAGGCTTAGGAGGCAGGGCAGGTTCACCTGCTGAGGCACTAATTAACAGATTCTTAGCAGCAGGCTTTTGGTAGTGAGGAATTCTTTAATTCTCCACAGCTGTTAACCGAAAGGGTGCCCAGAGACACTCATTGAGCCTTTGGGGGTGCAGCCTGCCTTGGGACAGGCAAAAGCAAAAAGGCAGTGACTTTGTAAAAACCACCAATCACACGTCACAACCACACTCAAGTACAGCAAACCTGCAGTGCCAGGATCACGCTAGGCATCAGGTGGCCTACTGTTCCCACAAGACGTACAGGAATTTTTGTACAGCAGACAAACTGAAGAGAGCTTGGTGGACTTTAGCCTAGACCGGCACGGTATTTTTGGTTTGTTTGGTTTTATTCTGTTTTGTTTTCCCTTTATTGGCTGCTTATCTTGGTTGTTTTTGGTTTTTATTTCTATTTCATTCTTATTATTTTGTAGTTTTTAATATAGGCATATATAGGTGTATATAGGTGAATATATGTCCATATATATGGGTGTGTAGACAAATATATATATATTTTTTTTCTTTTTCTTTTTCTTTCTTTTCTTTTTCTTTTTTCCCCATCCTCACTTTCTGTCTTATTTTATTCATTCTTCTCACTGCTATACTTTTCCTCTTTTCCTTTTTTCTGCAAATTTTATCTTTTTAATTTTTATTCTTACTTTTTTATTATTATTATTTTAGTTTATTTTTATTTTTTACTTTTTAGGTATAGCTAATCGATTTCTCATGTTTATTCTATTTTTTATTTTAGGATATTGTAGTTTATTTTGTTTCCTCTTCTGTTATTATTGTGTGTGTGGTTTTTGTTTTGTTTCTGTTTGTTTTCTTCATTAGTATGATTGATATTTCTGTACAAGTTGACTGTAGTTTGATGGTTGGTTTTTTTTATTTGTGCAAGCATTTGGTTTCCTTTGGTGACTGCGGAGGTTGTTCTTGTTGATCTGTTATGCTCTAAAATCACTCTGCAGCTGTGGGTCCAAACAAACAGACACAAGAATCATCACACCCAGAGGCCAACTTTAGATAAAACCAGAGCATTTCTGGGTTTGACATACAAGAGTCACATCCAAAAGGAAGTTGCTACAGGTACTAGGACCCATAGGGTCCAAGTTTCATCAGAGGGGTCAATCCTCTCACAGCAGCTCATAAACTGCAGACACTGCTGATTCTCACAGCTAATCAATCTGGGAGTCAATCCCACCTACTGACAAACCAAAAGTAATCAAAACTAAAACTTCAACAAGTGAGGATGCACGACACAAGGAACAACTCAGATACAAGCACAGGAGAATAGGGAGACTGAGTAATTCAAATATAAAGGACACACACCATATAAGTTTACCCAGAAAAGACTGAGAAATCTGGGAGATTTATCTGTTATATTGAAGCACACACAAAGAGTAAGCCAGAATGGGGAGACAAAGAAACATAACACAAATAAAAGAACAGAAGAAACTTCCTGAATCAGTGGAAATAGAGGAAATAGAGGTAACCAACCTCTCGGAGACAGAGTTCAGAACACTGATTATTAGAATGTTCAAGGAAATTAATGAAAATATAAAGAAGGATAGAGAAATCATGAAAAGCAAACAACTAGAACTTAAGAACACAATTACTGAATTAAATAACAAACTTGATGGAATCACTAGCAGATTGGATGAAGCAGAAAATCAAATCAGTGACTTAGAAGACAAAATAGCAGAGATCACCCATGCGGAACAACAAAAAGAAAAAAGAATGAAAAACATGGAAAATAGTTTAAGAGAGCTGGGGGACAACATCAAATGCAATAACCAACGGGTCATTGGAGAAGAGAGGGAGCAAGGGATTGAGAATATATTTGAAGTAATAATGTCTGAAAACTTTCCTAACCTAGCAAAGGACATTGAAATACAAGCCCAGGAAGTGCAGAGAGTTCCAACCAGGATGATTCCAAACAGGCCCACTCCAAGACACATTATAGTGAAAATGGCAAGGGTTAAGGACAAAGACAGAATACTTAAAGCAGCAAGGGAAAGGAGCAAGTTACTTACAAGGGTACCCCCATAAGATTATCAGCTGACTTTTCTGCAGAAACTTTGCAGGCCAGAAGGGAGTGGCAGGAGGTTTTCAAAGTGATGAAAAATAAAGGCCTACAACCAAGATTGCTGTATCCAGCAAGGTTATCATTTAAAATCAAAGGCGAGATAAGGAGCTTTGCAGAAAAAAATAAGTTAAGGGAATTCATTACCACCAAGCCAGCTTTGCAGGAAATGCTAAAAGGGCTTCTTTAAGTAGAAGAGAAAAACAACCTATGAAAGATACGAACACAAATAAGAAAATGGCAATAAATACACACCTATCAATAATCACATTAAATGTAAATGGATTAAATGCTCCAATAAAAAGACATAGGGTGGCTGAATGGATAAGAAAGCAAGACCCCAGCATATGCTGTATACAAGAGACTCACCTCAGATCCAAAGACTCATACAGGCTGAAAGTAAAGGGATGAAGTAAAATATTTCATGCAAATGGTACTGAGAAAAAAGCTGGAGTAGCGATACTTATATCAGATAAAATGGACTTTAAATTGAAGAATATAACAAAGGACAAAGAAGGACACTTCATAGTAATGAAGGGATCGATCCAACAAGAGGACATAACTCTAGTAAACATCTATGCACCTAACATAGGAGCCCCTAAATATATAAAACAGATATTGTCAGACATAAAGACAGAGATCAACAGTAACACTATCATAGTAGGTGACTTCAACACCCCTCTGTCACTAATGGACAGATCCTCCAGACAGAAAATCAATGTGGAAACAGCGACCTTAAATGACACATTAGACCAGCTGGATTTAACAGACATTTTCAGAGCATTTCATCCCAAAGCTACAGAATATACGTTCTTTTCAAGTGCACATGGAACATTTTCTAAGATAGACCACATGTTGGGCCACAAAACAAGTCTCAATAAATTTAAGATTGAAATCATTTCAACTGTATTCTCTGACCACAATGCTATGAAACTAGAAATCAATTATAAGAAGAAATCCGGGAAGCTGACAAATAAATGGAGGCTAAACAATATGCTATTAAATAGTGAGTGGGTCACAAATGAGATCAAGGAGGAAATCAAAAGATACCTCGAGACAAACGAAAATGAAAACACCACGACCCAAAATCTCTGGGATGCTGTGAAAGCAGTCCTAAGAGGGAAGTTTATAGCAGTGCAAGCCTACCTAAAGAAGGAAGAAAAATCTCAAATCAACAGGTTATCCTTACACCTAAGGGAACTGGAAAAAGAACAGCAAAAGAGGCCCAAGGGGAGTACAAGAAAGGAGATAATAAAGACCAGAGCAGAAATAAACAATATAGAGAACAGAAAAACAATTCAAAAGATCAATGAAACCAGGAGCTGGTTTCTTGAGAAGATAAACAAAATTGACAAACCTCTAGCCAGGCTCATCAAAAAAAAAAGAGGGAGGACTCAAATTAGCAAAATCAGGAATGAAAGAGGGGAAATGACTACAGACATCACAGAAATACAAAAAATTCTAAGAAATAACTATGAGCAACTGTATGCCAACAAATTTGACAATCTGGAAGAAATGGATAATTTTCTAGAAGCATACAACCTTCCAAAGCTAATGCAAGAAGAAACAGAAAATCTAAATACACTGATTACTACCAAGGAAATTGAATCAGTAATTGACAAGCTCCCAAAAAACAAAAACCCTGGACCAGATGGCTTCACAAGTGAATTTTATCAAACATTCAAAAAAGAACTATCACCTATTCTTCTCAAACTATTCCAAAAAATCCAGAAGGAGGGAAGGCTCCCAAACACTTTTTATGAAACCACTATCACCCTGATTCCAAAACCAGATAAAGACATCACAATAAAGGAAAACTACAGGCCAATCTCCCTGATGAATATAGATGCAAAAATTCTCAATAAAATCTTAGCAAACAGAATTCAGCAATATATTAAGAAGATCATACATCATGATCAAGTGGGATTCATCCCTAGTGCGCAAGGCTGGTTCAACATCCGTAAATCAATTAATGTGATACACCACATCAACAAAATGAAGGATAAAGATCACATGGTCATTTCAATAGATACAGAAAAAGCATTTGACAAAATCCAACAGCCATTTATGTTAAAAACCCTTAGCAAAGTGGGAATACAGGGATCATATCTCAACATAATAAAAGCCATATATGACAAACCTACAGCTAACATACTCAATGGGGAAAAGCTAAAACCATTCCCCTTAAGATCAGGAACAAGACAAGGCTGTCCACTTTCTCCTCTTTTATTCAACATAGTGCTGGAAGTTCTAGCCACAGCAATCAGACAACAAAAAGAAATAAAAGACATCCAAATTGGCAAGGAAGAAGTAAAATTGTCGTTATATGCAGATGATATGATACTGTATATAGAGAACCCCAAAGACTCCATCAAAAAACTATTGGAACGGATAGAGGAATTCAGTAAAGTAGCAGGATATAAAATCAATGTTCAGAAATCAGTGGCATTTGCATATACCAATAATAAACTAATGGAAAGAGAAATTAAGAAAACTGTCCCATTTACAATTGCGTCAAGAACTATAAAATACCTAGGAATAAATTTAACCAAAGAAGTGAAAGATCTGTACTCAGAAAATTATAAGACACTGAAGAAAGAAATCATAGAAGATACAAATAAATGGAAACACCTACCATGCTCATGGATAGGAAGAATTAATATAGTTAAAATGTCCATACTGCCTAAAGCAATATATAGATTCAATGCAATTCCTATCAAACTACCAAGGGCATTTTTCACAGAAATAGAAAATATAATCCTAAAATTTATATGGAATCATAAAAGACCCAGAATAGCCTCGGCAATTCTGAGAAATAAGAAAAAGTTGGGGGAATCACGCTACCAGACATCAAAACCTACTACAAGGCTACAGTAATCAAGACAGTTTGGTATTGGCATAAAAACAGGCACATTGATCAGTGGAACAGAACAGAGAGCCCAGAAATAAATCCAGGCATTTACAGACAGTTAATCTATGACAAGGGAAGCAAGAATTTACACTGGAGTAAAGATAGTCTGTTCAATAAATGGTGCTGGGAAAACTGGACTGACACATGCAAAAAAATGAAACTGGACCACCTCCTTACGCCATATACAAGAACAAATTCAAAATGGATTAAAGACTTAAATGTAAGACCTGAAACCATAAAACTCCTAAAAGAAAATACAGGGAGTACATTTGCAGACATTACCCGGAGCAATATTTTTACTGATACATCCCTACAGGAAAGGGAAGTAAAAGAAAAAATGAACATATGGGATTATATCAGACTTAAAATTTTTTCACAACAAAGGAAACCATTAATAAAACAAAAAGGAAGCCTACCGAATGGGAGAATATATTTGCCAACGATACATCTGATAAGGAGTTAATATCCAAAATTTATCAAACACTCATGAAACTCAGCACCAAAAAAACAAACAACCCAATTAAAAAATGGGCAGAAGATATGAAGAGACATTTCTCTAAAGAGGACATACAGATGGTCAACAGGCTTATGAAAAACAGTTCAACCTCACTGGTCATTAGGGAAATGCAAATAAAAACCACCATGAGATACCACCTCACTCCAGTCAGAATGGCTATCATCAACAAATCAACAAACAACAAGTGCTGGCGGGGCTGTGGGGAAAAGGGGACCCTGCTTCACTGTTGGTGGGATTGCAGATTGGTGCAGCCACTATGGAAGTCAGTATGGAGGTATCTCAAAGAACTGGAAATAGAGCTACCATTTGACCCAGCAATTCCACTCCTAGGTATTTATCCTGAGAAAACCAAGACACTTATTCAAAAAAAGTTATGCACCCCTATGTTCATAGCAGCACAATTTACAATAGCTCAGACTTGAAAACAACCAAAATGCCCATCAGTAGATGAATGGATTAAGAAACTGTGGTATATTTATACATTGGAGTATTACTCCGCTATAAAGAAGAATGAAATCGTGCCATTTGCAATGATATGGATGGACCTAGAGACTACTATGTTAAGTGAAATAAGTCAGTCACAGAAAGACAAATACCATATGATCTCACTCATATGTGGAATCTGAAAAACTGTATGAATGAGCAAAGTAAACAGAAACTGTCTCATAGATATAGAGAAAAAATCAGGGTTGCTAATTGGGAGAGGAATGGGGATGAGGGAGAGGGGGAAGGGATTAGACAGCAAAAATAGGCAACTACAATATTGCCACTAGGATATGAAAAACAGTTTGGGGAATATAATTAATAAAGTTGTAAATATTCTGTGGAATGTCATATGGTCATAGGTCTTGTTAGGGAGACCATTTCATGGATGGAGTAGAGGTTTGATCACTGCACTGTATAACTAAAGCGGAGGTTGTATACCTACTGTAATTGAATATATATATATAGTCACGGGATGTGGATTACACTGTGGCAGAGAGTCAGAGGAAGAGTAATAGATGTATATGATATGGGGGGGGAGTGGGGTGGCGAATTGGGGGTGGGGGGGTTGTCACTTTGAGGGGTAAAATGTATAACTATTGCACTGTGTTGTACACCTGAAACTAATTAAAAATAAATAAAAAACAACAACAAAAACTAAAACCATATTTTACTTAAACTTAACATGAAGTGGATTTTGTTTATAAATGCTGGTGGCTTATACTGAGTTCAGTGCAACCTCTCAATATGAAATGTCTTATGTTAAAGTATACAGTTTTAAAAGATGTAAAACCGAAGTTATATATACTATAATTTTATAATCATGGTGAATATATGTTCTATTTTATGGTGGTATTTTTCACTACAATATAACTCTTAATATTGTTCTTAATGGTGAAGGTTCATAATACCAAGGTAATTTGATATTAAGTATGGGTCAATATTTTGTTTATTCTCTATAAAAAATTTAATCCCGTGGGCCAGCCGAGTGGAGCATTGGTTAAGCGCTGGTTTTGGGATGCCAGCGGCCCCGGTTCGGATCCCACATGAGGGCCAGCAACACTGACCTCTACAGCTAACAACACTCCATCTGGAGCTGGGCTGTGCGAGCCCCGGTGATGGAGTAGGCTGCAGCCCCTGCTGCAGTGGGCTGCCAGGGCTACAGTGAGTGGCTGGCAGGCAGCGTAAGTGGCTGGCCGCCAGCGCAAGATGCCAATAGCCACGGTGAGCGACCATCCAGGGGCCAGTGACAGATCTGCCTTATCCGGGAAAAGCGCAATGACAATACCAACAGTGAAGCAACGTCCTCCGCAGCTAGACTGAAGACCAAAGGGACAGCGGCTTGTCTGTTCCCCTTCCCCGATTCCCCAACGCTGTTCCCCTCTGCAAATTCCCCAATAAAATATTTAAAAAAAAAAATTAAAAAAAAGAAAAAAAGGGTTAGGCTCTTACTCATTGCCTACTGGGATTTGCCGCTATTAAAATAAGATGACCATGAACAGCTTGCTAGAGCAGTTGTCCTCACAAATGAGTATGATCAGGAGGACGCAGGTGTTTTAGGGAGTCAGCAGTCACTCATAATGCAGACACCTGTGGAATATCTGCCTCTTGTTGGGCATTATGTAACATATGAGAATTAACAGTAGATAAGGAGAAAAACTTTCCTTCATGGAACATCCAAGTCAGTGGGGAAAAGAGACAAGTTGGCAGGCGATTGGAGGTGGTTAGGTACCTAAGGCTGGTCAGTGCCAGGTCTCTGTTCATCTGACCTTTGCCACAGAGGCCCAGTGGCTCCATTTAGGTCACAAACAGCTGAGCACACAGGGTAGAGGCAAGACAGTTCAGCGTTCAGATGAGATTTACCAGCCCCCGGTAGTAAAATAACTCAAAATGTATCTCCTACTGATACTGGCTCAAGAGTATCAGCACTAAATATTAAATAATTACATATAACAGCATTAGAAATTAGTAAGATAGGACTCTTGGTTGAATACTTTTCAAGTATCGACACAAGAAAGAGACAGCCAATGGTAAGCAGTGAGTAAGGCAGATGGAGGACAGTAGACTTCCGATAGCGTCTTCTCCCGTCACCTCCCCCAGCCTCCCTTCACCCAACGCCGACAATTTCTACTGGTCTAATAGAGAATCAAAGGGAAATCATTCTAAGAAGGGATTTTTACATGCTATGGCTCAGCTCTCTCCTTGAATCCTTGTATCATAAACACTGCAACACTTAGACTGGGTCAACTAGAAGTAAACTGTTCCGTGATGTTGTCTTTTTTGAAACTTTCTTGTTTGGTTATTTATTATGTCCTTTGCTTTTACATAGTATATGTTTGTGTTTTGCAGACATGTACGAGTATGACAGTTCAATTCAATGAAATTTGAAGATAAGGTTTGAGATGGAAAAGGAGGTTTCTAGTTCTAGGTCTATGGACAATTCTGATAAGGAAGTGGTAAAGACATAATAAATATTTATGATAAACACTTGTGAGTCATTTTGCTGCTCTTGTGCAATAACAGATACAGATAAAAAAATCCATCTTTATAACAAAAGCTTCTTAACAATGGGTTTTACATGGACTGGTAATCTAAGCTGTTCTTCCATTGCATGTGGTCTGGGGCAATGAGCTTTCAACTGCTGCGAGTGTTCCAGCAAAAGTGGAAAAACACTGAGCCACAAATTACAGCCATTTAACAAGATCCTGATTATTTTAAACGACAATTGGAATTCCAAAACACAGTAAAGCTTTTAGTAAAGATTCAGGAAGCAAGTTATTTAGTAACAGACTTATTTCCATAAAAAGGAAAAGTCACACAGTTGATGAGAACATAGTAAGACCAACATGTAAAATTATAGTAAATAAAACATTAGGGCAAGACACAGTGTGAGAAATTGAAAGGTTCCATTCTCAAATAGTACCAGTCAATCACTATTGATGACATATTACATGAGCCAAGAGGTTTCATGTAATAAATTTAAATGAAACTGCTTCTCTGTCTAGGTGGATGAGTCATATTTCACCAATAAATTCATGCAGCAGCATTTGTAGGATTTGTATATAATGGTAAAGTTCAAGAAAACATTGTCTGCTGTGAAAATCTGACCCATGGGTGAAAAAAATGTTCTGGAATTAGGTAATGGTGTGGTTGTACAACCATATGAATATACTGAAAATCACTGAATTATACAATTTGAAGTCATGGATTTTATGGTACGTGAATTATACCTCAATTAAAAAACTAGCTTCCTCCCAAAAGCAGAGGCCAAGATAAATGAAGGAAAAAACCCAATTTAGGACACAACTAAAATGGCTTCCTTACTCAGTCCCTTACCCATCCTCCCGTGGCACTCTTCTTCTCATCAAGGCCTTTCTGTATTATACTCGTATCGTAGTTAGTTTGGTATTTTTCCAACTAGATTTTAGTGTGTTCAGGGACTTTTATCTCTAAGACATAATTCTTCTGGCTGAGTATTAACCAGGAATATTAACCAGTTTCTATTTTTGCCTGGGTGGCTTTGTCATATCCTCACCGCAGTAGCTACTGAACCTTTAGTAACAGAATTTGGCCCCACCTAACCCATGTTCCACCAGAAGCATGAGGTTATGGGATGTGCTTTTCTAACCAAGTTCAGCTCTTTGACCAAAGGAATTAATCAGATAGACCAAGTTCAGTGTGAGTCACTGTAATGTTTAATTTTATATCAGCTTGACTGGGCCATGGGTATCCAGAAATCTGGTTAAACGTTATTCTGAGAACATTTGTGAGGGTGTTTCTGGATGAGATTAACATGTAAATTGATAGAGGAAAGCAGAATGAATGGCTTCCCGAACATAGCTGGGCCTCACCCAATCTATCGAAAACCTGAACAGAATAAGAAGGCCGAGTGAGAAAGAATTCTCTCTCCCTGTCTTTGGGCTGGAACATGGGTCTTACCTTCCAATGCAGACTCAGACTAGAGTCACATCATTGCTCTCTAGCTTCTTCACTGCAGATCTTGGGATGTTTCAGCCTCCACAGTCACATAAGCCAATTCCTTATAATAAATCTCTTTACATGTGTACATATGTATGGATGATTGAGTCTGTTTCTCTGAGGAACACTAACTAATATAGTCACCCAGGAGGAGACTGAATCAGTCTCTAGAAGAGTGATGCATGTGGAGATCAAGTAATTTTGATGTGCACAGGGCGAATTAAAAGCCATGGTGTGCACAGGGCAAATTAAATGCCCAGGCCAGGCTCCATCCACGTTTCCCTCCTCTTCTGGGGATGCCTAAATCTGGTGAATGTCCCCAAACTGATGCAACTCCAGCAAACATGTTAGTGCTTTCCAAGCAACTGATCTGTCCTGAGTACACGTACCAACCCAGCTTGTTCCTGGAATCATCCAAATTAATGGGATGTAATGCCTGGGGACCCAGTGGACTCTGGTGTGTATGCTGCATATGAACAACTAGAAGTGCAGTCACAACGGCCAAAGGCAAATTGCTCTCCTTCCTAGAGAACGCACCGGCTTTCCTCCACACTCTTACAGCCTTCACCTCCCAAGGGAAGGCTGCAGCCCACCACCAAAGCTAAAGCTAAAGTCCTGACTTGTCTACTCTGCTCAAAATATCCCAACATGTGTAGTGCTTTTCAAGTAAATTCCAATTTTAAGAAAGGACTAATATAGTACAAATATGAGATTACAGACTATCTCAGAGCACAGAAAGAATGGTCTCTCAGTAGAAAGACATTGCCCAAAATCCCATCTGAGGGGCAAAATTAAACTTGTCAGGTAAATGTGGCATTATAATTTCCAAAATTCCCCTGTAACTTAACTAGTGTTTCTGTTCCTCTAAACAGTGATAATTCCCTCTTCACGCTAGTAAGGCTGAGGTTTTCTTAGACCAGAGTTGGGTTTTGGGAGCACCCCTAGGTGAGAAAGTCACTTGAAGCTCTTACCTAATGGAATAAGTCTTTCAAGAGTCTTTTTTCTTGGAAATTTTCTTGGAAATTTCCTAGTGTCTTCAACTAATTATCTTTAATAATATTGTCCAGGTTGTTTGTTTGTTTGTTTTTAAAATTGTTTGTGGATGGAATTTCCCTACCTCTTTCTTTTAAAAAATATATATATACTATTAACTTTTTTTTCCTCAAATTTTTATTTTTTTAAATTGGGTAACAGTGTGTTTTCTCCATGACCCATTAGCTCCAAGTCAAGTCATCGTCCTTTAATCTAGTTGTGAAGGGCACAGCTCAGCTCCAAGTCCAGTTGCCATTTTCAATCTAGTTGTGGAGGTGGGGTGAGGGTGGATGGGGGCGCAGCCCTCCATCCCATGCAGAATCGATCCAGCAACCTTGTTTTTAAGAGCATGCACTCTAACCAACTGAGACACCTGGCCGCCCTGCCCCACCTCGTTTTTCTACCATTACTGGAAGTCTCATTCTATTTAATTTTGGAATTCGTTTGGAAGAATTAAGCTGTTAAATGTGTCCCTTAATTCTCAACAATGACTGCACAGTTACCTTCAGGGGAAGTGGGAAAAAGCAGAAGGAAGCAAAGAGGAAGCAAGAGGGAGACACTTCAGCAACCTTTTCAAAAGAGTTCTTAGGCAATGATGTCACTCTCACCAAAACTGTGTCAGAGCAGCCTGAGAAGCTAGAGAAGTAACTAATAAAATTCCCAAACTTTTGTCCACCTCTGTGCCCTTCGTATCTGCTATATTTTAAAAATAATAATTTCTCTTTCTCTCATTAGACCAAGGAATTCTTAAGTGGAGCTGGAGAGTACTAAAGCACATTTCTTAATCTCTGCAGGAAGCAGCTTTGCCCTTGAAAAACTTCTCAGAACTTTCTGTCCAAGATGCCGCACTGAGATGGCTTGCTCCCCATCCTCAGCCTAGCTGATCATGATAGAAGAATGGTTCTCAGATCATTTCATCTAACTTGAGTCAATGATGAAAACAAAAGGAGAAAGGAGAGAAATGACTCTGTGTCCTGCATTCAGGCTGCCTGAGTTCAACATTGGTACAGCTCTGTTTAGCTGAATGACCTTGTACAAATCACTAAACCTCCTCAAGTGCCAGCTTCTCTCTTTATGAATTGGAGGAAAAACAGTACCTATCTCATAAAGTATGCTGAGGTTTAAATGAAATCATTTGTCTAATGCACTCAGTACACTGTCTCATGTCACAAAATAATTCTGCGATAGTCACTAGCTATAATTATTAAGGAAAGGGAAAAAACGAGGAGAAAGTTTCCAGTACTAACCTCTCTGCCAGCAAGGCAGAGGTCTGAAGACTAGAAGAAGTGTTGATTCGGGGCTACTGAGAAATGGACCCGAGGAGAGAGGGCGCCTGGTCCGTTTACATAATGGCCTGCCACCTGCCACTGTTGGGTCTCTCCTGCTCTGATCACCAAGAACACTCACGATATCTTCACAGTCCTGCTGGGGTTTCAGCATTTAGTTTGGGAAACAATAACCTAGAAAACAGAGTCAAAGGCTTAGTGGCTTCATACTGGAAGCATTTCCCAAAGTCTGAAGTTTTCCTTTCTGCCAGTGTCATCTTTTTCATTTTAATACTGACAGAATCTTGGCACACTAATTCTTTATCAGGGCACTTTTTTTTTGATGCTTTCTTGTTATGTTAACACATAAAACATGTCAGTGTTTCCAGAGGCCACTATACCTTGACTGAAGCATTCTATGAAATGGAACCTGGTTTTTGGGATGCAAATATTTTAAGGGTATTTTCACAGTTCTAATTATGAAGTTTTAACACAAAATTTTGTAGCTAAAATTTCACATGCATAGAAAGGAGAATTAAATAATTCAGTAAACAAATGGCAAATTCCATTTTTAAGAATTAAATCACAATGTCAGGGTCCTATCTCCAACTTTGATATGCAGACAGATCCAAAGAAAGAATATTTCATAAAGTGACCTCCGAGTGCTCTCTTTCTCCAAATAAGTTTGCCACTATTTCAAACCCTTGAGATTTTGCAGAATGTGAACCAAACTAGAGACAAAAGATTATTTCTAGAATACTCAATGCCTCATGATAAAATTATTAACCTAATTCTAATTTCTCAGAAGCTCATAAATATGTAGAGAACTATCCTTTCAGTTTGGCATTATCCCAAATCACCTCAAACCAGCAAAACCTCCAGAAAACATAAACAGATTAATATTAAGAGCCAAACATTACATTTGAACAAAGAAGGGCCTGTATAACCTTTATGATATTGCCTGTATCATATCATAAAAGTTCCTAGGAAAAGTGGATTTTCTGTGTGATATATATATATATTTCCCCAATTCCATAAAACTAATGCCTTCTATTTTGGTTATAAACTCCAAGGTTTTTCAAATAAAATCAAATAGAGCAATCACATAAAGCTATGGACATTTCAAGTTTATTGTTTAACATTCACATAATGTGTACTATGTCCCAGGCCATGTTCTAAATGTTTTTAAATATTAACTCATTTAATACTCCCAACAATCCTATGAGGTAGATGCTATTTCTATCATCCACATTTAGAGATGGAGAAATAGATGCAAAGATGAAGATGAGGCACAAATAGGTTAATTAAAATGAATTCCAGGTTTACAGTTGGGGCCATCCCCCATCTAAGGCAGGAAGATCAACTCTAGGCTCCAACTGGTTATGAAAAGTGGAAAATACATGCTGGGGTACAAGCAGACCCTGAAAATGATCAGAGAAGGCGAAGCGAAACTGGTCATCCTTGCCAACAACTGTCCAGCCTTGAGGAAATCTGAAATAGAGTATTACGCTATGTTGGCCAAGACTGGTGTCCATCACTACAGTGGCAATAGTACTGAATTGGGAACAGTGTGTGGAAAATACTACAGAGTGTGCACACTGGCTATCATTAATCCAGGTGATTCTGATATCATTAGAAGCATGCCAGAACAGACAGGTGAAAAGTAAATCATGCAAAATTTTTCTTTAATAAAACTGGCCTGGGGCCGGCAGAGTGGCGCATTGGTTAAGCGCTGGTTTTGGGATGCCAGCGGCCCCGGTTCGGATCCCACATGAGGGCCAGTGACACTGCCCTCTACAGCTAACAACAGCTCCACCTGGAGCTGGGCTGTGCAAGCCCCGGTGATGGTGTGGGCTGCAGCCCCCATAGGCTACAGTGAGTGGCTGGCAGCCAAGCGTGAGCTGCCAATAGCCGGGGTGAGCGACATCCAGAGGCCAGCGACCGATCTGCCTCATCCGGGAAGAGCGCAATGACGATACCAGCGGTGAAGCAACATCCTCCGCAACTAAAAACTGAAGAACAAAAAGACAGCAACTTGTCAGTTCCCCTTCCCCGATTCCCCAACGCTGTTCCCCTCCGCCAATTCCCCAATAAAAAAAAAAAAAAAACAAAAAACAAAAAACAAAACTGGCCAGACTCGGTTTAAAAAAAAAAAAATTAATTCCAAATCTAAAATCTATGCCCTAGAAGAGTTGTGCTAATAGAAATCTGAACATTGCTCTCAAGCCCAGCCTCCACTGACACTGACGGGGGCCTTAAGTAGCTGCTTAATATTTTAAATTCTTCTGAAGGAAAATGTGTCTAGGTGATGAATATCCTCTAGATAAAACCAAATTTCTTTATGCGTTTAGTTTCAACCTCAAGGCAGAAAATTTCCCAGTAAGTACAAATATTCAAGCCAATTATTCTTTAAAAGCAGTTTTGGTACAAGTTAGCCCCTTCTTCCATGCAGCAGACCATGGCTTCAGTTCTGTTTTCCTTCCCCTCACCAGTAAATATCTCAGCTCACACCATTCACACAGAGCATAAGAGGTTCTTTCATGACTTTGGAGGAGGAAATAAATCAGTTATTTAAACTTAAAATATATTTAAATTAAAGTAAAACTTCTTGTTAAAAGTTATGATATAGAATGGCATGGATTTTGTTCTCAGTTCATACCCACAGAGGGCTTGAATTTCCTACACAGAAAATTAGCAATTGTCTCTGCACCTTAACGAAAACTTATCAAAGAGTATGCCCTTGAAAAATTAGGAAATTGCTCTATAGCTTAAGAGGCAAACACGCAATTGTCTCTTACATTGACACACATTACGCTATGTCCACATTCACAAGCAGCTGCTCAATCAAGTCCTTTGAAGGCGGGGCTGGGGCTGTGGTCAATGCTGCATGCCCAGATTACATTGTAGTGCACGGGATGCATACCATGAGTGAATGGACAAATTACCCATTTAAATCTCCCAAAGTTTCAACACCTTTGGTACAGACTACATATCCAGTATGCAGTCCTCAACATCCCTAAATTGAAAAAGAGAAAACACTCTTTGATGTACATGGTTCCAAACTTGAGGAGAAGCTTCTGCACATAAGCTCTAAGGCACCTGGTGTAGGAAGCAGATTGTTATTGAAATGGCAGTGACTGTTTTTCTCCCAGATGATTCCAACACTCTTATTCCACTGATTCACAGCACCTCCAGGGTGCATCGCTTCCTCTTATTTCACCAGTATGCTTTTCACAAAAGTAGCTGCTAGTCTCTCTGCGCTGCAAATAGAAAAGTTGCACTTAAAACAAAACAAAAACGTCCCTTACATAGCCAAAAAACACTGAAAATGAACAATGTTGGATGTCTCACATTTCCTGATTTTAAAACATGCTACAAAGGTACAGTAATGAAAACAGTGTGGTACTGGCATAAACAGACATACAGGCCAAGGAATAGAACAGAGATTTCCAGAAAGAAATCACCAAAAATATGGTCAAATGTTCTTCAAAACAGGTGCTCAGACCACTTAATGGGGAAAGGACAGTCTTTGAACAAGTGGTGGTGAAAAAACTGGATATCCACATGCAAAAGAAGGAAGTTGGATTCTTACATTATACTGCATAAAAAACTGACTCAAAATAGATTAAAAGTCTAAACATAAGACCTGAAACTATAAAACCTCTATAACATAGGCGAAAACTTTACAACACTGGATTTGAAACTAATTTCTTGGGTATGACACACAAAAACATAGGAAACAAAAGAAAAGAAAAAAACCCAACACTAACAGAAGTGAAAAAACTTTGATGAGTTTATTAGTAGACTAGACATGGCTGAGGAAGAACTCTCTGAGCTAGAAGATATATTAATAAAATCCTCAAAAACTGAAAAGCAAAGAAAAAACCTGAAAAAAAAACCACCAGAATATATAAGAACTGTGGGAAAACTACAAAAGATGTAACATACGTGTAATGGGAATATAATAAGAAAAAAAAAAGAGAGAGAAAGGAACAGATGAAATATTTGAAACAACAATGACAGAAGTTTCCCCAAATTAATGTCAGAAACCAACACACAGATTCAGGAAGTTCAGGGAACAGCAAAAAGAATAAATGCAAAAAAAAAAAAAAAAAAAAAAAGAGAAAAAGAAAAAAGAAAGACAGACCCCAAAACAATTATACCTCAGCATATCATTTTCAAATTATAGAAAATCAAAGATAAAGAAAAGTTCCTAAAAGAATCCAGAGGAAAAACACCACTGACTCCTCAGAAACCATGCAAGCAAAGAGAGTAAAGTGTAATATTTGAGGTGTTGAGAGAAACAAAACCACCAACCTAGAATTCTGTAATCTATGAAATTATCCTTCAAAGTGAAGGAGAAATAGTTTCTAAGACAAAAAAAGGTATAAGGAATTTGTTGCCAGCAGACCTACCTTGCAAGAAATGTTAAAAGAAAATCTTTAGAGAGAAGGAATACAGGTTGGAAACCTGGATTTATCTACATAAAGTAAGGAAGAGCATCAAAGAAGGAATAAGTGAAAGTAAAATAAAAACTTTTTTCCATATTCTTAATCCATGTAATACATAACAGTTTGTTCAAAATAATAACACTAACAAGGTATTCAATTAAGTATGCTTATGTATATACATTATGTGTGTGAATCAATTCAAAACGTTTACCTTTCATGGTCAATTTGACTTTGCGGAAGAGCCAGAAGTCGCATGGTGCCAGATCCTGTGAATAAGGTGTATGGGGCCATACCATAATGTTTTTGTTTGAGAGCAATTGTCGTTCCAGAAGTGACCTGTGACATGGAGCCTTTCTGTTGTGATCACAAAATACAGTGAGTGCTGCTGCTGGTGAGTGCCATCCAGTGGAAAGGCAGGGATTCTCAACACAGGAAGTGGTGCATCGAACCTTAGTAACAGTTTGTAACAAGTTTCAACTTGTTCAGTGCAGTCAGTTGGGTGTGAGCTATAGTTGAGAGATGGTGAGCTATGGTTGAGAGAAGGCTTTAAAGTGTTCTGTAAATCATCCTCCATCATGACAATTCTCTGTGTCACACATTGCTTCTGGTATTTGGCAATTTCTGTTCAATAAAAACATTACGACGTGTCCTCATCCACCTATTCACTGGATCTGGAACAGTGAGACTTCTGGCTCTTCCCCAAAGTCAAAATGATTCAGGACATTGAGGCAGCCATGACAGCACAACTAAAGACACTCAAGAAAGAGGACTTCCAGAACTGCTTCGGAAAGTGGCAAGAATGATGGGATAAGTGTGTTCGAAGCATTTTGAGAGGGATTAACAATATGTCTTTTACAGTAATAAATTTTTAAAAATTTGAACATTCACTGTATTTTTTATCACACCTTATACACTGTATTTTGCTGTGTATAATGTGCATTTTTTGCCTAAATTTGTGGGGGGAAAAATAAGGATGTACATTATACATGGGTAGTACTATTTCTGTATAAATGTTTTTAATCCTTTTATTTATGCTTATGAGTTAGAAGTGTAACTCTAGAAATTAATAATGATAACTATATGCAAAATAACATCCTGGAATATGATAATCAGTTTTGTTGAACTTACAAAGAACTTGCAAAGACGAAGAGTTCTTGGCCTTCTATGATGCATAAATATCGTAAAATTGTTACTGGCACTGAAAATTTCTTGTACCTTATATCTGTTCTTGTGTTTTGTAGTTATTTGTTACATAAAATTTCATACCATAATATGTTAAAAAATAAATGCTAAAATTTCTTTATATATAAAAAACAAGTACCTAAATGTAAACCAATAAAAATTTGGATTATAAAATTAAAATGAAAGATTTTTCCCCCTGAAAGTTTGGCCCAAAAACATGGGTACGTATTATACATGACAAAATATGGTATGTGCTTATATATGCTTACATATGTTAAGTTAATGACAGCAGTGACAGGAGGAAGGAATTTAGATTATTTTGTTATTTTAAAGTACTTACACTACTCATTTAGTGGTACAGTATAATCTGAAAGTGGACCTGAATTAGGTGTAAATATATATTTACTGATATGCTAAGACAGGAGAGAAAATGGAATCATAAAATGCTCAACTAAAACCACAATAGGAAGAAAAACAGTGGAAGACAAAAGTAGGAACAAAGAACAAGGGCAAGAAATAGAGAAGAGTAACAAATATGGTAAATATTAATCCAATATATCAATAATAACTTCGAATATAAATGGTGTAAATGTACCAATGAAAAAAATAGATTGTTGGCCTGGCCGAGTGGCGTGTTGGTTAGGAGCTGGCTTGGGACGCCAGCTCTGAGCAGCAGGGCCCTGGTTTGGATCCCACATATGAAGGCCAGTGATGCTACACCCCTACAGCTAAGATGGTGAACTACAGCTCAACCTGGAGCTGGGCTGCCGTGTAGGCTGCAGCCCCTGTTGCAGTGGACTGCCATCAGCTACAGTGAGTGGCTGGGAGCTAGCATGAGTGGCCAGCAGCAGGTGTGAGTTGCCAAGAGCTGCTGTGAGCGGCCATCCAGGGGCCAGTGACTGATCTGCCTCACCAGGAAGAGTGCATGATAATACCAACATGGGCCAGTGAAGCAACATCCTCTACAACTAGGCTGAAGAACAAAAGGTACAGCAACTTGTCTGTTCTCCTTCACCTATTTCCCAACGCTGTTCCCCTCCACCAATTCCCCAATGAAATCTTAAAAAAAAAAAAAAAATAGATTATCAGAGTGAATAAAAAAAACCAAGATCTAACTATATGTTGTATACAATTCTCCAAGAAGATATAATAATGCAAAATAGTAGCATTTGCATACTAGCAAAGTTGAATACAACAACACATTAAAAGGATCATACACCATGACCAAGTGAAATTTATCCCTGTAATGCAAAGATGATTCAATATACAAAAATTAATTAATATAATACACCACATGAACAGAATAAAGAATGAAAATCATGATTATCTAAACAAATGCAGATAAGGTATTTGATAAAATTCAACACCCTTTCATGATAAAAACCCTCATGAAATTAAGAATAGAAAGAAAATACCTCAACATAATGAAGGCCATATATGAGAAGCCCACAGCTAACATCACACTCAATGGTAAAAAACTGAAAGCTTTTCCTCTATAATCAGGAAGAAGGCAAAGATCTCCACTCTCACCACTTCTATTTAACAGAGTGGTGGAAGCCTTAGCCTGGGCAGTTAGACAAATAAAAGAAATATAAGTCATCTAAATTGGAAAGGAAGAAGTAAATTTTCCCAGTTTGCAAATGACAGGATTTTATATATAGAAAACTACAAAGATTCCATAAAAAAGTGAATAATAAATATTTAACAAATTAAGTAAAGTTGCAGACTATAAAACCAATATACAAAAATCAGTTGCATTTCTATATAACAACAGACTATTTGAAAGGGAAATTAGAAAAAAATCCCATTTACAATAGCATCATAAATAATAATACTTAGAAATAAATCTAGCCAAGGAGGTGAAAGAACTGTACACTGAAAACTGTAAGCCATCAATGAAAGGAAATTAAAGAAGATACCCCATGTTCATGGATTGGAAGAATCCATAATGTTAAAATGTTCATACCCAAAGCCATCTATAGATTCAATGCAATCCCTATCAAAATTCCAATGGCATTTCTTACAGAAACAGAAAAAACAATTCTAAAATTTGTATGGAACTACAAAAGACCCCAAATATCCAAATCGATCTTGAGAAAGAAGGACAAGAAAGCTGGAAATACTATACTTCCTGATTTGAAAATATATTATGAAGCCATATGTGATAACATGGGTGGACCTTGAGGACATTATGCTAATGATTAAACAAACTGCAGTACATGCATAACATGGAATACTACAATATTACCCAGCAAGAAAAACTGATTCATGCAACATGAACCTGATACATGACACATGGACTACTGGCACATGCAACAACCCGGATAAATATATAGAGCTTTCATGCTGAGTGAAAACAAAAAAATCTTGAAAAGGTTACATACTGTGTGATTCCATTTATACAACATTCTTGAGATGAAAAATTATAGAAATGGAGAATGGAACCGTGGTTGTTAGGGATTAAGGAGGGGGTGGAGAGAGAAACAAGAAAGGAGTCGCTATAAAAGGAAAACATGAGGGCCGGCCAAGTGGCGCATTGGTTAAGAACTGGCTTGGGATGCCAGCGGCCTCCGTTCGGATCCCACATATGAGGGCCAGTGACCTCTGTATATATAACATCATGGGATGTAAAGTACAGCATAGGAAATACAGTCAATGGTATTGCAATAGCTATGTATGATGTCAGAGGGGTAGTAAACTTGGGGAGGTTCTCACTTTGTGAGGGGTGTAAATGTATAATTATTATGTTGTTTTGTACACCTGAAACTAATAAAAAATTATTCAAAAAAGTAACAATAAAAAAAGATGAAACATCTTTTCACGAAGATGGCGCCAAAAGCGAAGAAGAAAGCAAGCCCCTGACTCTCCCAAAGCCGAAGCCAAAGCAAAGGCTTTGAAGCCAAAGAAAGCAGTGCTAAAAGGCATCCACGGCCATTAAAAAAAAAAAAAAAAGAATATCAGCACGTCACCCACCTTCTGAGGGCCCAAGAGACTGTGGTTCTAAAAGCAACTCAAATATACTCAGAAAAGCGCCCCCAAGAGAAACAAGCTTGACAACTACGCCATCGCCAAGTTCCCCTAACCACGGAGTCAGCCATGAAGAAGAGAGAAGACAACAACACACTTGTGTTCACTGTGATGTCAAGGTCAGCAGGCACCACCACACCTAACAGGCTGGGAAGAAGCTCAATGACATTGACGTGGCCAAGGTCAACACCTGATCAGGCCTGATGGAGAGAGAAGGCATATACATGTTACACTGGCTCCCGACTATGATGATTTGGATGCTGCCAATGAAATTGGGATCATTTAAACTGAGTCTAACTGGCTAATTCTAAATACAAAAATTTTTCATAGTGAAAAAAAAATGAAGCAAAACAAAACAAAAAGGACACAGGTTTGTTTTTTTTATCCCTTTCTTTTCATCTTCATCTGCTGAGTTTTGAGTATCCTCACAGCTCTACTGCTGTCTTCCACTATTAGCTGAAAAATATTTTTCTCTTTCCTGGTTCTCATAATCATCTCTCATTTTTATGTTCTAATGCACATCTATATTCATAAATCAGGCCTGCATGTAATTTTCTTTTCTCATACTGTCCTTCTCTGGATTTGATAAGAAGTCTCTTCTGCTTCATAAAAGGACTTTATAAGTATTTTACAATCATTGTCTATTCTTTGAAATCATTTATCTAAGAAAACAATTATCTATTTCTTGGAGATTTCGGAAAACTCACCTGCAATATATTCTCAACTCGGTGTCTTTTAAATGGCGAGCCTTTCTGATGCCCATTTCAATTTATGTAATGCTTTTCTGTACAAATATTTATTTATAAAATTATTCCATCTGAATATTGAAAATCATTGACATAAAATTGATCATTGTCATCTCATGATTTTAACAGACTGTAGCTGTAAAAATGTCTTCTTCATTCCTAATTTATTTGGGCCATGCCCCCTTTTTTATCAGTTCTGCCAGAGGATTTATCAAGTTCCTTAATTTTGTCAAAGAACCACATTGATTTTTGTTAATTTTTTCTTTGATTTTTTTCTCATCAATTTTTGCTTTGATCTTTATTCTTTCCTTTGCTTTCTTCAGGTTTACTGTTGTTCCTCTTTTACTTCTGAAGCTATTTTTATTAAAATGTAGTTTGCGTTTTCCTTTTCTCCATTAGTATCAAGTTCAAATTAGCCTCATGTACCAGAAACCACTGTGCCAAGGAAACTATCCTCCACTTATTCTCCTTTTGCTTTCTATGTGGCCTGTGTCTAACTTTGAGTCAGTAAGTGCTGTGTGCAACTTCTGTGTCAACCCTTTAAAGATAAAGCCATCTTCCTTGGACTGTCCTTTTTCCCTTTCTCACTTGCTGGGATGTAGTGATGACCTGAGATGCTCTGCCAGCTTCAGACCACTCACTTCTGTCCGATTTTGTGGAACAAAAATCTATGTATTCAAGCAAAAATATTTTGGGCTCTCTTTTATAATAGTTTAGACTTTACCCTAACCATTGTAACCCATAGATAGAATTTAAGGCAATTAATTCTCCTTTAAGTATGGCCTATCTGCATCACACAAATTTTGATAAACGGTGATGATTTCCTTGTCCTTTAGTGTTACATAGTCTTTATTTAAAACCACTGTTTCTTATTTCAACCAAGAATTAATTAGAAATCCTTATTAGCTTCCCAAAACATGTTTGTATATTTTACTTTTTATTATTGACTATAAATACTATTGCATTTTGGTTATGGAAAACAGAGTTTATAATATTGACTTTTTGAAATGTGTGACATTTTCTTTGTGGCCTAGTACTCAGCAATTGTCATGAGCTTTTACACTTTAGTAACAGAGCCTTAAAATACATTTTTAATTGACAAATTATAGAAGAAATCGAAAAAAAACATGATCAAGCAAATTTTAAGAAATAAGAAATGCTTGGTGGAAAGGTTTTATATACATATTATATGTACATATTATATATATACTTTAATTTGACTAGTTTCTTATTTTTAAAATTTTCTTGATTTACAAATGCCTAGAAACTCTTCATATATTAAGGATATTTAATCTCTTGTCTCTAGTATGTTTTGTAAATATTTTTTACTAAGCAATCATTTATATTCTTATAATGTGTCTGTCTTTTATAATACAACATGTTTAAATTATTATATGGTCAATTTATTTCCTTTGAGTTTGCATACTTGTATGTATATTTATATTTGCATATTTACACACCATATAATATACATATATTTGTTGTATTTATAATATTAAACCCTCTGGAATTAATCAATTCGTGTCTATTAAGTAAGGTATGTATATCAAACAATACAGTGGCTGTTTAAATAAAAAATATTATTACAGTAAAAGACACATTGCCATTAATATCCCTCAAAATACTCCCCTTCACTTTGAACACACTTATTCCATCATTTTTTGCCACTTTCTGAAGCAGTTCTGGAAGTCCTCTTTTGTGAGTGTCTTTCATTGCGCTGTTGTGGCAGCCTCGATGTCCTGAATCATTTTGACTTTGGGGAAAAGCCAGAAGTCACATGGTGCCAGATGCAGTGAATAAAGTGGATGCTTTTAAAATCCCTTATGTGTACACAGGGTCCACCTAGATAATCCAGGATAATCTCCCCATCTCAAGGTCAGCTGATTAGCAACCTTAATTCATTTACAGTCTTAATTCTCCTTTGCTGTGTAACCTCACATGTTCATAGGTTCTGGAGAGCAGGATGTAGATACCTTTGGAGGCCATTATTCTGCCTACCACAGAACAAATCCTACCAAATACCAAGAAATATATCTAACAAAATATATGCAATACTTTTAAGGAGCAAAATGTTTTTAAACATCATAAAAGAAGGCCTGAATGAATCAGCAGCTATACCACATTCAAGTAAGGGAAACTCAGTATTGTAAATATGTTAATTTTTCAAATAATCTATTTTTAAAAATTGTTTTACATAAAAGTTGGCAAGCTGTCCCCAAATCCACTGAAGTATAAAACGTAAAGAATACCCAAGATAATTTTGAAGTGAAGAAGGTCATGGAATTTGCCTTAGCATACATGAAAACTTATTTCAAAGTATAGTAACTGTAACACTGTGAGATGGGTCCAGTGATAGGCAATCACAATGGAGGATCCAGAAAAAATTGGTCTCTACGAAAATCTGGAAGAAAACATTGATAGCATGTTTCAGTAAACCAGTGGGAAAAGAATGGACTATTTATTAATACCTATTTATTACATTTTTAGAAAATTTTAATAGACTCCTACCACACATTGTACACTGAAGTAAAATTCAGCTTAAAGGACCAAATGTTAAAAAAAATATCTCTACATGAGTATGATTCTATTTTTAGGAAGTCCAAGAACAGGCAAAATTAATTTATGGAGACACAGACTAGAAAGTGGTTGGGAATTCAGAGGAATTAATGTGAAAGGAGCAGAAAAAACCTTTCTGAAATTATGGAAATGTTTCTTAGCTTGATTTGGAAGGTGATTACACAGGTGTGTACAATTCTTAAAAATCTGTGCATTGAATTGTACACTTACGATCTGTGCATTTTTTCACAATGACGATACCAACATGGGCCAGTGAAGCGACGTCCTCCACAACTGGACTGAAGAGCAAAGAGACAGCAACTTGTCTGTTCCCCTTCCCCAATTACCCAATGCTGTTCCCCTCCCCCAATTCCCCAATAAAAATCTTTAAAAAAAAATCTGTGCATTTTATTTTATGCAGATGGTAACAATTAAAAATCATTAGATGGAGGTATAAAAAACAAAAGGTATGTGTTATTAATATAAAGTGTGTGTGCGTGTGTGTGTGTGTGTGTGTGTGTGTGTGTGTGTGTGTGAACTTTCTGGAAGGATAAATGGAATTCTTTTTTATCTAAGTGGTGGCTGGTAAAAATGAAAGCCTAGGGCCCACTGTGGGAGGCAGACCTGCTTCCCACTTTCTTACTTTTGCTCTGTTTAAATATTTTACTGTGTGTAAGACAATTCATGCTATCAACTAGAAACTGTGTTTTGTAGCAACACAGGGCAGCTCTGCTACTGAAAAGTGAAGCTGAATGTTTAGGAGAACTCCTTTTAGATTTATTATAACTACAGGTAAGCAGCATATGATTTAGAGACACCGTTAGTGAAACCAAGGAGTCTGTAAAGCCATATGAAACAACTCTTATACACTATCTGCCAAAAAGCTGGTAATAGATGAAATGGAAAATACAAACTCAGCATTCGACCAAGTTATTGACTATACTTTAGATTTACATTCTCATGAAAGATGGGGAAGAAAAGCTGTCACTCGTATAAAGAAAGCACACTCAATGAATATTATTTCTTTTTATGTACATTTTAACTAAGCTACTGGAGACTAAAAATGGAATTATTTCCTGCAGTTTGTAGTTCTAGGGCCTCTGAAAACAGATATATATTTTATTAATGCCAAAGAGCCTTAGAAGATATGACAGTATGTCAAACAGAAGTACGATGAATCTCCAAATTTCAGATATTATTCTTATCCATAATTATGTGCCTCAACCAAATAGGAAATATATGAGAGGGAAATTATAAGATTCCATCAAGTTTAAAGGTCTTTTGCTATAGACAGGATGATATTTATATTTCTTATAAGTCAAAAGAATGCAAAATCCAATCTGATGATATAGCCTCTTGGGTAGGAATTGAATAATATCTTATTCAGATTCAAGAATTGTATATCACGTGATCTGAATTCAGTGCACATGAGCTATGAGATCACCCCACGGGAGAGCCAATGATTTTGCCACGGTGGCAGTCAGGTTTGCCAACAAAAATTCAGTTAGGTCTGAACTGAAATCTCTGATTGTCATGTAGACTCAGATGAGATGGTTATCTCCAACTGCTTGAGGCAAAGTAATTGTTTCCTTACTGGGTAATCATCTTATAACACTGGAAATATTAGAATTAAGAATAGACATATTTAAGATAATTATATTAGGATTCTCCATGGTCTTTTACGTTTTTGCACAACTTGCTACCAGAAGCTTGTTCTGGACAACCTTTTCAACAATGTTTGTTAAACTAAAAGCCTCGTTGTAAAACTGACAAAGATAGTGACCCCCGTCCAGAGCAAAGGGTAGGAGGGCTCACTGGCCCTTATGAAAGACTTGGGTTCTCTAAACTCAGTCTTCCGCTGTGTCACACAATCCCACTGCACGTGGAGGTGACACCTGGCCCTCTTTACATCACACTGGGAATTGAGGCTCATGAAGTGAATGGTAAAATCAGTGGGTTTGGAGTCCCAGTGAAAAGATATTCAAATGCCTCCTAAACAAAACACACTTAACATTGCTAATGATAATATTTATGGAACTTCAACCCAAGTAGCTCACATACCTTGAAAATCTTGAATGATTTTATATAATAGCAATATGGTAAGTTGTATTCCTAGGAAAGAATTATTACATACCTACATACACACACATACACACACACACACACACACACACACACACACACGATCCTTCAGGATCTACTGAAGAATTTTCTACTATGACTGTCTTACCAAGAGTGATTCCTACAAATCCTAAGCTCTGAAATACACTGTATTATCACCAATCAAAAAAAAAAAAATTCAGTAGCAAAACGATAGATTAGGGAGGTAATCAGAAAAAATAGCAATGTTATCTGTACACACATAAACAGACGTAATCTTAAGGAAAAAAAAAATTCAATTGACATTTTCCCTAAGTGGTGAGGTATGTAGTCTTTTCTGCATTTAGGCAGCAATTACGGCCTTGTACCCTGTGTAAGAAATCTCAGTTAGCAACTGAGTGAAACTAGAAAAATAGCTGGATGCAGATAAACCTATCTGGTCTCGCTGATTTGTATGAATGATGGAGGGCATTCAAAGTTGTACAGGGAACCAGAGGGGAATGTCTAAATTCTCACCTGCTGACTTGCCCTCTGTAGTTACCACGATTACCTAAAGTAAAGTAAATTGGACCCCTATTATCATTCACTTCTCACTTACCTATAATCTTGCTTGCATGTCTTCTCTACCGATTTTCTTAAACTGCTCAAACACCATTTATAGTTGGGCTTCTGCTTCTCTATATCCCTAAGCAGTTCCCCTTGGCCCAAGACCTCCAGAAGGATATTTCCTACTGTCTAGGAACCTTTTTACTATCAATTAATAATTGGTGAGATGTATATACCAGAACTCTGCTTTTCTGTCTCGAGCAAAAGACTTTCAAACAAGAGTGTCTCTCCCTGGAGTGAATTCACTTTATCAGGGGAGATGGTGCTGTATTTATTTCTTGCTGACAGACTAAAGGTCATAAAAACCTTTCTCTGCGTCCTGTCACAGTGCAGATAATTCATACCATCAGCTTCCTCTCTAAGCTGCTTCATTAGCTAACCTCTCAGTGTTCAGATTTCACTCTTAAGAATGAAGAAAAACACTTCTCACTAGAAATTCTTCACTGAAAATGAAATCTTTCTTGTAGCCAAAAGACAAAATCAAACCTCACTAAACTATCATGTCATAAAATGTCAAGGGCAAATCAAGAAACCCCAATGATATACACTCTTCTGTTCCTTCCTATAAGCCGAGGCTCTGGGCTTCTTACTGTCACAATTAGAAACACAGAACTTTCCATCTCTGAAGCATCTGATCAGTTCAAGAACTATCCTTTCTTTGCCTCACTCTTTTATTAACTCCACACTTAGGGAAATTTCTCTTCTCCAAGCCCCAAGACTCCTCCCAGGTTCATTACCACCATCTGCTCCCACACAGCATGGAGATGCCAGTAAATTAGTGGCCAGGCTGTCCTTTCCTATCTGTCACTGTGCCTTCAGTTATTAAATCCATGGCCTGCTGACTCCTGGCTTTTAGTCACGACAAGTTAACTTCTCTTCCATTGTCATTCCATGAGAATTGCTTCTAAAACAATAGTAATAATATATTGATTTCATAAGATGACTATTTTACATAAGTTCTCTAAACATCCTCCAGAGACCATTCTCACTCTCTCATGGCCAAGAGTAACAAAAGCAATCTTAGGGGGAAAAAAACTCAACCAGCGCGCTTTCCCCTTCTCGACTTAGATCATTAGGGAATTGAAAGTGCATTTGTAGGCTCTGCTGTCATCCGCTACCTGGAAAGGAGGGCAGCAATCAGAGTACAGCTTCCTTTCTCGTAAGTGGGGGAAACGGTCCAATTAACAGGACTTTCATTTAGCAGAGGCCTTAATTTGATTCTCTAATTTTATGAGTGAAAAAAATAGAGCCCTAAAATAAATATTTATGTCGAAATTACACAGCTAGTGAATGACAAAGCAAGTACTATAACCTAATTCTCCTGATCATTTGGGCAAGGGAAGTCAGATTTATTTTATAGTTTGGTTAACTTGAAATTATGTAGGAAATCATTTTTTATCTCCTAACTCCTGTAACTGACAACCTTTACTAAATGTGTTTCATTATTTTAAAACTTTTTACAAATAATTTACAAATTTTATCTTTGAATTTTATTTTTTTAATGTTTATGTTTGTCAAAGACTCTGGTTCCTTTGTAATACAGAAAAGGGAATTACCAATTCTCTCTTTTTCCCCATTTATTAAGGCTTTCTTTTTCTAATCAGGGAGCTGATATATAAATAGGACATAACCTTTCTCTCAAGGACACTCTCAGTCTAAAATGAAGACAGCTGGGCAAAGAAACAATCACTTCTGCAGGATGATGAAGTAAGAGAAGCATGAACAAATGCTGGAAAGCAAATGCAGAAGAAAGAATGACTAACTCTGCTTGCCTGGAAAGGGAAAGAGATGTAGGCTCATGTTTAAAATGATGCTTGTGCTGTCTTGTTGAAGGATGAACAGAAATGTGCTGAGTGGTCATGGAGAAGAGGAACATTACAAAAACAGGGAATAATAAGTCCATAAGCAGGAAGACATGTAAAAAGTAAAGTGTGTTGGTTTATTTAAATGCAAATAGTAGGATTTTGAGAGCATAATGTACAAGGGGAAATATTCTAAAATGTATTCAATAGCTAACAAAAACATCATTGGCAAGAAATCAGTTTGAGCAAGTAGATGCTATGTTGTATAAAGCTGTGTGGACTATTCTAAAACTATTCCTTATATTTGTGCCTTACATATTCTCTCTCTCCCCGTCTCTCGCTCCCTCTTGTTCTCCCTCCCTCCCTCCTCTAAATGTATCAAATGTCCTATCATATTCTCAGTTGTGCCCTAGCTATCATAAATACAAATAATCTAGTGGAAGTTAGCAAGGACTGGACAGAAGAGAGAGAGAAAATTACTCGTATATGCTTCTGTCTAGGAATGCGATGAAATGTGAATTGCCTTTAAATATGGACATGATTTCTTCCTTTCAGGTTTTGTATTGAGAAATTATTCAGGGAAGATGACAGAGTTGGGAGCACAAGGAATCTGTCTTCCCAACTAGAAAACAATTACACTGGCAGAATCTGATTTTGGAATCCAGAGTTTATTGAAGGCTTGTAACTTCCAGGGAAAGGACAGGTGGTAAACTGTTGTTAAATTTAGTCAGTTTTACCTCTTAGCATGGTAGCATTTACCCTAGCCTAAACCCATGGCAGTCAGCTGAGCATCTAATCCTGGAACAGCTTGCACACAGCTTTGGGAGCCAAGGTGAGCAAAAAGTAACTTGTCCTCCAAATAAATTTTGGGGATCTGTGTTCTGATTGCTGCTTCTGATCACAGAAGTGCAGACAAAAAAGCCATTGGCCATTGTTAAATGTAATCCCCATGGTAATCACAAAGAAAATAGTTGTGGAATATATACAAAAGAAAATGAAAAAGGAATTTAAATGTTTCACTACAAATAATCAACTCAACTCAAAAGAAGACAGTAATGCAGGGAATAAGGGACAAAAAAGCTATAAGTTACAAATAGAAACAAACAGTAGAATGACAAATAAGTTCCTTCTTCTTGGTAATTATTTTAAATGTGAATAGATTAAACTCTCCAAACAAAAGACAGAGATTGGAAGAAAAAAATTAAAAACAAAAAAGATGCAACCACATATTGTCTACAAGAGACATTTTAGATCCAAAGATACAAACAGATTGAAAGTAAAGGATGGAAAAATATATATTCCATGAAAAGAGTAACTAAAGATCAGGGATGTCTATAGTAATATCAGAGAACATAGACTTTAAATCAGAAAAGTTTACAAAGAGACAAAGGACATTAAGTATTAATAAAAAGTTCAATATAGGGCCAGCCGAGTGGCGCGTTGGTTGAGAGCTGGTTTGGGGATGCCAGCGGCCGGGTTCGGATCCCACATATGAGGGCCAGTGACACTGCCCTCTACAGCTAACAACAGCTCCACCTGGAGCTGGGCTGTGCGAGCCCCAGTGACGGTGTAGACTGCAACCCCTGCTGCAGTGGGCCGCCATAGACTGCAGTGAGTGGCTGGCAGCCAGCGTGGGCGGCCGCCGATGTGGGCTGCCGAGAGCTGCGGTGAGCGGCATCCAGGGGCCGGCGACCGATCTGCCTCATCTGGGAAGAGCGCAATGACGGTGCCAACAAGGGCCAGTGAGGCAACATCCTCCACAACTAGACTGAAGAACAAAAGGGACAGTGGCTTGTCTGTTCCCCTTCCCTGATTCCCCAGCGCTGTTCCCCTCCCCCAATTCCCCAATAAAATCTTAAAAAAAAAAAGTTCAATATAGCAAGAAGATATAACAATTATGAATGTTGATGTTCTCCATGATGTTCTCCAAAACACACGAAGCAAAAACTTACAGAATTAAAGGGAGAAATAGATAGTTCTACAATAATAGTTGGAGATTTTAATACTCCACTCTCAGAATGGATAGAAAAACCAGACAGAAGTAAGGAAATAGAGGCCTTCCACAACAAAATGAACCAACGAGATCTAACAGACAAATACAGAACATTCTGTCCAACAACAGCACACACATTCTTCCCAAGTGCACATGGAACACTGCCTGGGAGAGACTATTTGTTAGGTCACAAACTGAGTCTTAAGAACTTTAAAAAGATAGATATCATACAAAGTGTTTCTATGACCCAAAGGGGATAAAATTAAAAATCAGTAACAAAAGTAAAACTGGGAAATTCACAAATTTGTGGAAATTAATACACTTTTAAACAACCAATGGATCTTGGAAGATATCACAATTTACATTGTGCCTTGCATATTCTCTCTCTCTCTTTTTTTCTCTCTCTCTCTGTTCTAACTCTACAATTGATTGAATTGATCATTTCTAGTTAACTCTCACTTATAATTGCTTGTTTCTCTGTGTGTTTTATGATGGGTGTGTGTGTGTGTGTGTGTGTGTGTGTGTGTGTGTGTGTGAGAGAGAGAGAGAGAGAGAGAGAGAGAGAGAGAGAGATTGATTTAGTTCTCATTTGAGACTTTTCCTTTTAGATTTCTTTGAAGCTTGAGTTGAGGGTTTAATCCTCTAGAGGGGATCGTGTTTGCATAATGAGGTTAAACAAAATGCTTGACTTGGGGTTTCTCTGGGCCACGTGGGGTAAGAGAATTCTGGCTCCCAAATCATTGAGAGAGCCAGCTTGCAGTTACAAATTTTCATGGGAGAAGTTTTTCCTCCATCAGAGCCACAGTCAAGACAGGCAAGATTCCTTACTATCTCTCTTTGTATAATGGAATTTTTTTTTTCTGGTTCTCTCTTTTGCTAAGGGTCACTTTCTCCTGGAGTCTCTGATAAATGCACAGATCTGTCTGTGTCCCCATCCCTGACCTATTAAAATGGAAGCCCCAGGCCACTAGGAACCTGCCAATTTGTCCAGGGCAGCTGCTAGCTTCTGTGTGGATTTATACTTATCATTTTTGAACTCAGAATTTCCTTCACATCTTTGCCAACCCAACTATGCATTTAAAGAGGTGTGCATTCATGTGCAAGAGTTTATGTGTGTTTAGCATTTTTTTTTTTAAAGATTTTATTGGGGAATTGGGGAAGGGGAACAGCATTGGAGAATCAGGGAAGGGGAACAGACAAGTTGCTGTCCTTTTGTTCTTCAGACTAGTTGTGGAGGATGTTGCTTCACTAGCCCATGTTGGGATTGTGATCATTGCGCTCTTCTCGGGAAGGGAAGATCAGTTGCACCATTGGATGGCTGCTCACGGCGGCTCATGACAGCTCACACTGGCTGCCAGCCACTCACAGTGGCTCATGGCAGCCCACTGCAGTAGGGGCTGCAGCCTATGCCATCACCGGTGACTCACGGCAGTCCAGCTCCAGGTCGGGCTATTGTTCACCATCTTAGCCAAAGAGGGTGCAGTGTCACTGGCCCTCATGTGGAATCCGAACCGGTGGCACTGCTGCTTAGAGCTGGCACTCCCAAGCCAACTCTTAACCAATGCGCCACTCAGCCGGCCCAAGCATTTTTGATGTTCATGAACTACCCAGTTTACACTATCACTGGAAATTAAAATCTTCACTAGACTTTTATCTTGTAGGCTGAGGAAGAACCTTTTTGATAAAACAGCCATGAAAAGTACAACATTTTTCCTTCTCTATCGCTACTCATGCCTGGAGTCTGAGGCCTCAGAAGAGTTACCAGAACATTCATCTTCAGTGCTCTCTTACTTCCATTTCCCCCCATCTCCTGGTATCTTCCTTTCTTTCTTCTCCATCCCCTTGCTCTTTCCTCTCTCCAAGGACATGGGTCCCTGCTTCCTCCTCTCACAGCAGTACCCTACTCAAGTTCCAGAAGGAATTTTCACTCCTCCCTCTCTCACCCAAATTCTGCTTCTCCTTAGGTCTTGAAACGTCAAGCTTGTCCTCCAACTTGGTTCATCATTAAGGTGATTAGCCAGCAAAAAAAAAAAAAAAAAAAAAAAAGTGATTAGCCAGAGTAGGGTACTGAGAGTCCTTTCTGTATGAAGAGTATGTTTTCTGCACATAACCAGCTCCCCCGTGGGTAGAAATCCAGGTAGTTTTTAAAGTAAAGCTAATACTGTTCTGAGGCCAGGGATTTCTCCCACATGTCCCCTAAATAACAGATAGGAATCTACCTCCCACATGCAGTTGCAATGAAGGTCAGGAGTCTTTGAGACTGAAGGTTTAAATTAGAGAAAGTCAGGAAGAGTTAAAAAGACTAAAAATGGAAAGTTACAGAATAAGTTGTAACATATGGTACATTTGCTTAATGTCTTTGTTAATGAACCAAAAAATGTAAGCAGCAAATTAATTACATGTGCCAATAACACAAAATTAAGATGAGGCACCATTGGCATGAAAAGAGAAAAAGAACGCAAAGGTTCAAAGTTAAGATATGGGCGGAAAGAGAAAATGCGCTTTGGGAACAGTATAAACAAACTACCACATTGTGTAAAATATCAGGATGCTGTACAAAGGGAACCTGGGAAGCCTGAGTACAGAAAGGCAGGTGCTGGGTGGACAGAGGGAGAAGTGGAACAAAGCAGTCACCTGCAATGTGAGTGAAGCCGCACCAGCGGAGGAGGGGACAAAAGCCTCTGGCAGTGACATTGCAACATCTATAACACCAAGTCACACCAAGTCACAAAGTACTATTATTTTGGACTTTGGAATATTTAAGCAGCAACTGCAGCAAAATAATTAAGAGGAAGGATTTCAGAGGAAACCCTGACTTTACACTTTGGTGAAGGTTTATTAATACAAGCACAACTTTCTGTGCGGTTTTATTTTGTTTTATCCTTATCCTACAGAACATTCAGCAAAGAAAGCAGACACCTTTAAGAACTAAGTACTTTGCCCAGAAGCTCACATAAAAGAAATTCAAGAAGTACATTCCTGATCCAGCTCAGGCTTTCCTCTCTTGGTAGTGACAGTGAACCAGTGGAAAGAGCAAGATGAAAGCACCGTCTACCACCTATCACCAGCACGCAGATCTAAGGGTGGTTCTGGCCTGCTTTCACTCACAGAACTTTCCCCTTCTATAGAGCCCAAACTCCATTTCCTTGTACATAAGAGCATGAACCTCTCCTCCTACCCCACATCCCAACCTGCAGCCTTTCTCAGTGGGAGATCCTCATTTGAACCACAGACACAGAAATGTAACTTAGTGATTATTTTCTCAGTTCTCCCAAGGATGGTACCAACTGGTAACGTTCCAATAGCATAGGAGAGAATTTATTACATACAATAAATGCCAAAGGGCATTAGAGCTCAATTCTCCTGGTTCTTAGGTCTTTTTGTCTATTTTTTGTTCTACGCGATTCCCAATTTCCAATGTAATTATCAAGAAACAAGTTTCGCCTTGGCCCCTGCAGCCTACACATCATTTTCCCAGCTACTCATACCAGCCTAAATACTTCACAACTGGCCACATCAGAGTCCAACAAAGAGTCTGAGGGACAAGTATGCAGCCCAACTAGAATGTTCAAGCACCTTGAAACTACCTTATAGAACAGAAATAAGTACATATTTTTTCATGTAACCCTCCGTCGGGCACAACTGATCTCACAGATTCATGCACACAATTTTTCAAATATCTAACAGTTAAGTACCGAGACTCATCGCTTCCATATCTCCCCCCTCTACTGTAACCTCTCACCAGTCATGTTTGTGACTCAGTAAAGACATATTTGTTTGTTTTTTTTGTTTTTTGAGGGCAGTGTCACTGGCCCTCATATGTGGGACCAAACCGGGACCGCTGGCTTCCCAAGTCAGCGCTTAACCACCGCGCCAGTTGGCCAGCCCAAAAGACGTATTTCATGGTGCCATCTTTGTGTGCAATGAATCTGTGAGGTCAGTTGCACCCGGCAGAGGGTGAAATGTCAAGAAGTCCTTGAAGACTGATAGATGTTCTGAAGTGTAGGACACAGTCCCCACCTTTGGTAGCACGCCAGCCAGCGTGGAGAGGACAGTGGGACAGAGGAAAGACCATGGGGCTTGGGGGTCAGCCAGGCCTAGTCTCGATCCACAGCGTGGCCTCTTGCTGCTTCTGTGACTCTAGACACTTCCTGTAATTTTACAAGATTTGGTTTCCTCATCCAAAAAAAAATAAAAATAGAAATATTAATACTCTTACTGGCCTGTTTTGAATGAAAGATGAAATGGTATGTACACACAGAAGAAACAGCATCATGCATAACAATTAATGCTAGTCCCATTCTTCCTAGAGAAACAAGATGTGCCCACCTGAGAGAGGTAAGCAACAGTACAAAAGCAATTACTGATAAGTGCCCAGTGATAAATGATGTAGACAGCAACTACCATTACTCTAAGTAGTATTATTGATCTAGGAAGTGAGTTCTATTATTGATAAGAACCAAACGATAGATGATGTACTCAGTAACATGTTTTCAGAGGAGTCAAAGAGTTACTCAGTGTGGGATGGGCCGATTAAAAAGGAGGTGAGGGAAAGACAGTAGAGCTTGAAGGCTGGGCGTTATTTATTTTGTTTCTAAATTTGTTTTATTTTTAACTAACATGTAATAAAATTAACTTGTTTGGTACACAGTTCTATGAATTTTAACTCATGTATAGAGTAGTATAACGGTCACCATAATCAGGATGTAATAAGTTCTGAATATAGTAATTCATAACTGATATAAATCATTCTTGAAATTAAGTAAATAAAACACTTAATGTTTTTACAATACTTTATATGTAAGTGGAGATACCCTGGGGATAACACCAACCCTGACTTGGGAATTAGTGGAATACATAAAGCAAAATAACAAT
Source organism: Aselliscus stoliczkanus (assembly GCA_033961575.1). Taxonomy (NCBI): domain Eukaryota; kingdom Metazoa; phylum Chordata; class Mammalia; order Chiroptera; family Hipposideridae; genus Aselliscus; species Aselliscus stoliczkanus. The sequence goes on from CM066733.1 coordinate 38,409,803, forward strand.
TAGAAAATGATTCTCTTTAATGATTTACTATTTTCCATGGGTAGCTTTTGAATAACACCCACCTGTTATTGTATCATTTCTTTGGTAAAGAAAGACTCCATAAAATCAGAATAGAGTATGTGTTTTCTGGAGCCATTGGCAAGTCTCATTAATGTTATATTCAAGATCTGTAATTTCAAAGGACCAGAAAGGCTTCTCCTGTTTTCTCTGTCCAGCCCTCCCTCCCACACTTTCTGCCTTGGCCTAAAAGAGCATTTCCACCATCTGTGACAATCATAGGGCCTCTGAGTTGCTTGGGGGTGCATGTAGGGTCGGCGTGAGTTGTGTTGCCAACATTTCCAGAAAGTGGTCCTTGCCAGTCTCACTGGTCTGTCTACCTTAGACAGCCCAGCCATTCATCCACAAGCTTTATTAGAGTTGCTTCTGGAAACTGAAATGAGTCCCTGTTTACACGACCTTGCTTAACATTGGTGAAATATTATAGGATCCCAAGCCCACGATGCAGTGAAAAAGGAAGTTGTAAAACAATTAACTCATGCAAAAAAGAGAAAGCCAGAGTCTGAGGTAGACAGAGTAAATAAAAGTGTGCCAAACAGATTTATGGATATGGAATTGAACAAAGAGTCAGGAGACCTGGGTGGCAGCTCCAGCCATTCCAGGAGTACTAACTAGCCATGAACGCCTGACCTCGCCATATCATTCCCTTCTGTGGACAACAGCTCCCTTCCATATAAAAAAAGAATCTTTTCATGCTCCAACACTGAGTGATTGTAGAAAGGGGATCCAATATGCCATGGATTTGTTTGGTGATTTGGTGTGATGCACTGAATCTGCTTTGTGTCATCCAGGTGCGGAAAACACAGGAATCCCTGTCTTTTCAACGACAGTGGAGCAGATCTTGGACCTCGGGTATCTGTTCAAATACCACGTGTAGTCCCAGAAAGGCTGGGTGTGGTCTCCAACAGGACATAGAAAGTGAAACATAAATCCCATTTAAACTCCACAAGCAGGCTCACCCTCCTTTTCATATTTTTCTAGGAATTAGTGAAACGAGAGAATGACTCCAAGAACAGGGCCTGCATTTGAAAATAGTGATAGATGACACATTCTGAACAATTATTTATATGATTTTCCTTCTGTGCCATTTTTTTTCTCTCCCAAGCCCACACTTATAAAATAACTGCAAGGAAAAAAAAAAGTATTCTGCTACAAAAACTGTTTCAGGAAAGAAAAGATTTTTTATTTTTCTTTTCAGGCCCTAAAAATATTATGCAGTCAAGAAATTGAACCTTGGAAAAATGGTGCAATAGACAGATGCTGTGCTAACTGCCTCCCAGAATCACACCAAAATTACAAGCAAATTATACAGCATTCAACCCTGGAGGTCCCCGGAACTCTGGAGGAACAGAACCACTAAAGGAAGAACTTTAAGAGGAGGCCGGCCATGTAGGGTCTGGCAGGACGGGTGGAGACGAGAGAGGGCGAGCCCGTGAGGGAAGCCCCAGCTGTGGGGAGGCTTCTCCGGTTGGGGGAGAGACACTCCGGCCGCACACCAAGCTCACCAGCCCAGAGTTCCTTTGCCGGGAAGAGGAGTTCTAAGATAGCCGGCAGTAAATTAGTGAAGACTCTCTTTGCTCAGCTCGGTGAGGCTAAGAGCGGCTGGAGAATCAGTGGGGCCAGCGCCCGGGCTTGCTCGCCAGTGAGCACCTACCTGGTTCCTGGTGGAGGGAGTGGCTGTGTGAGCCGGGAGCCTGCGGGGACGGACTGAGCTGAGCACCTTTGGTGCAAAGGCAGGAGGTTTTTGGAGTGTTGTTCCCGTGGTGTGGAGCCTGCACGCGAGTGGTGTAGGGAGGGCGCCATTTTGTCGGGCTTGAGCCCTCCCACGGAGGATCAGGTCCGAGACCTCATTGGTCTGGTGAAATTGGCACAGAAGTGAGTGTGTGCGTGCGTGCGTGCATGAGCACGTGCATGCGGCCTTGGATCCCCACCCACCCCCCGGCTTATACTGGGTTCCCAGGGAAACGCCTGGTGGGTGTGCTCCAGCTCCAACAGGCTGCTCACTGAGACGCGGGAGTACGCAAGCTGCCTCGGGTACCCACTCTCCGCACTGCATTTGCAGAGTTGCCAGGCTGGTGATTGGTTGTCGGGATGCTCAGCCTGATCTTCGTGCTAGCGGCTGATTGGGACAGGCTGAGACTGGGAGTTTTCCTGGGAGTGTTGGGCCATGAGCTGTGTGCCTGCGTCATCCAGCCAGGGCTCTCCTGGTGATCTATCTAATACATCAAAGCAATCCCAGAGCGACAGCCAGAATGGGGAAACAAAGAAACATGTCACAAGTAAAAGATCAGAAGAAACCTCTAGAAATAGAACTAAATGAAACAGAGGGATCCAACCTTTCAGAGACACAGTTTAGAACACTGATGATAAGAATGTTTAAGGAACTTAGCAAGGACATAAAGAAGGATAGGGAAATCATAAAAAATCAACCTGTTAGAACTAACGAATACAATAACTGAAATGAAGAACACACTCGAAGGAATCACCAGTAGAGTAGATGAAGCAGAGGAGCGGATCAGCGATTTGGAAGATAAAATAGCAGAAATCTCCCAGTTGGTACAACAAAAAGACCAAAGAATAAAAAAAAATGAAAATAGTTTAAGAGCCCTATGGGACAAGGTGAAACGCAACCACCATCGACTCATAGGAATACCAGAAGGAGAAGAGAAGAAGCAAGGGGTCGAAAATGTATTTGAAAAAATAATTATTGAAAACTTCCCTACCCTGGTGAAGGAAATCAACATACATGACCAGGATGTGCAGAGGATTCCAAACAAGCTGAACCCAAACAGGTCCACGACAAGACACATCATAGTTAAAATGTCAAAGGTTAAAGACAGAGACAGAATCCTAGAGGCTGCAAGAGAAAGACAGCAGGTTACATACAAAGGAACTCCTGTTAGACTAACAGCTGACTTGTCTACAGAAACTCTGCAGGCCAGAAGGGAGTGACAGGAGATATTCAAAGTGACACAAAATAAAGGCCTACAACCAAGATTGCTCTACCCAGCACGGCTATCACTTAACATTGAAGGAGAAATAAAGAGCTTCTCAGAAAAGAATAAGCTTAAGGAATTCATTACCACCAAGCCAGCACTGTAAGAAATGTTAAAAGGGCTTTTGTAAATAAAAGGAAGGGGTAAACAAGCTAACCCAGGGAGACCAGGAATACAAATAACAAAATGGCAATACATATGCACCTATTAATAATCATTTTCAATGTGAATGGGCTAAATGCTCCAATCAAAAGACAGAGAGTGGCTGAGTGGATAAGAAAATAGGACACATGTATATGCTGTTTACAGATGGAATAAGACATTTCATGCAAATGGAAATGAGAAAAAAAAAAAAAAGCTGGAGTACCCAGTACTTATTTTGGACAAAATAGACTTTAAAATGACTACAATGAAAGACAAAGAAGGGCACTATAACCCTAATAAACATCTATGCACCCAACATAGGAACACCTAATTACATATAACAGATTTTGACAGACATAAAGACAGAGATCAACAGTAACACTATCATAGTAGGGGACTTCAATACCATTGTCACCAATGGACAGACCCGTTAGACAGAAAATCAACACAGAAAGAGGGGCCTTAAATGATACTTTAGACCAGCTGGACTTCGTTGATATTTTTAGAGCATTTCACCCTGAAAAAACAGAATATACATTCTTCACAAGTACACATGGGACATTTTCCAAGATAGACCATGTTAGGCCACAAAACCAGTCTCAGTAAATGTAAGAAGATTGAATTCATATCAAGCAGATATAAAGGAAAAACTGATGGTTGCTGGCTGGGACGGAGTGGGGGAAGGTTTTGGACAGTGTAGAAGGGACTACAATATTGCCGCAGGGATATCTGGGCAGTTCTGGGAATGTAATTGATAATGTTGTGAAGAGACTGTTATGTTGTGTGAAATAAGTCAGTAGGAGAAGGACAGGTACGATGTGATCACACTTGTGTGTGGAGTTTGAAGAGCTCAGTGAACGATCAAAGTAAACAGACTCATAGATGTAGAGGAAAAACTGAGGGTTGCTAGTTGGGAAGGGGGGGTGGGGATGGGGGGAAGGGGAAGGGATTAGACAGCATAAATAGGCAACTACAATATTGACACAGGGATATGAAACACAGTTTGGGGAATATAATAATGTTGTAAAAATTTTGTGGTGTGTCAGATAGTCACATGTCTTGTTAGGGAGACCACTTCATGGATGGAGTAGAGGCTTGATCACTGCACTGTACACCTGAAGCGGATGTTGAATAGTATTGTATGCCAACTGTAACTGAATATGTGGATGGTCACGGGATGTGGAGTATACCATGGAGGGGAGTCAGGGGAGTTGTGATAGATATGTATAATATGCGGGGGGAGGAGTGGCGTGGCAAACTGGGGGAGGGGGATTGTCACTTCTGGGGGTAAAGAGTATAACTATTGCATTGTGTTGTACACCTGAAACTAATAAAAAAAAAATTGAACCTTGGAAAAGAGGAAGTGATTCTCACTTATCTGAAATGCTGAAGTCTCCTCTGAAAGAGATTATATCTGGCAGGATCTATCCATTTCAACGGCCAGCCAAGTGACTCTTTCCCTCTCTCCATTATAGGAATCAAGGCTTCACATTTGAGTCTCTAAATTGAGACATTCTGAAAACCCACAAATAAAGAAATTCTTGGCGGGCGGGGGAAGTGGACTCCCATGGACCAATTCTGTAATTGCAGCATTATTCTCATATTCATTTCCAGCAACCAAAAGAAGGTCATTTTCTCAAGGACGGCCCACCTTCTGGATAAGTTTTAGCTCTGCTAATGGTGCCCATTCTATGGGGGCCAAGCAGTGATGCTGGGGGTGCAGCTCTGAGTCCTGTGACGAACTCGCCTGTGAAAATGCAGATTTTTTTGGGCTCTTAGCAGACATTTCATGGAGCTATTGTTAAAAAGATTTTTTTTTCATTTCCTGGGAGAGGTGGACCATGAGGAGTGCTCCCTCCATTTTCATTCTCCTTTTGTCCACTGGGTCCTGCTGTAAATGGGATAACCCCCTCCCAGACGCCTGGGGTTGTGCAGAATACCATACTACAGATCATCCTGGCTAACAGGAATAAGTTATCATGGGCAACAAATTCCCACTTTGGGCAAGAGGTAGAATTGCCAAAAATTAGTGTCTGTTGGAGATTTCATTACTAGCTCTTCCAGATATTTTTCCAGAAATGGTGAAGGGTGGCAAAAGAGATTGTTTTGAATTAAACTCCTCATGTTGACAAAGTTCTTCCTTGATGAATGAGTGACTATGAATTTAAAAGTCCAGAAGGAAGCAAAAGGAGAGAAGAATGAAGGAATCTGTGGGACAGACTGCTGAATAATTAAGAAAAGATACTACAGACTGAGCACATCATTTGTTTGTCTTTTGATGAAATTAAGCTTGTGGTCTAATGACAACAAAAGTGTCATAAAAGTTAAGAAATATATATATATATTTCATTTCATATGTTTAAAAGTTTTACATATATAAAAGGAAGAATAGTTAGTCATCTAATAAGATTTATCAAAGACATCATTCCTTCATACTGAATATCAAAAGAAATTTTGTACAAGTGATTTTACCATAAATTAATCTTTGAAATTAAAATGGACATCTTTGCCAGAATATTAAATAGTACATTTCTGTTCCCATGCCATTAAGCTTTTCATTTAGAATATGTATTTTTGCAGAGTTAAAAGGTGAGACAAAGTGTAGTTCTTCCACTGTTATGGAGCCCTCTTCTCAGGGTGATTGCTACGTGGGGTTCATTAGCCTATTCTCTCTATTTTGTGTAAGTTTGAAAATTTACACTGTAATTTTTTTTAAAAGACACCTTCTTTTTGTAAGACAGTCTCTAAAATCATTCACTTTCCTGGAACATCTGAGCATCACCTTCAAAGAATGCCAAGAGCTCTGAGCTGCTCTCCCTGTGTCTTATCCCCTTGTCCCCTGCAACAGCCCTGCTGCCCCCTGACAGCTGAGGATGACAAACAGACTCAGGGGTCATTAGGACTGTGGTGTGACCTCACCGTTTTACCCGCTCATTATGTGAAATGGATGCTTGCCTCAGCCAGCCATTAGCAAAGGCCCACCCTTGTTCAGCTGCAGCAGAAAAAAGCCAGCAATGATGCTTGCTGGCTTGAAGAGGTTTGAGTGGAAGCTCTTTTATCAGCTGAGCTAAATACTGATTCCACACAGGGAGACAGGTTGTGCATCAAGGATCTGTCATCTGCTTCTTTTTATCTTCTGTGACCTAGAGACCAGCACCAAGATAGCGCTGGCCCTAGACCCCACAGGCTGATGAGTCCTTTGAGCTCTTCCCTCTGAGCTCCATAGCACTTCATCTTACTTTTCATGACATTGGTTTCCTTCTACTTCACGTCTCATAAAAAATGACATTTCTCTATCCAAAGGTCAGAGAATTTGAAAGACAGCTTCTCAGTCATTACATAGATTCAGTAAATGCTCTCTACACCAAATACTTCCAGTAACTGCCAGACAAATTATCAACTGGCCCAACAGAAGATCCAGGTGAATTTAATGAGGCAAAAAGTCAATATGTAAATTCCTCCTGATACGCATGATAATAAGGCAAGTGAAGATGCTGCCATTAACAGAATCACAAGGAACCACCAGATCTCCAACTGAGGAGTGCTGGTATATAACTGGAATTCAGGTCCATCAAACCTGGTGCAAAAATCAACCAGGATCTGCTGAACAAATTCACTCTCCAAAATAAGAGTTGTTTTGTGTGTGAAAATAGATTCAGATAATTCTCAGAGATACAACATAGGCTCATAAACTACTTTTGGTCCTGTTTTATTTGCTGGTGAAAACAGAGATCACTAAGTGGACAGAAAATTTGAGTTACCTCAAAAACTATAGCTGCTCAGCAAAAATGAATTAGAATATTGCTAACCTCAATTGAAGAAGCCTCTGTGTAAAGCTTTCCATAAGATCATACTTCTGTTACTATTTCTTTTGTGGTTTGGTTCTGGGGATTGGGAGTAGGAAGGGTAACTCTTAAATGTTCCCCAAGAATGGTGTCACATAGCTATTTAAGGGGCTGTGAGTCTTTAATGCCATGTACAAAATAGAAATAAAAAGGATCCAATTATTTTTAAAATTGGAGGGTTGTCAAGACTATTAGTATTCAACATCACGATTCTCTGTCACCTTCTCAAGGACTCCGTTTTAGGAAAGGCAGGCAGAAGTAACTAATTTGGATTTCTTGATCCTGGTAGGGGTTCTCGCTCTCTCTATGAAACCATTAATTTGTAGAATCATAAGGATGTGGGGGGTCTGTTATATTTAGTAAGCTATTATTTGCCTTGTAGGTTAGTCTGAATTTTTAAGTAATAATCTAACTTTCTCCAACAATGTGAGATTAAACTAGGGAAAGTGAATGCATTTCAGCTCACTTGAATGTTACACTGAATGACTGTGAGGAGCTACCTCACTAAGTACTGACCTGTTTGAAGTAACAGCATGTAAGGAACTTACAAAACCTACATTAGTGAATTTAAAATACTTCTGTTTTACTTTCAGCCAAGAGCCTAAAGCCTGAAACATCATCTGATATTAATTTTCTCCTAGTTTCAGACCACCCAATAGAAATGATAGGCTAACACATTTGGAAAACATAGGCCAGTCCTTTAGGCTCACTATTTAGGCTCCACTGCACCTATTTGGTATAAATATGTTGATGTATTTTTCTTTTGGTTTCTTTTATTCTATGCAAGCATACTTTACAAAATTGGAAATATGCTGAACAAAAAATAGATTTAAGTATATATGAGAGTTTAATATATGAAATCAAAATGACATTTCAAGCTAATGGACAAAATGGATTTGCTTTTTAAATGGTTGTTTCAAACACCTAGCCATTTAAAAAAGAAAAAAAAAAGGTAAAGCTGACCTACCTCTTCACAAATTCCAGCTGAATCAAATATTTTAATATTAAACACTGAAATTTAGACTTCATCTTCACATTAGAGAAGGCATTTCTAAGAAAAGCACAAAAAGCAAAAGGAAAAAGACTGATAAATTTCACTTTGCAATAACTTAAAGTCTTTAATGATTAAAGAAACAAAAAGAACTTAAAGTTAAAAGACAAATGAAAAAAAAAATGTCTTCAACAGATACGACAATAAAAGTTAATTTTCCTCAATATATAAAATGCCCTTAGAAATGCATAAGAAAAACATCAACAATGCAATGTTTTTAAATGGGGAAAGGATATGAGCAAACCCTTCATACACACACATAAGTGAACATATGTATACTTACGAACACAAATGTATATATTTAAGGATATGAAGTTAAAAAAGCAGTAAGATACCTTTGTGAACCTATCTGAGCAAGATTTAAAAGTTTCCTTATATACAGTGTTGGTGAACTGTGAATAAATAGCCACTTGTATATTGTTGGTTAGTGTGTAAATTGCTACAGGTATCTTAGAAGCTTTGTTACCATCAATATTGTAAATATAGTTCATTCTCATTTATTTGTGGAAGCTATGGTGTATGTAGTTACTGCCAACATTAAATTAGCAGATACTGAATCACTGCTCCTGGGGAAAATACACTCAGGTTTCTGCAAGCCTCTGGTCACAATATTCTCATCTGATCAACATAATCTTGTGTTATGTGTTTTTCTCTTTAAGGATACCTTATTTAATATATATTGTGATTCACTCACATTGCACTCACAGCAATAGCACTATAACGCATGCCTGAGCAAAGCTAATTTATCTAACATTGTATTTTCTCCCTACGGCACAGCATAACCTTCCTGCACTTAGAAACACTACACAGCACTTCAGCACTAGGCCTGGGAGCCATTTTAAACAGCAAAAGCACAAAAATGAAACAAAGTGGCAGGAAATAGATTTGCAGAAGGACCCTTGCTTCCAGTGTAAGAGCTGAAACATGAGGGCAGAGCACTGCGGCTGCGTTCAGCTGCAGCAGGGAATGGCCACAGCAGGCAATTCAAAGTTTCTGGGGCTCTGACCGCATCCACAAATGACCATAAAAACACAGCAAGTATCGATTTAGGAGTAACAAAAAAATTTTGGCAAGTAGATGAATTCACAGATACAGAATCTGCAAATAATAAGGATCAACTGCGTATGTCTCCATAAGCCAGCAATTTCACCTGTAAAATGTGTCCCATGGACATGTTCACACATATGTCTGAACTGCCTTTATAGGCCCTATCATAGCAACACCGTCCATAATAAAAATGAAAACTGTTTATTTTATGCAATGAACTCTGATACCTTCTGTCTGAATTGATTTTATTCTATTCTATGTTTGTTTGTTTTTTTTAAATGTTACTCTCCACAGTTTGGGTAGCAACTCACATTTCCAAAAAACAGTGTCTTAATGAAGACTTCCCTAACAACTCTGACACAGCAGCACCTGTTAGTCTCTATTTTGCCCCTCTGTTTAATTTTCCCCCACAGTACTTATCATCAGTCTAACAATAGATTGTACATCTTTATTTGCTTAATTTTGGTTCTTACCTGCCCTACCCTAGCATTAACCAGGAAACAAGCTCTATAAAGGCAGGGGTTTTGAATATTTTTTCACTGATGTATCCACAGTGCCTAAAACAGTGCTTGGCTCATAAAAGGGGCAAAATAAATATTTGTTTTTGAAATAATGAATCATATATAACTCACATAACAGCTAAGAGCTTTCAACCTGGAGCCAAAGTACCTGGCTTTGGGTCAGCTCTGCAACCTCCCAGGAGCTTCATCCTGAGCAAGTTACATCAACTTTCTGTACATCAGCTGACACATTATGGGGATAATAATAAGCCATTACTCATAGGTTACTGTGGGACTGTGAATATTAAGTTAATTTGCGTAAAACACCTAGAACAGTGTCTGGCATATAAAAGGTGGTAAATAAATATTTGCTATTATTATTGCTATTATTTACAAGCTAGGACTAAGACACAAAGTTATAGATCTAGAAGTCACTTTAGAGATATTACTATCAATCATCTTAATTAATAACACAAATATTTAAGTGACTAACACAGGCAAAAATTTTGTGGAGTGATTTGATAAAAGATGCTCCCGACACAGACATACCTTAAATAATTAGTTCTAATGTGTAAAGTGATAGGTAAGTAAAAATCTAGAGGCCCTGTAAAAAGAGCTCTTTCATCGAAAAAACACAGGGGAAAAAAGAAAGTTGTTCGGAAAAGAAGCCCCTCTTGAATGTCTCTCTGGGGAAATAAAATTGCCCTCACTTTTTCAGCATTCCAGTAAAAAGCTATAGCTCCCTGAGACTTCACACACCATGAGAATTATATCTGCAGCCATTTGTCTACTAAATTGTTCTGACTCAAAAAGATAATAAAATTCTTATTTCGACAAGAAGGCTGATGGCTAGCAACACCCTAGACTAGATTCCTATGTTAACTCCCCAGCGTGCCAGGAAGATTGGGATGGCTATCTATTTTTAATTTCAAGAAGAAATGAAGTCCAGGAACTTGGCGACAGTCTCTGGCTTCTGGAAAGATTCTATTTATAAACCAAACCACTGCAGTAAGAAGACCATTTCAGGAGATGAGTAGACAATTGCCTCCTACCAGTTTATAAGCATAGAAAAATCATTTTTCTTCTTCCTTGACTGTGAATGAGTCTTGCCACTTGGATTATATAAAACAATGGACTCGGTTCTCATCTTGTCACTCTAGGGGTAGGGATTAGCACAAAGGGACAATGACTCATTTATTATTTACTGTGAGGTATTTAATAAGAAATCTACCTTTGATCTAGAACACCTCAAGTGTGCATTCAGGATAAAATGAATAAATACAATATTAAAAACTCAATGGTACCCAGATAATTTTTCTGATGAAGGAGTCTAGAGTCCCTCTTTAAAGTAAATTTAGACTTTATTTTACTAATAAAAAAAAATTGTTGTAAAAATCTCTTTTCCATTCACCAGGAATTTTAAGCAGTTTTAGTCACAGTGGTTAAAATCAAAGACAATGGCATCAGACTTGGTTTGAGTTCTCACTGGGCCCCAGTCTGCTTATCTGTAATATGGGAACTTTAATAGTATGTATTTAATAAAGTCAGATCCCCAACTGTGTGAGTGAGCTTGGAAGCAGACCCTCCAGCCTTCAAATGACTTTATCCCTGACTGAGAGCTTCGTTTCAAACAAGAGAAATCTGAAGCCAGAAACACACAGCAAAATGGCTCCCAGATCCCGGACTCTCAGAAACAGTAAGAGATAATAAGTGTCCGTTGTTTTAAGCCGCTAAAATTTGGTGTAACTTTGTTACACAGTAATAAATTATCAGTAATACACATACTATATGTAAATTCATTTTCATAACACTTGGCATAGATTCCAATGAATGCTGGCTAATAGCAGTGATAGCACTTCGAGGGAAGAAATGGGATTTCATAGCAGGGTGTTTGTTCATGGTTGCAAAGAAAGGAGCTGTGGGGATTTCAACACAAGGTTATTCTGACAACCACAGAAAAGTCAAAGACAATCCCCACAGCAGGATAACAATTCAACTTCTATAAGCAGAGATGTTGCAGATGCAATCCCCTGTTCTAAAGGCAATGAGAATATGCAAACTCCACCTGGCTGGCACCCAAAGGTCTCTTTTCTCAAGTACTCCATACTTCTGACCCGCCCTTGAAATGCCAAAACAAGGAGAGGGCATCCTTCCTGAGGGAAAAAGACTGGGATTTCTCAGACCAAAGAGAAAAGACTTCCTTCTCTGTGACAGCAAGAAAAACAATAATGTATTACACACAGACACACGTATATAACATAGACAAGTGCGTACAGAGGAGAATCTGTGTTCCAGTGTCTTGAGTCAGTAAGTCCAAATTGCCTTTTATGTGCTAACAAATTTCCATTCTGTCTATACATAGAATAATAATTGTGGGTGTGGGGGAGACAGACAACAGAGCCCAAACTGCAATTTGAAAATGATAATGTACAGGCCCATGATATGTCTTCATAGAAGCATGGCAAAGTCAAAAGGAATACCCATCAATCATTATCTGGCTAGAACCCCAAGTTAGTAAAAGTGACAAGGACAGATGAGCAATGCTTGTACGTATGTCACTTTAGTTCACAGAGGACCCTATCCCTGTGATAGATCATCAATGTCAAAGAAGTCTGCAGTTTACTAAGGAATGAAATGTTTCCATGTCGTCAGTAGGACCAAGAGAAATAACTGTTTCCCCCCGTTTTTTTATTTTAGAAATTATTTAATCCACCATCATCATCTCCAATAACTCAAAACGATTTTTCACAAATCAAAGCCTTGAATGGCCTAAATATATTATAATGCTTGACATTAACTTTTTTAAAGGAATATTTGTGACATATCCTTTTCAGGCTGTTAATCAAGACTTTCTTACCATCACACCTCTCACACATCCTGTGCTCTAGGTTATCGCAATGCATCCTTAATCACATTGACCTGTCTGGTGTCATTTCAGCTCTGTGTATTTAAAGACAACCAATATTTCAAGAAAGCCACATTCTACCTCTGACTGGCCGCAGCAGTTTCGTTGGACCCAGCAGACAACAGGATTGCTAGGCAGAAAATCTATTAGAATTGACCAAAAAAAAAACTACTGAAACTAATGAGTGATTTGATAAAGATTGCAGGATACAAGATCAATATACAAAAAGACAATTGTATTGACTTTAACAACAATCAGAAATTGAAATGAAAACATAATATTATTTACCAACTATGAAGCATTGTGGAATAAATCTGATAAAAGATGTTCAAGATACTAAAAACTATAAAACATTGACATACCACATTCTGGTTCATAAGACTATGTTTTTAATTAAAGTTTATAGAAAATAGTGGATGTGATATGTCTTTGTATGTCCTTTATTAAATGTAATACAATTGATACTTTTGAAATTTAGTTAGTATGTCAGATTTTTAAGAAATTAATAATTGAAAGATCTTTTTATGTTGGTCATTACAACACTGGTTCACTGCTAATTTCTTGTGTTTCTGCCCCTAAATTCAATAAGAAAACTGTGTATCACTTACAATATAACTTCCTTCATATTGTGGGCAGGAAAAGTTCATCTATTTCTAACCATAACTTTCACAGATTAAATTCACTTAAGAGTCTCACATAAGTGCCTGACAATATATAATCACCATGGTATCAGAAAGCATGTGCGTCATCATAAAAGTCACACACACAAATGGCAAACTGAAATGAAGACTTTGACAGCAGGCAAGCACACAGGGATTGAGTTCACAAACACAAGTGCTCATTAGTAGGAGATGATAAGAAACTAGTTTAAAGGGAAGCAAAAGAAAAAAAAAACCCATATTTGAAATATTTAAAAATCTATTAAACTACAAGAATAGTTCTGCAAGATGAGATTGTCAGGACTAAGGCTGTGGGATCTGTAATCTCCGGAGTTATTCCAGGCTCAGAGGTGACACCTGTGTGTGTGTATGGAGGAGTGTGTGTGTGTGTGTGGGGGGGGGGCACAGGGGAAATAATAAACAAGTAATGATATAAATTCTGCCCATCCTCTGTGTGAGATGAGGCTCCTGAGAAAAATTCATGCCTTGGACAATTCTATATTTATTCACAACTGTCACCTTCTTCCACGTTAGAGAATCTCAGTCCTCATGTCTGATCAAATCAGCTCCTGATTGACAGGGGCTGGTGACGCTGTTTGTGTTTCTATGCACACGAAGAGTGACTCAGCAGGAAGTGCTAGTCCTGGATTCAGAAAGGGCCCTCTGACATGTTGTTCCACTTTCCAAAGTGAATCCATTCAGCAAGATGTTTGTATTCTTTTCTTGTTTTAATTTTACCCCTTCTCCTCCTTAACTATTGCCAATGCAACTGTGACTCTAAATGCGATTTTGCTGGTGTCCATTTTAAATGAAATTCTCACCTGATGTAATGACTCATCGGGAAGTACTAAACGAGATTGGTAATTTTCAGATTCTCTTCACCCCAGCAGTAAATGGTTCTATATAAAAATGATGCTCTCATGGCAGTGAAATCAAACATCATCACCCTTGATTCAAAACATGGATGTGAATAAGAGTAACCTAAAACTGCATGTGAAAAAAGTGTTTTTAAAGTTTATCTACTAACCATTTAAACTCCTTTAAGTGAGTGAGTAAACAGTATCTTTGATCCAGAAGGTGGTGATTTAGGGCCCAAGCCCAAATGTCCTGAGGCTCTCAGGGTCTGCAGCTTCAGACAGCACTTGTGCTGCACATTGGCATAGAATAGGAAGAAGAGCTGGAATTCCAGAGATTGGACCAAGAGAAGGGTTTACAAAATGAGACAAAACTGTTCAAGAGTACTCAGAGGAGAATGCTGAAAGCTTTCAACTATGGTTAGCTGGTTCCATGATACTTACTCATATTCTAGTAAAATTCAGTGTAAACCTTTTCTTTTTTGGTAAAGCCAGACAGCCATACATAATGAAGGATTCTCTTTCTAGAGGAGTGAGAAAATCTTGTGAACCAAAGTTTGTGACACAAGAGAAAACATCTTATTTTTATATAATTAGTGGCGCTGATGGAAAGTTAGCCTGAGGCCACCATTCTTAGCAGGGAAGATCTTGTATGGGGGTTTCCCACACGTGAAGTCACCGCACTAGTCACCGCACTGTCAGTAAAGAAGTGCTGAGTACTCCGAAATTGATGATAATGATACAACTGGGAGAGAGTGCTAACTCAGATTCTTAGACAATCAGAAGATTTGGGAAATGGTGTCTGCACTGCTTACCTCGCAAGATGTAAGCAGATATGACCCCCACCATTGTTCTATGGGAGATAGCTTCTTTTTTTTTTTTTTCCTTCAGATCATGGCAAATATTCCTATAGAGCTATGAAGTGGACATTTAAAAGCCTTGTGTACAGGCAGTCAGCAATCACCATGTTTGCACCGGTAGCTTTCTCTTCTAAAACCTTGCTCAGAGCTCTTAATTATTTTCTATAGGGTATGGCCCAATTTAATCCCATACATGGATTTGTGTATATATCTGCATGTATATCAGGGATCGGTGGTTCGATTTTCTAATATTGGATTGCAAGTTCACATACTTAGGATTGCCATCAACTCAGAAAATCCGCGTGTACCTCATTCAAGGATGTGACCAATGGAGATGGCAAAAGAGAAAAGGCATTAGAAGTAAGTGATCATTGGAAACTTCATTTACAGATTTTCTTCCCTACTTGGTCCTAATAGACATCTAGACTTTACTTGGAAATGATGGGGCACTCTGCTTAATGGACACCAAAAGTTTTTGTCTTAAGGGTTATTAGTGCGAACCTGCCATATGCACTAAATTCCTTAGGAATCTGATGTGTTACTGAGTAGCATCAGCTGGCTATCCTCTGTGAGCTACAGAAATCTGCAGATGCTGCCTCAGCAGTAGCTCAGTCTACTGCAAGGGAAGCCAGTGTTTCCTTACAGACAGACACACACACACACTCATACATACAACACAAACACATACATAATAAACACACTCATACATACAACACATACATACAAATATATACATACACAAATATTCCCATACATACAACACATATACACACACAAACACACATGTATACACACACACACACACACACACACACACACACACACACTCCTCTGTGGTTTAAAATGACTTTGGATTAAAATGCATAGTGAAATAAAGTCCAAGCCTGTTAGTTTCATGGACAATTCCAAGAGCCAATAGAATGCTTGTCCTTTTTCTAAGGTGTTGAATTTAATCAAGCTAAAACAGAAAAAAAAACAACAACAACTCACAAGCAATAATCAGCAGACTGCACCCCTGAGAAGAAATGATCTGGGGCTGCATGACTAATGTGATGTAGAGACATTGAACTCATTCTTAACAGCTTATTCTGAACCAAAGAGTAGCTCTAAAAACAACTGAATCATGATATTTTCTTTTATACTTTGGAGTGCCTGATATATAAAATAATTTGATTTATTTTCTTAAGAGTGAGAATTTTACCATGCAGTGTTTTTTCTCATAAATTAGTATTTAAAATTTTTTTTGCCACTCATCTGGAGAGAATTACTACTCATTGGATAAAACATTTTCTATCCTAATAATCTTGAAATTGTGAGTGCAAGTGGCATTGGTCATATACAGTGTTCCATGTCAGCACTGTACACGGAAAGAGCAAAAAATATGGTTGAAGAAGAATCAGTATTCTGAACTCTTGCCTCAAATCATCTTTAGTCCTCTGCAGACACTTTTAATCACCAAAGGACATTAGAAAGACTGTGAGTTGAAACTTCTAAGCAGTAAAGCCAGAAATAAATGGTTAAAGGTCTGGCTTGTGTTCTCATCATCACTTGTGCTACCATTTATCACACCTAGGTGGGTACCCAATAGTTCACCTTCTCTTGATGGTATCTATAAATATAAAGATATTAATAGACTCTTAGGGAGCGTGTTTATGAGGTAATATAAACAGTTTGCACAAACATCCCACATACATCATTTCAATTGCATTTTTTTCTCCAAAGTGTCTTTATTCCACTTAGAGGATGCCCGCGCCTCCAGGTTCATTTATACTGATGGACATATGGGGTGAGGCCAGGCTACAAAGCTGGCACCAGATTGCTGTCCTCAGGCTGTCAATACTGTTGTGTTCAGGGGAAGAGCCAAACAGAATCTCATTTGCCTTTGCAAGTCCGCTGCTCACCTCTGAGGTCTAGAAAACTTCATGAACTTGGGCTTGTTATCACTTAGGTCAACATCCAGGAGAAAATTCCATATTAAGAATTTCTGTTGGAAGCAAAGTAAAAGTTGCTTGACACATTTTTAGACAGGGTGAACTCTCAGATTGTAAATAATGCATTGTCTAGCCCCTAAAAATGTAATGTTGGCCTTCAATAAATGTCTAAGTGTATTTTTGTAAATATGTACCACTTATTTTGATTAAGATTTTACAGAATAATAAAATTCTCGATATGGAAATTTCTCCTGGATATTGATTTTCACAATCTATTAGATGTTGACAAAGTTTCTATGAACTCATATTGGCAAATGACGCATCTGCTAGTATCAAGGGATAAGAAATGTCACTGACTTTTGGAACTGAATCCTGAAAAGAGAAATGGCTCATAAAATTTTACGGTTGAAATGACTTTAAGACCACTGGACCTGATGTCTATATAGATGATGAAATTGGACATGACAGCCTGAGAGCTCAAGTTGCATGACCTCTATTCTAACACATGACCTTCACAGCTCACTGACTCTGGGAATGGAGCCAAGTGGTATCTGAATCCAAATACTGATGGCCACTGGATCTTAAACTGTGGGGCTCAGACAAACAGCATCAGCATCACCTGGGAATCTGTTAGAGATGGATCCACAGGTCCTATCCCAGAGCTACTGAATCAGAAACTCTGGGGCTGGGGCTCAGTGATGTGTGTTTTGACAAGCCCTCCAGGTGGTTCTGATACTCAGTGAAGTGTGAGAACCACTGTGATAGAAGATCAAGAAAGGAGATTTTCATTTTTCCTGTTAACATTTATAAAGTATTAAAAATTAAAAAACTGAAAAATATTCTGATTGTATTGCTTAAAGATTTATAATTATGTTGACCAGATTTTCTATTACATAAAAGCCAATTAGGAATCTTGCTTAAAAGATATATGCTAGTTTAATTCACATTTCTTTGCTAAAATAACACCCTAAAGAGAACATAAACTTTAACATACCACAGTCACATCATAAAACATCAGTATTTTTAAAAATGCTTATTTTCTGATGAAGACACTCTTTTGAGTGCTGTGGTTTATTTTGCTGAAGTTGTATTACCTTGGTATTTTTTGCTTTCCTAAGAAGTCTGTGTTGTGACACAGTCTATCTTTACCAAACAGGCCAAAGCACAGTAACCAAACATAACACATCACTTTCTGTTTTTGTCAAATATACCAGGGGTGCCCCCAAAAACATATACTTTAGTCAATGTTGCTCAAGCAGTAGTTCACTGTAATCAGACGTGTCTGGTTGATGGTGGTAACCACTTTGAGCACCTCTTAGAATTGTGGAAGTCAAATGTGACTTGTATTCATCTTTTGTTATCGGTATATATTGAGTATTAGAATTTTAATACAGTTTTCCTTTCATAAAATGTGTATACTTTTTTTTGGCACCCTCTGTATTTGTCTACTTGTATACATGTTTTTGGCACCCCCAGTATACATACTCCATATGTCTGAAATATTAAGCAGCCTTAAATTTGATCATATTCATTATGCTAAAGGATCAAGTATATCACAAAATCTGTTACAGTGCACATATTTCTAAGATTCACCCATATTGTGCATAGATAAGATTAATTCATTTTTGCTGGCACATAATATTCCATTGTGTGAATATACTAGCATTTATTTATCAATTCTTCTATTGATAGGCATTTGGGTTACTTCTAGGTTTTTGCTCTTACAAACAGTGGTGTTCTGAACAACTTTTTCCATGTCTCCTAGAATATATATCTAGAGTTTCTTTGGGTATATACATAAAAGTGGAATTACTAAGACATGAGATATGTAACTACTGAATTTTACAAGAAAAGACCAAACTGCTAGACAAAGAATTTTATCAATGGCAATACTATTTTAATGGATGCAAATGGTATCACATTGTGGCTTTTATTTGCATTTACCCAACTGCTAATGAGATTACGTACCTTTTCTATGCTAATTGCGTGTATTATCTCTGTGAAATGGCTGATTATGTATTTTGCCCATTTGAAAAAGACTTTTTTTGTGTGTAGGAATTCTGTATTCTTTATTTTTTTCCCCCAAAGTTTTATTCATTTTCTTACTTGCACTGACCTATCACACTTAAAAATTTCCACTGGACTCAAATTTTTATTCCTTAAGAAAATAAATGCTGTAAATTCCCATTTAGAATTTCTTATGTTTTTCTATTGTTAAAATTTCTGTTCTATAATAGAATGTGTTTTTGATTCACCCACTGCAAAAGCTTTTGCTACACATTCGTATAAACTTGTCACTAATAATCTAATAATAATAGAAATGAGCATAACTTTGGATGAGTTGTTTTAATGTTGCTGATATTTGATTTCTTCTTATGTCAAATGCAGGTCAGTAAAATGAGGTAATATGGTGTAACAGGCTTAGAAAATTAAGAGGACAGTAAAAGATGGTTATCATTTTAAAGCGAATGAAATGAAATTTTCAATAGAGCAATACCCATTACAATATCCTTATCATGTAGCTTGAAAAATTATTCACTGTCATGCCCTCATTTACCCAGGGGGAATTAAAGCTGGCCTGTTAGGCTGTCTGACACCACTAAATGTCTGAAGTGGAAATCAGCTATATTCTATTTAGTTTAACTCTCTCATTTAACAGATGCAAAAACAGAGGTCAGGGAGTTTTGGCAACTTGCCCACAGACAGACAAAGACGTTGGAGCTGAGCCACGTCTAGGAGTTGGGCTCATCTCACCCATGTGAGCATCTCTTTCATCTATGTAGCGCATCACAGTTTACAAAGCACTTGCTCAGTTCAACGACGTTGTTGTTTTTTATTGTTTTTTTTTGTTTGTTTGTTTTTTGAGGGCAGTGTCACTGACCCTCATATGTGAGACCCGAACCGGGGCCGCCCTGCTTCCCAAGCCAGCGCTTAACCACTGCGCCACTCTGCCGGCCCAAATACTTTTTTTTTAGCTGAGCTATCCTGCCACCTGTTGGCAGCTCAACTGCAACTCAGCTCGGGCTGGCATTGAACCGCTGTTGGTCAGAGCTCCTCAGCTCACACTCTTGAGCGAGCTCTTAACCAACTGAGCCACTCGGCCGGCCCCAGTGACGTTGTTTATTAGATTATGTCACTTGGTTTACCAAGAGCCATTTTTTTTTTTTTTTTTGAGGGCAGTGTCACTGATCCTCATATGTGGGACCCGAACCGGGCTTCCCAAGCCAGCGCTTAACCATTGCACCACTCGGCCGGCCCATAAGATGCCAATTTTTTTTCCTTCTTGTCTTTGGGAGGCAGTCTCGGGAAATATTTTGCATTCTCAAACTCCAGTATTTTGGCAGGAGATTCTACACTTACCCTTAAATTAAAAGGCATTATATATATATATATATATATATATATATATATATATATATATATATATATAGAGAGAGAGAGAGAGAGAGAGAGAGAGAGAGAGACAGCCTCACCATGTCTCCTGTGTCACCCATTGCTGGCCACACTTTAACAGTCACAAGTGCGAACGGGGGATGGATTTCAGTTCAAGAATTGCGAATTGCCTTTGATACTTCGATAATAAAGAGTTCAGAAGTGTTTATGTTTTCAAAAAGGCATGACACCATTCATAAGTTATCTTTTCATGAGTCTCATTTTGAGAAAAATGATGAAGTTGGCCAGCCAGCCTTCATGTAATTTTTGCAGTAAGGCCTTAGAAGAACAAAGAGTGAAGAGTGAAGCCAATTCATCTCTCCTTCCAGAATTCTTTCTTTTTAATACTTTTCTTTGTTGTAAGGTTATTACGTTAAAGTATGAATTTGTGAACATTATAAAGGATAAAGGAGATCATGTGAAGGATAAACAGATAATAAATTCAAAAAATTCATAGAAATTAAACATTAAAACTGTGATGCACAAGACAACTGTCCCTCAAAGCAAGATTGTTCCTCTCCTTCAATATTGTTTGGCTATCTGGGTCTTTTGCCTCTCCATTTAAACTCTAGATAATCAATTTGTCACTATCCAAACTTGCTGAGATTTTGATTGGGATTCTGTTGAATCCATAGATCAAGTTGGGAAGAACTGACATCTTGACAATATTGAGTTTTCCTATCCACGCGCATGGGATATCTTTTCATTTATTTTAGCTCTCTTTGGTATTGTTCATCAGAGTTTTACCTCATGTAGATTGTGCACATATTTTCTTAGATCTATACTAAGTATTTTAGGGGGGTGCTAACGTAAATGGCACTGTGTTTTTAACTTCACATTCCATTTGTTCATTGCTGGTATTCAAGAAAGTGATTGAATTTTGTATATTAATTTTGTATCTCACAACTTTGCTATAATTGCCTCTTAGTTCCAGTTGTTCTTTGTTGACTCATTTCAATTTTCCACATAGATGATCATGGCATCTGTGCACAAAGTTTCATTTCTTCCTTCCTAATCTGTATGACTGTTTCTTTTCCTTTTTCTTTTTGAATTAGCAAGAGCTTCCTGCACCCTGTGGAAAAGGAGTGATGAGAGGGGACATCAATACCTTCTACCTGATCTTAGAAGGAAAGCTTACCATTAAGCATGATGCTGGCTGAAAAATTTTTTGTTGATAGTCTTTATCAAGTTGAGGAAGTTTCCCTCTGTTGGATTTTGTGAGATGTTTTTGTTGCATCTATTGATATGATCATGTGATTTTGCTTTTTTAGCCTACTGATGTGATAGATTAAATTAATTGATTTTTGAATGTTGAAACCCTATCATTTTTGAGAACTCACATTATTGTTGTCTTGCTTCAGCTTTATTATCATCCACCTCTAACAATCTCTGGTTATTTTTAGTGCGTGTGGAATGAAATTTAAAAACTAAGATCTGAGAATAAATGGATATCATTTTTGTAAGCCCTTTCATCATACATGAGAAATACATGTAAAAATAAATCATAAGTTTATACTGATAACTCTAATTGCAGTCCAGCACCACATTTCCTGCTTGCCTTCCTACGTCCTGTATTTGTATCACTCTACTTCCACAGCCAGTACCTTGAAACACAATATAAAAATATTTGCTCATTTACTAAATCCTATAACACAAATTACACACACACACACACACACACACACACACACACACACGCCTGTCACCAAAAAATACTTACTAAATCAAGTTGAAGATTTCTTTACCCTTCTCTTTGCCTTTAGTCTAAGGGTACAGTGTCAAGTAGTATTTTTACTTGAATTAATACTTTTTATTTTCACTTCTATATGGTGGTTATATTATCTTTTTGATATACACTTAGAGTCATTCGTGTCTATTTGTATAAATATTTGTATTTTTTCTCAAAGCTGCTGATAAAATTATACTTTAAGACATATTAAGTATTAACACAGCTCCAAAGGTACTTAAAAAGATATATTCAGAAAGTATATCTCTCATTTTCCTTATTTTCTATTTCTAAACACTCTCTGTAATTAAACTATTTTATTAAATTTTGTATTTTTCTTCCTATATAGCAATTTATTAAAAGATAATTGGACCCTACCTAACATAATATACATGAAAAGCTCCAAACAGATTAGACAATGTAAAAAATGAAATCATACCAATATTAATAGTAAACATAGCTAAATTATTATAATCTGGGTATAGGGAATCACATTAACTATGATTCTAAATCCAGATTCAGCAAAGCAAAAGTTAAATCTAACATCATAAAATTTAAAAACTTTTCATGACAAAACATGAAAGAAAGATCAAAAGATAAATGACAAATTTGGAAAACATTTTTATATGGCTATTATCTCAACTATACAAATTGCCAAAAATCAAGAGAAAAGGATCAGACACCCAATAGAAAAAAGGATCAAAAATAAAACTCAACCAAAAATGCATATAAAAAATGGGAAAAAAGACACAGGCAAGCCACCAAAAAAGTCAAAATACTCTCTAACCATATGAATAGAATTTCAATTGCATCAGTTTGTAATTATAACAATAGAATAAAAATTAAAACACTGAGACACTTTTTCCCACCTATCACATCGGAAAAAATTATGAGTTTGACAGCATACTCTATTAGCAAATCCATGGGAAAACAATATTCTCATAAATTATTGGTGGGACTGTACAATGTTGCAATAGTTATGGGCAGGAAAATTTGCAAAATTTATACAAAACTGAATGTACATTTATATTTTTTGACCCTAGTTTTAGAAATTTACCTTTAAGCTATATTTCTAACAATATGAAAATACATATACAAAATACTGTGCATTGTAAATTATTTATAATTGCAAAACATTAGATAGAAACAACCGAAAAGCTCATATATAGGAATAAATTATGGTACATCTACAACATAGGGTGTTGTGAAGCTTTAAAGAGAGATCAGAAAGCTCTATCAACTAATATTGAGTGATTTCCAGGATATATTCAGTGAAAACCAAAATGCAGACAGTATAAATGAGATGCTACCTTTTATGTAAAAAAGGAGGAAAAATAAGAACACAGATTCATTTGTAAAACAAAATTCAAAAAAGGATAAACCAGAAACATATGAAATTATTTAACTTATTTCTCTCTTTAAAAGGAATATGTGTAACATTGTCCAATATAGGAGGATACTGATTGTAATATTTTCTAAGTACCTTTTTTAGAGTAAAGAATATCACTTCTATGCATAATTTGTTAAACATTTCCATTATATACAGGGGTTGAATTTTATCAGTTATTTTTCTACATTTGTTGGGATTTTTCTCCTGGTGTGTTCTCATTCCACCCATTGTTGAATTTGGTTTGCTATTATATTGCTTTTGATTTTTGGATTAATTCTTATTAATAAAATTTGCTAAAATCCTCCTTCATATTTTAAATTCATGCATTGTTACCTCTATTTCTTTCCAGTAAATCTTTCTCTAATCTCTGATAGTTTCCAAACACCCACATTTTGATTAATACTCAGCTCAATACTCTAGGGGGAACCTATCCAAATACTGAGAGTTCTCTTTCCATTCACCCACAGGTCTACTTTCCTTTGTCTCTCTTGCCTTCTATCAGATCAGTTGAACCATGTTCTTTGCCATTCTTTCTTTGTCGTTCTGTTTGGAAATGTGCTTTTAGTGAATATCCTAGGAATTAAAACATGCATGTTTACTTAACCAATTCATGAACCAAACAAAAGTTCAAAATATGCAAGGTGATAATTGTCTCAGGGATTGGGGCCTAGAAACATGTAACAAGTTCCTTGGGTGATTTTATACATGATAAACTAGAGAACCAGATTAGGAAACAATTACATCAGGAAAACAGCCTAAATTAGACTAAAGCAATTAAGCTTAAATTTTATCTATTTGTTTTTTGAAAGTCAAAATGGAAGAAGACATTACTGAATTCTCATTATCTACCAGAAAGAAATATACCAGATGATAAGGAAAGGCATATTTAGTGTTAGCAATGATTTTGAAGAGTAATTTTCTCTGTCAGATTTTAAATACGCTTTCAAATAAGTTTTTAAGTAAGAACATTGATCAAGATAATGGTTGTGTCATCAAGAGCCATTCTACAAAAGATAAAGAAATATTTTTCATATCATTTGTTGCTTAAAGCCAAAATCATTACATTTAAATCACATTTCTGCAAAGATTTTTTTTCAGAGCTAAAGTAATTGTTCTTGTGTGTCTTTCTGAACTTGTTCTAGAAGAAAGAAGAGCTCATGGTTATCATGTTACTAACATAAAGAACAAAACACTATGGTGCACTGGACATACAGAAATGACTAAGATATGGCCTCTGTCACCAAGAAATTACAGCCTAGATAGGGAGCTAGAACAGTACATAAAATAGTCCACTGATAGAACACCAGTGTTCAATTAATCATATTCCATAGGCATCTCAGAAGAACAAGTGACTGACTTTATATACTTCAGTGGGGAAAGCTTCATATAGAGGATGTTATTACTTGACTCCTGAAGGATGTTTGCATACAGTAGACAAATATTTTTGGCTGTTCAGCCATCGTGTCTTTTTCTAGTAAGAGAATTCCTCTATTCCTATGAGAACTGCTCTGCTTTCAGTGACTGGACTAACAATTATGGTCTTGTGTTTCCACAAAGAGTCATCAAGAGAGCACAGCTTTAGTGACAGCACCCTGTTCTCACAGGTTCAGTCCAGAAGTGGGCAAACTCAGGTAAGGCCAGAGATTTTTGTCCAGGAAACATTTGGATGCAGGGAAGAGTGAATGCAGCAGCTCTTTCTGAGAGTTCCAGAGTACTAAAAAGACATTGTTTTCCTGGAGCTGTCCAGTGCTATCTTTGTTGCCATTTGGAGAAAGCCTGCTTGAATAGAAAAACAGTGCAAATTTTCTGGATCCAAATTCCTAGATTCAAATCTTACAAAAACAAGAAGATATACTATGCCAGGAAAGATAACGTTCTATATATAACTATGTGTCAAAAGAACTTGAGAATTTTCATTTAGCTGAGAATAGCTTTCAGAGATGAAAATTGAAAAATTTCAAAGGAAGATCTTGCTATGCCACAATCAAGGGTGTAAACTTTATCTTGCTGTAACAGGAAACAATCTGGATGAACAAATGGTGATCATATCTATAGATTATCTCTACTAAAGACACATCTCAAGGAGATTTTATAGAAACTACATCAAGACAATTGAATTTTGAGATCTTTGCCAAGTGGTAAAATACAGACATTCTATATTATTGCTTTATATGCTTTAAGTAGAAGGTGTGTAGAAAGCAAAGAAACTTTTCTTAAAAATTAAGATGGAGAAACTAATTTTTCTAACTGAGGTGGGATGTTGCTTCTTCATATGGATGGACTACAGGGACACCTACAGATAAAGTCAAGACTTTTCTTAAAGTTCCTGTATCTTCTACATGGGTTCAACTGAAGATCCAGAATTCTATACTACACACTCTAAAAAAGTCCATTCCTGAAAAAAAGTCCAGACCATATATTATCATTTCCCCCACAAAAGAGGTTTTCTGTGGCTCTAATAACACTGTTCAGTTTTTTTTAGCAGGACTCTATCTTGATAGGCCAAGCAAGATGACAGTGCCAGAAAAGGCATCCACAGATAACTAGTTGGAGAAAGTTGCAGAAGAGAGTTGTTTAGTATTACCCATCTGGAAGTCAAAGGATGAAAGCCACAAGTGATGGCTTGAGCTTGGCATAAACACTATAGAAGTGTTTCTAATGATAATTAGATATGTAGCACATGAACTATGCTAACATATAACACAAGGCTTACTCTCTGTTCACTAATGTAGGATAGCATGAGAAACTTTATCTAAAAGTTGATTCAAACATTTAGATGGAAACTAAAGAATAAATATATTTGAAATGTATTTATACCAGGTTATGATATAGAATATAAAGATAGCTTTAACATAGAATATATTTAATTGTTAACTGGTAAAATAAAATTACCTGGTTTTGAAAATCAGGTATGATTCTTTTCTTTTTTTTTTTTAAAGATTTTATTGGGGAATTGGTAGAGGGGAACAGCGTTGGGGAATCGGGGAAGGGGAACAGACAAGTTGCTGTCTTTTTGTTCTTCAGTTTAGTTGTGGAGGATGTTGCTTCACTGTTGGTATCGTCATTGCGCTCTTCCCGGATGAGGCAGATCGGTCGCTGGCCTCTGGATGTCGCTCACCGCAGCTATTGGCAGCTCACGCTGGGCTGCCAGCCGCTCACGCTGGCTGCGGGCCACTCACTGTAGCCTATGGCAGCCCACTGCAGCAGGGGCTGCAGCCCACACCATCACCGGAGCTCGCACAGCCCAGCTCCAGGTGGAGCTGTTGTTAGCTGTAGAGGGCAGTGTCACTGGCTCTCATGTGGGATCCGAACCGGGGCCGCTGGCATCCCAAAACCAGCGCTTAACCAATGCGCCACTCGGCCGGCCAGGTATGATTCTTATTGTATTTTTTTTTTTTTTTGAGGGCAGTGTCTCTGGCTCTCATATGTGGGACCAAACCGGGGCCGCTGGCTTTCCAGGCCAGCACTTAACCACCACGCCACTCGGCCAGCCCTGATTCTTATTGTTATTTAGACTCTCTTTCATCACATCTAAAATGGATATAATTAAATTTATTTCGGGGACATCTGGTTGGTCAAGATGGCAGAGTAGGTAAATGTTATGCTTGACTCCTCCTATAGTCACATCAAAATTACAACTAAATTATAGAACAACCACCATTGAGAATCACCTGAAGACTAGCTAAAAAGAAGTCCTATAATGAAGGATATAAAAAAGACATGTAGAGACTGGTAACAGGGGCAGAGACATGGGATGGGTTAGTCCCACGTCCACAGGTAGCAGTTAAAAATTGGGAGGGATATCTCAGCTGTGGAGGTTCTCCCTGAGGAATGCGGAGTCCCAGCCCCAGCCCAGGATCCCCAGCCCAGGGTTCCAGTGTTGGGAAGGGGAGTCCCCACAACTTCTGGCTATGAAAAACCAGCAAAGATTGTGGCTGAGTGAGACTAGGATGGCTACACTCCCAGGCATTCCTCTTCCACTTTTTTTTTTTGAGGGCAGTGTCACTGGCCCTCATATGTGGGACTGAACCGGGGCTGCTGGCTTCCCAGGCCAGCGCTTAACCACCGCACCACTCGGCTGGCCCCCCAGGCATTCCTCTTAAAAGGCTGACCCACAGGCTTGTTCAATGATGAACTCACTCACTCTGACTCCAGGGCTGGGGTAGCAGCTCGAAAAGAGTCAAGGACATATGCAGATGAACTGAATTGTCTGGCTGGCTGCAGGGTGAGCCCGGAGGGGCAGCTTTCTCTCAGTCAGAAGTGCAGGCAGAACCCATTGTTCCTTTCTAGAGCTCTCTCTCACCATATCTGAGTCTTCATCAACCTGGCTAATACCGATCACCTTACCCTGGTAATTTCTTGAGATCCACCTCCATCCAACTTGTAGACCCACCCAAGCTGCTTCCAGTGGCTTCTCCATATAAATGACCGGTCTTAGCTCATGATGCTGACTTTCCTAAAAACTCTGAAAGGTTTACAAACTCCAAACAAGCAGTGTTTAGCCTCATATCTCTTACTAAGTGGCCCCAAGCCCAGTACTAGTGAAAGCTGGCCTTGGTTCACAGCTTAGCCTCTCCCAGGCACCTCCAAGCCCAGCACAAACAGCAGTCATCTGCGGATCACTTTGTAGCTCATGCCAGGTGGCTCTGGGTAGGGCAGAGGTGACAGCTGACATTCACCTACACCAGAGACCATGCCCTCAAGAGGCTGCAGAAACAACACAGCTGGTAGCCAGTTTCAAAACATACCAGAGTATCACCCAACCACCTCCACAAATGACACACCCAAAGGGCGGACTCAGCAGGCACCAGAGCACTGCAAAAGCAAATCCTGCTCTGTAGGGTCAGCCCCTGCACAACAGCTCTTCTGCTGTAGTCACGGCCAGTCCTCACAGCCAATCAGACTGAAGGTGAATCTCTCCTGCTGACATGCAAACAACAACCAAGACTCAACTACAAAGGAGGGCACACACAACCTACACAAGGGACACACCTGCAGCACCAGGCTAGGTGACGAGGGAGACTGTGCCACCTTCTACATAAGACCACTATAACAAGAGTGAGAGACATAGCAGCTCTTTGTAATACATAGAAACAAACACAGGGAAGCAGCCAAAATGAAGAGACAAAGAAACATTTCCCAAAATGAAAGAACAGAACAAAACTCCAGAAAAATAAACTAAACAAACTAGAGACAAGCAATCTACTAGATGGAGAGTTCAAACACTGGTTATAAGGATGCTAAATGAACTTAGAGGAAGAGTAGGTGAACTCAGTGAGAAATTTAACAAAGAGATAGGAAACTAAACATGGAGATAAAAAACATAAAAAAGAACCAGTCAGAAATGAAGATTACAATAACTGAAGTGAAGAGTATATTAGAAGGAATCAATAGTAGATTAGATGAAGCAGAGGATCAATTCAGCGATTTGGAAAACAAGGTAGCAGAAAACACCCAATCAAAACAGCAAAAAGAAAAAAGGAATAAAAAAAAAATGAGGATAATTTAAGGGGTCTCTGGGACAACATCAAGTGTACCAACATTCACAACATATGTGGTACTAGAAGGTGATGAGAAAGAGAAAGGAATTGAAACGTGATTTGACAAAATAATGATGGAAAACTTTCCTAACGTGGCAAAGGAATTAGACATATGTACAGGACCAGGAAGCGCAGATTGTCTTTAATAAGATGAACTGAAAGAGACACACATCATAATCAAAATGCCAAATGTTAAAGACAAAGAGAAAAATCTTAAAAGCAGCAAGAGAAAAGCAGTTAGTTACCTACACGGAAGTTCCCATAAGACTGCCAGCTGATTTCTCAACAGGAACTTTTCACGCCAGAAGGGATTGGCATTAAATATTCAAAGTGATGAAAAGCAAGGACCTACAACTAAGATTACTCTACCCAGTAAGGCTATCATTTAGAATCAAAGGACAGATAAAAAGCTTCCTAGATAAGAAAAAGATAAAAGAGTCCATCACCACCAAACCAGTGGTTCATCACCACCAAACCCCAATATTACAAGAAATACTGGGGAGTGGGATGGGAGAGGAGGAGAAGGAGAAGAAGAAAATTATAAAAAATATGAATTATAAAATGGCAATAACTATATACCTATCAATAATTACTTTAAATGGATTAAATGCTCCAATCAAAAGACATAGTGTGGCTGAATGGGTATGAAAAAAAGATCCAACTATATGCTGCCTACAAAAAGCCCATTTCAGATCGAAAGACACATTCAGAAAGTAAAGGGGTGGAAAAAAACATATTTCGTGCAACTGGAAAAGAAAAAAAAAGCTGTAGTAGTAATACTTATATCACACAAAACATACTTTAAAACAAAGGCTATATAACAAGAGTCAAAGAAGGAACAGGCAATTCCATTTCTGGGTATTTATCCGAAGAAACCCAAAACACTAGTTTGAAGGGACATGTGCATCCATATGTTCGTTGTAGCATTATTTACACAGCCAAGATATGGAAGTGACCTAGGTGTCCATTGATAGACAAATGGATAAAGAAGAGGTGGTCCATATGTACAATGGAATATTACTCAGCCATAAAAAAGGATGAAATCTTACCATTTGTGACAACATGGATTGAACTACAGGGTATTATACTAAGTGAAATAAGTCAGAGAAAGACAAATACCATATGATTTCACTTATATGTGGAATCTGAAACATAAAATATATGAACAAACAAAACAGAAACAAACTCATAGATACAGAGAATAAACTGATGGTTTCCAGATGGGAGGGAGCTCGGGGGATTGGGTGAAAAAGGGGAAGGGATTAAGATGTGCAAATTACCAGTTATAAAACCAGTCATGAGGATGTAAATTACAGCACAGGGAATACAATCAATAATATTGTAATAACTATGTATGGAGTCAGATGGGTACTAGATTTGTCAGGTTGGTCACTTCGTAAGTTATATAAATGTCTAATCACTATGTTGTACACCCGAAACTAATATAATATTGTATATCAACTGTAATTGAAAAATAAAAAATTATTAAAAAATAAACTTACTTTATAGCTTTATTGTTAAGCTTTCAGAGAGATAATATTAAATCCTTTTGTAAACTGTAGAGTACTATAAAGTATTAATGTTGTTTGTTAATGTATTACTATATATTTCTACATATTTAAAAGATAATTGAGGGCCGGCTAAGTGGCTCAGTTGGTTAAGAGTTGGCTTAGAGCGCACATGGGCCAGTGAATGCTGTGCCCTAGGTGAGCTGCCTCTGAGCTGACAACAGGTGTCAGGATGGCTCAGCTGGTGTAACAACAAGACTGCCTGTTCAATGATGGGCTACGCCCACCTGCAACGAAGACTGAACACAGCACCTTGAGCTTAGAGGCCACGAGCTGCCGCCAGGAAGCCAGATGGTGACTGGCACCCTCTACAATGAAGACTGAAGAACAACAACTTGGCTGGTGCCCTCCTCCAATTCCCCAACAAAAACATCTTTAAAAAAAATGATAATTGACAATGATGAATAAATTTGATATCTTCCCTTAAAATTTTATTAGCAGTTTCATGATATAGAATATTTACTCCTACTTTGATTTTTTAAAAATATTTTATTGGGGAATTGGGGGAGGGGAACAGAGAATTTTGGTCCTTTTTTGTTCTTCAGTCTAGTTGTGGAGGATGTTGCTTCACTGGTCCATGTTGGTATCATCATTGCGCTCTTCCTGGGTGAGGCAGCCGCTCACCAGCCTCTGGACAGTTGCTCACGGCGGGTCTTGGCAGCTCACGCTGGCTGCCAGATACTCACTGTAGCCTATGGCAGCCTACTGCAACAGGGGCTGCAGCTCACACCGTCGTTGGCCATCTTAGCTATAGAGGCAACCAGGTGGAGCTGTTGTTCACCATTTTAGCTATAGAGGCAACCAGGTGGAGCTGTTGTTCACCACCTTAGCTGTAGAGGGCAGTGTCACTGGCCCTCATATGTGGGATTCGAACTGGCACCCGCTGCTCAGCTGGCGCCCCAAGCCAGCTCTTAACCAACACGCCACTCGGCTGGCCCCCTACTTCGATTTTTAAAAGTTAGCACTGAAAGTTTAATTCTTTGTTGCTTTTTCTTCTTCTTACCCTGCCAAGCCATCTGAGCTTAGCTGAGTTAGGATGATAAATATTTACAATCAAACAGAATAAAAATTCAAAATTTAGTCAGTCTTCAAACATTTAGATGATCATAGAAATAGTACAAAGTCTGAAATTATATTTGCTATGGTACCGAGTGACCACTGTGGCTCTGTTTGGTAGAGACTGCTGGAGACCAACCAATGGCGAGAAACATTAACAAAACTCACAAAACCATTAAATATTGATTTTTCATTAGGAATTCTCAATGGACCATTACAGATTTCAAAACAGGCTCTGGTCAAAACATTTACATCAATAACTAATGCTGACTCTGGGACACACATCTTGTTAAATGCATAATTTCAGTGAGAATTATTGAAGCACAAATTCTCATTAATGAACAGATGATCTGTTCTAAACTATGTTATTCTGAACTCCAATTTATTAAGTGTGTGTTTTGATATGTGAGATCCACCTATTTAATATTTGGTGTGAGGGTGGGTGTGTTTTGGCCCGAGATCCATCCCTGGATGGAATTTTGAAACCCTTCTCATTGTATCTCATCCAATTAAACCACATTAAATGAAAAACTCCTGCCAACTGAACCACCTAATTACTAATTGGCAGACACTTATCATTCTAAAGACACTTAATATACTGATATATAAGTGTTGTATTATTATGAGTAACAATATCTCATGGTCAACATAAAGGGTTCGGGGTTTCTGCAACACCAATAGAGATGACACACAAATATACTTAAGCTGGTGAAACTTTCACTTATTTATCCTCTTCAACAAGCAAGTGGCAGTTGAGAACAAGAATGGAAAGGTGTAGAAGATAACTTTTTGGCCCAGACATTAGTCAGTCTGCTCACTGCTGGTCCATGTGTCTAGTGACCAGATGTTTGTGGATGACTTAACAAGGAACTGGAGTTGTAATTGTATATTCTTGTCTTCTTTGTCATAGATTAAGTGATCATATAGGTGGGGTTTATTTTTGGGCTCTCAATTCTGTGTCGTTGATCTATGTGTTTTTATATCAGTACCATCCCATTTTGATCAATATAGCTTTGTAGTATAGTTTGATTTCAGGTAATGTGATACCTTCACCTTTGTTCTTTCTCAAGATTGCTTTGAGGTCTTTTGTGTTCCATATAAATTTAAGATTTTTTTTGTCCTTGTTCTGTGAAAAATGCCATTGGTATTTTGACAGGGATTGCATTGAATCTGTAGATTGCTTCAGGGCTGGCTGAGTGGCTCAGTTGGTTAAGAGCTCGCTCAACAGTGCAAGCTGAGCTCTGAGCAACAGAGGCTCGAGGCCAGCCTGAGCTGAGTTGCTATTGAGCTGCCAATAGGTGGCAGGATGGCTCAGCTATAAAAAAAAAAAAGTGTAGATTGCTTCAGGCAGGACATTTTAATGATGTTAAGTCTTCCTATCCATGAGCACGGTATATCCTTCCATTTACTTGTATCTTCTTCAATTTTTTTCAATGTCTTATAGTTTGAGTACAGTTCTTTTACCTCATTAGTTAAATTTATCTGTAGGTATTTTATTCTTTTTGATGCACTTGTAAATGGGATTGTTTTCTTAGTTTTTCTTTCTGATAATTCGTTATTTGTGTATAAAAATGCAATGATTTCTGAATATTAATTTTGTATCCTGTGCTTTACTGAATTCATTTATTAGTTCTAACAGTTTTCTTGGTGGATTCTTTAGGGTTTTCTCTATATAATTTACATTCCTTTTCTACAGATACCATTAATTTATCTTTCCTCTTTCTTTCTTGATTAAATTTAACAAAAATTTATTTATATTTTTCTAAAAAGGTAACCTTGGCTTTATTTAATGATTTTATTGTGTGAGTATTGAAAATAACATTTTTCTGATTCTTTAAATTATGTTTTAATCTCTTTTCCTTTGCTGTTTTTTTTAGAGAGTTTTAAAAATTAACTCATGAAATTAATGACTAGGTTTTTGTTTTTTTAACAATAGAAATAGTATTACAAAGATTTCAAAACGATGGGCCGGCCAAGTGGCTCAGTTGGTTAAGAGCTTGCTCAAGAGTGAGAGCTCTGAGCAACAAGGTCGATGATTCGATTCCCACATGAGTCAGTGAGCTGCACCCAAGCTGAGCTGCAGCTGAGCTGCCAACAGGTGGCAGGATGGTTCAGCTGGTGAGAGCACAGTGCTCCTAACAAACAAGACTGCCTGTTCGATGGTGGACTATGCCCACCTGCAACTAAGACTGAACTCGGCATCTTGAGCTGAGCTGCTGCCCAGATGGCTCAGTGGATAGAGCGTGTGCTCTTAACAACAAGGCTGCTGGTTTGACTCCTGCATGGGATGGCAGCTACACCCACCTGCAACTAAGAGCTGAGCAACGTGACTGGACTTGGAGCTGAACATGCTGCGCCCTCCACAAGACTGAAGGACAACTTGTCTGTTCCCCTCCCCCAATTTCCCAATAAAATCTAAAAAAAAAAGATTTCAAAACTAGTAAAGATACAATTTTATAACAATGTTCCAGGGACTCATCACCATATTTAACAAAACTGATTATACTGTCATATTTGCTATAGATACATTATTTATTTTAAAGAAATAAATAGTTGCACTGTTGGTAGGATTGTAGATTGGTGCAGCAACTATGGAAGTCAGTATAGAGGTATCTCAAAAAACTGGAAATGGAACTACTTTTTGACCCAGCAATTCCACTCCTAGCCAATTATCCTGAAAAACCCAAGACACTAATTTGAAAAAATATATGCACACCCCTATGTTCATTGCAGTGCTACTTACAATAGCCAAGATTTGGAAACAATCGAAATGCCCATCGATAGACGACTGGATTAAAAAACTGTGGTACATTTACACAATGGAGTATTACGCAGCTATAAAGAAGACAGAAATTGTATCATTTGCAACGATATGGACAGACCTAGAGAACATTATGTGAAGTGAAATAAGTCAGTCAGAGAAAGACAAATACCATATGATCTCACTTACATGTGGAATCTAAAGAACTGAATAAATGAGCAACATAAACAGAAATAGTCTTACAGACACAAAGAAAAAACTGATGAGGGCTAGATGGGACATGGGCGGGCATGAGTGAGAAGGGGAAGGGACGAGGCAACACAAACTGATAACTACAATACTACTGCAGAGACAGAAGAGACAGTTTAGGGAACATAATCAATAAGGTTGTAAATATATTTTTTTAGGGGATCAGGACTCATGTCTTTTTAGGGAGACCTCTTCATGGACGGTGTAGTGGCCTTACCACTGCACTGTACATCTGAAGCTGCTGCTGAATAATATTATATGTCAACTATAATTTAACACATATATAGTCATGGGATGTGGAATATAGTATGGGGATGCAGTCAATGGAATTGTAATAGATATGTATGATATCGGGTGGGGGGCAGGGGAAGGGGGAGGAATAGTCACTTTGTAAGGGTGAAAAAGATAAATATTGCATTGTTTTTTTTTGTTTTTTTTTTTGAGGGCAGTGTCACTGGCCTTCATATGTGGGATCCAAACCGGGGCCTGTGGCTTCCCAAGCCAGCGCTTAAACACTGCGCCATTCGGCCGACCCATTATTGCATTGTTTTGTACATCTGTAACTAATAATAATAATAATAATAATAATAATAATAATAATAAAGTTTAAAAAAGAAATAAAGAGTTAAATGTCACTATTATTCCTTTACTCCCCCACCTCCCTCAAAATAAGCCACTACTAATGTCAACTTGTATCATTTCTATGAATGTTTTTTTTTATTAGTTTCAGGTGTACAACACAATTCAATAGTTATATTCTTTACCCCCCAGAGTGACAACCCCCCTCCCCCAGTTCGCCACCCCACTCCCCCCTCTCCATATCATACATATCTATCACAACTCCCCTGACTCCCTTCCACAGTATACTCCACATCCTGTGACCATTCACATATTCAGTTACAGTAGGCATACAATACTATACATCATCAGCTTCAGGTGTACAGTGCAGTGATCAAGCCTCTACTCCATCCATGAAGTGGTCTCCCTAACAAGACATGTGACTATCTGACACGCCACAAAATTTTTACAACATTGTTATATTCCCCGAACTGTGGTTCATATCCCTGTGGCAATATTGTAGTTGTCTATTTATGCTGTCTAATCCCTTTCCCTTACCCCATCCCCACCCGTCCTACCAACTAGCAACCCTCAGTTTTTCCTCTACATCTATGAGTCTGTTTACTTTGATCATTCACTTAGCTCTTCAGACTCCACACACAAGTGAGATCACATGGTACCTGTCCTTCTCCGACTGACTTATTTCACACAACATAATAGTCTCTTCACAACATTATCAATTACATTCCCATAACTGCCCCAATATCCCTGCAGCAACATTGTAGTCCCACCTACACTGTCCAAAACCTTCCCCCTCTCCCTCTTCCCCACTCCTTCCCAGCCAGCAACCATCAGTTTTTCCTTTATATCTGCTTGATATGACTTCAATCTTCTTACATTTACTGAGACTGGTTTTGTGGCCTAACATGGTCTATCTTGGAAAATGTCCCATGTGTACTTGAGAGGAATGTATATTCTGGTGTTTCAGGGTGAAATGCTCTAAAAATATCAACGAAGTCCAGCTGGTCTAAAGTATTATTTAAGGCCCCTCTTTCTGTGTTGATTTTCTGTCTAAAGGGTCTGTCCATTGGTGACAATGGTGTTGAAGTCCCCTACTATGATAGTGTTACTGTTGATCTCTGTCTTTATGTCTGTCAAAATCTGTTATATGTAATTAGGTGTTTCTATGTTGGGTGCATAGATGTTTATTAGGGTTATAGTGCCCTTCTTTGTCTTTTATTGTAGTCATTTTAAAGTCTGTTTTGTCCAAAATAAGTATTGGTACTCCATCTTTTTTTCCCCTCATTTCCATTTGCATGAAATATCTTATTCCATCTGTAAACAGCATACACATGTGTCCTATTTTCTTATCCACCCAGCCACTCTCTGTCTTTTGATTGCAACATTTAGCCCATTCACATTTAAAATGACTATTGATAGGTGCATATGTATTGCCGTTTTGTTATTTGTATTCCTGGTCTCCCTGGGTTAGCTTGTTTACCCCTTTCTTTTGTTTACAAAAGCCCTTTTAACATTTCTTGCAATGCTGGCCTGGTGGTAATGAATTCCTTCAGCTTATTCTTTTCTGAGAAGCTCTTTATTTCTCCTTCAATTTTAAGTGATAGCCATGCTGGGTAGAGCAATCTTGGTTGTAGGCCTTTATTTTTTGTCACTTTGAATATCTCCTGCCACTCCCTTCTGGCCTGAAGAGTTTCTGTAGACAAGTCAGCTGTTAGTCTAACAGGAGTTCCTTTGTATGTAACCTACTGTGTTTCTCTTGCAGCCTCTAGGATTCTGTCTCTGTCTTTAACCTTTGCCATTTTAACTGTGATGTGTCTTGGTGTGGACCTGTTTAGGTTCAGCTTGTTTGGAAACCTCTTTACTTCCTGGGCATGTATGTTGATTTCCTTCACCAGGGTAGGGAAGTTTTCAGTCATTATTTTTTCAAATACATTCTCGACCCCTTGCCTCTTCTCTTCTCCTTCTGGTATTCCTATGAGTCGATGGTGGTTGCGTTTCACCTTGTCCCATAGGGTTCTTAAACTATTTTCATTGTCTTTTATTCTTTGGTCTTTTTGTTGTGCCAACTGGGTGATTTCTGCTATTTTATCTTCCAAATCGCTGATCCGCTCCTCTGCTTCATCTACTCTACTGGTGATTTCTTCGAGTGTGTTCTTCATTTCAGTTATTGTATTCTTTAGTTCTAACAGGTTGTTTTTTATGATTTCCCTATCCTTCTTTATGTCCTTGCTAAGTTCCTTAAACATTCTTATCATCAGTGTTCTAAACTGTGTCTCTGAAAGGTTGGATCCCTCTGTTTCATTTAGTTCCATTTCTAGAAGTTTCTTCTGATCTTTTACTTGTGATATGTTTCTTTGTTTCCCCATTCTGGCTGTTGCTCTGGAATTGCTTTGATGTATTAGATAGATCACCAGGAGAGCCCTGGCTGGATCATGCAGGCACAGAGCTCACGGCCCAACACTCCCAGGAAAACTCCCAGTCTCAGCCTGTCCCAATCAGCCGCTCGCAGATCAGGCCGAGCAGCCCGACAACCAATCACCAGCCTGGCAACTCTGCAAGTGCAGTGCGGAGAGCGGGGACCCGAGGCGGCTTGCGCACTCCCGGGTCTCAGTGAGCAGCCTGTTGGAGCTGGAGGGCACCTGCCCAGCGTTTCCCTGACAACGCAGTATAAGCCGGGCAGAGGGTGGGGATCCAAGGCCGCATGCGTGCGTGCACTTCTGCGCCAATTCCACCAGACCAATGAGGTCTCGGACCTGATCCTCTGTGGGAGGGCCCAACCCTGACAAAATGGCGTCCTCCCTACACCACTCACGTGCAGGCTCCACACCACGGGAACGACAGTCTAAAAACCTCCACCTTTGCACCAAAGGTGCTCAGCTCAGTCCGTCCCCGCAGGCTCCTGGGTCCGGCTCACACAGCCACTCCCTCCACCAGGAACCAGGTAAGTGCTCACCGGCAAGCAAGCCCGGGCGCCGGCCCCACTGATTCTCCAGCCGCTCTTAGCCTCACTGAGCTGAGCAAAGAGAGTCCTCACTAATTTACTGCCGGCTATCTTAGAACTCCTCTTCCCGGCAAAGGAACTCTGGGCTGGTGAGCTTGGTGTGCGGCTGGAGGGTCTCTCCCCCAACCAGACGAGCTTCCCACGGCTAGGGCCTCCCTCACGGGGTTCGCCCTCTCTCGTCTCCGCCTGTCCTACCAGACCCGACACGGCCTCCTCTTAAAGTTCTCCATTTAGTGGTTCTGTTCCTCCAGTGTTCCAGGGACCTCCAGGGTTGAATGCTGTATAATTTGCTTGTAATTTTGGTGTGATCCTGGGAGGCATTTAGCACAGTGTCTGTCTATTGTGCCATTTTACCGGAAGTCTCTATGAATGTTTTTTAAAAGTTACAACAATCTTGTGATTATAAATGATACATAGTATTGATTTGCTGTTTTTTCAAAATTTGTATAAAATATTATCTATATTTTTTGCCATTAGTCTCTTGTACTTAATATTATGCTTTTGTGATATAGTCATGTTGATACATATATAATTTATTCATTTGAAGCAGAGTTTCTCAACCTGGCATTGTTGACATTTGGGGTAAAATAATTCTGTGCTACTGGAGGGATGTCCTATACATTTTAGTGTGTTTAACAGCATTCTTGGCCTCTATCCAATGAAAAGATGTTCACCCTTACTGGTAACTATAGCAGTGGAGCAATCTTCACCCCCAGCTATGACAAACAAAAGTGTTTCTTGGTATGCAAAATCGCCCTGGTGAAGAACCAATGATTTAAACTAATGTATAGTTAAGTAATACATTATACGAAAGGTTTACTCATTCCCATTTGATGGATAATTAGCCTGCTTACAATTTTCGGTATTGCTAACAGTGCTGCAAAGAACAATGCAAAGCTTGTCTCCTGTGCACTTATGCTAGAATTTCTTAGGGTACATACCTAGTAGTGGATTTGTTGGGCTGGAAAGAATGTGAGTCTTCAAATTTAAAAGATACTCCAATAACTTAAAAATAGTTAAACCAATCATCAGCAAAGTACACATTTCATGTTTCTCCACATTTTTCTTATGATTTTATCAGAATTTTACAATTCTTATCACTCTCTTATGTACAAATAGTAACTCATGATCGTTTCAATTTCCATTACCATGGTTACCAGTGAGTGTGAGCATCTTTTCAGAATTTTACTACTTTTGATTCCTGTTCTGTGAATTGCCTACTCATATCCTGTGCCATTTTCAAATTAGGTTTTGTTTATTTTTTCAATTCATTGTAGAACTTTATTCTACAAACAATCAAAAAGGTTTCTGTTTTCTCATTCTGTGCCTTTTAGAGACTTCTGTTCAACACTTTAAAATATAATACAGTCAAAATTTCCAGCTTTCATGTTTGTCATTATACTTTGTATGTTTACTTTTAAAAATCCTAAAACAACAAAAATATTTTTGTTCCTTTAAATGTCAAAACTTTGCTTTCTCTTAATTTGGTGTTTAAATCAACTGAATTTATTTTTAACAGATTATTGAAAATAATCTGTTGAAAATATATAATAAATTGTTCCTATTTAAGATGTACAATTTATAATTTTTTTTTAAAGATTTTATTGGGGAATTGAGGGAGGGGAACAGTTTTGGGGAATTGGGGGAGGGAACCAGCCAAGTTGTTGTTCTTCAGTCTTCGTTGTGGAGGGCTCCAGTCTCTATCTGGCTTTCCTGTCAGCAGCTTGTGGCCTCTAAGCTCAAGGTGCTGTGTTCAATCTTAGTTGCAGGTGGGCATAGCCACCATCCCATGCGGGAGTCAAACCAGCAGCCTTGTTGTTAAAAGCACATGCTCTATCCTCTGAGTCATCCGGGTGGCAGCTCAGCTCAAGGTGCCAAGTTCTATCTTTAGTTGTGGGTGGGCATAGCCCACCATTGAATAGGCAATCTTGTTATTACACCAACTGAGCCATCCTGCAACCTATTGGCAGCTCAGCGACAGTTTAGCTAGGATGCAGCATTCACTGGCCCATGTGGGAATTGAACCAGTGGCCCTGTTCCTCAAAGCACACACTCCAAGCCAACTCTTAACCAACTGAGCCACTCAGCTGGCCCCTACAATTTATAATTTTTGATATATGTGTATGTATAGTCCTGGGAAACCATTACTGAATTTCAGATAAAGAACATATTGTTCATCCTTAAATATTCCTGCATGTCCCTTTTAAATCCTGTACTCCCTCTCCTCCTTGATAACCGTCCCTTCCCATCTCCAGGCATTTGTTTTCTGTTGCTAAAGATTAATTTGCATTTTCTGGAGTTTTATATAAATGAAAGCATGCAATGTGTATTGTTTTTACCTGGCTTCTTTTATGCAGCATAAATAGTTTGAGATTCATCTATGCTGTTACAGACATCAACAATTCAGTCTTTATTTTAAAGGGTCGGGTTTGTTTTTTTTCATTTATGGATATATCACAATTTGCTTATCCAGTCACCTACTGATTGTATTTGGCTTGTTTCTAGATTTTAATTTTTAAAACTAAAGTTCTTATAAACATTCATGTACAAAGTCTTCATATGGACATATTCTTTCATTTCTCTAGGAATGAAATGGCTGTGTCATGTGGTAGGTATATGTATAACTTTGCAAAAAAAACTACCAAATCATGCCATTTTATATTCCCATGAGAGGTCTAGTTGCCCCACATTTTCTCCAACTTTTCATTTGGTCAGTGTTTTAAGCTGAAGCTATTTCCAAATAAACCTTTATAAGCGTTCAGATATTTCTATTTTCCTAATTTTCTGACATATATGGCATATATGGTAAAAATTCATTTTTATATTGGGCATATGTGCTGCATCCTCAGAATTAAAATATAAGCTATGTTGACATATTATTTAATTCTTAAAAGCCTTTGAACTTTCTCCAGTTTCATGTTAAGCTGAAATGATAATATTTAAGTAACATATTTGTTTAAACATTTGGACAGTCAAGTATGCAGGTGCTCTCACTAATTTGAAATCATGGTAGAGATGAAAGCTTAGAGAAAAAAGAAGCATTGTAGAGAAATCATTATACCCATGCTAGGAAATACGAATTGTATTTCCAAGTCTTCCATTTGCCTATGGCATTAGAGAGTTGTCTGGCCTCTTTGGACCAGATCTGAAAATTAAATGAGTATTCTCTTTTCACTGTATTGGTATAAAAATGTTTCCTTAATACTTTTATATACACCCTGAAATCAACTTTATTTTTCTATGTAAGTTCTTATTACACAGGTTTAGTAAATGTAAACTATGTACCCGTTTTATCCAAATTAGTTTCAGTTATCAATTAAGGATGCTAATTAATATGCTTCATTATTCTGATAATTAAGCATTATATAAGACATTTATATAGTTCAAAATTCTACTGTGGAGGATTGTAAAAATATTCCAACTTATTTCAAAGAATAATTTGACATATTTTAAAGTCAAGTAGAAAATATTTTCATTAATATTAATTGCTGCTCAAGTTTGAATATTAATCATTAGATTTTCTTTATGTTACCTGAACTTTAGGAAATATTACTACTAAGTAAAAACTAAGCAGGAGCCAAAATGTTGAAAATGTTGAAAACTAGAGGGTGAAAGTGTTTCCTGTGCTTTTGTTTGCAAGTAGTTACATGGTACATTCATAAAGCAAGTACAGATAACTTTTTAAAAACTACTATGTTCTTCTGACACACAGGCAAATCAAAAGTAATTTTAAAAACCTGAAACCAATGTACATTTTCCATAAGAAAAACAATGAAACCCATTGTGCCTTTTTATTACAAATGGACTACTATATTTGAATACGTCATATTAAATCATAAAATCATAGCTATATTTTTAGAACAGTAACTTACATTTTTTGTTTTTATATTTCAAAACCTAAATCTGACTTTGTGAGTTGTTTATGGAAATGTGCAGTGATAGTAGCTTATAATTAATACAGAGAGCTGTGAAAGTTTTGAGAATCAAATGGCATGCTACTATTAGCAGCTTCAGGGTATATACTATTATGTTACAATTACCCATTGGTTCCTTTATTTACCCTTTTTCTTCTCCCAAAATAGATTTAAGGAATGATGGTGACAGTGGTTTCTTCTTTGAGACATGAAGAAGAAAGGAGTAGGGGCCAACTGAGTGGCTCAGTTGGTTAAGAGTGCGAGCTCTGAGCAACATGGTCACAGGTTTGATTCCCACATGGGCTAATGATGCTGCGCCCGAGCTGAGCCGCTGCTGTGCTGCCAACAGGTGGCATGATGGCTCAGCTGGTGAGAGCACGTGCTCCTAACAACAAGATTGCCTGTTCGATGGTGGGCTACGCCCTCCTGCAACTAAGACTGAACTTGGCTCTTTGAGCTGAACTGCCATTCGGATGGCTCAGTGGATAGAGCGTGTGTTCTTAACAACAAGGCTGCCAGTTAGACTCCCACATGAGACGGTGGCTATGCCCACCCGCAGCTAAGGCTGAATTCAGCACCTTGAGCTGAGCTACCGCCCGAATGGCTCAGTGGATACAGCATGTGCTCTTAACAAGGCTGCTGATTTGCCTCCTGCATGGGATGGTGGCTACATCCACCTTCAACTAAGACTGTAACACAGCACCTTGAGTTTAGAGAGCATGAGCTGCCTACAGGCAGCCAGATGGCGACTGGCACCCTCCACAACTAAGATAGAAGAATAACAACTTGGCTGGTCTCCCTCCTCAATTCCCCAATTTAAAAAGAAGAAGGAGAAGGAGGAGGAGCAGGAGGAGCAGGAGGAGGAGGAGGAGGAGGAGGAGGAGGAGGAGGAGGAGAAGAAGAACCTTTTTCAAGCTTAATCAGTCACTTTTTCTGTAAATACCTGGTTACTGTCAATATTTCTTCTATCTCATTGGCCACCTCTATTTGTAAAGGAAGCTGGGAAATGTGGGTTTTAAATGCATGCACATATTAAAAAACAAAGAGTTCTAATACTAAGGAGGGAGCAGAATAAATATTTGGTTGGCAGTTAGTGGTCTCTGACACAATAAAATAGAAGGCCAACAGTGAGGATAAACAGTGGAAAATGTACTGTATGAAATGTAACATCTGTCACGAAATTGGAGACTGCTGCAAATGTTGTGAGACAAATTTTCACTTTTTCTTTCTTCTTTTTTCCTTTTTATTTTAAAGATTTTATTGGGGAATTAGGGGAGGGGAACAGCATTGGGGAACCCAGGAAGGGGAACAGACAAGTTGCTGTCCTTTTGTTCTTCAATCTAGTTGTGGAGGATGTCGCTTCACTGGCCCATGTTGGTATCAGTGCACTCTTCCTGACTGAGGCAGATCGGTCGCCGGCCTCTGGACAGCTGCTCAATGCGGCTCTGGCTCTTGGCAGCTCACACTGGCTACCTGCCACTCATGCCAGCTGGCAGCCAGTCATGGTAGCTTTACAGCAACCCACTGCAGCCCCACTGCAGCCTACACTGTCGCCGACGACTCACAGCAGCCCAGCTCCAGGTTGAGCTGTTGTTCACCATCTTAGTAGAGGGCACAGTGTCACTGGTCCTCATGTGGGATCCGAACCAGGGCCCTGCTGCTCAGAGCTGGTGTCCCAAGCCAGCTCTTAACCAACGCACCACTCGGCCGGCCCTCACTTTTTTTTTATTTTCAAGTGAATGGCCTATAAAAACAGAACTATTTACTAGCATGTTGAACTTATCCCAGTTGTAGTATGAAGAGAAAAATATTCCTAGTAAAAGAATTTAGGTGACATTTCCCCAAGCTTCCTATCTGAAAATTAAATCTGATTATTTCAAGAGGTAGATGCCTACATGGTGTTGTCTTCTGTTACCTCCTCTTTGAAATTCCTGTTTAGGATTCAAGACATCTGTCCCTTAGCTGTCTCCTTTCCTCCCTCTTGTCCCTGAAGACATCAGCAAGTGACAACTGGGAGAAAGAAAACGCCCAGGAACAAAATCCAGTAGGCTATTTGA
This sequence comes from Aselliscus stoliczkanus, assembly GCA_033961575.1. Lineage (NCBI taxonomy): Eukaryota > Metazoa > Chordata > Mammalia > Chiroptera > Hipposideridae > Aselliscus > Aselliscus stoliczkanus. The sequence continues at coordinate 38,453,925 of CM066733.1, forward strand.
AAGAGGATTTGAGTCTACCACAAGTGTGCTGTGTAATTTATGGTTTTATAAATGGGTATGAATTAATCATGTCTAATTGGACAGTTTCCATTGATTATGGCATGGAATGTGGTTGCCTTTAAATATTAGCAAAAAAAGAAAATCATCTCATTCTCCAAACCCTTAAATCTGTAATTAACAATCAGGATAGACTTTAGGAGGCTGCTTTTACCACAGAAAGGTTTAAATTACTTCACGGGTTGTTCAAAAAGGGATACAAAATGGTTAGAAAATGACAAACATGAGAATACTTTATATAAAAATATGGCATGTAGACAAGTGTTGAAGCACTGTATTGTACATCTGAAACTAATATAATCAGTATAATATTGTATACTAAATATAGTACTTAAATAATTAAAGGAACAAAACAAAAAAACCCCAGTGGTCACTGTCTCCTTTTCCCCACCACCCACTGAAAATGCTCATTAGGATAATCAATGTTTCCAAAGTGCTTACTTCTCTGTGTTCATGTTTCTTCTTTCAGCAGAATCCCAAGGAGCTATTCACTCCTTCCAACTGGAAACATTTTCTTCTTAGTTCTTCTTTTTATAACACCAACCCAGATTTCATCACCGAGGTGAGAAATCACATAGCCAACTGCTTACTTGTCACCTTCACTGAAATGTCTCCTGGGCAGCCCATACTGAAATGGTCCAAGGCAGAAATCCCAATTCTCTCCTCCTCATCTCTATTGATAAGCCAAATCTCCATCCAGCTGCTCAGGCAGAACAGCAAGAATAATCCTTGATTCTTTCTTTTCTTCTTCTTTTTTGTCATTACCCATGATGAATAACCAATTCATCAGCAGATTCTATATGTTTAGCCTTCAAAGAAAGAAAACCTATTGAATCTGATTAGTTTTCTCTAAAAGTATCCCAGTTCTATTCACAGTTACCTTTGCTGGGCTATTAAAATATCCTCCCAACTGTCTTCTTGTAGCTCCTTTTGCTCCCCTAGAGTCCAATCTCCAAATAAGCAACTGGGAGACATCATTAAAATTGGAATTATTTGTTTCACTCTTCCTTAGACCTCTCCGCTGCCTCCTACCAATTAATTTACATGGCTCTTGGAATACAGTCCGAGTTCTTTAATATAACCTACATGGGCCAAAACAATTTGGCTCCTGAATATTTCTCTTCTTCCTCAACTTCCGTTCTTGCTCAACTCTTATCTTCTCATCCTTACTTATACTAGAGCTATCCTCTCTTCTCTCTCTCTCTCTCTCTCTCCCCCTCTCCCCCTCCCTCTCTCCCTCCCTCCCTCCCTCCCTCTCTCTCTCCTATTTTTAAAACATGGAAATGTTATTCTAAACTTAATAGTAGCTTACTTGTTCTTCTCTCCATCTGGAATTGTCTAACCATAACAGCTGATGCATGGCTGGTTGCTTCCAGCATTTTAGGTCTCAGTCTTCCTAATTAACCAGTCGAGTGGTTCTCATCCTCTTTACCACAGATTCGATTTTATTTTGTTCAGATCACACACTTGCAGCCTGTATTAATCATTTAATTGTTCGCTTTTTATTGTTTACCCTTTGAACTCTGAATGTATGTGAATATAAGTAAAATGAGAATAATTTGCTATCTTTATTCACTAGTGTATCCCCAGTGCCAAACTATGTGCTCAGTAAACGGTAAATAAATTAGTACATAGAAATTATCTTTGTAGCTCAAATATGAGATTTTCATTGTTTAGCTACTTCTCTGTAACCCAGTGTGAACAAAGATGTAAATGAAGAATAAAGATTGTAGAGCAAAAAGATAAATTCAAATCTGACCACAAAAAAAATTAAATTAGTTCAGATTTAACACAGGGAAGATGGAAACAAAAAAATAATGACATTTTCGTTTATTTGGGAGGACTTGAAATAGAAATGCAATTTCAACTCTAATAGGTTTTGTCCTATGCTCTAGGTACGTGTTTTGTCTAATTAGTTGTATTAACAGGAGACTAAATTTTTGGATACTGATTCTAAAAATTTGTACTGAGGGGGATAATTAAGTTCGGACAGTAATTTAAGCTGCTGAAGAAAAGCACTTTGTAAATGTATAATTAGTCTCTCACATTCAGAAGACAATGAATTTCAGTCCATGATCAGTATCCACAGAAGAAATTCAGAAAGGATATCTTTTTACAAAAACTCCCTTTCTAGTTAGCTGTGGTTTTAGGAATGAAACGTGTGTTTGTACTTTGTAATATTTAATGGGAGGCCCACTATTTAGCAAGGAAGGCCACTCATTCAGGTAGGCTAAGGAACCATGGAATTATTGGTTATTATATAGGTTTAAAAGGAATCAGATGTAGTTATTGATACATAATGATTGAGAAGATACTTTCTTCTCATTGAAAATTCAGACTATCTTTTCATAAAAATTATTTAGTTGCTTAGAATGTTAGTTTGAGATTTATAAGTAGGTCTTGAGAGATTATGAATACTTGGAAAAATAGCTATTTGTTCACTATCGTAATAGAAATGCTGTTGTTTCCATTATATGATTTACAGCCTCAAAGGAAAGAGAGCTGTTTCTATTTAGCTTTGCTTATCTTGCCATCTCATCTTCAGCATCTGGGACCAAGTTCCTGGTGACCTGGAGAAGGTCATATCACCATTTGTTTTCTGATTGTCTCACTTAGAATATGAGTTGAAAACAGGAAAAACGAATAAAATAATATAAAGCACTTGAAATATTTAAAGGAAATTATAAAGATTAAATAACTATTTGATATGAGAATTAAAGTGATCATTTAAGACATATCAACAGCTGAAAAAGAACAAAAAAAACATAGCATATATTAAAATGAAAGATTAGTCTACATACCATGGTGGATCCTGTCTCTGCTTTATTATTCTGTCCATCTGGGGGAAAAAAACTCCCTACTTTTCTTATTTTTTCTTGCACAAATGCTTGGAATAATTAGTAGTAGCTTGATTGGGTCTCTCCGTTTTATATTGCAATCCTATTTTTCATTTAATTGTTTTTAACTTGATTTTCTTTACTGAGGATTACTTTTTGGTGTTAATTTTCTGCTTGCTCAACTGGTGATCCATATAGATTTTTTATCTTCAATGCACAGCATCTCTGCTGTGGAATAGCTTATCAGCACTCTGAGAGGGTGACTTGCTTTCCTGGTTTGCTTGAAACAGAACACTGCACTTTCAGTGCTAAATTTTGAAGTCTGGTACAGTTCATCACCCTAGTACCGAGAAAGAGAAAGCAAATGTAAAGGTATTTAAAAACATTAGATAAAACAGGAGAAGTTAAGGTGCCTTGAAAAGTTTGTGCCTGTTCAACTGAACATTCATCTGCCAGCCTATTTCTGATATAAGAATTCCATCTAAATTTTAGGATATTTCTAAGTAAAAATGTGGAGATTTAAAATTTTGCCAGCCTGAGAGATATCGAAGATGGAGGAGTAGATCAACACTGTGCCTGCTCCTTTTCATGAACAAATTAAACTTACAACTAAATTATAAAACAATCAACCTGGAGAATCATCTGAAGCCTAATTGAACAGAAGTTTTATAACTAAGGACATAAAGAAGATGCCACAGTTTAGGGAATATGATCAATAAGGTTGTAAATATTTTTCTTAGGGGATCAGAAGGACTCATGTCTTGTCAGGGAGACTACTTCATGGACGGCGTAGTGGCCTGACCACTGCACTGTACATCTGAAGCTGCCACTGAATAATATTAGATGTCAACTATAATTTAACACATATATAGTCGTAGGATGTGGAATATAGTGTGGGGATGGAATCAATGGAATTGTAATAGATACGTATGATATCAGGGTTGGGAAGGCAGGGAAGGGGAGGGGTGGTCACTTTGTAAGGGGTGAAAAAGATAACTATTGCATTGTTTTGTACATCTGTAACTAATAATAATAAAAAAGTTAAAAAAAAAAAAAGAAGACACCACATTGAGACTGGTGACCAGTGGGCACATGAAACGGGCTTGCCCCAAAACTTCATGTGGTGGTTGAGAATCAGAAGGGGTATCTCATACCCAGAGGAGTGTGGAACCCCAGCCCCACACCAGGGTCCTCAGCCCAGAGTACTGGTTCTGGGAAGAGGTGCCCCACAACATCTGGCTGTGAAAAACAGTGGGGGATTCTGACTGTCCAGCTGGGACAGAAGGCTGTGGGAAACTGAGATGCCCTCTTGAGACCTATGCACAGACTCACTCACTCACTTACTCACTCACTCACTCACTTACTCACTCACTCACAGGCACTCACGTTAGGCTCCAGCAGAGGACAGTGACTCAGTGGACATCAGAGGCATACAAGGGGCAGGCTGAGGTATGTGCATTCCTAGTGGATTCCAGTCAGCATTTTCCCTGTGAGGGGGCCTTCTTCTGTGCAGCCAGCAGGCAGGAGCCATCTTTCCTATGTTAAGTCCTCCCCCACTGGCCAAATCTGAATCTGATTGGTCAGGTGAGATCCACAGCTCCACCCTGCTGAATGACTTGGAACTCACCCTACCCAACTCCCACAATGCCAGAGGCACTTTCTCAGAGAGCAGACAGCCCCACCTGCATATCCTTCTTTCTTGGAAAACTATTGGAGTCCACCGCCCCCAGGCAGGTGACGACTGGCCTTGGTGTACTCCGAGACTATGGCAGAGTAGCTCCAGGCCCAGTACTGGCACCCAACCAGAATCTACATTAACCTGGTGACTATAACTCTTCCCACTTTAGTGACTCCTTTAGACGCTGCCTCATCCAACTTGCTTACCAAATGAGGCTTCATCAGTGACTGAACCTTAAGGGAGCTGATGGGTGGCAGCAGTCCTCAGGGTGTCCTGGCTTCTTGTGGAGCTATCCCAGGCCTGGTGCTGGTGGCAGCCATCCTCGGTTCACAGTGTGTCCTCTCCCACATACTTCTAGGCACAGCACAGGCAGCACACAATAGTGGATCATTTTGTAGCTCCTGCCAGGTAGTACCCGGCCAGTTACAGGCAGTGGGTGACATGGGCCTGCACCACAGCCCCTCCCAATAGGCCCCAGAACGAACATACTTGGAGGTTGACTTCAGACCACAGAAGAGCACCACCCAATTAGTTCTATAAGCAGCACACCCAAAGGGCAGTCTCAACAGGCACCAGAGCCTACTAGGACAAATCCCACTCAGTGGGGTAAGCCCCCTACAGAGCAGTCTGTAAGCTATGGATGTGGCCACACCCTACAGCCAGTCAGCCTGAGGGTCAATTCCACCCACCCCACTAATGTGCCAATAGCAATCAAGGCTCAACTATAACAGCAGGGCACACACAATCCACATAAGGGACACTCCTGGAACACTCAGAGCAGGTGATCATAGAGACTGTGCCAGTGGGTCCCACAGGGCATCTACTACATAAGGTCACCTGGCCAAGATTGTGAGACATAGCAGATCTATCTAATATATAGAAACAAACACAGAGAGGTAGCCAAAATGAGGAGACAAAGAAATACATCTCAAATGAAAAAACAGGAGAAAACTCCACCAAAGCACTAAATAAAATAGAAGCAAGCAACTTACCAGAGACCGAATTCAAAATAATGGTTATAAGGAGGCTCAAGAAATTTAGCAAGAACTTCATCAAAGGTATAGCAAGCATAAAAATGTTCATAGAAACCATAAAAAAAAACACTCAGAAGTGAAGAATACAATAACTGAAATGAAGAATGCACTAGAAGAAATCACCAGCAGACTAGATGAAGCAGAGGATTGAATCAGCAATTTGGAAGACAAGGCAGAAGAGAACACCTAATCAGAACAGCAAAAAGAAAAAACAATCCAAAAAAATGAAGATAGTTTAAGAGACCTCTGGGACAACATCAAGCATAACAACATTTGCATCATAGGGGTACTGGAAGGAGAAGAGAGAAAGCAAGGGATCAAGAATCTATTTGAAGAAATAATGACTGAAAACTTTTCTAACCTGGTGAAAGAAACACACATACAAGTCCAGAAAGTGCAGAGTCCCAAACAAGATGAACCCAAACAGGCTGACATCAAGGCACATTATAATTAAAATGGCTAAGGTTAAAGACAAAGAGAATCCTAAAAGTAGCAAGAGAAAGGCAAAGGCAACTAGTAACTTATAAGGGAGCTCTCATAAGATTGTCAGCTGATTTCTCAATAGAAACTTTGCAGGCCAGAAGGAAATTGGCACAAAATATCCAATGTGATGAAAAGCAAGGACCTACAATCAAACTACTCTACCCAGCAAGGCTGTCACTTAAAATCAAAGGACAGAAAAAGAGCTTCCCAGATAAGAAAAGTTAAAGGAGTTCATAACCACCAAACAAGTATCACAAGGAATGTTGGAGGAATTTAACATGGAGGAAGAAAATCAAAATTATGAATAGTAAAATGGCAATAGGTACATATCTATCAACAATTACTTTCTATGTAAATGGATTAAATGCCCCAATCAAAAGACATAGGAGGGCTGAATGGATAAAAAAGCAAAACCCTTACATATGCTGCCTATAAGAGAGACACATACAGATGAAAAGTAAATGGATGGAAAAAAGTATTTCATGAAAACAAACAAAAACAAAAACAAAAAAAGCTGGGGTAGCAATACTTATACCAGTCAAAATAAACTTGAAAACAAGGGCTGTAAGAAAAGACAATAATCCCATTTCTGAGTATTTATCCAAAGAAACCCAAAATGCTTCTTGAAGGGGACATGTGCATTCATATGTTCATTGCAGCATTGTTTACAATGGCCAAGATGTGGAAGCAGCCTGGGTATCCATAGATGGAAGGATGGATAAAGAGAAGGCAGTACATATATACAGTGGAATATTGCTAGGTCATGGAAGGGAGTGGGATATTGCCATCTCTGGCAGCATGGATGGACCTGGAGGGTAATGTCTGAGAGGAGTGTAAGACAGACAAAGACAGATGCAGTGTGATTTCACTTATATGTGGAATCTAAAGAACAAAATTAACAAACAAAACAAACAAACTCACAGATACAGAGAACATTTTGATGGTTGGCAAATGGAAGGGGTGTTGGGGGTGAGTGGAAAAGAGGAAGGGATTAAGAAGTACAAAGTTGTTACAAAGTAGTCATGGGGATGTAGGGTATAGCATAAGGAATATAGTCAATAATATTGTAGTAACTATGTATGGTGTCAGATGGGTACTAGATTTGTTGGGGTGATAGATGGAAGGAGGTTAAAAAGTAGGATGAAAAAGGTGAAGGGATTAAGAAGTACAAATTGGTAGTTAGAAAATAGTCACAGGGATGTAAAGCAAAGTTCAGGGAATATAGTCAATAATATGGTAATAACTATGCACAGTGCCAGGTGGGTACTAGACTAGTCGGCGGGTAGAGGGGGTCTGGTCACATCTTAAATTATATAAATGTCTTACCACTATGCTGTACACCTGAAATTAATATAAAATAATATTGAATGTCAACTGTAATTGAAAATTTAAAAAAGAGGGAAAGGTGAAGGGGAATAAGAGGTCCAAATTTCCAGGTATAGAACAAGTAAATCATGGGGATGTAATGTACAGCATGGGGAATATAGTCAATAATATTTTAATAGGGTGGTATGGTGTTAGATGGTTGCTGGACTTAGGGTGATCACTTCTTTAGGTATATAAATGTTGAATAACTATGGTGCACCCTTAAAACTAATATAATATTGTATGTTAGCTATATATTTTTTTTTGAGGGCAGTGTCACTGGCTCTCATATGTGGGACCCGAACTGGGGCTGCTGGCTTCCCAAGCCAGTGCTTAACCACCGTGCCACTCGGCTGGCCCCATGTTAGCTATATTTTTAATAAAAATCTTTAAAAAACAAATATCACCAATAAAACATCGTAATGCTAAAATCTTACATTAAGGCCTAGATTTGGAAACCAGTTATTTTTGAAAATTTGTAGTGAAAAACTAGTAATCAAATGTGTTGTTTTTATAATTTTAATATATATCTGTGTTTAATATAAAAAATATAAATACAATTTTGCCAGCCTGAGAGCCATGAGCAACATCAGGAGGGGCATATGTTCTGCTAGAAGTGGAAATGGCCAGAATCTCATTGCTCCATTAAATACAAATTTGTTTGAATTCTTCATTTCATGATTTTCAAATTGTTTCAGGGACTTACTGCATTCAACCAAAAGTATCTTTGGAGTCAGTACTCCTCTGCTTGCCATTCTCCCCATCTATTTTATTGCATTTGTAATTTATTAGAGAGCTTTATTACACATTTTATTAGCTCGCAAGAGTGGGCTCATGTTGCCTGAGCTTGAGGAACTAACTAACTAACATATCTTTCAACAATACTTCTCTAACCTTCCTCTCAATCTTTTGAAATCATTTCCTCTCTAGCTTCTGACACCACATTTTCCTATTTTCCTTTGAATGTTCAAATATATCCTTCTAAAACGCTTCTCAAGCCACTTCCGTGTTAGAATTTCCCAGGCCTCCCTTTCCTTTCCTTTCTTTTCCTTCCTTTCGCTACACTACCCATCTTTCCCCCTACCTACTCTCCTTTGTTCTTATTTTCTAGGTGATAGATCATACACACTTAGGAGGTGATCTCACCTGCCCTCATGGTTCAAGTTTATATCCCTAGCCCAGATCTCATTTCGGAGCTTCGGACTTCTCTCTCTCTCTCTCCTGGCCCTATGCAGCCAATCTCATTCATTCTTCAACATGTCAAAAACTAAACTCATCATCATCCAATAACTCTTGTCCCAAATGGTTCTTTTTCTGTCTTGCCATTTCAGAGCATGGCACCACTTTTCCCCAAAGCCTAAAAATTGAGGCTTATCTTTCTCTCATACCCCTCCACTCTACAATTCTGATCAATTTCAGAGCATGACACTGAAGCTTTGGATGTCTCTCTGTCTCCTTCGCTGCAGACAGTCATCTTTGCTCACCTAGGTTACTGCGACGAGCTGTAATTTGTCTTCCCGTTGATAAATGGTCTTGTCCTTTCTTCAATACATTATCCACACTACAGCCAGTGGCCTTTCTAAACTATGAATCTTATGTCACTCCAAAACTAGGACTCCTTCAAGGCTGAAGTCCAAACTCCTTAGCGTAAATTACACGGACTTCCATGATTTATCACCTATTTACCTGCCCAGTCCCTTTCCAGAGTATTCATCCACTCCGTCACCCTCCCACGGCCACCTTCAGATATCTGGTCCTGCCAGAGGAAAGCCCTTACAGTTCCTTGAGCAGATATCTGTGTGCCATCCCTGTTCCTGGAGTACCTTCCCTGCCTGGCTAATACTTTCCATCCTTCAAGATTAAGCACATTCCCAAGGAAGTGTATCAGTTTACTATGTAATAAAGTAACTGTGTATGCCTCCTACATAAGCACTTATCTCAGTTTATTAGAATTTTTGTTAACTCATTTGTCTCCCTCAATAAACTAGAAGCTCCTTGTGAACACAGACCGTGAATTATTTATCTCTGTGTTTTCAGCTTCCAGCGCTGGAGGTGGCACATACTTGGTGCTTGGGGAATGTTAAATCAACACCCGGAAGGTAAGCCATAAAAGCAAAGGCTCGACATGATTTTATAAGGCTGACTGATATCAATTTGAGGCATGTCTTTGAAATCTGAGAAAGAGCAAAGGGAAAATTCTTTATCCTGCTTTTCTCATACTGCCAGGAAGCAAGACAATATTCTACATGTTCTGGAAGTCTCATTTCTTTTATTTTATTTCCTTCTCTTGACTCTCCCCAAAATGAGTGTATTTTCTATTATATCTCAGTCTCACATGTCTGTTAGTGTTTGTTTTATATACAGACTGCCTAGATTAGAGTGATGGTAGAATGAAAATAAAATTCTGTTCTCTTAAGTCAAACAGGTCTGGGTTTGAATCTATGCTGTGCGATTTGTTAGTCTATAATCCTTCACACATAATTTACCTTCTTTTATTCTTAGTCTTCAGATTTAAAATGGTAAAATGGGCATAATACAACTTTCCTGATAATAGTTATAAAAATTAGAAACAATGCATGTCAAAAACACACAGCAAATGTTCAATAAATTATTACAGTTGTGGTAGCAGTGATAGCAGTTCCATGTCCCAACAGCAGCATCAGCTGTAATTCTACCACAAAACTGAATTCTTCTGTTTTTATATAGAATCTGTGGGGGAGTATAAGAAATATGAAACTCCTAGAGTGCAGGTGAGATATTTTACAATTTGTGTTATAATAAGAGCACCAAACTGTAGGTCTATCATAATACTAATCCTGGTTCTATTTTGAGTTTTTCATCTTCATAACTTTATGAATTTAATATGTTTGTTGAAATTTATGTCAAGTATTTTACTAAGCATTGTGTAAAGATGCAAATGATTCAGGCATCACATTATCATAAAGGAGCTTAGAATGGATTCAGTAAATAAGCTAAAATGTAAAAGTAAAAATGCTTGAATATATAAAGTACCTTTTACTGAGTATATTATTAAAACCAATTATTAAATATTGGTTTCACATAAAAATTAAATTAAATTAAATAAATATCCTAAATTTCTGATAACTAAACATTATAAACTTAAACATAGAAATGTATAGTACATTTATTCCATTTATAATCTCGTCTAACATCCTGCTTTTAAATAACATTTTTTATGATTAAGTCCAAATTCATATTTCTAGTCTAGACTTTGCCCAACTCCAGGCTCACATATCCAACTGCCTAGTTAACATCTCCAGTTGGATGTATAATACATGATTTAAACTTAAAATGCCCAACACTGAACACTGGTATTTCTACCTTCAACGTGGACTTCTCCATATCTGTAAATAGAAACTCCATTCAACCAGTTTCTCGGGCCAAAATTCCTAGTGTCATCCTTTTTTTTCCCTGTTATTTATCTCTATCAGTGCATACAACAGTCAATATTGTTGGCCCTGCCCTTAGAATTTACCCAGAATCCAACTGCTTCTCTACCGTGATCATTAGCCCAGCCTAAGATATTAAAGCTACAATATGGGTTACCGTAATGGCCTCTTCCCTGGTCTCTCTGCTCCCCTATAATCTCCACACAGCAGTAGCTAGAAAGCCATTAAAACATAATTCAGGTCTTGTCAAGTCTTTGCTCCCAGCCCTCTTGGTTTCCCACCTAGCTCAGAGTAAAAGCCAAAGCTCCTACGATGGCCAGCGAGGGTCTGTGCGATCTGAGGCCACTGTCTCTTACCGTTCTGCCTGCCGCAGCCCCGTATTTACGGTGTTTCAGCCACCACTGACTTCTTTGCTGTTTCTTGAACTCATAAAGACTCGGGGCCTTTGTGCTTCCTGTTTTTTTCTTCTTGGAACATTTCTCCCTGATATCTGCCTGGTTGCTTCCTTACCTACTTCAGGCCTCTGTTCAAATTTCACCTTATCAGAGAAGCTCACTCTGTCTATTTTATGTAAAATGGTACCACTCCTGGCACTCTCTCCCCTCCTGACTCCATAGCACTTATTTCTACCTATCATATTACATAGGGTATACAATTTTTCTGCCTCTTCTTGCTAGAATGCAAGCCACAACAGGTCAGTGATTTTTCTCTCATGTTCTTTGCTTTACTCACAGTGCCAACCCAGAACAGGGCTGGGAACAGGACAAACCCCTAATCAATACAAATTGAATAAATCAAGGAATAAATCATATTATGCTTATTGTCAGTGGGAAACAAAAGCAAACAGGAAGTATGACTATCTCAATACATTTTAATAGGATGTTAATTCTGATATCAATAAAACCATTTAATTATCATCAATTAATCATTTTGTTGATTTCTAATTGCTGAGCTTATCCAGAACTATGGATTTACATATAATATCTTGATGTTTTATTCCAGGGGTTGGCAAACTTTTGAGACAGAAGAGCCCCAGGGGTCAACAAACTGCGGCTCGCGAGCCACATGCGGTTCTTTGGGTATGTGTATACGTGGCTCTGAAGTAAAATTGAAAATAAAAATAAAACTATCATAATTTCATTTATAAATTTTTTAAAGGATATTATTCACATAATGGTAATTACATTTATGGCTCTGGAATAATTTTTAAATTGTTGTGATGGACAGGATTGGCTCTTCCAAGGGTTGGCAAACTTTTGAGACAGAATGAACCCAAACAGCCGCATGTGGCTCGCAAGCAGCAGTTTGCTGATCCCTGCTCTATTCAATTAAAATGACATTCTTGGAAAATAAAGTTTTCAATTTTACTTTGCAAATATACAGATTACCTTTGTAATATTCTTTTGAATTTCTAAATAATATCCTCTTTCCTCAGCTTCAAAATAGTTTTATGGAAGTACTTTCCTTCTTGTCATCTATAAAGCACTATTCTGTAATAATGTTTTTTAAAAGAAAAGTACATTTTTCATTACTTTGAAGAGTGAAGGAAACATTAAAGCAGTTCAATAAATTTTCCATATGCTTTTCTAAAAGTCCTCCTACATATTGGAATAAACTACAGTTTCTTCTTATAAGGTTACTATTTTAAAAATAATGAGTTTTAAATCACATCCTTATTGGAATGTATGCGTTTGTTTTGAGTGTGAGTAAGGGAATGATAGATGAACTAGGAGTGTAAGAAGGATTGTTATAGATTTTATTAAATTAATATTTTAGAGCTTGAGTGGTAAGATACAGCTTACACTTTCATGCTTTACCCTTTTTGTCAAGAAGTGCATATCTTTCACTCTTGAGGTTTGCTATTTACACTTTTTATTTACAGAATTATCATATTATGAAGACTGCTCCAAAGGAAATTGGTCAGACCTGTTTTTTTTATTGCCTACTCCATCTCTTTCTAGCTCTTTGTTAGCAAGTTATTCAAACTTTTTAAATTATAATTTTAATGCTTATAAAATGGGAGTAATAATGGATATTTCCATTACATAAAAATATGTTGGCAAGGAGGCTGATGGACACTTATCAGGTGAAAAATAAATGGTAGCCACAAGTGGCACCAACGTGGAATTATGAGGTAGCACCCACATCTGATGGGGCCTCTGGGCCAGGCCTCGGTCACATTCCCACCTGGAGCACCAGGTGTTCTGAAATGCATACCAGGTTTGATTGTGCCGGGATGGGAGGACTTCAGGAGGCTTCTCTGAGGATTCCTTACAAATATGGCTGCTAACTTTTACCTCAGATTCAAATGGTCACATAAAGAAGTTCTCCAAATTTCTCTGAGTGGTTCCTTACAGGCCACAGCTAGCCTTGATTACCCTTACTGACACTGAGCCATGAAAATGTTCTATCTTGATCCATATTCCATGATTATTACATTCTTAAAACCACTGCTAAACTCTGTTAAGAGTGTCCACCTTTTATATGACTTAGTAATTGCCTGGAATTTATGAACTAATTTCCACACCTATATAATATCCAAGCAAACATTTTGCAAAATTTGGGACTATTTCAATGGTATGATTCTCCTCTCCAGGAGCTAATCATTTCCATGGGTGTCAGCAATCTCCTTAATGAACAGACTATGGATCCATGCATGCATAGATTCAGTATCCATCCGACACATACATATTGGCATGCTAAGTGCAATACGCTAGACATTCCTCAGGTCCTTCCTTCCAGTCCACCCTTAAACCACCAGAAGAGGTATCTTCCCCAAACCCAAATCTGATTATTTAAGTCGCAACCTAATAAACCTCCATCGCTTCACTATTGCCATTAGAAAACATTTTCAAAAGCATAATTATAACATAAAAGATCTACCCCCTATTCTTTGCAACTTTAATTCCACCCGTATACTAAATAAACTCTTCACTATTGCCAGCAAACAACATGTCCTTTTGTTCATCTCTACCAGCATAAACGTCGTTACTTCTGCCTGGAAATTTCCTACTCCTTTCTACTTTTTCTTTAAGACAGTTCACAGCTCACATCCTCAAGTCATATTTCCAGAAGTAACCTCTTTACCCACAGTGCTCTGAGGGCACGTATACGTGTTTTTATTTGAGCTCTTCATATGCTATGCTGCTTTTTATCTCAAAGTGATGAAAGTGAGAGAGAGAAATGGAGGAAGGAAAGGAGAAAGGGTAGAATGATAGACTGCAGCAGGTGTAGAGAGAGTGGAAAAAAGGGGGGAGATAAAGAACAAACAAAAATGACCCCCCTATGAATCTGGGTGTCCAGAAGGATCACTGTCCTGTACTGTCCATCATAAAGCAGAGCAAACACACTGCCAGGACTGTGTGGACATGTACGAGGACAATGGGAATCCACAGGATGGATTTGTTACTGGTCCCTGGAATGTCAATTTTCCCTGAAGACTAAATTTAAAATATCTTATAGGTGTTTCACACCATTATATGTCATATAGGAGAATGTCAAAGGTGATGAATAGTTATGACATTTAAATTAATTTTATGCTTACCCAGGTTTTTTTCAAGCTAAGCTCACAAATCCCCCTCTTTCTAAACCCTGGCCTATGTGCTGACCCTCTTCTAATACTGATAGTTGCTTTGAAGTGATTACAAACAAGATTTATCTTACCTTAGTATTCAACATGTCCTATTCATAAATTATAAAAGGAGTAAAATACCATGAAAAGAGAAATGGAAGGATTTGAGAAGACATCTGAGGGAAAAAGAGGTACTCTCAGATGGTTAACTGGAGAACTGCTGATGAATAGCATTTTAATTTGATCTTAAAGGACGAGAAAAGACTCCTTTGAGAAGCAGACACCAATATGGGACTATTCATGCTAGAGGTTTATTGAAGGGAATTACTTATGAAGAATAAAGAGTGAAGATGCAAGAGTGGACAGGGAGCATCACACCATGATGCAGTTCTGTCCCTTTTGAAAGGAGAGAGTGGAGGAAGGGTTGGGTAGAAAGAGCTTCAGACAACAACACAGTTCTATGAAAGTCTCAGGCAGGATGGGGGTTCCTGAACTTGCCTAGGTGAGAAATACTGTACGGGGCGGGGGGGGATGACAGGCTAGTCCTCCGAAACTGCCAGGCTCAGTCACTGGCGAGGAGCAGCCCAGGCTAGTGGCCTCAACATTCACAGGGCTGGCTGCTGCAGGCTATGCCTTAACTTTGCTCCCTGTAGCAGGTTCTCTTAAAGAGCTCAGAACAGCACATCTCCATGGCTACCCTACAATGAAGGCTGTCTGGCACAGGGAGAGAAATTGCAAGGTATAGATGACAAATGGCAAGGTCAGATTGTAATATAGCGCACATAAAAGGTAGGGGTGGAAATAAATTTAAAAAGATCGTCTGAGACCAAAACTTGAAAAATCTTGAGTAATAAAGTGAAGAGTTTAGATTTAATAATCTTTCATAATAAAGATTCATTACAAGATTAATTTTTGAAACAGAGGGGTGATGTTGTCAGATTGTACTGTAGAAGAATACTGCAGACATTCACATGACTGACTGTAGGCAGAAAGGAGGTTTAGAGAGCAGTTCTAAGTTTATGTCTAGAGCTCAGGGCCTGGAGAGAAGATTGAAATTACCCATTGACATGGAAATTAAAGTTGTGAAGCTGAATGACATTCCCAGGGAGAGCTAAGAGAGAAGAAAATGACCAAGAAAATATCCTTGACATACATGTGTTTAATTATAAGAAGTCATAATTAATGGGTTGACAAATCTTATTCCTTATCCCATTTTCAAAATCCATATATTGAAATTTTTTAAATAAACAAATTTTTTTCCTCTAATATATAAGGTTAAAATTTCATTAAAAATTTTTCTTAAAGCGAGATGTAAGAAAAATGGTATTTTAGCACGATTTAAAATCATTCAATAGCAACTGTACAAACACATTATTTCTATTTCATTCCTTCTCTTAAAATAATAATGACACAAATGAACCCAAATGAACAGGACATCCAGTGCAGCTTTATAACTGAATTGACAATATATCTATAATGATGTGTATGGTGTTTTAATAAAATAAATCATTATCAAATAATGCATTCAAGTGCACACCAGGTATGCGGAATATCAAATGTTAGTGAGAAAACAAGAATATCTTACTCTTTGGTGCTAATTTTCCTCAACACTCACCTATGCCACACACATTTACACATTCAATAGGTGATGCTTTCTCCCCACCTTGGCCCTGTCCCTTCGTGTTTGTTCCAATTCTTCCTTTTATTTTTACTTTTCTTCATGTTTCCCTTTACTTGTTCCTTCTATTCCCATCCTGCTCTTACACGTTCTTTGGGTGATTCACACCCATAGAACTATTTTTTTCATCAAGAAAGCCCTTATTGAGGGGACTTTTCTTAGATAAATTTATTCAGTTTAGAAGGCTTACTCTTACTTAATAAATATAAAATTTCTTTGCAGATCTTGGCCAAAATTATGAAATATGGCATACAGAACCAACACCTAAATGACTTGAGGCTTACAATGAGGTCAGTAAACTTGAGAAGCTGATGACGAGGGCTGAATTGGCCAAACTCCAGACCAAACGGTTGGGGTGTAAGGTAAATACCTTTCATCTGGTCAGGAATGCAGCTGTCACTAGCTGAAAGGGGTATTGAGGCAGATTGTGAAGCTACGGCAGCCTTGTTTGTTGCTGTAGGGCTGAGCTACTTAGAAAAATCTATATAACTTCCTAGAAAATCAAATCTAGCACTTATACCTGTGGAGAGGAAGGGTTTCAGGAATAATTGAAGTGGATTTCTTGTTTGAATAATAGGAATCGGATACCTAATTCCCTGGTCGACTGGAGATGGGCAGTAAAAACCCATTCACTCACTATACACAGACTGCTGGCCATAGCTGCAAAGTGTGATTGCATTAATATTGGAAGTACTGATATGCTTTGAGATGATTACTGAAATTGTTTTAAAAGTCTTCATGCTTAACCAAACTGCTTTTTATGTTCTATCCTCTTAGTCCAGCTGAGCCGTACAATAAAAATGTCAAGCTCGAAGTCCAAGACATAGAATATATAGGATATTATAGGTCTGAGGACAGCCTCAGGTTCTTGGTGCCACATGCTTTCATTCAGCTGTCTCATGTACGGTATTACATGACCTTTTTTTTTTTTTTTTGAGGGCAGTGTCACTGGCCCTCATATGTGGGACCCAAACCGGGGCCGCTGGCTTCCCAAGCCAGTGCTTAACCGCCGCGCCATTCGGCAGGCCTAACATAACCTTTTTATTACAGGTGAATCACAAGTTTAGTTCTGAGATCAGGGCTGAAGATAATCACATGCTTTATTTTTTCTCTTCCTTTAGGAATTTCACTATTCTAAACGATTCGAATGACTCACTTTTCTCTACTTCGGCAGGTTTTTTGTTTTTTATTTTTTTATTTTTTTGGATCACAATCTATAAAGCAAAGTGACTCAAAACCTCATAAAATTTTTAACTAGCTAAGCACAATATTCTTCTGAAAATTTGATTAGGCAAGGTACCCAACTAAAGAAAAACAAGAAATGAAATGCATTAACGATTACTAAGATTGTTCATGTTAGCAAATGTTTTAAAACTTACTGTAGGGCCAGCTGAGTGGCGCGGTGGTTAAGAGCTGGCTTGGGACGCCAGCAGCCCCCATTCGGATCCCACATGTGAGGGCCAGTGACACTGCACTCAAAAAAAAAAAAAAAAAAAGAGAGACTTAAAACTTACTGTAGCCAGGAGAAACCAGATGGACTAGTGAAATATTAGTGTTAGTAGAGTTCAATTGCCCAGAGGTTCCTTCTCAAGAAAGCAGATTATATTGAAATTTATTGAATGGAAAAAGGAGAAATTAATGGAAATCCTGTTAAAAATCTGCTTGGAAATAAAAACGTCACGGAAAGTGGAAACAAGTGACTTACACTTTTCAGTTCTGTAATAACTAATCTGAATTTAGACTCTTGTTGCTGTTCATTCATGTTGGTTTTGCTGTTCCTCCCGCACAGACTGAAAGAAACAGATGGATACCCTTAATCTCTTGGTTCCTTCCCACTAAACATTCAGTCCATTGGCAAGTTCTGTTTACGTCACCTTAGAAAATGCTCCGAATGTCCACTTTTTGTCATCTCCATGGCTAACACTCCTGTGCAGACACCACCATCGCCAACCTGGATGCCACAGTGCCTCCTGACCACCTGCCCACTCCCACTGTCCCCTACAGTTTTGTCTTTGCACAGCAGTCATGTTAAAAGTTAATCAGATTATTCCTGATTGAAACTCCTCAGTGAAACAGTTAGGGAGACACCCAGTGATACAGTTAGCGTATCTCACAAGTACCTACTCACTTGGTCCCTGTCTATCTCGCTGACCTTATCACCACCTCTGTGACCCTCCTTCACTTTTCTGCAGCTGAGCTGCCCTCTAAACTGCTCTGGACATGTTAGACTAATTCCCCCTTTGGAGAATTCACTTCTACCTGTTCTTCTGTCCACCTGAAATGGCCTTACCCCAGATCTTTTATGCCTTACTTCTCATAATTTGGGTCTTAAAGGTTTTGTTTTTCTTTCTAGCATTTATCTAGATTACACTATATCGTCTATCTACTTCTTTGCCATCTCTCTCCCACTAGAATGTCAACTCCATAAGAATAGGGACCTTTCTTAGCTATATTGACAATACTTAGGGTAAGGCCAGAGACAGAGTGGGTATTCAATACATACTAATTCAAGGAACTAGAGAATGAATCAACCAGGGCAACTAGTTATCATTTTTTTTCAGGGCAGTGTCACTGACCCGCATATGTGGGACCTGAACTGGGGCAACTGGCCTCCCAAGCCAGCGCTTAACCACTGTGCCACTCGGCTGGAGCTAGTTATCATTTTTAATGTATTTTAAATAATCAAAATGGCATTTCTTTACTGTATGGGTTTTCCAAGTTGTTATTTCAAAATTACCACCAGGAAAACAGTAATGTGTTAAGTGGTATAATTTGCAATACAAATTGATACATATGAAGGTGAAAGTAAATAAAATAACTCAGAATCTCTGTACCATTGGAGGCAATTTCTTAATCCCTATCTTCTTGCTGTGGCTTGGAAAATCAGACTATGCCAGACTGTCCAGCAGTCTAGACATATGTATCTTTTTCTTTTGTCCTTTTCTTCTGAAGTCACTAAGTATTTCTGATGTGGGCTATGATTGCTGCTGCTACTGTTACTGTTTTGTTAGAGACTCTGATTTCATTGCACACATTAGTAGTTAATGCAAAGGAAAGTTTCAGAAACCCTTAAATGTTGGTAAATCTTTTAGTTGGTCAACTGGTTTTTAATGTCTACAGAAGCAATGTAATATAATGATACAGCATGCAAACTCAAGACAGACTGGCCAAGTCTGACTCCCCAGTCAAATTATTTGCTGAATGATCTTTCTTAGTAATTCATTTATAAAATATACATAATAATGGTAATAATGATGTATACAGACCTATGTGCCAAGTAATGTTCTTGTGAGGGCTCAGTCAGTTAATAAATATAAAGTTCTTGGAACAGTGTAAGCATTGAAAATGTTAATTTTGAGTTTCTTGTATAAACTTCCCTACACAGAAATGATCACCCTGCTCCCCAGAAAGAAGATGTTTATTGATTCCATCAGAGGATTTAGGTTTGGATAAGCTGGGTTCTGCTAAGAAAGATAAGACAGCCACTGTCTCCATTTCCACCAATATCAAGGCTGCAGAGGTGGCATGCCTTCAACACAGTCCCACTTTCCAGGGAGTTTATGGCTCTGGGGTGGGTGGCAATGCTTTCATTTACTGTAGAGTAGGGGTTGATTCTTTGTTAAAAAAAAAAAAAAAAGCCTCAATACTGTGACTCCATAATCAATTTGACTGAAGTGATTTGCTGTTTCAGTCAAACAACTTGTCAATTGGTAAAAATTGCAGCAAACTAATTATGTTCCCAGTTGAGACCTATGTCACCTTATCCTTTGTTTCTTACAGCCTGTGCATATAAACCTGGTGATAATCAATGTAAACAGACAGGACATATTTTCTAAAGTATCTGAGGAAATGAGATTGGCATGAAAATAAGGAGGTGAAAACAAAGGAAAACAGAGTGAAGTAAGATTTATGTTATTCTTATTTTTAAGTTTTAAACTAATTTTCAAATGTGACACTGAATCTATTTTAGGGATTACATTACATTAGTTTGTTAATTTGGGAATCTTTAGAGTCTAGTAATAGAAATTCTATTCCAAAGTAACGTAGTATTAGCGGCAGATTATGTGTGTATAGCTGCACACATGCAGCTGTGTTTGTGGTGGGGTGTCTTGTAAACAATGGAGAAGCCCCTGGCATAGCAGAAGGGGTTAATGGCTCTGTGAGCCAGCTGTCTATCTTAGGGAGAGTTAATGGTGAACGCAGGTAGGTAACTCTCGCTTCATAAGCTCGAGTATGTATGAAAGGCCATAGTCATTGCTCTTTTCTATCATTTCTTTAAGTCGGACCTGACCTACAATTGTATCTTCTCAGGCTGATGAACAATTTTATCTTAGCCATTACAAGGACTCCAGATCATGCCCTAGACCCAGTGAGTACAAAGACCCCCAACATCTCTGCAGCAAGGGGTGTCTGAGAAGCCATCCCAGCTCTAGCCTTTACTTGCCAAGGCCAAATGTTCCGTAATGTTCGGTGGCTCCTGAAATTCTTCCCACTGCTTGGGTTTGAATAGATCAATCTTCAGAGAAGATGCTAGAAAGGTCATTAAAACCTATCACTGGAAAAGACATGAAGTCCATATTGTTTCACCATTTTCAAATTTAATACATAAAGAACAGGTAAGCCCAGTGTTATTTAAACTAAACTAGGCCATAGAGAATGATAGAAAATTCTCTAATTATTTTTATAAGGTTACCATAAAAATCACACAAAATACAGCAAAGATAATTAAAAATATCTATGGCCAAAAGTCACAGATGATCTTAGATTAGATTTTTAAATTAAAATAATTTGGCAATATATGAAAAGAATAGTAATCTATGACCTATCAGCATTTACTCCAAGAATGCAATAGTTTAAATATCAGAAATATGTCATAATAATGAATTTCAATAACAAAGTGACTGAGAAAATGAAATTCATTCAATAGATGCTTTAATGCATTTAGTATAATTCAGCAGCTATTTGTAAGAAAATATCTAAGGAACTGAAAAAGAGTATAAATTATATTTAGAAATACTATTTTTTTTTTAAATTGGTAAACAATATAAATTTTAGATGAACTGCTAAAATATTTGAATACAAAGCAGAAACAAGACAGACAGTCGTGCTCATTACATGTCAACTTTGAACTGCAAGTTCAAGTGAATGCAGTCAGACAAAGAAAGAAAAAAGACACTATCAGGAAAAAAAGAGTTAAGAGATTTATTTTTTCTTTTTAAAGATTTTATTGGAAAATTGGGGGAGGGGAACAGCATTGGGGAATCAGGGAAGGGGAACAGAGAAGTTGCTGTCTTTTTGTTCTTCAGTCTAGTTGTGGAGGACATTGCTTCACTGGTCCATGTTGGTATTATCATTGTGCTCTTCCCCGGTAAGGCAGTCACTTGATAGCTGCTCATGGTAGCTCATGGACAGCCGCTCACGGCAGCTCACCGCAGCTCATGGCAGCTCACAAAAGCTCACCCCCACTGCCGGCCAGCACCACTGCAGCCTACACCATCACTGGAGACTTACCGCAGCCCAGCTCCAGGTTGAGCTGTTGTTCACCATCTTAGCTGTAGAGGGCAGTGTCACTGGCCCTCATATGTGAGATCCGAACCAGGCCCTGCTGCTCAGAGCTGGCGTTCCAAGCCAAATCTTAACCAATGCACCATTTGGCAGGCCCTTAAGAGATTTCCTTTCGCTGTGATATACTTTTATGCCTTGAAAAACCAAGAGACTTTAGAAATACACTGCTAGAATTAACAATGTATTTTAATAATACTACTGGATTCAAAGTACATATAAAAGAGTTAATACTTTTTCTCTCTATAAACAGTATTTTTCTAGATATGGTAATGAGATAAATTTATTAATTTATAAGAATGACTTGGAATACAGAGAATCAGAAACATATTATTAAATAATATATTCCTAACTAAGACACCAGGGCTATCTGAAGAAAATTATGAACTTTAAAAAACATTATAAGGGCTGGCCGAGTGGCACGGTGGTTAAGAGCCAGTGCCCCGGTTCGGTCCCACATGTGAGGGCCAGTGACACTGCCCTCAAGAAAAAAAAAAAAAAACATTATAAAACAAGGTTTAGACAGAGACTCATATTATATTGTTAGGTAAGAAGACTTAACATCACAAAAGTACTAATTCTCTCCTGATATTAGTAAAGAAATTTGAAATAATCTCAAGTAGGATTCCTAGTAGATATTTGGGGTGAGAGAGCAGGATTGGATAAATATTTTTATGTTTATATGGAAGAATGAGAGAAATATAGGAAAAAATAGCTCTTTTCTTGGCAGGATTGTTTTCTTAGTAAATGTAAGAATATATTCCTTCTTCGTAATTTCACAGCTATTAGTTCTCATTAGAACTTAATTATTTTAATAGTGTTTAATAGTATACTCATATAAGTAGCCAGTAAACTATTCAATAATTCTTTCACACCTTTTTATAGCAACTGAGTCCCTATATTGTTGAGTGTAGCAGTGTATAATAGCTTTTGTTCCATTTTGGAGTAGGCAATAAGGTGAAAACAGAATGTCAGGTGGTGTCCCTGGAAAGCTCTTCAAAAGGGGTGACTCATCTCTTTAAAGGAGTTATCCTTTTTATTTCTTCCCCTTTCCCTTTCTTTATTTTTGATGTCTGGAATGTAGATGTGACATGAGTGGATGTTCAGATGTCATGTGGAAGTGAACTTGAGGGTTTTAGCCAGTCACTAAAAGGATGACAAACAGAAGGATGCCAGGCCCCTGCCATCTCATGTCCGCCTACCTTGGCACTTAGGCACTGCTATCTTGTGACTTCTGTTAAGTGCAAGCAAACTTCATTCAGCTGATGTGGTGCATCTTCAACCCATCTCCATTCTCAGAGGGACTCCCTGGGTGTGTACATGTAACTGTGTCCATCTTCTGCTTAGAATATGTCATTGAATCCTTATTGCTTGGAGGATAAAATTGAACCTCTTTAGGTTGTCATTTACTGTCCTCTATGATGTGACCCTTTGTTAAGGCTTCAGCTTCATCTCTTCCCTCAGATCCCTTTCCAGGATATAAAATGCCAGGGAGACTTCTGAAGAGCTATATGTGATGTTCCAAGTCCTATTTTGAAGCTCCTTCTTGGCTGTTTTAGGACTGTGTGAGTTCCTTGATCAAAGCTTTTATTTCAAATTTTCTATTTATTACCTCTATACCAACCAGACAGGGAGTGCTTTACCTGAATACAGATGAAATATCTTTCATTTTTTATATCCCCAGGTCCTTATAAATTAATGGAAAATAACAGATATTCTATAAATATGCGTTTCATGATTACAATTTGTTTACTAAATTGCCAAGGAAACACACTTTCCATCTATAGCTCCCTTTACTCTGTCCATCATATCTCCTCAGACAGAGCCAGGAAATCCTCCTCCCGTAGAGAATGTCTAATTCCATGCACACTGGGATAAATAATAATCACTGAGTGCTTAAAATGTACCAGATATGATGCTGAACACTTTACATACATTTTCTCATACAGCTTGAAAACGACATGAGATACATTATATTATTATCCTTTTTGTTTTGCATTTGGGGAATCTCAAGTGTTATACAGAAGATAAATGAATTGTCCCACATTATACAGGTAGTTAGCTATGAAGCTGGGTTTGACTCCAGGCAGAGAGCTTCACAAGCTCCGTGGTTTGTATTCTTCCCTGGGATGGGTGCGAATCTGGATCCAGGTTTTAATTGTAGCTTTGCTGTTTATTACCTAGTGACCTCAGGGAAGTCACTTAAATTCTATTACTCAATTTCCTCATTTGTAAAATTGAGATAATATTCACCCCCCTCAGCGATTTATTGTGAGAAATGAGATGGTGTTCAGATTATTCTAAGTCATTTCTTCTTAGAATATGGGGGCCTCTTTGCTTGGTTGTATTTTATGGCATTCATTTGGGGGGAATTCGAGATCAGATGTAACATGTTTTTTCTAATGAAAATAGTTTTATTCAATTTTCAGCCTTGGATGATTGCAAAATGCCAGGAAGTCAGTGACACTCTTAATGGTCTTTGCTTCATAGAAGGGATGTGGAGTTAACCACAATAAAACAGCATCCGCTCCAGCCTTCACGGGGATTAACCAAATCCTCTAATAATTAAATAGGTCAGTTAATTATGCACATTCAATGAAATGACAAAAATGCCCATACCTCCAAGGACTTCACTGTAGTTGATTCCAACTGATTGAACACACATTTCTTATTCTGTTAATCAGAATTACCAAAAACAGATTTTTTTTTTTCTTCATCTGAAAATGTTACTTCTGCATAAACCCTTTGAAAGATACAACATTTCTAGGGGCCGGCCAAATGGCGCGGTGGTTAAGCGCTGGTTTTGGGAAGCCAGCGGCCCCGGTTTGGTCCCACATATGAGGGCCAGTGACACTGCCCTCAAAAAAAAAAAAAGAAAGATACAACATTTCTGGACAAAATACTTAGAATCTTTCTAAGTCACAGTAAAAATGCAGAAGGAAAACGCATCACCCAGGACTGACCAGGAAAAATGATTCCTTAGCAATAAAGGCACGTGCTTAAGGATGGCAGCATTACTCTACATGTAAGGTTAGGAAGAAAATCAAGAACTGAGCTATACACAAAGGAGACTTGACATCAACACAGTCTTTTGGGAAAGGTTGGAGCTCTGTTTTAAGATAACACTAAGATTAATGGGATATAATCAAGGTTGCAATCTAGCAGCTTTCAAAATAGTGTTAAATAATAATACTCAAGTTTTCTAAAGGAAAGCTACAAGAGAATTTTGGTTACATTCCTGAAGTGGGGCCATTGTTTAGGGAATATAAGTGGCAATGGCATGTGGTAATTTGCGACAATTACCACTACTTTTCAACTCTAAGAATTCCCAGCTGCAGTCCTTTTTAGCTCCTCTGCAAGAAACTGAGTGACTGGACTTCAAAATCCATAAACACAGATCTGTATCCATGCAGTCCTGTCCCTTTGTAATTACAGCATCATTTCTTTAATAGAGGGATCAAGAAATTAACATTTATTAGTCTTTGAGGGAGAAGGATTTGTTAAAATTCTGAACACAGCATACTTTTCACCTTCAGAGTCCAAGACCCAAACTGATAGTTTTAGAAAATAATTGCCCACATTGCCATCGTTCTAGACAATGTGCTAAGGATCTCCAGCTACCCAGGACTTTAAGAACTGTTCTATGACTCATATTTGTTTTATCTAGGGGGAAAAATAGCATCTTTTGGCTACTTCTTTTTTTTTTGCCACCACTCTAATTAGCACTGCCCCCTCTCTCCTTCAGCTTTTTGCTCCTTTCAGCTTTGTCAGAGAAGGGAAAGTTCAAGATCTGAGAGTTCTGAGGATCAAGCATCTGAGACCTGGCCGTTCTTGAGCCACTCATGCACTCAGGCCTGCTCTGTTCTATGCTTACGCTTCCTTCTAGCCATTAACACTCTGAAGAATCTGATTCTACTTGTCCTTTGGCTAAATAATTGCTTCCCACAGGTTATTGCCAACAAGCCTCTCTAATTTTACACTACTAAATAAAATAGCATTTTCTCTTGTTTCGTTAATTGTATGCCCAGTATGTCAGCAAGAAGCTTTGTTTAGAATGAGGATGGAAAATCAGGGTTTGGGCTTCTCATGGTTCCATTTCACACTGTTCCAAAGGCTGGTTCTACATGCCAACAATCTTTAGACACAACAAGATACAAATCTGTTATTAGAAGAGTGACTTGGACCCTATTCTTCCTTTTCTTGTTATTTTTCTTGATTAATAAAATAAATACTACATATTTAGTATATTTTCAATACTTGCTACTAATGTCCCATGGTTGGTTTATCACTAAAAAAGTGATCCTTTTTCCTTTTCTATAATATTCCTCATTTAGAGTAAAACTAAATTTTATGTGAAGGTAATATTTGACACATTTGCCAGGTTTATAGCATTAAATTATAACTCAACTGCTTTAGAGCAAGAATGTTGCATAGTCTTTCAGGAGGAAATTGTCACCTGTCCTTTAAAATTTTTCACCCATTTTCCTGTAGTAGACTGCAGACATAGGTAAATTGAGAGTATAATGAAATGTTACCATACTACAGACAAAAACTGGGGATGCCAAAAAAAATGTATGCACATTTTAAGAGACTTTATCTATGTATTTTGAAGTTGGATTGAATTACCATAGCAATGTGTAGTATCACATTTGTTTAAAAAATGGCATTAATCAAATGAGTGCTAGCGTCACCATGCAACAGGCAGGACAGTCAAAGAAAATGGCAGAAGCACAGTTGTCCTTCGAGAAGTGCAAGACCACCGAGACGTGAGAGCTTACCTTGATGAGAATTTGCCAGAACAATGGATAGGATAAAGAGGTGCAGCTGAGTTTCCCCCACGTTCTCCTGACTTACCCCTTGACTTCTACCTATGGGGGACCTTAAAGGATGTGGTGTGCCATAGAAAGCTGGCTACACTGGCAGTACTTCACTGGAGGAGGAAATTGAAGTGGCATGCGCAGGAATAGAAGTGGACACTTCTGTCAACGTTGCTCAAGCAGTAGTTCGCTGTAATCAGAAGTATCTGGATGCTGATGGTAACCACTTTGAGCACCTCTTGTAATTGCAGAAGTCAAAAGTGACTTTTATTTATCTTTTGTTATTGGTATATATTGAGTATTACAATTTTAATACAATTTTTTCTTTTCCTAATATGTCTATATTCAATAAATGCCTTTAGAAAGTAATTTTTTGATGAAAGGAAAGTTATAAAAAATCTTATTTATACTAAGACAATTGCTACTTTTTTATATAATGGCAGAGTTCAAACATGCTGAAAAATAATTATATAGAACTATCTGGTTTATTAATTCAACCGATATTTGTTGAGCATCTACTTTGTGTGAGAGGTACTGAACATAACCTTTTTCAGCAAGACAGATAAAAGTCCTTGACTTCATGGAACTTTCATTATCATGGGGGAAACATTCAAAACACGAAAATTATGAGTAAATATACTTATAAATTATCAGGTTAAAAGTGATAATGAAGAAAATGTAAAGGTAAGTGTACAGAATATAGAGAATCATATACGACGGTCAGAGGATGCATCACTGAGGAGGTGACAGCTAAGCAGAAGCTAAATGAAATGAGTCCTTAAACTAAAAATATCTTTGGAGGAATCTTCTAGGCAGAAAAAAAGTGCAAGAACAAAGATCTTAAGGCAAAAACATTTGTGACTAGTTTGGGAAACAGCTGTGGAGCTGTTTGGAGAAGTAGCTAGAGGCCACGTCATATGAAGCCCAATAAACTATAACAAGGAATTAAGATTTTGGGGAAGGAGTCATGATACATCAATAGAGATTTCTGCATGGAAGTGAGATATTCTTATTTATTCTGCATGCTGTGTGGAGAATGAGTGTAGGGGGAAGCAGGTTGTTTTAGATATATTAAATTTGCAATGTACAGTAGGCCACTGTATTACATGAGTCAGGAGTTCCAGAAAAAGGTCAAGACTAGAGAATAAATCTGGGATTCATCAGAAAATAGAGACAGTATTTAAAGCCATGCTAGTCGATCAATCACCCAAAGATTATTACACATACAGAAGAGCAGACATCCCTATGCTCTGGGTTCCCCAACACAGTGGTCAGACAGAGAGTCACCTCAAAGTTTACTGGGAACATAATACACTCCAAGTCAAGTGTTTCAAGACATAACAAATGGTCAACTGTGTCAAATGCTACTGAGAGGCCAAGCAGGATGACTACCAAGTTACCAATGGATTTGAAACCTAGAGTTTACTGGAGATTTTTTACAAGATTGTTTTTAATGGAGTAGTAGGAATAAAGCCTAATAGAGTTACCTTTCAATTTTTTGTAAAGTTAATATTTTACCTTATTTGCTTCAAGTCTGCTTTTAAAATATGTAAAATTTTATGCAGAAATAATTTGAAATCTTTGTCTCCCTGTCCTCTGCCTTCTTCCCTGAAGTACTGGGTTGTTAGAAAAGTCATGATACATTTTTGCAACGAAAAACATAGAAAACTACACCATGACTTTTCTGACAACTCAATATAACGGACGATCCTAGATTGTTTATATTTACCCTGTCGAGGATTTTATGTTTATAATGATTAAGTTCTTATCATGATTTTAGTGTAATTTTTTTTTTTTTTTTAGCTGAGCCATTCTGCCACCTGTTGGCAGCTCAGCAGCAGCTCAGCTCGGGCTGGGCATCGAACTGCTGTTGCTCAGAGCTCAGCTCACACTCTTGAGAGAGCTCTTAACCAACTGAGCCACTTGGCCGGCCCACTTATCATTTTAATGGTTACACTGTGATTATCAAATTTCTAACTATCCTTTTGTGATTTGTTTTTTGAAGCTCATCTTTAAAATGTACTGATTTTCTGTTTTGATAAATACATGTACATATACATATCAATACATTTATTTATCAAAATGTAACCAATATGTACTCTAAGTTGTTTATGTATTTCCCAATTGATAAATGTTTACACTGCTAATTCTTTTTGCTATCATAACTAATGCAAAAAAAAAATCCTTGTATAGATGCTTGTGCACATCAAAGAGGTTTTAGTATATAAACCTAGAAAGTTAATTGCTGGTATTTACATCTCAATTTTAACTCACATAGTCAAGTTTTCCCCCCCCAAAAACAAAGTATGAATGTATGTATATGTTAAACTACTCATTTTGTCTTTCATATCTCTTAATTACATTGCTTTTTTCTCTGTGTGATTTCTTTTTATCTATCTTCTACTTCTCTATTATTTCTTTAGCTGTGTCTAGTGTGTTGCTTTTGAATTTATCAAGTTTTTAATTTTAATATTTACATTTAAAATTTTTCAAAGTACTATTTGGTTGTTTTATAAATCTATTTGTTCTATTTTTTAGTATCTTTTAAAATATGTTTTCAGCTCCTTTATTTCTTTTATCACATGAAATATATTCATTGCACATCCTCTTTCAGATTTTCCTGCTATTTCCACTTCTTGGGATGCTAATTTTTCTCTTCTTGCATCTGTTTATCCTTCCTTGGTGTGTTTTAGTCTCTTGCATGATGTACTGTGTTTTATTGTGTGTTCATCTACCACAAGAAATGCCTATGCTGTGAGAGTCCTCTGTGGACTGTTTTGATAACATTACTATGGAGCAGATTGAGCCTACTTCTGCTTTTGATGGTCCTGGACAAGTTTATGAACCTTTCTCTCTTTATGATACTTGAACCCGCATGATTGCACACTTATGAGTCTTATAGGTCTGGGAATCAATTTCCATTTCTTTTAAAACTATATTTTATCAATATTTTTATATGCCTGTAGCAGAACAGGTAGCATCTGCTTCAGCACAGTCTGTTTTGTTAATGAAGTAGCATGCTGTATTGCTATTGAATTTTACACTTAAGTTCTATCACTCATTACATTCTCATGTCATTTTCTATTTCCATGTCATTATCTATTACTAAATTCACCATGCTTTGTGGTACTTCCACCTTTTTGGGGTAAGCCTGCTCTGTTCTTGTCCTGGGACAAGTTGGAAAACATCTATTTGGGTATTTTACTCCCTGGGCATGTCTGTAAAGCATGTGTGTTAGAGAATTTCTTAAATGATGGCATTTTATACTTTTATCTGAACACTTGGCAAGATAATTTGTTGAGCCTGTAGCTGAATTTTTGGAAGAGAAGTTTAATACTTAAACCCCTGAGTAAGCAACTAAACTGTTCTAAAGATACATACTAAGTACCTGTTAACTTTTTAAACATAGTATTGATTTTATTCTCTTTCCCTGGGAGGTCATGAAGGTTAGGAATGAGTTGCAATAATTGCACTGATTTCATTCCAAGCCATTATGTCATGTGAATTGTAGGGGGGCTGTATATTACCAGGAATTGATTAACTGTCCATAGAAATGACAACATATTTGTCCTCACCAGTCAGGCTTCGCTTCCTGTCCATTCCAATGTGAAAAGATGTCTTACTGTGGCATAACTACAGGATTAGACTTGAGATTTTTACTAGAGAGTACAAAAAACATTCTTTTCTTGGCTTAGTTAATAACAGAAAGAAATATCCAAGAACTGTGTGTGCAGGAGAAAACAGCAATACTAGGCTGATGCTTTGAAGCTACCAATTTACCACAAATCACTGCAGAACACAATCAGCTCGAGCCTCAGATATCCACTCTCCTAAATATTCTCTCTGCACATTTCAGTTTATTAACTCAACATAAGCGAGGCAATTTTTTTTCTTTAAGTTTTCTACTCAATAAGTAACTTCCTGGTGCCCAATCTGTGGCATCTCAGCTTTGAATTCTGCACTTTATTTTATTTCTTTTTTTAATTATTTTATTTTATTTTTAATTAGTTTCAGGTGTACAACACAGTGCAACAGTTATACATTTTACCCCTCAAAGTGATAACCCCCCACCCCCAATTCACCACCCCACTCCCCCCCATATCATACTTATCCATTACTCTTCCTCTGACTCTCTTCCACAGCATAATCCACATCCTGTGACTATCTATATATATTCAATTACAGTAGGCATACCACCTCCGCTTTAGTAATACAGTGCAGTGATCAAACCTCTACTCCATCCATGAAATGGTCTCCCTAACAAGACCTATGATCATCTGACATTCCACAGAATATTTACAACATTATTAATTATATTCCCCAAACTGTTTTTCCTATCCCAGTGGCAATATTGTAGCTGCCCATTTCTGCTGTCTAATCCCTTCCCCCTCTCCCTCATCCCCATTCTTCTCCCAATTAGCAACCATGATTTTTCCTCTATATCTATGAGACAGTTTCTGTTTACTTTGCTCATTCATACAGTTTTTCAGATTCCACATATGAGTGAGATCATATGGTATTTGTCCTTCTCTGACTGACTTATTTCACTCAACATTATAGTCTCTAGGTCCATCCATATCATTGCAAATGTCACGATTTCATTCTTCCTTATAGCGGAGTAATACTCCATTGTATAAATATACCACAGTTTCTTAATCCAGTCATCTACTGATGGGCATTTTGGTTGTTTCCAAGTCTTAGCTATTGTAAATTGTGCTGCTATGAACATAGGGGTGCATAACTTTTTTTGAATAAGTGTCTTGGTTTTTTCAGGATAAATACCTAGGAGTGGAATTGCTGGGTCAAACGGTAGCTCTATTTCCAGTTCTTTGAGATACCTCCATACTGACTTCCATAGTGGCTGCACCAATCTGCAGTCCCACCAACAGTGCAGCCGGGTCCCCTTTTCCCCACAGCCCCGCCAGCACTTGTTGTTTGTTGATTTGTTGATGATAGCCATTCTGACTGGAGTGAGGTGGTATCTCATGGTGGTTTTTATTTGCATTTCCCTAATGACCAGTGAGGTTGAACTGTTTTTCATATGCCTGTTGGCCATCTGTATGTCCTCTTTAGAGAAATGTCTCTTCATATCTTCTGCCCATTTTTTAATTGGGTTGTTTGTTTTTTTGGTGTTGAGTTTCATGAGTGTTTGATAAATTTTGGATATTAACCCCTTATCAGATATATCGTTGGCAAATATATTCTCCCATTCAGTAGGCTTCCTTTTTGTTTCATTAATGGTTTCCTTTGTTGTGAAAAAACTTTTAAGTCTGATATAATCCCATATGTTCATTTTTTCTTTTACTTCCCTTGCCCGTAGGGATGTATCAGTAAAAATATTGCTCCAGGTAATGTCTGCAAATGTACTCCCTATATTTTCTTTTAGGATTTTTATGGTTTCAGGTCTTACATTTAAGTCTTTAATCCATTTTGAATTTGTTCTTGTATAAGGTGTAAGGAGATGATCCAGTTTCATTTTTTTGCATGTGTCAGTCCAATTTTCCCAGCACCATTTATTGAATAGACTATCTTTACTCCAGTGTAAATTCTTGCTTCCCTTGTCATAGAGTAACTGTCCGTAAATGCTTGGATTTATTTCTGGGCTCTCTGTTCTGTTCCACTGATCGATGTGCCTGTTTTTATGCCAATACCAAACTGTCTTGATTACTGTGGCCTTGCAGTAGGTTTTGATGTCTGGTAGCGTGATCCCCCCGACTTTGTTTTTATTTCTCAGAATTGCCGAGGCTATTCTGGGTCTTTTATGATTCCATATAAATTTTAGGATTATATTTTCTATTTCTGTGAAAAATGCCCTTGGTAGTTTGATAGGAATTGCATTGAATCTATATATTGCTTTAGGCAGTATGGACATTTTAACTATATTAATTCTTCCTATCCATGAGCATGGTAGGTGTTTCCATTTATTTGTATCTTCTATGATTTCTTTCTTCAGTGTCTTATAATTTTCTGAGCACAGATCTTTCACTTCTTTGGTTAAATTTATTCCTAGGTATTTTATAGTTCTTGACGCAATTGTAAATGGGACAGTTTTCTTAATTTCTCTTTCCAATAGTTTATTATTGGTATATGCAAATGCCACTGATTTCTGATCATTGATTTTATATCCTGCTACTTTACTGAATTCGTCTATCAGTTCCAATAGTTTTTTGATGGAGTCTTTGGGGTTCTCTATATACAGTATCATGTCATCTGCATATAATGACAATTTTACTTCTTCCTTGCCAATTTGGATGCCTTTTATTTCTTTTTGTTGTCTGATTGCTGTGACTAGAACTTCCAGCACTATGTTGAATAAAAGAGGAGAAAGTGGACAGCCTTGTCTTGTTCCTGATCTTAAGGGAAATGGTTTTAGCTTTTCCCCATTGAGTATGATGTTAGCTGTAGGTTTATCATATATGGGTTTTATTATGTTGAGATATGATCCCTGTATTCCCACTTTGCTAAGGGTTTTTAACATAAATGGCTGTTGGATTTTGTCAAATGCTTTTTCTGCATCTATTGAAATGACCATGTGATCTTTATCCTTCATTTTGTTGATGTGGTGTATCACATTAATTGATTTACGGATGTTGAACCAGCCTTGCGCACTAGGGATGAATCCCACTTGATCATGATGTATGATCTTCTTAATTTATTGCTGAATTCTGTTTGCTAATATTTTATTGAGAATTTTTGCATCTATATTCATCAGGAAGATTGGCCTGTAGTTTTCCTTTTTTGTGTGTCTTTATCTGGTTTTGGAATTAGGATGATAGTGGCTTCATAAAAAGAATTTGATAGCCTTCCCTCCTTCTGGATTTTTTGGAACAGTTTGAGAATAGGTGATAGTCCTTTTCTGAATGTTTGATCAAATTCACTTGTGAAGCCATCTGGTCCAGGGCTTTTGTTTTTTGGGAGCTTGTCAATTACTGATTCAATTTCCTTGGTAGTAATCAAACTATTTAAATTTTCCATTTTTTCTCAAGTTAGCTTTGAAAGGTTGTATGCTTCTAGAAAATTATCTGTTTCTTCCAGATTGTCAAATTTGTTGGCATATAGTTAGTTGCTCATAGTAATTTCTTAAAAATTTTTGTATTTCTGTGATGTCTGTAAGTCATTTCACCTCTTTCATTCCTGATTTTACTAATTTGAGTCCTCTCTCTTTTTCTTTTGATGAGCCTGGCTAGAGGTTTGTCAATTTTGTTCATCTTCTCAAAAAAAACCAGCTCTTGGTTTCGTTGATCTTTTGTATTGTTTTTCTGTTCTCTATATCATTTATTTTCACTCTAGTTTTTATTATCTCCTTCCTTGTACTCCCCTTTGTCTTCTTTTGCTGTTCTTTTTCCAGTTCCCTGAGGTGTAAGGATAACCTGTTGATTTGAGCTTTTTCTTCCTTCTTTAGGTAGGCCTGCATTGCTATGAACTTCCCTCTTAGGACTGCTTTCACTGAATCCCAGAGATTTTGCGTCATGGTGTTTTCATTTTCGTTTGTCTTGAGGTATCTTTTGATTTCTTCCTTGATCTCATTTGTGACCCACTTGCTATTTAGTAGCATGTTATTTAGCCTCCATTTATTTGTCAGCTTCCCGGATTTCTTCTTATAATTGATATCTAGTTTCATATCATGGTGGTCAGAGAAGACACTTGAAATGATTTCAGTCTTCTTAAATTTGTTGAGACTTGTTTTGTGGCCTAACATGTGGTCTATCTTAGAAAATGTTCCATGAGCACTTGAGAAGAATGTATATTCTGTAGCTTTGGGTAATACGCACACTTTATAACAATTCTTTGAGTTAGGAATTTTTTATACATATTTATGGTTATAGAACCAATATTTGTAACCTTTATGATCAGCAACTTGGCAACATATAAGAAGTTCTGAAATATTAATACTCAGTAAGGACGGAGTATTAAGAGTAGAGAAATGGGAATGGGAATGGAGAAATGGGAAAAGTAGTAAAGGGGAGGGCAACATTTACTGAATATACTTTTTTGTTATTTCTCTGACTCTTAGTACTGTGGTAACTATTACATGTCAATAAATTCTACCAGATGTGCATGTGGCCGGTGGGGAAGCGAGTTGGGGGAGATAAAGACCAAGAGTAACAAAGGAACCTAACTCAATTTCAAATGAATAATAGACCCACACTGAAGGAGGTAGGGACGAAAACAACTAAGTAACTTTGAAAAACATCATTTTGACCAAAACTGCAGTTTTCACAAAACTGATTTTGAAAGATACTATACACAAATATTGTAGGTTATTTAGTAAATTTGTTCCTCACAGGACTGTGGATTAACAGTTCAATTCTGAATCAACTTTATGTGTATTCTGGGATTGAGATAATAAACTGTATTTGGTGGAAAGTGAGAACCTGGTTTCCCACTGACAATGAAAACAGTTACAAATAAGTAACAATGGAAGGCTAAAATAGACCATTTTCTAGCTACATATTATTGAGAGTGAAGGATTGTTTTTCAACAAAACTATCCAGCTGAGATAATTTATCTCTCAAATGAAGGAGAAACATTTTGGTCATAAAAGGATTTAGCAAGTCTACCAGCCAAATTATCTGAGAAAATATTCAAGAAAACATTCTAACCATTAAAAGTTAAATTAAACACAAATCTCACACTAGGAAGATATACAAAATAGTGTTAGAATTTTCTTGCAATTCAATTCTAACTGGATTATAAAGAGGAGAATTTGATACATATGTTAATTATTTGTGAAATCAAAAAAATAGCTGAAAGGGGCCAGCCGAGTGGCGCATTAGTTAAGTGCTGGCTTGGGACACCCACGGCCCTGGTACAGATCCCACATATGAGGGACAGTGACACTGCCCTCTACAGCTAAGATGGTGAACAACAGCTCGACCTGGAACTGGGGTGCTCCAAGTCCCAATGATGGTGTAGGCTGCAGCCCTGCTTCAGTGGGCTGCCATAAGCCACAGTGAGTGGCCGGCAGCCAGAGTGAGCTGCCAAGAGCCGCCATGAGCAGCCGTCCAGAGGCCAGAAACCGATCTGCCTCACCAGGGAAGAGCGCAATGATAATACCAATATGGGCCAGTGAAGCAATGTCCTCCGCAACTAGACTGAAGAACAAAAGGGCAGCAACTTGTCTGTTCCCCTTCCCCGATTCCCCAATAAAAATCTTAAAAAAAAAAAATAGGTGAAAGGACCAATATAATAATAGTATAAAACCAAAAACTTCCTTTCTATCTCTGGAAAGCACAAGGTTTGAATAAGGATGAGGAAAGTAGGAAATAAGGTCTTTCATTGTGAAGGAATGGGGCAGATGCACAGGAGGAAATAAACATACAATATCTGAAGGGCATTGCTATTCTCACATTTATATTATTATATATTATTTATAAAATGTAAAAAAATTAATGCTAGAGAAAAAGTAAACATCAATAGAACAGAAAATCTTAGTATTAATAATTAATAAGATAAAAAAGATAAAAGAAAATTAAAATGCCTGTTGCTCAACTTGGCAAAAGGCAAGAAAAGGAACAAATAAAAATGGAAGGAGGGCCGGCTGAGTAGCACATTGGTTAAAAGCTGGCTTGGGACGCTAGCGGCCCTGGTTCGGATCCCACATATGAGGGACAGTGATACTGCCCTCTACAGCTAAGATGGTGAACACCAGCTCCACCTGGAGCTGGGCTGCTGTGAGTCCCGGGGGAAGGCATAGCTGCAGCCCCTGCTGTAGTGGGCTGCCATAGGCTACAGTGAACTGCCGGCAGCCAGTGTGAGCTGCCAAGAGCCTCTGTGAGCGGCCCTCCAGAGGCTGGCGACTGATCTGTGTCACCCAAGAAGAGTGCAATGATGATACCAACATGGGCCAATGAAGCGACGTCCTCCACAACTAGACTGAAGAACAGAAAAGGACAGCAACTTGTCTGTTCCCCTTCCCTGGTTTCCCAATGTTGTTCCCCTCTCCCAATTCCCCAATAAAATCTTTAAAAAAAAAAAAATGGAGATGCTTAGAATTTGATAACTAAATACATTTTAAAATGAAGCTAAGATATAGATATAGAAAATGAGTAATCCGCTAAATAGCAAAAGAATCATTTTGAAGATCAGAGTAATTTTTTGAAACAGAGTTAGATTTTTGTCTGCCCAAGGTCTTTGATTCCCTAGATATAGACGTATTTCTTATATACCTTTCCCCCACCTGCTCTTTCATTCTCCAAAGTCATATTATTTCTCATTCTAAGAAAACAAATATTTCCTATGGCTCAAAGTATCAAAAATTGTTATTTTGTAAATCTCTGCTACAGGATAAATTTAGGACTCGTGTTTTTCTGTTTTAAAACATAGACATACTTCTATATACTCCTGCTTTATTTCCCAGCTCCACCTCCCATAACTCTGCAGGTTGACCTTGTCCCAGCTTACTCAGTACCTGTTGATAGATTTACGACTTCCCACATGGAGAGATTAGTGGGAACTGGAAAGAAGTATGACATCTTCATAATTCTGCTTATTCTATAATAATGGATTTCTTTATTATAATAACAAAATGCACATTTGTGTACACAATATATTTTTGAAATATAAAGAAATGTAGTGTAAAATAAGATTTAAAACAATGCGTGCATCTAAGACTAGTCATCAACCTTCACTCCTCCTTCAATTTACTGCTAACTGGAGTTCTCATGTAATTCTGCATAATTTCTGCCTAGGAGAAAAATTTGACTTCTCTCACTCAAATTCAGATTTCCAAAAGTTTCTACATAATTTTGTTCTTACTTTGTTCTTTAGAGCAAGTATTTTCCCCTATGGAGCTAAAAGGAACTTCACAGTCAATTACTCTAGCCAACCTTGCTATTCTTCAGCTGGTGTTAACTGCTTTGCTCCTAACCCCACTGTAACAAAGACTCAAAGGTCGGCATTTCAGCCTGTTACTCCTCATCCTAGAAAATCTCTCAATAAAATTGAGGGCTCCATGAGAGAAGGTATTATTCCTATTTCATTTATGCGTCCACTTTTTGCACAGTGCTTGTCCAAGAAAGCCTGGTCAACAGGTGAATGATTGATTGAACAAATGAATAAAGAAATCAAATAATAGAACTAAAGTCCTAACACCTGCATAGAGCTCCTCTCTGATCTTTCAGAGTCAGAAATAGAAGAGAAATAGGAGTCTATTTTAAAAGACCTTCAGTTAGTTTTCTCCCATTATATAAGAGAAAAATGGTTCTTGATAATAAATTTATGTAACCCAAAGAGGCCTTTATTAAGTTCATTTATTTTATTCATTCTTTTATTAACACTCTGAAATGTTGATAAATGTCATAAAAGTTTATTTTTGTGCATGTGGCCAATTTTTTTCCCCTCTGAATGGTGTAAATCACAATTTATTTATTTATTTACTTTTAAAGATTTTATTGGGGAATTGGGGGAGGGGAACAGTTTTGGGGAATCGGGGAAGGGGAACAGACAAGTTGCTGACCTTTAGTTCTTCAGTCTAGTTGTAGAGGACATTGCTTTACTGGCCCACGTTGGTATTATCATTGCACTCTTCCCGGGTGAGCCAGATTGGTCGCCGGCCTCTGGACAGCCGCTCACGGGGGCTCTTGGCAGCTCACTCTGGCTGCCGGCCACTCACAGTAGCTCATGGCAGCCCGCTGCAGCCCCGCTGCAGCCTACGCCATTGCTAGCAACTCACGGCAGCCCAGCTCCAGGTGGAGCTATTGTTCACCATCTTAGCTGTTGAGAGTTCAGCTTCGCTGGCCCTCATGTGGGTTCCAAACCAGGGCCCTGCTGCTCAGAACTGGTGCTCCCAAGCCAACTCTTAACCAACGTGCCATTTGGCCAGCTCTGTAAATCACAAGTTATAAACAAAGCAGTTTTAATCAATGTTATAAAATTGAGTCAATTCAAATATTTATTGAGTTTTTGTTATTCTGCCCTTAGTATTTGTATGTTTTGTTTTACTGCCATAACAAATTCTCACAGACTTAGTGATTTAAAGTAACACAAATTTATTATCACACAGTTTTATAAGTCAAAAATTCAATATGGGTATCACTGGGCTAAAATCAAGGCCTCAGTCCTTTCTGGAGGCTCTAGGAGGAAATCCATTTTCTTGCCTTTTTAAAAGCTTCTAGAATTCCTTGGCTCATGGTCCTCTTCTTCATCTTCAAAGCCAGCAACACCACATCTCTGATCTTTCTTCTGTCACATCTTCTCTGACCGTAACTGAGAAACAATCTTAACTTCTAAGGACTCATGTGATTAATTTGGAACTGTGGGTAATCCAGGCTAATCTTCCTCAAGGCTCCTGAACTTAATCACATCTGCAAAGTGCCTGTTTCCTGGAAGGCAGCATATCCACAGGCCCTGGAGATTACTGTAGGGCCATCTTTGGGGTTGGGGGAGATTATCTGCCTAACAAAGTATTTAGTAGAAAGTTTAGAGGAATACTGATGGGATGGACAGAGATCTCAGAGTTTGTACCCTTGAAAGAAAAACAAGGGTGTAGATTACAGGAAATAATCTTTGTTTCCTATTATAGACTGAATGTTTGTGTCCCCTGAAATTTCTAATTTGAAATCCTAACCCCCAGTGTGATGGTATTGGGAGATGGGGCTCTTTGTCAGAACTCTCATGAATGAATTAGTGCCCTTAAAGGAGGGACCTGGAGAGCTTCCTTGTGAGGGCACAGAGGGAAGACACAGCCCCAACCCGGAAGCAAGCTCTCCTCATCAGACACCCAATTTGCCGGCACCTTGATCTTGAACTTCCCATTCTCCAGAACTGTGAGAAAAAAAGTTTGTGGTTTAAACCGTTCAGTATATGATGTTTTTATTGTAGGCTCTAGATCAAATAGACTGAGGTACTTCCTTTATAGTTTTACCATGAATACTTTTTCCTGCAGGACCTCTTCTCTTTATGACTAACCTATCTCAGAGTCATCAGGAAGCTTTTGAGCGTTAATCCTGTTCTCCCAGGAACTGTTCATGCCTTCAGTGCTGTGTCACTAACACTCTCGGGTCCATAAATCCAGGCTACGGGTAATAAATAAATAATAGTGTTAATTATATTGTTCACCAGATTTATTTTGAACTCTTGATTGTGTGCAATATATAATTATGTATAGATCCTAAGAGATAATGGATGAAAAAGCACTTCGTACAACATACATCATTGTACAAATGTAATTTTATTATTTCGTTGGGGGGTACATTCCAAGACCCCCCGTGGATGCCTGAAAAAATAGATACTATCATATATATATATATACACTATATTTTTCCCATACTGATATACATAAAATTGTTATATGTTACTCACAGTGACTGCTTATGAAACCATTAAGCCCTGGCTCTGGATGACTTCTGGATGTCGCGCAGTGTCCTATCAATCTTACGTTCTCATTGGCCTTGAAACAGTCCTTAGGGAATCATCTGAACGCCAGTGTATTTTTCAAAGATT
This sequence comes from Aselliscus stoliczkanus, assembly GCA_033961575.1. Taxonomy (NCBI): domain Eukaryota; kingdom Metazoa; phylum Chordata; class Mammalia; order Chiroptera; family Hipposideridae; genus Aselliscus; species Aselliscus stoliczkanus. The sequence continues at coordinate 38,493,860 of CM066733.1, forward strand.
TGCTTGGACTTGATTAACAAAGCGCATAGAATTGAGATGTATTATTTGGCATTGTGAGAACATTTATTTTAAAGTGCAGACTTCAAGGGAGGGGCAAGATGGTGGCTATGAGGAGGACTCCATGAAATCTCCCCTGGAAATATCCACAATTTGAACCTCTAATACGCTTCAAAGAGACATCTACTCATCACACAGAGCAACTAAGAGTTCCACACAAGGATTGCTGGAAGGTGGGCAGGCCGGGCGAGTAGGGGAAGAAGGCGGCGAGATGAGTGAGGTGCAGCCCGCACCCGGCTGCTGAGTCACGGTGAGTGTTACCCGGCTCGCTCCCTGCGGCCCACGGCCCACCTAGAGTTCAGCAAGAGCGCGTTGGTTTGCAGTCTGAGGCAGAAGCCTCAGGCCGGGCAAGTGCAGGAGGAGAGAGAGGAGACGACTGTGCAGAGGTACGAGCTGCACCCGCGGCTCGCCGGGTCCCCAGGAAGCAGGGTGCAGAGCCCCGCAGCGACAGGGCGAGATCAACCCCTGCACCCTCCTGGTTCAGGGATCAGTCTCTGTGCCCACCAGGTCCCGCGGAGCACAAAAGCCTGAAACCCGGGAGCAGGGGAAAACAGAGGACTCGCCCGCGGAGAAGCAGCGCGCGCCGGGCGGAGATGCAGGTCCCCGAGAGACGGAGCGGGGATCGGAGCCGCGTGGAAAGGTGCACGCAGTCCCCTAAACCCCGGCGGCAGTCCCTCCAGGAGAGCAGCAGGAGAACGGCGCGGGCTCGCGCCAGCTCCAAGGCAAAAGCCTTAAACCCGGGAGCAGGGGAAAAAGAAGACTCGCTCGGACAAGCAGCGCACCGGGTGGAGACGCAGGTTCCCGAGAGACGGAGCGGGGATCTGAGCCTCGGGGCAGGGGGCGCGCAGTCCCTTAAACTCCGGCAGTCTCTTTGGGAGAGCAGCAGGAGCACCGCGCAGGCGCGCGCCGGCTCCAAGGCAGAAGCCTGAAACCCGGGAGCAGGGGAAAAAGAAGACTCACTCGGACACGCAGCGCGCCGGGCAGAGACGCAGATCCCCGAGAGACGCGGAGCGGGGATCTTGGTCACAGGGTAGGGTGCGCTCAATTCCCTAAATCCCGGCAGACCCTTTGGGAGAGCAGCAGGAACTCTGCTGGAGCATAAGAGGCAAAGGCCTTAGCTTAAAACAGTGTTGGAACTGTGGCTTTGTTTACTTTTATGTTTGTTTGTTTTTTCCTTTTTCTACTCTTGAGCAGAAAGCAAAAAAAACAAACAATAACTCACCCACTCCCACAAACTTTGGCCCCCGCCAAGACAGTCTTAAACTGACTCCTGAATGGAGCAATAGGGGCAGACCAGGAAAATATCCTTACCTGCAGGGGGTTGAGAATTTCCACCCAGTAAAGGCTGTAGAGTGAGACTACCTACCCCGCCCCCACCTTTAGGCAAGGCTTGGGAGGCAGGGCAGGTTCACCTGCTGAGACACTAATTAACAGATTCTTAGCAGCAGGCTTTTGGTAGTGAGGAATTCTTTAATTCTCCACTGCTGTCAACCCAAAGGGTGCCCAGAGACACTCATTGAGCCTTTGGGGGTGCAGCCTGCCTTGGGACAGGCAAAAGCAAAAAGGCAGTGATTTTGTAAAAACCACCAATCACATGTCACAACCACACTCAAGTACAGCAAACCTGCAGTGCCAGGATCACGCTAGGCATCAGGTGGCCTACTGTTCCCACAAAACGCACAGGAATTTTTGTACAGCAGACAAACTGAAGAGAGCTTGGTGGACTTTAGCCTAGACCGGCACGGGTATTTTTGGTTTGTTTGGTTTTATTCTGTTTTGTCTTCCCTTTATTGGCTGCTTATCTTGGTTGTTTTTGGTTTTTATTTCTATTTCATTCTAATCATATTGTAGTTTTTAATATAGGCATATATATATAGGTGTATATAGGTGAATATATGTCCATATATATGGGTGTGTAGACAAATATATATATATTTTTTTTTCCTTTTTCTTTTTCTTTTTCTTTCTTTTCTTTTTTTTCCCCACCCTCACTTTCTCTCTTATTTTATTCATTCTTCTCACTGCTATACTTTTCCTCTTTTCCTTTTATCTGCAAATTTTATTTTTTTAATTTTTCTTACTTTTTTATTATTATTTTAGTTTATTTTTATTTTTTAGGTATAGCTAATTGGTTTCTACTGTTTATTCTATTTTTTATTTTAGGATATTGTATTTTATTTTGTTTCCTCTTCTGTTATTATTGAGTGTGTGGTTTTTGTTTTGTTTCTGTTTGTTTTCTTCATTAGTATGATTGATATTTCTGTACAAGTTGACTGTAGTTTGATGGTTGGTTTTTTTTACTTGTGCGAGCATTTGGTTTCCTTTGGTGGCTGCGGAGGTTGTTCTTGTTGATCTGTTATGCTCTAAAATCACTCTGCAGCAGTGGGTCCAAACAAACAGACACAAGAATCATCATACCCGGAGGCCAACTTTAGATAAAACCAGAGCATTTCTGGGTTTGACATACAAGAGTCACACCCAAAAGGAAGTTGCTACAGGTACTAGGACCCATAGGGTCCAAGTTTCATCAGAGGGGTCAATCCTCTCACAGCAGCTCATAAACTGCAGACACTGCTGATTCTCACAGCTAATCAATCTGGGAGTCAATCCCACCTACTGACAAACCAAAAGTAATCAAAACTAAAACTTCAACAAGTGAGGATGCACGACACAAGGAACACCTCAGATATAAGCACAGGAGAATCGGGAGACTGAATAATTCAAATATAAAGGATACACACCATATAAGTTTACCCAGAAAAGACTGAGAAATCTGGGGGATTTATCTGTTATATTGAAGCAAACACAAAGAGTAAGCCGGAATGGGGAGACAAAGAAACATAACACAAATAAAAGAACAGAAGAAACTTCCTGAATCAGTGGAAATAGAGGAAATAGAGGTAACCAACCTATCGGAGACAGAGTTCAGAACACTGATTATTAGAATATTCAAGGAAATTAATGAAAATATAAAGAAGGATAGAGAAATCATGAAAAGCAACCAGCTAGAACTTAAGAACACAATAACTGAATTAAATAACAAACTTGATGGAATCACTAGCAGATTGGATGAAGCAGAAAATCGAATCAGTGACTTAGAAGACAAAATAGCAGAGATCACCCATGCGGAACAACAAAAAGAAAAAAGAATGAAAAACATGGAAAATAGTTTAAGAGAGCTGGGGGACATAACCAACGGGTCATTGGAGTACCAGAAGGAGAAGAGAGGGAGCAAGGGATTGAGAATATATTTGAAGTAATAATGTCTGAAAACTTCCCTAACCTGGCAAAGGACATTGAAATACAAGCCCAGGAAGTGCAGAGAGTTCCAACCAGGATGATTCCAAACAGGCCCACTCCAAGACACATTATAGTGAAAGTGGCAAGGGTAAAGGACAAAGACAGAATCCTTAAAGCAGCAAGGGAAAGGCAGCAAGTTACTTACAAGGGTACCCCCATAAGATTATCAGCTGACTTTTCTACAGAAACTTTGCAGGCCAGAAGGGAGTGGCAGGAGGTTTTCAAAGTGATGAAAATAAAGGCCTACAACCAAGATTGCTGTATCCAGCAAGGTTATCATTTAAAATCGAAGGCAAGATAAGGAGCTTTGCAGAAAAAAATAAGTTAAGGGAATTCATTACCACCAAGCCAGCTTTGCAGGAAATGCTAAAAGGGCTTCTTTAAGTAGAAGAGAAAAACAACCTATGAAAGACTAGGAACACAAATAACAAAATGGCAATAAATACACACCTATCAATAATCACATTAAATGTAAATGGATTAAATGCTCCAATAAAAAGACATAGGGTAGCTGAATGGATAAGAAAGCAAGACCCCAGCATATGCTGTATACAAGAGACTCACCTCAGATCCAAAGACTCATACAGGCTGAAAGTAAAGGGATGGAGTAAAATATTTCATGCAAATGGTACTGAGAAAAAAGCTGGAGTAGTGATACTTATATCAGATAAAATGGACTTTAAATTGAAGAATATAACAAAGGACAAAGAAGGACACTTCATAGTAATGAAGGGATCGATCCAACAAGAGGACATAACTCTAGTAAACATCTATGCACCTAACATAGGAGCCCCTAAATATATAAAACAGATATTGTCAGACATAAAGACAGAGATCAACAGTAACACTATCATAGTAGGGGACTTCAACACCCCGCTGTCACTAATGGACAGATCCTCCAGACAGAAAATCAATGTGGAAACAGCGACCTTAAATGACACATTAGACCAGCTGGATTTAACAGACATTTTCAGAGCATTTCATCCCAAAGCTACAGAATATATGTTCTTTTCAAGTGCACATGGAACATTTTCTAAGATAGACCACATGTTGGGCCACAAAACAAGTCTCAATAAATTTAAGAAGATTGAAATCATTTCAACTGTATTCTCTGACCACAATGCTATGAAACTAGAAATCAATTATACGAAGAAATCCGGGAAGCTGACAAATAAATGGAGGCTAAACAATATGCTATTAAATAGCAAGTGGGTCACAAATGAGATCAAGGAGGAAATCAAAAGATACCTCGAGACAAACGAAAATGAAAACACCACGACCCAAAATCTCTGGGATGCTGCGAAAGCAGTCCTAAGAGGGAAGTTTATAGCAGTGCAAGCCTACCTAAAGAAGGAAGAAAAATCTCAAATCAACAGGTTATCCTTACACCTAAGGGAACTGGAAAAAGAACAGCAAAAGAGGCCCAAGGGGAATACAAGAAAGGAGATAATAAAGACCAGAGCAGAAATAAACAATATAGAGAACAGAAAAACAATTCAAAAGATCAATGAAACCAAGAGCTGGTTTCTTGAGAAGATAAACAAAATTGACAAACCTCTAGCCAGGCTCATCAAAAAAAAAAAAAGAGAGAGGATTCAAATTAGCAAAATCAGGAATGAAACAGGGGGAAATGACTACAGACATCAAAGAAATACAAAAAAATTCTAAGAAATTACTATGAGCAACTATATGCCAACAAATTTGACAATCTGGAAGAAATGGATAATTTTCTAGAAGCATACAACCTTCCAAAGCTAACGCAAGAAGAAACAGAAAATCTAAATACACTGATTACTTCCAAGGAAATTGAATCAGTAATTGACAAGCTCCCAAAAAACAAAAGCCCTGGACCAGACGGCTTCACAAGTTAATTTTATCAAACATTCAAAAAAGAACTATCACCTATTCTTCTCAAACTATTCCAAAAAATCCAGAAGGAGGGAAGGCTCCCAAATTCTTTTTGTGAAGCCACTATCACCCTGATTCCAAAACCAGATAAAGACAGCACAAAAAAGGAAAACTACAGGCCAATCTCCCTGATGAATATAGATGCAAAAATTCTCAATAAAATATTGGCAAACAGAATTCAGCAATATATTAAGAAGATCATACATCATGATCAAGTGGGATTCATCCCTAGTGCGCAAGGCTGGTTCAACATCCGTAAATCAATTAATGTGATACACCACATCAACAAAATGAAGGATAAAGATCACATGGTCATTTCAATAGATGCAGAAAAAGCATTTGACAAAATCCAACAGCCATTTATGTTAAAAACCCTTAGCAAAGTGGGAATACAGGGATCATATCTCAACATAATAAAACCCATATATGATAAACCTACAGCTAACATCATTCTCAATGGGGAAAAGCTAAAACCATTCCGCTTAAGATCAGGAACAAGACAAGGCTGTCCACTTTCTCCTCTTTTATTCAACATAGTGCTGGAAGTTCTAGCCACAGCAATCAGACAACAAAAAGAAATAAAAGGCATCCAAATTGGCAAGGAAGAAGTAAAATTGTCATTATATGCAGATGACATGATACTGTATATAGAGAACCCCAAAGACTCCATCAAAAAACTATTGGAACTGATAGACGAATTCAGTAAAGTAGCAGGATATAAAATCAATGTTCAGAAATCAGTGGCATTTGCATATACCAATCATAAACTAATGGAAAGAGAAATTAAGAAAACTGTCCCGTTTACAATTGCGTCAAGAACTATAAAATACCTAGGAATAAATTTAACCAAAGAAGTGAAAGATCTGTACTCAGAAAATTATAAGACACTGAAGAAAGAAATCATAGAAGATACAAATAAATGGAAACACCTACCATGCTCATGGATAGGAAGAATTAATATAGTTAAAATGTCCATACTGCCTAAAGCAATATATAGATTCAATGCAATTCCTATCAAACTACCAAGGGCATTTTTCACAGAAATAGAAAATATAATCCTAAAATTTATATGGAATCATAAAAGACCCAGAATAGCCTCAGCAATTCTGAGAAATAAAAACAAAGTCGGGGGGATCACGCTACCAGACATCAAAACCTACTGCAAGGCCACAGTAATCAAGACAGTTTGGTATTGGCATAAAAACAGGCACATCGATCAGTGGAACAGAACAGAGAGCCCAGAAATAAATCCAAGCATTTACGGACAGTTACTCTATGACAAGGGAAGCAAGAATTTACACTGGAGTAAAGATAGTCTATTCAATAAATGGTGCTGGGAAAATTGGACTGACACATGCAAAAAAATGAAACTGGATCATCTCCTTACACCTTATACAAGAACAAATTCAAAATGGATTAAAGACTTAAATGTAAGACCTGAAACCATAAAAATCCTAAAAGAAAATATAGGGAGTACATTTGCAGACATTACCTGGAGCAATATTTTTACTGATACATCCCTACGGGCAAGGGAAGTAAAAGAAAAAATGAACATATGGGATTATATCAGACTTAAAAGTTTTTTCACAACAAAGGAAACCATTAATAAAACAAAAAGGAAGCCTACTGAATGGGAGAATATATTTGCCAACGATATATCTGATAAGGGGTTAATATCCAAAATTTATCAAACACTCATGAAACTCAACACCAAAAAAACAAACAACCCAATTAAAAAATGGGCAGAAGATATGAAGAGACATTTCTCTAAAGAGGACATACAGATGGCCAACAGGCATATGAAAAACAGTTCAACCTCACTGGTCATTAGGGAAATGCAAATAAAAACCACCATGAGATACCACCTCACTCCAGTCAGAATGGCTATCATCAACAAATCAACAAACAACAAGTGCTGGCGGGGCTGTGGGGAAAAGGGGACCCGGCTGCACTGTTGGTGGGACTGCAGATTGGTGCAGCCACTATGGAAGTCAGTATGGAGGTATCTCAAAGAACTGGAAATAGAGCTACCGTTTGACCCAGCAATTCCACTCCTAGGTATTTATCCTGAAAAAACCAAGACACTTATTCAAAAAAAGTTATGCACCCCTATGTTCATAGCAGCACAATTTACAATAGCTAAGACTTGGAAACAACCAAAATGCCCATCAGTAGATGACTGGATTAAGAAACTGTGGTATATTTATACAATGGAGTATTACTCCGCTATAAGGAAAAATGAAATCGTGACATTTGCAATGATATGGATGGACCTAGAGACTATTATTATGTTGAGTGAAATAAGTCAGTCAGAGAAGGACAAATACCATATGATCTCACTCATATGTGGAATCTGAAAAACTGTATGAATGAGCAAAGTAAACAGAAACTGTCTCATAGATATAGAGGAAAAATCAGGGTTGCTAATTGGGAGGGAAATGGGGATGAGGGAGAAGGGGAAGGGATTAGACAGCAAAAATAGGCAACTACAATATTGCCACTGGGATAGGAAAAACAGTTTGGGGAATATAATTAATAATGTTGTAAATATTCTGTGGAATGTCAGATGATCATAGGTCTTGTTAGGGAGACCATTTCATGGATGGAGTAGAGGTTTGATCACTGCACTGTATTATTAAAGCGGAGGTGGTATACCTACTGTAATTGAATATATATAGTCACGGGATGTGGATTATACTGTGGAAGAGAGTCAGAGGAAGAGTAATAGATATATATGATATGGGGGGAGCGAATTGGGGGTGGGGGGTTGTCACTTTGAGGGGTAAAATGTATAACTATTGCACTGTGTTGTACACCTGAAACTAATTAAAAATAACATAAAAAAAATAAATTAAAAAAAAAAAAAGAGCTCTCCTGCATTAAGATAAAATTATTTTATTTTCTTTGCCATTTGCTTTATAAATAAGTCAGTGCTGTTTTGGGAGGTACATATATCATTTGTTTTTAATGTGTTTAAATGTATTGGTATTTTCCATTATGGCTTCTTGGATGCCTACCAGGACAAAGGATGTTCTAGAGCCAAGAGAGAACAATAAATGGTACCAACTAAGTAAAAATAAAATCGTGTCACTCTTTCCCTCTAATCCCCATCTCCAACCTGAAGGCACTGGATATGGTAGTCACCAGGAGCGATCAGTGTGAAAGAAGCCTCGGGATCCCTCTCTAAGCTGCTCTCCACAAGGCACAAGCGTGAGCCAGGAAACAGGGCAAGCGTTTCAGTGAAGATAGGATAATATTTTGATTTAGGGTTCAGTTTTTGATACCTACAAATGAACAGAATCCATGGCTTCTGTCTAAATTATTCCAAATGTAGGAAAGAAATTCCATTACAGCAGGCATGAGGGCAATAATAAGTGAAAGGCATTGTGATGGTTTATCCGGATGCCCGGATATTTAAATATTACCCTGGTGTGTCTGTGAGGGTATTTTTGGGTGAGATTAACATCTGAACCAAGTAGACTGACTGAGTAAAGCAGACTGACCTCCCCTATGTGGGGGACTCATATTTTTACATGTGGCATTTTTTCCCATGGATTGAATTACTTAGGACTTGACAAATTACACAGACTCCACATTCATGAAATACAAAAGAGGCAGTTCACTTGTTCCTTTCAATGTGTATTAAGAAGTAGATAACAGGACTAATAAAAAAATTGTTATGCCCTTTAACATAGAGTACATCCCTGAATTACTGTTCTAAATATGTTTTTTACCTTGGCAGTTCGCCAGACAATTGCTGCTTTATATTCCTAGTGAATATTAGCTCAAAAGAAAAGTAAATGGCATATTCTATTTTAGAAATGTAAAATGATAAAATGGTGTCATAGGAAATGCATAAAAATTTCCATTTTCATAAGCTAAATCATCCATAAAATGCTAAAAGAAGAAAGGTGAACTATTTATGACTTTAAGACATTTTCAACTTAAATGGATATGACATGTTATAAAAATTAACCTCCTTCATCACAGTTTTATCCTGCTTTTAGGAAAACTTTATTTAAATCAGAAATCACACATACACGCACACGCACACACACATCAAACATCACTGTTCCCTCACACACTTCCGCATGCCATGCTCTTTCACCTCTTGTAACTCTTTGCTCCAATGTCTCCTTCTCAATAATATTTTCTCTAACCATTCTATTTAAAATTGAACCCCTTTCTTCCCCTCACTCTCCCCAACACCCCCTCTCCACTTCCCACGCTTTATTTTTCTCCTTAACACTTACTAACCTCTGGCATCCCATTTATTGTCTGTGTTTCTCCACCAAAAATATAAACTTTCATGAAAGCAGAAAACTTGTCTATTTTGTTCACCTGTCCCAGAACATTGCCTGATACATAATAGGTGCTCAACACAATTTAACTTTCTTGTATATATTAAAGGCAATTTAATAATTTGCCTTTTAATAATAATAATAAATTTAATAATTTATTAAATTGCCTTTTAAATTTAAATTTCTTTTATGCTTTTTCGTTGACATAGGATTTACTTGGCACTCTATCTTTCAAAAATATGGAAGATAACTGTCATTTTTGTTATCAACTTCCATCTTAATTTATTGTTGCAAAGCAATGCTATCAATGTGCTGCTTCTTTGAAACTATTTTTCACTCCATTTATCTCCCAATATTTAATCAATTTTTGTAAATCTCCCACATGTACTTAAAAAATGATCATTATTTTCCAATTATTCAGTACACAGCACTACATACTCATTTAGGTGGACTTTTTAAAACCTATAGACTTATGGATTATTTTGTTTCATCAATTATCTGTTTCATCAATTACCAAGAGAAATGTTTGAAAAATTTCCCAGAAAATATCAAATGGTAGATTTATGCATTTCCCTTTATTGTTGTTTGTGCTAATGATTTCTTTTATATACCTGGATGATGTTAGCATTATCGCATCTTCTGTTGAATTAATTTTATGATGATCTTTAATTTCTAGTATTTTTTGCCCTAAACTAGGTTCCTTATGTTAATAAAGCCAGGTCAATTCCAATTTTGTTTATATTTGTCTGCTGTTTGTTCCCTCCCATATTTTAAATTTTAATCTTCCTTTGTCCTACAGAAACAACATGGGAAACAGATTTGCAAACCTGAATGTCCATTATTGGCCAGAAAGAATTAATGTGACTAGCAAATCCCTAAATGACATAATTTAAACTTAGAGAAAAACAGTGATCTAAAGTAATGTCATAACACATCTTTTATTTATAGTATGTATCTTCTATGCCACAGCAAAAGCAGACTTTATGGCAGGCAGAGAAGAATAAATGTTGGCTGACATGAATTTGTATGATTCTTATGACAACTTTGTGAGATACTGAAAGTGCTATCATTATATTACATATATTAAAATATAGGCTTAGAGCCGGCGGCCCCGGTTCAGGTCCCACATACGAGGGCCAGTGACACTGCCCTCAAATAAAATAAAATAAATAAAATAAAATAAAATAATAAAATAAAGGCTTAGAGAGATTTTAATGATTTTTCAAGCTCACTCAGGTGGCAGAGGAAGAATTGGAATCAATAGCTTTGGACTCCCAGTTTAGGTTTCTTTCACTCCATTACAATACCTCTCTCTAGCATTGATATTTGTCAAATAAGCAAACATGGGATGTGAAAGATAGTTGCAGATTAAAAAAAAGTAGAGGATGTTAACAAGCTAGATATCTGCTACTCATCACAGGCTCTTTGAAGGAGTCACCAAAATTAAACCATTACTGAATCCCTTTGCACGGAAGCATAATGAAAATAATTAAACTAAGACAGCCACATTAATAAAGGCAAGAAGAAAACAATGACAACATAGAAAATATATTAGCTCTGGTAAGTCTCTAAATCCTTCCTTCCTCCATAATTAGTTTTTATGTAATTTCCAACCGATGCATGCATATGTATCACTTAAGTAATCAAAATGAAATATAAGGCCATTGAAATATTATAGTTTTAATTAAAATATTACTATCTTTGTGATTAGTATATGTCCTTCTTTGAACTTCATAAACTACAGGTGTTTAAATATAACCTCTTCTCAGTGGATAGAAACACTTCTTTGAAGTAAGCTTATGGTATATAGCAAAGTACAGAAATAGCCTTGTGGAGCTGGGTATTTAAAGCAATCAACTGCATGTCTAGTTAAGGAAATATGCCATCATCATTAAACACATGAATGATAACAAGCCATTTCCTTAATGAATCCTCATTAAGGTATATTAAAGCCACCTTTACAAATAGTCTTAAAAGTCATTTGGACTAACAACAATTATCTAGCCTGCCAGATTATCAGAGTCCTCAAGTATGTTCCAGCTTCTTGCGTGTTCTGGGAAACTTACCCTCCCTCTTCAGCATTCCTTTTACTGTTGCTTCACTTGACAACATCTCTCTGAATCCCTCAAACTCTGTGTATTGCTCATTTTCTTTGTGGCCACTGGTGATGAGGTGATGAGGGTGCCCTTCTTAATACTCAGTTGTACTTAGGGAACATTATCTAGGCTTGTTTCTCTGAAACTGCACTCACAAGCTCTGTAGAATGTTGACTCACACATGGTTCCATTATCTCCATTCGTCAATTCAGGCTTCCCCATAAACATAACCTATTATTGATACTCTTTCCCTAGAAACATTTTAGCTACAGTCAATGTGATATGGTGCTTTAACATGCTGAGGTTCTCATAGTCAGGGAAATACGTAACATCGATAGATATTTATTGAGATTATTCTTTGGGCCTAACACAGTGCTGTGTGGATAACTGGATATTATGTTGAATGAACTAAAATAGTGATATCAGAAATAATTACTAGGTTGGAAAAAATATGCATGATTTATCATCAGAATAGCAGCAAGACATTCAAGGGGAAACCTAGACAACTGAAAAGTATGAGTAGAATTCTAGATAGTCTGCATCTTAGACTTGAATTCAATTGCACTGCAGTGATACTAGAGGCCCTGGAAGTATATATAGTCTTTAAAGAAAATAATTAGAGAGAATATAACCATACCTGAACCATGTGAAACATCTACCTGTGGAAGTAGAAAATAAGAGTACACTCATGATAAATGTAAGAAAATAAAAGTACACCCATGATAAATGTAAGAAATTAAGATTACACCCATGATAAATCTGCCAGCAACAGGACAGCAGGGCCTAGGCCTTTCTGGTGCTCTAAGAAAGAGATTGAAGCTCTGGAGAAAGATTTTATCTCTTTGTATCTTCACTGAAAGCAAAGCAGAGTTCCTGGGGTCCAAGGCGGCAGCATAGGAAAACCCTGAACTCACCTCATCCCACAGACACACCAAATATACACCTACATATAAAGCAATTCCTCCTGAAGAACAACTGAAGGTGGACTGAATGGTTTCTGCAAAACAGTGAGAGAAGGACTACATAGAATAGGGTAGGGCAGACAGAAAGGAGGTAACTATGGGAACCCTATCCTGATGGGCAACCTGCAGTAGGGAGGGATATCACTGGAGAGCCCATGTGCAGACTTGCCTGCCTTGGGCACAGTGATAAAACACTGATTTAAAGGACACCTAGACTACTTATGAAAAAAATCCAGTTACTAACCTCAACACATTTGTCAAACAAGTTGGAAACTGTGAGAACTCTTCAGAATTGGTGAGAACTCTCTGGGATTAGAGGTACTAATGAGAGCCATTGTTTACATTCTCCCTACACCTAGGCAGTGCAGGCAAAAGTTGTTCCAAGCACTATAGCCAGCCAACGAAACCACCACAGTATGCCCTGGGTGATCTCAACCAGTGTCTGCTCCAAACTCAGCCACCTGGCCCTCCAGGGTGCCCCCAGAACCATATACTCCAGACTTTTCAGCCTGTTCTTATACCAGCTCCAGTTAGTTTGTTGCCATGATACCTCTGGTACTACATGTGCCCATGTCGGTCCCAGCCAGCCTGCCAAAGCCACCTGGCATTTGCAGGTACACAAAGGTCTCACTACACAGGGCTACTCCTTCAAGAAGAGGCAGATGTTTCACCTTATTCATAGAAACAAATACAAAAAGTCAAACAAAACAATGAGACATATAAACATGTTCCAAATCAAAGAACAAGAAAAACACCAGAAAAAACCCTAATGAAACAGAGATAAGCAATTTGCTTGATAAAGAATTCAAAGTATGGGGCCAGCTGAGTGGTGCAGTGGTTAAGAGCTGGCTTGGGATGCCAGTGGCCCCGGTTTGGATCTCACATATGAGGGCCAGTGACATTGCCCTCTAAAAACAATTTTAAAAAAAAATTCAAAGTATGGTCATACAGATGCTTACTGAACTTAGGAGAAGAACAGAGGAACACAATAAGAATTTTAACAATAACAACAACAAAAAAACAACAACATAAAAATGAACCAACCAGAGTTAAAGAATACAATAACTGGAAGAAAAAAAAAATACTAGAGGAAATCAACAGCAGATTATTTAATACAGAAAAATGGATTAGTGACATGAAAGACAGAATAGTGGAAATCATCCATTCAGAATAACAGAAAGGAAAAAAAGAATTAAAAAAAACAACAACCAAGGATAATTTAAGGGAACTCTGGGATAACATCAAGTGCATTAATATTCACATTATGAGGGTCCCAGAAAAAGAAGAGAGAGAAAGGGGCAGAAAACTTATTTGAAGAAATAATGGCTAAAACTTATCCTAACCTGGGGAAGAAAGCAGACATCCAGGAAGTATAGAGTCCCAAACAAAGCAAATCCAAAGAGATCCACATCAAGACACATTATAATTAAAATGGCAAATGTTAACTATAAAGAGACAATCTTGAAGGCAGAAAGAGGAAATCCCATGAGGCTATCAGCTGATTTCTCAGTAGAAAATTTACAGACCAGAGGTGAGTGGCAGAAAATATTTAAAGTGCTGAAAAGAAAAAATCTACAACCTAGATACTCTACCTGAAAAGTTTATTACTCATTGAAGGAGAGATAAAGTTTTCCAGACAAGTTGTAATTAAAGTAGTGCATCATTGCTAAAACAATTTTGCAAGAAATGTTAAAGGGCCTTCTTTAAGCAGAAAAGAAAAGGCCATAACTAGAAGAAAATATAGGAAAGAAAAAAAATCTCACTGGTAGAGTAAATATACAATAAAGGCAGTGGATCACTCATCTAAAAAGTTAGTGCGAAGGTTAAAGACAAAAGAAAAAAGTTAACTGTAACTATAATAAGTATTTAGAGGATACACAAAACAAAAATATCTAAAATATGATGTCAAAAACAAAGCATGGAAGGGGGATTAAAAATGTAATGGTTTTAAGGCCAGCTGAGTGGCTCAGTTGGTAAGAGTGTGAGCCCTGAACCACAGGGCTGCTGGTTCGATTCTCACATGTGCCAGTAAACTCTGCCCTCTACAGCTAAGATGGTGAACAACAGCTCGACCTGGAACTGGGCTGCTGTGAGTGGCCAGTGAGGGAGCGGCCTGCAGTAGGCTGCCGTGAGCTACTGTGAGTGGCCAGCAGCCAGCGTGAGCAGCAGGCAGCCAGCTTGAGCAGCTGGCAGCTGGCGAGAGCTGCCGTGAGCTGCCATGAACTGCTGTGAGTGGCTGTCCAATGGCCAGCAACCAACTGCCTCAGCCGGGAAGAGTGCAATGATGATAATACCACATGAGCCAGTGAAGCGGCATCCCTCACAACTAGACTGGAGAACAAAAGGACAACTACTTGGCTGTTTCCCTTCCCCAATTCCACAACACTGTTCCCCTACCCAATTCCCCAATAAAATCTTTAAAAAAAAATGTAATGGTTTTAGAACGCGTTCAAACTTAAACACCAATCATCTTAAAATAGACTGATGTATATAAATATAAATCATATATATGTGAATTGTATATATGGATTATATATATGAAATATACATATGTAAAATCTCATGGTAACCACAAACCAAAAACATGAAAAAATACTCAAAAAGTAAAGAGAAAGAAACCCAAACATAACAAAACAGAAAGGCAGCAAACCACAAGGGAAAAGACCAAGAAAAGAGGAAAGGGACAGACAACAACTGCAAAACCAACTAAAACACAATTAACAAAATGGCAATAAGTACATATATGTCAATAATTACTTTAAATGTAAATGGACTACATACTCCAATTAAAAGACATAGGGTAGCTGAATGGATAAAAATATAAGACTCATCTCTATAGTGCATACAAGAGACTCACTTCAGATCAAAAGACATACAGATTCCAAGTGAAGGAATGGAATAAGATATTCCATGCCAAAAGAAATAAAAAGAATGCTGGGATAGCAATACTCATATCAGACAAAATAGACTTTAAAACAAAGACTGTAAAAAGAGAGAGAGAAGGGCATTACACAATGATAAACAGGCAAATACAAGAAGAGGATATAATATTCATAAATATTTATGCACCCAAACCAGAAACACCGAAATATATAAGACAAATATAAATGGACATAATGAGAGAAATTGACAAAAAGACACAATAGTGGGGGACTTTCATATCCTACTGACATCAATAGTCATCCAGACAGAAAATCAATAAGGAAACACTGCTCTAAATGACACATGAGATTAGAAGATCTTAATAGATATATGCAGAACCTTTCATCCAAAAACTGTGGAATACACATTGTTTTCAAGCACATATGGAACATTCTCCTGGATAAATAACATGGTAGGCCAAAAAAAACCAGATTTCAGTAAATTCAAAAGAACTGAAATCATATTAAGTATCTTATCTGACCACAACAGTATGAAACTAGGAAACAATCACAAGAAAAACACTGGGAAAAACACAAATACCTGGAGACTAAACATGCTACTAAACCAATGGGTGAATGAGGAATTCACAGAGAACATTTAAAAATACCTTGAGAAAAATGAAAATGGAAACACAACTTTCCAAAATCTATGGGATGCAGCAAAAACAGTTCTAAGAAGGTCATAATGATATAGGCTTTCCTCGAGAAAAAAACAAAAACAAAAACAAAAAGAACCCCAATTAATCTACGCATCTAAAGGAACCAAAAAGAGGACAACAACAACAAAAATCCAAGTAAATAAAAAGAAGGAAATAAAGATCAGAGTGGAAATAAATGAAATGGAGACAAAAACAACAACAACAACAACAACAAAAAAACCACAATGGATTTGAAGATCAAAGACCTGGTCATTGCAAAGATATCAAAATTGATAAACCTTACCCAGACTCACCAAAAAACAAAAAAGCGGGGAGGTGGAGGTCAAATAAATAAAATCAGAAATGGAAGAGAAGTTTCAACCAACACCACAAAAATACAAAGGGTCAAAAAAATTACTACAATTATATGCCAACAAATTGGACAACTTAGAAGAAATGGATAAATTTCTAGTAACAACCTTCCAAGACTAAAACAGGAAGAAACAGAAAATCTGAACAAACTTATTACTAGTAATGAAATTGAATCAGTAATTTAAAAAAATTGAACAAACAGAACAGAACATAAACAGATTCATAGATACAGATAACAAAACTCATAGTGGCCAGAAGGCAAGGGAGTAAGTAAAAATGGTAAAGGGGAATACGAGGTACAAACTTCCACTTATAAAATAAATATCCCAGGGATATAATGTACAGCACAGGGAATATAGTCAATTGTATTGTAATAACTTTGCACAGTGACAGATGGTTACTAGACTTACTGGGGTGATCGTATCATAAGGCATATAAATATTGAATCACTATATTGCACACCTGAAACTAATATATGGCATGCCGACTGTATTTTAATAAAAAACAAATTTACAAAGTTTCACGTTCACAACACAATCATTCAAAGGTAATTTTCAAAAATTAAAAAAAAAGCAAATCAAACCAATTAAGTTGAACAGAGTTAGTATAACTATTCCTATTTATCTGGATGAAAAACAAGGCCCACAGTGGTTAGAGGAACTTCACCAAAAGACCAACAATTAATGATAGAACTGGAATTATAATCTGTGTGTCCTGTTTCCTCACATTACTTTTTATCCAGGTGCACTCAAAATGAAGCTAGAGGGAGGATGAAAGCAAATTGCTGCTCATTTAATTAGGAATAGTTGAAAAGCCACTTGGTTAAGCAAAAAGCAGCTGTTGTGAGAGGTTAGAACATCTTGGATGGCTGAAAATTCCCTTAAATCTCGCTTTTCTATGGTGAGTCATCAGAATGAGTTAAATTTCCATTGAAAATATTGTACTTTTCATTCATCTTGCCTATAAATAGTATGTTAGGAATAGGGCAGAATTTGTGTTAACATTAGTTGATGCATTATTTAATGAAGGTTTTTAAAATTTTGGCATATTAAGATGTTCTTATATTTTAGCTAAAACAATATTTATTCCTTGTGATATGTGCATTAACGTCTAGGATAATATTAAGGGGAAAAATAAAGGATATTTTTTCCAGATATTCAGATATTTGTTCCAGAAAGACAAAAGGAGTGTAGATAATGTGGTCCTGGAAAGACACTTGAAAAAAAAACAGTTTTATTTCAAGTAAATAAATAGGTAAAACTGACATAGAATAAGCTGCACATATGTAAAATACAATTTGATAAATTGTAATTCTTGGTATGTTCAGTGTTTTTAATTTTAGTCATTGTCATGGGTGTGTAGAGATATCTCCTTGTGGGTTTTATTTGCATTTCCTTAATGACTAATAATGTTGAGCATGTTTTCACAGGCTTATTTTCATCCGTGTATCATATTTGGTGAAGCGTCTGTTCAAGTCTTTTTTTCCCCCCTTTTGTTTTTTACCTGATTATTTGTTTTTCTTTTTAAAGAATATTTATATATTCTGGATACAAGTCCTTTATCAGATATATGTTTGCAAATATTTTCCTCCAGTTTGTAGGTTGTCTTTCTATTTTCTTAATAATGTCTTTTGAATCAGAGATTTTAATTTTGAGAAAATTAAATTTATCTGTTATGTTTCTTGTATAGATTGTACTTTCGGTGTCATAATAAATCTTTGCCTAACCCAATGTACACTCAACTATGTACACTATCACTCCAGTCAGTGACTTAAAACAATAATCATTAATTTTGATCACAAATTTTCAGTGTTTCCAGGGCCCAGTAGGGGAAACTTATCTTTTACTCATTGTGGTATGATATGGTATGTGGGGGGGGGGGCATGGTTAGAGACTGCGAGTCGCTTCAAGGTGATTGCTTAGATCAGGGGTTGGCAAACTTTTGAGATGTAGGAGCCAATCCTGTCCCTCACAACAATTGAAAAATTATTCGAGAACCATAAAACAAATGAAATCACCATTATGTGTATAATACCCTTTAAAAATTTATCAATGAAACCGTGATAGTTTTATTTTCATTTTCAATTTTACTTCAGAGCCACATGTATGTACCCAAAGAGCCGCATGTGGTTTGTGAGCCGCAGTTTGCCAACCCCTGGCCTAGATGGCTGGTAATCTACAGACCTGTCAGCTGGACTGCTCTGGGCGTAGGGGCATGGTACCACAGTTTCCCTCCAGGTGGACTTTCCATAGGCTGCTTGGACATGGTGGCTGGGTTTTAAGGACAAGTGTCTAAGTGAACAAGGCAGAAGTGAGAAGCATGTTTTATGACCTAACCTTGGAAGTCACATAACATCACTTCTGCCATATGCTGTTGATCAAGGAAGTCACAAAAATCCTCCGAAGTTCAAAGAGAGAGCGCATCTTGATGGGGTAGTGGCAAAATTCTAGAAAAAGATGCAGGAAAGGAGATGCTGCTGCGGCCACCATTGTTAAAAATAATCTGCTAAATTCCTGTACATCCAAATCCTGATTTACAACTGTCACCGCTTTGGAAAACACTAAGTTCAAGTATATAGTTAAGGCAGTTACAAAGGATCATCTCAGGGGTTCAATGGGAGGCCACTTAAGCCCCACTCATGGCAACAGAAATCTATGCCAGTTATCTATTGTTGCCTTACAAGCCACTCTAAATTAATGGCTTGATTGAATGTCAACGGTTTGTTTTGTTCCATTTGGGAAGTTGAGTAGGGATCAGCAGTATTAGCTCATGTCAGTTCCCCGCAGCATCAACTGGGGTGACTTTACTGGCATTAGAAGATTCTCTTTCAAGGTAGCTCACTCACATGGCTGGCACGTTGGTGCTGGCTGTTTCTCTCCACATGGCTTCTCCACAGACATGAGTGGGCTTCCTCGGAGCATGATGCTTAGGCTCCCCGAGAAAACGTTCCAAAAGAACTAAGCTGAAGTCGTATCACCTCTTATGGCCTACACTTAGAAGTCACAAAATGTTGCTTCCACTGTGGTCACAGGTACACCCAGATTCAAAGAAAGGGTACATTAGAACGCTTATTGTGATGGAAGAGTGTCAAACACATTGTGAGAGTAGCATCCAAGATGGGAAATCTCACTGTGGTCATTTCTGAAAATTATTGCCACAGTTGCACTGCTCAGAACCACAAGAAAGCAGGAGATTTTGAAGTCAAACACTCTCCCCAGTCACAGGCTTTAGTACTCCAGGGGTCTGTCAGGTGATTTTGACTCATTATGAGCTCTCACCATCTTGTAATAAAGTGCAACTCTTTTAGAGTAGGACAGCCATGAATTTCAATTCCCAGCTCCACCATGAAGCCTATATAACCATGGAAAATTACAGATTAATTTAGCATCTTACTATTGTCTCACAGAAGGTCCCCAGTGGATTCAAATATTTCTCTGTCTCTTTCTCTCCCTACCTCCCCTCTCCTTCTCCTTCTCTTTTTCTCCCTCTCATTTCACCTCTCTGTATTGATAAGTGCCCTAAACAGCTATTTACGAATTAATGAACAGATTATATTCTGGATAGTTTTAAAATTAGAAATTATTTTTACCTTAGCAGGTACTGTGGATGCCTTTAATTTTTATTTTTGATATGTGAAAGACTTACTCATATTAAGATTATTCTTTTTCTGTCCAGGAATATAAAATGACTCAACACAATATTTATTTACCCTTTTGTCACCATTTTTATCTATTCATTCACATAAAATAGGTAATTCCCACTTAATTTCCTCAACAGAAATTTATTCTCATAGAGTTCTGGAGGCTAGAAGTCCAAAATCGGTATCACTAGGCCAAAAATCAATGTGACAGGGGCCACAATTTCCCCAGAGGCTCTAGGGGAAAATCTGTTCCTTGCCTATTCCAGCTTCTGGTGGCTGCCAGCATTTCTTGGCTTGTAGCCACATCACTCCAATCTTTAAGTCAGCATCATCAAATCTCATTATGTTCCATCTTTACATGGCATTCTTTCAGTGTGTTTCAAATTTCCCTCTGCGTCTTTCTTGTAGGGATACTAGTGACTGCCTTTAGAGCCCATCCTTCTTTTCTTTCCAATTTCTCTCTTCTGCAGTTATAATGTTTATCCTGTGCATGTCCCATCATTGTGTTTTGGAAGCATATAACTTGTTTGGTTTCACAGATTTACAGCTAGAGAGAAATTTTGATACCCCATACCTCAAGTATCACCCCTTATCTGATTTAGATAATATTTAGATGAAATTTTGGACTTAAGAGTCGATGCTGGGATTGGTTAAGACTTTTGAAGTATTGGGATGGGGTCAATGTAGTTTGCATGTTAGGACATAAACTTGGGGTGCTAGCTGAACTATCCCCTCACCTTAGTTTATATACTAAAGTCCTAACATCTGGTACCTTGGAATGTGACTGTATTTGAAAATAGGGTCTTTAAAAAGGTAATTAAGTAATAATGAGGTCTTTAGTTTACACTTTAATCTAATATTAATAGTGTCCTTATAAAAAGAGGAAATTAGGACACAGAAACACACAGAGTGGAGACTGTATTAAGACACAGGGAGAAGCTAGTCATCTACAAGCCAAGGAGAGAGACCTCACAAGAAACCAACTCTGTGGCACCTTGACCTTGGACATTAGCCTCCAGAATAGTGAGGAAACACATTTCTGTTGTTTAAGCCACTCAGTCTGTGGTCCTCTGTCATGGCAGCCCTTGGAAACTAACATACCCCATCTCATTTAAGTCCTTGACTTAAAAATATCTGCAAAGTCTTTGCCATGTAAGATAATATTCACAGGTTCTGTAGATCAGGATCTGGTATTTTTCATGGGCCATTTTTTTTAGCCAATCCCACTTTCATTTTACAAATGAAGAAACAGAGTTTGAGAGGTTAAAAAAGAGCCAGCTAAGCATCCTCTATATTTTGATGTAGGATTTACCCAAAATATAGGTGACATGAAAACCAGTGTATGAAATCAGAAATGCCGTGCTCTGCTTCCTCTTCCATCACAAATGGAAAACTAAAATTATAGCCGATATTGATGGATAAAGGCAACAGGGTAAGTATTGAGAGACTATTTTACTTTTCTTTTATTTTATCTGAGGTATATAAGATCATTTTGAATTAGTAATTAATAATATTTGCTGACAATACAGTAACCGGAAAAAGGATCAACAGCAAA
The DNA here is from genome assembly GCA_033961575.1 of Aselliscus stoliczkanus. Classification (NCBI taxonomy): domain Eukaryota; kingdom Metazoa; phylum Chordata; class Mammalia; order Chiroptera; family Hipposideridae; genus Aselliscus; species Aselliscus stoliczkanus. Next base: position 38,515,610 of record CM066733.1, read on the forward strand.
CACTGGTAACAGCCCATGGATCCCACAGTTAAAGTGGTAGATAGATATATGTAGAGTGTTGAGCACAAAGGAAAAAGACTCCTCAAAGGAAATTCCAGGGCCAGAATCCTGGAAGCACTTATTCCTAACTCTTTTATATAGTTTTTCAAATATACATTTCAAAATATCCATATGATTTACACAGTGAGTAGTTTAATCTTTTAAGTAGTTATTCCTTCCTGACACATTTACAAGATTAAACTTTGTCCACACATATATCCTCTACCACATTAAAAAGAATATTAAAACTGCTTCCAATTTAAAAACCCCAAATCAGTTCTATGGAAATGACAGCTAATTTGGCAGCAAGCATCAGTGGTCCAAAGAATTGCTACACTTCGTGAACTGTATTTTCAATTATTATTGGAAATTGTTCAAGCTTACAATTGGATTTCTTTCATGCCTGACATAAAGTTTTCTTGTTTTGAGCCTACAGGACTATGCTAATTTGAGTTGCGAAAAATTTATTGGAAATTCATTTTAATTTTTGCAAGCAGCAACCTCAGGACCCTTTGAATTCATTCTTTCTAAAACTAGTATCAATAATCAGTGATATCTGGTTGTTATCAAATTTCCATGGACTGCTTATAGGTGAGTAATCTGGGATTTTAAATGCATTTATTAGTAGAGAATTTTTTTCTTGGCTTTAATTTGTTCATCTTCGACATACTTTGGTTTTCTGATTTCCACGCTCCATATACTCCACTTTCCTTTCTGTCCCCTTCTTTTGTGTTAGTTGAGATAATCCATTATTGGACTATGCTCCATCTCCTCCCTTCCCCAGAGTCACAGCATCTTAACTTCATGCCTTCTAACAAGCCAGAAGTTATTAGATCACATGTAATTTATATGAAGCACAAGTTAAAGTGTCAAGTATAGCTAGTAACATTAAAAATTATAAAGAAAGCCTATGTTTTGCCTTCATTCAGCTGATTATCAATCTTGGCTCAATCTATGAATTAGCTTTGCTTCCTTGGACAAGACACTGAAACTTTCTGGAATCCACTGGCAACATTTATAAAATCATTAAGTATGACTATATGCTTATGTAGTTTTCAGTTCTGTGACTCTTATCTAATAATCAAAGAATTATTTGATAAATATTGTGTATTTTCCTGGGCATGATACTGTTTGAATCACTTTAAAGATGTAAGTATTTTGTACTTACATTTGTCCCAGAAGAATTAATGCAAAAATGGAGTTGAGGGACTATAATGAAATAAAGTATGTTTCAAATTATTATTTGATAAAGAACACAGATAACATATAATATCTATTCAAAGTACTAGAGATGGAAATGTACTGGAAAGGTCAGTAAGGCTTCCAGAGAAAAATAACTTGAATTGAATGACTCATTTATATATTCAGCCATTCATTCATTAATTAAGCAAATATTTATTGAGCCCTGTGATAGGTGCTGGGGACACAGAAATTAATCAGACTTAATCCCTGTCCTCAAGAATCTTCCTGGAATTTTACTAGGGATAGAGAAACATGGAAAAAGAAAATGCACTCTTTAATATGTGCTTTAAGTATTTGTATAAAAACACAACGGTCATAGAAAAAGTCTATACAGTTCATTGTGTTTGGAACATGGAAGGGGTTTATTTGGTCTTAAATAACAGCTATCTACCTCAGCTAACTTATATTTAAAAAGAGGGATTGATGGTAAGAATCTAGGATGTCTCCAGTATCCATGAATGAAAATGCAACCTGGCTTATGAAAGCAATGGGAAGCAGAAACTAAAAAAACGGTGTCAGGATTATCTCTAGGTCTTGTACCAGTTTCTGTCTACACATATGAAAATTTTCAGTAATAAAGTAATAGTGAATATATGAACCGTGAGAGCCGTAGTATCAAAATGAGAGGTTGAAGAGACTCCAGGTTCAACACCAAACTTTTGGTTTGTAGTATTTGGATTATGTTCTTATGCATCGACCTTGAGATTATGGGATGTGGGCAGGGCTTAATGTAAATATAGTAAGTTCATTCTGGCATTTATTGACCTTAACGTCATTGTGGAATTTCTAGGTGGAGATGAAGGATAAGCATGTGGATATGGGGGAAGTGGGACTTTATTTATATTTCAAATATATAAAGTTCATGTATGTGAATTTTATCTTCTCAGCCAAACTATAAGTTATCAACCATGTTTTCATTATGTGACATATTGCTCAGATTGGTGTAGCATAAGTGCTCAATAAATATTTGTTAAAGATATGAGTGAAATAACATTTCAAGATCAGGTACTAACAATATGTTAAGAAAAAAGCTGCATTTGAAACAAGGCTGTGTTGCCTGAGGAACATTGGCTGTGTTTATCATTTCAATTAATGACAAAGTTGATAAGAGACACTATGCTAATAATATTGCTTAAGGTGATAGACAATGGGAGTCCATAATTCTTGAGAAAAACCTTTGTGCAATCAGATGGCAGATTATCTAATAGTGATGTTTGCTTTTCATAGCTAAACATTTTGAACTATACAAATACCTTTAGCATTTGAAATTTACACACAGAAAATGAATGCGTTATTGCAAGTCTGAAACTCTAGCCTTTAACTCATCGAAATGACAGATTTTATAACTTGATGTTTATTCTTGTAAGTTTGCTTAAGAAAATAATTATGTTGAATAGAACAGGCTGAATATGCTTAGTTTTAGCATCCCATATTTTCAGTCCTGACCATCAGTCCTGACAAATATCTCTAAGAAAATTTTTAGTACTCAGGGTAAAGGAGGGTAATTGCCCAGAAATTAAGCAAAAGTGACATTTTTGGCCTTTACCTAACAGACTACCTTGTTCATGGAATGAAAGATGCAAGATTGTAAAATTCCTCAAAACTGATTTATAGATTTAATGCAACCACATTCAAAAGCTTAGCAAGTCTTTCTGTGGAAACTAACATGCAATTTCTAAAATTTAATGGAAATACCAAGAGCTAAGGATAGCAAAGACATTCTTGAAAGAAAACAAAATTACAAATGTATGCTACTAAAAAGCAAGTCTCATAGTAAAACCACATTATTTTTAAATATTTTGGTATTTCTATAAGAATGGTCAAATTGTCCAATGGAACAGAAAACATTCTGGTAATTGATAAACATATTTGTGGACATTTGATTTATGATAAAGATGGCACTGTAGAGCAGTGAAGCAAGTAAATTTTTTACAAATAAGAGTCTGGGTCAATTGGATATCCAAATAAATCTAAAAATATGATACATAAAACAAAAATGCATCTAGAAAATAATACACACAAGTACCTTCTTGCTTTTTAGATAACTAAGTTTCTTAAATAGGTCACACAAAGCACAAAATAGACAACAATCATGACTGATAAAAGGAACTACATTAAAATTAGGGAAACCTGTTCATTAAAGCCACTCTTAAGAAAGTGAAAACTATCCCAGACAAAAAAAGCTGAAGGAGTTCATCACCACCAAACCAGTACTACAAGAAATGTTAAAGGGACTTCTTTAAGAACAAGGCAAATAATAATAATAATAATAATAATAATAATAATAATAAATTTAAAAAATTAGTAAGAAAATATCCCAAAGAAAAACAATTCTCACTGACAAAGGCAAACATAATAAAAGCAGTGAATCAACCAACACTAAAGCTAGTTCAAAGATTAGAAGACAAATGTAGAAAGATCAGTGTAATTACAATAGTAAATTAAAGGATACACACAAATACACACACAAAAGGAGTAAAAAAAGTAATGACAAAAATATAAACGTGAAGGTGGTGAGGAAAAACGGTAGTGATCCTAGAATGTATTCAAACTTAAATGACCATCCAATTAAAATAAACTGCTATCAACATAGCTTGGAATATATAAAGCAGATGGTGACCACAAACCAAAAATCTACAAGAGATACACAAGAAAAAAAGAGAAAGGGCCGGCCAAGTGGCACGGTGGTTAAGCACTGGCCTTGGAAGCCAGCGGCCCCGGTTCAGTCCCACATATGAGGGACATACCAGTGACACTGCCCTCAAAAAAAAAAAAAAAAAGAAAGAAAAAAAGAGAAAAGGAATCCAAACACAACACTACAGAAAGTCATCAACATACAAGAGAAGACAACAAGAGAAGAAGAAAGGAATAGAGATCTACAAAAACAATCAGGAAATGATTAATAAAATGGCAATAATACATACCTAGCAATAATTAATTTAAATGTAAATGGATTTAATTTTAATGTAAATGGAGGGCACCAATCAAGACAAATGAATAAAGAAGAAGTGGTACATATATGCAATGGAATATTACTCAGCCATAAAAATGAATGAAATTTTACCATTTGTGGCAAAATGGACAGACCTAAAGGGTATTACGCTAAGTGAAATAAATCAGACAGAGAAAGACAAATGCCATAGGATTTCACTTATATGTGGAATCTAAAAAATAAAATAAATGAACAAACAAAGCAGAAACAAACTCATAGATACAGAGAACAACCTGATAGCTGCTAGGTGGGAGGGAGGTTGTAGGGCTGAGTGAAAAAAATTGAAGGGATTAAGTACAAATCTGCAGTTACAAAATAGTCATAGACATGTAAAGTGCAGCTTAAGGAATATAGTAAATAATATTATGATAAATATATATGGTGTTAAGTGGGTACAAGACTTATTGGGGGGATCGCTTTGTAAGTTACATAAAAATCTAACCACTATGCTGTACACCAGGAACTAATATAATATTGAATGTTAACTGTAATTTTAAAAAGTAAAAAAAAAAATTAAGTGAAAAGTAAAAATGCATAATGAAAGAAAATATTTGCAAAACATACAATCTACAATAATCAGTTACTCAGCTATATAAAGAACTTTAACATATAAATATGAAAAAATGGTGGATAACCCAATAAAAGATTAGGGAAATATCTGAACAAGCACTTTACAAAAGAACATGATAACAGTCAAAACATATGAAAGGGTTGCAAATGAAAGTAGGTGCTCAACCCTGTTAGTCATCAAGAAAAAAGAAAATCCAATGAAATACCACTTTACATCTACCTAATGGCTACATTTAAAAAATACAGATAAAAACATTAGTAAATATGCCAAGCAACTGAAATGTTCTACACTGCGGTCACAAGTGTAAATTAGTATACTTAATTAAACCATTAATTCTGCAGTGACGTCAGCAACAGGGCAGCAATGAGACATTCCTTTTCTCTTTACTTCAATCTACATCTAGTAGTGGGACATTCACAGTTCAGCAAAAATTCCTCTGCTTAACACACCAACAAATCAGAGAGATCCGCACATATCAACCACACAGCAGTGGTGGAAGTGGAGCCCATTACTGCCCCAGCAGAAATGACCCCAGTGAAAAAATTTAACAAGACAGCAGGAGTGTAGATGCTCATGACTCTCGCACCCCCATCCTCGCCCCTACCCTTAGCCCCCCTCCCCGACACACACACACACACACACAGGCGTGGTGCCCCCACTTCCAGAGAACTTCGTACCAGTAGCGGAGATGTCGCATGTGACTACAGCCCCCTGACAGCAGTGGTGCTTGTGGCCACGGGGAATCGAGCAGTGACAGTATCTGCAACCTCGTTGTCCTCTGTCACAGCGATGCCTGAAAAGTCAGCCCTCCCGCCAGTGGTGGCACCACCTGCAAACTTGATAACCTAGGACACAGCAAAGGTACCTGATATCGTGGTGATGCTGGCAGTGACGCCCATGACCTCAGTGATACCAGCAGCAACAAGGCACCAGCAACCTCAGGGGCACAAACGGTGACAAGGAGGGCACCAGCACCACTTCTGGCAGAGGCAATGGAGCATGAAATGTGCTGGCTCTCAAAGGTAGCCAGAAACAGCTCAGGTTAAGAGAAACCAAAAATCTTGTAGTATATCACCACGTACTGGAAAACAAAAGAAAGGCCTGTACCAACTTGAACTTAGGATCAAAGGAAACAAAGCTCTACCTAAATAAGCAAAGTGTTTGCTACTCCAAGTGCACCTGCAGAGGAACAACTCATAAAACACCTGAAAAATTATGGTGCTTTCATGTACCATGTCAAGAAAATGATAATTCTCTAGAAACCAAACTTAAAGTTACAGAAGACTGTGATCGAACAGAGAATTCAAAATAGCTGTCCTGAAGAAACTCAATGAGCTACAAGAAAACTTAGAAAAGCAGTCAGTGAGCTCAGGAATAAAATTAATGTATGGAAGTACTTTACCAAAGAGATTGAAGTTCTAAAAAATAGCCAAACAAATTCTGGAGTTGAGGAACTTAACAAATGAGATAAAGAATGCATTACAAAACATTGGAAATAGAGCAGATCGTGTGGAAGAGAGAATTGGCAAGCTTGAAGATAGAAATCTAGAAATATTCATGTGGAAGAAGAGAACTAAGATTTTATTTTAAATGAAAAACACTCTACAAGAATTATCCAACTCCATTAGAAAAGGAAATAACAGGATAATGAGTATCCCAGCAAGAGAAGAGGTGGAGAAAGGAGCAGAGAGCTTATTTAAAGAAATAATAGCTGACAATTTCCCAAACCTGGGGAAGGAACTAGATATACAAGTTTACCAACTAACAGAACATTTAATGATCTCAATGCAAAAAGCCTTCTCCAAGGTGCATTATAGTAAAACTGTCAAAAGGCAATGGCAAAAAAGGAATTTTAAAGGCAGCTAGAAAACAAAGACAGTAATTGACAAAGGAACACCCATTAAGCAATCAGTAGATTTCCCAGCAGAAACTCTAGAGGTCAGGACTGAGTGGATTGACATATTCAAAATATTGAAAATAAAACTGCCAGCCAAGAATACTCTATGCAGCAAAGCTATCCTTCAGATATGAAGGATACTTTCCCAGACAAACAAAAGCTGAGGTAGTTTACCACCACTAAACCTACCTTATAAGAAATGTTGAAACAAGCACTTTTACCTGAAACAAAAAGGCAAAAGTACACAAAACTTTGAGGAAGGTGATAGGTAGAATCAGAAAACTGCAACTCTATTTCAGAATACAGTGCTAAAGAATTAATTATAACATAAAATATTTAGGGGAAAGTATTTTAAATAATGTTAGCAACTTCAATTTAGTAATAAACTCACAATATAAAAAGGGATACTTTGTGACAACAAAAACATAAAACAGGAGAAGGAAAAAGATAGTACATGTATAGGCAAACAAAGATAAAATGCTGCCAGCAGAAAAAAGTCTATTTTATCTACAAGATGCTTTATACAAACCTCATGGTAACCACAAAACAAAAATACAGAGCAGAGACACAAAACATAAAAAAGAGGAAACAGAAAAACATCATGGAAAACCACCAAACTAAAATGGTACACAAAAACATAAGGGAAAAGACACAATGAAGATATAGAGCAATCAGATAACAAAAGATAAACGACAGTAGCAAGACTTCACATGCCAATAATCACACTAAATGTAAATGGCTTGAATTTACCAATGAAAATGCACAGAGTGACTGGGTAGATTGAAAAAACAAGACCCAGGACCGGCAGAGTGGCGCGGTGGCTGGGCACTGGCTTGGGAAGCCAGCAGTCCCGGTTCGGGTCCCACATGTGAGGGCCAGTGACACTGCCCTCAAAAAACAGAAACAAAAACAAACCAAGACCCAACTACGTACAACCTTCCAGAGACTCATCACAGCTCTAAAGACAAACATGGGTTCACAGTGAAAACGCAAAATATAATACTACAAGCAAATGGTAGCCAATGAAAAGTGGATATAGCCATACTTATATCAGACAAAATAGACTTTATGACGAAAAATGTAACAAGAAACAAAGATGGACATTATATAAAGATAAAATACATAACAGTTATTAAAATATAGTCACCCAATACAGGAACACCAAAACATATAAAGCAATTATTAACATACCTAAAAGGGGAAACTGACAGCAAAACAATAATAGTAGGGGACATTAAATACCAACTACATGAATGGATACATCATGTAGATAAAAAGTCAATTGGGAAACATTGTTCTTAAATTACACATTAGAGCAAATCGAAATAATAGATATGCACAGAACATTACACTCAAAAGAACAGAATACACTTTCTTCTCAAGTGCACAAGGAACATTTTCAAGGATAGACCATATGTTGGAACACAAAACAAATCTCAAAAAATTTAACAAGATTAAAATCATAGCAAGCCTCCTTTCCAACCACAATGGTATGAAACTAGAAATAAACTACAAGAAGGAAAAGTCACAAATATTTGGAGATTAAACAACATGCCACTGAACAACTATTAAGTCACTGAAGAAATCAAAGGAGAAACTTTAAAAATACATGGAGACAAAAAAATGTCTAGTCACTATGTTGTACACCTGAAACTAATATAATATTGTATGTCAACTATAATTTTAAAACTTTTTTTTAAAATGAGATAAAATACATGGAGAAAAATGAAACTGAAAATACGACATACCAAAATCTATGCAATGCAGCTAAAATGGCATTAAGAGGGAAGTTTATAGCAATACAGAGCTACCTCAGGAAAGAAGAAAAAAATCTAAAATAAACAATCTAACCTCACCTAAAGAAACTAGAAAAAGAGAACAAATGGAGCCCAAATTTAATAGAAAGAAGAAAATAATAAAAAATCAGACAGAAATAAATGAAATACAGACTAAAAAGAAAATAGAACAAAATCAATGAAATTAAGAGTTACTTTTTTGAAAACATAAACAAAATTAACAAACCTTTACTAGCCACACTAAAAAAAACCAAAATAACAAAAAAGAGGACTCAAATAAATAAAATCAGAAACCTAAAGCATAGAAATAGAAGGATCTTAAGAGACTACTTAACAGCTATACACCAAAAAATTGGACAACCTAGAAGTAGATAAATTCTTTCAATCATACAGCCTTTCAAGAATCATGAAGAAACAGAAAATCTGAATAGATTGATTACCAGTAAGGAGATTGGAACAGTAACCAAAAACCTCCCAAAAAATAGAAGTCCAGGACCAGATAGCTTCACTGATGAATTCCACCAAACAAAGAAAGCTTAATACCTATCCTCAAATTCTTCCAAAAGATTGAACAGGAGGAGAAACACTTCCTTACTGCTTCTATGATGTCAACATTATCCTAATACCAAAACCAGACAAGGATAACAACAAAAGGAAAAAAAAAAGAAAAGAAAAGAAAAAACGTGAAAGAATTCATATAACTCATGAAGAAAACAATTAAAAACAAACAAACAACCACCCAATTTTTAAAATGAGCATAGGATGTGAATAGGTACTTTTCCAAAGATGATATACATATGGTCAACAGGTACATGAAAAAATGTTCAACATCATCAATTTTTAGGAAAATGCAAATCAAAACCACAGTGAAGGGCTGGCCGAGTGGCACGGTGGTTAAGTGCTGGCTTGGGAAGCCAGCAGCCCCGGTTCAGTCCCACATATGAAGGCCAGTGGCACTGCCCTCAAAAAAAAAAAAAAAAAAAAAAGAGAGAAAACCACAGTGAGATACCATCTGATAGCATGGCTATTAAAAAAACAAACAAAAATCAAACAAGAAATAGCAAATGTTGGGAGGATGAAAAGAAAAGGGAACCCTTGTACACTGTTGGTGGGATTGTAAATTGGTGCAGCCACTATGGAAGACAGAACAGAGACTCCTCAAAAAATTCAGAATAGAACTACCATATATGATCCAGTTATTGAGATATGGAGAAAGACAAATACCTTATGATTTCACTCACACGTGGAATATGAAACAAAACAAAAAATGAATTCACAAAAATAAACTCATAGATGCAGACAACAAATTGGTGATTACCAGAGGGGAAGATGAAATGGGTAAAAGAGGTTAATTGTATGGTGACAGATGAAAACAATCAACTTAATTGTTTATTGACTTAAATAGTGATGGTGAGCACACTATAGTGTATGCTGATGTTGAATTATGATGTTTTACACCAGAAACTTACATAATGTTATAACCAATGGTACCTCAATAAAAACGAAAAAACATTAATTCTATTTGGCAGACTCTATAACATAACCTATAATCCAACACTTTCATTCATAATAGCTAAAAGAAATGGGTGTATGTATGTGTATAAAGACATATACCAGAATATTCATAGCTGCATTATTCATACTGGAATAAATACATTTTGGTATATTTATATAATGCAGAATGATCCAGTGATGAAAACAAATAGACTACTGCCACGTGGAGTACTTAGATAAAATGCACACATATCATATAAGCAGAAGAAGACAAAAAAATTATACTGTATGATTTTGACATAAAATTTAGAACTAATCTTTGGTGTCAGATGTTGCAATACCAGAATATGACTGAAGAATGGAGAAAGGTTATTGGTGACTGGGAAGGGACATGAGAAGATTTGTAGGATTCTGATAATGTTCTATTTTAAAATATAATTGATAAGTGTTTGGATGTGTTCACTTTTTCATAATTCAGAGAATTCATCAAGCTTTCTGATGTTTGAGAAAATCAACTGAGCATTCATAAAGAAAAGTGTCCAACAGAGCACAAATTAGCTTATTGGATATTTGCTTTCTGGGTCAAAACAGTCTTTGTGTACTCATGGGCAAATGAATACATTACATATTATATATGTAATAAAATACTGACTATTATATTACAAGTAAATGTATTTATTATTTATGAGTAAAACAACATATTATAAATTTACACATCATGCATAGTAGAGTTGAGAACAATCTCTGACCCTCATTGCTACCATCACTTTGATGTATTTGACATGGTAAAAACTTAGGTCAATTAATTTCAGAAAGTTTTCCTAAAGTTATTGAATGAAATCTGACTAGAAAATAAGTTAAGTGCATGAACTTTTGATTGGCTCCTATTTCTAGGAAGTTTCTACAGAGAAACTCTTAAATATCTCTTTCTTAAGTGTTGTCACCATTATGTAGTTTAAAAAATGTTTTAGAGTCTGTCATTGACCATTAAACATCATTTTCTTACCTACATTTAAATATTTTTAAAAAATCTTTTTACATAGAGATGTTTTTAGTGAAAGAGAAGATGATGAGAGAAAATGAGAATAAAGAGAAGAACACTTTAAGGTAAAAATTCTAAGGTATATTTCAAAAAACAGAAAAAAAATCCACCAAAATGATATACCTGGTTGGTAATATGAGCATTTATTTTTTTTTCATTTTGCTTACAGCCACTTTCTAATTTTCCTAATGGACATGTATCATTAATTAATATGTTATATAAAATAATATAAAGACTCTAGAGCTTAATATGCACATGTGGTTGTTTACTGACATTTGATTTAATACTGAGAAAATGGTCAGTCAAGAAAACTGTCAGTATTTAAATTTCAGTGTACCTACTGGCCCAGTGATCCTAATGATTTGTGCTTTTCTGATTCACAGGAATCATGTTCTTTCTGGTAGGACTGAGTTGAATAAAGTGGAGCAAGAAAATGTTAAGGACAATTAGCACAAGCTGACCTTATGTACATGTAAGCGGTGACCTGTGCAAAGATTCCTTGCATATCGTGCCTCCAAAATGAAAGAGGAGTTTTTAGTCATCCTGTCTTTCCCAGTGGGCGTCCTGACCTGAAGTGAGTTTGAACACTAGTTATTTTGATGTGCTGTTTTACTAGTCTCACAGCAGGTAATTTGAAAAGATAGTAACATGTAAAATAAATAATAAATCTATTTTCTGCAGACATATATTTGCCTGTCATAATGTCTGGTTTTCTGAAAAGATGAGAAAGCTCTAGGCAAAAGTAATTAACTAATTAATTTTCAAAATACAGCTTTAATGTGCTAATTAAGTTTATTTGTTCCTTCATAGTGGGAAGCATTAAACTCTCTAACTTTCTATTATTAATATGTCAAGAGCAGACAACCTACTTTATTATAAAATTCCCCATATATAAACTAGAAACATAATCTAAGAAATAATACATAACAAAAATATACTATAACCATCAAAATTTTATGCCGAATCTCCAAAGCCATAAAAGGATAAATTTATTCATTATATGGGAGAAATGATGACCTCAGAATCTACAGAACTTCATATTCTTACTGCTAAAATATCATAAGAGTTCAATTTTGAAAGAATTCTCTATAATACTGATAAACTGGGAAAAAAATCACCATGGCTTGGGCTTGATATGCATAGTTCCATATGACACATTCACCTCCAGAAATCCTTAACAAATAGGCTGTAATAAATATGACGTATTTAAGAGTTGACATCTTAAGAAAGATAAAGCTTTTTTTTTTTTTAAAGATTTTATTGGGGAATTGGGAGAGGGGAACAGCGTTGGGGAACCGGGGAAGGCGAACAGACAAGTTGCTGTCCTTTTGTTCTTCAGTCTAGTTGTGGAGGACATTGCTTCACTGGCCCATGTTGGTATCGTCATTGCTCTCTTCTCAGGTGAGGCAGATTGGTCGCCGGCCTCTGGATGGCTGCTCACAGCGGTTCTTGGCAGCTCACATAGGCTGCCAGCCGCTCATGCTGTAGCCTATGGCAGCCCACTGCAGCAGGCGCTGCAGTTATGCCGACCCGGGGACTCACAGCAGCCCAGCTCCAGGTGGAGCTGTTGTTCACCATCTTAGCTGTAGAGGGCAGTGTCACTGGCCCTCATATGTGGGATCCGAACCAGGGCTTCTGGCGTCCCAAGCCAGCTCTTAACCAATGAGCCAGTAGGCCGGCCCAAGAAAGATAAAGCTTTGAATTTATAATCATTTTAACTGCGTGAATTCATACACTGACATCAGAATTCACTGAGCCATAATTTTAGAACTTCCATCAGATGCTCGTTTATTTTTTATTGTTATTGATTTAAACACAAATAGTACAGGAAAAAAAACACAGGTACAAAAGAAGAGTGCTTTCGCTCTAACACTATAATGATGTATACTTTTTCCCTTGCTCACTTCTATAATGATATTATTTGTAATGTCCTACTAACAACAGACATTTTTAGCCATTTAGGCACAAGGGTATATAAATTATGAGCTAAATAAATCCCTAGAGGCACCTTTAATAGCAAAATCCCTGAAAATATTTTAATGTTACTGGGAATTATATCTATACATTAACCAAGTGTCAAAATAACCGTAATTTATTTTAAAAATTGCTTTGAAGCTAAGAACTATAACAGAAGATACACTGATGAAGTCAGTTAACAAGATGAGGAAACAATTAAGTGAATGTACTAATAAACTGACAGACAGATTTCGTGTGCTATGTTTATAAAGTCTCAATAAATACATGATTTTAATGTATATTTTATTACAACTCCATTTACCAGAGATTTGATATTAATTTACTCATCCAATATCAAAGTTGGCACCCTTCAAAATTATTTTGTCCTAACTCTTGGTACTGGAAGGAAGCTATTTACCTCTCCACTCCATTCTTCTCTTTCTTCTTCAAGGTAAGAGACATGACTGAGAAGACTGACGTAATTGATGACTACCAACTAGAATGGGATGGAGGAAAAACCTGAATGAAATTATTATAAATGTGAATAGAAAAATAATGACTAAGCTTATAAAATGTTTAACCATTACATTAGAATTGATTTGGTTTGGAGAGCACTTTTCAAACTTTAATATAAGCACCTGGAGATCTTGCTAAAATTCGGGTTCCAATTCAGTTGATCTAATTTAATAGATCTAAAATTCTTCATTCTTTTTTTTTTTTCTTTTTGGAGGGCAGTGTTGCTGGCCCTCACATGTGGGATCCAAACTGGGGCCGTTCGCATCCCAAACCAGCTCCCAACCACCGCGCCACTCAGCTAGCCCAAATTCTTCATTCTTAACAGATGCTCAACTACTACTGATTATGTCAATCTAAGGACAATACTTTGATTAGCAAGGGACCAGGCTATCTGGCAATAAGATTTATTATATATGAGTAAGGCACAAATTTTGATACAATTTAACTTCAGAGAGATAATAGCAAACTGAAAGATTACCAGGTGACAAAGTAGAAAGGGAGATGATTTAGTGGAGGCTAAATAGCTCCACAACCTATTAAATTATTTCCCCAAAAGGAAACTGAATCCAAGAAGCCTTTGAGAGTCAATTTCTTAAAGCTTTAAACAGGAAGTTAATTACATGAGCTATTGGAAAATTCTTGAGACAGTTAAAATATAGCTTCATGAAGTAGCAACACACAATCTGACAGAGTTGAAAAGGAAGACCAAGAAGATCAAAAAGAACACATGAGGTGTTATAAGGAGTGTGTTTAAAGTAGTTCTTTTAGGTAGGAAGCATGACAAAAGCATTTATGGAGTCTGGAATCTAAGTAAAGGCTTCAGACACAGCACACAAAATAAAAGAGAGGCAAGCATGTCCACACTAAGCACAAAAGAAGTCTGGTTTAAATGTTGGCTGATGGAAGTCAAATTTCTGGGTCTCATTTTCCAGGAAGTTAATGATGGGAGGATTTTTCTAAAGCACAATGAGTAAATTATTTTATGAATATATACAGGACTACTGGATTAAATTTGGAGAAGTACATTAATTAATCAAGCATTTGTGATTTAGAGCAGAGACAGAGTACCTCTGTTTCTGACATTTGAATAATGAACATTTAGATACATGGTGTCTGTAGTGGGATGAATGGTGACCCCAAAGATCTCAAGTTCTAATCCCTGGAACCTGTAACTATGACCTTATTTGGGAAAAAGGTCTTTGATGATATGATTAAATTAAGGCTCTCTAGATGAGGAGACTATTCTGGATGACCTGGGTGGGCTCTCATGCCATCATACGTATCCTTCTAAGAGAGAGGCAGAGGGAGATTTGACACAGACACCGCAGAGGAGGCAACGTGAAGACAGGGGCAGCGAGGCAGTGAGGCAGCTGTAACCCAAAGAATGCCGGCAGTCCCCGGAGATGAAGAGAAAGAAACGGATCTTCCCCGAGAGCCTGCGGAGGGAGTGTGGCCCTCCTGACACCTTGATTTCCTCCCGGGGAACTCTATTTCGATTCTGGCCTCCAGAGCTGGGAGAGGATAAATTTATGTTGTTTTAAGACACCAAGTTTGGGGTAATTCATCACAGCAGCCACAGGAAACTAATGAGTCCAAAAAGGAGAATATGAAAGCAGCACAGTGTTCAAGACAGAAAAACACCTATAATGAGCTTGACTGGGGAATGAAGATCATTATAGATAAACGAAATGAAAGGGCTCATCTGAAAATAAAACTGATTTACTTTCATAGTATATTGTCAACTTATACTGTTTGTGGATTCCCCCCCTTCCCTCCAGGAGAGCTACATGCTGTAATGGAGGGGTGCTAATCTCAGGAAACTACAGAAACTTTGGAAGTAGTTAAAAGTCGGATTTGGGAACAGAACATCGGAAGCACAGATGAGGCAGTAGACGGAGCCCACTGGTTCAAGCCAAGAATGGTGAGCCGAGCATTAGGATGCACAGTTGTCTAGGTGTAGTGTTCTCTCAGGACTGGATCCTGTAGGCTCTATGCCAGGGATGAGTATGTAATGAGCGGGTTATTTTTGTGAATAACTGGGGCTCAATTTCAAGAGGTAGAAAGTTTTGGTTTAAGAGAAGTTAGTCATTTTCACTAATACTTCACCTTAGGTCTTCCATATCCCAAGAAGTTGGCCTTGTTTCCAGGGAAGCCCCATATCCACGGTCTTTTTGGAGACCACTTGTTTGCTTCTTCTCAGCTGACCAATCGCAGCGTGTACTGAAGAGGTAATTACCATGTTTCATTTACTCACTATATACTCACACTGAAACGCTAATTCTTACAAAATTATGGGGTGTGTGTGTGTGCGTGTGTGTGTGTGTGTGTTAACCTATCTTGTTATAAAAGGCACTGCGTACTGTGGCTTCTGTGCCACAATAAGATATTCCTATTAATTGGATGAAATGACTACTTCAGGTATTTAAATTATGCGCTCATCTCTTGGTCAATTCTGCACACCGATCTTATCTGCAAGGATTTGTGCTCTTTCTCCATATTCTTACCTTTCATTCCTTTTGGCTAAAGTATTTCATAGATTATGGTTTGGAAGTATGGCTGTCTCCTATTTTCATAGGCAATCGAGTTTTCTTCTCTGTTTTCTCTTTCTCTGTTGCATTCAGCATTTCTCAAGCAAAAACATGAGAAATTTACTTGTACATCTTTAACAACTGTCTAAATGTGACCATTTGCCTAGTAATTAATGATTGTTGCAGTGGAGACTGAAATATAAGTATGTGCACCTTATTTCCATGGTTACAAGCCATGGTGTCAGAGAAAGGGTGGTGGTATCTCCATGGGCCTGAGAATTAAAGGGATTAAATATTGACTTCCTGATTGCTAATGAATGTGATATCATCTGATTTATATGAGAGATAATAGCATTACTGCCACATACCCAACAAAATCATATTCTCTGGCTTCTTATTCATAAACTGTCCTTTTAATTATAAACTGGAACAAAGATTTTCTGGGATTCTTTGGGACGTTAGCACAAGCTGTAATTTTAAAATCCCAATCTAATATATGTAGTACTGGCATTTGGGAGGCATGCAAGTCATGAAACCTGTGTTTCTATCTTTTGGCTCATAGGTCTTGTTCCAATTCATTAGGAGGCAACTCATAGCTCTTGGTTCTACAAATTCAGTACCATGCTTTGAAATCTCCATTTTTAAAATCATTAATAAATGTCTTTAAAAGGAATATATTAAAGAGCAAATCTCAGAGACCCTCCACAATTTGCTGTCCTCGCCACACACATACACCGTTTCTTTCTTTCCTCCAACGGGTAAAATTAAACAACGTGCTGCTGTCTGTTGCCTTCTATGCCTCTTCTCATTGTTTGCATGTTAAACAGGATGTTTCAACTGTAAGATTAACTTTTAGCTAATGTCTGTCAGATTTACTAACTAGATGGAATCCCATAAACAATTAAGTTCAATATTCTCTGTTTTTCTAAGAGAAAAAAAAGAATAATAATCTTATGTTTTACAAAAAAAAAAAATTCCCCTGCTGAACATAAGAGAAGTATAAATCCCAGGAGGGTAGGGATGTTTCCTTTATATCCCCAGTATCTAGAACATTACCAGGATTCTGGCAGTATTCCAGGCACTCATTAAATGTCTTTAAATGAAAGAATGAATGAGAAATATAACAATATTCGATATCCACATATCATGTTACAATGAATATATTTTGAATAAATCATTTAACGTGTACATTTGAACCACAGAACAAACTTTGTTTAAGGCATTGGTATCCCTATGTCACAAATGAGCAAATTCCATTTAAGCAGTAGCACTAACTGTGCATAAGCCCACATATTGCAGCACTCGGTGCAGGGCTTGAATACAAAAACACGTTTTCTTCAAGGTGCTCACTAGATGAAAGCTGGAGTGTCACATGAAAATGAGAAACCTGATGACAAATATGATGATATTTGTCTACTGTATATGACAGATGGACAGAAAGTGAAGTGCACTACATTATCAAGTGTAGCATCAATAATTGCTATTCTAAAACCTATTCTAAAATCACAAATGATAGCTGCTACATCTGACCCCTAGGAAGTGGCATTGTTTCTAGGGAAAATGAGCTTTCACCTGACAGAATACCTGAATAAGCAGATACAAGATCATGCTTTGAAAAGCGACAGTAAAACAAAGTGATAATCTTGCTCTTCTAAATTTAAAAAGATGAGGAATAAAGGAGAAGAGTTTTTAAAGTAAAGGAAAAACAAAAGGGAAAGAATTCCAACATGACTGTGGAACAGAGACTGTTCTACCTGACTATAAAAACCTATTAATAAGATGTTCCTAGTGGTAGGCTTAGATAAAAGGCTTTTTAAGTGCAGCAACCCTCCTTCCATTGTACCACATCTTTACTAAAATCTACTATACATAAATGGCTCGTTTGTGTTCTGTGCTCTGTGGAGGACTGGCAAGACTGTGCTCTATGCTGTATGGTCGTGGAGCAAGAGAAGAAAACAGATACAGTAAGCCCCCGACTTACAAACAAGTTCCGTTCCTGGAGAAAGTTTGTTAAGTCTGATTCGTTTGTAAGTCCAACAAAGTGAGTCTTATACACCTTTGTTCTTTAGAATTGTGCAATGGTTGAACAATTCATGTTGTAAGAACAAGCGACATCTACCATCTTTTTGCTTGGTCCAATCTCTCAATTATTTTCACTTTTGATTCCATGATTATTGCTTTGCGTTTCCTACCAGTCCCCTCCACATCACCACTGCTTTTCCTCTTGCTTCTGGACATCCTGGGCTCTGATTGAGCACTGTACTGCTGTCCACTATCGCACTGTACAGTAAGCACACATAGCACAACTGGGACAATGTCCGGCAGACACGTGAGCTACGTCCGCGATTTGTTTGCATCTACGAATGTTCATAATGCAAGGTCTGTTCATATCTGTGACAGTTCGCAACTCGAATGTTCGTAACTCGGGGACTTACTGTATATGATATGACATATGAGTAAATAATAACTCGAAAGCAACAAGAAATTAGTGCAAGAAAGACCTTACTATAATGTCCTGACTTTTCATGGTCATTTTGACTTTGAGGAGGAGCCAGAAGTCACAAGGTGCCTGATCCAGTGAATAAGGTGGATGAGGACACACCATAATGTTTTTATGGGACAGAAATTGCCATGTACCAGAAGTAATGTGTGGCATGGAGTGTTGTCATGATGGAGGATGATTTACGGCACACTTTAAAACAAACCTTCTCTCAACTGTGCTCACACCTGACTGACTGCACTGAACAAGTTGAAACTTGTCACACATTGTTACTGAGGTTCAATGCACTGCTTCCTCTATTGAATATCCCTGCCTTTCTGTTGGATGGCACTCAGCAGCAGCATTCAGTATATTTTGTGATCACAACGAAAAGGCTCCGTGTCGCACATTGTTTCTGGTACAGCAATTTCTTTTTTTTTTAGCTGAGCCATCCTGCCACCTGTCCGCAGCTTAGCGGCAGCTCAGCTCGGGCTGGGCATCGAACTGCTGTTGCTCAGAGCTCAGCCCGCACTCTTGATTGAGCTCTTAACCAACTGAGCTACTCAGCCGGCCCTCTGGTACAGCAATTTCTTTCAAATAAAAACATTACGGTGTGTCCCCATTCGCCTTATGCACTGGATCTGGCACCGTGCGACTTCTGGCTCTTCCCCAAAGTCAAAATGACCAGGAAAGGTAAATGATTTGAATTAATTCAGGACATTGAGGCAGCCACAACAGTGCCACTAAGGACACTCATGAGAAAGGACTTCCAGAACTGCTTCAGAAAGTGGCAAGAATGATGGGATTAGCGTGTTAGAAGCAAGGGGGAGTATTTTGAGTGGGATTATAAGCAATGTGTCTTTTACTGTAATAAATTTTTTTTATTTAAACATTCACCACATTGTTTGATCACACCTTGTACATTTAACATACTCATACAGGCACTTGAAAAGATATTCAATATCATTCATTATAAGGAAAATACTGATTTAAAATCACAAGAAGATATCACTACTATTTGAAAAGCTAAAATTAAAAAGACTGATCATGTGGAGTGTTGACAAGATTATGTTGAAACTGGAACTCTCATTCACTGCTGGATGGAATATGAAATGGTAAAAGCACTTTGAAAAACAGTTTGGCAGTTTCTTAAAAAAAAAAATGGAATACACGCCTACTATATGATTCAGGCTATCACTAAGTATCCCTAAGTATTCACCCAAGAGAAATAAAAGTATATGCCTGTGTGATGGCTGAGTGGCTCAGTTGGTTAAGAGCTCACTCAAGAATGTGAGCTCTGAGCAACAAGGTTGCCAGTTCAATTCCCAGCCCGAGCTAAGCTGCCAACAGCTGCCAACAGGTGGCAGGATGGCTCAGTTAAAAAAAAATATGCCTGTGCAAAGACTTGTCCATGAAAGGTCATAGCAGCTTTATTTGTAACAACAAAACCAATGGAAATAACCTACGTGACAACAACAGAAGAACAGATAAACAATTTGTGTTACCCACACAATGAAACTCCACTACAAAGGCAGGAACAACTGATATGCACAACATCATGTATGAATCTCAAAGTAATTATACTGATTGACAGAAACCAGATATGAAAGATTGCATACTATATGACTCCAATTATATACAGTTCTAAAAATGCAAACTAATTGATAGTGACTGAAAGCATGTCAGTAATGGTTGCCTGGAGGTTTACAAAACTTCATGAGAAACATTTTTTGGTGATGGATATGTTCATTATCTTGATTGTTGTCAACGTTTCATGTGTGTATACATGCATCAAACTGATTATCAACTTGTATACTGTAAATATTTGCAGCTCATAGTATGCCAATTTCACATCAATTAAGATGTTTACAAAAGACAATACATATATATGACAAAGAACATGTATCTAAAACATAAAGAACTCCTACATATCAACAATAAAAGGACAGATAATCCAATAAAAATGGTTGAGAGACTTGAAAAGTCATTTTATGTGGTCAATAACTATATTTAAAGTTGTTCATTACCAATTTTTTAGAAATAAAAATTAAAAATGGCAATGACATGTTACTTCAAACCCATCAGAATGGCTACAACTTAAAAGGCGGATAAAATGAGATGTTATTGAGAATGTGTAGCAACAGAAACTGTCATACATTCCTGCTGGGAGTATAAAATAGAACAACTACTTTGGACAACTATTTGCAATATCTTATAAATTTAAATCTACATTTCTCCTGTGGCCTGGCTATTTTCCTAAGGGAAATGAATACACATGTCCTTGCAAAGACTTTTACAATATCATTTCTAGCAATTTTATTCATATCAGCATCAACGTGGAAATGATCCATATGTCCTTCAACAGGACTTCTGATCAACAATTCATGGTGTCTTTATACAGTGAAATAGTGCCAAGGAATGATGTAGGATATTTTTCATGCCGGGATCATAGTCTCGTGAAGCTGAAGAATGGAGACACGGACCAGAGAGGTAAAGTTTACAGCAGAGGATAGTTTATTAGAGTAGAAAGTAACAGCTCTCAAAACGAGAGGGGGTCCTGACTGGATTGCCCACTAGTTAGGGTAAAAGGCTTGAGTTTTATACTTTTTTTCTGCCTGGAAGGGGAATGCTGAAATACTGGTGCCTGTTATTAAGGGGTTTATCAGGTTTGTTCTGTCGCTAAGCCTTGGAGAGGCCTTTTGTAATGTCCTCCCAAATGGCTTTGTTGCTCTGGGGCATGACTGATGTCTCTGTTCCACTAGGAGGGAGTTATCCTATAATTTTGAAAGGAATGTCTAGTTTAAGAAATAACCAGTTTTCTTATCTTTGCTCAGTCTACCAGGGAATTCCTGACTGCATGATATTATACTAACTAACCTGTCTTAGTAATACAAGGGAGCAAGCCACTGATGCATGCAACAATAGGGATAAATCCCCAAAACATTGTGTTGAGAGAAAGAAATCAAACACAAAATAGTATACACTATTAATATTGCATGATCCCATTTGTGTGGAGTTCAAAAACAGGCAAAATTAATCAATGGTGGTAGAAATCAAAGCAATTGTTGCTATGAGGTTAGGCAATGTCTGGACAAGGGGACAAAGAAATTTTTGGTGTGATGGAAAAACTCTATATCTTCATCGGGATGGTGATTACTTGAGTTTATTATATATGTTTATTAAGCTCAGCAAACTGAATACTTAAAAATCTCTGTATTTCACTGCATATGTATTTATTTTACCTCCATTTAAAAAAATATATGTGGATTTAAAAAATACTAACCTTGTTACCATGATTTGCAAGGCCCTCACCCAATGCTGCCCTGACATCCCTCTATCTCCTACCACTATCTTTCTCTGTCAAATTACACTGCTGGAGTTTGTACATTTCTTTTGAAATTTGAAATAAACTACAGGATATGTAAAGTCAGAATTCTGTTTAGTAGTTAATTTTATGACCTTCAGTGTCTAACATAGGTCCTACTTGGCAGGCTCTCTGGAGGAAAAGCATTGAGTCCAAGATCTAGTGATGCTCATGGCTTCATTGACTGCCATGCTTGTCATCTTTCTGGTGAACCTCAGAAGGGAGCTGCCAGGCCACTTAGAGGACTTTCCTCTCTAACACCTAATGTTATAGATTGGTTCTTGCTTATTACTGAACTGAAGGAAGAAATTTCACAGTTTTAACAGCTGGCACTGCTATGCAGGGTGCTATAGATTTATCAGAAAAGGTTAATCAGAAGCCTTTGAAAACCACTTGGAACAATTTTGCAAAAGAAAGGATTTTGGAAAGGCCTAGCATTCTGCAATTCATTAGAAAAGTTGGCTAATCCTTTTTGTTAAGAAAGGAAGAGCTTTATCAAACATTTATTCTACATTCAACACTCCCTGCTTAGTAAAGAAAAATTAAAGATGTTTAAATGATCTTTTCTGGAACATAAAGGCCATTGTTAAGATGAAAAACTTTCAGTGCCCAATTAAGACTTAATATAACATTTTAGTCTTTATGACTTCATGCATGTAATAAATTTCCTAAGTTTTAGATATTACAATAAATTCTCTTAATTGGGTACCATCAAGTAATGAGAAAATGTACTTAAGGAAACCTTCTCAATAATAATAGTAAAGGCAGTAATAACTTAAGTTTATTGAGTGTTTAATATGTGCCAGGTACTCTATTAAGTACTTTACATACATGCACTGATTTAATTATCACAACAGCTCCATGAGGTGGTTGCTATTATTATCCACTTTTTTATTAAACAATTAAGAAAGACTAAATTGTATAAATTCACATGGCTAGTAAAAGAGGAAGGAGAGCTTGAACCAACTCTAAAGCTTACACTTTTAATCTTCATGTAAATTTTCCTCCTCATTCATTCATTTATTCATTCACTCATTCATTCATTCGTTCATTATTTCAGCAAACTGTCCCAAGTACCTAACACATGCTGGAGGTACAGTGCTTCGCACTGGATAGAAAAATAAATACAATGTTACTAGAAAGCTCACATTAGGACAAGAGTCAGATATGTAAAAAAAAAATTACAGGAACTCTTTTTTTTAAAAAGATTTTATTGGGGAATTGGAGGAGGGAACAGCGTTGGGGAATTGGGGAAGGGGAACAGACAAGTTGCTGTCCTTTTGTTCTTCAGTCTAGTTGTGGAGGACGTCGTTTCACCAGCCCATATTGGTATTATCATTGCGCTCTCCTGGGTCAAGCAGATGGGTCTCTGGACGGCTGCTCATGACAGCTTATGGCAGCCCACTGCAGCTCCACTGCAGTCTACGCCATTGCCGGTGACTCCCAGCAGCTCAGCTCCAGGTTGAGCTGTTGTTCACCATCTTAGTTGTACAGGACGCAGCATCACTGTCCTAATGTGGGATTTGAACCGGGGCCCTGCTGCTCAGAGCTGGCGTCCCAAGCCAACTCTTAACCAACGCACCACTAGGCTGGCCTGACCTTATTCTTTTTTTTTTAAACTTTTTTATTATTATTATTAGTTACAGATGTACAAAAACAAGGCAATAGTTATCTTTTCCACCCTAAAAAGTGACTACTCCTCCCCCTCCCTTGCCCCCCACTCCCAATATCATACATATCTATTACAATTCCATTGACTGCATCCCCACACTATATTCCACATCCCATGACTATATATGTGTTAAATAATAGTTGACATATGATATTATTCAGCAGCTTCTGATGTACAGTGTAGTGGTCAGGCCACTACACCGTCCATGAAGTGGTCTCCCTGACAAGACTTGAGTCCTTCTGATCCCCTAAGAAAAATATTTACAACCTTATTGATTATATTCCCTAAACTGTCTCTTCTGTCTCTGCAGTAGTATTGTAGTTACCAGTTTGTGTTGCCTCGTCCCTTCTCCTTCTCCTTCATGCTCATCCCCATCCCATCTAGCCCTCATCAGTTTTTTCTTTGTGTCTCTAAGACTATTTCTGTTTATATTGCTCGTTTATTCAGGTCTTTAGAAGGTAGTTCCATTTCCAGTTTTTTGAGATACCTCCATACTGACTTCCATAGTGGCTGCACCAATCTACAATCCCACCAACAGTGCAGCAGGGTTCCCTTTTCTCCACACCCTCACCAGCACTTGTTGTTTGTTGATTTATTGATGATAGCCATTCTGACTGGAGTGAGGTGCTATCTCATTGTAGTTTTTATTTGCATTTCCCTAATGAACAGTGAAGTTGAACATGTTTTCATATGCCTGTTGGCCATCTGTATGTCCTCTTTAGAGAAATGTCTCTTCATTTCCTCTGCCCATTTTTTAATTGGGTTGTTTGTTTTTTTGGTGTTGAGTTGCATGAGCATTTTATAAATTTTAGATATTAACCCCTTAACAGATACGTCGTTCACAAATATAGTCTCCCATTCAGTAGGCTTCCTTTCTTTTTTTATTGATGGTTTCCTTTGTTGTGAAACAACTTTTAAGTTCGATATATCCCATATGTTCATTTTTTCTTTTACTTTCCTTGTATCAGTAAAAATATTGGTCAGGGTAATGTCTGCAAATTTACTCCCTATATTTTCTTCTAGGAGTTTTATGGTTTCAGGTTTTACATTTAAGTCTTTAATCCATTTTGAATTTGTTCTTGTATATGGCATAAGGAGGTGGTCCAGTTTCATTTTTTTGCATGTGTCAGTCTAATTTTCCCAGCCCCATTTATTAAATAGACTATTTTTACCCCAGTGTAAATTCTTGCTTCCATTGTCATAGATTAACGGTCCGTATATACATGGATTTATTTTTGGGGTCTCTGTTCTGTTCCACTGGTCTATGTGCTTGTTTTTATGCCAGTACCATTACTGTTTTGATTGCTGTAGCCTTGTAGTATGTTTTGATGTCTGATAGCGTGATTCCCCCTGACTTTGTTCTTATTTCTCAGGATTGCCAAGGCTATTCAGGGTCTTTTATGGTTCCATATAAATTTTAGGATTATATTTTCTATTTCTGTGAAAAATTCCCTTGTTAGTTTGATTGGAATTGCACTGAATCTATATATTGCTTTAGGCAGTATGAACATTTAACTATATTAATTCTTCCTAACCATGAGCATGGTAGGTGTTTCCATTTATTTATATCGTTTTTTACTTCTTTCTTCAGTGTCTTATAATTTTCTGAGTACAGATCTTTTACTTCTTTGGTTAAATTTATTCCTAGGTATTTTATAGTTCTTGAAGTAATTGTAAATGGGACAGTTTTCTTAATTTCTCCTTCCGTTAGTTTTTTATTGGTATATGCAAATGCAACTGATTTCTGAACATTGATTTTGTATCCTGCTACTTTACTGAATTCGTCTATTAGTTCCAATCATTTTTTGATGGAGTCTTTGGGGTTCTCTTTATATAGTATCATGTCATCTGCATATAATGACAATTTTACTTCTTCCTTGCCAATTTGGATGCCTTTTATTTCTTTTTTCTTGTCTGATTGCTGTCGCTAGAACTTCCAGAACTATGCTGAATAAAAGAGGAGAAAGTGGACAGCCTTGTCTTGTTCCTGATCATAAGAGGAATGGTTTCAGCTTTTCCCCATTGAGTATGATGTTAGCTGTAGGTATATCATATATGGCCTTTATTATATTGAGATATGATCCTTGTATTCCCACTTTGCTAAGGGTTTCTGACATAAATGGCTGTTGAATTTTGTCGAATGCTTTTTTCTGCATCTATTGATATGACCATATGATTTTTATTCTTCATTTTGTTGATGTCGTGTATCACATTAAATGATTTACGGATGTTGAACCAGCCTTACGTACTAGGGATGAAACTCACTTGATCATGATGTATGATCTTCTTAATATATTGCTGAATTCTGTTTGCTGATATTTTATTGAGAATTTTTGCATCTATGTTAATAGTGAGATTGGCCTATAGTTTTCCTTTATTGTGCATCTTTACTGGTTTTGGAATCAGGGTGATAGTAGCTCCATAAAAAGAATTTGGGAGCCTTCCCTCCTTCTGGATTTTTTGGAATAGTTTGAGAAGAATAGGTGACAGTTCTTTTTTGAATGTTTGATAAAATTCACTTGTGATGCCATCTCATCCAGGGCTTTTCTTTGTCGATTAGAGATTCAATTTCCTTGGTAGTAATCAGACTATTTAGATTTTCCATTTCTTCTCAAGTTAACTTTGGAAGGTTGTATGCTTCTAGAAAATTATCCATTTCTTCCAGATTGTCAAATTTGTTGGCATATAGTTAGTTGCTCATAGTAATTTCTTAAAATTTTTTGTATTTCTGTGATGTCTGTAGTCATTTCACCTCTTTCATTCCTGATTTTACTAATTAGGAACTATTTATTTATTTATTTATTTAATAATTTATATTTAATCAATTGGATTATTTCCATCTGACCACTTATAGATAATAACATCATACATTTACAGGAAGTATTATTAAACTCCAATATTAAAGGTGAAAAGAAGGAAGGGAAATGGAACCCACATTTCTTGAGCACCCTGCCATAGCATCTGGAAAAGCCTGGCAGTAGCTTCTTTTCTAAGTCCTACATCATGACCTTTCTAATTCCTAAGAGACAAGGCCTTGCCATGTCATGACCTCCATAAGAGAAGGAAATTCTATACCACTGGGCACTTAAGTTTTGGGACAAAGTGTAGTTGCTCGAATACAGAAAAACTCCAGATTTTCCTCCACCACTCCACTTCTGTACCATTTCTCCCAATTTTATTCATATATAAGCCATTCATTAGTATACAGCTCATGGATCTGATGAATGTAGTTCCATACCAATCTGTGAACTGATGTGCCTCTCAGAACACTGCTCTTCATGTTTGAATCCAGGTAAATTTTTAGCTGAAATGCCACTAAAGAAAGAAAATGAAAAAAGAAAAACCTTCATTAGGAGTAGGAGATAACTACTTCTCAAAAATCATTGCAGCCTCAATCCAAGAAAGGTCCAAAAGGTTTAATTGTGGGTCTGCTATTTACAGATTAATTAGGACATTTACCTTCATATTTTTTTTTCTTAGGTTTCTAATTGAGGTTTTTTTTTTTTATTAGGTTCAGGTGTACAACACGATGCAATAGTTATACTCTTTACCCCCCAAAGTGACAACCCCCCTCCCCCAGTTTGCCACCCCACTCCCCCCCATATCACACATATCTATCACAACTCCCCTGACTCCCCTCCACAGTATACTCCATATCCCATGACCATCCACATATTCAGTTACAGTTGGCATACAATACTATACAACATCAGTTTCAGGTGTACAGTGCAGTGATCAAGCCTCTACTCCATCCATGAAGTGGTCTCCCTAACAAGACATGTGACTATCTGACACACCACAAAATTTTTACATTATTATATTCCCCGAATTGTGTTTCATATCCCTGTGGCAATATTGTAGTTGTCTATTTATGCTGTCTAATCCCTTCCCCTTCCCCCACATCCCCACCCCCCTCCCAACTAGCAACCCTCAGTTTTCCCTCTACTTCTATGAGTCTGTTTACTTTGATCCTTCACTCAGCTCTTCAGACTCCACACACAAGTGAGATCACATGGTACCTGTCCTTCTCCTACTGACTTATTTCACACAACATAATAGTCTCTTCACAACATTTTCAATTACATTCCCAGAACTGCCCCCATATCCCTGCAGCAACATTATAGTCCCACCTACACTGTCCAAAACCTTCCCTGTCTCCCTCTTCCCCACTCCCTCTCAGCCAGCAACCATCAGTTTTTCCTTTATATCTGCTTGATATGACTTCAGTCTTCTTAAATTCACTGAGACTTGTTTTGTGGCCTAACATGGTCTATCTTGGAAAATGTCCCATGTGTACTTGAGAAGAATGTATATTCTGTTTTTTCAGGGTGAAATGCTCTAAAATTTTTAATGAAGTCCAGCTGGTCTAAAGTATCATTTAAGGCCCCTCTTTCTGTGTCGATTTTCTGTCTAAAGGGTCTGTCCATTGGTGACAATGGTGTTGAAGTCCCCTACTATGATAGTGTTACTGTTGATCTCTGTCTTTATGTCTGCCAAAATCTGTTATATGTAATTAGGAGTTCCTATGTTGGGTACATAGATGTCTATTAGGGTTATAGTGCCCTTCTTTGTCTTTCATTGTAGTCATTTTAAAGTCTATTTTGTCCAAAATAAGTATTGGTACTTCAGCTTTTTTTCCCCTCATTTCGATTTGTATGAAATATCTTATTCCATCTGTAAAAAGCATATACATGTGTCCTATTTTCTTATCCACTCAGCCACTCTCTGTCTTTTGATTGGAGCATTTAGCCCATTCACATTTAAAATGATTATTGATAGGTGCATATGTATTGCCATTTTGTTATTTGTATTCCTGCTCTCCCGGGGTTAGCTTGTTTACCCCTTTCTTTTGTTTAAAAAAGCCCTTTTAACATTTCTTGCAATGCTGGCTTGGTGGTAATGAATTCCTTAAGCTTCTTCTTTTCTGAGAAGCTCTTTATTTCTCCTTCAATTTTAAGTGATAGCCGTGCTGGGTAGAGCAATCTTGGCTGTAGGCCTTTATTTTGTGTCACTTTGAATATCTCCTGCCACTCCCTTCTGGCCTGCAGACTTTCTGTAGACAAGTCAGCTGTTAGGCTAACAGGAGTTCCTTTGTATGTAACCTGCTGTCTTTCTCTTGCAGCCTCTAGGATTCTATCTCTGTCTTTAACCTTTGCATTTTAACTATGATGTGTCTTGGTGTGGACCTGTTTGGGTTCAGCTTGTTTGGAACCCTCTGCACTTCCTGGGCGTGTATGTTGATTTCCTTCACCAGGGTAGGGAAGTTTTCAGTCATTATTTTTTCAAATACGTTTTCGACCCCTTGCTTCTTCTCTTCTCCTTCTGGTATTTCTATGAGTCGATGGTGGTTGCGTTTCACCTTGTCCCATAGGGCTCTTAAACTATTTTCATTGTCTTTTATTCTTTGGACCTTTTGCTGTGCCAACTGGGTGATTTCTGCTATTTTATCTTCCAAATCGCTGATCCGCTCCTCTGTTTCATCTACTCTACTGGTGATTCCTTCGAGTGTGTTCTTCATTTCAGTTATTGTATTCTTTAGTTCTAACAGGTTGTTTTTTATGGTTTCCCTATCCTTCTTTATGTCCTCGCTAAGTTCCTTAAACATTCTTATCATCAGTGTTCTAAACTGTGTCTCTGAAAGGTTGGATCCCTCTGTTTCACTTAGTTCCATTTCTAGAGGTTTCTTCTGATCTTTTACTTGTGACATGTTTCTTTGTTTCCCCATTCTGGCTGTCGCTCTGGAATTGCTTTGATGTATTAGATAGATCACCAGGAGAGCCCTGGCTGGATCATGCAGTCACACAGCTCACGGTCCAACACTCCCAGGAAAACTCCCAGTGTCAGCCTGTCCTAGTCAGTCGCTTGCAGATGAGGCCGATCAGCCCGACAATCAATCACCAGCCTGGCAACTCTGCAAGTGCAGTGCAGAGAGCGGGGACTGAGGAGGCTTGCGCACTCCCATGTCTCAGTGAGCAGCCTGTTGGAGCCAGAGCACACCCACCAGGCATTTCCCTGGCAACGCAGCACAAGCCGTGCGGAGGGTGGGGATCCAAGGCGGCTCACGCACTCCCGGGTCTCAGTGAGCAGCCTGTTGGAGCCGGAGCACACCCGCCCAGCGTTTCCCTGGCAATGCAGTATAAGCCGGGCGGAGGATGGGGATCCAAGGCCACAGGGGCGCATACGCACACACTCACTTCTGTGCCAATTTCACCAGTCCAATGAGGTCTCGGACCTGATCCTCCGTGGGAGGGCCCAAGCCTGACAAAATGGCGTCCTCCCTACACCACTCGCGTGCAGGCTCCACACCATGGGAACAATAGTCCAAAAACCTCCAGCCTTTGCACCAAAGGTGCTCAGCTCAGTCCGTCCCTGCAGGCTCCTGGGTCCGATTCACACAGCCACTCCCTCCACCAGAAACCAGGTAAGTGCTCACTGGCGAGCAAACCCAGGCGCCGGCCCCACTGATTCTCCAGCCGCTCTTAGCCCCACTGAGCTGAGCAAAGAGAGTCCTCACTAATTTACTGCCGGCTGTCTTAGAACTCCTCTTCCCGGCAAAGGAACTCTGGGCTGGTGAGCTTGGTGTGGGATCGGAGGGTCTCTCCACCAACCGGAGAAGCCTCCCCACAGCTGGGGCCTACCTCACGGGGTTCGCCCTCTGTGGTCTCCGCCCGTCCTACCAGACCCGACACGGCCTCCTCTTTAAGTTCTTCGTTTAGTGGTTCTGTTCATCTAGTGTTCCGGGGACCTCCAGGGTTGAATGTTGTATAATTTGCTTGTAATTTTGGTGTGATCCTGGGAGGCAGTTAGCACAGCGTCTGTCTATTGCGCCATTTTTAGGAACTCTTTTTTATTATGAATAAGATTGTAATTTACTTCCGGTTAATTTAATGTTGTTTAGTAAAGAAAACTAGAAACTTTTAAGGGAAAAACTGTTAACTTACACAAAAGTTAGACTACAATGTAAGCGTACGTGTTATTAATAATAACCTAATAAGATGAAAATTATGAGTGGTAGAATTACCTTCGATATATCGTAGGAAGGTGTCATGCTGGATCATGAGACGTTGCTCAGTAAAGATAACGTTTCCTCCAGGGACTGGCTCTCCAGTTGAGTCCCAGAGGAGGTGCGTTTTGAGTTAAGCTGCCATGTCATAAGGAAGCTCCTCACTTTTACACACTAGCATCACATTCAGTTAGGCTGGATTTTCACATCATGGGAGGTTCTTGGGAAATGATATCCCTGAAGGATCACCATTTTTGTATCTACAGTGTCTTATTAACTCCCAGTAGATAAAACGACAGGCAATTTAAAGTATTTCTCTCTTTAAAACAAATATTTTCTATTACTCCATATCCCATTTTCATATCTACCTTAGCCTAAACGAATATCATTTCTGAATTCCATATTTATCATTCCTTTTTATACTCTTTCTTTGTCTATATATTCTCTGAACAAATTTATTTTTAACTGTTTTAAAGCATATTAGACTGTATATAATAATATTTGGGGAATGGCTTTCTTTTTACTTACTATTTTTCCTAAACTCATTTGTATGATAGCTTTGAACTTTCATTTTGACTATATTATACAGTATTCTATTTTGTGATGTACCACAATTTATTCATTGACATTTAAGTTATTTCTAAATTTTTGCTATTGTCCACAGTACTGCTGTGAATATCCTGTACAAGTCTGGTTCTTCACATGGGGTGGGTTTTTTGGTATTATATTTAGGAGTGAAATTTCTGTGCCATAAGGCATAGACTGTTCAGGTTTAGGGAACAAAATGCCAAAGTAGATGAATCAATTAGCACTTCCTTCAGCAATGTGTAAGAGATCTACTGGTATAAATACATTTCAATACTTGGTAATGTCCAATTTCTTCATTTTTTAAAACATAAGTGTAAAATGCTATCTCATAGTAATTTTGATTTGCATTTTCATAATCACTAAAAATTTTGAGCATTTCTTTATATGCTTATTGCCATATATAATTCTCTTTTTTGAAATGGCATGCATAACTTTCAACCATTTTCTATGAATGTTTATTGTGCTTTTCTTATTGATCTGTAGGAGAGCTTTAGGTAGTTTCCATACCAATCCCCTGTCAGTTGTGCATGATACAGATATCTTCTCCTAATTTGGTTTAGTTTTCTGGTTAACTACTGTTCTCAGTTTTAATATAGTCAAATTTATCAATTTTTTCTTGTACAATCAATGCTTTTTATATTAGTTTAAGAAACTTTTCTTACCCCAAGATCTAAAAGGTACTTATCTATATTTTCTACTATGAAAGTTTAAGTCTTAATCCCTATGGAATCAGTTTTTATATATTATGAGGTAGGAATCTCATTTTATCTCTTTCATTTAGATAACTATGTTTCTCAGTTTCCATTTACTGAATAATTCCACCTTTATCCAGAGATCTGGCATGTACCTCTGTTATATAACAATGTTCCAAACATATTTTTAGCAAATGTATTAACTGTTTAGAACATATCGTTTATCCCTGCTCCAAAACCATACTATCTCAATTACTATGGCTTCAAAATATCTAGTAGGACAAGTCAGCTATCCTGCATTTATTCAAATGAACCTTGGCTATTTATTGGCTCTTTATTTTTTCATATGAATTTTATAATAATCTGAATGAGTTCCATTAAAAATGACCCTATTACATTAAATCTGTAGATTCCCTTGAGGAAAGCTGATATTTTTTTACAACACTAAGTTTTCCTTATTACAAATACAGTATATCTCTGAAGTTTTTTCAGTTATTTTTAATAGTTCTAAAAGTTTTATATTTTACCTATAGAGATTTTATACATTTTATGATAGACTTATAATCTTACAAGTGGTATTTATACTGTTGCAAATAGTGTCTTCTCTTTATTTTGTTTTCTAGGTGTTTGCTTCTGGTATATATAAATGTTGTCAAATTTTTATGTTCTGTCTTTAGCTAGACTTATGGATTTTTTTGCATTTTTCATCATTAAAAAAGTTATCTCTAATTAATTTTTTGCTTTCCTATCCTATGCCCATAATACCTTTTTTGTTTCTTCAAATACCATTTAGAGCATCCAATGAAAGAGAATAAATGTGGTACTAGTGGACATACTTGACTAGTTTATTATTTTTAAGAGATTGCTTCTATTTTTACCCTATTTAAAATGATGTCTACTCTAGATTTTTATGACAAATTCTATTAGGCTTTGGAAATTCCCATTTATTTCTAATTTACTGTTTACTTTTTTGTATTATAATCGCACATTGAATCGAATATTGAAAGCAAATGTCTTTTCTGCATCTATCATGCCCAGGGAGAAGGGAATGTTGATTGGAACTCACTCTGGCTCTCTGAGAAAAGTTCTCCAGGGCTTTTGGCTCTGCAGCCCCCCCCCCCCCCATCTTGGTTTCTTCCTCTGAGTCATTCTTCTTCTATGAGAAATGGCCCATATTTGCATATGAGTAGCTCTCTCAGACTGCTTTCTCCCCATAGAAGGAGGTTGGGGACCACGAGACAAAAGCCACACCAATATATATCTCCAATCCAGGCTCATTTCTACTTTGGGCTAAAAAGGCAACAAGCTATGAGACGTTGCCCTTAAATTTCTTTGAAGCCTTTCTGTCCAGCTGAGCAGCTATAGGAACCACCTCAAATTTCTCAAGGTCTTATCAAAGAGTATTTCAATTGCACCCATAGCTTAATCTGATTTCAAATAGATTTTGGAATAAAAGCCTCTTACAGCTCTTACTTGATGGACTTATCTCAGTAGCTAAATAAAGGAAACAAAAAGCTGATTCTCAGGGGAAATTATGGGTAAGTATTTGAATATATCAATAATAGGGAGCATAAGAAAGTAAGAAAATCCATTTTTGTTTCATTTTAAAAATGGCAATTATGACACACCCCTCAAGGACTGGTTAAATTTCAAATGTAAAAACATTTGTGTAGGATGACAAAGAACCTGATTTCTTACCTCCTAAATTGTAAATTATTTTTAAGGAGCCAGACCACTGTCTTCATTCTTCCTTTCTTCTATCAGCTTCTGAAAAGATCAGTTTCAGAGCCTCTACCTTATGATCAGCTCTTTACAGAGAGAGTTTGCAATATTCCTATTGTCCTTCTTCCAGACAAAATACCTTTGGATTAACTAAAGAAAGGGACAGGATTTCACGTAAAAAATGTGGTTATTAACTGCTCAATTGGATTAATTAAAGTGGGTCATTTTACTTGCACTATTTAATTCTCATAATAATCACTGATACATACAAAAACTCAATTGATGGCTTTTAAAACTAAAAGAAAAGTCAATATTCATTTAAAGTCATGGAAAGAGAGACTGTTTCTGGACAAATTCAATGCCAAAGAAGAGACCCACAAATCTATTTAGATGGAAAGATCAGCCATAGAAATTTAAAGTAAATCAAAAGCTAACCAGCCATTGCTGTTTCATTATCTCCAAGTGAAAGGCAATCTCTGGAAATTATGTGCTATGATTAATACAATTTTCATGCTCTGTTTTTATTTCCCTGCTAAATGTTGTCTGCAGAAAAATGAAGAAGTTCCAAAACCTCCCTTTCATGGGTAATAAGAGACAAAGTTTACAAAACTTTTATTAAAAGAAATTTATTTATTTAACTTACATTTATAGGGTACTTACTGTGTGCCATACTAAGCATTGAAAATACCAGGGCTGTGCATGAATAGAAGGTTTATCTATGGGAGAAAAATGACAGCAAAAACTCTGTAATTCAAAGAATATGCTTTCTTGTAATTTATGGTTATGAAACTTATTTTAGAAATGTACCAATTTTATACTACTCATAATGCAAAACTTTGCTTTTAATGGTTTAAATCAAATGAGGGATTAAAATTGTTCTAAATGTTCAATAATGATGAATTATATATCTACAAGGAATAACTTTTTAACTATATATTAGGGATTCAAATTTGTGATCTTTAATGCTATGTCAAGGTGCTTATATCTTTCATGTCATAAGGGGTTCATTTATTTGTTTATAATGAAGCCCAAAGGCTCTAATCAAACTAAGAGTTGTATTTTTAGGATAGCATTAGGTGGCACTTTTGTCTTGGAATTCTTCTATACCAGATGTCAACAAACTTTGTAAAGCGTCAAATAGTAAAAATTCAGGCATGGGCCAGTCTCTGTCACAACTACTCAACTCTGTAGTTGTAGTGGGGAAGCAGCTGTAGACACACACAAACATATGAGTGTTATTTGTGTTCCCATAAAATCTATTTCAAAAATATGAGGTGGGCTGGATTTGGCCTGTGGGGCACAGCTTGCCAATCTGTGCATATACCATAGGTATTTTTATTTATTATTAATTGTAAGATCTCTTTCCCTTTATTTTATGTCATAACTTTTAATTCTATTTATTCCTTACTTATTCTTTTTCAAAAAAATGGCGGTAAATACAAATACAATTGATATTATCATAAGCTTTTTATTTATCATACATTAACAATTATGTACTCTCTTAATTCCATGCAAATTAATTATCATAGCATTTTCTTAAGCTGTTTTTATTACTACATGATGACATACCTACGTAAGTTACACATTTCGGTTCTACTGAAAAGCTTAACTTTTTATCAAGTGCAATACTTGAGAGGTAGATAGTATCATGCAACTTTTGAAATATGGGACCAGGGAAAGATGAAAAAGGTAAAAGGATTTGTCCTGTGCTAAACTAGCAACAGAACCTCCTGAAATTCTAACAGTTGCGCTTTCCACTGTACTATGATCATTTTGAAGCTGACCTTATTAATGTGCATCATTTCCTGTTATATTCATGGCCCTTTTCATTTCTCAGTAGGATCTCTATGTCCTTGATGTAATTTGTGGCACATTATTTTCTTGATAAAGAACGATAAGTACCTTTTCTGGTATCATTCTCCATGCTGACTAAACAATGTGCATGCTTCATAATAAAAAAAATGTATAGGAATACAAGCTCAATCAGAAACTGCCACCTGTTGGCAGCTCATTGGCAGCTCAGCTCGGGCTGGGCATCGAACTGCTGTTGCTCAGAGCTCAGCTCGCACTCTTGAGTGAGCCCTTAACCAACTGAGCCACATAGCCAGCCTGATCTTTGTTCTTTATATAAATAAATGACCTTTGAAAAACATAGACAAAATATGTCATGACTTTTCTGACAACCCTATAGTTGTGAATGAGGAAAATATTATAAAACTCATGGAAAAATAGTTTATCTTGTCTCAGTGTTACTGGTTGATTTTCTAGACCCTCCTCAACTTGTCCAATATATACAATACATATAAATAAAATGAAGATTATAGTTTGGGCAAATTGGTAAAATTGGTATTTTCCAGCATGAGAAATTATACCAGAATCAGCAGTTTAAATAAGACCCAGAAAAATTCCCAGCTCTTCAGTGTTCTTACATCTGCTGCCAGTTGTCTATGCCTCCGACATCCTTAGAGCTGGTTGGTTTTCTACTCATATTCAGTGCAGAAGACTATCTCATCACACCCTTTATTTAAAATTTAAATATCACCTTTTTTGTATGCAGTACACTGGGCTATGAACAGAAAACTATAAGAGAACTGAGTATATGAGAACCAATTAAATTTTCCATAGGTTTCCTACAGCTAATTTTCATTAAAGAGAGTAAGAGCTAAACACTAGTTCCTTCTGTAGAGAAGAAGGCAGGTTGTATTGAAAGGCCAACAGTCTGTTCTAATGAAAACACTAGCAATAATGCCACTTAACTCCTCATTTTCTTATGAAATAGATGAGGAATACAAGTGCATACATACACACAGTTTTCCAAACTTTGTGGCTTGTCATCACTATCAGTAAACAGTTCATCTCTCTCAAACCTCAATGCTATGCATTTCCAAAATGATTTGTTGCAATTAAATGGAGATATAACAATGAGAAATAGTCTGTATACTCTATTTATATAGATTTCAGTGTATGACAGGTAGCAGAGTCCAGATTTTGGAGACAGATTAGAAAGTATCACATTCAATCCAGGTCTAGAGGAGAAGCACAAAGCCATATGCATTGCATTAAAAACAACAACAAAAAAAAAACAAAACAAAAGAAAACCAAACAAACAAAAACAAAAACAAACCTTGTTTGTACTAGGCTTTAAAAAGCCAAAATACACTTGGAACCAAAATTGTGGTTTTATGTCACTTTGAGAAATGAAGAAATAAAGAATGATAAGAAGTAATTATAAGATTATGGATTTCAATATGTTTATAAGAGTCAAATTCTAGGAAGCTTATTACATTGTAAGTGCTTAGAAATTCTATGAATATGCATGTTTTTTGAGGAATGGGCATCATTCCTCAGGTGGTGGTTCCCTCATTTCATTCCCATATTATACAGCTTCTCTTTTTCACTTGCATCAATGTTTAGGTTAAATGAAATGATGACAAAAATCAGTAACAAGTAACAAACAGTGAGTGGCATTGTTTATATTGCATATAACATGTCAAGAAATAACATGAGCTTATTTCTTAATAACTTAATAAAATTAAGTCCTAAAACATTTGGAAATTTAATGTAAAACCCCTGACTCTGCTGCCCACACAAAAATCAGTGCTGATGAGGGCACCGTGGGACTCAGGAAGATGGGAGACAAGGCTGACCTCTTTTCACCTGAAATCAGGATACCTGAGGAAATCTGTCATGTTATTTGCATCGGAAAGTTATTTTTCATATTATTATGTATGAGGAAACACTGCTCAAATGTAAACAATTTGCATTCTGTTTAGTCCATATAACCCCAATCGAAATCACAAGCCCAAGACTGTGTCTGCTCTAGTTCCCCAGGCCACAACAGCTTGAAAATCTGCCTCCCGAAAAGGAATTTCTCTCAAAAGCATAGCTTTTCACCATTTTCTTACCCAAATTCTCGGGTGCAAGAGTGTACACCTTGATTCTTTAACTTCCTTCCTCATCCGACACATTTAGGAAATAAGATGTGGGTTTTGTCATTGAACCACTTGGGGTTCTCTAATCTGGAGGTTGGTCGTTAGTAACAGCTTGTCATGACTTTATCTCTTTAGGCTCATTGGGCTCAGACATGTGCAGACTGAGTGAATTCACAGACTGTATTTATGAGTATTAGTCACCCTTCCTCCTTCCCGTTTCTGGACCACATGCATCAATGATGACCATGTGAGACTGTGTGGTCCTCAACTTTATCAAATAATAATTTAAGTTCTGGAAAAATAGGTTCAGGCATATAACAGGAGCCAAGAAATACTTCAACACATAGCGTCTAGTTTATGATTTAGAATTGTATTTTTGTCACTTTTATAAATTAAGGCATAAAAAACAGAATTAGCATGAATTAAGTATGGGTTACAACATATTAAAATCAAAGTGTCAGAAGCTTCTGAAGTTGGGGGCATGGGGAAAATTCTAATATCCATTTTGGTTAAGAAAAACTGGTACACTAATGAATTTATGGATAATACTGTCTGCAATTCTAAGTACATTACACATAGAAAGTCTAAAACCATAAACACATTAGCTAGAAACACATTTCTATTATTATTCAGGACCTTCACTATGCTAACATCATTATAAGGAAACAAACAAATTATAAAGTACATTGACTCAGAGCTGTATCTTAAAACCAAAAGTGCATTAGATATTACATTAAGTTGGATAAGGCACCCATGTAAGAAAGTTTTGCTAAATAATTTATTCTTTCAAACTGAAAAGGAAAATACAGTGGTCTGTCTAGTGTATGATTTTTTAAAATTATGCAAAATAGAGTAAAATTTATGTAAGAATTACAATTTTTCATTAAAAATGTAAAGCCCTATACTAGAATCCATGTTTTAAAAAAGACATGATGCAACTAATTCTCTCAAAGAGCTGACTTTCAAAAACGAATCTCTCTCAACCTTTGCATTCTCTTTTCCAGAACAATTCTTATCTCATTTGAATCTGTTGGAAATTCTACATTTGCTCTTTATTACTCCCTTGAAAGCTCTCTACAAAGTCACACCAAATTCATCATCACAGGGAAATTTTGAGCCCCTCTCCTTTGACTAGTCAATAGCATTTCACACCATTCACAACCTTCCTTCACATAAACCTGGGTTTCTGGGCTCTCTGAGAGGTCTCCTACTCCTCAGCCTGTCCTCTACACACTGTTCGTCCTCAGGCTTTCTGCTCCTCTTTGCTCTCTGAGAAACCTTAAACTTTCCTCCTGCTTTAACTTTCACAATCAGGCCAAATGTGATCCAGAACCTTAGGATTCGTTGTCACTTTATCCCCCATGAGGTAAAACAGAATCTGTTTATACTTTCTTCTAGATTTACTCATTTCCCAAATCCATCACAATTGTGAATGGAAAACAGGGCCCATTTCCCCAGATGAAGTTCGATACTCACAAGCAAATCTCCACCATGGAGGTGGGAATGAACCCAAAGAACGATAAAAGACTTCTTTCTCACAGTGTCTTTTGCCAGGATATAGTTCATAGATAGTTCAACAACTTTATATTAAACAATAGCAACGAGGCACAGAATATCATCGCCAGAGCTCTGGGCCTTTCACATTAATAGTCAAAATCAAAGGAAAGCAACAAAACTATTGTTAAGGACAAATCAAATCCAGGCAACCTCCTGGCTTGGGCAGCCTGTCTTCTGTGTATTCGTGTGTCTGTTTCCTGTGTTTGCTGTCTGTATTCAAAATGTATCAGCATATGTTTTCAACATATTTATATAAGTTTCACTATACTATAAATGGTCAAAGGCAAAAATCAGTAAGTTTATATAAAAATTCTATTTCACATAAAAGTAAGCTTTGTAAATAATCATTTAGATGACAGTTAATGTTAGTTAACTGTTAGTGAATTGTTAATATTTAACAGTGCTCAGATTCTTAAAACTGACAATTTTACAAGTCCCGTTATCTGAAAAGAAAGTGTTAACTGACAGTAAAAATGTACAGACAGAACACTGGCTGGGCTTCGCTGATTATTCAAACCAAAGTAAAGATAAGATATTTTGTTGGAGGACCATGACATTTAATCACTGGAGACAATGTTAGAAGTTCTAATGAAAAAAATTATAAGAAATTATCATTTGTAGAGGAGGCTATTGTGTGTAGGGAATATCTCTTAAGCTTTAATTTTTCTCAGTAAAATCTCTTATTAACATGTTTATCAACCAAAGTTATGGCAAGAATTAAATTTCTACAATAGATAACAAAGCTGCAGGAACAAGACTATTTTTAATTGGATTATTCCTATCTCTGGTAACCTTTCTTCAAAATAATTTTAAAACTGTGTATTCACCCACAGGATAAAACATTCAAGCAGAAGTGGCAAGATAAATATATGAGAGAAATGGGCTACAACTGCTATTAGAATCGATAAATTGTCTGGCTTATTTGCTTTCCATTATGTGTAAGGTGTTTCAAAGGATTATGAAAATGAGATGAAATCAAGACGAGTGTTCTCACAACAAATGACTTTTTAATGCAGTAGTTAACTGAACTGTTCCCCCAGAGAAGGTCACAAAAATATTAACTATCAGAACTTATAGAGAAAAGTGTCGCACTCTTGCTAAAAATTAGAAAAAATAATCTTGTTACATTTAGTTCTATTAAGTTACAAGAGGAAGCTAAGTGATGCCAAAGGTTACTGGTAGGGCTATGTTTTCTTCACTTATTTCAAATAGTTTTGCTCATTATTCATTATCTGAGTGAGGCAACCATTACTGACCATCCTATTATGAAGAACCTGTAATGCCACGTTTAAGACCTAGAAAAATATCTTTAAGAGTGAGGTCTGCATTTATACTGATACTTCCCGTAAGCATAGAGCATAGGTGATCACAGCCAGTGCAATCCTTAAACCTAGGAAACGGGGGCCCCTCAGGTTGGATGCTGCACTTCAGATGGCCCTTCTCTCCTCTTCCCTTCACTAGGCCCTAGGGCTGGGAGTCGGGACTCCAAGGGACAAGCTCACTGTGATGCTGGAGGCTTCCTCCTTCTAGAGCATGTGTCTGATACCTGAGACCCTGGAGTTCCCTGCCCAAATGAGGTCATGCCCATGTCCAAAGCTTATACCAGCCCCTTCCCAGTTTAGACCACATCTCCAGCACGATCATCCCTAGATTAT
Source organism: Aselliscus stoliczkanus (assembly GCA_033961575.1). Classification (NCBI taxonomy): domain Eukaryota; kingdom Metazoa; phylum Chordata; class Mammalia; order Chiroptera; family Hipposideridae; genus Aselliscus; species Aselliscus stoliczkanus. The sequence continues at coordinate 38,556,347 of CM066733.1, forward strand.
AATGAATGGCCAAGAAACAGAATACATATGGGAAAATGGAGCTGAAAGGGTGGACAGCTGAGGGAGGACACAGAAGGATGGGGGACCAAGGCCCAGCTTCTCCCCGTTGGCTCCATCTGCACCTTTGCTCATGTTGTTCTTCCCATGTGTGTTCTCTCTATTCACCTGATGAATTCTGACTTACCCATCAAGGTTAGTTTCCTGTGCATACCCCTGATTTCTCTAACAATTTACACATGTTCCCCTCATGGCACTTATAATATGACATCATGGTTGTTTGCTTATCTATTTCCCCTTGGAGGTCCTGAGTGCTGATAATATATTTTATTCATTTTTTTATATTCCTATATAAAAAATTTATATTCCTATATAGTGCCTTCCCCAGTGCATCTACCAAATTATCATGTGATGGATGTTAGTGAATTCTTTTGAGGTAAATAATAATCACATACTGTCTATTTAAACAATCTGAGATTCTATATTATTTGTTTAGTGGGTGAGCCATATGAATTTATAGTGTAATATCCTTGTCATTGTGAATTGCTATTCTAAATAAATCTCCTGGAGCAAATGGAGTTTTTTGTTGATATGATATTCTATTTGTTAAATTGGCATCTAAGTATAAGAGTGAAAATGGCTAGAAATTAAGGTAAAATTAATAATTCTAAAATGTTCTAATTGTTGAACTCAATAAGTACTCAGAAATCAGGAAGATAATTGCTAACAGAAACAAAAGCAATCATGTAATGGAAGTTTATCTTTTAGGCTATTCCATGAAAACTTTGTACTTGGTGGTACAATTTCACCATCTACAGTAAAAGGGAAAATCTCCGTTTCTGTGTGTTTTGTACTATTGGGTTGTCAAAAAAGATCATGACGCATTTTTGCTATGAAAAACATAGAAAAAATACATCATTACTTTCCTGACAACCCAAAATTTTGTGGCAATTGGTCTTATATTATTCTATATAATTCTGTGTAAAACTGTCCTTGTAAAAATGCCAAGTAACTAAAAATATATGGTTTTATTGAAAAAGTGTCAAGAGGCTTGATCACTGCGCTGTACATCTGAAGCTGATGTTGTATAGTATTGTATGCCAACTGTAACTGAATATGTGGATGGTCATGGGATGTGGAGTATACTGTGGAGGGGAGTCAGGGGAGTTGTGATAGATATGTATGATATGGGGGGGAGTGGGGTGGTGAACTGGGGGGAGTTGTCACTTTGGGGGGTAAAGAGTATAACTATTGCATTGTGTTGTACACCTGAAACTAATAAAAAAAAGAAAAAAAGAAAAAAGAAAAAGTGTCAAGAAACCTAACAGTCCTTAAATATTTATTTCCACCAATTATAACAATTTGAAGTTTCTGACTAAACTTCATTCCACTTGATATCTCCAGCACACACCCATTCAAGTTCTATTTAGTTACCATTTGTTGAATATCTTTTATAACTAGCACTGTGCTATGCAGTGTCTAAGAGAAATGATAATATGCTGTAAATCATAATTCAAATCATGAGGACTTCCTAGGAAGTGACAGCAAACATATCTGGAAAAACAAAAAGGAGCAAGAATAAAATAAATAATACTCAGCAGGGGGACTTGGGAAATTGAGGAAGAAGGGCATCAATGCAAACTGTAGCTTTTATGTTGGCTTTCTGCAGGGCAAATGCTTGCCTGGGATCTGAAGGGTGGGTAGGAGATAAATAGTTAAAGGATGGCAGGGCGCTTTGGGGAGTGAGGATTAGAGATGAATCATGGTGGTCTCTAAGAGGTAACACTATTAGAACCATGCAGATCAGAGCAAGTAGATACCTGGTTTAAGAGGATATTTTAACTCATTAGAATCAAACGTTAACTAATTGCTGTATTAGATCAGCTCAGAATGGAACACAGGAGATAATAATTTTGATTGGAAATAAAGGAAACAGGTAATCTTGAAAAACAACTTGTTTATTACATACAAAATATTTAACCCAAGACAGTAAAGAGAAGCCAGGACTCTGTGACAGACCCTGCAAAGACTGACAAGGGCTGTCTGAATGGTGGCCCGAGAGCCCTGGATGCGGCTTTTCTGTGTGGGGGGCTGAGGCATGTGAGGAAAGCTGCTGACTTCTAGGTGGATGATCTAAGAATTGAGGTGGACAGTGTATTATTCAGTAATATAAAAACTGTGGTGAGGGTACTGTAGAAAAGATTAATAGGAAGGAAACAAATGCTATGGGTGGAAATAGGAATTTGTGCTTCATTTGCATGAGCTTTACTAGAGTTGTACCTAGTTCTGAACATATGATAGTATTATCCGTAGAAAGGAGAATTCCCCCAAATAAACTCTGTATACTGATAATCTCTAAATACATACTTGTAGCCCCAAACACTCCTTTGGAATCTAAATTCTCATTTCACATGAATTCTTAATTGGATATTTCAAACATGTGAAACTCAACACATAGAACAGAATGCTTTATTTTCACTCAAATGTCGGTTTCCCAGGTATCAGTAACTGTTCCATCATATACCCAGTAGGCAGAAATCTACACGTTATTATTTTCTTCCAATTTGTTGCCAACCCCCGCTTATGACTACATCAAATTTTTTAAGTTTTAATGATTCAAATTTTATCAATCTACCTCCAAAGTATATTATAAATATCTTACCTTCTTAAGTCTATAGCTACCACATTTGTTGATCATATCATCTCTCATTTTAACTTCTGCAGCCACCTTTCAAGTGGTTCCCTTGCTTCTATCCTTGAGACCTCTAATCCTTCCCCACCCATCATCTTAAACCTTGAAGCAGATCCTATCCCTTCCCTACTTAGAATCCCTTAAATCCATTGCACTTGGAATAAAAATTCGGATGACTTCAAAGGACTTTCTGATCCTTCTTGCCTTCACTGATCACTATGCTCCTGCCACCTGTTTCTTCCCTGAGTTCTTCTGTCATTCACTCACCCCACTTTTCACATGGCTAACAACTTTTAATTATTCAGTTCTCAGTTTAAATACCCATTCCTCAAACAGGCTTTCCCACATATAGATTAGCTGCATTATACCTACACACATCTGTTTTTCTCCATTCCTTTTTCTTTCATAGCATTTCCACCGTTTATAAAGAATTTTGTCATTTCTTTCATAGCATTTCCACCATTTATAAAGATTTTTGTCAATTGATAGCTTTCATTCTGTGTCTCTTATTCTGTGAGAGCAGCTACCATGTCTGCCTGGTTCAACACCGTATTTCAATTACCTATTTCCATTTCCATTACCTCTGCATAGTAGGTACTCAAGTAATAGTTGTTAACAAGTACACAGGTTTTGGTAGACTTACCAACATATAGCACTCTGAAAAAAAATTCAGTGTAAATTATATTGATATTTTCCTCTTAAAATTGCATTGAGACAAAATACACACATACCCAGAAACAATGCAATTTTAGACATCAACATGGACATTCTTAAAATATTTTGAAATGAACTCCATATGATCCAACAATCCTAATTCTATGTATATAATCTGAAGGAAATGAAATCAGAAGCTCCAAAGGGTATCTGTAACCCCCTCAACCCCATTCATTGCAGCATGATTCACAATTGCCAAGATGTAGAAACAACATAAGTGTCCATCAACAGATAAGTGGATGAGGAAAATCTCACACACACACACACACACACACACACACACACACACACACACACACACGAATATTACTCGGCCATAAGAAAGAAGGAAATCTTGTCATTTGCAACAACATGATGAACATGGAAGACATTATGCTAAGTGAAATAAGCCAGACACAGAAAGACAAATACTGTTTTTTTTTTTGCTTTTTTTTTTGTTTTTGAGGGCAGTGTCACTGGCCCTCATATGTGGGACCCGAACCGGGGCCGCTGGCATCCCAAGCCAGCGCTTAGCCACGGCGCCACTCAGCCAGCCTGACAAATACTGTTTGATATCACTTATATGTGGAATCTAAAAAAGCTGAACTTACAGAAAGAGAAAATAGAACCTTGGTTGCCAAGGGCCAGGGGGTTGAGAAAATGAGGCGATGTTGGTCAAAGGGTGTAAACTTTCAGTTATAAGATGAGTAAGCTCTGGTGATCTAGTGTATACCATGGAGATTACAGTTACTAATACTGTACTGTTTATTTCAAATGTTCTAAGAGAGTAGATCTTAAAAGTACTTTGACCACACACACAAAGGTAACTATGTGAGGTGATGGACATGTTAATTAACTTGATTATACTGATCTTTTCACAGTGCATACACACACAGTCAGATAATTAAGTTCACAAACTTGTTGCAATGATGTTGCTAACCTTTTTTTTTATATCAGAGGGATTGGATTATTCATGATGAGTTTGTACCAACTGGACAAACTGTTAACCAAATTTACTATTTGGAAGTGCCGAAAAGGCTGCATGAAAAAGTTCGATGAAAATGACCTGAACTTTTCGCCAACAATTCATGGCGCTTGCATCACGACAATGCACCAGCTCGCACGGCACTATCTGTGAGGGAGTTTTTAGCCAGTAAACAAATAATGGTATTGGGACACCCTCCCTACTCACCTGATCTGGCCCCCAATGACTTCTTTCTTTACCTGAAGATAAAGGAAATTGAAAGGAAGACATTTTGATGACATTCAGGACATCAAGGATAATATGACAACAGCTGTAGTGGCCATTCCTGAAAAAGAATTCCAAAATTGCTGTGCAGGATGGACTAGGTGCTGGTGTCAGTGCATAGCTTCCCAGGGGGAGTATTTCAAAGGTGACCGTAGTGATATTCAGCAATGAGGTGTCTAGCACTTCTTCTAGGATCAGTTTGCATAAGTACATACAATTTTTATTTGTCAATTATACCTCAATAAAACTGGAAAAAATGGTAAAATTGATATAGAATTCAATATATCACTATTTCACAGTCCTCAATAATCTCTGATGTACCAATGAAGAGTATAAAAAGGCTTTCCAAAATATGCGTCCTTAGGATAGTGAAATACATTTGCTATTTTCAAACTAGTTTAATTCTTATATATAATTGTATTTGTGGAAGAGGAAACTCTTAATATGTAATATTTCATCTATTAATTCACATTTCACCTCATAATTTAAAGGTGAGTTCCACTTGTGAGGAATATATTAAAAATATGTCTATAAATAACCTTCGCTCATTTTCAAAATAAGGGAATTTGGTGTGAAAGAATATTGCAAGTTTCTGCAATTTCATGAAAATAGTAGTCAATTTTCTGAGAAAAAAAAAAGCTACTCTAGACATGCTTGTTTTTCAGTTTGGTTTTGGTTAAATTTAAAAAAACAGGAAATTAAATCAACTAGGTTGTGATATAAACCCAGCTAATTTAATATTTTAACAATGTTCTAGATATTGTCATGTACATGTAAACAAAAACCTGTGCCTAAATACTTACAATGAAATGGATATTTGAAATGACAATGATATATAGATGACCAGAGTCTCCTTTCAGCTAAAATTTTCAGGTGATCAAAATAGGAAAAAACAAACAAACACATTTAAGCCCAAATAGCCCCAGGATTGCATTTGTTTGCTTTGTTTTGGTGTAGACAAGGTCTATCTTTGACCATTATTATAAGACCCAAGAAGCTGTCCTTAAATATAAAATGGAATTTCAATCCAACCAGTGTTATCTCTACAATTTAATCTCTCGGGGAAAGAGTGCTAGCAAAAACACCATGTTAGTAGTAATTTGAAAACAAACCATGCTAGATGAGGTATGAAATGGAATAAATCTTAACATTTATATGTTTATTTTTCTTTGTTCTGAAGATCTGAGTGAATAACTCTATTCATCTGAGTATTTATAATAACAGAATTACATTATTGAAAAACACGCAGTTTGTTTCAAAGCAGCTCCTCGTTGTGGCGCAAACCTCACTGTGATTTTTCTACTTGCCATGAGTAAAACATTTCAGGATGCTAATACATAGGAAACAGTTAACGGATTTATGTTCCTTTGCACTCCCTGTTAACAAGAATGTGTGAACCATAGTGAGCTATTATTCCTGACTCTCTCTTGACCTGGCAACTCCAGTGGTCCATGCAGCCTTAGGCCCCAAGTTGTTGCTGTTTTGATATGTTGGAGGCAAAGTGGGGAGAGGATGGATCACAGCAAATGGTGGGGAGGATGGATGAATAACTGACCTTGGTGTGCCACTCTATTTTTATAACTTGTCCATAGTCTATGCATGCAGAGATGAAGCAAGTGGTAAAATTCATACATTGCTGCACTAGTGTTTATTGTAAAGCCCTAAGTAATTTCTCCAACAGAGAAATAGATATTTTCACAAATAGGTTTAGATAGAGTAATCCTGGGATTCCTGAACTAAAAATTTAAAGCCAGAATATACATACATAATATTCAGCATTTCTCAGTGCAAACTTATACATATTTTACAGAAAAAAGGGGGAACTCTTTCTTAGAGCAATGTTTGTAATTTTAAAAAATATTCTCTTTTCCTATAAAAAGGGAAACATTCTATGGCAGAATAGGAGATTAAGGTTTTCCCCTAAACGTCCCATAAAAATCCTAAACGATAAAGTCAAATCTGGGCTATGATATCAACTGGATCTCTATTAACACTGGAATTAATTTTATCTTATTTAGGAACCATCATAAATATAAATATTAAAAACATATATAAGTTTCTAACTTACTTTGTGTATCATGAGATACTATAGATGGAGAGAAGAGGCATTTTTTTTTTTTTTTTTGAGGGCGGTGTCACTGGCCCTCATATGTGGGACCGAACCGGGGCCACTGGCTTCCGAAGCCAGCGCTTAACCACCGCGCCACTCGGCCGGCCCGAGAAGAGGCATTTTTAAAGCCCAGAAATTTTTGGTTACTTCCCATGATTCAAATGACTTATAGTTACAGAATTTTTAACAGCAAAGAGAGTTCACAAAAAGGTTAAATTTATAAGACTAGATGCAGTTTACCAAACGGGATTAGCAAAGGCCTTTTGTGATCCAGAGTAAGAAAAGAAGGTCAGGTTTAAAGGTACTGGAGAACTCGTAAATTAAATCAGCATCTCTTTCATGAACCTAATGAGCTCATATTGTAGGTATTCTTTGAATGACTCCAGCAATCCAAAGTGCTTAAGCATTCAGCTAAGCAGTCATTTTATTTAAAATTACTTGGACTTTATATGCACTGAATGGTCATGGTTTGTGTTTTTATTAGTTTTGAATTAACGAAGATGATCTTCTTAGATATACTAGAGATAGCACTCCATTTAAAAGTTACTTTTTAGGGCCGGCCGAGTGGTGCGTTGATTAAGAGCTGGCTTGGGCCCTGGTTCGGATCCCACATATGAGGGCCAGTGACACTGCCCTCTACAGCTAAGATGGTGAACAACAGCTCCACCTGGGGCTGGGCTGCATCCCTGCTGCAGTGGGCTGCCATAAGCTACAGTGAGTGAGTGGCTGGCAGCCAGGGTGAGTGGCTGGCAGCCAGTGTGCCAAGAGCCACTGTGAGTGGCCAGCCACCGATCTGCCTCACCCAGGAAGAACGCAATGACGATACCAACATGGGCCAGTGAAGCAACGTCCTCCACAACTAGACTGAAGAACAAAAAGGAGAGCAACTTGCCTGTTCCCCTTCCCCAATTCCACAACGCTGTTCCCCTCCCCCAATTCCCCAATAAAAATCTTTAATCCTATGGCTGTACTATCTCCACATCCTTCTTCTTTACCCACAGACTTTTTATATACAGCAAGTCCTCAGAAATTGTTGTTTCTTTGAATGTCATCTCGTTGCAACGTTGATGAGATGCTGTAGGAACCTCACTCTTGTTTCCATCAATTAGCCTATCTATGGTAGAATTGGTTTTGTAACATGTCATTTTGCCAAAGTTCCAAGCACCTACCGACAACATTATGCAAGGACTTACTGTATGCTTCTCTAGTGCCATCTGCACCTGAACAACAGTGATTTGTTTGATGTTCACACCCATCCTTCTGAGATCCACAGCCATGAGGGGATTTGAAATGTGTAATCCTATGTTAGGTCCAATCTAGGCCAACCCATCACAGAGAACACTTAACATTTATAGTTTTGCCATGAGGAAGAGAGGTAGACTGGTGAATTTCAGGTATGTTGCAGCATATTGTGAAGATGAATTCTAAAATGATAGACACTCAACATGGCTCAGAAAGTATTCAGAAAACTTCATTAGAGTTTTCAAACAGATAGTGAATGATCATTTTGTCTCAGGTGCTAAAGAGATTTTTATGCATCTATTAAGGATTATACAGGGTAACTGCTAAAGTCTCTTGAAGTCTAGATTATATTCCATAACATTTAGTCCTTTGATTCTGGGACAGAAAAATGATTACCCTTTATGTCACACAAAGAGTCATTTGGCAAATATGGGTAGCTGGATAGTTTTGGGGATGTATATTTTGGCTGCAGTATGTAAGGACGCACCTTGGGTAAAGTCCTATGATACAAAGTCACCAGATATGTATAATAGGAGTGGGTAAGCCATGAACCAAAAAGAAAGCACTAAAAATCTTCATTCTAGAAGCTCTATCTTAGGCAAAAATTTTATCTCCCAAGGTCTTGATCAACCCATCTAAAACATGAAAGGGTTGCATATATTTTATTCATCAAATATTTTTTGAGTGTCCACTGTGTTTCAAGCCCTGAAGATACAAAATGTAAACATATATCTTCAAAGTAAATACAGTACAAAGTACATATAGTACAGTACTTCAAAATACATACAGTCGAGTTGCCTGTGTGTGATTGAACCCAGTGGAGGATGACGTTACAGGAAATCCTTCCCGGTGGAGTGAACTCAGGGTCTGAAAAAGCCAGAGACTGAGTCAGGGGGCATCCTGAGAGCATAACAGTACGAATCTGAGGCCTGGTAGCTGGAAAGTACTGGTGGCTGGATGTTTGCGTGATGGGACTGGAGAGATGCAGAGAAATGATGAAGAGTCCCTTGGAATATTTAACTCACCTGAAATTTTGCTGCTCAACTCATTTTAAAAACATGTATTCACGTTTCGCTTTTCCACTTCATCCTTATTTCTTAAGAGACTGCATTTCAATGTTGTTCTGAGTTTTTCCTCTTTTCCACTGTAGTTCTCTAAACCTCCACCTTCTTATAGTGACTGCTCATAGAGACTCTCAATAAATAGGCCAATGAATGACCGTGATTCTGCTGGCCCCCTAGGTAAGGGGACAGAGTTAAAGCACACGCCTCCAGGCAATGAAGTGCCCACTGACCTTTGGTATAAACAAGTCCTGGCCTCTTGCCTCTACTCCATTCTGCAAAGCATCTGTATCTTCCCTCTACTTCCTCCCAACTTCCATACTTCAAATTGGTCTAAATGGAGAGCTGTTACCTTGCTTAAGAGACATCGATGTGAACTGGAGTCTTTAACTATGAAAAACACCAGTTATCATTCCCTCAGCCTCCTAGGAGGGAGAACTGGTGCCCAAAGCAGCAATGAGGTGCTGAAATTCGGTGGTGTGAAAAGCGAATAAAAATGAAATCCAAGCTAGCTGCTGTCTGTTTTATCAGGTAGTTGTATCTTGGGGCTTTTTCTGAAGGCTCTCTACAGCTGTTTTATGTGGCTGCCTTATTTCTAGACAGAAATATTCCTGTTTCCTCACTGCTTACTAAGTGGCTGGTGCTAACAGAAGAAAAGCCACTTACGGGAAGTGTCTAGTAGCGGCTAAGGTAGGATAGTGCGTGAGGCACAGGTCTGCTATCAAGTATTTCTGTGTCAAGGGCACTAACTAACGAGTATCTTTCAATGGGCACTTGACAAACAATCACAGGGACTTACGCATTTCAGAGCCAGGAAATATGAGTATCAGTCAAAAATTGACACAGTTTACATCTAGCACAAAGAGTAGCAAATTCTCTGAGTAAAAATGGAATCTTTCACCAACCCTGCTAAGGCTGTGTATTTGTTCTTTTTCATTTCGTTTCCATTTATCCTGATGGATTAAATGCATGGTCAGGTCCAAAGTCTGCATCAGGTGAAGCGATTTCCTTCCAGTGGGGGAAAAAGAGAAAGGAGTTATTTGTTCCCATCATTAGAATATAGTGCTTTGGCACTAGAAAGAAGTAAAATAAACAGGTCACATGCGTGACTCTCTTAAGAAACATTTACAGGGCCGGCAGAGTGGCGTGGTGGTTGAGTGCTGGCTTGGGAGGCCAATGGCCCCGGTTCGGGTCCCACATGTGAGGGCCAGTGATACTGCCCTCAAAAGAAAAAAAAAAAAAAAGAAACATTTACATAATTTGACCTAGGGGGAAAATGGTCACATATGAAATGATTTCTTTTGGAAAAAAAAAAAAAGGATGACAATGAGATCCCTTTACTGGACACTTTTAAGTAAAATATGCTTCAAGTCTACAGAAAATTTATAATAGCATTTATAAGGAAAAATTCATTCATAATACAGGTTTACCACACTGAGAAAGACACCAAATACTTTTGCACTTCCTCAATAAATTGTCACACTGGATGCATTTGGCTTCATGCAAGACAATTCTCTCATTATTAATAGAGGAGGAAATTACAGAGTATCTTTTACTTATAAGTCACTAGATATTGGCTTGAACTTCCTCTGTCCTCAGTATGGCAGCATTGAGAGGCACTATAGCATATAGATTACAGCATAAACTTTGGAATCACACAGAGCTGGGTTCAAATCCTGGCTCCACTACTGTACATTACAAGTAACACAAAACACAGTTTAAACTAGTTGAAGCAATATAAGGGAATTTGTTTGTTCATATATTTGAAAATGCCCAGCATAAATGACACTTTGGACCCTTTGACCAACATCGCCCTGTTTTCGCCATCCTCTGCTCCCAGCCCCTGGCAACCTTTCCACTTTCTGATTCCATGAGTTTGACTTTTAGATTCCACATATAGTGAGATCATACGATATTTGTTTTTCTGTGGTGATTTATTTTACTTAGCATAATACCCTTCAGGTTCATTCATGTTGTTGTAGAATTTCCTTCTTTTAGAAGGCTGAATAACATTTCACTCTGTTTGTGTGTGTGTGTGTGTGTGTGTGTGTGTGTGTGTGTGTATACGCCATATTTTCAGTTTCAGTTATGCAAGCTGAGTAAGTTCAGATCTACTGTGCAGCATGGTGACCACAGTTAACAACACTGTATTGTATAGTTAAAATTTGCTGAGAGTAGATCTTAAATGTTCTCACCACCAAAAAAAGGGGTAATTGTGTGAGGTGATAGATATGTTAATTAGCTTGATTATAGAAATCGTTTCACAATGTATGGCAAAACATCACTTATAATATATACAATGTTTTCTTTGTTGATTATACCTCAATAAAACTAGAAAAAAAAGAATTTCAGGGAAATCTGCATTCAGGTAGATATGAATTCAGGAAGCAAATAGCGTTATCAGACATGAATTTCTCTCCACCTCTTGGCATGGTCTCCTTTATTCCATGCTATGACTTGATTTATTTGGTGGAAATACAGCTCCATGTTTTCTCAGGTTACATTCCAGCCAACAAGACCACAGACTTGTAAAGTAGAGCTTGAAACACACATGACCTGAAAAATGAGGGCTTTTATTGGAGGTAAGGAGAATTGATTCTTAGTGACAAAAATGCCATTTTCCCCCTAAAATCATTTACTAACATGTGATCTTGGGCAACTTATTAAACTCATCCAAGTTTGAATTTCAATTGTAAAATAGAGATCACAATGCTGACTACTTTCCAAGGTGTCCTGAGGTTTAAATAAATTTCTGAAAATGGTTCTAAAGCTCTTGGCACAACGCATGACAAATAAATGGGGACTGAAACTGCTGAAAAATGTTCCAGAAAGAGCTAGGAACAGGAAAATGGGGTCCTGATCTCAGCCCCTGATCAGTGGGCCTCATGGCTTCTCTAAAGGAAAACCATATTTGTGACAAAATGCATTTGAAAGTATGTGACTAAGTGCATACAATAGCTTAAACTTGTCAAAGAAAATTATACCAGCATTTACAAAAGATGTAGTAAGTTTGGAGAGAAAGAAAAAGATATACCTATATCTTTGTTACATGAAAAAAATGCATCATTTGTTTTAATCCTTCAACCTACAGAGGTAAAAAAGAGAATCGAGGACAAAAACATAACTTCATGCATATGCATCACTTGGATACAGGAAACTGGAGAATTCCCTGTGTCCGGCAGTGATCTTCAGGCTGATGGCTCAGAGTTTACCCACGGGACTGCAGTGATGTGAGGGGGAGGCAGTGGGTAAGGGAGGGAGGGAGGGAAGACAGGAAGGGAAAGATGAAAGGAAGGATGGATGAAAGGCTAAGACAGGGATGTGTGCATTACTGCACCCTGGAAAGTGAAGAAGGAATACCTGATCTCCATGGAAACATGCTAATGACCTTACCCTGATTTCCCTGGAAGCAATATGGATTTCCAGCAACAAGAGATAATTGCCCTATGTAGGGAAATGGTTGAAAGTGGAGTAGATTCCAAAAACTCTGTTTCTAACAGTCCAGTGGTGGCCGAACTCTAAGCAGATTTTTCTGGAGACAGAGAGTAGACCATGGGGATGAAACATGGCATTTCCCCCATTACTTCAGATGTACGCACATGGGAAAGACAGGACAAAAAGTTCAACAGGGCAACTTGGCTGATATGATGTGATAGGCTTGTCAATTGTCTTCTTTTCCATTTCTATATCAGTGTCCCATCGGGCACAATATGCATTTTTATGGAATGATAGATAGTCCATATACATGTGTGTTTTTGCCACATTTGAATTCACCAGCAACTTGGAATTGATAATTACCAAGACTAAGTTCACCTACTATATTGAAGATATCCTAGTGATTGTATTTTTAGGGGAAGAAGTACTAGAAAGAATAGTCAATCCACATGACAAATAAAGACTTAGTTCATAAAACCACCTAAAACCCAAGACCTGGCCCAGGATTTAAAATGCTGGAGAATTACATGGGATGAAACAGCCAGCAAATACATTGAACCTCTTACTAATCTTGCCACTAAACAAGACACCCACCCACTGATATTACATAACCCTTGAAGTACACTGTTCTCGTTATATTGTCAATTACCTTTTAGAGAGATTAAAAGGAAGAAAAAATCTTTTATATTTACCCTTAATTTTACCTTTTCTAGTGGTTTCATGCCCTTTATGTAGATCCACATTTCCATTTGTTGTAATCTTCCTTATGCCTGAAGAACTCCCTTTAATATTTCTTGGGTTGCAAGTATGCTTGCAATGCAGTCTGTCAGCTTTTGTTTTTCTAAGAAAATGTTTATTTTGCTTTTATTGTTGAAAGATATACATGCTGAGCATAGAAATCTGGGTGAGGTTTTTGAAAAGTTTCATAATTCAAAGATATTGCTCTTTTTTTTCTGACTTGCATACTTTTTGATGAAAAGTGTATATTTTTGTTTCTCTGTATCTAATAACTGCTCTTTTTTTTCCTCTGTATGTTTTCAAGGTATTTATTTTTGGTGTTCAGAAGAAGTTTAATTGTAATGTGTCTAGATGGTGTTTTGTTTTGTTTTGTTTTGTTAATTCTGCTAGGTATTTTTCTGCTTCTTCAATATTTTCTTTCACTAATTTTGAAAATTCTTGGGTATTACTTCTTCCAATATTCCTTCTGTTCTGCTCTTTCTCTCTTGTCCTTTTTGAATTCCAATTACGTCTAGGTTGGACTCTTCAGTATTCTAGTTGTGCCTCATAGGCCTCAAACTTCTCCAGTTGTAGGCTACTGTCACCTCGTGCTTAGTATACGGCCTGATGCCAGAGTATTTCTCGGGGCTTCGACTCCACCCTGCTTTGTGTTGCTGCCAGAGCGGGGACAGTGATTTTCCTGCTTCTCTCCTGGAACTGAAGGTTTTGCTTCTACCCTTCCCTAGAAGCCCTGAATCTTTATCTGGGTCCTGGGCTTGGGAGGACCTCCCCGACCCCAGGCCCTGTGCTTTTATTTTATATGAGATTAGGGTCCAGAAAAGCAGTGGTATTTTGTGCCTGACTCAAGTGGAGACTGATAGCCACTTGCAGACCTGAATTGTGGAGGAGGCACTTTCCAACCTCCTGCTTTTTTGTGGGTACTGTGGAACAGAAGTTTCAAATTAGTAGGGCCTTCCCTCATGACTAGAATGCTCAGTTATTCTAAACTAAGCCTGGTTAGTTGGCCTAGGAGTTGCCTAGTGGTAGAAGATGGAAAGGGCGACAGGCCTGTAGTCCATCCCACAGGATGCGACCATGGCCGTGAATGCACAGAGAACCAGGAGCAGAGGCTTTCTCAGGCCCTTGAGCTCAGGTAGAGGAATAGTGACTTATTCCACTTAACAGAATTTAAGACATGACTTTTCAAGGTTTTCAGCAATACAAATCTTTTTTCATAAGAAATGTTAAGTGGAATTCCAACAAATGAGAGGAAAAAAACCCAGAATTTTATTAATATTATTTAATTGTGTAGGATTAAATGCCTAACATTTACTAATTAGAAAGTAAAATGACAAGGGTTTTGATGAACGCAGGCATTTAAAATTCGGAGTTATGAATGATGGATAAATCTAATATCCAAACTTCACTTACATAAACAAGTAGGTGGTTATGGTAAAATGTTTTTAATAGTTTATCTTGAAATCTTAGGCTATTCTTCAAAAAAAATTGGCAAGAAAAGATTTTTTCCTTGAGAACTGCATAAATGTAAAGAAAGAAATCTGACATAAAATCAGCATACTGATCATCTTTAATATGCTAACCTATTCTATATAATAATTGTTTTTAATTACATTTTATAGTATAAACATATTTAGTGACATTTAATTAAATTTCATGAAATCCTGAACCATCTCTAGAAATCTAGCATCCACCTGTGTCATGAGTTTACAAGTTATTCATAAAAATATTGAAATAAATAAAATGTGCATAATTTCTAAGTAGTCTGATAGGGGTAAATATATTATTTCCCCACTTTCAGCTAGATATTTTGAATGAAGCTTAACATCTGGTTTACTCTCACATTTTCCCCTAATTAAACACATTAGTTACTATTTGCAGATATTCAATTAGGTTTTCAACGAAATTTAGCTTCATAGTACCAACTAAAATAATTATCACTCAAGAGATTGTGCCATTAAATTTTTACTTTGGTAAAAGCACACAAGCTATTTTTTTTTTGTACAATTTATCTAAAACTTTTTTTTTGGTGGGTTGGAAATATAACTTTCAGAATTTATATATATATATATATATATGCACACCATGAAAACCAATTCAAGATGTGACAAGACAAGGCCTTAAAGTGATCATTTTGATAACCCAGGACATAGGTATTTCAATGACAGCCTGGTCCATAGGAGATTATATTTTAGCTTTCAAAACCTATTGCTATAAATCCAGCCTCTACCAAATTCAGAACATTTTAATCTCTCTACAATATACTCTGGCTGGAGATTTAGGCACCTTTCAAATATAAAGTGATTAGCATTCAAACATTTTTGTCTTTCAAAAAAAGCTTCTGGACAAATTGATTTGTAAATTGAACAAACTATCAGTTCCATCTCATTATTAAAAAGTAGCATTTTGGGAGTTTCTCTGCCAGGTCCGTTGTTTTAATAAAAATGGTTCATAATCTGTGATAGAAGGAGTCCACTGGCTTGTTTTCAACGCTTTCATTAGGCTCCTGGTGTCTCTGGGAGACCAGCTGAATCTCATTTGCCTTCCATTTGGGATTACACATTTCAAGCACCATATAATGGCCTTGGCTATATGAGCACTCCCAGAATGATTCCAGAAGTGTTCCAACCACTGCTTTCAGCTTTAATTCACTTTCATTAGTCTTTGATTGTGTTGACAAAACCCAGCTGTGAGTTTGATTATTAATGGTTCTATAAAGTTTTAGTGCTTATGACACCATCAGAGCAGAGGAAATCAGGACTGGTATCCCAACTGAACAGATTATAATTTAAAATGGTTTTAAATTTCTGATAATAATGTGATGCTACTTTTAGACCAAGCAAAATATGATTTTTCTGCCACAGCAAATAAAAAGGAGAAAAACTTTGTATATGCTATCATTATTATTTTGCACCAGTGGGAGCTGTATGATTCAAAAGTTACTGATATAAAACTAGAATTAAACTGATATAAACTAGAAAAAACTAGTATTTCCATTGGCAAATTCTAAAACAGCCAGTATTAAACAAATCCATATAGAAAATCCTATCGGGCCGAGTGGCGCAGTGGTTGAGTGCTGGTTTGGGAAGCCAGCGCCCCCGGTTTGGGTCCCACATATGAGGAGAGCCAGTGACACTGCCCTCAAAAAAAAAAAAAAAAGAAAAAAGAAAATCCTATCACTGTTACCTTGAGGTTCATTTTTTGCTTAATTCATTCTGTTAGAAATGTGGAGAGATCATATTAATAGTGGTTTGATAAAGATATTTTTCTAGCTGTGGTGGATAAAATTTCAGGGTAAATCACTTATAATTTTTGGGGAACTGTGATGGCTTTGTAATGTTTCACTTGGCTAGTTTGAAAACTGCATTACCCAGAAATCCCATTTTTCTATGTTTCCAATTAGGGTGAGCCACAAGGAGATTCTTACAAGATTTGAAAGAACTAGGAAAGGAAGCAGCCATTTTGTCACTGACCCACTTTGTTGCTGATCAACTGACTCATCTTAAAGACATGAAGCAGCATTTGGACTCGTCATTATTCTACCTTCTCTGGACTCACCTTCAGTTTTTCTGATTCCTGAGACAAGTATGTGTTTAGCTCTGCAAAAAAAAAAGGCTGCTTCTGCAGGACACCTCTTTCAAATTCAACAAGAATGGACAAGAGTTTCAGTTCATCCACAGGGGATTTCAGCTCATGCTTATGATGTTCACTTCCTAATTGTCTGACTGTGGATTTCAAGCTCCAGTATTAGATGTGGAGACAGGTGGAGCTTTAAAAAGACTGCTTAACCAGCCCTTGTGACTGGGTAAGCCAATTACCTATAACAAATATGTCTATATACATGTAGGTATGTGTGTGTATATAAAATATACCTTACAGTTCTGCTTCTCTGGTAGAACTCAGCATCCTAACTCAGCTGAAGAATCTAGAAAGGGCTCTAAATGTGCTGTGGGAGGTGTAGTATTTTGTCCTGGAAGAAGAAAGTATGGCTGTATCCAGAAAGGAAAAAGGAGAGATGAGACTATGAGATCATAGATGGTAAAAGTATGTGAAATCAGTACACTATAGTCTCCTGTTTTCATTTTTCTTTTTTTACATCCTGTTTGTCTCTCTCATATTCTATGAACTCAATGTATTTACTAACAAAAGATTTTTATAGTTGAGGGCCAGCCGAGTGGCATGTTGGTTAAGAGCTGGCTTGGGATGCCAGCAGCTCCAGTTCAGATCCCACATATGAGGGCCAGTGACACTGTCCTCTGCAGCTAAGATGGTGAACAATAGCTCCACCTGGAGCTGGGCTGCTGTGAGTCCCCGGGATGGCATAGCTGCAGCCCCTGCTGCAGTGGACTGCCATAGGCTACAGTGAGTGGCCGGCAGCCAGTGTGAGCAGCCGGCAGCCAGTGTGAGCTGCCAAGAGCCATAGTGAGCGGCTGTCCAGAGGCTGGCGACTGATCTGCCTCACCTAGGAAGAGCGCAATGATGATACCAACATGGGCCAGTGAAGCAATGTCCTCCACAACTAGACTGAAGAACAAAAGGACAGCAACTTGTCTGTTCCCCTTCCCCGATTCCCCAATTAAAAAAAAAAAATTATAGTTGAAATGTCTTTATTTCTTTTTCTTGCATCCAATAAAATACTATTTCAGCAGTTAAAACCATAGCTTGATAGCTCAGGCTGTTATTACCTAGTTACATAAATAGAGTGCCCCAAAGAAATTAGGAGAATTATCATAATATAATTACAATCAATACTCTAGCAACTAAGTGCTGGAAGAAAATGGACCAATGTCTTCACAGCTTTGAGTAAAATAATTCTGAATTTAGAATTTTATAGATAGCCAAACTTTTAATTGAGTTAAAGAGAAAACAGTGAATTTTCAGACAACGAAGTACTTAGAAAGTTTTCCTCCCATGCACTTTTTCTGAGAAAATTAATTAAGAGTACACTCTATAAAAACAAGAAATTCAAGGAAGAAGGTATGTGAAATCCAAGAAACAGGGCAACTAAACCACAAGCACAAATGGAAGAAATCTGAGGAAAGATGTCTGGGCTGTAAGCCTGAAAAGTAACTAGTCCAAAATGGATGAGGTAAGTCTTAGAATTTCAAGAAGAATATCTTTAAGGAGAAAGTGGACTTACTGCAACAAATAATATGATGAAGATGGTTAACAATTTCAGGAGTAAAATTAATTCTTATTCTGTTCATCAAGTAAAAGACAAAGGTCACTACAAACTCCAGAGGTGCAGAATGAGGAGAGTTGTAAAAGGAAGTCGTGATCAAAATATATAAGTTTGAGTATTTAATTCTGTGTTAGAAAATGGTATGTATACGAGACTAGCATTATATTGTTTGGCTGCGTTGAACCTTTGCACCTCCCTTGTATGCTTGCAGAGGCTTTGTCTCTGAATCTATGTACCCAAAGCAGGCCCAAAACTCACTTCTCCAGGCTCCCTCTCAGTCATGCACTTGTGTGTGATCCACGCTCCTCCATTTAGATGCACCCTTGTAAGACTTTGATTCAAACGTAGATGATGTAAAGAAGCAAGTGCCATCTTCTAACAAGGGATTGGCAGAGATGGCTAGTGTTCAGTGAGAGAAGAGACAAAAGTTTAAATATCAAGTGTCCGAAATACACAGGTGTGCTTTGGCTACTGTGTTTTTGGATGGTAACGGTGGAGCTTCACTGGACTGCTTCCATGATATAAGTTGTCAATGTAGCTCTTTACATTGCCTCCAAACATGATTGTCTGGCACTGACATAAAGTCTGTAAATGCATTTATTTTCTTATTAAACTACATATAATAGGTTTTGCTATTTGATATGAAGAAAACTCACTAGTATAGGTATTGGTTGCAAGAAGCAGAATTTGAAGGAAATGAAAATTAATAATTGGCTATCTTACATTAGCGAAAATCTCGCTAGTATTTGGGCATGCAATTCTGGCAACATATAATGGTAATAGATAAACAGATAATTGAAAAATCAAGTGTAATTTCCTGGAATAAAGTATAGACTGAAGGCACGGCTTCTGAGACCATGTAATCACTGCCTATGAACAATATAAGGGACATAAGACTCTTTCTCTCTATACTGGAGAGATTAAAGAAACTCAGTGTTCTAAATTACTGTCTCAAATAATGGATAAAGAACCAGAGACTATGACTTTTCTAAAAAACTTTCTCATCTTGCTTTCACAGTGCTGAAATAACTAAAAATATCAATACTAATTTGATTTTGTAAATTGCTAAATTATATATCGTTTCAATTTGAAATGTCATTTGGGCTCTCATGGGATAATTAGAATACTTGTTGGGAAAGAGTGACACCCTGGGAACTTGAACGGAGACATGTAGGTGTGTTGGGATGACTCAGAGAACCCCAAATTTCAAGCCTCTTCAGTCTTTTGACAAACTACCAGCCTCTCCTTTTCTGTCTGAGGAAACTGTTCCTGCCTGACACAACTGTCAGCCGCTCTGTCCTCATTATTTTCTCTGGAACCTTAGGTCACGGTTAACAAACCTACCTTGTCAGGAGCTCACTCTCTTAATCAACCCTTTACAACAGGCTTTTAAATCTGAGGATTTAAAACATGATATTGGCTCTGCTTTGGCATATAAGGAGCTTGGAAATCACCACTACATCCTAAAAAGCAAAAAGCTGAACTAAAAAATTAACAACTCTTAGAGCCGTAAGAAAAGTGGGTCATGAGGCAAATTGCTGCTCCCAAGTTGGAGAGACCAACAGGCACATACAGAGAATAACACCAGGACAGACACTCATGAGCTGAAACCTCTGTGGGGACCAGATTCTGGTAGCAAAACTAGAACTGTAATTGACAAATTGCTGGAGGCTCAGGGTGCACAGGTCTGAGGGTTAAAAACTCCAGGGAGGCTCTGTAATAGGGGGCCCCACACTTTTGTGATTCTACCTCCAGACGCTTGTGCAGGTTCTCACAGTAAATGTCACAGAAAAACAATCTCCTCGTGCTGTCAGCAGGGGGAGGGGAAAAAGAAATATTTTGTAATACACCAAAGTACTCTGTTCTTAACAAGGCCTGACCTCAGGAGAAACTAGTTAATGAAAGCCTAATCTGCTGGGGTGTTGTTATCAGAGCCTAACTAGCCTGGGACAAAGGAAATTCTCAACTCCAGGCATCTGCAGCCATCTTCTCCTACCTAAGGAGGAAGAAAAACACTGAGAAACACTTGTGAAATTCACAGTCCAGAGGCAGAGGCTCACTGAAGACCGAGACCTAACCATAGAAATAGAGAATGCTTCCCCTCCCCCCCCCACCACAGTGCTAAAAACCTATTTACAGCAATTCCTTTTACCTGGTACATCATGTTCAGCTATCAAGTGAAAATAATAAGGCACCTGAAGGGATACAGCAAGCATCAAAACCAAGCATGCCAGGATGTTGGAATTATCAGAGCTGAAATTTAAAACAAATATGATTAATATGCTATTAATGGATAAGGCAGACAGCGTGCAAGAACAGATGGGCAATGTAAGCAAAGAGACAGAAATCCCAAGAAAGGAACAAAAAGAAATGCTAGTCATTAAAAAACTATCATAACACCCTCGCGCCCCTAAGCTGCCTCGCGGAGCTCACGGCGGAGCGGCCGGTGAGGGGCCGCCTCGGGCCGAGTGGGCGCCGTCAGAATGTCGGATACCAAGGTAAAAGTTGCCGTCCAGTCCGGCCCATGAACTGAAGAGAACCGGAACTGAACACCAAATGCGTGGTGGAGATGGAAGGGAATCAAATTGTCCTGCACGCTCCTCCTTCCAACACCAAACAGGGAGAAAGGAAACCTAAGGTATTTGCCTTTGATTATTGCTTTTGGTCCATGGATGAATCTAACTCTACAAAATACGCTGGTCAAGAAGTGGTTTTCAAGTGCCTTGGGGAAGGAATTCTTGAAAAAGCCTTTCAAGGTTATAATACTTGTATTTTTGCATTTGGACAGACAGGCTCAGGAAAATCCTTCTCCATGATGGGCAACGCTGAGAAGCTAGGCCTCATTCCGAGGTTCTGCTGTGCTTTATTTAAAAGGATCTCCCTGGAGCAAAATGAGTCACAGACCTTTAAAGTAGAAGTATCCTATATGGAAATTTATAATGAGAAAGTTTGGGATCTTTTAGACCCCAAAGGGAGTAGACAGTCACTTAAAGTTCATGAGCATAAAGTTTTGGGACCATAGTCATCTGGGAACTGCAGGAGGAAGTTAAGAAACTGAGAGAGCAGCTCTCCCAGGCTGAGGCCATGAAGGCCCCTGAACTGAAAGAGAAGCTTGAAGAGTCTGAAAAGCTGATAAAAGAACTAACAGTGACTTGGGAAGAGAAGCTAAGGAAAACAGAAGAAATTGAAAAGGAAAGACAATAACAGCTTGAAAGCATGGACATTTCCCTGGAAACATCTGGTAAGAAAACAGGACCCATGCATATGCTGTCTACAAGAGACTCATCTCAGATCAAAAGACACACACAGACTGAAAGTAAAGAGATGGAATAAGATATTTCATGCAAATGGAAATGAAACAAAAGCTGGAGTAGCAATACTTATTTCAGACAAAATAGACTTTAAAATGAAGACTACAATAAAAGACAAAGAAAGGCACTACATAATAATAAAGGGATCGATTCAACAAGAGGACATAACCCTAGTAAACATCTATGCACCCAATATAGGAACTCCTAAATATATAAAACAGATTTTGACACACATAAAGACAGAGATCAACAGTAACACTATCATAGTAGGGGATTTCAACTCCCCGTTGTCACCAATGGACAGATCTTCCAGACAGAAAATTAACACGGACATAGTGGCCTTAAATGACACTTTAGACCAGCTGGATTTAATTGATATTTTTAGAGCATTTCACCCCAAAGCTACAGAATATGCATTCTTCTCAAGTGCACATGGAACATTATCCAAGATAGACCACATGTTAGGCCACGAAAAAGCCTCAACAAATTTAAGAAGATTGAAATCATATCAAGTGTCTTCTCTGACCACAATGCTATGAAACTAGAAATCAATTATAAGAAGAAATCTGGATGGGCCGGCCGAGTGGTGTGGTGGTTAAGAGCTGGCTTGGGACACCAGCGGCCCCAGTTCGGATCCCACATATGAGGGCCAGTGACACTGCCCTCAAAAAAAAAGGAAAAGAAGAAGAAATCTGGAAAGCTTACAAATATATGGAGGCTAAATAACATGCTACTAAATAGTGAGTGGGTCAAAAATGAGATCGAGGAGGAAATCAAAAGATATCACAAGGCAAACGAAAATGAAAACACCACAACCCAAAAATCTCTGGGATGCAGCGAAAGCAGTCCTAAGAGGGAAGTTCATAGCAGTGCAGGCCTACCGAAAGAAGGAAGAAAAATCTCAAATCAACATACTATCTTTATACCTAAGGGAACTCGAAAAAGAACAGCAAAAGAAGCCTAAAGGGAGTATAAGGAAGGAATAATAAAGACCAGAGCAGAAATAAATGAAATAGAGAACAAACAAAAAAATACAAAAGATCAATGAAACCAAGAGTTGGTTTTTTGAAAAGATAAACAAAATTGACAAACCCTTAGCACGACTAACCAAGAAAAAGAGAGAGAGGACCCAAATTAATAAAATCAGAAATGAAAGAGGAGAAATGACAACAGATACCACAGAAATACAGAAAAATTTAAGAAAATACTATGAGCAACTCTATGCTAACAAATTTGACAATCTGGAAGAAATGGATAAATTTCTAGAAGCATACAATCTACCAAGTCTGAACCAAAAAGAAACAGAAGCTCTCAACAGACTGATTACTGCCAAAGAAATTGAATCAGTAATCAACAATCTTCCAACAAACAAAAGCCCTGGACCAGATGGCTACACAGGCGAATTTTACAAAACATTCAAAAAAGAATTAATACCTATTCTCCTCAGACTATTCCAAAAATTACAGAAGAAGGGAAGCCTCCCAAACTCTTTCTATGAAGCCACTATCACCCTGATTCCAAAGTCAGACAAAGATATTACAAAAAAGGAAAACTACAGGCCAATATCCCTAATGAACATAGATGCAAAAATTCTCAACAAAATACTAGCAAACCGAATTCAGCATCTCATTAAAAAGATCATACATCACGATCAAGTGGAATTCATTCCTGGTATGCAGGTTGGTTCAATATCTGCAAATCAATTAACGTAATACATCACATTAACAAAATGAAAAATAAAATCATATGATCATATCAATAGATGCAGAAAAAGCAATTCACAAAATCCAGCAACCATTTATGATAAAAACTCTTAGCAAAGTGGGAATAGTGGGATCATATCTCAACATAATAAAGGCCATATATGATAAGCCCACAGCAAACATCATACTCAATGGGGAAAGGCTGAAAGCTTTCCCCTTAAGATCAGGAACAAGACAAGGCTACCCACTTTCACCACTTCTATTTAACATAGTTCTGGAAGTTCTAGCCACAGCAATCAGACAAGAAAATGAAATAAAAGGCATCCAAATTGGAGAAGAGGAAGTAAAATTGTCATTATATGCAGATGACATGATACTATATAGAAAGAATCCCAAAGACTCCACCAAAAAACTGCTAGAACTGATACACGAATTTGGTAAGGTAGCAGGATACAAAATTAATATTCAAAATTAATATTCAGAAATCAGTTGTATTTCTATACACCAATAATAAACTATCAGAAGAAGAAATCAGGAAATCAATCCCTTTTACAATTGCTTCAAAAACAATAAAATATCTAGGAATCAATTTAACTAAAGAAGTAAAAGACCTGTACTCAGAACATTATGAGACACTGAAGAGAGAAATCAAAGAAGCTACAAATAAATGGAAATACATATCATGCTCATGGATAGGAAGAATTAATATAGTTAAGATGTCAATACTACCTAAGGCAATATATAGATTCAATGCAATTCCAATCAAACTACCAAGGACATTTTTCTCAGAAATAGAACCTAAAATTTATATGGAACCACAAAAGACCCCGAATAGCCACAACGATCCTGAGAAATAAGAACAAAGTGGGAGGCATCACACTACCTGACATCAAAACATACTACAAGCCTACAGTAATCAAAACAGTATGGTACTGGCATAAAAGCAGACACATAGACCAATGGAACAGAATAGAGAGTCCAGGAATAAACCCATCCATATACAGTCATTTAATCTATGACAATGGAAGCAAGAATTTACATAGGAGTAAAGATAGTCTATTTAATAAATGGTGCTGGGAAAATTGTACCAACACATGCAAAAAAATGAAAATGGACCACCTACTTACACCGTATACGAGAACAAACTCAAAATGGATTAATGACTAAAATGTAAGGCCTGAAACCATAAAACTCATAGCAGAAAACATAGGGAGTAAGTTTGCAGACATTACTGATATATCCCCTTGGGCAAGGGAAATAAAATAAAAAATGAACATATGGGTTTACATCAAACTTAAAAGTTTTTTCACAGCAAAGGAAATCATCAATAAAACAAAAAGGCAGCCTACTGAATGGGAGAAGATATTTGCCAATGATATATCTGATAAGGGGTTGATATCCAAAATTTATAAAACACTCATGAAACTCAACACCAAAAAAAACCCAACCCAATTAAAAAATGCGCAGAGGATATGAAGAGGCATTTCTCTAAAGAGGACATACAGATGGCCAACAGGCGTATGAAAAAATGTTCAACCTCACTAATCATCAGAGAAATGCAAATAAAAACCACAATGAGATACCACCTCACTCCAGTCAGAATAGCTATCATCAATAAATCAACAAACAACAAGTGCTGGTGGGGCTGTGGGTAAAAGGGAATCCTGGTGCACTGTTGGTGGGACTGCAAATTGGTGCAGCCATTATGGAAATCAGTATGGAGGTATCTCAAAACACTGGAAATGAAACTGCCGTATGACCCAGCAATTCCACTCTTGGGTATCTACTCAGAAGAATCCAAGACGCTAATTCAAAAAAATATATGCACCCCTATGTTTATTGCAGCGCTATTTACAATAGCCAAGACTTGGAAACAAGTGAAATGCCCATCGGTAGATGACTGGATTAAGAAACTGTGGTACATTTATACAATGGAGTATTACTCTGCTATAAAGAAGAATGAAATCGTATCATTTGCAACAATACGGATGGACCTAGAGACTATTATGTTAAGTGAAAGCAGTCAGAGAAAGACAAATACCATATGATCTCACTTATATGTGGAATTTGAAAAACTGAATGAATGAGCAAAGTAAACAGAAACAGTCTCATAGATATAGAAGAAAAACAGGGTTGCTAGCTGGGAGGGGTGTGGGGATGAGGGAGAAGGGGAAGGGATTAGACAGCATAAATGGGTAACTACACTATTGCCAAAGGGATATGAAAGACAGTTCGGGGAATGTAATAATGTGGTAAAAATTTTGTGGGGTGTCAGATAGTCACATGTCTTGTTAGGGAGACCACTTCATGGATGGAGTAGAGACTTGATCACTGCACTGTATACCTGAAACTGATGTTGTATAATATTGTATGCCAACTGTAATTGAATATATAGATAGTCAAGGGATGTGGATTATGTGGTGGAAGGGAGTCAAAGGAATTGTAATAGATATGTATGATATGGGGGGAAGGAGTGGGATGGAGAATTGGGGGAGAGGGGTTGTTACTTTGAGGGGTAAACAGTATAACTATTGCACTGTGTTGTACACCTGAAGCTAATTAAAAAATATGTGTATATCATAACAGAAATGAAGAATGCCCTTAATAGATTTATCAGCAGATTGGACACAGATGAGGAAAGAATCTCTGAGCTTGAAGATATCTCAGTAGAAACTAAAATTGAAATCAAAGAAAACAAAGATTGAAAAATACAGAACAGAATACGTACCCAAGGAGTGTGAGACAACTACAAATGGTGTAACACATGCATAGTGGAATTAATGAAGGAGAACAAAGAGACAAAGAAACAAAGAAATATCTGAAACAATTATGACTGAGAACTTTCCCAAATTAATGTCAGACACCAAAACACAGATCTGGGAAGCTCAGAGAACAAGCAGGATAGATGCCAAAACAATTACATCTAGCCATATCATTTTCACACTATAGAAAAATCAAAGATAAAGAAAAAAATCGTGAAAGGAGTCAGAGGAAAAATATAACTTACCTACAGAGGAACAGATGTTAAGACTCAGAAACCATGCAAAAAAGAAGAGAATAGATGGAAATATTTAATATTGAGAGAAGAAAAACACCAACTTAGAATTCTGTACCCTCCAAAATTATCCTTCAAAAGTGACAAGAAATTACAACTTCTCAGACAAATGGAAATTGAAGGAGTTTATTGCCCAATGACTTGCCTTGCATGAAATAGTAAACGAAATTTTTTTTAGAGAAAAGGAAAATAAAGGCCAGAGACTCAGATCTACATAAAGAAAGGCAGAGCATCAAAACATGAATAATTAAAGGTAAAATACAAAATTTTATTATTCTTAATTGATTTAACAGATGACAACCTGCTCAAAATAGCAACAATGTATTAAATTATGTATGCTTATATATGTGCATACACACACACACACACAGACACACTTGTGTACTTATAAATAAGTGAAATGAATGACAGCAATGATACAAGGGATGGAAAGGGAGGAATTAGGATTATTTTGCTAGTATAAGAAATATACTACAGGGCCGGCCGAGTGGCGCATTGGTTAAGCGCTGGTTTTGGGATGCCAGCGGCCCCGGTTCGGATCCCACATGAGGGCCAGTGACACTGCCCTCCAGAGCTAACAACAGCTCCACCTGGAGCTGGGCTGTGCGAGCCCCGGTGATGGTGTGGGCTGCAGCCCCTGCTGCAGTGGGCTGCCATAGGCTGCAGTGAGTGGCCCACAGCCAGCGTGAGCGGCTGGCAGCCAAGCGTGAGCTGCCAATAGCCGCGGTGAGCGACATCCAGAGGCCAGCGACCGATCTGCCTCATCCGGGAAGAGCACAATGATGATACCAACAGTGAAGCAACATCCTCCGCAACTAAACTGAAGAACAAGAAGACGGCAACTTGTCTGTTCCCCTTCCCCGATTCCCCAACGCTGTTCCCCTCCACCAATTCCCCAATAAAATCTTTAAAAAAAAAAAAAGAAAAGAAAAAGAAATATACTACACATGAAGTAATATAGTGTTATTTGAAAGTAGATTTGGTTTATTTGTAAAGGTTAATTACAAACCCTAGGGAAAGCACTAAAAACTTTTTTTAAGAAGTATAACTGATAAATTACTAAGAAAGGAGAAAAAATGGAATCACATAAAATGCTCAAGTAAAGCCACAATAGGTGGAAAAAGTGAAAGACAAATACAGGAACAAAGAATAAAGGCAACAAGTTGAAAATAGTAAAATATGATATAGGGAAATCATGGAATACATAAATGCCATCAATTCAACAAAAGTCAGGCAAGGAAACAAAGGAGGAGAGAAATAATTCATGATATACAAAAAAATGTAGAATATAATTGGAATGAATCTAATATCAATACAATAAATGGGAACATTTTTTAAAACCATCAATAAGAAGGCTGAGACTTTCAAATTCCATAAAAAAGTAAAATCTAAAGCCACCTGTATCCTATTTGCAAAAATTAATCTAAAAAATTATGTTAAAGAGGTTTAAAGAGATAGAAAATATATCATTCATAAGCAGACAAAACAAAATATGTAATAGTAATAATTATATCAGATAAAGTAGAATTTCAGGTGCAGACAAAATAAAATATGTAGTAGTAATAATTATTTCAGATAAAGTAGAATTGCAGGTGAAAATTTTTAATTTAGCAGATTTTGTACTAACAAACAGAATTTTCCAAGAGGGAAAATGGGCCGTGAGTACACCACCTGCATGTGGTAATGGTACCTGATGAGGTTCTCTGTGGACCCCATGAAAAAGCCATCATTTGAACTAATACCGTAATACAAACATTCCATAGTGTGCTCTTTCTGCTTTCTAGCCAGCATCATCCAGACTGTTCTTCCTCAAATAAAGCCAAGCATACTCCTATTTTAGGGCTTTTGCACCCACATTTTCCTGTCTGAGATTGTCTTACCACATATGTCCTATAATATATACTATAATTTCATTCAAATCTCTGCTCAAATATTAATACATCAGAGAAAGCCATTCCTGAATACACCATATCACATAGCAGCCTTCCCATCTCACTTGCCCTGCTTCTACTGTTTTTACGTCGTTATATATAATAACCTGACACCATGTGTTTATTTCTTTATCGGTCCATTTGTCTGTCTCACCTCACTAGTAGTGATGCCTCGTAAGTGAAGAAACTGCTCCTTTTGGTCACTGCCTTATCCCCAGCACCTAGAAGCATATATGAAAAAATGAAGAGACAAATGCAAAGGCATCAGCTATAGGATTCACCAAAGAACTGGGAAGAAAGATTCATGCAAAACAAAACAGAATGTGTTTGAAGCCAGTGGCTTGATAAAAACAAGACCTTTTCCTGATTTTATTGACTTTAACCAAGCCAATGAATAATTACAAACATTAAGCAAATTCATTAAAAATTTTAGAGAGAAGTAAACCAATCCAAATTTATGAGAGACTCAAAAATTCCTCCCTTGAGTAGGTTATAAAAATAGTTGATACAATAATAAAAGTGTGAATCGCTTTAAATTGGGTTTTAGGTAGAAGCTGGATGAGTTTTGCGATGTTTGATTTTATAGCCCAGTCTTCTTTGAGAAGACTGTTGGTAGAAAATACGAACTAAAAGTGTTTCTGTTTAGATCTCAGACAAAAATGAGGAGCATTTTGTTGGAAGCTTGAGCAAAGCTGATCCTTGTTATAAAGTGGCAAAGAACTGGGTTGAATTGTGTTCTAGAGTTTTGTGGAAAGTAGAACTTAGAACTTATAAATGAAGAATATTAATATTTAGGTGAGATTGTTAAGCAAAATGTTGAAGGTGCAGCCTGGTTTCTCATCGTTGCTTACAGTAAAATGTGAGAGGAGAGATAAATTGAAGAAAGAAGTGTTCAACACAAATGAACCAGAACTTGAAGATTTGGAATATTCTTAAGTTTTTGGTCTACCCATATTGCAAAAAATGAGATTGCATGTTCTGGAGAAAACATCCAGGGATGCGGATGGATGCAGTTTCTTAACGAGATAGGCATGTGACTCACGTATCCAATCTATTGTGTCAGCAGAATCCAGAATGAGAGATGTTGTTATGCAGGAAAGATCTATAGCAGACCATCTTGTCTGATGACTTGGACCTCTGTGATCGCATAAGAGACCAACATGGTTTTTAAGAATTTTATACCTGCAGAAATGCTGCTAGCTTAGACAAAAGGGAACAGACACAGAACAAAATGAAAGAAAGCTGTTGAACTTCCTGGACTCTACAAGGAAGAAAAGGGCCAATAGAGTGAATTTGGAATTACCCTTCAAGAAAAAGGAACAATGACCCAGAAAGTGGTTCAGAAGTAGGCAGGGCTGCCACAGTCACCATGGGCCCAGAAGGACAGACTCTGGTGTAGAGCCATCTCCTCCTTGGTTCAGAGGGTAGGACCACATCCTTGGTTTCAGATAACAGGCTGCACTGCCTAGAGCAAATGGGGCAGGGCTGCCGCCTGCCACCCCTTTGGGCCTGGAGAACAAAGCATTAAGCCAGAGGATTATTCTCAACCCTTAAAATCTAGTGGACTTTGCTCTACAAGGTTTCAAACTTGCCTGGGACCCATGACCCCTTTCTTCCTTCCAATTACTTCCTTTTGGAACGGGAATGATTATCCTACTGTCCCACCATTGTATTTTGGAAACAGGTAATTTTTTGTCTGGTTTCATAGGTTCACCGCTGGAGAGGAATTTTGCCTAAGGATAAATCATACCTGCAGTTTCACCCATACCTGACTTAGATGATATTTACGAGGTGTGATAAAAAAAAATACAGTGAATGCTGCTGCCACATGCCATCCAATGGAAATGTGATGTTAATTGTGTTTTTTGACCTTGATGGAATTGTGCGAGCTGAGATTGTACCCAGGAACACTACTGTAAACTCTGAATATTATAAGGGCTTATCAGAGCATTTAAAGAACCATGTGGATAGAAAACAGCCTGAGAAATGGGCAAACAGTTTCATCCTCTGTGTCACACATTGCTTCTGGTACGGCAATTTCTGTCAAATAAAAACATTATGGTTTTCACCGGATCTCAACTCACTGGATCTCAACTCACCGGTTTTCAACTCATTCACCGGATCTGGCACCATGCAGCTTCTGGCTCTTCCCCAAAGTTAAAATGACATGAAAGGTAAACATTTTGAATTGATTCAGGATGAGGCAGTCAGGACAGCTTAACTAAAGACACTCATGGAAGAGGACTTCCAGAACTGCTTCAGAAAGTGGCAAGAATGATGGGGGGTATTATAAGGGGGCGTATTTTGAGGGGGATTAATGGCAATGTGTCTTTTTTTTTTCTTTTTTTAGCTGAGCCATTCTGCCACCTGTTGGCAGCTCAGCTTGGGCTGGGCATTGAACTGCTGTTGCTCAGAGCTCAGATCGCACACTCTTGAGCGAGCTCTTAACCAACTGAGCTACTCGGCCGGCCCTAATTTTTTAAAATTTAAACATTCACTATATTTTTTGATCATATCTCATACATGAGATTTTGGATTTAGAGTTGATCCTGGAATGGGATAAGACTTTCAGTGCTTTGGGGATTGGGGTAAATGTATTTTGCATGTGAGGACATGAATTTTGAGGGGCCAAAGCACAGAGTGTTACTGGTTGAATTGTGCCTCCCAAAATTCATCAGTACTAGTCCTGACCTGCAGTACCTCAGAAAATGATCTTCGTTGAAGATAGGGTCCTTACAAATGCACAAAGTTAAAGTAAGGTCATTATGGTGGGCTCTAATCCAGTAAGACTGGTGTCTTCATTTGAAGGGCAAATTCGGATACAGATCTGTACAAAGGGAAGGCAGTATGAAAATACAGGAAGAACACTATGAACATGAACACGAACATCGACAAGCCAAGGAGAGGCTGGCACAGATCCTTCCCTCACAGGCCTTAGAAGGAACCAACATATCCAACACCCTGACTTTGGACTTCTGGACTCCAGAACTGAGACAATAATTTTCTATTCAAGCCATTCAGTTTGTGATATTTTGTTGCAGCAGCCCTAGCAAACTAATACAATAGGAATGTAAAAGATTTGCTCACCAGTAGCCGCGGTGAGCGACATCCAGAGGCCAGCGACCGATCTGCCTCATCCGGGAAGAGCGCAATGACGATACCAACAGTGAAGCAACATCCTCTGCAACTAAACTGAAGAACAAAAAGACAGCAACTTGTCTGTTCCCCTTCCCCGATTCCCCAACGATGTTCCCCTCCACCAATTCCCCAATAAAATCTTTAAAAAAAAAAAGATTTGCTCATATTAATTATATGCTAAAGAATAGATGCCCCCTGGAGAATGCACAAAGGGTTTGTATTTATCATATGTAAATAATGTCTACACTTTAGTAAGCAAAAGGAACATGAATGGATAAAAAATGAACAAAGACTAAAGTAACAATTCATAAAAGCAGCCATATTCATATGAAACAATGTTTTATCTCACTGGAAAACAGGGAAATACATATTAAAACAATATACTTTATCCCTCAGATTCATAAAAACTAAAACAACTATTGTGGGGATGGTATGGGAGGGTAAACACCAGAAATTAACAAAATTATTCATAGCAGTATACATTGGTGCAATCTCTTTTGGAATAGTATATTTAAACAAATATGGGATTTATATATTATTTAGTCACAGAGGTCCAATTCTGGAAACTGCTTCACAAGAATATCTGCCTATAGAGAGACACACACACACTCACACACACACACCTATGTAAATACCATGTGACTATATATATGTCTATATCCTACATATGTCTATATCTATATGCGTCTATATCTATATAGCTATAGGCCTACTATAAAAACATCTACATATATAAAAATATTCATTACAGAATTTATTATATTAGTAAAATAGTAATAATAACTTAAATGTTAACCAGTCAGGAAATGGTTAAATAAAGTTACCTCCACAGAATTCATACAGTAGTTAAATAAAATCTATATGCTCTAAAACATAGACTGCTAAGTCAATATTAAGAATGAAATGAATATTAAGAAGTATATATATCATGATTCTATTCAGGCATAAATTTCTATCTCTTTCTATATAAATTATGTATTTGTAAATGCACAAAGTCTAAAGGGTGCTAATTAAACTTTTAAAAGTAGTTAAGGGTCTCTGGGGTGAGACTGGAGAGGATTTTGGTAAAGAAGAATCCCCAGTTTTTACTCCAACTCCTATGATTATATTATATTCATGTTATTATTGTATATTCACTTTTTTTGTTGTTTTTTAAAGATTTTATTGGGGAATTGGGGGAGGGAAACAGCGTTAGGGAACCAGAGAAAGGGAACAGACAAGTTGCCATCCTTTTGCTCTTCAGTCTAGTTGTGGAGGATGTTGTTTCACTGGCCCATGTTGGTATCATCATTGCGCTCTTCCTGGATGAGGCAGATCAGTCGCCGGCCTCTGGACAGGGGCTCACGACAGCTCTTGGCAGCTCACACTGCTGCCGGCCGCTCACGCTGGCTGCCAGTCACTCACTGTAGCCTATGGCAGCCCACTGAAGCAGGGGCTGCAGCTATGCTATCCTGGGGACTCACAGCAGCCCAGCTCCAGGTGGAGCTGTTGTTCACCATCTTAGCTATAGAGGGCAGTGTCACTGGCCCTCATATGTGGGATTCAAACCGGTGCCCTGCTGCTGAGAGCTGGTGTCCCAAGCCAGCTCTTAACCAATGCGCCACTCAGCCAGCCCTATATTCACTTTTTAAAGTTTATAAAAAACATTCTATTTTTGTACTGTCTTCCTACTATTATGTCCCTGCACCCAGAACAGTATATGACAAATGATAGACACCCATTAAGTATTTCGGATTCAATAAATAGGAGGAAGAAGGTAGGAGATAAGCATAACTCTCAAGAGAGAAAATTATTTAAAATGAATGTTAGAGGTAAAAAAATGAAAAATAAAAAGACTAAGTTAGGAAAAGGCAAAACAGAGGTGAACATGTATCTTGCAAATCTGTTGGTGAGGGAAGAGGGATACAAATCAAAAACATCAGGTTGGGAATAAATCCTGCTTTTCTATCCATAAAATGGATGTGGAGCCAAGCAACGTGAGAGATAATAATTATGGAATTGTTTACAGCTTGATTTAAGAACATTGATATTCTTTCCATGTAATTTAAATTTATTAAAATTCTGTTTTCTGGCCAATTGATTCATGTACAAAGATTTTCTTTCTCTAATGGTATGTTTTTCTTCAAATAAGAAACATTTTGTTATGCAAATGACTGGAACAGAAAAACATGTATATGGAACCTAGACATTCTACATAGCAATTGGTAAAAATAAAATCATCTATAATAAAGCAGCTTTAAAAGGAAAACTGAACTCCAACTTAAATTTCTACTTGCATTGTGGTTGGACTTGAAGACAATATATTTCTTAAACTTAATGAGTGAACACTTTCCGTTCTTTTCTGACTCGTTTTAAATTAGGCAAGTTAATCAAATCTTTGATGAGTTGTATGTGGTATAATAATCAAGCTAATATCCACACCAGTTTAGTTAGTATATTAAAAAAATTTTTGTAAGATTTAATATTCTCTCCCTTTAAGAAACATTGGACATTCTAAAACTGATATTTGAGTGTTTTTTTTTACTTATTGTTTTACAAAGTATTTTAATAGAAACTTTACTATGCAACCTAAATGATAACCTTACCAATCTTATCAACATTTTTTAAATGAATAAGGCAACAGGATAAATGATAAAATAACACCTATTTATACCACTTAATGAGAACTTTAACTATATCTATTAGATTTCTTATAAAGACTCTTAAGAAAAAAATGGTCCAACTTATTAAAATTTTCTGGTCTGAAAAATTGTTTTAACTAAGTAAAATTTATCTTGGGATTTCTAACCTTTAATTCTATCTTCTTTTTCTCTTTTTCAGTGCAAAATGGAAGATTTCAATTCACTTTATAGTCAAACAGCTGCTTCATCTTCAAGTAAGTTCAGTTTTCCTAATCTTATTTATAAAATCAAGTGTCTTCAATTTACAGTGCCCAGTCTCTTCCTAAACATCAAAAAGTATAAATATCCCTCATATTCATAGGACATATAGAAACAGATGCTACATGATTAAACTCTTCCAATTTAAGTCCATTTAGAACATTTCAACGGATTTTACCACTGATTTGATATAGTGTGATGTTTTCTGCATCTTGAAATAAATTTCTTTACTTCACATCCCCCCAGGCAATACTTATACCTTATGTATCAAATTAATGGATTATTATTTTCCCAATGTTATATGTGACATAGAATCTAAATTCCAAATGTTCATCTTCTCATATAGCATAAGTTAATCTAATATTGCTCATGAATTATAACCCACAACCCTCTATCACTGAGAGTTCATTGCAGGGAATAGATACCATTCAAGATATTTAAGCAAGAAGGGGTTTAATATAAAAAACTATAATATCACTGAGAAAACTAAAGAAGTTGGCTCTAAGCTAGTCTCCAAGAATGACTTCCATAGTAATAAAAATAATAATTAAAAAACAATTATATTAATGATAACATCAGAAAGAATAAAAGACATAGGAATAAATTCAACAAAAAAAGTGCAAGACTTAAAGTAGAATTTAAATTTGGCCAAGAAATCCCTGAATTGGACTGAATTTCTTGAAAAAAATCTAGATTGAGTTCCTTGCAATAAGGCAGACCAGGGCTTAATTATAAAATACCATACAAAATTCCATTTTGAGACATTTGATCTTGCAGGTCATTGGAACGGTGCAATTACATGAGTCTAGATACTCTGAATTTCTAAGGGAACAAAAACTGTGCCTTCATATTCAGAACACACTAACTTAATTGAATTCAACCCACTGACTTAAAAAAATATTTTAAAAATCTAGTGAATAATTAATTTGACACAATTTTTCACTTTCCAATGAGTTGGGTATTTTTCCTGCAGGAAATATGGCATATACTTATAAAATATAGATGTTGGTAGGTTTTTCTTTGAAAGATGGACTTTATTCATTGTTTCTCATTTCTTTTAGCCCCCATTTAATTGCTTTTAAGCCCATAGGATGTTATAATATAGGTAATAGTTCAACAAAAATGTTTTTCTTATGGAAATCATAATGCAAGAGCAAAATAAAAAGTAATATATTAGATCCCAGCCTTAAATTCATTTAACAGCATGAGTCAACTACATAGTTTTAGCATCTAAAAATTTTGTAGCACATTCAAGTCTTTCTCTCCAATTATTCTGAGAATACATTATAGAGAAAGCCACTAAAATAAAACCTATTCCGTGAACCTAGTTAATCATGAAAACTGACATACTATGGTACACTTAGTGTATCCAAAATGAGTTAGACCATGGAGTATAGAGGTAGAAGTTAACAAGGAGAAGCAGAGGGCTGTAATAGCTGATATTACAATATATCAAGGGAAATCATTTGAAAATGATTCATAAAGCTTTCAAAATAGACAAATGGTCCCTTATATGCCATTACCCATAAGAGCAACTATTTCCACTTCTCACAGCTTGGGGGTACAAGAAGGAGCTGATAGAGGCAGTCAGCAATTACTTGTTTGATTCTGTTGTACCTGCATCATTAAATCAATAAAAAAGAAACCCAAGGTAGTTGTAGCTATAAACCAATTTTTCTGCTTCATTTTAAACATGTTATTGGCTAAGGTGTCAGTACTGAATTACACTGCAGCTAGATTTTCACTGCTTTTAGCAGATTCTTGAATTGAAATTCTGCATCTAACAGCTCTACAATTAGATTTCTTAATTTACTCACGTATTCTGAAATGTTAGGATTTGTTAGGAATCTGTTTCCCTATTCTGGGGATTTCTTCAGACGTCACATTTTGCATCTGAGGAAGTGCTACTTGAAGGTAAAGAAAGTTAAACAGAGAACTGGAATTTATAGGTGATTTATATCCAGGACATAATTATCTGGCTATGAGAGAAGTATTTTCTATAGTGCTTATTTTATATTTACCATATTCCTTTGCATCTTTAAATATTCTTTGAATTATCATATTATGTCTTTCAAAGTCTGTGGTTAGGGACTATGGGCTTAACTTTCCTTTGTTCCACTGGAGCACCAAACATCAAATGCAGTCATAGAAGTCATAGAACACTGCAGCTGGATAGGATCATCTCATCCAACACCCTCACATCAGAGATGAGCAAACTGCGATCCAGAAGTCTGGATGACTTTCTCAAGGTCAGAGTGTTAATTAATTACAATTTAGAGTGAACCCCCAGATTTCTAGTATTCTCTCTACTGTGTGGCATAGCCTGTGAGACAAGGGCGTCACCCCACATATTCAGTGACAATGGCCCTTTTGTGAAGAAGGCTCTCTCTTGTAGGGCACATACTGATCATGGTGATGCTGTCACTGTCTTGTTGCTCCTTTTGTTAAATCATTGTTATTAATTCTCTGCAAGAAGAGCTTGAAACTCAGCCTCATTTTTGGTAGAGGTCATAGATTATTGATAAGCCAAACATACTCATTTTTTTTTTTTTTTTTTTAGCTGAGCCATCCTTCCACCTCTTGGCAGCTCAGCGGCAGCTCAGCTCTGGCCGGGAATCGAACCAGTGACCCTGTTGCTCAGAGCTTGCATTCTTGAGCTCTTAACCAACTGAGTCACTCGGCCAGCCCTAAACATACTCTTTACTTACTCCTAAAATTTACAGTCAGGGACTAAAGCAGAAAATTGCCTACAGTAGCATTATTCTCTCAATGAAACAATTTGCAAGAACCAATCACAAAAATCTAGAAAGAGAAGTCAATCTCAGCCAGAGTTTTAGAATGTGGGAAGAAAGGTCTGTTTTGGCTGCAATTTGCATACCTCTTACCAACCTGAATTACCTGATCACCTGGTATATAAAACAATCTTATGCCTTTTCAAAAGCATTGAATAAAATTGAATTTAACAAGGCCTGCCGTATCCTATACAATCTAGCCCTGCCTACCTCTCAACTTCGTTTCTCTTAATATCTTCTTCCTCACTGATTTCCAGACCAAGTGGATTTTTTCCCCATAAAGATATTAGGCTTGTTCTTTTTTTTTTTTTTGGAGGGCAGTGTCACTGGCCCTCATATGTGGGACCGAACCGGGGCCGCTGGGTTCCCAAGCCAGTGCTTAACCACTGCACCACTCGGCCAGCCCTTCAGGCTTGTTCTTATATTAGAGCATCTGCATTAGCCATTTCCTTTGGTCTGGAACACTCCAACTCTAGTTCTTCTTGTGGTTGGCTCATTCTTGTCATTGAGATGTCAGCTTAACTCTTACCTACTCTTTGAGATGTTCCCTAGAAATAGCAAGTAAAAAATTTATGCAGCCATTTTCTATTATATCACTGAATTTTATTTTCCTACAAGTATATATCCTTTTAATATCATTTTATTCATTTCTTATTTGTCTCCTTCATGGATTGTAAGCTTCACAAGAACTGAGACCTTGTCCACTGTGTTCACTGATATGTCCTCAGCTACAAGAATAGTGCTCAGCACATGGTAGTGGCTCCATATATATGAACTAAATGAACAGGTTCTTGAAATTTCCTTCAATACCAACCTCATATTCAACCTTTCACTAAGTCGTATTGATATTGATTTGTAAGTGTATTTTGGATTTTTTTTTTTTGAGGGCACTGTCACTGGCCCTCATATGGTGGGACCCGAAACAGGGCCTCTGGCTTCCCAAGCCAGCACTTAACCACCATGCCACTCGGCCAGCCCTTGTAAGTGTATTTTGAATTTATAATTTATCTATTTCCCTCCATCTTTTGTGTCACTTTGCCAAACTAAATTATCATTTATTTCTTAACTGAGATAACTAAGAGTCCTATCTGAATTTCTGGTATCATCTTTTGTCCCTCTTGAGTCTATTAACCACCTTGCTAATAGGATAATCCTTTCAAAACTATAATCGGATTATGTTACACCCCCTACTTGGTACTGTTCAGTGGTTTCCTATTGTCTTAGGCAAAGATCAAAATTGTTAATGAGCTTTAACACCTATTCTTCTCAAACTATTCCAAAAATTCAAGAGGAGGAAAGGCTCCCAAGCTCATTTTAGGAGGCCACCAATACCCTGATTCCAAAACCAGACAAAGACATTATAAAAAAAGAAAACTATAGACCAATATCCGTAACGAACATAGATGCAAAAATCCTCAACAAAATATTAGCAAACCAAATTTAGCAATATATTAGAAGATCACATACCACGATCATTCCTGGTATGCAAGGTTGATTCAATATCCACAAATCAATTAATGTGATACACCACATAAACAAAATGAAAAATAAAAATCAATAGATGCAGAAAAAGTGTTTGGCTAAATCCAG
Organism: Aselliscus stoliczkanus; assembly: GCA_033961575.1. Lineage (NCBI taxonomy): Eukaryota > Metazoa > Chordata > Mammalia > Chiroptera > Hipposideridae > Aselliscus > Aselliscus stoliczkanus. The sequence goes on from CM066733.1 coordinate 38,595,142, forward strand.
CATCCATTATAATAAAAATTCTCAGCAAAGTGGGAATATAAAGAACATATCTCAACATAATAAAGGCCATATATGAAAAATCCATGGCTAATATCATACTCAATAGGAAAAAGCTAAAGCACTCTCCTTAAGATCAGGAACAAAACAGCGATGCCCACTTTCACCACTTTTACTCAACATAGTACTAGAAGTCCTAGCCACAGCAATGAGACAAGAAAAAGAAATAAAAGGCATCCAGATGGAAAGGAGGAAGTAAAATTATCATTATTTGCAGATGACATGAGAGAGAACCCTAAGGATTCCACCAAAAACTATTAAAACTGATAAATGAATTTAGTAAAGTAGTAGAATACAAAACTAATATTCAGAAATTGGTTACATTTTTATACACCAAATAATGAACTATCAGAAAAATAAACTAAGAAAAAAATCCTATTTACAATTGCATCAAAAAAAAATACTTAGGAATAAATTTAACTACAGACATCAAAGACCTACACTCAGAATATTATAATACATTAAAGAGAGAAATTAGAGAAGATACAAAAATATGGAAACATATACCATGCTTTCATGGATAGGAAGAATTCATATAAAGTGTCCACAGTACCCAAAGCAATCTATAGAATCAATGCAATCCCTATCAAAATACCAATGGCATTTTTCACAGCACTAGAACAAATAATTCTAAAATTTATATGGAACCATAAAAGACCCCAAATAGCCACAGCAATCCTAAGAAAGAACAAAGCTGGAGGTATCATGCTACCTGATATCAAACTATACTATAAATCCATATTAATCAAAACAGTATAGTATTGACATAGAAACAGACACATAGATCAATGGAACAGAATACAGAGCTCAGAAATAAATCCATGCCTGTATGGTCATTTAATTTATGACAAAGCGAGAATTTACATTGGGGTAAAGACAGTCTATTAAAAAAATGGAGCTGGGAAAACTGGACATATACATGCCAAAAAATTAAACTGGACCACCTTCTTATACCATATACAAGAAAAAACTCAAAATGGATTAAAGACTCAAATGTAAGACCTGAAACCACAAAACTCTTAGGAGAAACTATAGGAAGTGAATTTTCAGACACTACCCATAGTAATATTTTTGCTGATATATCTCCACAAGCAAGGGGAACAAAAGAAACAAATAAACAAATAGGACTACATCAAACTAAAACGTTTTTTGCACGGCAAAGGAAATAATCAACAAAACGATGGAGAGAAGATATTTGCCAATGATACATCTGATAAGGGGTTAACATCCAAATTTATTTTTTTTTAAAAATTCATACAACTCAACACCCCAAAAACAATCCAATTAAATGGTCAGAAGACCTGAATAGGCATTTCTCCAAAGAGGACATGCAGATGGCCAACAGACATATGAAAAGATGCTCAACAGCTCTAATCATCAGAGAAATGCAAATAAAAAACACAATGAACTATCACCTCACACCTGTCAAAACGGTCATCATCAAAAAAATCAACAAACAGCAAGTGCTGGTGAGGATGTGGAGAAAAGGGAACCCTTGTGCTCTATTGGTGAGATTGCAAATTGGTGCAGCCACTAGGGAAAACAGTATGGAGTTTCCTCAAAAAATTAAAAATAGAACTACCTGATGAGCCAGAAATTATACTTCTGGGTATTTATCCGAAGAAATCCAAAACACTAATTCGAAAAGATATACACACCCTTATGTTTATTGCAGCGCTATTCACGATAGCCAAGATAGGGAAGCAACCGAAATGCCCATCAATGGATGATTAGATAAAGAAATTGTGGTACATTTATACAATGGAGTATTACTCTGCCATAAAAAAGAATGAAATATTACCATTTGCAACAAGACGGATGAATCTACAGGATATTATGCTAAGTAAAATAAGTCAGACTGAGAAAGACAAACACCAAATGAGTTCACTTATATGTGGAATCTAAAGAACAGAATAAATGAACAAAGAAAAAAAAATAGATGCATAGATACAGAGAACAAACTGATAATTGTTAGAAGGGAAGGAGGTTGCGGGGGTGAGATAGGTGAAGCCATTAAGAAGTACAAATTGGCAGTTAGAAAATAGTCACAGGGATATGAAATACAGTATAGGAAATATAGTCAATAATATTGTGAAAATTATGTATAGTGTCAAAAGATTGCTAGACCTATCAAGGGGATCACTTCATAAATTATGTAAAAGAACTAACCACTACACTGTACACCTGAAACTAATATAAAATAATATTTAATGACAACTGTAATTTAAAAATATAGCCATGAAATATAAAGTACAATATAGGGAATATAGTCAATGGTACTGTAATAACTATGTAGTGTCAGCTGGGTAGAATTGTTGGGGTTATCACTTTGTGAAGGGTGTAAATGTCTAATCACTATGTTGTTTTATACACCTGAAGTTAATAACAAAAATTTTTTAAGACTTATTTATTAATGAAAGTAAAAAATATTGTTAATAAGCTACAAGGCCACGGGCTGTCTTATTCCTGTATACTTCTACAGTATCATCTCACTATCTTCTCCTTCATACTCTCACTGAAATGAAAACCACTATGGCTTTCATTTAATTACTCCTTCTATTCTTTTTTCTGCTTACCACAGAGGCTTTGTGCATGCCATTCCTACTCTTCTTCACATACTTATGTTTCAGATTTCAATCACATGTTAAATATTTTAGGAGTCTTGTTGACCTACAGTCAAAATCAGGTTCTCAATCCTGGGTTATCAAAAGGAAAACTTTTGAACAAAGAAAAATGTAAAGAAAAAAAAAGAGAGAGATAAACCAAATGAGATGCCTGGATCCATCCCAGGCTTCTTGGATCAGAATATTAAAACTGAAAGCAACAAAAAGAACAAGACAAAGAAACAAAACTCAGACAATAAACACAGACAATAGTTTAGAGGTTACCAGAGGGTAAGAGGGGAGGGGGAGTGGTAGATGATGGTAAACAGAATCAAATATATGATGATGGAGAGAGAACTAACTCTGGGTGGTAAACACACAATGTGATATACAGATATTGTACACCTGAAACCTGTGTAACTTTCCTAACCATTGTCACCCCAATAATCCTTCATTTAAAAAAAAAAAGAATATTATGGAGAGCGTTCCAGTCATTCATATTTTCTAAACAACCTCTCTATTTGTTTCTGATCTTAGATTATGAAACTCTAACTCTATAGGATCTTCAACTATTACTCAAAATACTCTGAGGATTGAGACTGCTTCCCAAGGCTGAGCATCCCCCTTTGGAGCGCTCCAATTGATCATTAGAAAGTTTAATTTCAGTGATTGAGCAGACTATTTTCCCTCTCGTCTTCCAAGAGATGCTCATTCTACACCTGACACATATAACAAATTAGAATTTAATGAAGCTCAGAAATGCTTTTTTTATTGACAAGTCATTTCACACTTTTGACTCAAAGTAAGCTTTCTTTTCAACTACTACCGAAAGCCTTTTTTCTCCCCTAATAGTGGTGCAAATTAATGCCTCCCCACCTAATGCACATGGACAGTTTTCATTGTGTATGTTTTACTTGAATGTACTGTTCTTCAGTCTACCCACCATATCTGAATTATTCCATTTGTCTTGTTGTCCAGAATGACAAAATCGTTGGGGTCCTGACTGCTACCTTTGTTTTATTCCATCTACTAATGAATAACTGCCTTCATAAAGCCATTACTGAAAACATTCAACGGGATCTAGATCACAGACCTTTTTTATGCCACTGAAGACGTTTCAATATATTAAATTCTTTCAATACCATCACCCAGTTACAAATTCACCTAAATTACAATAAAATCGGTTCCAATATGTTCTATTTAATTAATTTTAGAAAATATTAAGAACTTTACCAAATTTTTTGATCAATGCCCAGTATCTTAGTCTGCTATAACCTAAATACCACAAACATGGTGGCTTATAAACAACAGGAATTGAATTCTCACAGACCTGGAGGCTGGGAAGTCCAAGACCAGGGCATTGGCAGATTCTGTGTCTGGTGAGAGCCCCCTTCCAAATTGCAGATTCCCAACTTTTCCCTCTGTCCTCACATGGTGGAAGAAGCAAGGGTGCTCATTCAGGCCTCTTTTATAAGAGCATTAATCTTATTCATGAGGGATCTGCCCTCATGACCTAATCACCTTCCAAAAGCCCCACCCCCTAACACTGCAGCATTGGGCATTAGGATGTCAATATATGAATTTTGGGGTACACAAACATTTAGCCTATATCACCCAGTATATTTTAATCTACCTAGGTTTTTAAAAAAATAATCACAATAGCAGCCATAAAAATAGCTTATATTTTTTGAGCTATTATCATATATCAGGCAGTGCTCCAGTGGTTTTAAATCTATCAAATCATGTACTAAGAGCTCAACAGATGAACGTGAACCTAGGGCCACTGTTGTTATCCTTGCAATTGTTGTCTCTATTATTATTGTCCTTAGCATTTCTATAACCCGCCAATCCCATAACCTTGTCAGAAAAAATTGTAGTTACTCTGACATAACTTGTTTTAATGAGGCCATACTGGTTTTAATGATCACTGCTTCCTTTCCCAATTGTTCACATATCAACCTTTTAATAATGTATTTGAAATTTTAGCCTGGAATAAAGGCCAACTTTTCTGGTTTACAGAGGGTCCATATTAGAACTATTTTTTCCTGCCTTTTTGTTTCTGCATAGTATCTCTGAGTTACATAAGCATTATGAATTGGAGAAATGTACAATTCCTGGAATTCTGGGCTCAAATTATTAAAGTTTATCTATTTATTCAAAAGGCAGAAATAGTTAATACTTCAATGCCATATAGATCATCAAAGTGCTAAATAATTTCCTTAAATAATTCATTTTTTATATTCTGAGGATGATTCTTTCACTTTCTATATAAGCACATATGGTTACCATAGGGTTTTTAACCATTAAGTTAAAATTATCTTGATTATAGCACAAGATAGCATTTAGATATATACTCAGTCTATAAGAGATTATATGTGATAACTCATGTATAATATTAGGGAGAAACCTCCATTCCTCTGGTTTCATTTTTCCTTGCAGACTGACACTGACCCTATAACACCCAGAACTCTTTCCTCATCCCATCTTTATTCCACTCCATATAGAAGGAGTGAAGTATCTGTCACTAATTGGCAAGGATCTGACAGGCATTGATCCATGGTGCTTTAATTAGCAAACTCATCTATTAAACATCTGGAAGCACTGAGGATTAATTTTCTTTTTCTTCCTCTTTGTCCATTCAAGGCAGTTATCCCAGATCAGTATATCTGCTTAGCAGACCCAGAGTTTCCCTTGGGTGAGTTTTACCAAGTCCTTTGGTCTGTAAACTAAAGCCATATTCTTTGATTATCTTTACTGGTATTAAAGCCAATATTTAATCTCTTCTGTGTCTTATTTCTCAATTGGTTCTAAATTCAAGATGGCATAAAGGTGGGACTTATTGGTTTCCCCATACCTCAGCACCTTCACGTCCCGCCTCGCCTCTTATTCATTTGATGAGATTTCCAGACACCTGCCATCCTGCAGCTATGCCCCCAGAGGAACCCACTTTACTACATTACTCTGTGAGCAACTGGCAATGAATTTCCCAAATGGCTGTTCTGGGCTTTGTGTGAAACATCTAGTATCCAATTCTCACACTGGCAATCCTCAGAAATGAACGTGTCAGAATGGGTTCACATAATTTATCGTATCCAAATCATAATAGAAGTAGACACCAATAGATGGTCTTGTTTACAAATAGGAATTACGTGTACTATGTTCTCTCTCCCCAACACACATATATACACATAAACAGAATGAACTACTTGAATATTGCACTGCCTAATACAATGGACAGTGGGCAAGGACTACTGTTATGAACTGGAAAAACAAAACAAAACTATATATCCCTAATAGTTATTGATTGGGAGAAAACATGAAGGGAACTTCTGGGAACCAGATAATAATCTATTTTAATCTGGGTTGTAGTTACATTAGTATTGATCACTTAGTGAAATTTCACCAAGATGTGCAACTTATGATTTATTCACTCTTCATTATGTATGTCATACGAGGTATGACAATTAAGTTCATGAACTCATCCTAGAAAAAGTGCTACATACCTCATTGCTGAATATCACTATGGTCACCTTCAAAGTACTCCCCTCGGAAGCTATGCAACAAAGCCAGTGCCTAGTCAACCCTTCAAAACAATTTGGGAACTCTTTCTGGAATGGCCACCAGAGCTGTCTTCGTATTACCCTTGATGTCCTGAATGTCATCAAAATGTCTTCCTTTTAATATTTCCTTTACCTTTGCATAAAGAAAGAAGCCATTGGGGGCCAGATAAGGGAGTAATAAGGATGTTCCAATACAGTTATTTAATGACTGGCTAAAAACTCCCTCACTGACAGTGCCGTATGAGCTGGTACATTGTCGTGATGCAAGAGCCCTGAATTGTTGGTGAAAAGTTCAGGCCATCTAAACTTTTTCAAGCAGCCTTTTCAGCATTTTCAAACAGTAAACTTGGTTAACTGTTTGTCCAGTTGGTATAAATTCATAATGAATAATCCCTCTAATATCAAAAAAGGTTAGCAATGTTGTTGCAACAAGTTCGTGAACTTAATGGTATGATCTTTGTACAACAAAGAAGCTTCCTTTAAAAAGCCAATCAGAACAAATTAAACAATGAGACCTCAAATAGTCTATTAAATTTGAAATTTAAATGTACCTCAGAAAATCTTGATTTAAGAAAAGAATGGAGCTTCTATTTTTATTGGATTTATTTATATTCTTCACTGGAATGGAATAAAATTGAGAAGCCCTATATTCTTGCAGCATCTACATCTGATAAACATTAAAAATAACCTTAAATGGTGGCAAATTACTTGATGTTTTCTAAAAATATTTGTCCAAAATGGTAGTCTGCATGGAAACAAAAAGAATTATACCTGCAACAATACTTCTGTTAAAATATTTAGGGGTCGGCTGAGTGGCGCGTTAGTTAGTAGTTGGCTTGGGATGCCAGCTTTGAGCAGCAGGGCGCCAGTTCAGATCCCACATGAGGGCCAGTGACACTGCTCTCTACAGCTAAGATGATGAACAACAGATTGACCTAGAGCTGGGCTGCCGTGAGTTGCCCGTGACAGCGTAGACTGCAGTGAGGTTGCAGTGGGGCTGGCCGGCAGCTGGCATGCACTTTCGTGAGCTGCTGTGAATCGCTGTGAATAGCAGTCCAATGGCCGGCGAGCAACTGCCTCACCCAGGATGAGTGCAATGATAATACCAACATGGGCCAGTGAAGCAATGTCCTCCAGTGGAGAACAACAGGACAGCAACTTGTCTGTTCCCCTTCCCCGATTCTCCAACAAAAATGAATAAATAAATAGAAAAAATACTTATATATTTCATTATGAAAAAATCATAACTGACTATATTTTTGATATAGTAGAATTTGCTCTGAGCTTTTTAGGGATTTCTTAGCCATGAAAATGCAACTTTAATAAGACTAGATAGAGGAAATGTTATGAGAAAAAGGAAAGAATAAAGCCATCACAACAACAACAACAACAACAACAACAAAATATTCTTCAGAAGAACTCCAGTAACCTGATAAGAGAAATATGGCTAAGAAAGGTTAAAATTGCAAATATGTACAAAAATAATTATTCTACTAATGTAATTTTTGAACAATCAATGTAAAAAAGGTTTGTTTTAAAATATACAGATATATATTGTCCTTATTTTTCAAAATAATTTTTGAAAAAAATAGTTTTGTTGAGATATATTATGTTCATTGCAGCATTATTCATGGTGGCTAAGACATGGAAACAACAAAAAGTGTCCTTTGATAGTTGAATGGATAAAGGAAATGTGGCCTACATACGAGGTATAATCACAAAATATGATGAATGTTTAAATTTTTAAAATTTATTACAATGAAAGACACATTGCAATTAATCCCCCTCAAAATACTCCCCATCGCTTTGAACTTATCTCATTGTTCTTGCCACTTTCTGAAGCAATTCTAGAAATCCTTTTTCTTGAGTGTCTTTAGTTGCACTGTCATGGCTGCCTCGATGTCCTGAATTGATTCAAAATGTTTACCTTTCATGGTCATTCTGACTTTGGGGAAAAGCCAGAAGTCCCACGGTACCATATCCGGTGAATAAGGTGGATGAGGACACACCGCAATGTTTTTATTTGACAGAAATTGCTATACCAGAAATGATGTGTGACTCAGAGCCTTTCCACTGTGATGACAAAATACAGTGAATGCTGCTGTGGAGTGACATCGAACAGAAAGGCAGGCATCTTCAATACGGGAAGTGGCGCATCGAACCTTAGTAACTGTGACAAGTTTCAACTTGCTCGGGGTACAGGCAGTTGGATATGAGCTACAGTTAAGAGAAGGTGTGTTTTAAAGTGTGCAGTAAATCATCTTCCCTCAGGACAATGCTCCGTGTCACACATCACTTCTGGTATGGCAATTTTTGTCAAATAAAAATATTACGGTGTGTCCTCATCCACCTTATTCGCGAGATCTGGCACCGTGCAACTTCTGGCTCTTCCCCAAAGTCAAAATGATTTAGGACATCAAGGCACCCATGACAGCACAACTAAACACTCACAAAAGAGGACTTTCAGAACTGCTTCGGCAAGTGGCAAGAACAATGGGACAAGTGTGTATGAAGCAAGGGGGAATATTTTGGGTGGGATTAACAGCAATATATGCTTTACTGTAATAAATTTTTCTTTTATTTAAACATTCATCATATTGTTTTATCACACCTCACGTACAATGGAATATTACTTGGTCATAAGAAAAGATGAAATACTGCCATTTGCGATAACGTGGATGGATCTTGAGATTATCATGCTAAGTAAAATAAACCACAGGAAAAAAATCAAGAACTGTATGATTTCACTCCTTTGTAGTATATAAAACCAAAAGCAACAAATGAACAAGACAAAGAAAGAAACCAAAACTCATAGGCACAGACAATAGATGAGTGATTACCAGAGGGTACAGGGGTAGTGGTTAGAAGAGGTAAAAGGAGGTCAAATATATGGTGATAGAAGGAGAACTGATTCTGGGTGGCGAACACAAAATGGGATATATAGATGATGTATTATAGAAACATATACTTAAAACCTATATAATTTTACTAGCCAATGTCACCCCAATATACTGAATTTAAAAATAAATTTAAAAAGTTTTGAATAGGAGTATATCATAGGTCCACCAATACATTAAAAGTAATTTGTAAATACTCAAAAAATGTAATACTAAGCATGATGGTTAATTTTGTGTGTCAGCTTAGCTAGGTCACAGTGCCCAGGTATCTGACAACCCTGAAATCTATAGCAACATGCAGGAAAGGAGGTGGCCTGTCAGGGGAGCTTCCAAGGCCTCAGGTCCTCAGGGCTGGGCTCTGGTGTCTTGGTTGCTCACAAAAGGGAAATAGGAGATGTCAAACCACTGTCAAAATCCTGATTGTTAGAATCTTATATATTTCATTTAATCCTGTATTTCCTACCTTTTAATTTATTGGTATATCATTTTAATCCTACATGGTTCAGATCTATAACCTAAAGAACAGAATAAAGAAATGAACTTTGTTCTGTTTAATCATGCAGACATTTCTCAAAGCAAATTTCCAAAGCATCATTCCTTTCTCAGTCCATTCCCTCCACACTCCCATGAGATTAAAATCATGGTCCCTATTGGTGACTCATTTTTTGAATGGAAGCAGAAGGTTATGCAGTAATGTGCCATTTTAATTTATTTTTTAAGCATAACAGATGAACAGAAAATGTTCTAGTAAGAAAATAAGGACTTGTTCAGTTACAAGTGACACAAACCCAATTTTAACTAGTTTAAGCAAAACAAAACAACAAAAAGGAACTAAATGGCTCTATAAACTGTGAAAGGAGGAAGGGATGCGGTGCTACAAAAATGGCAGGCACCCACCTTATTCCACTAACCAGCTTTTTAGAAGGTATACACAATCCCTCACATGCATACTTCTTCCCAAATGCATAATTCAAGGGCCAGCCGAGTGACTCAGTTGGTTAAGAGCTTGCTCAAGAGTGCGAGCTGAGCTCTGAGCAATAGCAGTTCGATGCCCAGCCTGAGCTGAGCAGCCGCTGAGCTGCCAACAGGTAGCAGGATGGCTCAGCTAAAAAATAATAAAATAATAAAATAAAATAAAAGTACCAAATGCATAATTCATTTTTCAGTGTTTGTTTGGAATTATACAATTACAGAAGAAATGCAGAATGTATTCTCATTGTTAAAAAATGAATTATTATAGATTAAGGTAAAACAATTACCACAGGTAATCCCTGTGTCTATCCTAGATTATCAGATTAATGAATATATTTCCAGTCTTTTTTATACTTTAAGTACATACAACACACATACACTCAAATATTTAGAGAAATATAGTGATGTATATGTGTATATTTGTGATTTGAGAGAAAAATTATACAACATTATTATAAAAATTGAAAACTGCTTCCTTCCTTCCCCCTCCAATAATTCCCTTGAAGAGTTTTCCATGTCATTTTTAAATTTGATATACAGTATGCTGTAATTTGTATATACCATGATTTATTGTAGTTTATTATCCTACTAATGGAAATAGAGGTTGTTTCCTTTTTTTATTTTAAGATTTTATTGGGGAATTGGGGGAGGGGAATAGCATTGGGGAATCGGGGAAGGGGAACAGACAAGTTGTTGTCCTTTTGTTCTTCAGTCTAGTTGTGGAGGACATCGCTTCACTAGCCCATGTTGGTATTATCATTGCACTCTTCCTGGGTGAGGCAGTTGCTCACAGGCCATTGGACAGCCACTCACAGCGGCTCATGAAAGCACACGCCAGCTGGCGGTCAGCCCCACTGCAGCCTACATCATCACTGGTAACTCATAGCCGCCTAGCTCCAGGTCGAGCTGTTGTTCACCATCTTAGCTATAGAGGGCGCAGTGTCACTGGCCCTCATATGTGGGATCTGAACTGGGGCTCTGCTGCTCAGAGCTGGCACCCCAACCCACTCAACTTAACCAACGAGCCACTCAGCTGGCCCTGTTTCCAATTTTTTAACAATAGTAAACAATATTGCAATGAAAACCTTTTGTTTATTGCTTCTTGTTCTTAAGTGTGGTATTAAAACTGGATATATAACAAGAAATAAAACTGTTGGTCATAAGACACACAATTTTTAAATCTTTTGAGACTATTTCCCAAAACTCTATAACAGTTGATATTAAACTTTTTATTTACCAATTTGATACTGAAAAAAAAGTTTGACCATGCATCATATGTTCCTTGGCTATATACATCTTCTGGTGTGTAAACAGTGTTTATATTCTCTGCTCTGTTACCATGAGTCTGTTTATTTGTTTTGTTTTGTTTTTTGTTATTGTTTTCTTCAGGATTTGGTAAGTGCTGTATATATTTTAACATTAATCCAATGACTATTACATGTGTACTGTTCCCCATTGTCACTTAACTTATAATATTGTTTATGGTAGAGAGCTTTGATGATAAGGACTTTTTAATTTTAATAAAGTCAAATTTATCAATCTAGCTTTATGGTTAATAATATTGGTTTACAGAGAGCTTCCATAATCGACAGTCATGAAGTTATTCTCATTTATTTTCTTTTAAAACTTTTATAGTTTTGTTTATTCTGTTTTAGAACTTTAATTTGACTAGAATTTTTTGCGTGATTGAAGTAAACAAGTCATGTAACTAGTTTTGTCACACACTTGTCATGCTTCCAGTACCATTTTTAAGTAGTCTATAAGTTCTCTACTAATTCAAAAAACTTATAATTATTGGGTACTAATTTTCCATATACACACAGGTAGTTTTCTGTCTAATTGATACATTTTTTTAAAATCTGTACCAAATAACCAGTGTTTTAATTATTTTCTAATGAAGTAAATTCTCTCATATTTTTGCTTTAAATCATCTTGGTTGCTTTCTATTTTCAAATGTAATGGAACAAGAGGGATCAGATTTATCCTCCCACGAAACAACAAAAACACTGGACAAAATACATAAAACAAGACACTGACTGTCAGACAAAAAAGGATAGTGATCACTGAGAGACAGGAAACCAACAAGGTGGGCCCTCCATTTGCCACAGCTTACTGCCTTGAGCTTTCCAGACAATGGAGGAGGGAGGGGAACCCAAGGCAGACCCTGGTAAATTTCCTGATTTGAGATGATGGAGCTGAGAATCCAAGAAAACCAAGTTGGTTATAATTAGCCCTAGGTTAAACACTGCTCTGTTACTGCCTAACAAATCCCAAAAGTAGGAACTGTTCCCAACTAACTTAATTACATCACAGAACAAAGCTAAATCATACTTATGTCAAAGCAAAAATGACCAGCACCTTTTTAATAGAATGCCTAGCATTCTGTAAATTAGGCATGGAAAAAAAAAAAAAAAACAAGAAAATACAACCCCAAATTAGGAGATCAATTAACCAATCAAAAACAAACCCAAACTTATACAAATATTAACAAACAACAACATTAAATTATTATAACTGTATTCCATATTGCTGAAAAGTTACAGGAAGAAAGGAACATGTTGAGTAGAGACATGGAAAATATTAAAATGACACACAAAAAAATACAAATCAAAATTCCAGAGCTTAAAATTATTATGTCAGAAAAGAAAAATCCTCTGGATGGGATTGATGACTGATTAGATATTACAGCAGAAATACCTGATGAATTTGAAGACATTGCAATAGAAATTATAGAATATAAAACAGAAAGCAAAAGACAAAAAAATAATGAAGAGAGAATTAGTGAGCTATGTGACAACTTCAAACAGCCTAATATATGTGTAAAATCCCAGAAGAAAAAGAGAAAAAGGAGTACAGGAAAAATATTTGAAGAATAATGGTTAAAATTTAACAAATTTGAAGAAAATGATAGTGCACAGTGTGAAGAAGTTCCATGAACCCAAAAGGCAAAAGACACATATTTTTTAAAGCTGCACCAAAGCATATGATCACAAGGCTTAAAACCAGAGATAAAGATAAAATCTTAAAAACAACCAGAGAAAACAGACCTATGACATATAAAAGAATAAAGATAATGATGACAACAGATTTGTTATCAGAAACAATGTGAACCTAGTCACAGTGGAACAACATCTTTAAAATGCTACAAGAAAAACATCAGCTTACAAATTTATATGTAGCAAGGGGCTGCAGGGAGGCCAGGAGGGAGGGATTACTAAGGGCACCAGGAAACTTTGGGGTATGAGGAATAGGTTCACTGCATTCATTGTGGCAATTACACAGGTATATACATAGGTCAACATTTATCAAAATGTGCACTTAAATATGTGCACTTTATTTATGTCAATTATATTTCAATAAAGCTATTAAATTTTTTAATGGAGAAAAATTTGTTTTGCTAATTCTTGTACATTTACTATTTTCTTATACATTTTAGAATCAGCTGGTCAAGTTTCACTGTAATCCTTCCTGGAATTTAAATTTGAAATCCATTCACTTATGATGCAATATAAGAAAGAACTGATATATTTGTAATTTTGAATATTTTATTTTGTGTGTGTATGTCCTGTTTGTTTCTGAAAATGTTAAATTGTCTAAGATTGTGGCATTTCAATGTTCTCTTTGTACTTAGTGTTTGAACATTATAGCCATACCCATAATTTCAAAATGCCCCAAATAACCCTTCAATGTATAAATGAAAGTGAAATTACTCCTTTACCAAAGGATAACATCTAGTTTTTTTTTTAATCCATAACATCTAATTATCTAATAATATCTAGTTCCTCTACATAATTCCAAATTCACGATTTGATTGTTCAAATTCAGAAATTGTTTCTCAGTATCCTATAAAGTGTGATTAATGAATCCAAAACACAATGGGAATAAAAATTTAATATTTTCAGATATATACCATGTGATCTCATTTATATGTGGTATCTAAAGAACAAACAAAACAGAAACAGATCCATAGATGCAGACTAATCTGATGGTTGCCAGAGGGGAGGGAGGTTGGGGATTTGGGTGAAACGGGGGGCCGAGGGGGGATTAAGAAATACAAATTGGTAGTTACAAAATAGTCCCTGGGATGTGAAGTATAGCATAGAGAATACAATCAATAGTGTTGTAACAACTCTGTATGCTGCCAGGTCAGTGCTGATCAGGGGATCACTGCATACATTATATATATGCTAGTAGAGATGGTTGGTCTAGAACTTACATCATAGCCCAGTGGGCAGGACACTCAATGTCTTCCCACCCTGGACTTGGTGCAAATAAATTTCTTGTTCTGCTTCTCTGGCTGCCCTGAGCTCTGCTCACTTGTAGTGGGATTTCTCTTTCTCACAGGTAAGGTGCACAGGTAAGACTTCCACTGCTAGTGACGATGCCAGTTCAGCAGTCCAGGTGCTCTTGGTGCCAGTTTTAGGGCCTAAACATTAACAGAGGTATTAAGCAATCAGAGGCTCTGGATGCCAAGCTCAGATTTCCCGGACAATTCAACTTTCAGAAAACACTAACTGGCTGGCTATCTGTTTTCTTCTTATAGAGTCCATAACCTAACAATCAAGGCCAGAAGTTTTCCTAGACAGAGCTTTGGGTCATGGCAGTATCTGTGTATTTTCTGTTCATCAGCAATTAGCATGTGGGTTTTTACCCTGCCTGTAATTTTCAACTTAAAAGTTTGTGTTGGTTCTGCCTAACAGCATTATCAAACTATAAACTGGGGTATTGAAGAACTAATCTGCCCTTTTCTCCCAAGCCTCATTTTAGTGAAAAGCACATTTTAATGTAGGAAATTATTGCTTGTGTCGCACAGCACAGGGTATGTCACAGCATCACGTGGTTGTGAATATGCTGCAATTAACATGGAAGTGCAGGTATCTCTTTGGTATCCTATTTTCATTTCTTTTGGTATCACATGGTAGTTGTATTTTTAATTTTGAGAAACCTTCATACTGTTTTCCATAGTGGCTCCACCAATTAAATTCCCACCAACAGTGTACAAGGATTCCTTTTTCTCCACAACCTCTTCAATACTTGTTATCTCGTGTGTTCTGGATGATAACAGGTGTGAGGGGTGGTTTTCATTTGCATTTTCCTGATGATCAGTGACATTGAGCACCTTTACATGTGCATGTTGGCTATTTGTATTGATAGTTCTTCTTTCGAAAAACATCTATTCAGTTCTTCTGCCCATTTTTAAATCAGGGTTTTTTTGTTGTTGTTTTTTTGTTTTTTGTTTTTCGCTATTAGCTGAGTTATTTATATATTTGGATATTTACTCCTTATCAGATGTATGTTTGTAAACATTTTCACCCAAACATACTTTGTCTTTTCATTTTGTTGTTTCTTTTGCTGTGCAAATTTTTTTTAGTGGTATAGTCCCACTTGTTTTTGCTTTTGTTGCCTTTGCTTTTGATGTCAAATCCAAAAAATCATTTATGGAAGAGATTATTCCTTCCCCATTGCATATTCTTGGCTCCTTTGATGTAAATTAATAAATCACATACATTTGGGTTTATTCCTGGACTCTCTATTCTATTTCATTAAACTATGTGTCTGTTTTTATGCCAGTACCATACTGTTTTGATTATTATAGCTTCGTAGTATAGTTTGAAATCAGGAAATATGTTACCCCTGTGTTTGTCTTTCCCATTAGGTCTTTGACTATTCGGGGTCTTTTGTGGTTCCATACACATTTTAGAATTGTTTCTTCTATTTCTGTGGAAAATGCCACTGGAATTTTGATAGACATCACATTGAGTTTTTAGGTTGCTTTGGTATTATGGACATTTTTAACAATATTAATTCTTCCTATCCATGAACATGGAATATCTTTCCATTTATTTGGATCCTCTTCAATTTCTTTCACCAATGTCTTATAATTTTCAGTGTTTTGCTCTTTCACTTCCTTGGTTAAATACATTCGTAAGTATTTTATTTTTCTAGATACAATTATAAATGGGATTTTCTTAATGTCTCTTTTTGATAGCTTGTTAGTATATAGAAATGTAACTGATTTTGTGTATTGATTTTGTATCCCCAACTTTACTGAACTTATTAGTTGTAACAGGTTTTTGGTGGAGTCTTTAGAGTTCCTATATGACATCATGTCATTTGCAAATAAAGACAGATTTACGTCTTCCTTTCTGATTTGCATATTTTTTTATTTTTTACTTGCCTAATTGCTCTAGCTAGGACTTCTAATGTTATGTTGAATAAAACTGACAGGAGTGGGCATCCTTGTCTTGCTCCTGATCTTAAGAGGAAAAGCTTTCATTTTTTTTTTTCACCATTGAATATAATGTTAACTACAGGCTTGTCTTATGTGGCTTGAGTACACTGAGGTACATTCCACCTATATCCACTTCGTTGAGAATTTTTATCATGAAAAGATGTTGAATTTTGTCAAATGCCCTTTCTGTATTGATTGAGATGATCATATGATTTTTATCCTTCATTTTTCTTTTTTTCAAGATTTTATTGGGGAATTGGGGGAGGGGAACAGCGTTGGGGAATCGGGGAAGGGGAACAGACAAGTTGCTGTCCTTTTTGTTCTTCAGTCTAGTTGTGGAGGACGTCGCTTCACTGGCTCATGTAGGTATTATCATTGTGCTCTTCCTGGGTAAGGCAGTCGCTCGCCGGCCATTGACAGCCACTCATGGCAGCTCACGAAAGCGCACACCAGCTGCTGGCTAACCCCACTGCAGCCTACACCATCGCCGGCAACTCAGGGCAGCCCAGTTCTAGTATAAGCTGTTGTTCACCATCTTAGTGGTAGAGGGTACAGCGTCACTGGCCTTCATATGTGAGATCCAAACCGGGGCCCTGCTGCTCAGAGCTGGCATCCCAAGCCAACTCCTAACCAATGCACCACTCGGCCTGCTCTAGCCTTCATTTTTTTAATGTGATGTGTCTGTCACACTGATTGATTCGTGGTAGGGGAACCATCTTTGCATCCCGGGAATAAATCCCTCTACATCATGGTGTATGACCCTTTAATATATTTGTGAATTTAGTTTGCTAATATTGTTGAGGATTTATGTTCAATAGGAATTTTCTTTTTTTGTAGAGTCTTTGTCTAGTTTTGGTATCAGGGTAATGCAGCCCTCATAAAATGAGTTTGCAGGTGTTCCCTTCTCTTCTGTTTTTTTGAAAGAGTCTGGAAAGGATTAGTATTAACGCTTCGTTATTCTTTTTTTTTTTTTTTTTGAGGGCAGTGTCACTGGCCCTCATATGTGGGACCGAACCGTGGCCGCTGGCTTCCTAGGCCAGCGCTTAACCGCCGTGCCACTTGGCCGGCCCTATTAACTCTTCTTTAAATGTTTTGTACAATTCATCAGTGAATCCATCTAGTCTTGGACTTTACTCCATAGGGAGGTTTTTAATTACTGATTCAATCCCCTTACTAGTAGTCAGTATGTTCAGATTTTCTATTTCTTTGTGATTCAGTCTTGATAAGTTGTATTTTCTAGAACTGTATCCATTTCTTATAGGTTGTCAAATTTGTTAGTGTATAATTATTCATAGTAGTCTGCATTTTTCTGCCTCTGGATTTCCAAGCTATGTAAGCTCTTCCTTCATCCCTCTGCCTCATTCCCTCCACTGCAGGTGAGCCTCCCCCATGTTGAAGACAAAATGTGGGGGGACATATTTATAGGCAGCCTCAGGCTTACATGATCCCAGCTTACTGATCTCACGGTGAAGTATGCATTTGTCACCCGTATTTACATATTAACTACCCATAAAAGATCAGCTAGCCTTCTTTTATAACATTCAGTCAATACACTGGCTGCCTGGCCAGCACCAGATCACAATAACCTTGTCAGTTTTGGTGGAACAAGACTGGCAGCCTTGTCAGGGAGGGGCAATTTCAAAGGAAACTGTTACTTACGAGAAGAAGGTGGAAATGATCTCAGGCAGATAAAACAGCAAATGTTCTTCATGGAAAGAAAAAGAAAAGCTGTGAAAGTAACTGAATCAGAGACTGACATCACCTGATGCAAGCCAGTTATTTCCTTTGAACCTAAACTCCATTAGATAACCAATAAAGAAGATTATCTATTCTCTAACCTGTCACATTTGATAGAAGTTTATCCACTGGATAAACTCAAGTATGTACTTGTTTAGAACATCAACGATTCTTCACTTTCTTCTTACATCTCAGATACAGAAATGTCATGCTTATGAAGTAATAACACAACATTAATAAGTCCACAGTTATATAGTATTCATTATTTGCTAGCTTCTGTTCTAAGTACTTTACATGTATTAATTTATTTAATCCTCACATCAACCTTAAGATGCAACTATTATTAGCATTCCTATTAAAGAGTTCAGTACATGGTAGAGCTGGAATTCGGATTCCAGGTGTCCTGTATGATCGTCACCTCGCCACATGCTACTTTTCTTTCAGTGCATAGTAGACTCTCAGTATGACTTTTTAGAATGCTGAGTGTGCCAGGGAATATAGGCATAATAAAAGAAAGACCTTGTATATTTTCTTAAGAACTATGAGAGTATATGATATCATTTTGGAGGTAAATAGAAAGATTTTCATTCCCTTTGAAAAACTCTCCACTAGCACATTTGGTCACAAGAGCTGTGTTTCTTATCTTTCAGGTATTCTAAAAGTACATATTACTTCCTTTTTTAAATTTTACATGCCATAGCTACTCTGACATAAGTGAGCTTTGAAAGTACATAAAGAGCTACTTAAGAGATGCTTAAGCACAGGAAGAATCCAATTCCATACCCGCTCACTAGAGATGAGAGTTTTTGAGGAGGTAACAGTTTCTTTGCTTCTGTTTTATAGGAATAGTTTGCTGTGCCTATCCTGTGCAAGGCACCATGGCAGTAAGTGCTTCCTCACCTCTATGGCCTCCTTTAGTAAGAGGTGTGGAGCTCGGATTTCCATAAGCAAAGGTTGTTCTATGCATCAATTCTGTTTGTCTAAATCCTTGAAGGGATTCTCAGGCCTTCCTTTGTGGTCAGAGGCAGAAGTCTTTAAATTGTGCTCAAGTCTTCTCAGTGGCTCTGAAAAAGGCAGAAAGCAATTTTCTGCTGAATTAAGCAAGGTTGTAAACTCTAAGAGGATAGCTTACTGTAAAGGCTATGGGATTGCAAATCAATGTAAACAATTTACTTCAAAGGCCTCTGCCTGGATTGACATTTAAGGTTGAAAAACGCTTCAATAGTGCCTGAAAGCTTAAATAAAATTGTCATATAGATACTCCACATTTTCACACATTTCTAATTATTATAAGAATTTGACAGATTTTCAGTCACCAAGATATTTGTTTAATTTAACGTGTAAGGACAAAGCCAACAGGAATTCTCATTACCTAAAAGGACTAACACAATGTTTGACAGAGCTGTGGATTGTACAAGAACACTTGTGTTACAGAAGCTGTGAGCTTATTTAATCCTAGAATTTTTGCATTTAAATGATATGGGGAAATTCTATTTTTTATCACAATGTCCATGTTTTTATTATGAAAACAGTATTATAGCAGAACACCTCTAAGAATGAATTTTCATCATCCTTTAATTTGTGCCATGGGTGGGAATGTTTTATATCAAATGATTTTCTAAATCAGAAAAAATGAATATAATAGTTTATAGAGAGTAGAATTAGGCAATAGATGATTAGAAAGTCATTCACTTTTTCCCTTCTAACCTAGGAAACCACATTTCATATGGGAAAGAATTCAAAACAAAAGTGCTTAGTAATATCAATTTTCTTTGTACTAACTTTAATGTTGTCCTAATGGACATGCATGAACTTTTCATATTGTAAAGGCCAGATACTAAAAACTTGTTTCTACAAATAAAAGGTCCAGATTCCATTGTATGGCATATTGTAAGAGAAAAGTATATACATATTTTTGGCACTGGAGTTCCAAAAACTGTATACTTACGACTTGTATTCATCTTTTGTTATCAGTATATATTGAGTATTACAATTTTAATACAGTTTTTTCCTTTCTTAAAATGTGTATACATTTTTTTCGGAATTCTCTCTTTGTCTCTCTCTCTCTCTCTCTCTCTCTCTCTCTCTCTTTCTATATATATATATATATATATATATATATATATATATATATATGTTTATCCAAATTAAACAAAGAAAAACTATTTGAAGTAGCCAATTTCTCAATAGAATTTAATGATAGTACCTACATTATAAAGTTAACATTATACACACAAAATTATACAAATCTATTTACTTAAATACATAAATATATTCAGATAGGGGGACATCTGTGTGTGATTTTTAGAAAGTGTTACTGGTTACAGAAGTTTAATGACCTTGTGAATCACCTGCATGTCACCAACACCCATTCTCAAGTAATATACAGAGGCTACATGTAAATGTTGACTAACCAGTAGGTTAGTCTTTGACCCCATCACTTAATAATTCCACAGAAGTTTTGCTTACCTAGAATTATACCACAATATTTGCCATTTTCAGACACATTTAAAAAACTAATGAAAAATAAAAATACCTCACAGCACTACGAAACCAACATTATGAAATCTGTAAAGATCATGTCAGAAAGACAGAATGCATAGTTTTTCCCATATATTTCAGCCAAAGGCCTACAAATGTGCTATTATTGTTTGAATAACACGCTAACATGCTGGCACTTTGCAGTGTTATGTTTATAACCTTGTAATATTGACTCTATGGTTTAAAACAAACAATCTTACCTAATTTGGAACCAATAAACCCACGATTTGTTCAGATAGTATCTGAAACACCACCCAAGAAGAATCGTAATTCTGTCTTAATACATGAACTACAAGTCTTAAAATTGATAGCTTGTTCTTAGTACTTTACAGATATTGTTGAACCTATATTTTTAAATATATATCCCATTTGCAAAACTTTCCCTGAAGGAGTTGGATATTCACCCTCAGGATTCTCTGAAAATTGCACTTCTATAAATGGCAGGTGTGAATCTCTTATTCAATATGTGTGAAAAACAGATAATTGGGGTTCAATTGCTTTGCTGCTGACCTGTTTTCTCTCATTCTGTTTTCTTACTAAAAAATAATCCGCGTGTATTTTAGAATTTTCAGTTATTTTATTAATCTTTTGTTACTTTTGACTACATTGAGAAGAATTTTCATAGTCTAAATTTCATGAAGTTTTTCTCTCAAGTATACTGGAAAACCCAATAGACAAATCTTAATTTAAATATGTTTATAAAATTCCCTTTAAAAAGACTGTCCATACAACTCTAATAACGTATTTCTTTAAAATTTTGACTTTAGTACAGAAGGTAGTACCTAGAAGTCAAAGGTACTTGAAAGGTCCATGAGAGAAGACTCCCATTTTAATCATTTATACCCATTTCCCCCCATATGCCACTGCTTCCCCATGTCCCACCCCCACCAAAACACCATTCCATACTCCTGAGTGTTGGTTTGTTTGTTCTGTATGTGTTCTATAAAACATGTACAAGGTCAGCCAATTAAGTTTGTGAACTTGTTGCGACAATGTTGCTAACCTTTTTTGATATCAGAGGAACTATTTATTATGAATTTATACCAACTGGACTAGTAAACCAAGTTTACTAGTTGGAAGTGGTGAAAAAGCTGCATGAAAAAGTTAGACAACCTGAACTTTACGCCAACAATTCATGGCTCTCGCATCACAACAAACATGGCACTGTCTGTCTGTGAGGGAGTTTTTAGCCAGTAAACAAACAGCTATATTGGAACACTCTCCCTACTCACCTGATCTGACCCCCACTTACTTCTTTATTTACCCAAATATAAAGGAAATATTGAAAGGAAGATATTTTGATGCCATTCAGGACATCAAGGGTAATACAACAGCTCTTTGGCCATTCCAGAAAAAAAGTTCCAAAATTGTTTTGAAGGGTGAACTAGGCACTGGCATCAGTGCATTGCTTCCCAAGGGGAGTACTTCGAAGGTGACTGTTATGATTCAGCAATGAGGTATGTAGCACTTTTTTCTAGGACGAGTTCACAAACTTAATTGTCTGACCACATATTGTTGTTTTGTGTACATGTATTTTTAATCTATATAAATAATATTGGGCTATATGAGTACAGCTTATTCTGGTTTGTTTTTTAAATTTTCTCACATAAGAACTTAGTTTCTTCTTTTGGTTTTTTGTATTTTTTTGGTTGACTATTTTATCATGGCAAAATTTACCTACGGTAAAATGCACAAATCTTAAGTGTACATTTTGATGAGTTTTAATAAGGCATTCATTTGTATATTTGTATATTACCATTACCCCAATGAAATACAGAATAATTCCATCACTCCAGAAAATTTCCTTTTGACTCCTTTAGTCAATTCTCAAACACTAGTTGGATTTGTATCAACACTTTTGAAGACAAAATTTGCAAATCAGAACATATTGAAAATTATTGCTATAAGATCAAGAGAGGAAATGAACAAACTGAATGATGAAAGGTCAAAGTTTACAAGATTTAATTCTGAAATTCTTTAAGTGCAACTTGTGATTTCTTGTTGGAAAAATCTTTTGACAAAAGTACTTTTAATTGGAAATATTTACATTCTATACCAGAGTGGAATTAAATTGAGAAAGCCTATGATTTATATTTAAATTTGGTGAAATAGTCAAAAGAATTATGGAGAGAATTTATGATTTTGAGCCTGAAAAAATATTTATCAAAGAAAAGTCTTCTAGAAGAGGCAAAAAAGGCAGTACCTGGAAAAACACAATTTCAATATGAAAAAAAAATAATTAAGACTATCCTCTATGATGTAGATAGAAATTTTATCCATTAAAAGTAGTATCGTCTTCAGAGAGGAGTTGATTGAAATGTCAAATGTTTCAAAATTATTAATAATAAAATTAAACTTTTTAGAATATTGAAATTATTTGGAAAAATGAAAACAAGACTAGTTGAAAAAATATAAGTCCTTCAGAAAAACACCAGTGACAAAATATTAGAGACTAGTAAAGTTTAAAAAATGATTAACATTTGGAATATGTACCAAGAATAAGTATCTAAATTATGCTAATTTTAATCAATGATGTTTAAAATTTTTGCTTTAATGTACACAAATGCACATTTTAAGAAAATTATGTTTATTTATTTATTTATTTATTTTTAATTAGTTTCAGGTGTACAACACAGTGCAATAGTTATACATTTTACCCCTCAAAGTGACAACCCCCCACCCCCAATTCGCCACTCCACTCCCCACCCCCATATCATATATATCTATTACTCTTCCTCTGACTCTCTTCCACAGTATAATCCACATCCCGTGACTATCTATATATATTCAATTACAGTAGGTATACAACCTCCGCTTTAGTCATACAGTGCAGTGATCAAACCTCTACTCCATCCATGAAATGGTCTCCCTAACAAGACCTATGACCATCTGACATTCCACAGAATATTTACAACATTATTAATTATATTCCCCAAACTGTTTTTCCTATCCCAGTGGCAATATTGTAGTTGCCTATTTTTGCTGTCTAATCCCTTCCCCTTCTCCCTCATCCCCATTTCCCTCCCAATTAGCAACCCTGATTTTTCCTCTATATCTATGAGACAGTTTCTGTTTACTTTGCTCATTCATACAGTTTTTCAGATTCCACATATGAGTGAGATCATATGGTATTTGTCTTTCTGTGACTGACTTATTTCACTTAACATAATAGTCTCTAGGTCCATCCATATCATTGCAAATGGTATGATTTCATTCTTCTTTATAGCGGAGTAATACTCCAATATATAAATATACCACAGTTTCTTAATCCAGTCATCTACTGATGGGTGTTTTGGTTGTTTCCAAGTCTTAGCTATTGTAAATTGTGCTGCTATGAACATAGGGGTGCATAACTTTTTTTGAATAAGTGTCTTGGTTTTTTCAGGATAAATACCTAGGAGTGGAATTGCTGGGTCAAACGGTAGCTCTATTTCCAGTTCTTTGAGATACCTCCATACTGGATTCCATAGTGGCTGCACCAATCTGCAATCCCACCAACAGTGCAGCAGGGTCCCCTTTTCCCCACAGCCCCGCCAGCACTTGTTGTTTGTTGATTTATTGATGATAGCCATTCTGACTGGAGTGAGGTGGTATCTCATGGTGGTTTTTATTTGCATTTCCCTAATGACCAGTGAGGTTGAACTTTTAGAAAATTACGTTTAAAAATAATTTTGAGCAAAAGTATTTTATAGATCCACACATAAAATAAAATTAATTTGTGTCAATAAATACTTAAAATTTCAAACATTTCATTTATTTTAACATTTCTTCTTACTCCCTAATATGCCCTAGTTCAGATAATAAATTATATAGACACTATTATAAAAGGGGCAATGTCCTTGAGACCTTTTATATATGAATTTCACTCTCTAAGAAAGTAAAAGTATAATCTCTAACAATGGGTTAACTTTATTTGTTTCTTGTTTGGATATTTCTTCCTCCCTGGAATGGCTGCTCTCTATGGAACCAGAGACATTCTCTGTCTTGTTCACTGCTTTAGGTTGAGCATTTAGAATAGTGCCAAAAAATAGTATAGGCTGACAAACAGATTCTCCAAAAGGTGCTCTATTGTTATGGGATAGGTGCATTTTTATCACAGCTAATGGAATTTACATTCCTACTACACCCATTTATATGAAGTTATTAATGATTTTTATTTGTGTTTGATCATGGCAGTAAAATGAATTTCACCATGTACCGGGGTTGCCAAAAAAATGTATACACATGACTTGTATTCATCTTTTGTTTTCGGTATATATTGAGTATTACAATTTTTTTTTTTTTAGGGCAGTGTCACTGGCCCTCATATGTGGGACCCGAACTGGGCCGCTGGCTTCCCAAGCCAGCGCTTAATCACCACGCCACTCGGCGGGCCCTGAGTATTACAATTGTAATAGTTTTTTTCCTTTCTTAAAATGTATATACATTTTTTTGGCACCCTCTGTATTATTACCACATTTTAAAAGCTGTTTTTATATTATATATTTACCATACAAGTAATATTTATATTCAACAGTTTTAAAAATTCAATATTAAAAGATTCTTTACTTTTAAAGACATCCAGAGTTTCCCATTGAACAATGGTGCTACAATTTTATGTCCTCAGAATTTATTGCAATGTCCAGCGTGAAATTACACCAAATATCAAGAGCATTTATGTTCAAGTGAGGTCACATTAACTTAAGTGACAGTCACTGTTGCCACCACCATGCTTCCAAACTACATAGTGCAGGATTTTCATCCCTAGAATTAAAAAAGGATGATGCATCATTTACATAAATGAAACTTTTAGTCTGCTCTCTTTTACATAGGTTTTATTTTATTTTATTGTGTTTTTCTTTCCAAAAGGCAAATTCTTCAAGTTTTATTTGGTCTAACAATTAATATATATTTGCCTCATCAGTCATCAGTATTAGAAACCTATGAATAAGTTATTAGCATGGTTGAGTGATTTCATGCTTTTAATGAGTGGCTAGAAGCACAAGCAATCAAAGACCATTTAATTATTTTGAAAGGATTGAGATTTTTTTTTTTTTTGAAGATGGAATCAGTCCTTGCAAGTACTGAATTATTAGGTCAATATCCAATAAAAGGTAGAATCCCCATTCATTAATCCCAGCATTTAGGTCTACTTTTCTCCTGCTGGTACCAGATGATTCCAGAAGAGGAGGCTAAGAGATTAAGAAGCTGGGTTGTACTTTGGATAACCTTAGGAGGTCAGAGAGACAGAAAACAGTAATAAGTTTTGTTTATTTTAGTAGCAATAGTTTCCCTAAGAGGTTTTACCCTCTAGCAGCTGACTGCTTGACCTATACATTTAGTTCATCTCTTAAGAATATTTAATCAATAATATTGGATTACAACTATGTTTTTATATACATCATATTAACTTCCCTTTTTAAGAAATGGTAGATTTTCATTGATGCAATTTGTTCCAATTAGCTATAATACTACTCTCTTTTTGAGCCTCACTTTGTCCCAATTTGGCTAATGGAAACGCCTTAAAGCTGGTTTCTTTTAACACTACCCCAGGCATTTTAAAAGCATCTTTGCTTTCTGGCAATATTTCAAACACTTATTATTTTTAATATCTTCCTATCTAAAGACAGGAAATAAATTACTCTTCAAATAACACTTTTATTGTAGAGTAAAAAAAAAAGTATAAAATATGTGCAGTAGGTAGGAGTATTATATCTTTCCTTCATATTCATTGCTGGTATTGACACCCTGTTGGGTCTCTTTAGTGGTGACAGCGCTAAAAGTACACTTCTTACGAAAACAGTGGGCTCACCTAAATAGTTCATAATTAGCTCTAACTACTAAAACATTTGTTTCCGATATAAAATTTGAAGTAATGTTTCTACATTGTATCTTTTTTAACTTTGACCATCTCCCAAGCTTTCATTTCCCCCAATTCTCCGTTATTAGAGTTTACACTGAACACACACACACACACACACACACACACACACACACACACACACACTTCTCACTACATTGGATTCAGCCCAGGTTCAAGCTGGTATCTCTGCTAAAAGCATAGTAACAAAAATATTTGTTAACAATTAACTGGGACATTAACTTGTTTTTACTGTTAGGTAGAAATCAGGTTTACGAATACAATGATTGTTATAAAAAGTCTAGTTCCACTTGAAATTATGGACATTTATGGCCAATTATCATTTTAAACATCTCTAATTTTGTTCATTTCTCCAATTACATTTTCTTCATGTCTCTACCTTGAATTTACAGTGGTTTCTTATGCTGGCTTACAGTGTTTTTTACTTCTGGTCAAATAAAATTCCTTATTTCAGAAAGCATTTAATTATAAATGTATTTTGTTTTTATCAAGGGATACATGTACTTATACAAAAAGGCAAGAATAAGAATGGAACTTCCTTTTTCAGTAATCACAGTCCCAGTGAGAACAATTAGTAGCTGGACAAAATATTAAAAGCATTCTTGAAGATACTGGACAGCTGACAAGGCAGTGAGGAATTTCAAGGCCCAAATTCACAAGAAGGCAGGACCCTAGGGAGGTGAGTCCAGCATTTGGAGCTGCATTTCTCCAAAAGGTGTTTGCTGAATCGAGAAGAGGAGGTTGAGAAGGTAAAGAGCTAAGCTGTGATTTTAACAGCCTTGAGCTAGTGGAAAAAAACTGGAGTCAGAACATACCGGAAGGAGGCACCTGGCATCTCCTTTTACTCTGTGCTGAGATCCCAAAAGACAATATCTTGGGAATAAGAGTAAATTTGGAAGTATACTGGCTCTATGATTTTGACCTGCTGGTATACTTAGCCACTTGACAGAAGCAAATAAATTTCTTTTTGAAAGAAGAGCATCATCTAAGGCTTAAAAATTATTTCTATACTTTGTTTTCATATTTGATATATCATTCAAAATGAAAGTGGCATGTGAGAAATAGAACAACATAAATATAAACCAAGAGAAATAACAGACAATAAAAATGAGTACAAATAAGGGTACAAGACACACAATTAAAATAAATGTACCTTCAAGGAAATAGAAAGAACAAAATAAGACTTACAGGAGAAAACTGGAAGTAAAATAAACTTTTGAAAAACAAACTCAAAAGTAAGAACTCTAAATATGGGTTTAACAGTATATTAGAAAAATACTCATTAGAAAATATGTCAGAGAAGAAAATTTCCAGAAGTGTAAAGAGATTTCATTTTAAAAGAAAAAGAAAAAGAAATATACAGAAGGAAGAGTAAAAGACCCAGGGGACAGAGAGAAAAGTACAATATATATGTATGTGTAATTGGAGTGGCAGAAGGAGAGGAGATAGAAGATGGGTAGGATTAAGACTAGAAAAGTAATGGTGGAGAATTTCCAAAATTTATGGAAAAAAAAATCAAGCTATTGTTGCAGAGAGCCATATGCACTACACAGGCTAAATCACAAAAAGAGCACACCAGACCTCCATTTCCAGCCAGATTCACCAAATAGTGTGAAACAAGTTAAAAATCAAACACAATGCATACAAATGGTTTTTAATGTGTTAGACATTAGAAAATGAAAAGACAGGGCCGGCCGAGTGGCTCGCTGGTTAAGAGTTGGCTTGGGAGCATGAGCTCTGAGCAGCAGGGCCATGGGTTTGGATCTCACATGGGCCAGTGACGCTGCACCCTATACAGCTAAGATGGTGAACAACAGCTTGACCTGAAGCTGGGCTGCCATGAGTCACCGACGATGGAATAGGTTGCAGTGGGGCTGCAGTGGGCTGCCCTGAGCTACCGTGAGTGGCCGGCAGCCAGCGTGAGCTGCCGGTGTGAGCTGCCAAGAGCTGCTGTGAGCGGCCATCCAGTGGCCAGCAACCAAACTGCCTTAGCTGGGAAGAGCGCAATGATCACAATACCAACAGGGGCCAGTGAAGCGACATCCTCCACAACTAGACTGAAGAACAAAAGGACAGCAACTTAGCTATTCCTCTTCCCCAATTCCCCAATGCTGGTCCCTCCCCCAATTCCCCAATATCTTAAAGAACATGAAGGACGAGTTCTGCGGGGCAGGAAATGAACGAACTGAGGCCAGAGACTGCCAGAGTTTACTTCCTGATGAAAGGTTTCCAGGTCATGCAGAAGGAGTGGGAATTCAATAGGCTCTTGGTTCCCCAAGGTGAGAAGATGGAGCTGCAAGTCCAGGGAGGCCTAGACAGCTAAAGCACATAGAGCAGAATCCCAGGGACAACAGGGCAGCACCAATAAGGGACTCTGGAGACCTGCAGAGGTTCCCCTAAAGTCTTCAGCTGAGCAGTGATCAGCACACGTGTATGAGGAAACTATCTGAGCACAGAGAGAGAAAGAAGCAATGGAAAAAAAAGAAGAGAATAGCACTGGGCTTACTCCAGCCAAAGTGATAAACCTCATATACAAAAATACAATACAAAAATATGCAGCACTAAACAAGATAAAATTCACAATTTAGCATCCAATAAGAAATTAGCAGATTGACAAAAAAGAAGAAAAATATGGTCCATGATAAAGAGAAAAATCAATTCAAAGAAACCGAGAGAGAAATAACACAGATGATATAACTAGTAGACAGTGACATTAACACATTTTATAACTGTACTCCATAATTTAAAAAAAACTATAAGAAATACTGACTTGTTAAAAAGAGATAAGAGGGTTATAAAAATAGACCCAAATTGTATTTTAAAGATGAAAATGATACTGTCAAAGATAAAGAAAATACACTGGCTGTGATTAATGGCAGATTGGACACAGATGCCAAAAAGATCTGTGTACAAAATGAAACACAGGAAAAAATGACTGAATATAGATAAACAGTGTATGAGTGAGCTTTGGACAACTTTGAGTTGTATAATATACATACGTCTGGAGTTCATGAAGATGTGAGAAATAGGACAAAAAAGCTTAAAGAAATAATAGTTGAAAAATTTTCAAATTTGATGGAAACTACAAACCCCATGGATCCAAAAAGCTCAATAACCAACCACAAGCACAAGAAACAAATAAAGCAACATCAAGTGGTATAGAAATAATCTTAAAATCAATCAGAGGTGGGCTGGCTGAGTGGCGCATTGGTTGGGAGCTGGCTTGGGACACCAGCTGCCCTGGTTCTGATCCCACATATGAGGGCCAGTGACACTGCCCTGTACAGGTAAGATGGTGAACAACAGCTCCACCTGGAGCTGGGTTGCTGTGAGTCCCCGGGACAGCATAGCTGCAGCCCTTGCTGCAGTGGGCTGCCACAGGCTACAGTGAGTGGCCCACGGCCAGCATGGGTGGCTGGCAATCCGAGTGAGCTGCCAATGGCCGCTGTGGGCGGCCGTCTGGAGGCTGATGACCGGTCTGCTTCTCCAAGAGGGGCACAGTGATGATGCCAATTTGGCCAGTGGGGCAGTGCCCTTCATGGCTGGACTGAGGAGCGAAAGGACAGCAACTTGTCTGTTCCCCTCCCCCGATTCCCCAATAAAAATCTTAAAAAAAAAAAAATCAACCAGAGGAAAAAAATTACAGTATGTACTGATGAAAAGAAACATAGATGACAGCATTTTTCTCACTGGAAACAATACAACCCAAAAGACAGTAGGGCAACATCTATAAAGATCTGGAGTGGGGTGGGGGGAGGGGGCGTGTCAACCTAGACTTACATTTCACACAAACATTTTTTTAAATTAAGAAAAACTTAGGCTTGACTTCAGGTAAAATGGTGGAATAGACAGACGCTGTGCTAACTACCTCCCAGGATCACACCAAAATTACAAACAAATTATACAGCATTCAACCCTGGAGGTCCCCGGAACACTGGAGGAACAGAACCACTAAACGAAGAACTTAAAGAGGAGGCCATGTTGGGTCTGGTAGGACGGGCAGAGACGAGAGAGGGCAAACCCCGTGAGGGAAGCCCCAGCTGTGGAGAGGTTTCTCCGGTTGGGGGAGAGATCCTCCGGACGTACACCAAGCACACCAGCCCAGAGTTCCTTTGCCGGGAAGAGAAATTCCAAGATAGCTGGCAGTAAATTAGTGAGGACTCTCTTTGCTCGGCTCGGTGAGGCTAAGAGCGGCTGGAGAATCAGTGGGGCCGGCACCCGGGCTTGCTCGCCGGTGAGCACTTACCTGGTTCCTGGTGGAGGGAGTGGCTGTGTGAGCCGGACGCAGGAGCCTGCGGGGAAGGACTGAGCTGAGCACCTTTGGTGCAAAGGCTGGAGGTTTTTGGATTGTTATTCCCGTGGTGTGGGGCCTGCACGCGAGTGGTGTAGGGAGGTGGTCATTTTGTCAAGCTTGGGCCCTCCCATGAAGGATCAGGTCTGAGACCTAATTGGTCTGGTGGAATTGGCGCAGAAGTATGTGTGTGTGCATGCGCGCGCGCCCCTGTGGCCTTGGATCCCCACCCTTTGCCTGGCTTATACTGCGTTGCCAGGGAAACGCAGGGCGTGTGCCCTCCGGCTCCAACAGGCTGCTCACTGAGACCCGGGAGTGCACGAGCTGCCTCGGATCCCCACCCTCCGCTCGGCTTGTGCTGTGTTGCCAGGGAAACGCCTGGTGGGCGTGCTCAGGCTCCAACAGGCTGCTCACTAAGACACAGGAGTACACAAGCCGCCTCAGGTCCCCACTCTCTGCACTGCGCTTGCAGAGTTGCCAGGCTAGTGATTGGTTGTCGGGCTGCTCAGCCTGATCTGCGAGCAGCTGATTGGGACAGGCTGAGACTGGGAGTTTTCCTGGGAGTGTTGGGCCATGAGCTGTGTGTATGTATGATCCAGCCAGGGCTCTCCTGGTGATCTATCTAATACATCAAAGCAATCCCAGAGCGACAGCCAGAATGGGGAAACAAAAAAAACATGTCACAAGTGAAAGATCAGAAGAAACCTCTAGAAATGGAACCAAATGAAACAGGGATCCAACCTTGCAGACAGAGTTTAGAACACTGATGATAAGAATGTTTAAGGAACTTAGTGAGGACATAAGGAAGGATTGAGAAATCATAAAAAAACAACCAGTTAGAACTAAAGAATACAATAACTGAAATGAAGAACACACTCGAAGGAATCACCCGTAGAGTAGATGAAGCAGAGGAGCGGATCAGCGATTTGGAAGACAAAATAGCAGAAATCACCCAGTAAGCACAACAAAAAGACCAAAGAATAAAAAACAATGAAAATAGTTTAAGAGCCCTATGGGACAAGGTGAAGCGCAACCACAATCGAATAGTAGGAATACCAGAGGGAGAAGAGAAGAAGCAAAGGGTTGAGAATGTATTTGAAAAAATAATGACTGAAAACTTCCCTACCCTGGTGAAGGAAATCAACATACATGCCCAGGAAGTGCAGAGGGTTCCAAACAAGCTGAACCCAAACAGGTCCACATCAAGACACATCATAGTTAAAATGTCAAAGGTTAAAGACAGAGACAGAATCCTAGAGGCTGCAAGAGAAAGACAGCAGGTTACATGCAAAGGAACTCCTGTTAGACTAACAGCTGACTTGTCTACAGAAACTCTGCAGGCCAGAAGGGAGTGGCAGGAGATACTCAAAGTGACACAAAATAAAGGCCTACAACCAAGATTGCTCTACCCAGCACGGCTATCACTTAAAATTGAAGGAGAAATAAAGAGCTTCTCAGAAAAGAATAAGCTGAAGGAATTCATTACCACCAGGCCAGCATTGCAAGAAATGTTAAAAGGGCTTTTTTAAACAAAAGAAAGGGGTAAACAAACTAACCCAGGAAGACCAGGAATACAAATAACAAAATGGCAATACATATGCACTTATCAATAATCATTTTAAATGTGAATGGGCTAAATGCTCCAATCAAAAGACAGAGAGTGGCTGAGTGGATAAGAAAATAGGACACATGTATATGCTGTTTACAGATGGAATAAGACATTTCATGCAAATGGAAATGAGAAAAAAAAAAAGCTGGAGTACCCATTACTTATTTTGGACAAAATAGACTTTAAAATGACTACAATAAAAGACAAAGAAGGGCACTATAACCCTAATAAACATCTATGCACCCAACATAGGAACACCTAATTACATATAACAGATTTTGACAGACATAAAGACAGAGATCAACAGTAACACTATCATAGTAGGGGACTTCAACACCATTGTCACCAATGGACAGACCCTTTAGACAGAAAATCAATGCAGAAAGAGGGGCCTTAAATGACACTTTAGACCAGCTGGACTTCGTTGATATTTTTAGAGCATTTCACCCTGAAAAACCAGAATATACATTCTTCTCAAGTACACATGGGACATTTTCCAAGATAGATCATGTTAGGCCACAAAACAAATCTCAGTAAATTTAAGAAGATTGAAGTCATATCAAGCAGATATAAAGGAAAAACTGATGGTTGCTGGCTGGGACGGAGTGGGGAAGAGGGAGAGGGGGAAGATTTTGGACAGCGTAGGTGGGTGACTACAATGTTTCCGCAGGAATATGGGGGCATTTCTGGGAATGTATTTGATAATGTTGTGAAGAGACTATTATGTTATGTGAAATAAGTCAGTCGGAGAAAGATAAGTACCATATGATCTCACTTATATGTGGAATCTGAAAAACTGAATGAACGATCGAAGTAAACAGACTCATAGATATAGAGGAAAAACTGAGGGTTGCTAGTTGGGATGGGGTGGGGATAAGGGAGAAGGGGAAGGGATTAGACAGCATAAATAGACAACTACAATATTGCCACAGGGATATGAAACACAGTTCAGGGAATATAATAACGTTGTAAAAATTTTGGAAGGAGTAGAGGCTTGATCACTGCACTGTACACCTGAAGCTGGTGATATTGTATGCCAACTGTAACTGAATATATAGATAGTTACAGGATGTGGAGTATACTGTGGAAGGGAGTCAAAGGAATTGTAATTGATATGTATGATATGGGGGGGCGAGTGGGGTGGCAAATTGGGGGAGGGGGTTGTCACTTTGGGGGGTAAAGAGTATAACTATTGTATTGTGTTGTACATCTGAAACTAATAAAAAAAAGAAAAAAAAAAAGAAAAAAATTAGGCTTTTCAACACAAAATTTCAAATAATTATCACCAGTAAGATCTGCACTTTAAGAAAGGTTTAAAGATTTCTTTCTGACAGAAGAAAAATGATACTGGATAAAAATATGAAATCTATACAAAATAAGAGTGAACACTGGAATTGGTAACTCAGTGGGTATAAACAAAATATTTCTTATTATTTAAATATTTTTGAAAGATAATGCAGAGTTTAAAGCAAAGGAATAATGATACACTGTGGGATTTACAACACATGAAGGAATAAACTACATGAGAATAACAGCACAAAAGCCAGGCAAGGAGAAATGAAAATACTTAGTTGTAAGGTCCTTGTGTTATATGGGAAAAGCCATAATATCACTTGAAGGTTGATTGCAATAAATTAATGATGTACACTATATAATCACAAAGCAACCACTAGCATAATACAAAAAATAGTTATAGCTAATTAGATAACAAGAGATATAATGGAATAAAAAAATACTCAGTTCAAAA
The DNA here is from genome assembly GCA_033961575.1 of Aselliscus stoliczkanus. Taxonomy (NCBI): domain Eukaryota; kingdom Metazoa; phylum Chordata; class Mammalia; order Chiroptera; family Hipposideridae; genus Aselliscus; species Aselliscus stoliczkanus. The sequence goes on from CM066733.1 coordinate 38,629,248, forward strand.
GAATGCAAAGAAAAACAAAAGAAACAAGAACAGATGGAAAATAGAAAATTAATAGCAAGATGGTGGATTTAAACCCAACCATATCAATAATCACATTAAATGTGAAAATCTAATCACTTCAATGAAAAAGCAAGGATTGTCAGATTGGATAAAAAGGTGACTCAACTATATGCTGCCTGTCTGAGGGTGTCAATCAGGGCCCGTCTCCCCAGTAGAGGCCCAGCTGAAAGAAGGCACGAGGCAGACTGCATGCCATAAATGCAGCAACAGCTCTTTATTGCTCCAAGGCCAGGGCCAGAGTGAGAGAGAGAGAGAGCAGGCTCCAAAATGGGGGCGGGGGGGGGGATGGGAGGGGGAGGGCAGTTTATACCTTTATGCAAACAACCTCAGCATGGTGCCAGCACACATGCTCAGGAAGGAAACTTACAAGCAATTTAACAGAACAGGAGAACAGGAAATGTACACCAACAAGTGGTTTCCTCCCGTCTGTCCTACCCAAGGGGGAGGGGTAGGCCCGTCTCCAAAGCCTGTAAACATTCCCTAACTGAGAGGCCCTAACACCTGGGTCCCACACTGCCCAAGAAATACTCTTTAAATATAAAACCACAAAGAAGTTTAAAAAGTGGATGAAAAAAGATATTCAATGCTAAGCTAATAGCAGTCAAAGTTGACTTGAGAGGCTATATTAAAATCAAACAAAGTAGATTTTAGAGCAAAATATTATTTCAGAAAAATAAGGTCATTTTATAATGATAAAGGGGCTAATTCATCTAAAAGACATAATTTTAAACATTCATGTGTGTGATGTTTCAAAATATATGCAGCAACTGATGGGACTGCAACAAGGAGGAGACAAATCTACATTTATAAGTCAGAGATTTTTTTTTTTTTTTAAAGAGAAACCCTTGTGTGAAGTGCTGACTTCCACTACATCGCAGCGAGGGAGCTGCTGTGCTATGTAAGAAACCCCGACCCAGCCAAGTGGCGCATTGGTTAAGAGCTGGTTTTGGGATGTCAGCAGCCCTGGTTCGGATCCCACATATGAGGGCCAGAGACACTGCCCTCTACAGCTAACAACAGCTCCACCTGGAACTGAGCTGCGAGCTCCGGCGATGGTGTAGGCTGCAGCCCCTGCTGCAGTGGGCTGCCATAGGCTACAGTGAGTGGCCGGCAGCCAGCGTGAGGGGCTGGCAGCCAGCGTGAGCGGCCAATAGACGCAATGAGCGACCGATCTGCCTCATCCGGGAAGAGCACAATGATGATACCAACATGGGCCAGTGAAGCCACGTCCTCCGCAACTAGACTGAAGAACAAGAAGACAGCAACTTGTCTGTTCCCCTTCCCTGATTCCCCAATGCTGCTCCCCCCCTCCCAATTCCCCAATAAAATCTAAAAAAAAAAAGAAAGAAACCTCGACCCAGAAGCAGGTCGTCTTCGAATGGCTTAGCACCAGGTTCCCCACAAACGTGCGCGGCGTGACGGGTGAGGGGGCGACCCCCTTTCCGGCTGCACCCCGTTTCCCGGGAGGAGGGGCACTCCACACTGGACCCTGGTCCCAGAGATTTTCATAGCCCTCTTTCAATAATCAACAGAGTAGAAAATCTATAAAGTTGAATATCACCCAATTTGAATTAGTTGATATCTATAAAATCCTCCTGCGACAATATAGAATACTCGTACACTTTGTTTCAACTACACACGAAACATTTACCAATTAAACCGTAGCCAAATTTCAATAAATTTTAAATAATTCAAGTCATACAAAGTATGTTCACTGACCAAAGTGGAATTAAATAAGATAACAATAACAGAAAAATACCCTCAAATAGTCAGAGACTAGGAAATGTACTTCTCAATAAACTACGGGTCAAAAAAGATTATCAAAAGTGAGTGAGAAAGTATTATGAAATGAATGAAAATGAAAACAGAATGCATCAAAATTTGCATAATGCAGCTAAAGCAGCATTTAGGGGAAAATTTATAGGATGAAACACCTCTTGATATGTAAAGAGGTATTAAAACCATGACTTCAGCTTCTAACTTCATAAACAAAAAACAGTGCAAATAATAAGCATTTAAAAAGAAAGAATATCAGACCAGATATCAATAAAACAGAGAACAAACTAAATAAAGAAAATAAGTAAGACAAAAGTTGTTTTGCTTTAGAGAACAATGTAATTGATATGGCTGTCATACCTAAAGTTGCACATACATTTTTAACACACAGTCCCACTGCTAGGAATTGCCCTCTGACTCATGAATTTCCCCCAAGGTTTGTATGATCATTTTAGCATTGTGCATAATAGTAAATAATTACAAACAACTAAAGTAACCACATCTATAATTACTGAGATGCTTACATATATTCTGATATCTTAATTTGTTCATAATATGATTTTATTCTTTCTTGTTTTCACCTTCCCTGTTTGTTATATTGATAAAGTTTTCTTAACACATGTCTTTTTCTTCTGGTTACCTGGAAATTACAAATTCTATTTTAAAAGTTTTATTGACAACTCTTGAATTTTCAGTAAACTTATTTAACCATATTTTTCTATCAGTGTAGTTAAACACTGGTCTCCCACTGAAAAATAAAAGATCATCAGAACTTTCAACTATAACGTCACACATCTCAAACATAACATGTTAAATACAAACACTATCGGTTACCTCCCACTTGAACTTGTTCTTCCTTGGTATCCCCCATCTCAAAAAGTACCACCACTGCCCTCCTTGTTACCCAAAAATCTAGGAATCATCTCCAATGCCACTACCTTAGTCCAAGACACCATCAATCTTGCCTAGACTACTGTATTGGGCTCTCTTTTTCCACTTTGCCCTTATTCATTTTCCACAGAGCTGATGTAATGATCTTGTAAAAAATAAAACCCACCTTCTGGGTAAGATGATGCCACCTTCTGGGTAAAACCTTTAATGTCTTCCTGATCAGAAAAATAATCCAGACTACACTGTTCTACAAGTGTGGACCATGGCTCATCTTACCTCATTCTTCCTCTTTCTCATTATGCTCCAGTCACAGTGGCCTCCTTCGGGTTTCTCAAAGATGATGGCCCCTTCCTCCCACCCACATACCAGGCCCCTTTTCTTACTATTCCTCTACTCAGAATACTCTTTCTTGTAACTTCTCAAACGTCTGGCTCACTCTCCTTCAAGTTTCATCTCAAAATTCACATAGTCACAGAGAGACCTTTGTGATCACCTTAGATAAAGTGACTCCTTTGTTACTCTGTAGCTTCTCCCTTACATTTTAATCTTTTGTAGAATTTACCATGATCTGTATTTTTTTCTTTGCTTGTTTATTCTTTCTATCCTCTATAAGGATTTTCACTCTTTGGTGCCAAAGACCCTGTTTGGTTTGTTCACTTCTGCATATCTTATGCCCAGATCAGTGCTTGTCATATCAGATGGACTCAGTAACATATATATTAACAGAATGAATTGATTTATCAAGAGAGAATTATAATGATTATATAGGTAGCTAGTCTGAATTGCTTAAGCGATTGTGAAACTAGTTTCCGCAACAAGCTTGTTTATGTGAGTAAGGATGAATTTTGACTCTATGTAATTTGGTTTTCTTTTAGGTAAGTAGATAAGGAGCAGGCACTCAAGATGGGGCCTTTAAGATTGCTAATGTGAGGGATGGCTTAAACTGGGAGGGTCACCAAATGCATCTGCTCTTCCTTCCTGTTTTGTCTGTTTTCATTTTGGAGGTACCTTAGGCTCTCATTTGTTTTCTTCCATCTCAATGCCCAATGAGGCAGATGCTCAACTTGTTAGTTCATTGTATTTTCACTTGAGCTTAATAAGGACAGATAAGGACACTACAAGAAAAGAAAACCACAATGACCCTGATGATATATAGATGTGAAAATTCTCAACAAAATATTAGCCAACTGAATTCGACAACATATTAAAAGGATCACACACCATTACCCAGTGAGATTTATCCCTGGGAAGCAAGGATGGTTCAATATACACAAATGAATACATGTGATAATCACGTTAATAGAATAAAAAAATAAAACTCATATGATCATCTCAATAGACGAGGAAAATTCATTTGCTAAAATACACCATCCTTTCAAACTGGGTATAGAAGGAACATAACTCAACATAATAAATGTCATGTATGACAAATCCACAATGATCATCATACTCAATAATGAAAGATTAAAAGCTATCCTCTAAGATTGGGAACAAGACAAGGGTGCCCATTCTCACCACTCTTATTCAACATAGTATTGAAAATCGTAGCTAGAGCAATTAAGCAAGATAAAAAAATAAAAGTCATCCAAATCAAAAGGGAAGGAGGAAAACTGTCATTATATTCAGATGATATTATTATATACAGGAAATTCCAAAGCTTGAGTCAAGTGCTCCATCCTGAGGGTTTCTATATTCTGAGAATGTGATTGGCATGTCTTGTCCAATATCTGAAAGAAAGATATATGATCACTACACTCCACATCCTGTGACTAAAGATTGGGGGAGGAGGATTGTCACTTTGAGGGGTAAAAATTAAAACTATTGCACTGTGTTGTACACCTGAAATTAATTTTTAAAAATGTTTATTTCACAATAAAAGAATTAAAAAAAGAAGATATAGATCACATCCCCTTGACTTTGGATTTGGAATATCTCCCAGGTCCTATTAGGAAGATCAATCTTCACCTCCTCAGGAGGTATGTGCATTACATATATGGTATGGTGTTATATGACTCTTGTTTTAAATTTATGTATCAACTCCAAACTATCTTTTTACCATTTTCCAAAAGTTGTTTCAAAGGCAACTATTCTTGTTTTCCTTTTTTTTTTGGTCATAGGTTCTCTTTTCTTTTTGGTAACTTATTGTTATTTCAAAGGAATTTGGAGACAGGGAGACTAGTAATGCCATATTTTCAGTGTGCCATCTTCATCAGATAATCATTAAACATGATTTTGAATAATTTCCACTGTACTTTTAAAAGAAAATTAGCCATTCAGGGTGGGTTTGGTAGAAGACAATCATAATACTTGTTCACCTGAAGAACATTTGGTGAAATCAGCTTTCTTTGTGATGATCTCTAGGAGTTACTCAAATGAAAGGGAATATAAGAGTGTGGTACCAAATTTCTAACTTAGACTAAGTAAGATTGATTCCCTACAGTTATGTTGAATTCTTCAAGAATGAAGTCATGACTTATTCATTTCTCTAGTCCCAATGTATGCACGTTGCCAGGATTTTTCTACATATTCAGGGACTGTTGAATGACTGAAAATAAAGCTTAACTCTTCTAACATATGCACTGAATTTTAAGCAGTCGGGGAACAATTTTATTTGCTTTTTGGCACTGATTCAATACTTCTATTAGTTTGGAGGCCCTACCAATTAATCCATATTTTCAAAATCTCCAAGTATGATTCTATAGAACTTGTAACTTTTTAAGTCACGTTCATTTACTTTGTACTTCCCTGATAATTAAAAATGACTGTAGCAAGAAATGAAGGAGCATGGACACCAGAAAAATACTGTTCCTGCCAGAAGCACAGCCTGTCATCATGCACCAACTTTAAAAAACAAATAAAGGCACGATTTTATTGGGTGAATATATAAGGATCCAAAAAAAAATCTGAAAAACACTGCTATGCTAACTAATGGTCAGAATGTTTTTATAGAAATTCCCAAAACAAGTTTATGAAAAAGAGTTACCCTTCTTGTCTTTTTTTTTGGCTTGTGTTTGATTTCAGTTATTTTAATCAGTGTTTTTCCCAAGCTTAATGATGTTGTTTGCTAGTCTCCCCATGTTACATCAAATTAATTTGAATACCCTCTGAGACATCTAAATAGCAATTGCAGTAAATATTTATCATGTGGAATTAATAATGGCATCTTGAAATGTTCTATTTTTTTTATGGGCTCTCTTTACCACAAATAACCATCACCCAATATGGTATTAAAAATAAAGGAGGGCCATCGCTGGACTTTGTATCACAATGACAGAAGAAAAACCAGAACTGTGAGATCACCCTGGTGACAAGCTCTGAATAACTCACTTGCAAAACTTAAAGGCTTATCAAGTATGTTAGGAATAGCAAAACCTGGGTTTATGATCACTCAGACAATTTTTCTAATGAAATAAACCAAATCATTATGGATGGACTAGATAAATAAAATATCTGTTAATTGCTAATTTCTGATGCAATAAAATTTCAAATTGAATAGTTTCCTCTGATCCCAAGTATTTATCAGACTTATAAGGTAAAAATGGAAATTTCCTGTCAGATGTTAATTATATAGAACAAATGAAGGAGCTTTGCAGAATGATGTTATGTGATTTCTGATTTATGAAAAAAGCTTTATCTTGAGTCCCATTCATTTGGCATATCTTGTTTATTTGTTATTATTAAGTGTAATAGAAAAGGAAAATAAAAAGGCAAAAATGAAATAAAATCCAGTAACAGACCATTTGAGGTCACTGAGATTTTTCTTTTTTTTTTTTTACTGAGATTTTTTTAATGTGCTTTATTGGTTGGGTGGTGCTTGTTTTGGACCTATATTTTTGCCTTTTGTGTTTAAAATATACTTTAAAAACTAAAAAGAAAAACAACTAGATCTGCCAATTGTTGTGATCACTTTTCTTCCTGCCACTCTTCTCATTAACATTTCTTGGAAGAAGAATAGGCTCCAAGAATTGGTGACTTTAGTCCCATAGGTAGGTAATAGGTAATACGTATTCCAATAGGTAATAACTTTAGTTCCATGTGTTAAACATATTGAACTATTAGAAAATTTCAAAATTTTAGGCCAGCTTGATACAAAAATTAATATATTTGAAATCTGTTTGTCTCTAGTAATCACCATAAGATTTTTAAAATGCATAATTTCCAAACAACTACAATAGAATAAAGAGAAAAGACCAAAGAAAGCTCAATGAGTTAAGTGAAATGCAAGAAAAATAAAAAATAAAACCAAAAAAACCTCCCAAAACTTCAAAAAACAATAATGTAGGTCTAGATAAATGCAGGGTGTCTGTTAGATTGACTTTACAGCCTATTTGGGACACATTCACGTATTTTCTTCTTCATAGCTTTTTCTTAGGACTCCATTAAATACTGAGATTAAAGGGTCCACTGCTTCCATTTTCCTGGCAAATAAAAGAATTTCCATTTTGTCAAATATTTGGAAATCAAATGTTGGTGTTTTTCTTGTAATTATTGTCAAAAGCCATTTCCTTACGGATATCAAACTGACTGCCATTGGAAAGGACACATTTCTCTATTTGTTCTTCCTGCAGAGACTGTTTCCCTTGCCACCTCTATACCAATTGGTAACAAAAACACATTTAAATAAATTAAAACCAACCATCTGCGCAACAGATACCCACTGCCTTTCAGAACATGCCAAAGAAATGTCACTGGTGCCACTGGTACATTTTGAATTTGGATGCAATTAGACTTTGACTCCCATTTTATTTGCTGAATTTGATCTGTTTGCTGCTATTTGATGAAGATCCTTCTACTTCACCAAAATGTTTATGTCAAAGGCACCATAAAAATTGTTCTTATAAGAAGAACACAAGACTTTTCAAAAACTCTACGTAAGTGAAGAGACCCTTCTCTTCTCCTGGTTTCCCAAGGACATGCATGAGTGAAGAGACACATATAAGGGGCCAAACTAAAGTTTCCAAAAATAGCTATGAAGAAATTAAAATTTTGAAAACAAGTTTAAGTGGGAGCATTACTTCTACTAGTAGTTGTAGGTTGGTGGTTTCTAAAAAGAGTTGACTAACACAACAAAAATTAAAGTGGGATGAAGATCAAAACAGATGGTTTCCTTTTTTTTTTTTCTATCTTGGTGAAAAAAATTAGGAAGATCTGACTACATACACTAAAATTTGTAAACCCAGTTCTTGTTGATTAGGAATTTATCTGGATGGACTTTATAGGATGTGGGGTAGAATTAGAAGCTAAATAAATACCAAGTATTGTTATAATCCAATAACTGGAAAAGAGATTAGAAGTCAAGGTTAGTCAAATTAGATAAGCTCAGGATTCCCAGGGAAAAGTCTCAGAATACAGGAGACTGAGAACTATAAAGGTGAAAGTAAAGTGTTCCTTCATAAACTGATAGAAAAAACACAGACCAGAATGTGAATGATGAATTTTTTAAAAGTGAAAGTAGTTTATAGAATAGAGATTTACTCCATAGGCAGAGCAGAAGTTGCCTCCTAGTGAGAGATAACCATGAATGATGAAATTTAACAATATATAAGAACAGAAATGCCCCAGGTAATCTAATCATGAAATTAATCATTGATGCTTTAGTTTTTGTACAAATAAGGAAGAATAAAAAGTCATATTAAGTGGTACATCAATATAGGTACTTTCATTCACTAGTGATGTAGTGCATATCTTACAACAATATCAAGAACGAGGATATCAAGAAATTTTGTAGGGCCAGCTGAGTGGCTCAGTGGGTTAAGAGTTTGCTTAAGAGCATGAGCTCTGAGCAACAGGACCGCTGGTTTGATTCCCACATGAGCCAGTGAACTTCGCCCAAGCTGAGCTGCTGCTGGGCTGCCAACAGGTGGCAGGATGGCTCAGCTGGTGAGAGCACGTGCTCCTAATGACAAGACTGCCTGTTCAGTGGTGGGCTATGGCCACCCATGGCTGGGGGGACTGACCTTGGCACCTTGTGCTGAGCTACTGCTGGGATGGCTCAGTGGATAGAGTGTGTGTTCTTAACAGCAAGATTCCAGTTCAGCTTCCGCTTGGGAAAAAAAAAAAGAAAAGAAATTTTGTGATATTTTCCCCCAATAAATCCACCTTTATTACTATATATCATTATTTATTTTTGTGAAATGAGAAAATAATATAAATAATGAGGAAATGACAAATTATCCTTCTGGATATTCTCAAGGAAATACTGTGCAAGAATTAAAGATGTTTATTAAATTTATGATAACATGAAAATCTTACACTGTTATAATGACAAACAAAAAAACTCAGCACAAAAATTTGCATAGAAAGTTTGATCAAAACTATGTAAAGTAAACCAGTTTATGCATAAAAACACACCAAAATAGTCACGGAAGTTTTCTTCAGGGGCAGATATCATCAATGATATACATTTCTCTTCTTTTTATTTTCCTATATCTTGTAAACTATAAATCAACAGTACACTTTATTTTCATAAAATGGAAGCTTTTCTTTAGGATCACTTAGACTATACAAAAGTGTCCATTTCTTTCCTTTTCCAGGCATTAGTTAATATTTAGGGATGTATTTACTTACTTCTTCTCTTGAGGTAGAAATTCTGTTATAGCCCCCTCAGCTTCTATTTCATTTGCTTCTTCTTTAGCCCGGACTTAAACCAAATACAATCAAAATGATAAACAATTAACAACACAGAATAATCATTTTGCTTTTCTCTCATTTGACAGATCAGATTTTTTCCTTTCCTTGAGTTATTTGACACTATATTGCTTCCCCCAGTATCTGCACTCCACCTTTTTAATATACTCTTCAAGATACAATTTGATTAAGCATTCTACCACCGAATACCATAGAAGAAGCAACAGTGCCATGGATGTGTCGACTTACAGAAAACCTCAACACTCAAATTTAGTTTAGGCTATCAACAACAGAAAAAAAAAGCTAAAACAATTTATCCCATTAAACCTGGAATTTAGCTTGCTCCTTTCTTTCTTGATTTCCTAAAGTATTCCATCTCACTTTAAAGCTTTAATTCTCCTCAGTTTTTACATAATTATTTTAATAGAGAGTCTTTCCTGAGGTAAGGAACAAAAGGTCACCACAATATAATAATGCCATCGATTTCTGCTGTCTTTAATACATACAAATAATCAGGTGTCTGGTTACAGTTAACACAGCCAGAATACACAGGACTATTGGGTTCCTTACATTTTCTACAGTTACACATTTTCTATCATGTTTCTTAATTATGCTAAGTAAGATGCATAAAGGCCAAAGTTCTTGTACGTCCCTAACTCCTAATGATTTAAAATTTCTATCTAAATTTGCTTAGTCCTTCTATGCTTAGTTCAAATAAAAATATAAAAAACAAATGGCTGGGCTGGCCAAATGGCGCATTGGTTAAGAGCAGGTTCGGATCCCACATATGAGAGCTAGTGACACTGCCCTCTACAGCTAAGATGGTGAGCAACAGCTCCACCTGGAGCTGGGCTGCTGTGAGTCCCCAGGATGGCATAGCTGCAGCCCCTGCTGCAATGGGCTGCCATAGGCTACAGTGAGTGGCCTGTAGCCAGCATGAGTGGCTGGCAGCCAGTGTGAGCTGCCAAGAGCTGCTGTGAGTGGCCATCCAGAGGCCGGTGACTGATGTGCCTCATCCGGGAAGAGCGCAATGATGATGCCAACATGGGCCAGTGAAGCAACGTCCTCCACAACTAGACTGCAGAACAAAAGGACAATAACTTGTCTGTTCCCCTTCCCTGGTTCCTCAGTGCTGTTCCCCTCCCCCAGTTCCCCAATGAAATCTTTAAACAAAAAAACAAATGATTGCCCATTACTGGTCTACTGTGACAAGTGAAAATATTTCAATGCTCATTAAAACATGAGGAAATTTTCTTTTCACATAAATTTTATCTATACATGATTAAAGATCAAAAGCAAATTACTCCAACATGACAATGGAAAACAAAAAACAAAAAACAAAACAGAACGTAATAAGAACAATTATGACTGATTCTTGTAACCACTTCTATTTGCTTAATGACAATCCTAAATTTTGCTTATGCGTATATAGTAGGTATTTCCATTATAAAAGTCTGAAGTCATCATGGAACTCAAAATTATAAAGTCAAATAGAAACTGAAAGTACAAAGCATATAATGTAATTGGTGTAATATGCTATAATACAATTTCTCATGGTTAAGATATTGTGTTGAGGGTTTCTGATCTTTAGCTCAGCCATCTATAATAATTGAGTGAATAATCAGATGGGAAGGGAATCGGAAAGGAATCTGTCCTGATGAAAGAGCCTATGAATACAACCAAAGTGTTACTGGCCAACTGAGCAGCACCAACCCCCACCACTGAAAAACTTTAATATTTTCTTTTCTAAGTCTCCTACCCCTGCTTCAGATAACTATTTGAAAGCCTGAGACTTCCTAATATCCCCCAGGCCAGGAAGCTAAATGTCAAACCCATTCTGTGTCCAGACAACTGACTCCACCTGAGTGATGGACTGAATAGCCACAAGTTCCAGAACTAACAGATTTATATTTTTGTCCTCATTCAGGAGCCTTGAGGATGCAGGGAATACCCCAACAAACAAAGAAGCCAACACGGTCTTCCAGGTGGAGCTTGAGACCCCTTCCTCTCATCTGAGATCAGCTAGGGTGAGAGTTCCGTGAACCCCCAATAGGCAGGGACAGCTCTACGCCCCTGCCCAGCAGGAAGCAGATACAGAAGAAGAGACCTCCTGTCCCTCAGCTCCCCATAGAGATTTTATGGGGATCACATCTCTCAAGGAGAAAACTAGGCAGACAGTTAGAGGCAGACATTGGGTCTCTGCATTCCTGCATGTCTCACAGAATGTGACCGTCGGGTGACCTCCCCTCTGCACCCAAAACTTCCATTCATTGTAACTATCTACCCCTAAAACAAACGGGTACAGAATGCCCGACTGGATTTGACCAGTCACTCACACCTGCGCAGTAAAGGCCATAATGACCTTTGTTTCACCCGGGCCTCATTATACCATTATTATAATATCATACATATGCCCGAAGGTTTATTAATATCATCATAACAGACTGAACTCTGGGAAGGAACATGCGCAGATGAGGTAATAGCCTCTTGTCAATTATGGGTGCCAATCAAGTAGACCCACGCCCAGAGGGGAACAGATAAAAACTCCAAGTCCTGAGAAGGCAGGGGCTACTGCTACTGCTACTTTGGCTGCTGCTTCTTCCCTGCTCCTTTTGACCGCTTCTTCCCTTTGCAGGTCTACTTCTATTTCTAAATGTACTATCTCTTCTAATAAACTACTTATTCTGCTGCTTTACTCTGGTATCTCGTTCAATTCTTTGCTCGAGTTGCCAAGGACCTGGACTTTGCGCCGAGAAAGGCTCACTCTCTGACAACAAAAGGACTTATACCTGCTCTGCGTATGTCATGATGGTAGTGTGGCTCATGGCTCACAGTTTTATACAAAATGTCCACTTCCTGTTGTTTTGTTTTGTTTCTCACAGAATTTCATTCTCTTGAAATAGTTGTCTTCCAAAGACAAAGAAGCAGACAATAAAGAACAAAATGAGAGCTTTGAATGTGGAGCCAACTGGTCAACTTTGCTGCTTAGTTGTTGGGTAACCTAAACCAATTGTTATTTTTCTGAATCTCAGGGTCTTCATTTAAATGAAGTTACAATATTATCTGTTCACCTCTCAGTAGTTTTGAGTCTCAATGAAATTATGTTAGTATAATCACACTAAAAAAGTATAGTAATATTGTCACCAATCATCTTATTATATCTTTGTTTTCTTATAGTATTCATTCTTAGCATATAGACCCTTATTAATAATGATTTCAGATATTTTAATGAATCTATATAAATTACTGCCCAAAATATATAATAGTTACTCCAGAGAGCAGATGTATGGTTAACCAACTTATAATTATTGACCTGGATGAATTTTTAGCATATCATTATGCACAAATGAATTCCAGCATGCAATGTTACACTTTAAAATTGCCGACTTGCCAAATGTCATACATATGTAAAAGACAGAAATGGAAGATTAACGTCATTATTTGAACAATTCAAGCCAAAACATCGTTTTTATCTCTTATCTCTTTCACAAGTAATGGCTTTTGAACTTAATTTCACCTTTTTTAAAAATAAAATGTATACTTGGTCTGTTTTTCATTAATTTCATTTCTGCTTAGTGCCGTGCATAAATTCCCTACCATAGTAACAATCTTATGTAGTGGGTCTTATCTCCATTTTTCAGTAAAGCAACTGAGTTCCAAGAGGTTACACAAGGCTGTCCCTGCAACAGCTGTGAATAAGCTACATTCTGATGACCAGATCTAGAATAAATATGCACTCCTTAAAGCTTTAATGAAAAGCGGGATTTGTGTGAATCCTACGTTAATGTACTTAAATACTACTCCACATCAGTTAATAAATATAGTACCTGGCATAGAGCAATCGCTCAAACATTAGTTGTTATCATTGCCACAAATAACATTTTTAACAATCTCAGACAAAATCATAAAGAACACTGAGTCTGTAAACATCTTTTTTTATTTTATATTATCAAGGACAGTCGAGTGATAGTTTGGACAGAATAATGAAAAGCCAATCACACTGTCAAATTAGAGCACTTCTTTTCTCGTAATTTTACAGGTCACTAGTATGAATGCTGTAAATTAATCGACTTTCTTGGGCTCCAGAGCATATCAGAATAAAACTGGATAGAGAGTTCTTTTGAGACAGATCATTAAATTGTAGCAGTATTAAATGAACAACTTCATTGTGTGAGAGCAAAGGGAAAGTCACTTAATTTATAAAAGTGATAAATTACTTCGATTAAAAATTGAATTAATCAGTAAGTACACATTTCAGAAAGAATGAAGTTCAAATCTTCAATAGGCTTACAGCCCCTTTTAAAAACAAAGATGTCCATTACCTTCAATTTAATGGAACATCAAATATTGCCAACAGCAGAATATTTCTGTTAAAATCATATTCATTTTAAAAATAGTTTTAGGAAGTAATTAGCTACTTACAATTCATATATATGTAATATATATCTAGTACTCTACTGATAACTATAGCAAAAGATTATAAAGTTGTTTGGGTTTACAGACAATCTAGATAGCTAAACACAATAATCCGAAATTCTGAAAAAAAAAACATGGGGGAAAAAAAACTTTTCCCCCTTTAACAAAATAAAACATAGTACACTTTCATTGGAACTGTGTCAACTTTCCACGCAATGTTTACTATTTAAAATTGCTGCCCTGAAAGTTTCTGGTTGCTTGTTCTAAACATGGGCTTCATCTTGCTTGTATTTGGTGGTTACTAATGAAGCCGGTGCCATGTACTCAACTGTACCCCATGCTCTCTCCCTTGACTTGACTGGAGTCACACAGACAACAAGCATATGTGAACGGCTGCATGCTGAACCCAAGATGCAAAGAGTGAAAAGGGAGACAAGCCATCAGCCAAGTGCAAATCTTCCTGGTAGCACTGCATAGCTTGTTAATTAGTCTATAGACTCAATTAGAAACAATTAACATGTGGTTTTATTCTTTTCATCTCTTCATAATGCTTCTGGTTGCCCCTTAGGTGAAATGACTGCCCATATGGCATCAGCCTCATGAGAGACCCAGCTTGGCTTATTGCAGTGATCAGAAAACAAAAGAACTTTTCCCAAAGGAGGCACCAAAGATTTTTCACAATGACAGAGCCCTGGGCCAAACCTTGCTATGGCATCTTGCCAGCTGCCCTGTTTGCTAGCACTCCTCCCTTTCCTATGACATCCTGTTTCCTCAGATGCCATCCCTCCTAATCTACTCAGCTGGCTGCCTTTGCCTATTGCTTTGTGCTATCAATAAATTCTTCCCAAGGTGTTGTCACACTGGACCCAGTAAGGCCATAACATACACAAAATGTCATCTAATTTTCCACCCACTGAAGGAAGCCTGTTGCTCAGGATTGCTGAATAGGCTTGGGCTATCTCTTCTACTGTGTCAGCTCAGCCCACCTGTCTTTTTGAGAGGTGAATCTAATATAATTACTACCTTCTCCTTGATCATAAAAGAGAAATTCAAATTCATTCTTCTACTCAGGCAGAACAAAATGAGTGAAGAATTGTATTGCCCCCGAGTTTTTATGAACCCACTAACTCCTTTAGCCTTGTGTAAGGAGGGCATCTGCTATTGACTTTGGCAGTCCACTGCACCAACCCACAGCATTCCTCCGAATGACAGCCATTGCTCAGAACAATCACTAAAGCGAAACTGGGAAATTTATTCACGTCTCTAGTTCTCCTTGGGTTGTTTTAGCAGCTCTGGAGTAGTGAAGCAAGTGATTTGGGGTTTCAGCATAACTGTGCTCTAGGGACTAACATGGGTGACACGGACTATGTCAAGATTTACTGGCTTGGTCCAGCTAGGATATAGAAAGGTTGTACCCATGTATGCGTGCATGAGTGTGCACACACACACACAGCTGTGCACATGTGCAGGCGATGGAGTTGAGTGGTGGTGGGTTTTCATGACAACTAGCACATTTTTAATTCTAAACTATCATTTAAAATAGCTTTATCTAGCCCAAATTCTGCTGAAGAAAGCAAAACAGTTTGGCTCACATCTTACTGTATGGATATTAAAAGTATAAATTATGGAACGTCAATTCAGGCTAAGATAAAGAATTAATTCAGTATGAGAAATTAAAATTATAAATATTTTGGGAATTTAAGATCATTATAACTAATCTTTATTTCATTTTTATATGTGCCAGGCATTATACTAATTTCATTATGCCATTCATGAAATATTTCATTTGTTGCTTTTAGCGATTTTGTGAGGTTGACTCTATCATTATCTCTATTGATTCTATTATCTCTACTTTTAAAATAAAGAAACAGTTCAGAGAAGTTAAGTCTCATGCCCAAAGTACATAGCCAAGAAGTGACAAAGCTGGGATTGGAACATAAGCTGACACCAAAGGTAAGGCTAACAGGATCTAAAAGCCTTACCTCTCTGGCAATACTATGGGTATATTCAAAAGCATCTTACAGGTATGAAACAACCCCATCCTCTTCTGATAACCACACTGTTTGTGGTTTCACATCAGTAATAACATATTGTGCATGTACCATGTTTCAAGAACTTAACATACATTACCCCCAGTCATCATAAAAACTTGCAGGGGAATTGCCATAATTTCAATTTCATCAGGGAGAAAACAGGACTTCATAGAAGTCAAGGAACTCGAGCAAACACACACAGCAAGTAAAGGAAGGAGTATGATTGGAATACTACATTACCCTATATTATTCTTGTGTATTTTACCCCGTACTCAGTAGTTAAATTAGCACAAAAAAAACTTCTCTAAAGAAAAGATAATTGTTAAAAGGTTACATTTTTAACATACTGAAGGCAATTAGTAAAGATGTTAGAATACCATCAATAAATGTGATTTGCATTCAACTGTGAAAGATAAAAATAATACTAAAATATTTTTGGCGTCTTTACTGAGCATCCCATCTTCAGGGACAGGCTAAAGCGACGGTTTTAGCCATGCTTTCTCAGGAACACAGCTAAGATTTAGCGGGTAAAGTGTGGAGCTCCTGTAGTCACCTGCTTCTTGTAAAGCAGATGTTGGATGCTGTCATTCTCATCATATTTGCAGAAAAGTACAATTCATTGACCTCAATGTGTGAAAAAATAAGATCTTCCCTAATAAAGGAACACTTGAGGCCATCTGTCCTAGGAGAAGAGCCTATTCCCAAGCTGACTATAACAGCACGAAAAGTAGTCATTTATTCAAGCTGAATCTTAAAGTCCTATGACCAGGCTTTAAATGGTCAAACAAACCCTATCAGGATTCTATCCTGGCAGACAAGCATAAGCTGCCTGAGCTAGGAAAAGCAGTGAAGTGAGAATCCAGTGAGTTCTCTTATGTTCCTTTACATTGGAGTCAGATATACAATGATGCTCACAGATCCACTGACCAAGACAGCCTTAAACATTTCCTTCAGTTTGACTAAACTTAAGACAAGTTTTTTCCTGATAAGACCCTGACCTCCATTTTCCTAGACCATTTATTATACTTTAGAAAACCTGCAATTGTGAATTCTTTGGGGACAGAGGTCCACAAAAGTTATAAATCTTCTTCCAGCTTCTTGCCAGTTTTAGGACCAGGAATGTCCTTCTCATGGACTTGGGAAATATTGCTCTGAAAGGTAATTATCAAGAAAGATAGTGCCCAGATATCTCCCAGTCTCTGTTGGAGGGTGGATGGAGCCTAACTTCCAAGGCACCAATTAATAAACACAGATGGTCTAATCACATTGACCAACCTCCCCCTAACATCTGGAATACTTTTCCACTAGTTTACCTCAGTGCTTAAAACCTCTCCCACCCTATTTTTGTTTCAGCAGGAATTGAGTTCAATCACTCCCTGTTCTTAAAGTAGTCTTGTACAACCTTTTCCTTACCTGTTTAACTATGTCCAGTGCATTTTTCTTGGACCACAGAACAAGTTCTTTCAGAAATATACCACTAGATGGGCAACTTTCTGAAAGCTCTTTCATTCCACTCTATTATCAAATTGCCAAAATATTAGTAATATCCACTCCAGCCATTATACCTTATTCTCTCCTATCAGCTTTGTGTATGTTTGTGTAAGATAGATCCAATAACACTAAGTTATTTTTTGTTCCATTGGAACTGTGAGCTACTGGTAAGGAGAGAGAGTTCTTATTCACTTTTCTGTTCTCAGAGTCTAAGCCAGTGCCTGCAATACACACTCATACTCACCCTACAGGGAGCACCCAGGCAACCTTCTAGACCTTATACATGGGGCGACCATATAATTTATCAGCTACATCAGGACAGTTTTAAGAGTGAAAAAGGTCACTAAAATAACTTTATATAATTTCTGAAATAGTTCTATTACCAGATAAAGCAGTTTTATAAAATTATGGTTAAGAAAAACTCCCCTTAAAATTTATTTTTAAATGTTTCACCAAATTTAGATGCTAGAAAATCATAGGCCTTCTAAATTTCAATCCATTTTGGAACGAATATCAATTTATACAGGAATTCAATCAAATATTTTTCTCATAAGTGGAGATATTCCAAAGCCCAGTTACAGGATTTCAGAATTCATCTTATACATCATTTGAAGTCACATCATTTAATTTCTTTTTTTCCTCCCTAGCTATTACAAGGATACATTTTAATGTCTCTCTGCAAGATTTGTTTGCAAAAATTCAATTTGACAAAGATTAAGTTTTTTAATGTTCCATTTGTTGAATAGTTTTATTAAAGTTTTCAACTGATTCTTTTTTAATGGAATCAAAATTTACTTTCTACCGGTCAGTAGTATTGTAGAACATTTATCTTGAAATGTCCTTCAAAGGCTCAGCATTTCTAAAAACTGTCTGATGAGGGTTAGCAAAGAGAGACAGTCATGTTGACCTATTTATTTTTATGCAACATGGTTTCATTAGGAAACAATTTGTAGTCCAGTTACTCTACATAATAGTATGTGTATATTTTAATTTGTTTTGCTTCTATGAAGATTGATAGTGCATTTCAGCTTATTTGGATGCATTATGCATCTCAACCAATTTCAAGTTCACTTCTCCATAAAGGCTGTAATTGAAGAATGTTGGTTTTTTACTTGATGCCCTGAACTACCAAAATCAGTATTTATACTATCAGCACAAAGTAAATTATTTTAACTATTGAATGAATTGATATTTCTTCCAATAATGTCACTTTTGGGAGAATTAACTTCTGAAAGCTTCATTTTCTTTCACAAATTGGATGAAAAAAATGAAATCATTGTTAGAATTAACTGTTTTCTATTTTAGGCAATGATAATACTGACCTTAAACTCACATCACTGAGAAATTCCCCTTTTGCTAATGCATTTAATAGCCTTCAATTCAATCTATGTACATATACACAAGAAAATCTGAAGTCATAATGAGCAAAATTAATATTGATAAAGAACAGCTATTTTATCTAAATGAAAAGTCATGTTTCTGGAGTGATATGCAAATTGACATTTGCAGCTACATGTGTTAAATTATTGCCTTTGGTCACAGTTCTAAGATAGCTAACCCGTTTTTAAATAGTGAAGCTTCTTAAACAGATTCGTGTTCTCTGGTTTTTATATTGTCAGTGTTAGCATTATGGTGCCCTTGCTGTATGGTAAACGCCCACAAACATTTTAAGTTAAACATATACTATCAGGTGGCTCTGTGGTGCAGTGGATGGTGCATTGGACTTCTACTCTAACCACTATTCTGTACATCTGAAACTAATATTGAATGTCAACTGTAATTGAAAAAAAAAATATATATATATATCCACATTCATGAGTAACAAAAATGATATATTCACTTTTTCATTAATTATGTGCTTTTTTTTTTAAGATTTTTATTGAGGGAATTGGGGGAGGGGAACAGCATTGGGGAACTGGGGAAGGGGAACAGAGGAACAGACAAATTGCTGTCCTTTTTTGTTGTTGTTGTTCTTCAGTCTAGTGGTGGAGGACATTGCTTCACTGGCCAATGTTGGTATTGTCATTGTGCTCTTTCCAGGTGAGGCAGATCAGTTGCCAGCCTCTGGACAGCTGCTCACAGCAGCTCTTGGCAGCTCACACCAGCTGCCAGCTGCTCACGCTGGCTGCCGGCCACTCACTGTAGCCTATGGCAGCCCACTGCTATGCCGACCCGGGGACTCACAGCAGCCCAGCTCCTGGTGCAGCTATTGTTCACCATCTTAGCTGTAGAGGGCAGTGTTTCTGGCCCTCATATGTGGGATCCGAACCAAGGGGCTGGTGTCACAAGCCACCTCTTAATCAACGAACTACTCGGCGGGCCCATGTGCTTTTGATTTTTAAACACTACTTTCAGAATAATTTAATTCAAAAGTGAAAACACTGTACACTTGAAACTTATATAACTTTACTAACCATTGTCGTTCCAATAAACTTTAATTAAAAATAGTGAAAACATTATAAAACAATAATATGAATAACTGTAGATGTACAGCTGAGTAAGTGGCCAAATCACCGCAGCAAGAAGCAGCAGCAGGACCCCCAGGCCTGCCTTTCCCAGGCTCGTGCCTCTAGTTCCCGTATCCCCCTGACCTGCCTGTGCGGTCCTGCAGCGTCTCACCTCCAGCGGCTGAGACACTAGCGGTCAGCAGTACAGTGTGCCAGATGCTCTCCTCTCCAAGGCTTGGGAACTTCGTTAGGAAAAAGTGGACAAAAACCTAAATCTAAAATTATGCAATTCCTCAAAAATAGCCTGTGCACGTGTGGGGCCCTGAGTCTTAAGTCTCCTAGGCTCCCCAGTTGGCCTGCCTCTGGGAGCTGGGTAAGTAGAGGACCGGGCTGGGAGTGAGCTCCAGGTGGAGGAAACAGCAAGTGCGGGCCAGCTGGTGGCCGGGACAGAGACAGAGAAGATCAGGTTGCTGAGGAACCATGTCAAATGTTATAATCCTTGGTAAGGAATTTGAATAGGATGAACGAATAAGTGAATGAAGCAATGAGTTAATAAGAAACTAACTTTTTTTTCTTTCTTTCTTTTTGCAGGGAGAGGATGGAGTGGGATGCGCTGACTGTGAGCAGCAGCTCAGCGAATGGCAGAATCAGGCCTGAGGCGCTGAGGCTGCAGTCTGATCTCGCGGGATCTCAGGGGTCTAGCGGGCCTGGCAAATGAGGCCTGGGATGAGCAACACCTGGATACCCCTGCCCAAGGCTCCTCCTCCAGACTCCTCTGTGAGGAGCTTGGCTCCCATCACCTGTCAGGAAACGGCCATTGCCTGTGGACTCCTTGACAGTCCCAGTGCAGCGGCGCCTCGTCCCAGAGGTTCGGCCAGGTGCCGGCGTTGGGGGGGAGAGGGAGGAAGAATTCTGGCCCCAGTGCTGTGAGTGGAAGGGATCCCTTCTCTCCCCCGCCGCCCAGAAGTCAGAACAGGGGAGGGAACTGCACATTCCAGGCTGAAGACTACAGCCTTCCAGAAGCCTGAAGGGCCTCGAGCAGTGACCCTGGCCTGTGGCATGGAACCCTGGGGCCCCAGTTAGGCCTCTGCCAGGGTCCAAGGCCTCAGCACCCCGAATGCGCCATCCCATTACGCTGCCCCAGAGCCAGCTCCTCCCAGCAGCTGCCAGGTGTCTGCAGTTCCCAGGACAGCATGTGTTCCCGCACATTTTGTCTTGAAGAGCAGACTCAGGGCATTACTCTCTGTTTCTGACCCAACCCGTCTACACATCCACGGCTTGTTAATGTGGAATGTGTGTACATTTTAGTGTTTTCCAGATTCTGATTTGAATTCTATTTGGGGCACTTGCTAGCATGTGTCCTTGAGAAAAATATTTGCACATTTACCTTCGGTTTTCTAATTTTAACTGTTAAACGAGAGAATCATACCTCAGAAGGCTGCTCTGAGGATTAAACAATGTAACATATACGCTTCACACACGTTAACCACTCAGACTTGGTTTCTTTCCTTCCTTTCTCATGTGTATACTTACTTTCTTCTATTTAAACAATCCTGTATACTCTTTTGGAAAGAAATGAGTTTTCAATTCCTAAAGTTTTAAAACACTTTCTGTGTTGAAAGCTCACACATATATATGTTTGTGTCTATGTACAGAGTAATACTGCGATAGCTCTCATTAGGTTCCAAGTACTGTTCTGAAGGTTCCACTAAAAGTAATTCATTTAAACCTCACAAGAGACCCATGAGGTTGATAATATTACCATGATTTAACAAAGAAGAAACCTGGAGATAGAGATGTTTCTTACACCTGGTAAGAAACAAAGCTAAAATTCTAGTTCTAGTAGTGTGTTTCCTGCTACGTCCTCTTAACCACTTTAATAAGCAGCTACTTAAACTATGACAAAGATTCACCACAACTATAATTTATAAAATGACTCTTAAAAACTAATATATTAAACTGAATTGTGTTTAAGATAATTAGCAAATTTTTCCCCAGTATATTTAAACTTATTCCCACTAACAAAATAGCTTGTTTTAAAAGGAAAACTCTAGAAAAGAAAATGCCATCCACATTGAGCTGCTTTTTTTCCTAAATTTGAGAAAATTTTCATGGTATTACAGTTTTACTTGGTTACTATAATGCCTTGCAGTTCAGAACACAGAATGTTCAAGCTTGCCCTAAAAAGGATGGATATTTACAAATATAGCTCAATCCCAGCCAACTTTTGGAATTAAAAAGGGGCATTTTGAGAAGTACAAGGACATGGTAAAATATTTAAAAGGTCAAAGGCAAATTTTGTTAGACCTAAAAGAGTCATGTTTTATCACACAGTTCAAAATATCATCGAGGGTCCAAAATTATAGTCATTTTAATTCTATTTGCATTTGTGAAGTACTAAGAACATATTTGGCAGGCATTTTGATAGGGATGTACAATACAATTTTTCTAAAGAAAAAAATCCTTTCTTACAGCGAATTCAATTCAGCATTAACAAAACCACGTCAACTAGATATACTTGTGTAGTTCAATACTGAGAATACATGACAGTGGGAAACATACAGCATCTCTTACTTTATGGAGAATAAAGCACATAGTTTTTCTCTGGTGCTGCTTCCTACCTTCTCAAGATTTCTCTTTCTGCCATCTTTCTTCACTTCATTGAATGTTTTGTGCCCTTCTCTGGCTTAACTGAACACTACTTACTCTGCAATTATCTGCTGCAGTAGCCACTCAGCCTTCGAAACCCTAGTTGCCTCCAGGGTCAGGCAGGGACAAGGCTGGTAGTCTTCTTGGTTCACATTGCTATTTTGTTCTAGATCACATCTCATGCATCATGCTAAAAACCCTGCTTTCCTAAGATTCTATTACTGGGCGATACAGCATAATACCCTCCTATATTTCTGTCCCAGACATACCCTATATTGAGGGCAGCTGGCTCAATACTCCCCTCTTGTTCTGTTGCTGCTGTATGCGTACGATGACTCATGCAACATCTACCCTCAAATGTATTGACTTCCGAAGTTCCAGGAATCTTCAGCTGCCCTGGACTATAGCCACTCACATCCACATACTCACTTTCAGCCTAGATATTACCCAGAATACCCTACAGAATAAACAATTTGAGGATAGGGGCAGTATCTCTAGGGTTGAACACTGTCATCAACAATTAGCATAGTATCTGATACATATTAGGTGCTTAATTATTAAATGAATACATTAATTGCATCATATCAGGAAATCTTAAACTCCAATTAATTCTTTCATCTCTTCCCATCTTTCCAGCTCTCTTAGGACCCAAATTCCACTAGGACCCAAATTCCATCACAATGTCCACTAGTCCATCCCAATCCTTTCTCTATTTCCTCCTACTCTCTCAGCCATCCTATGTGTTTCACATATTTTACTGATCAATACCAGTAAGATGAACCTCTTCTCACCAAACACTCCTCCATAACATGCCCATTCCCACAGAGTACATAGTCAAAGCAGGGCTGTGAACCATTCTGGTATTAATGCTATTGCTTCTTCCACTGCTGCTGTATAAGAACAAACACAGTTGGAGATGTAGCTCTAGGAGTTAATTTGAGAGCTGGGGCAGAATTTGAAAATCCACAAATATGTGCACTTCTGATCACCTGCATCTATAAAATGGCAATAGAAACGATTCAATGGATGACATACTAAATTGTCATTATGATTTTTTTATTAAGAGATCATTATAAATATCAATCTAAAGTCAATAAATAATATTATTAACTATCAAATCTTGTTTATTCACTCTCAGATCCTGAGAGTTGAAGTCTGTATTCACCTACAAAGGCTCTAAAACTTGGCCTACACTACAACCTAGAGAAAATTGGGAATTAAATAAATGTGTGCTCCTGTCACACTTCCTGTGTGTTATTCAGCGCTGCAGCAGGGGGCCTAAGGCAATGAAATTTGGTTTAGAAAGAAAAGCAATTATCAGAGTTTGAAGTTCACAAAAATTTGGAGTAGGGAAAAGTTGAGAAGTTAAGACTATGAGTAGGAATCCCACCAGGATCAGTGGGAGTTCTTGGGCCAGTGGATGGTTATTTATGAGACTTTAAACCACTTAAGTCCCTGTCACTGAGATTTTGTTATTTAAATATAACCAGACATCCCTGTGTATGTGTTCGGGAAATGCCCTATTATCCTCTGGCTTTTTTTTTTTTTTGAGGGCAGTGTCACTGGCCCGCATATGTGGGACCGAACCGGGCCTCTGGCTTCCCAAGCCAGCGCTTAACCACCACGCCACTCGGCTGGCCCTCTCCTCTGGCTTTTTGAATCAGTGATTTTGAAGACAATGATACTATCCAACCCTTTCACAGTACCAAGCTTTTTTTCAGATAACATCTCTCTTCTAATATATATATAAAAAGATAATTAACATAGTCACCTCAAATTGTCACTGTTTAGTGAAGTTAAATATTCCTGAGCTGTGTCATATTTCATTGGGACATTGAAGGTAATGGGGTTAATATTGGTGAATAACTTAAACCCTTCCCCACCCCCCCCAACCCTCCCACCCCACCCCCCCAAAAAAAAAAGAAAGAAAAGTGAGCTTGCCTCAATAGAATTCATTCCAGGACTGGATCTCAATGGGAGAGTTGCCTGAAGAGGAAACCAGTATCCCCAAATACCTTGGAAATACCTTTTTTTAATGTAATTATTTAAACTCTCCTTATGCCCCATTGACTTAAAATTTTGGCTTATCACACTTTTTTTTTTTATAGAGTTTTCCTCAGTTTTATACTACACAGAACAAAGGCCCACAAGGATGCTCCTCACGTGATTAGGCCCGCATTTAGAAACCACATATAGGATCCAATAAACAGGTAAGGCCCAGTCGATCAAGGCAGGCAGTGTTAAAGAGAAAGCTGTAGGCCCAAAATGGCTTCACCTATGTTGAAAGCCCATGATACCTAACCTAGATTTACTACCTGATCTGACTGAGGTTTCAACCACTCCGAGAAATATCTTAACCAACCAGTTTGAAACTTTCTGGTCAACACCAATGAGATAATTTTATCAGGTGGTCCCTCTCCATCCCTCATAGGAAGAAAAGGCAATATCCATGAAAAAAAACCCTTCTCTGTTTCTTCGTCATCCAAAAAAGATGTCCTGGCCCCCAAATAATCCTTTCCTTTTGTTAAATGCTCCCCTGCCCTATCCTTAGGCCTATAAAAACCTAGTTTGTACAGCCCCTCTGAGAACCCTTCTATTGGGTTGTCTGAAAAATCATGACGCATTTTTGCGACGAAAAACATAGAAAAAAATACGTCATGACTTTTCCGACATCCCAATAGTTACTAGATGGGATGCTGCCCGATTCATTAACCACTTAATAAAGCCAATTACACCTCCAGATTTACTCAGCTGCATTTTGTTCCCTTAATAATAGTATTTGTGATGGTGCGATGTCTGATAAGAAATATATGTTTGGTTCTCTTCCCTTTCTAGCACAGAGCTCCTAAAACGCTTGGAATTTTCTAAGTGGTGACAGCCATAAAGATATCTTTTTTATGTTAATGAGGTGATTTAAAAAAAAATACATTTAGGTAACCTAAGGATGGAGGGTCGTCCCAACCATGTGAAGAGATGGTTGGAACTTTCAGTCCCACCACCTAGCCCCTCACTCAACCTAGAGAAGGGGAGGGGGCTGGAGGTTGAATCAATCGCCAATGGCTAGTGACTTAATCATGCCTATGTAATGAACCTCCATAAAACCCAAAAGGACGCTCAGAAGCATCTAGGTTGGTGAACCTGTGGAGATGATGGGAGAGTGGCACAGTCTCAGAGAGCATGGAAGCTGGATGCTCCTTCCCATATACCTTGCCCTATGTACCTCTTCCATCTGGCTGTCTTTTATAATAAACCAGTGCTCTAGTGAGTAAGATATTGCATTGAATCCTGTGAGCACTCTAGCAAATTAATTGAACCCAAGGAGGGGATCATTGGAACCTCTAATCTATAGCCAGTTGGTCAGAAGCAGAGATAACAACCTCAACTTGCAATTGGAGTTTGAAGGCGGTGGGGGCCAGAGCCCTAAATCTGTGGGATAGAGTCTGAATTGAGATGAATTGTAGTACAGCCAGCTGGTGTCAGACACTTGCTTGGTGGTAATGGGAAAAAAACCCCAACACACACATTGGAATTGGTGACCAGAATTGTCAGTTATTTAAAGAAAAGCTTACAATAACTTACTGGTTTAGGACTCTAAAGACTTAATAATGTTACTGTAGGCAGAAAGAACAGGGCTGTGGGGATACTAGGGAGGAAAGGAAGGAAGATGTGAAGGGAAAAGAGGAGATGAGATCATTCCTAAGAAAAGGTGCAACTACAGCTAATGGTAATGGATTATGACACTATTAGCATTGCAGGCAGGGAAAAATCTCCACCCCCTGTGTTGCCATGACAGTCAGACGCTGCTTTATATCACTTTCATGTTGAACTGATCAACAAATGGACTAGTCTTTGTGTCCTAATTGTAAATTCCCAGGAGGAAACATATAGTGAGTTACCTTAGCGTAGACTATGGATTGGTGCCTACCGACTTGGTCAATTGCTTGACAGGAGGCATTCACCTGCTTTTGAAGGTAGGAATGTGTTTTCAGGTAAAGGAGAGTGTACGCTGAACAGAAGTTTGACAGTCACTTTATTTTTTTCCTCTCTTAATGACCCAAAGCCAAAACATGATATTTGGATATGATCCGAATAAAGCAGTGTATTGACAGACTACAGACTTTTACTTCTCCTTTCTTGCAGTGAGTTACTACTCAAGTCTCTATTTTTCAATTTGCCATTTTATTCATCTTTATCATTTCTCCATTTTTTATTTTTTTTAGATTTGTTTATTGGGGAATTGGGGGAGGGGAACAGTGTTGGGGAATTGGGGGAGGGGACCAGCTAAGTTGTTGTTCTTCAAGTTGTTCTTCAGTCTTCATTGTGGAGGGCACCAGTTGCCATTTGGCTTCCCGTCGGCAGCTCGTGGCCTCTAAACTCAAGTTGCTGTGTTCAATCTTAGTTGAGGGTGGGCTTAGCCACCATCCCATGCGGGAGTCGAACCAGCAGCCTTGTTGTTAAGAGCGTACACTCTATCCTCTGAGCCATCTGGGTGGCATCTCAACTCAAGGTGCTGAGCTCAATCTTTAGTTGAGGGTGGGGCATAGCCCACCATTGAACAGACAGTCTTGTTGCTACACCAGCTGAGCCATCCTGACACCTGTTGGCAGCTCAGTGGCAGCTCAGCGCAGCTTTCACTGGCCCATGTGGGAATCGAACTGGTGGCCCTGTTGCTCAGAGCACGCGATCTAAGTCAACTCTTAACCAACTGAGCCACTCGGCCGGCCCTTCTCCATTTTGTTTTAATTTTGAGGGAAATAGATCTGTTTGAGATGTTTGATAAAGCTTGAAAGCTTTTTGGCCCTCAATTTGTACATGGATAGCATGATAATAGAATCAACAGTTATTAAAAGGTCTGTTGTGCAATCCTTTACAATTTTGGAGCAACAGCTAATATACAAATAATATTTTAGGAGAGTTTTAAGTGTGTCTGATAATATACATTATTAAAAAGGCTATAATTGTTTGGTGTTCTTGAAAGCCTTTTAGACACAGTATGAAGCCTCTTTGAACACCCTGTCATTATTTTTCTTTTACTAAATTTATTTCCAATGTCACGCTCAGTGATGTCGCTGAAGGCAGAGTATTGACAGTTCCCATTCATAGAGGGCTTGCCCCTGCCAGTGTGCTGACAGACTATTTTCCTCACAGAATGCATTTCAATGTTATTTCAAATATAAACATTTTGGGGGCTAATATTCCAATTGTTTCTTCTTTGTACAAAAGGTTAAGATAAGGGGCTTTATTCCCTGCATTGAACTGAAATGAATAGGTTGGGTTGGTGCCTTTGGTGTTTTTATTAATTTCAAATGTAAATTGTCATGTTTTGCTTTTAAGAACTTTTTACTGCAATTTCCAAGGCCTCTGTCCAGGCTTTGTGAAAGCAAGCATGACAGGAAGTGGCTACAAGGAATAAACAAGTTTGATAGACACACATAATGTGTTAGGTACTTCTCTAAAAAGAGTTTGCCATCCAAGGATACCCAAGCATGAAACTGAGACTGTGTTAGAAAAGAAAATCTAATGTATCACTATATATATATATATATATTTTTTTTAATCATCAATCAAACTCAGTTTGGATGCTCCATGCTCTTTGTAGCCGTCTTTGCCTTCCCAGCTAGAGATGATCTCTCCAGTATAGTTTTGTAACATTTTATGTGCACCTAAATGACAGTAGAGTCACTTTCTATATTTTCATAAATGCATGCATATTAAGTAGGCTGTATGTCTACTTAGTTTTGTATCCCCCATGGGCCTAGTACAGTGATTCTCCTATAGAAGATATTAATAAATATGCATTAAATGAAGGCATCAATGCTATTTCAAGGTTGTCCTTTATATGCTCTGAATTAGCTCCCCACCTCACCCCAGTGGAATTGGCTCCAGAACCTAATTTAGAGACATATACACAAATGATTACAGTGTAGTAATGGGAACCACATATTGAGAACATGGAGGAAGATGAAACTAACACCCTTACTCCTCTTGTCCCAGGATAAGAGACTTCCACACAGAGAAGAAATGTGAACTAAAAGGGTGAAGTGTTGGTTTTGTCTTGTTTAATACTGAATTTTTTTTTTTTAATTGGGTAATTGTGTTTTTCC
The DNA here is from genome assembly GCA_033961575.1 of Aselliscus stoliczkanus. Lineage (NCBI taxonomy): Eukaryota > Metazoa > Chordata > Mammalia > Chiroptera > Hipposideridae > Aselliscus > Aselliscus stoliczkanus. The sequence continues at coordinate 38,657,742 of CM066733.1, forward strand.
CAGGACCCCATCAACTCCAAGTCCAATTACTGTTTTTAATCTAGTTGGGGCGTGGAGTGGGAGGGTGCAGCCCACCATCCCATGTGGGAATCGAACCGGCAACCTTATTGTTAAGAGCACATGCTCTAACAAACTGAGCTGCCCGGCCGCCCCTGAAATGATTGATTTTTAAAGCAGAGGGAACAGCTTGTGCTTTTACACAACTATGGAAAGAGACAGCCTTGCTCACAAACTACAAGTATATGCTATAGCTACAATAGTTGCCTGCAAACCTGATTTGGGTATTGCTGGCAGAATATTTAGACTTTGAAAGCATATGAACAAATGGTGAATATAAAGGAGTTGATTTTAAAATCCTCGATTCTCTAAATTTGTTTTCGTAAAACTGATGTACTTGAGAAAGTACCTTTTTTTTTTGAAGGCCCCATGGTATAGAATTAGGACATTATAGTCTGTGTGGGATGTTCTAAATTTCAATGTATTGTGTAGTGGGGCAGAGGGAATGATGACAATTATCATATGAAAACTTTGCTGCTGATCTTATTAGACTTTCTAAAAATGTATCACTCCTCAGAGAGAATAAGTAAGAAATATGGAAGCCAGCACGACCTTATTTTTTCCTGGTGACAAACCATGGCAAAGTTCTATGCCTTACCATCTTAGAATGAGATTTTCCAAGACTTGTATAAAGCAGGGAGTAAATGCCTAATCTCTGAGAAGCAGGTCCTCTCTGAAGTCGTATTAAGAAAATGCTTGGGGACAACTCTTGTATATTTATGTCTTCCATGTTTTGCATAATATTAAGCATGAAGAAATAAAAAAATCCTACTTTTATTTCTGACAGATAATGTTACATATTCATATAAAAAGCTTATTAAAGAGACTGCTTCATACTTGAAATATTCTTGAACATTTATTCAGACTCATCCAAGATGTAGTTTCATTAGGGTTTGCCAAGACATTTATTAGAAGTTATAAATCCATTCTCACTTTTCATTCAAATGAAAGTTCCCTGCTCATTGTTACGTGTCAAATGCTTCCCTGCTTGTTAACTCATTCAAACTAAATGCATATTACATGTAGATCAGCCTAATCTGAATTTGGTGGATTTTACTTTAAATAACACACATATTACATCATTAACAGGATCCTGAAACCCTCATGTACCAGAGGGCCAATACCTTCCCTTTTGTGGCTGCCAATTTCAATAAATTAGACTACATTTCTCTTTGAAAGTTGGAAAGATCTTTGTACATATGCCTGTAGGACAAAAATGTTCCCCAAATTCAATTTAAGATATAATGTCTTTAACTTTAGAAAATCTGTTTTATTTCTTTATGATTAATTCCTCCCTCTTGCACTTTGATATAATGTTTTAACTGTGTTAAAATGTTTGTAAACATAATGGTTTTCAACCATGAAATAGTATTAAAAATCTAATAAAAGTAACAAAGCTTAAGTGTCCACATTGCTGGCCTATGCGCCATGCTTTCATAAGATCCTTCTAGATAACCCAGAGTATTAAAACTTGGCCTGATTGTATAGCTCTTTATTTATGAAGGAAAACAAATCAATTTGTTTTTCCTAATTGCATTCCATTAACAAAGTACCTGCCAGTACAAGCATAACAAAGTTATCATTGAATAAGTCTTAATAAAATTGTTTTGGATAACTTTCAAGAAACTAAAAAATTAAATGACTCTAATGACAATAATAAGTATTTTGCAGGTCAGGTGGTTTCAATTTTTTGCACTCAACAAAACTGAAGGAAGTCTAATCAAATTTTGAGCCATAAATCTTTAACTTTTTATGCTAGATCACAATGTGATTGTTGTCATACATCTCAGAAGTTCAAATAATTGTGTGACTTTGAACTAATAAAATTTCTTTCGTTCCATCCATGTATCTGTGAGAATGAGCTCCTTAGCTTTTATATCTATAGAAAGAAAGGATACCATCAGTATATTTAAGGGACGTGTTTCTAACAAATTATTAATTTTAGTTTGGATATTCACTATCAAAATGTTCAATTTGTGTTGTTTTGATGAAATATTTACTGCTAATAGCTGTGTTGCTAGTTCAATTCAGAATAAATATTTTAACTCTGAAAACCTTTGGCCACAGGGAACTCAAAAATCACTTTCGGGCTGGCCAAGTGGTGCGGTGGTTAAGCGCTGGCTTGGGAAGCTAGTGGCCCCGGTTCGGTCCCTCATATGAGGGCCCGTGACACTGCCCTCAAAAAAAAAAAAAAATGACTTTCAATGTTCAAATATTTTTTGTTGGAGAGCCTCAGAAATGGATGAAGTCAACTGGCCATGTGGAGGGGGAGGGTAGAAGAGAGCGGTAAGAACAGTATGGAGAGGGCCAGCCAAGTGGTGTGTTGGTTAAGAGTTGGCTTGGGATGCCAGCTCTTAGCAGCAGGGCCCTGGTTCCAATCCCACATGAGGGCCAGTGACGCTCCGCCCTCTACAGCTAAGATGGTGAACAACAGCTCAACCTGAAGCTGAGCTCCCATGAGTCGCCGGCGACTGAGTAGGCTGCAGCCTGTGCTGCAGTGGGCTGCTGTGAGATAACATGAGTGGCTGGCAGCCAACGAGAGTGGCCGGCAGCCGACATGAGTTGCTGTGACCCGCCATGAGAAGCCATCCAATGGCTGGCAAGCGACTACCTCACCTGGGAAGAGCACAATGATCATAATACCAATATGGGCCAGTGAAGCGACGTCCTCCACAACTAGACTGATGAACAAAACAGCAGCTTGTTCCCCTTCCCTGATTCCCCAACACTGTTCCCTCCCATAATTCCCCAACAAAATCTTTAAAAAAAAAAAAGAACACTATGGATAGGGACTGGCCAAGTGACATGTTGGTTAGGGGATGCCAACTCTGAGCAGCAGGGCCCCGGTTCAGATCCCACATGAGGGCCAGTGATGGTGCGCCCTCTCCAGCTAAGATGGTGACAACAGCTCGACCTGGAGCTGGGCTCCTGTGAGTCGCCAGCGACAGTGTAGGCTGCAGTGAGGCTGGCTGGCAGCTGGGGTGCACTTTTGTGAGCTGCCATCCAATGGCCGTCGAGCAACTGTCTCACCCAGGAAGAGCGCAATGATAATACCAACATGGACTAGTGAAGCAAAGTCCTCCACAATTAGACTGAAGAACAAAAGGACAGCAGCTTGTCTGTTCCCCTTCCAATTCCCCAATGCCGTTCCCCTCCCCCAATTCCCCAATAAAATCTTAAAACAAAACAAAACACTATGGAGAGAAGGCCAAGAAATGGGAGGGAGTTAGAGATGGGGGAGTGAAGAGAGAAAGGGGGAGATGGGAAGAATGGAGAGGAGGAGAAGGAAGAGAAGCCAGTTTGAGACATGATTGTGTTATCAGAAATGTGCAAGCACTTTATATGCATTGTTTTGTTTAATTTCACAAATAATCCCATGGGATAAGTAGAAGGAAAAGTTAAGGAAATCCAGGACCAGCGAGTGAATGTCATAAAATTTAAAAGATAATCCTCATAAATCAGACGTTTTTTCTTTTTAAAAAATTACCTTTCATATTTCCTTCTTATATTCCAAATTTATAATACATGAAAGCAGGGAAAATATACCTTTAACATTTTGGAAATTCATTAGCTCCACGTACATGTTTTCCTTTTTATTCAAACCATTCCAAGAACGAATAATTGATCACTGACTTATACAGGGGACGAGAGGGATATAGAAAACATGCAAGCTGGCACAAAAAATAATTATATTCAATGTAATTCAAGTTTTAATTAGTTATAACTAATAACAGGTCATAATAATAAATGCCATTTAGGACACATTGTGAAATTAATGGATTGTTATTAAACATAGTTGTGATTTTAATGTGATAATTTTAACACTCTTCAATCTCTGTAATAAGGCAATTTATATGATATCAACAATCCCTTGGAGAGTCTAATTTGAAGAAGTACAGGCTGTACCTTCCCACATGGTAATTACCAGCCACATGTGGCTACTGAGTGCATGAAATAGGGCTAGTGACACATGCTGAAATAATAATACTTTAAAAATATTAGGTTAACTAAAATATATTATTAAAAGTTATTTCATTTACTTTGTCTTTTTTAAAAACGTGGCTATGAAAATATTTAAAATTATACATGTGGCATGGACTGTGCCAGTAAGCACTGCCCACTCAAATCACAGGCCATAAAGAAGAGAGGCTTTTAGTATTAAAAGTAAACAGGTAGCAAATGTTATCCCTTGGAAGTGGGTTCCTGGAAAGCTGGGTGCTTTCCGCCGTGGAGGGAAGCCACTTCACTGATGGTGAGGGAAGGGACTTCGTCATGAAGGGTCTGGGATTTGAATTTTATCTTCCATTGAAGAGTTGTGCAGCCCTGGACTAGTTATTTAACATAATTCCTTTTGTAAAACATGATATTATTTTATCCTAAGAGTGTTCTGAGGAATAAATAAAATAAATAGCTGGAAATATGGAATATAAATGTGGAAAGCACTTAGGCTGTTACCTTGCTACATAGTGAGCACAAAATACATGTGAACTATATTGTTGGTATTCTGACTATTATGATTATTGACATATATGAACTAGACACCTACAGGAATTAGTGATAAATAAGGAAAAATGCCTGGATGAACAATATAAAATGTATAGCAAACATGCTCTGAACACTCGCCATGTTCTTGGTGCTGTGCTGGATATGTGACAGATTTTATAGCTAAAACAAAAATACTCCAGCAAATCTGATCCCTGAGAGTAGTTTTGTGTACAATCTAGCATTGGGATATTTACTCATTACGATAGGGGAAAAAAAAAGAACAAGTCTTCATTAAAAGTAAGTTGTCTAATTTCTCCAAAGAGGACATACAGATGGCCAGTAGACATATGAAAAGATGCTCAACATCACTAATCATTGGAGAAATGCAAATTAAACTACAATGAGATATCACCTCACACCTGTCAGAATGGCTATCATCAATAAATCAACAAACAACCAGTATTGGCAAGGATGTGGAGAAAAAGGAATCTTCATGCAATGTTGGTGGGATTGCAGATTGGTACAGCCACTATGGAAAGCTATATGGAGGCACCTCAAAAAATTGAAAATGAACTACCTTGTGACCCAGAAATTCCACTTATGGATATTTATCTGAAGAAATCCCCAACACAAATTTGAAAAGATATATGCACCCCTATATTCACTGCAGAATTATTTACAATAGCCAAGATATGGAAGCAACCTAAATGTCCATCAACAGATGATGGGATAAAGAAGATGTGGTACATGTGTACAACTGAATATTACTCAGCCATAAAAAGAGTGAAATCTTATTATTTGCAACAACATGGATAGACCTAGAAGGTATTATGCTAAGTCAAATATGTCAGAGAAAGACAAATACCATATGATTTCGCTTATATGTGGAATATAAGGAACAATATAAATGAACGAACAAAAGAGAAACAGACATAGATACAGAGAACAAACTGAGAGTTGCCAGATTGTGGGGGGACTTGGGGAGCTGGGTGAAAAGGAATTAAGAAGTACAAACTGGTAGTTACAATGTATAGCAAAACATGAGGGATATAGTCAGTAATATTGTGATAACTGTGTATGTGCCAAGTGTGTACTAGTCTTATTGGGGAGATTCATAAATTATATAAATGTCTGACCACTATGTAAATATCTAACCACTATGCTGCATACCTGAAATTACTATAAAATAATATCGAATGTCAAAAAAATAAAGGTAAAAAAAGTACGTTTTGTATAATATTAATGTTTAAACTATACACACTATGACCAAGATAAAAGTAAAAATTGTTTCACCAAAGTGGTTGATTTTCTTGTGACTTTAATAAACTATTTGAAGTTAGTAAACATTTAACAAGTCAAATGTTACCCATTTTTATACGAGTAAAATAACTGGATAGATACTTCTCTGCTTTTAATAACAAGTATAAAAACCTTCTTATTAAAAAATCTTTATAATTTAGCCAATCAGATAGGAAGAAATGTAGCTGTCTATTTTATTCAGTGAGAGCTCCTGTAAAATTAGTGCGTTAAGACTATAATTGCTTGTATTAACAAGTATATATTCTAATAAACTGAAATTGTAACTTAAAATTAATAACACAGGTGGAAGTCAGCTTAACTCTTTGCTAACAGAGAAAAAACATAAATCTTCTTGTTTTAAGATACATTTTGAAAAATATCAGATCTCCTTCAATGGTCAGGTCTTGTCCTTTTCTTATAAATGACAAAAGGCTATTTTAGAATTTCTTGACCACTAACATCACATCACTGGACAATGTTGCTTTCACTGTGTCTAAACAATGCAAGGAGAAAACAGATCTCAGAAATGCCAATAGGGTTGTTTGCAGCTTTTAAAGTTGCAAGCAGGTAGTAACCAATTCTCTCCTGTTGGAACAAAGATTAAAAGCTTTTAAGAAAGTCCTTTTTCCCCTATAAAACATGTACTATCAAAACAGCTTTAAAGACTTTAGGAAGACATAAGTGCTCCAAAAATTAAAGATGGATCATTTCAAATCAAGGCAAACCAGAATGGAGGGAGAGACTCTCTCATGCCTATCCTGACCAGTGACACCTAAGATCAAAAAGTATTGAAAAATATACTTGATTGAATCAGATGCAACTCTTACAACCCTTTCAAATGAAATTATTTTAAAATATTCAATATTTATAGTGCCCTCTTTTTTTCAAAGAATTTTTAAAGCTCCGAGACTCTTAGAGTTAACAAGTTCTCATGATGTGGCAAATACTGCTAAGTCCATTACCTGTATTACTCCATTTACAGTTCTCTGCACTCCCAGGAAGGAAGTGCCAAATCATTATACCCAGTTTTATAGTGAGAAGGCTGGGATGTTAGGGGTGCAGTATTGAGTCCAGGGGCTAGAGCTGGCCGACCCAGCCTATAACCCAAACAGGATAACTCCAGGGCCCAACTTGAGCAATTAGAAACCTTAGTATAAATTAGCTTCACAGACTCCCAGACTCCTGTCCCAAGAAAGTCTATTCAGGAGGCCTGGGAGGGGCCCAGCAACTGGCCTCTTTCACAGATATAACATAGTGTCGGTTTTGTTTGTGTTGTTTTGCCCAGTCTTGAGGCCCTGGTTAGGGGTGTCAGTTTCCCTTCTTGAGTAGCTGATTAAGTCTAAGTCCCAACCTCTTTTCTTATTGGAGCTCACACTCTGGGCCACTAAATACCCACCCTAATTGCCCCAGGGCCAGATACTAAAAACTAGAGGCAGCCCCAATACCCTGGAGCCCCCAAAATTATTTAAATTAGCCAATTCGCTGAGAGCTGCACAACCTTGCTAACTCCGCCCCACCTACCACAAGTGAGCTGCGCTCTACTGCAGCGTGTAATCCCCAGTGTGTAACCCCTCACTGGCCCTGCCTGGCAGCCTTCTCTCTTTGGGAGCTGCGCCTTTCATCCACCGGAGTGTCAGTGTTGTGTCTCACCACAAATGAACCGTTAATTTGTATAAAACAATTGGTGCTACGAGCAGAATGGGAGGCCGTGACCGTTGACTCTTGAATAGCTTTGTAGGGTCCGCTCTTGGTTTACTAAGTGGTTCCAAAGCACCCCAAGAGCACCGTCGGCCCGACTGTGAGCTTTATTTTAGCCTGCTGCTGACTGCTGTGTCCCACGTCCCTCTGTGGGGACATTCAAAACAAACAGTGTTAATTGGCTGTACTCCAGGGAACAGAGATTAGACCAGATGGAGCCACTTTAGGGCAATAGGATAAACCTTGCTTTCTTTTAATAAAGATGCGTCATTAACCCCACTCCTTTTGCATTCAAATAGATTTTATCTATTGTTAAATATGAAAAAAATAATCCATGGTGGATTATTACAACCTTAATACTGTGGTTTCATCCTTTAAGGCCGAAACCCAATACCTAAAATTATTAAAATTGCTAACCCCATCTAATCAACAACTGATTTGGCTAATAGGCTCTGTTCGGAAGTGCCTATTTCGACAGCCTCTTAGTCACAGTTCCTTTTGGTCTCTGAAGGGACACCTGCCCCTTTACTAGACTATCGCGGAATACGTCAGCAGCTTCGTCATCACGCACCATCTTTATAGCAAGCTCTAAACTACATCTGTGTTTCTCTCCAGGAGCACAGGTATCCACCTGACCTTGATGACAGCCTCCCCCAAGGAGTTTCGTTTCGCACACTTATCAAGGACATACAAGTGCAACGTGTTTTAGTCCTTTTTGATTCTGGAGACAATATATTCCTCATTTACAAATTTTACTAAGTATCACTGATACTGCTACTTACGAATCAGCCCACTTTAAGTGGGTCCACTCCAGACGAAGGCTCTAGAATCTGTCTAAGCTAAAATCAGTAGGCTGCCTATTTGCGCCTCAGAGACGCCTTCCCTTTAAGCAGCCCCCTCATGCTTCCTGGAGTCGCTGGGCCTAAGATTGAATGTTTGATTAGCCACAGTCCCTGGGTCCTTGGAAACAGCAGTATGCTGATTCCTGACTCATATTTATACATGTGAAATCAAAGTCATAAGAGGGCATTTGAAGACTGAAGTAGGGGGCAAAAGGTGGAGGACCCATCCAATTTACTTCGTTAATAGCAGAGTTTGGGAGGATAAAGATAGACTCAAGCTTTTATTTTTTAAGTATACCTGTGTGAATAAAGAATAAAAGTCAGATAGAACCAGTACAAATCTACTATTGGAAGGACTTTGAAATAGTAAGAGATGATAAGGGCCTTAATTAAGAAAGCAACGGTGAGACTAGCAAGTTCAGTAAATAGTTTTGAGATAGACTCTAATTAACTGAAGATGAGAATTGAAGAAGAAGAAATAGCTGTGAAATATCAGCTATCTAGCATGAGAAATGACATGGAAGATGACAACTGTCAATGACAGTTGAAGAACAAAGTTTCTGGAGTTGTTTAAGTTCCAGGATTCTGTCTTGTCCAAAAAGAGGGGAAGAGTTCCTTAAATAATTACTAAGGGAGGCTATTCTGTCAGCCTTGGTGGTGTGGAAGCAACAACCTCTGATACACTTGGAAAAGAAAAAAGGGGTGATGACTCATGAACCTCATTCCATTACTCATTTGAGAAGAGCTTACTTTTAGCCACTGGATTTATCAATGAGGAGGTCTTTGCTAGCATGGCAAAATTAGTTTCAATATAATCTGCTACTCCAGTGGCAGGTGGGGGATGTTTATGCAGGGCATTCTGCAATGCAGAATGGACTGCCTTTTAAAAAAGGGTGATGGTGCAGGGAAGGTGAGGGGATAGAGTGTGAGATAAGAGAAAAGTTATGTTTGTTTGTTTGCTTAGGACTTATTTGAAAACGGAAAGAAGCCATAAGGTAAACACATTAAATATAGAGGAAAACTGGTGTTTCCCAGGAGAAAGTATCTGGCATACAGCGTTTTTAGGAATTTTAGTCATCTGCACAGAATCCTATTATAACTATATGCAATAATTTTAGAGAAAAGGCCAGACAGGTATGTCTGACTCTTAGGTCAAATTTCAAAAAAATTATAATGCAGATAAGATAACATATTATAGAAGAGCAGACAGAGAAATTCTGATGGGTAATCATTTTGATTTCTCTGAGGTAATTCACGTTACCATTGAAAGAGTTCACTGATCTATGTAAGACTTGCTAGCAAAAAAAAATAATTGAGTAGGTTTTTAGAAGTAAGCATAATGGTAGAAACTGAATCATCAGCCTGAATTATTAACTAAAGAGACAGATTTATTCAAGTTGGTAACTATTTTAAAATGCATTAATTCATTGCCGATGATGAAAGAACTACATTTGTATGTAAGGGCCATAAAATATTTTTAATGAAATCAGCGCTACCATTTAATAAGAAGAAAGTAAAAGATGAAAAGCATTTATACATATGTGGAAGGAAGAGAAGAAAACTTTTCAAGATGAAGAAAGGAATCATGTGAACCAAGTTTGGAATGAGCATAGCATATTAATAGAAAAGAGACTATCAGTGAGAAACTGAGTTTAATAAATAGGATCAGTGGTTCTCAATCAGGGTGATTTTGCCCCCCAGGGGACATTCAGTGATGTTTAGAAACACTTTGGTTGTCACAACTGGACAGTACTATAGGAATTTAGTGGGTACGGGTCAGGTTTGCAGCTAAACATCCTGCAACGCACAGGACAGCCTTCCACAACCAAGAATTTTTCAGTCCAAAATTTCAATATTGCCAAGGTTTAGAAACCCTGGGTAGCACTGGCTTCGGAAGCCAGCAGCCCCGGTTCAGTCACACATATGAGAACCAGTGACACTGCCCTCAAAAAAAAAAAAAGAGAGAGAGAAACCCTGGGTAGATAAACTAGAGGAGTTTGGTTTGTTGTAGGAGGAAGCAAAGAACCACCCGAGGTGTTTGGTCAGCTAATGATATAATGAAATCATGTGAAGAATGACTGGACTGGAAGTGGGGTATAGAATGGTTAAGTGAGGACATGAAGGCAGGGATCAGGGAATTGAGGTGTGAAGAAATGCAGCAGAAATCTAGAGTGGTACCGTGGGAAATAAAGAGGAAAAGCTCAACGAGAGTTATACTCTGAAGAAAAAAATATCTCATAGGATTTGAAAATAACCAGCTCTCTTCTGGAGATGAAAAGACAATCTTTCTTTCTTCCTCCCTCCCTCCCTCCCTCCCTCCCTCCCTCTCTCCCTCCCTCCCTCCCTCCCTCCGTCCCTCCTTCCTTTCTTCCTTCCTTCTTTCCCTTCCTTTCCTTTCCCTTTCCTCTAACATTTCTTAATCTGAATATCCAGAGAGCTTTTCTGAAACCTGAGTCCAGGTATGGTTGATTAACCTCCAATGTTATCCTGTATCAACTGTTAAGATTCTGAATGTCCTCAATATTCCTAATCTAGTTATTTTATTGTTATGCCATTTTAAGAACTTGGATAGAAGTATTTTAAACTATTGCATTTCTTGGTTTCTTTTTCTTTTTCATTTTTGAATATGTAATATTTTTACATGCTTCTTACAACACAAAATGCACAGAGGGGCGGGCTGAGTAGCTCAGTTGGTTAAGAGTTGGCTTGGTGTGAGGTCTGAGCAGCAGGGCCGCTGGTTCCCACAGAGGCCAGTGACACTGCACCCTCTACAGCTAAGATGGTGAACAACAGCTCGACCTGGAGCTGGGCTGCTGTGAATGGTCAGCAACGGAGTAGGCTGCCATTAGCTGCCATGAGTTACCACGAGTGTCCGACAGCCAGTGTGAGAGGCCGGCAGCCAGTGAGAGCTGCCATGAGCTGCCGTGAGTGGTAGTCCAATGGCCAGCGACCGATCTGCCTCAGCCAGGAAGAGTGCAATGATCACAATACCAACATGGGCCAGTGAAGTGATGTCCTCCACAACTAAACTGAAGAGCCAAACACAGCAACTTGTCTGTTCCCTTTCCCAGATTCCCCAACGCTGTTCCCCTCTCCCAATAAAAGAAAATAAAAATTAAAAAAACAACAACACAGAAAAGTATACAGCAAAAAGTGTCACTCTCAATTTTTTCTCTATATGATGGTTTCCACCACTCACTTTCTTTGAAGTTTCTCATGTTTTTTTCTTGCAGGGTTTTTTCCTACTTAAAAATTCAACTGAGAGTTTCTTATATATTTATTTATTTATTTATTTATTTATTTATTTATTTATTTATTTATTTTTTAGCTGAGCCATCCTGCCACCTGTTGGCAGTTCAACGGCAACTCAGCTCGGGCTGGCCTCAAACCGCTGTTGTTTAGAGCTCAGCTTGCACTCTTGAGCGAGCTCTTAACCAACTGAGCCATTTGGCCGGCCCTTGTTTCTTATATATTTAAATCAGTAACAATATATCACTTCTAAGATGGTGCCATAAAAACAAATGGAAAAAAAGCATTTACAAGAAAAGAGCACATTCAATTGTTTGAACGTAAGTAAAAAAAAAAAAAATAAAACTGAAATAAGGATGAGGCTTACATAAACACTATTCTTACCCCCATTTTTATGGGCAAAGAAATGGAGGTAAAGAGAAAAGCACCATTGGATTTGCAGAGTGAAACCCAAGTGTCTTTTGATAAAAAGTCTAAATCATTGAACATATTTCCACCACAACTGAACATCAAAGATGTGACAAGACAATTCAGCCAAATGAGTAATATGAGTTAGAAGTCTAACCGATCATCTTCAAAGAACTTGAACCAAAGTCCCTCCACATATTAGACTCCAAAGTTGGATTGAAACTAACAGGATAATCTATGAATTGTTTAGCAATATAAATGTTGTTATTGTAAATTCATTTTTAGAGTTACATGTACATAATTAATAAAGTCAAAATATGTTATTAGTTAAGATGGAGACGACTCACATATAAGGATTATGATATGGAGCTATTAGATATGGCAGTACAAAGTTCCAAGATTTCTTCTCAACAAAGAGGAGATTTTATCATAAAATTTCTGAGATATATATATAAAATAGATTTTTTAAAAGTATGACAAAAAAAAAGCTACTAAAAGCAGTTCATCCCCTCAACAGATAGAGTTCCGACTGGCGTTTGAACTGACCCAGGCCCTGAAAATACAGCAAGAGATGAAGCGAAGTTCCTGAAGCCATGATGGTTATATCGAAGGAGGGGGAAAGGAGAAGGTACATGAGCAAAATGGACTAAAAACAAACAAGTTTATAAAAGATAGTTCCCTGCATTAGAACTTGGGTAGATGGACGAGAAGTGCTACTCGGTTTCGATTTTGTTTCTTTCTTTTTCATACAAAGAGAATCATATTCAAACTGGAAAGGCTAGAGAGCACATTGTAAAGAGCAAATGACAGCTCAGAAGACATGAAGTTGTATTAGAAGTGAACTCCCCCCACCCCATCATATTTCAGAGTAGTGGAGTGATTTTTATATGTAATCACAAATCATTGCTGTTTTTTCCCCCATTTTTATAAAGATAAAGAAAGTTTCAGGAAACTGGTGAAATTTTTCTAAATTAGAGTGAAAAGGGGGTTATATAAAACTTTAGACCAGTGTGTTATTGATCCCTACTATAATAGATCTCTAGAACTGAATACTAATAGACTGGTTCCAATCTTTTTGAAAAGGATACATTGATTATTGAACACCACCATTGATTAACAATGACTAGGATATCTACATCAGAGGAAATTCAAAAATATATTTTATCTTGATTTACAAGCATTTGTAAAAATTTCTCCCAAGACTTTGGAACAAAACAGAGAAATGTGGCTCAATGATGTACACAGTTTCAACTTACTAGAGTAACAAACCAGAATTAAGAAAATAAAATTTGGTAGGCATGCATATAAAATTCTGCATTAAAATAAAACTATTGAATACATCCAAACCATGGAAATAAAATGTAATAACAACTTAAATCCAACATTGTTTCTGCTATATTTAAGAAGGAATACCCAAATAGCACAAGGTGTGATCAAAATTACAGTGAATATTTAAATTAAAAAAAAATTACAGTAAAAGACATGTTGCTATTAATCCCTCTAAAATACTCCCCCTTGCTTTGAACACACTTATTCCATCATTCTTGCCACTTTCTGAAGCCATTCTGGTAGTCCTCTTTCATGAGTGTCTTTAGTTGCGCTGTCGTGGCTGCCTTGATGTCCTGAATTGATTCAAAATGTTTACCTTTCATGGTCATTTTGACTTTGGGCAAGAACCAGGGTCACGTGATGCCAGATCCGGTGAATAAGGTGAATGAAGACATACCATAATGTTTTTATTTGACAGAAATTGCAATACCAGAAGTGATGTGTAACATGGAGCCTTTCCATTGTGATCAGAAAATGTGGTGAATGCTGCTGCCGATTGCCATCCAATGGAAAGGCAGGGACCTTCAATACAGGAAGGGACATGTCCAATTTAGTAATGGTTTGTGACAAGTTTCAACTTGTTCAGTGCAGTCAGTCAGGTGTGAGCTACGGTTGACAGAGGTGTGTTTTAAAGTGTGTCATCAATCATCGTCCATCATAATAATGCTCTGTGTCACACATTGCTTCTGGTAGGGCAATTTCTCTCAAATAAAAACATTATTCACTGGATCTGGCACCGTGCAATTTCTGGCTCATCCCCAAAGTCAAAATGATTCAGGACATGGAGGCAGCCACGACAGTACAATTAAACACACTTAAGAAAGAGGACTTCCAGAACTGGCTTAGAAGGTGGCAAGGATGATGGGATAAGTGTGTTTGAAGCCAAGAGGAGTATTTTGAGGAGGATTAATGGTAATGTGTCTTTTACTGTAATAATTTTTTTATTTAAACATTCACTATATTGTTCAATCACACCTCATATAACTCCTGAAGGAAGTACATACCACCCATGAATTAATCTTGCCTCTACTGCCAGAAAAGGAAAACAAAAACTCGAGAATATAGTTTTCTAGTTTTTATGAAAATTCATATACAATTTTTGGGAAAACATTGTATTTTAACTGGTTTTTATGAAAACTAATGTTTATAACTAGTCAGCAGAAAACAGATAAGGAAGCTGAGTGGACAACCCACTTCAGAAACTGCTCCTGGGAACATGCCCATTAGCCATTCAGAAAGCTTCAGAAACAGTTGGTGACACGATTTGAGAGAAGTTGACTTGTAGAAATGAAACTGGTGGGTACGGTTTCACTACTAATTTGGTTTGCAATAGTAATCACACTAAGAGTTATCTTCATTCATAATTTTGCCTTAGATCACATTTTCTCTTGAAAGTCCACTGAAACTATTCATGCCACATCACCAACGACCTCCAATGACCATTTCCCTGTCCTTAAGCTACCTGACTTATCAGGAGCATTTGCCCTTTTGACCCCACCTTCCTGAATACATTTTCTTTATCTGACTTTTGGGCCTCACTCATGGTTTTTCTTTGGCCTCACAGGCCATTTCTTCTCAATGTATGTTATGGAGTTCTCTTTCTCTTCTAAGCCTCTAAGTATTAGAGATTTATCTAATACTCGTCTTTCCCCCCATTTACTCTTCAATCGAGCAGCAAATCATGAAGCCTGTGTCTTCAAAATACATTCCAAATCTGACTTCTTTATCACCTTTATGGCTGTCACATTGGTCCATGTTACCATATCTCTCACCTGCACTAACTAACTCCAAAATACAAGTAGGTGTCTCAGCTTTCTCTATTATTCTACAACAACCTATTCTCAATATAGCAGTCAGAATAAACCTTTAAAATATGTTATATCATGTGACTCAGATGCCTAAAACTCTTCCACTAAATTTCCCTGTAGGATAAAATCCACACTTCTGCCTCCTAGGCTGCAATTACCTTTCTGCCCTCCTTTTCTGTCACTCTATCATGTCCTCCAGTCATCCTGGCCCCCTTGCTATACCTTCAGTTCCCCATACGCATCACACTCCCACCTCAGAGCCTTTGTTCTTGCTCTCTTAAAGATCATCTTTTCTCAAATAACACCCACCATCACTTCTTTTCAATTACCCTGCTCTATTTTTCTTCATAGCACAAGGATAATTGAAATTTTAGCATAAACCTATGTGCTTATTGTCTACCTGCTCCATTTAGAATTTAGGCTCCACAAAGATAGTACCTCTGTTCTCTTTTCCACCCCGGTGTATCCTCAGCACAAGCAGAACATCAGGCATGGGATATTTGTCAGATAAATGAAATAATAAATTGAACAGCAGAACAAAGCAATAACCCCACTGTAGTGTGTGCTGATCAAAAGTTATTCAGAGTATTTTGTTTAATAATTAGGATCACATTTTATGGACATTGGCAAGGTGGAACCAGAGGAGGCTGACAGTGATGGTGACAGGGGTTGAATTGTGCCCTCCATCCCCCAAAAAGATATGGTAAAGCTCTGCCCCCCCCAGTGCCTTGGAATGTAGCCTTATTTGGAAATAGGGTTGTGGCAGATGTAATTAGTTAACATGAGGTCATACTGGAGTCGGGTGGGCCCCTAATCCAGTTTAACTGGTTTCCTTAGAACACACACACACACACACACACACACACACACACACACACACATACACGAAGAACACCATGTAACGATGAAAGCAGGGACTGGAGCTAGGCAGCTGCACGCTGAGGAACGCCAAAGACCACGGGCATGGCACCAGAAGCTGGGAGGAAGAGGCAAAGAAGGATTCCCCTGCAGATTTCAAAGGGAGAATGGCCATGCTGACAACTTGATTTTGGACGTCTAGTTTCTAGGACTGCGAGACCATAAATTTCTCCTGTTTTAAGCCACCCAGTTTGCAGCACTTTGTTATGGTAGCCCTAGGAAATTAACCCAGATGATAAGTCTAGAAAATCATGTATTTTTGAGGAATGTATTTTCAGCTAGAAAAACGAATGCTTGCATGAGAAGTGTGATTATAAGCAAACATTAGAAAACAACTTTCCATGCCTTGGTGGGGCATTATGTAGAAGAGAGTGTATACGTTAATTTACCTGAGTTGCTTTGGAGGACATATCCTAGGTTACACATTAACTGGGGTCATATTTCAAAGAGTTGTAAAATAGTCAGTAGTCTGGCTTTACAGCTTGAGAAGGAGGAAGCCAGATGTATCTGGCCACATCTGGTGAACAGTCGGAGAGAACACGCCAGATGCTTATGTAAATCGGAGCTGAGATTCTGCTGGCAAAGAACTCAAGCAGTGTGCTGCCGAGGTTCAAAGACTTCTGTACATTTCTTGCAAGCTCTCAGGGTGGAACCAAAAATTCTGTGTTTGGGGAGTACTGAAGAACCTCCAAGGAAAAAAAAAAATCTAAAGAAAAAGCAACCAGGCACTCTGAGGATGTGTTAGTCAGGGTTCAAGCAGAGAAGCAGAATGGCTGTTAAGTGATATGAAATAAGGGGTTACTACCTAATAACCTGGTGAAGAAATCCATGAAAATCTGTTGCTTCCACGTCCAGTGGTTGGCCTGTATTCACTATGGGTCAGCAGGGTCAGAAGTTGGGGTGAAAAGCACAACATGAACAGTGAAATAAAGGAGAATGAGGATAAACTAGAACTTGGAACTCTTAGTAAGACTGAAATCACAAGGTCAAATTTAACCCATGTCTATCTCTCTGCCTACCTCGAATCTCAGCCATGAGAGGGGTATTCAGAAGAAACCACTGCCCTTCATTACAGAGCTGCACATGTGTGTGTCCCAGACTCTGAGAAGCTGGAGGAAACCTGGCAGGAGCCAGATACATGGCTGGGAACCGAGTGAGATGCCACGTCCTGACAACTAGTCTCCGGCACAAAATTTTATGGGGTGCCCAAAAGCTTAGTGATCAAGGTAAATGATATTTTAATGCAATACATTTAAAGCAGTATTTTAAAAGTGAAACAGCGCAAAAATGTATGATGAACAAAATGCCAAAATTTTCAATACAGACCTTTAGTATCCAGCAGGGATTAGGGGAAGGCTAGTGAGGCCTTGTCATGCAAAGGCAGGGTCTGGTCCTGTATTTTTTTTTTTTGTTTGACTGAGCCATCTTGCCACCTGTTGGCAGCTCAATGGAAGGTCAGCTAGGACCCATGTAGGAATCGAACTGGCAACCCTGTTGCTCAGAGCTTGCATTCTTGAGTAAGCCCTTAACCGAGTTAGCCACTTGGCTGGCTCTGGGGTCCTGTATTTTCACAGTATAAATGTTAATAGTGTCCATTCCTGGTGACATAGCAGGGTCCTTTTTCAAGAGAACTCAGCCTCTCTTTTATTCCAAGACTTGTTTAGCTGAATTGGCCTAAATTTTGGGATTTGTTGAAGGGATTCAGTTCAGACCTCTGTCTACCTCACTGGAAACTGCCTGATCTGAATCAACTAGCCAGCACCAACAATCTTTGTGGATCAAACCACTCTACACACCCCTCCTCTGCTGCCTGGTACAGTAACCACACTCAACTTGTTTATGGCACTTTCCTGCCACCACTTGGATTCTAGCACTCTGGGACCCTATCTCCTTCATGGAAATCATGCCTTAAGTTTGATGACAGCACTTCCCACTGTCATTTCTTGCCTACCAACAGTAGCTAATGACAGAGCCCTTCAAGGATGCTGATGTTTTATATCTCACAACCCTGATGCAGAGATTGCTCTCTGACCTTTCTGGAAGAAACAGCTTGGAGCTGGGTACATGATTTACCAATAAATCCACTTTAGAATTCTGATAAGCATTAGATACCTTCCTCTAGGATAGACCAAAGAAGTTTGACAACTCAGCTCTTCAGTGTAGATCAGCTTTGGGTCCAAGTTTCTTTCAGTCCATCAACGAAAGAAATTGCTAGAGCCACTTTGAGCTGCCGAAGGTAACATATTGAATCCAGGATCTCTTCTCAGTGCATCCATATTAACAAATTCAGCCCAGTCCAACTTTATTTTATTTTACCCTGGTTCAATATTCCTCGGATCCACGCCCATATATGTTCCCTAGATTTGTATCAATATGAGATGACCAAACCCTGGAATTTTTTATGTGGTTTGAGACTCCTTACAGGTGACACATTTTATCTTACCTTCTGGGCCTTCCAGGACTTGAGCCTGGTTATAGGAGGCACAGAAGTTTCGAAGGTTAAGTCCTTAGGAGGTTCAGCAGTCCCTGGTAAGGAAACAACATTGGGAAGGAGAGCCTAACCCTCTCTGACAGAGCAAAAAGAATTGTGTCTACTGGCAAACAAAGGAAGTTGGGCAGAATTTAGTGGCTATGGTGATCCGCTTCATTGCTTCTCCATCCCAATTAGATAAGCCAGCAGATCAACAGCAGCACGTACTCAAGATAATGGCACCTGGTACCCCACAATGATCTTAAGAACTAATGGCAGCTGTTGGCAATCCCACCTTCTAAATCTCACAATTTCTCCAGGGGCCAACTGCCATTCAAAACCAGAGGTGGAAGGGAATTCTTGGAAAGTAGTTTCAGCTTGGCTAAATGATCTTTTGTGTTTGTCTGTTTATAATTTTGTACATCAAACCAGAGTGCACTAGAACTGATACTGTTTTCTTATGAAACAGAAACATGTTTTTGCAAATATGCTTATGTAGAGGATTAGAATGAAATAGATATATTTTTATCATTTATTTCATTTTTATATTAAGGCTTAACATGCTTGGTCATTAGCACATTGAGGTAAACTTTGGAGGTACTTTAGCTTTGACTCTTTACAACTGATTCACTTTAATTTTCACTAATCGTTGAATAGTAGAAATTGGAAGTGTTTCTACCCTCACCATCTCCTGGAAACCACATAAAAAGGGAATAAGAAAAGAAAACTGCACAGGCAGTTCAATTTCACATGCTCCACTCTAGGCTATTGTCAAAGCTATTTTCTAATACATCCATCACTGCTTCCTGCGACAAGACTATAACTGGCAAGAACATCTGCATACCAGTACAAAACAAGGATAGGAGCATTGCTTGCTTTCAGAAAAATGTCAGTTTCTACCTGTTTAATAGTTAACATTTGCCAAAAATCTCATGGTTCTTCGGGCTGCAAAGTCAAAATAAAAGCCAGTCATAGAACTGTTGCAAGACAAGTAAGAGAATATAACTAAATGTTGAAGTTTAAGTTAAGAAAGATGCTCTTAGTAAATCTTCATGGTCAATTAGAAAGGATCAGGTCAGAAGTTTGGAAAAGTATCTGGGGACAGTCATTGTCAATCTTTACAACATGTTTTTCCCATGACAAGCCATCTGATCTTCCAGCTTTCTATGTGATTTCTACACTGACTGCCCCTGTGTTCCTAAATGTTTCCTTTGACACAGGAATTCATATCCCATTTATTTTGGCTCATAGGCACGACAGATTCTTTGACAGTGAGATCTACTAGATCCTCTGCCTCAGTTTTGATCCATCCTGAGAGATTGCATAAGTGGGACGGTCTTTCCCTAACCTCCCTTCCTGGTGTGTTAAGTGGGAATCGTACAAAGCAAAATGTTTAAAGTGATCTTCACCTTTCTTTTAAAAGTTCCTTCTCCGAATCCATTAGCTGACTCCATCCCAGGCGCTTGATCTTTTCAAGATGCTGTTTCAGTATCTGAGATCGCTGTTGCCCTTTCACCGGACCCGGTCATAACGACTTGCTGTGAGGCTACCTTTAATTAGATTCTTCTAAGTTCGAAGTATTATTAAACTTCGAAACAATCCTGGTAAGGTCCCTAAAATAGTTCTTTGTTAAATTGTTAAATTCCCCTATCTGCTATACATCATGTTATGGTTGAACACACTGTTTCATAACTTACAGTATACGTGTGAACTTTGGTCTGGTGAAAGTTGTATTATAAATTGTGAATTAGCAGGACCTCAATTAATGATTATCATTATGCTTAATATTTTTCTATCTAGATTTTGAAATACAATGAAATCGGCATGTATAATTTATCTTATTTTTCCATATATTTTTTTAAAAAGTAATGCTTGAAAAATAACAAAACAATGTATGCAATATCTATGTAAGTTAGAAAGCATAAAAAAAAAAAGGACACTGCTAATCCCACTAAACAATGTAAGATCGAGAACATGACATTGATCTGTGTGTTCCTCTTCTGGTTCATCTCATTCCTCCATCCTCTCACCATATCCTAAATGTATTAATCTCTTGCTTTTTTTCTATAAAGTTTTATCAGATGTATATGTGTTCCTTAAAAAAAATACGCTGTTTGGTTTTGTTTGTTCCTGAGATTTATTTATATATGTGGAATCTCCTTAAGGACTTATGTTTTTAGTGCAAAATTGTGTTCATATGTAATTTTTTTGTAGCCCTTCTTTGTATGGTATTTCAATGTGTACCTAGACTACAATTTATTTATCTTTTTTTGGGGGGGGGGCCATCTGGGATGTTTTTGGTTTGTTGCTAGTATAAATAGTGTTACTGAGAACCTTTTTGTGCTGGTTTAATGGTGCCCATTCTTTATGGCTTATACCTAGAAGTAGAATTGCTGAGTTATAAGAAACGTAAATGTTCAAACACATAAAAATGTTAAAAATTTTTCCAAAGTGGTTGTATCAATTAACTTTCTGTGTAGCAGCATATGAGTTTTCATTAATCTATATACCCTCCTCCACTTTTTATTCTTAATTTAATAGATATTAATTTACATTCCCCAAATTTCTAATGAGGTTGAGCACATTTTTGGAACAATTTTTTTTTTTTTTTTTTTGAGGGCCGTGTCACTGGCCCTCATTTGTGGGACTCGAACTGAGACCTCTGGCTTCCCAAGCCAGCGCTTAACCACCGCACCACTTGGCTGGCCCGGAACTATTATTTTTTAATAGTTTAATAGTTAATAGTTTATTAACTATTCACCTGTCTATGTTTATGCCCTTTTTCCTACACAACAGTCTTTTCCTTACTGATTTTTAGCCATTCATTATATAGTCTAGATACTAATCCTTTGTGAGATTTATGTTTTGAAAATAAGTTCTCCAAGTTTGTCACCTGCATTTTGAAGAATATAAGTTGATAATTTTAATATAGTCAACTTTATTAATCTTTTGTTTTTATAGTCTCATCCATTTTAATGACAGAGGATATTATTAAATATATTTTTGTAAGATGTTAAAGGTATTTTCTTTCACTTTTATGTACTTAATCAGCTGGAATTGAATTCTGTGTATTGTTTTTAATGCTGAAAAATACTCATCTCCATCTCATTTATTCAACAGTGATTCCTTTCCCAGTGACCAAGATGGCACCTTGACCAGAACAGTTTGCATATCAAGCTGGGTCTCTTTCTAGGTTCTCCATTCTATTCTCTTGTCAATTTGTTTATCCTTTGGTCCAGAGCTGATATTCAGCCAGTGCACACCTGTACAGCGTATCTTCTTTTATTTGTTGTGATTTGTTAGACCTCTGTTCTGATTGTTCAGAAGTCTATTCTGATTGCTTAGCATCAGCATCACATGAATCATTAAAATATTTTAATGTGTCATTCCAGCCTGAACCAGTGTATATTATTTAATTATTATAATTTAAGAGTGTTGTGATAACTCATATGGCAAGTTTTCACATCATTCTCTTTCTTCAGTAGGTCTTGGCTACTCTTTGGGCTTTGTATTTCCACATAAATTCCAAAAGAGATGTTCAAGCTCCCTATAAAACCTGCTGTAATTCTGATAGAATTGCCTTGAATTTAAAAAGTTGGAAGAATTTAATTATTTATGGCATTGTCTATTTTTGTGTCTTTCTCTTCATAAAAAAGAATACATATCTAATTGGAGCTTCTTTAAAATCTTTCAAAAATACATGTTTTCAGACAAATCTTATCCATTGTGTATTAACAGGTTTGTTTCATTATCACCTATTGTAAATGGTATTTTTTCTAATTACATTTCTGAACTCTAATTTCTACTCTTCCTTTTTTCTGATTTATTTATAATTCATTCATTTTTACTATGGTTGTTAGTTTATTCAAACTTACTTGTAGTATTTTAATTTTTTCTGTTTATCCTACTTCTCTATATCATTGCTGTGGTTTTTTCTTCTTATTGTTTCAGAAATGTATACCCTATTTCTTATAGCTTTTATCTTTGAATTTTACCCCAAAATTCTCATATTGAACAATTTACTAACTGTTTTCCAGAATAAAACACAACGCTTAAATCACTTTAACTCGAATCATGCCCTACCTAATGTACATGATACTACTGTTTTGTATTTTAGTTTTTTTGGCTACACACACACACACACACACACACACACACAAGTTTGTTTATATTAATGCTCAAAATGTTTAGGTTTATATATATATTCTATTTTATTTCTCACCAGTTCCTTTGCATTTCAGATTTTTTTTGTTCCTTAAAAGTGTATCATTCTGGGGCCGGCCGAGTGGTGCATTAGTTAAGAGTTGGCTTGGGACGCCAGCGACCCTGGTTCAAATCCCACATATGAGGGCCAGTGACACTGCCCTCTACAGCTAAGATGGTGAACAACAGCTCCATCTGGAGCTGGGCTGCTGTGAGTCCCCTGGAAAGCATAGCTGCAGCCCCTGTTGTAGTGGGCTGCCATAAGCTACAGTGAGTGGCTGGCAGCCAGCATGAGCGGCCGGCAGCCGGTGTGAGCGGCCAATAGCCGCTGTGAGCCGCCGTCCAGAGGCCGGTGGCCTGCCTCACTCGAGAAGAGCGCAATGATACCAACATGGGCCAGTGAAGCAGCGTCCTCCACAACTAGACTGAAGAACAAAAAGGACAGCAACTTGTCTGTTCCCCTTCCCCGGTTCCCCAATGTTGTCCCCCTCCCTTAATTCCCTAATAAAAAATCTTGAAACAAAGAAGTGTATCATTCTGTTGCGAGAATGTCCTCAGATAAACAAGTCTGCCATTCTGGCAGAAGCAAAATATCATGTGATTAATTTTTAAAATATCCTGATAGAATAAAGCTCATATATTTGCTCTATGCAGGATGAACACAAAATTAAAATAGTTGTTTTTTTCTAAAGTTAGAACTATTCATTTTTAAGGCAAATTCTGAAGTTGGCAGAAAAATTTTCCTAGCTGGTATATGTACTATCAGTACTTCTAATTCCATATATTTTATTTTATAAAAGTTCATGTCTCTATTTCATATTTTTCAAAAAGTGCTGATTTATTCTTGAACACAGTGCCGCCTTCTATAATCAGTTAATAGATGCTTGTTGTCTGTGTCACTGCATAACATCATTTATTTTATTTTTCAGAGATCTCTTGTGGTTTGTGATCACAGTCTGAAATATTACAGAAGCACAGTGAAAATCTAACCCTGAAATATTAACTGTCCTTTGAAATCACAAACAAGTGTGGCTGTAAAATTGTGAGGCTGGCTCATTAGGAACCCATAGACTATACTAAAATTATACTCAGCCAGCTGTTTTACAGATATTAAAATGACACAGGCTTTAGATAGATTGAACATATTATTAGTATGGTCCTTTCTGTCATTCAGTAAGGTCATTTACTTATCAAAGAAAACCTCAAGGTCAGTGTCTTCACTACCTACACCGATGTCCAAGCTTCTACAAAGTAACTGCCCAGCAAATAATTAGTTCTATTTCTAAAAGAACTTCCAACATTCTTATGTAAATAATTTTAAAGATATTTTGTTTGCTAACCAAAAGCGTATTTCCGTGTTTCTCTACAGAGCCACATTGTAAGTAAAATTACCCTAGAAATGTTGTAGATACTGTATCAAAGCATTTGTGCCAATAAACCCCCATGTTTTTCAATGCTCACCTGTGTATGGAGAGAGAGGTACATACAAAAAGAGGTTTATTAGAAGTAATTGGCTCATGCTGCTCTGGGCATCTCATGCTAGAGCTGTCTCTAATGCAACAATCACAAGCTCCACTTCTGCAATTACGATTCTCAGCCCCAGAACCAGGACATTGGTGACGGCCCTCACTCTTCATTCTTTCTTTTTTTTTTTTTTTCCAGCTGAGCCATCCTGCCACCTGTTGGCAGCTCAGCAGCAGCTCAGCTTGGGCTGAGCATCGAACTGCTGTTGCTCAGAGCTCAGCTCACACTCTTGAGAGAGCTCTTAACCAACTGAGCCACTCGACTGGCCCTTCATTCTTTCTTATTGGTTTATTTCAACAGCGATTGACCACACACGTTATTTCCACAAAAGCCACAGCTTTTTCTGTCCACTGCATATGTCTCCATTCACTGTGACAGCTTTCAGGCAAATTTGGAGTATCCGTCCATCCTCCCACATATTTGATCTCCCCAGAAATATTTGACTACCCAAGTCAGATCACATCCTTCCCTGCTTATGATCTCCAAAGGCTTCCCACATTACTAGGAGTGAAAGCCAAAGTCATTACATCTTCCACTGCCCAAATGACCCGGCTCCTCACTACCTCTAGGGTATCATGTCACCACCTCCCACCCCCACTGCTGGTTTCGACTCCCATGTGTCTCTTTGCTGTTCCTCCAACTTCAAGTACAGTCCCACCTTAAGACACTGCACTTGCTATTCCATTTGCTGAGGACACTCTTACCCTAGATATCAATCTATCCTCACTTAATTCAAGTCTGCTCAACTGTCATCTTATTGGAGAGACCTTCCCAGGCTGCCATGCACAAAACCCCTGCTCACTCTGACACTACTTATCTTCCTGACCCTGCTTTCCTTTTCTTCATAGCACATAACACACTACGACGTGTTATTTGCCTGTTTTGTTTTCTGTTTCCTCCAGTAGAATGTGGGCATGGTTCTTTGTTTGATCCACTGTTTATCTGCGGTACCTGGAATGGTACCTGCCACTTAGTAGGTCCTCATTAAATATTTGCTGAAAGCTTGAATTCCTAAGGAATTTGATACTGTTGCTGTTGCTGCTCATTATACTCTGATTTGCACTGCAGTTCAAATGCACACCTGGTTTTGTGTATGACTGCTAAATCTTTGAGAAATGAGATTATTCAAAACCTCAGTATAAGCACATAAGAATTGAACAGATAAACAAATGCATATTGTTACACAGAAACAAGAGAGTATACTGAAGGAATGAAGGATATAAATTTTGTGGAGAAATAAAATATACAGAGACATCTACTTAGTTCATTGTGAATGCTGAGAGTGATCAATAACTTTTGAAATTTGGGGGACCTGAGTAGATTCTCCTTTCATCTTCCTCAGTAGCTAGGATGCTCCATCTTTGTAATTGAGGCCTATTTAACAGTCTAGGATACTCTGACAATTGGTTTATAAAGAATAATATAATTTAGAAGCAAAATAGGATGAGGTAATAATTTTTGCAAATATCTTTCCCCAGGGGAAGTTCTGCTTGTTAGGACTACCCTTGGTTGATCTAAAGGCTTATTAAGAGAAATTGAAAGATTTGTAAATGGTTCTGTTTGTTTTAAGTAAGAGTAGGAATGCATCACTTTTATTCCCTAGGGGGAAAATATGCAATTTGATTCTACTCTTTCCACTGCAGAAGCCAGAAGCAATTTCCTCATAAGCATTTCCACTTTTTTTTTCCAAGTCTTCTATTTATTAAGTATTTTAACAGCAAAATGTTCACTAAAAGAAACAGGGGAGTTACATGAATGTAAAACAAAAGAGACTATTTAGTTTAGAAAATAAATCAGTATGATCTACATGATTTCCACTTTTTTTGAATTTATGTAATTTTTCTTGGTGGCCTAAAAATCAGTTGTAAGAGTTTCATGGGAATGCACAAAGAAAAAGTATTCTCTATTGTCAAGATATTGAGTTTGAGAAATATTAATTAGGTGATAGCTTATTATAAATATAGTTTATTGGTTTATTATATCATATGCACTTAGATATTTTGGTTCACTGCATAAATCATGAACTGACAGTTTACTTAAACTCACCTACAACAAATATTTATTCTAGATACAGATTTGTCTTTCTTAGACTACCCTGAATACCTTATTCCCCATCATTGTATCCCTTATACTTTGCTTTTAACAAAGAAACTACCTTATGTTGAAAAGGTGAGAAAATAGGCTGATGCTTAAAGAATTCATTACAAAATGCTGCAGTGGTCAATAAGTGACTTCAATATGACACCAGTTGGGTGACAACACCTTACAAACTGGAGGTGCTATCCCACAGGATGCCCCATGTGCTCTGAACCAGTAACCAGTATCTGATTCTTTTTTATTTTATTTTATTTTTTCTGTAGCCAGAATATAGCCACCAAGGGCAAGGTAGTTTTCATTATTTCTCTTAATGATCCTCTTGTAAAGATTTTGCTTCCATTCTCTTTAGCCATGTTTTTAGCTGGCTTAGAATTTTTGACTCCCAAGGCAGGAATGCTTTCACGAGGGCACAAAATAATGGTTCAGTCGACGTCGATGCTGAGGTTGCAAGTTGACTGTTGGGGCTCTTTCTGCCCTTAAAGCAAAGAGGAAAGAAGAGAGTTGATAGATTGTCTGCGGTGACTGATCCCAGAGTGAATATGATTGATGTTACTACACAATAGAGGAAGGGAAAAGTATATCTGAAATCCATGGGTTTCTCTGGGATGCTTCTAGGCACTTCTGCATCCAGTTGCAAATTCATATCACATAATGAAGATGCTGCGTTCAAGCTTTTACTTCATGTATTTCTGATGCCTCCATTTAAAGGGTTGAAAGGATAAAGGAAAGGAAATACAACATGGGAAAGAGAAGTTCTTATAATTAAACTTAAAGTAATCTCATGTAGAATTATAAAGACATATGTACTGGAGACATTGTAAAGAAAAATAATTCTCATATATTTCTAGTAGAAGTGTAAATAAAATAGTAAACGTTCTGAACCCTTTGCACATATGATTAAAATTAAACATATGCCTATTCTATGTTCTAGCAATTCTATTCCTTGGATTAGATGGTCAACGAAAACAAGAGTGTATATACACAAAAAAGAATGCGTAAGATTTAGTTATAGTCCCAAACTGAAAACAATTAAAATGTCCACCCATAGTATAATTAATTTAAAAATTGTGATATATTCAGAAAACAGGATACTATCCACAGAGGAAAAGTCATTGCTACATGTAACTATGTGGGTAAATAATAAAAACATTATGTTGAGTGAAAGAAACAGGACTCAAAAATGTACCTACTGGGCCGGCTGAGTGGCGCGCGCGGTGGTTAAGCGCTGGCTTGGGAAGCCAGCGGGCCCTGGTTCAGTTCCACATATGAGGGCCAGTGACACTGCCCTCAAAAAAAAAAATGTATCTACTGTATGTTTCTGTTTATAAAAGAAGGAAACTAATTTATGGTGCCGGCCGGAGTTCAGGATGATGGGTACCTCTGGGTACATAGTTGGTTATTTACATATCAGAAGAGGGGATATGACTTGATCTGGGTGGAGTTCATGTGTACACAGATATAAAAATTCATCAAGCTGTATACTAAGATTTGTCCATTTTACTGAATTCAAGTTATATTGCAATAAATAAAAGGAGGGCACACTTCAGCGTGGGCTATTAGAACAATATAGCATGTTCAGGTATTTTCAGGATTACACAACTGAATGAAAAAATAAAACTAGTAACAAAATAGTAAATATGATGTGCTTAGAAATGATCAGAATACAGATTAATATCTATTGCTCCTGGACCCATAATTTTGGGATTTCTTATCTGAAATGGTTTAAACACTCTGGAATCCTGGTGCCTTAATTAGAATCCATGCTCCACCTACTGTCTGTAGGACCGGGGTCCAGTAACTTAATCTCTGTGTTTTGTGTTCTCATTTGTAAAAGAGAGATAATAATAATACCTACCTTATAGGATTATTGTAGAACAAAATGAGAAAATATCTATAATTATTAGAATATCTGAAAAATGAGTAGATATCAATGAAATTTGTTATTATTATTTGTAGTATTATTCAAACCTGTATGTTTTTCAGATATAAATATTGGTTAAAATAGCCATGTATCTACTTTTAAGGCCATAAATAACAAAGAATTATTTCCACAGTAAAATATTTCTGAGGATTTATTCTAAAATGTAAAAAATGATATTTACGAAGACAAACTCATTAAAATTTCTTATATGGAAAGGTTTAGGGGAGAGGGAGCACTTTATACACATATATGCATGCATGGATAGGCAATTTTATAAATAATATGTTGAAAATTTTCACAAAATGGAAGATAAAGATCATGGACTTTAACATCTGATTATGAAAAAAATTCTAAATGCATGTTTGTCCTTGTCATTCTCCATCTAGCCCTTTTTTACAGAATAAATTCCAAAGTCCTTAGTATGACAGTAAATGTCTTTTTTTGGCCCTTTTTGGAGAAGATGATCCCTGCCTGCTCTCTTTTGGTCCACAAGAAAAATTTGCAGACTCAGCTAAACCTTCAGTGACTTCCTCTACTGCAGCACTTCATGTGTTTTGCAATGGTTCTTTGTTCTTCTTCCTCTTTTGCTAAACCATGACTTCCCAAAGGCAACAGCCCTATTTTAATCAAATTTGTATGGCCAAAAATTAGTGCCATGATGAGAGGAGGCACACCAAATCCATTTACTGATTGAATAACTATTTCAAAGTCTAGAATTATAGGAGAAAGTGTGTGTGTGTATGTGTGTGTGGGGTGAGTCAGAGTACAAATACAGCTGTCTGAAATTATCAGAAGCATTCATTCTTTAAATCAACATACAATATGAAGAGCAGGACAGTCAGCCTCTGTCTAAGAGAAGATGGTCGGGAAATAAAGATATAGCAACAGCTTTTCATTTATAATTTTCAGAGCAACAAGTAGCTATTTAGAGCCATTCATCAAAGATTACTTAAATTAAGAAGAAAAGATGATGATGAAATGTGATGACCTTTAAGTTAAAAAAAGATCATTACTATTGTTATGATTATTTACTACAATGGAAAGGAGAAAGGAAAAAACACATTTTTCTAACATCCCATTCTTAAAAATTAAAAACTGTTGGGGCCGGCTGAGTGGCTCAGTTGGTTAAGATTGTGAGCTCTGAACAACAGGGTCAACAGTTGCATCCCACATGGGCCAGTAAGCTGTGCCCTAGCTGAACTGCAACTGAGCTGCCAAAAGGTGGCAGGATGGCTCGGCCGGTGAGAGCACATGCTCCTAACAACAAGATTGCTGCTTCGACTCCCACATGGGATGGTGGGCTAAGCCCACCCATAACTAAGACTGAACACAGCACCTCGAGCTGAGCGGCCCTGAGCTGCCAACAGGCAGCCGGATGGCGACTGGACTGGGAGCTGAGCTAGCTGCGCTCTCCACAACTAAGACTGAAGGACAACAACTTGGCTGTTCCCCTTCCCCAATTTCCCAATAAAAAATCTTTTAAAAAAAAATTAAAAACTGTTGGATACCAGGAATATTGAAATGCATGTAAATCAGCACTATTCTGAAATATAAAAAAACCAAACAGAATCCATAAAATAGGGAAGAGGGTGGTGACACAGATGACAAGGAAGCAATGACAAGGTGAAAAATTGCCAGATTCATTTTTAAAAAAGAGTATATTTGTCTATTAGCATATCAATGATATGGTTGTAAGAAAACATGTTATATCTATCAATCTTTTATATAAGAAGATTTTATTTTTTAGGTTATTTTATGAGCAGTGGTAAACAAAAATGCTGGGCAAAAGTGCTAAGCTCTTAAGAGCACTTGAAAATTGCTGGAGAGGTAAAGCAACCAATTAAACATATCTTTTGAGATTTAAGTTTCCTGTGTTGATTTAAACTTTTGCCTAAGCAACACTCTTGATTGACATGTCCTCATATCATGACATTTACAGCCTGCTAGACATCCTTTGTCTCTCTGAAAGCCTGACAAGCAACTTTGTAAAAAGTGTGTAAGTGAAGTGCCTTTTAAACCTACTTTCCATGAGCATACTTGCCTTCTTCTTAAAGAAAAAAAAAGTTCAACTCTTGATTCTTTTCTTTATGGTTAAGCACATCATTTTGTTTGTTTCAAATTGTCTAATTTTGACATTGAAGTGTCAAGCTTTGAAGAGAGTGTTTCTTTCCCTAGCTTTAATTCCCATTTTTCAGGAGAGGAAGCAATTTTCTAGGCATATTGAGTGTATGATAGTTTTAAAAGAGCCACAAGTTCTCTGTAAATGTTCTGATTGAGAGGTAGAGTGGAATCACCTTCCTTCGTGACTTGCTTGATAAATGGAATGTGGCCGACTTCTGATGCTTGGTTATAAGTAGTCTTCCAGGCTCTGTCTTGGTTTCTTGGGACTTTTGTTCTTAGAGCCTGAGCTGCTTTGTAAGAAGCTCGACTGCTCTGAGGCAACCACACTTTGAGAAGCCCAAGTCACAGGAAGAGAGTGCTGGAGGATGAGACAGAGTGCGGGAGAGAGTGGACTGAGAGCACCTCAGCTCCAGATGTGGGAATGAAGGCACCATCTTGGAAATGGATCCGCCCGCCCCAGCAGATGCCACGTGAATCCCCTGAGCCCTTCCTGTATTCCGGACCCACAAAACCACCAATAAAAATGTTTGTTTTAAGCCACTAAGTTTTGGGAGTGGTTGGTAATGCAGCAATAGTTAACCAGAACAAATGGGAATCTACTGAAAACTTCTTAAAATATATTTGTAAGATCAACCTTTCTTTCTTTTTTTTTTTTTTTTTTAAAGATTTTATTGAGGAATTGAGGGAGGGGAACAGCGTCAGGGAATTGGGGAAGGGGAACAGACAAGTTGCTGTTTTATTGTTCTTCAGTCTAGCTGTGGAGGACGTTGTTTCACTGGCCCATGTTGGTATCGTCATTGCGCTCTTCCCGGATGAGGCAGATCGGTCGCCAGCCTCTGGATGGTCACTCACCGTTGCTATTGGCAGCTCACGTAGGTTGCCAGTCCTCATGCTGGCTGCCAGCCACTCACTGTAGCCCATGGCAGCCCACTGCAGCAGGGGCTGCAGCCTACACCGTCGCTGGGGCTCACACAGCCCAGCTCCAGGTGGAGCTGTTGTTAGCTGTAGAGGGCAGTGTCACTGGCCCTCACACATGGGATCCGAACCGGGGCCACTGGCGTCCCACGTCAGCTCTTACCAATGCGCCACTCAGCCAGCCCCTTGCTTTCTACTTTAGCTTCAGTAGAACAGCTGGATACATAATAAAATAATGTAGTAAATTATGCAGACAAGAAAATTTACCTAATTTATGTAATAAGGCCACTTAGAGAATATTCAACTAAAACATAACTTTTGATTACAGAAATAATAGTAATAACAAAAAAATGGATATTCTTTATACCCATCCTTAATTGCTCCCCATTAATAAAATGTCAGCATTTTCAACTACTTAAAATTTCTGCAGAACAGTGTATGCCTTGTTGACCTGGTTGAGAATTGATGAGAGAAAGGGATGTTAAGTTCATAAAAGTAGCAAATACTTCTCTCATTAGTGAATGCATTGAACTCTATTAGGAGAAAACCTTTCATTTGAGGGATAGGTTAAGTAAAACTCCAGTGTTGAAATTCCATTCCAATTGAAAATGAGCCTTTAATATCTAAACTTTCATTTGAGATGAACTAGTTTTGTTTGTTTTTCTACTTATAAGTGTGGATACTTAACATAAAAAAAGTCACATTTCTGCCTAAACAATAAAACTCCTATGAATGGCTACAGATTCCAAATGAAAGTTGAGAGAAAGAATACCTGTTATGTACAAGTGAGTGTGATTTTTTTTTCAGGAGAAAGTTTCTAAGCGTTTCCTAGACAAAACCATTGAGTCAGACTTGATTTTTACATTTTTTAAAAACAGTATTATATTGCTGTTTTACTTTTCTGAGTCTATGTAAAAGTGGGCCTTCAAAAACCTAATTTTATAAGTTACTGACAGGTAAGAGAATTGTGAGAATAGGAGAAGCACACTCCCCCTGATAACCAAGGATTACAAGAAAACGAAGCGTTTTGAAACAGGGACTAAGAGAAAGTACGGTTGCTTCCCAACCTTGATAGAAAATCAGTTTCATGCTCCAGACAGCACCACAGCATGCTACCTATGGACTGCCAAGCCACCAAGAGGGGATGTGAAGAGAGTACACTATGGTTTCAGGAGACAACGTTCCATGAATATTTTTACATTTCTTCATAGTCAGAGCTTTCTAAGCAGAGTGCTAACAGCCTGGGTTAAAAGATGAATGAATGGCCAGCATCCTTTGGAAGTTAAGTTCAGATACCTCAGAGGTAGATTGACAGGTTGATCTCCCCTGCAAACATTTGTTTAGATTACAAGGGCAATGGTTCTAGAGACCTTGCCTTCCTCTCCTCAGAGAGAATTTGTTCATATTAGAAAGATAAGGTCTCTCCTTCTCTGGAGGGAAGGACAGACAGCTATGCCAGGCATGCTATGAAAGCTCTGAGATTCATAATTTCAGAGTTCCTCTCCTGTGATACCGACCACCACCCCTTGCACACAGAAGGTACATCTGGCTTTGATCACATCGCCCTGTAGGGGTTGGGATATAGGAAACCAAAGCAAGATGTTCTGTACGTAAATAACCAGTCTGTTCTCTGACCAGAAACCTTATGTCTTCCATTAGGACAAAATAAACACAGATATAAACACTCAACAGGACTGTGGTCTTTGAGGTAAATTCCCCCATCCTTGTGGGGAAAACTTTGTTGTTTGGGGTTTGGAGCTCCCTAAATCTGCTTAATCAGGTTTCTGTTCTTATTTTTTTTCTATAATCCCTGAAAAAATTTTTTTAATAAAGGCAGTGCTATTTGTTGGAGAAAAGTATTACAGGTAAAAATGAAACATTTTTGGGGGCTGGCCGAGTGGCGCATTGGTTAGGAGTTGGCTTGGGACGCCAGCTCTAAGCAGCAGGGCCCTGGTCGGGATCCCACATGAGGGCCAGGGATGCTGTGTCCTCTACAGCTAAGATGGTGAACAACAGCTCCACCTGGGGCTGGGCTGCTGTGAGTCCCTGGCAACGGTGTAGGCTGCAATGGGGCTAGCAGGCAGCTGGCGTGCGCTTTCTCCAGCTGCCGTGAGCCACCATGAGCAGCTGTCCAATGGCCGGCGAGCAACTGCCTCACCTGGGAAGAGTACAATGATGATACCAACATGGGCCAGTGAAGCGACGTCCTCCACAACTAGACTGAAGAACAAAAGGACAGCAACTTAGCTGTTCCCCTTCCCTGATTCCCCAATGCTGTTCCCCTCCCCCAATTCCCCAATAAAATCTTAAAAAAAAAGAAATGAAGCATTTTGAAAGAGAATTACGTAAAAATTTTAGCTAGACCCCAAACTGTTTATCACCAGAATTTAAGTGTGAGGGCAGAAATGGCCACCAGTGCAGTAGAAAATGATTTCTCTCCCTCATCTGAAATGGATGAGATTGTTGGGGATGGGGTGCAGGTTTTGCCAACTTTACATCTCTGCTTGGCACAGTGACTTGTGTTACTAGCTCTGAGGGAACTTTAATGGAGGTAAATCATAGGAGCAGTTTGTCTTGACACAGTTTGTATGGGAATGGCTTCTGGATCCAGAGACACATCCCCATATCTCATAGATTCAATATAATGATGAAATATAAAATAACCTATAATCTGACCACATGTTATATGTCTATCATAAAGGCATGTTGTCAGAGAGAAGAATAGTGGTTTGCCTAGAGACTAGAATAGAAACAAGAAAAAGAGGCGTTTCTTACAGCACCTCATCATTTGGGAGTGACTGACAGACTAGAGTTTCTGGGTTGCTTGGTACTTACATGCTTAGAGTGAAGAAGCTAGAGCGTCTCTGGAGTTAGCAAAGGTCAAGGTGAAAGTCATACATCAGACAATTAGGTTTTTGTATAAGCTGGTTCCCTTTCATTTATACATACATATGTGGTGAATATATCAATTAGCCATTCATTATTAGCCATAGCTAGTCAATTTTTCAATTGATTACTTAAGAGATGCTACCTTCATGGACTATTTCCCCAGTTTAGTTGCAAAGTACATATAATTGCAAAGTTCAAATAGTTGACTTAAAAAAACAAAACAACTGTGTAACTTGAGTGAGATTAAGACACTGCAGACTGCTGATTATTTTTATTGTCTTTTGTCTTTTAGCCTGATCATTTGTCACTGATTTGCATCCATAAGAATGCAGTTTTTAAAAAATTGCTTTTGCATAGAATGCACATTTTTAAATTTGCCCTAGTTAATATTTTACAAAATGTAGTATAATAAATTTTGAAGGTGAAGTAGG
Source organism: Aselliscus stoliczkanus (assembly GCA_033961575.1). Classification (NCBI taxonomy): domain Eukaryota; kingdom Metazoa; phylum Chordata; class Mammalia; order Chiroptera; family Hipposideridae; genus Aselliscus; species Aselliscus stoliczkanus. The sequence continues at coordinate 38,692,406 of CM066733.1, forward strand.
CCAAACTATTTTGCTCTCTAGAAACTGGTGGGTACATGCACGCTGACACTAGAGAGTGAGTTTATTCAATCAGCACTCGTGACTGAAGCAGCAATATACTAACATGCATTGGGCAAATGGCCTGCAGTTTCCTATAGCAATGGGAGGGCGAGTGTTGGCATCAAGGATAAAAGCGCCTGGTAGAGGGAGGCCTTTGCCCTGGGAAACCATCATTCATATTCCTTCTATTACATATAAAGACTCCTCTGATTCTCAGGCGCTCAGAGCTTAATGGTCAGCATCCATTTTCATTAACTCCAAACCTGTACTTAACAGACAACATTTCCCCCTACATTTTGCTGTTAAGAAGGCTTTGGATATTGGGGAGATAATTATATGAGGCCAAGCAATATGCCCCTGTGAATTAATCTGCAGCTGTTGTCTTTATATTGAGGAGACAATTGGAATTTTTTTTTTTTTGAGGGCAGTGTCACTGGCCCTCACATGTGGGACCTGAACTGGGGCCGCTGGCTTCCCAAGCCAGACATAACCATCACGCCACACGGCTGGCCCAGACAATTGGAATTTTGTGCTTTGTCAGGTTCTGTCTGAGTCGGGTTCATTAGATTTTATAATACAGATCAATCATCTCAAAATCTGCTCAAACCCCTTTGATACGATGGAGCTCTGAGCCCACAAGGTCGTAGTAGACCCCAGATTCCACTGAAGTGTGGATTAAGTCATAGTCTTTGATCTGAAACTTCAAACACAGGCAAGATTGGAGAGCAAGAATTAGGTGATGGGACAATGATGGTCAGAGACATGCTTTATTTTCATATTCTGGAAAACAACTTTTAAAGGGAACCCCTGCCCCAATTGTGCAGAGTAGGAAGAAGAAAGACACAATGCCTATATCCTGAAGGACACTTTTAATTTGGGGTTTGGTGTCTTGGGTTTTCTCCCTGCGTTGATTAGTATTTAGCAAATATTCCGTTCACACTAAATGGTGGAAAACTGGCTGATGAATAGGTGAAAGATAAAATGATGCATGACCCTGAACACGATGTAAGTTAGAAATCCACAAAGCTAAAATAAATAAAAAAGGTGAATTAAGAAAGAAGAGGGACGAAGGAGGGAAGGAGGTAAAGAAGAGTAAAATGTAGAGGAGAAAGGATGAGCTGAACCTGAGCAGCCAATAGAAGGGATGTCCTGTCCAAGTCAGGTTCAGGCTCCTGGTACTGAGATTCCTTAGCCAGGGTATGAGCCTCTTTCCTAGAGCCTGAGGGCACCACACTGGACAAGACACTTACTCTATCCCTGTTCTCATAGAATATATATTTTAGAGAGGAAGGAGACAAGGAGACAGGTATATAAAAAAGAAATCCATGAAAATACCAGATTCACTGTAAACAGAGTATACCAGATAGAAATATAGGATATGCTGTATCAGAGTGATAATGACCATCTGATGGTGAGAAACAGAAGTCAAGAAACATAACTTGGAGGGGTGGAAGAGGGAGCCATTTAAGATTGGATGGTTAGGAAAGCCTCTCTCACAAGGTGACTTTTGTGGTGAGAACTGATTACTAAAAGGAGCCAATCATGAGAAGATCTCAAGGACAAACTTCTCAAGTTGAAGGAGAAGCAGGGCAGAGGACTGAAGGTGGGAGCAAGCTTGGCATGCTTCAAAGTCCCAGCAGAGGCTGGTGTGATGGATTGGGGCAGAATGAAGCAGGTGTGAGCAACAGAGGCAGGGGACTGGGAAGAGGCAGGGGCATAGCAGACTGCTATCCGATGGGGTAAGGAGGTTAGGTTTTTTTCTAAGTCCATTTGGAATGCTTCAGAGAATTTTATGAATAAAAGTAACAACGAGGCTGTACATAATCAAAATCCTGCTTATTTTTAGAGTTATATAACATGCTAATTCAAACAATTTGGGTCTTCAAAAGTCAGTGAAGATTCTTACGGCAATGGAGACTAATAGCTTTAGATATCATTTTAAAACAAAGATAAATTTGGCAATTTCCAAAGCAATTTCCTGTTTTTTTACACTCCATTAAAAAAAGAAAAAAAGTACATTTGGCTTCAGCAGAAAGCAAAAAGACGTTAGTATTATGTATCTTTGATCTATTTTGAGATGATATTTTTTTTAAAAAAATAACTGTTTAAAAACAGATTTTATTAAATATCCACTGAAAGAATTTAAAAATATGTAATACAATATTACAGGTTCTGAAAATAGTGAAGAAATCAGTCAGCATGAGAAATGAATTTGGCTCTTCTCATGTGAAGGAGAGACTGCCACGGAGAACAAGAGAAATAGAGGCAAAGGTGAGAGTTCCTGGTTATGGAACAAGTTCCTACCTAAAAAAAAGAGGTGTTAGTATCAAACAGGTAAAAAAATAAAGAGAGGGGACGGCCGAGTGGCGCATTGGTTAAGAGCTGGCTTTGGACGCCAGCTGCCCTGGTTCGGATCCCACATATGAGGGCCAGTGACACTGCCCTCTACAGCTAACAACAGCTCCACCTGGATCTGGGCTGCTGTGAGTCCCCCAAACGGTATAGCTGCAGCCCCTGCTGCAGTGGGCTGCCATAGGCTACAGTGAGTGGCCGGCAGCCATCGTGAGCTGCCAATAGCCCCGGTGAGCGACCATCCAGAGGCCAGCGATTGATCTGCCTCACCCGGGAGGAGCGCAATGACAATACCAACATGGGCCAGTGAAACAATGTCCTCCGCAACTAGACTGAAGAACAAAAGAACAGCAACTTGTCTGTTCTCCTTCCCCTGACTCCCCAACGCTGTTGCCCTACCCCAATCCCCAATTCAAAAAAAATAATAATAAAAAAATAAAGAGAATACAAAATTATCTATAAAAGCACAGAAGGAGGAATAGATTCATTTCCAGCCACTTTTCTCCTAAAAGGATGCCATTTCTTTGCAGTTAATTTTTTACAAAGATATCTAAAGCTCAAATTTCTTTTGTGAGAAATAATACCTGCAATTGACTCACACCAGGATTTTTTTCAAGCCAAAAATAAGCTTGACTTGTTATGACTTGTCCTAGAATATCTATTGTTTCAAAAATGAGTGACATTTTTCCATATGATTCAGAGTCAAAACTTATTTCATTAAATAATAGTAATAATAATAAAATTAAAATATAATAAATAATAAAATTAAAATATCCAGGAACTATTAGAGTGGAAAGAAACATACATTTTAGAAGCATAAACTATGTTTATAAATTTATTTAAGAAGCTCAGTGAATTATGTATTTAAAAGCATATATAGGGCCGGCTGAGTGGCGTGGTGGTTAAGCGCTGGCTTGGGAAGCCAGCAGCCCCGGTTCGAGTTCCACATATGAGGGCCAGTGACACTGCCCTCAGAAAATAAAATAAAATAAAATAAAAGCATATATAAAGGTGATTTCATTCCAAAAGATATCCATTCTGTGGAGTTTTAAAGGCTTTCTCTTAGATATTTGCACCACTCCGTGTGAGTCTCAATTTCATATTATACTGCTTCTCTCCTTTAAGGTGTTTTGATTTGACCAAATCATGAATTATAGCATTATGGACAATCCAGTTACTGCAGACTGATGCTACCAAGGCAGTGGTTTAAACAAAATGAGACGTCATCCTGGCATACTGTCTCCAATAAGGCATTAGTGTATGTTTGTTAAGTGAAGGAACCAAGGAAGCAAGGAGGGAGGGAAAGACTGAGAAAGGACGGAAGAAAATTTTTCTGCCATCACTGACAGGACACCAGCAGAACGACATCTCAAACTTGTTCAAAGAGCACCCTGAGTGATGTTTAAAGGCAGAAAAGTAGACAGATACTCCATCCTGCCTGACTGACTGTGTCTGGGAGAAAGTACGTGTCTGGACTAAGGTGGATCTGTTTGTGAGTCCCAGCTCCAACCCAAACATTTTCAATTTGGAGAACAAAATGAATCTCTCTGTCATCAATTTTGCTCATCTGTAAAAGGAGGATAACGGTACCTACTTTAGAGTTGATGAAGCTCAAAGGAGATAATGTTTCCCTGCATAAAAGTGCAGAGTAAGAAAGCACTTAATGAACAATAGCTGTTTTGCTGTTTTAGTGATAAATCAAATAACATAAACAAATCACTTTGCCTTTTCCGTTCCTTATTAAAATAGCTCCTTGTGTGAGGTGACAATTGGAGAAATGTTTGGAGACAAAGGGGCCCTTTCTTAAATTAACTGCGTGTTGCCTCAGGGGCAGGTGTAAAATAAAAGGTGGGTGATTATGAGCAATGGGGGTTCCTTTCCCTTAGCCCTTCCCGAGAGCGCCTTCTTAAAAGAATTCTGCTTGCTTCTGTAGAATATGAAAATATGAACATCATATACATTGGGAAACATAGTGTGATAATTGTATAAATCATATAATTACTTGATATTCTTAAGCTCCATATAATAATTGCTTACCAAAAAATATGAAATATACGTAAACGGATCTCTTTCATTATAAATTTGATTATCCAAAGCAACAAAATAATTTCTAAAAATACACATTAAGATTTATTCATGAAATCTTACTTTTAAATGAGTAATTCAGTAAATATTTTGATGCGATGCTTTTTCTATTAAAATACAGACCTGAATTTAACACTGAACAGATTAACTGAGAAATGGGAAGTGTTTGGAGGGGATAAGAGTTTCAAACTTTTCTGCCTTCTGTTTCTAGTCTAAATACTCAAGAGGTGGCGTAAGATCCCTGCCCTTGGGATTCCAGTTGGCTAACAAGGAGGAGAAATAAATTCCAGCATGCTTTAAATAGAATAGGACTGCTAATGAAAAAGAGTTGAAAAATTTATGTCAACTTCAGGCTTCAAGTTCATGATTTCTACAGTGACACTTCTCAAAACCCATACTAGCAACTTGTAGTCTAAACCTTATATAGCTTGTATCAAGTAGTTGCTAAGTACTGGAGACAGAAGAATCCACTAGCAGAGAAAAGGAAAATATTTTTTTTTAAAGTAAATACAGAATGCACTGCCTTCCCCCCACCATTTTTGTATTTCTCACCTATTAAAGAGTTTCCTTTTAGGTATTGGAGCCACTTTGGTGGGAATGGGAGGGAAAGGGAAATAAACTTGAGGCTGATTGTGATGACAGAATATTTAATAGATTAGAGACAGAAAGTCATTAATCCTAAGGTTGTGGTGTTTATTTTCATTTTATACGAACTTTTGGTCCTGAGTTATTTTTGACCAATGTCAAATTGAACACGTGATGCCAGAATCAAGACAGGTTTATATTTCTGTAGTTGAAATTCACCTACAGATCTTAGATTCTATTTGGCATATGCACATACACAGAAATGTGATATTTGTGGGAATTTAGGGAACAGGAGTCGGGGAAGAACTGAGAAAGAGATGGACAGCAGCCCCATGGAATGAGGCCTGATGGTAGTGAGAAGTTTGCTTTCAGGTGGTGCGTATTTTCACAGTCTTGAGAGTTTCTACTTGAGCATTGTTCCCAAACAAGTTCCGAGCAAATATTTGTTAACTGGTTAACATTACAGATAAGAGCAAGTATTCTGTTGAAGTCTCTCTTTTTCTAGTAGGTTCATTTAAATTAAAACTTTATCCTTCTAATATTATACTCACCAATTCTTTCAGAATTAATCCTATAAATAAAGACTGAAGTTGGGTTGGAATGGAACAACCTGTTCATGATGGATAATCAAAACTCAATAATTTCAGCTTTTATACCAACCTAGGACTAATACATATGGATTGAATTCGATTGAAATAAAATCCTGCATGGAGTACAATCTCAAATATGGCACAGACCTTGGCAGCTTCTGACATGAGGAAGAGGTAAACACACAAGTGGATGTCCAATTGAAGGCAATACTACAATAGAATATGCTGGCATCTATGTTCCAGTGCCAGGTGGTTTGCTGCTTGCTTCAGATATAACTATCGCCACTTGGGGGCATGAAACACTGCTGATGTCTGATCAGGATCACCACCTGGCAAGGCAACCCTGGTGGTGCAACTGGCACGTGGGCAAGGCTGTGGGGCACACGGCGGCAGAGCAGCACTGGTGTATTCCAGGCCTCCATCCTGCCTCTACTGTTGCTGCTGCTTGAAAACTGAAGGTCTAGGAGGTTTCTGGACACAGCATAGACAGATTACCTTTACTGTGTGCTTCACAATGAATAGGATGCCAATAAAAATGGAGAAGGGGAAGGCAGACAAAGTCAGCAACACTAAGAACAGGACCCTTTATTGCCCCTCACAGCACTATTTTACACATTCACCCTATAATATCCATAATCACAGGCTACTTCCTGAAGAGATATATTTTCAATAATTACAGTAGTCCAGTCTTATCTTTGGGGGATACTTTCCAAGACCCCCCAGTGGATGTCTGAAAACATAAATAGTACAAAACCCTATATATACTATATTTGTTCCTACATATACATACCTATGATAAAATTTAATTTATAAATTAGACACAGTAAGATATTAACAATAACTAATAAAGCAATGACAATATACTGTAATAGGTTAAGTGAATGTGATCTCTCAAAATATCTTACTGTACTCACCCTTCTTGTGATGACGTGAGATGACATAATGCCTACGTGATGAGATGGAGTGAGGCAAATGACGTAGGCATGATGGTGTAGTGTTAGTGACTACAGGCATGTGCCGCTTAACCAATATAGTCAGTCTCTCTCTCTCTCTCTCTCTCTCCAAACTGCCATGAATTTCTTTTTCCTTCTTCACAGTTTCATGGATAGATTTATTCTTACTGTAGATATTAGTATTAAGTCGAGAACATTCACCTTTTCACTTAAAGGAAGAGCTTTACGGCTTCTCTTTGGCACATCTGAACTGCCAGCATCACTACTCTTGTGCTTTGGGGCCATTATTAAGTAAAATAAGGGTGACTTGATAACCAGCGCTGCGATACTGCGACAGTCTATCTGATAACTGAGGTGGCTACTAGGTGACTGACGGTGGGGAGCGTCTGCGTGGAGACGCAGGAGGAAGGAGTGACTCACCCTCTGGGCTGGGTGGAGCAGGACTCGCGAGGTGTCATCAGGCTCCCCAGAATGATGCTCCATTTAAAACTTATGGATTGCTTATTTTGGAGTTTTCCATTTAGTATTTTGGGACTGTGGTTGACGGCTGATTACTGAAACCACAGGAAGCGAAACCATGAATAAAGCAGGTATTGCCATAAGCACAAATGAAAGCTTAAGTAGACAATTCTCCAAACTCAGAGCAGTTCCTCTGAGACAGAGATACCCCTAGGGCAAGGCACACCAGGTGCCTAGGACTTGAGGGGCAAGGACGCAGCGACTAGAAAGCAGCTGGTGGTAGGGAGAAGGGGGCCTAGTCACCTAATGTAAGGTGTGTAGATGCCTTCGCTCTGCCATATAAATCTCATCACCATAGCCAAGACAGAGCTACTGGCATTTTACTGGCTATTTGAGACTCATTTTGATGTATTTTACCTGCTTAAATAGGTTTCCTGTTGGGTGGGGAAGGGTAAAGAGGGGACCCCCAAGTCTCTTTCTAGATCCAACTCTAGCTTAGGCTATTTCTTCCAGAAAAGGCAGTCCTAGGTGAGGGCTCCGCAGACACGCCAGCAGATCAGCCTGTTATCCGAGCTGTCAGAAAGTGGCCTCATCCTCTGGGCCCTCCTCCTGGCAAAAGGAACTGCCCCCCGGCTAATCTGAACATGCAACCATGGGAAGCCAGTGTCCCAGGAGCCATGGACTGCTGACTAGAGATGGGCTCCAGCTTTCTTATGCTGTAAACAGAGGGACTTTATAATTTACCTTTCCAGTGAACATTTATTCTCTTGTGTGGACTACGAGCCCACATTTGGGTATTTCATGCCTGTAGTTCCCCATCTATTAACTAGGCACAATGGGCTCCACTCTTAGATTCAGAAATAGCTCAGCACCGACAAAGCTGCTTTCGCCAAGTCTGTATGGGAAAGTAACATAAATAGTCAAGCAATTATGTGGTGTTCATTGTGGACAGCTTCTGCTGTCAGCTGGCTGGGACCACAGAGAAGGGCTGCTGCTGGCATCAGGGATTCTGAGCATTTTTTTCGAGCTGGCTCAGGTCCAGGGACTTGTGAGCAAGTAGACAGAAGAAGCCCTGTCCCAAAGCAGCGTTTCTCAGAGGGAGTTAGCAAAGTGGTGAAAGGCTGAGATTAAAAGCCTGAAGGGCTCCGAGTAAAACATCAACAAACTTAGCTCTGCAGGCTGAATGATTAAACACATCCCCCGTGTCAGCTCAGTCTTTGCTCCCTCATCGTCTTCTATAGAATATGTCACTCAACAACTGAGAGGCCATGGGTTAGAGGGCAAAGGCAGGTACTGCATATTCAGACAACAATTGACTTAAATCTTAACACAACTGTATGAACTCGGGACAAGTTATTCAATCATGCATGGCCTCAGTTTCCATATCTGTTGAATGAGGAAAATAAGATCAATATTCTGAGAGCTGTTGTGAGGATGACATTTAAAAGGACAGATGATCACAAGGTGAAGTGGAAAGCTGAGGAAATTGTTATTGGGGGACATTTAAAGAGAACACCTGTAGCTGTCCGGTAATGTACATAGATTGTGCTTCAGGTTCCATCCACATTGTGTTGCTCTTCGGCCTTAAAGGGATTTTAAGCAATAGATACTAAACAGATTAAATAAACTCCCTCTTAATTTTACTAGTATAATTTCAATAAATTTTCAATCAGGAAATATTGCAGTACCTGAAAAAATAATCACAGGAAATCATAATGCAAAGTTATGAAATAGAATTTAAATATATCTACATTAATTCCAGTATAGTATGCATGTGTACAACTAAGTTCAAATGAGATCTCTGTATTCTCCTAGTTCATCAGTATAATTTCATCAGTATAATGGGAGAATGCCGCTTCATCCTGGCCAGCTGCCTCATGGCTCTCTGAGATTTGAGTGTTTTAAATGAGGTCTTTACATTTATTTCTCTGTAAAACTCCTACTTCAGTTGTCTAAGTTAAAGAGCGGACCCTGCCTTCTTCATTAATAAAATCATTAATAACTGTTATTTAATAATAGATCTTCCCAAATGACTACCTTCACTGCACGTTAATATATTTACCAGTCAGGAAAATAAAACTTGTAAAAGTGCTAAGTGACACAATGTAGGGAAATAAGCTATTAAAGGGTTTGTGAAGGCCAGAGACAATATTAGAGCAAAGATCAACTCTGAATTGTTGGCCCTGTCAAAAATTTTAACATCTAAAAACGCTATTAATTCCTGTCTAATGAATATGACAATAAGATTATATGCTATACTCCAGAGTTCCATCATGTTTGCTGCAATATTAAGCAATGTTACTTTTTTGAGGCCCCCCAAAATGTCTTCACTAAAAGAGGTTGTTATCATGTAAGGAACCCATCAATAAAGCAAATGCTATGTGGCCTCTTGGCAATCAGTTCTAAATAATGGTAACAATTTATAACAATCGCTTTCAAATCCATTTTGATGCAAATTTTAGTCTTATTGTTTGAAAAAAAAGTCAAAGTGCAGAACAGTATGTACAATAATGCTACATTTTGTGTGTAAAGGGTGAAAAAATAAAATGTGTCTTTTCTACTTAAGAAACTCTGGAAAGATATGCACATAAATAAATATACATACACAGAGGTTATGGAGGTCGAGAACAGATCTGGGGGGAGCAGGACCCATAGCCTAGGCATTTCAAAATTTTGCTTAAGTTTGGAACCATGCAAATGCATTACCTATTTACAAAATAAAATTTTAAAAATATGCCTTCATGAAATCTTCTTGCATGGATTTTCATTTTCTCTGACATTTCTTAAAAGAGATTACCGCTGATTTAGTTCTAAGAAAGAACAGTATGTGAGATGAGATATTTTCCTATTGTTTTATATAGTTGCACAATTATAATTGTAAAATTGATTATATATTCATAGTTTCCCCATTTTGTATCTTTGAGCCATCTAAACAACCCATATGAAAGGCTGTTTCTGACCTGTTCTTGGTACAGTTTGATCACAATGCTGGAGACATTGAGGACGAGGAATGCTTCCCCTGGACTATAAATTATTGAATAAAGAAGCTACTCATTTTAGCCACTTATGAAGGTTAGAATTTAAACCATAATAATACAAATAGCATGCCCATAATCTCTATCAACTTTTCCAGTCTGTGTAGCAAGCACATTTTGGTGGCTATGACCACGAAAAAATACATCAAATATGACTAAAAGCAAACAACACAACATTTTCAATGTTTTTGAAAAAGAATACTGTTATACCTGTTTTATTATAAATAACCAGGTTCTGTCATATTTTATCTTCTTGCCAGCAAATGAAGGACATTGTTTCATAAAGCTTCTAAAATGTACATGAATATTTAATTAAATCATATTTCCTTGAGAAAATAAAGTTCATTCGCATTTATAGCAGACAGTTGTGAGGAGCACATAATATTCTTAAGACCAGGGTAGCCAGTACCGGTTTTTCGTGGAACAAAACTCCTCAATTTTTAAAACATTTTTTTAAAAAATAAACATACAATCATAAGTGTTCATTTACTTTAAAAATTCTAAAGATGAAGAAAATTATTGTCTATATATTTAAGTCCTTGTATAAATTACAAAACTCAAGTTTATGTTACAGAGTCCCTTCCCCATAGGAAGCATAAAGCACTTTTGTGGTACCTTTCACCAGTAAATATTTGTATCACATTGAATTTGACAAACAAAAGTCGATATTGCAACTATAAGCCCCTAAAGAACATTCTTCCAAGCTGTCTCTTATGATGAATGAGCTTCAAAAGTCATTTGATTGCCACGATTTAACTCAATCTCAAATAAAGATATATAAAAGTAATACATATATTGACTTCAGTAGAAATCTGAAAACTCAGTGAACTGCAGACTCTTCTTGCTTGAGGTCAACAAACACCCTTTGGAAGACAACCAAGAGTAGTTTAAGACCAAGACAACAAAATAAAATTATGACAATAATAATTATAATAATAAAAATAACAATAAAATAAAAATAACAACAACCAACAATGAGGTAAACTCCCCTTTAAAAAAGGCAATATGTGTTGCCTGGACTGTCAGGAGAGAGTTCGATTGTACCTGACACCCAAATGTTTTTCCAACCAGAGTTCAGCCAGTTGCACAGTTGAGGCAAAAGTACTTGCCTTGGATCCTAAGCACATCTTATACTGCTTAGGGTCCAAGTTCGGGTCACAATGAACTGGATGGAAAATATGCACTACTCCTATTTCTTGACTTCTGAAGGGTCTTAAGCCAGATAGAATAACTTTATTGTAGAGATCTACGTCTTCCAGTCCCCAGCCTTGTATTGAGGTATCAAATCCACCTGCGCCCAGAAGATCACTTTTATAAATACAGGTAATTCCATAGCCATAGTCTCTCCAAAATCCAGTCTTCTTGGAGAAGACAAAGTCATCGTCAGCGGGAGGACTTCCGCTCTTGGTTACCTTTGGGTCGTACTGGCTAAAGATGATGGGGTAGTACACCTGTTGCCCCTGAATTGTATTGTCTCTACATCGTCGGAGAAAGTCTCCTCTGAAGATCAAGTCAACATCACAAAATAGCAGCAAAGTATCATTGTCAAACTGGGAAGAAGCCATTTCAAGACCAAGACCTCTGGAAAACTCTCCCTTCATGGGGATCAGGGTCATTTCTGCCTTCGGGTACTTGTCCTGATATTCCTTTATCAGCTCGATATGCTTGTGGGAGTCTTGGCCAGAATCCCTACTGAAAAGGATGATGACCAGTTTTACATTCTGCTTTGGGATAAGACAAGTGTTTTCAAAGTTCTCCATGAACCTCAAGAAAATATCGTACCTTCCAATGAGAGGAACGAGAATGTGTATTTTCTTTTCATTGTGCCCTCTCATTTCTTTGGCACCTTGAAAAGAAGATAGTATCTTTAAAGAGTTAGATATAAAGGACAATGACGGAGTGTCACTGTTAATACTCTCCACGAGACTGTTGACATCTAGCTCTTCAGTTTCTCTGAAGAAAGGTTTGCTAAACAGCTGCTGAAGGTAGGCATGGCGCCTCACTGGCACAGTCAATTTCCTCCCCTTGTGTCTTTTGTACAAGAGGAGTAAATCCAAAATGTACTCCACCCCATGCATGGGGTCGACCCTGCGGTAGCCATACTGAATTTCCTTGAAGTCAATGACCCGTCCCCTGCTCTTGGCGTTCTCGTTGATCATCTCCATCACTTGTAGGACAGTGTCATCGAGGGCCGTTCTGAGGATGCTGCTCGTGCTCTGCCGAGGGGGCTGGCTCTCGGACGCCGAGTACAGGAGCTTTCCCGTCAGGAACTCCCATTCTATCACCTCGTCTCTCTCGCGAGGCTGGAAGTGGTTGAAAGACGGCACGGCTCCCAGCTGCTGATCCTCTTTGCTGACTTCGCTGTTGCTGAGCTTACTCATCAGCGCGCTCTCCCGGTGGAGCTGGATGGTGCGGTAGCGAAGTTCCGAAATTTTGCGGCTGAGCATGTAGTTATGGAGCCTGTACTGATAGGCAGGCCTTTTGTTGGGATGAAGCGTTATAGCTGCATGGATTTTGCTGTTGTGAAGGTCTTGGATGTAACCCTTTCGGTTGTGTTCATAATTTTCATGGAACAGCTGCTGCATCTGAAAAGCAAAAGGAAATCAGGATGTTAGCGTAACTTTTAAAAGGAATAAAGCGATACGCTGAAACATTTAAATTAAAATATTTCATAAAAATTAGTTATATGGTATTTTGTAACAAAATGACTTGTAAAATTCATATTTAAAAGAAATGAAGGGCCGGCCGAGTGGCGCGGTGGTTAAGCCCTGGCTTAGGAAGCCAGCAGCCCCGGTTCAGGTCCCACATTTGAGGGCCAGTGACACTGCCCTCAAAAAAAAAAAAAAATGAAAATGGTTTTAAAAAGTCAAATTTATATGCTCAATACTGTGTACTAACCTCCTGTCAATCATATGCAAATGCTGCACTCTAACCTCCAGCTATATATTCTGACGTAAAGAATCTTTGTCCTATTCATTCTGAAATCAACTTGAAATATCACAGAAAACAGAATTAAATATATTCATAACTCCACAATGGATCACCATGAGGGAGAGGCAGAGTGAGTTCAGCATGGATTTCCAAAAATAGGGGGTTTCATCTCAGGAGTCAACTCAACACCGTGTTGATTGGAATCATAACATCAGCCTCCATGTAGATGTAAAGTTAATTTAGCATCCTGACATACCGTCTCTACAGAATAAGTTCTTGGTAAGGTAAGGTGGGACAGAAACTCTACTGATCCACACTACTGATTTAAGAATCGTATCCTAAATTAGACATGCTTGACAGCTTTATGCCCCAGAGCAATCCTCTGTTAGTCTAAAACAAGCTCATTGCCTCAGCATAAAAATGAGAAAAAACAAAGAATTATGAGATCACCCTTCAAACTGCCAGCTGACTCCTCCTCCTCTGCCAGTCAATACAGAAACCTTCATCACACAATTGGAGATAAGTGCCAAAGGAGGAGGAGAAGGAGATGGGGAAGACACCTGCGAATATACTGATGAACAAGAAGAAAGGAATACTGTACACTTACAAATACATATCCAAAGCAAGTAAAAAGTATAGACCGATGAAATAAAGAAAATACAATCTTCATAAAAAAATCATCAAGGAATAGATAAAGGATAATAAAACCATTGATAGTCATCTTCCAACAAGCATAAAGAGAGATTTGTGGAAAACATAGAAAGAAGAGACTTGAGAAAATTTAACAAAATGATACAAATATAAAAGACAGGTTAAAAGTTTGGAGATGTATATGTATACACACACACATATATACCTCTATAAGTATATGTATGTATATATTTAATGTAGATTTAAAAATTTGGATATCTATTTAATACTATTAAATAAATATTAAAGGAGATAAAAATATATATGTAACATATGTCTGAGGGACAAATTATACTTAAAATAAAGGCAGATATGTATCCATGTGCAATCAGGCAAAGAGAAAAACAAAACAAAATAAACAAACAGAACCCACTTTGGCTTTAAGTAGGAAAATAATGAATCTTGCCATAACATTCTGCATAGCAACATTCAATTCTGCAAGAACAGTAGAGCATAGCCTAGGAAGACCCCTAGGAAGCAAATGAATGACTCATAATTTCACATTTAATCAAGCTAGAGCTCAAGTTATCCTAACCAAGCTAGACTCAAATTTTAGTGCAAAAACTAAATAGCTCCTAATGGAAGAGCTCAGGGCAGATTTGTGGTAATACATTCTTTGACTCCTCCACTGAGATGGGGCGGGTGGGGGGAGATCTATGTCCCCTTCTCTTGAATCTGGGTGACTCTATGGTAACTTTCAGGAATAGACAACAGTAGAAGTGACATGGTGCTAGTTTCCAGATTAGCAACCTTTTGTCTTTTGGATCTCTCACCCTGTAGAAGTCAGCTGCTACGTAAAAAGTCTGAGTGAGTTAGTGTCTGTGTCTCTCTGGCCATGACCTTCTGTGAAATGTGGTAGAGCAGGATCTTTGTTCTAATTGCAGAGTCAGGGGAGAAGTTATCAGCATCTCTTTTCAACATACTAAAGAAGTTCCTTTCTACTTCTAGTCTGCTAAGAGTTTTTATGCATGAATTTTGAGGTTGGTCAAATGTTTTTTCTGTAACCACTGACAAGATTTTATGATGTATTTTTTTCCTTTTATGGTGAATAATACTGGTTGACTTTCTAATATTAAACCACCTTTTTATTCCTTGACTAAACTCATCATGATCCTGATATATTATCCTTTTTACATATGGCTGGAATATATTTGTTTAGGCTATACTGTGAGATACCAATTCTCCCCAGCTTGATATGTAGATTCAATGCCATTCTAGTAAAAATCCCATTATTAAAAAAGTTGCTGTTAATATTAACAAGTTTATTCTGAAATTTATATAGAAATGAAAAGTCAAGGATACGCAAAACAATCTTTAAAAAAAGTTACACTACAAATAAAAAGTTAAAGAAATTTAAATAGTTTGATGTTGGTACAAGGATAATAGAACAAATGACCAAAACAACACATAAATAAACCCATACACGATTTATGACTTATCACTTGACTTATGACAAATATGATACTGGAGAGTAGAGAAAGGATGGTCTTTCAGTAAACAGTTCAAAGTTAGTTGGATATTAATATGGAAAATAGTAAAGACTGAACCTCTACATGGCATAATTTAAAAAAAAAAAATCCACTTCAGGTGGATTGTCAATATAAACGTAAAAGGTAAAAAAAAGTAAAATTTCTAGAAGTTAACACAAGAAAATATCTGCATAAATTTTGGTTAGGTGAAGATTTCATAATATGACACAAGGTACTAACCATAAAAATAGACTGATAAATTGGACTGCATTAAAATTAAGAACCGTGCTCCTCAAAAACACCATTAGAGAGATTATAAAAGGTAAACTACAGTGTGGGAGAAAATATTTTTAAGAGATCTTACCAGAAAGGACTAATACCCAGACTATGTAACGAACCTGTACAAATTAATAAGAAAAATGGGAAGAAAACCTGAATGGACACTTCACCAAAAAGAATATGCAAATGCCCACTAAACACAAAAATATTCTGTAGTTCATTCATCATCAGGCTAGTACAATTTAAAGTCACATGTGATAACATTATGAACCTACAAGAATGGCTAAAACTGAACGGACTATTAAAGACTTGGAACTCTCATACACACTGGTGTGAATGGAACTTGGTTCAGCCACTTGGAAATGACCACATATAGTCCCACGACTCAGAAATTCTACTCTCAGATATATGTCTGATACAAACGCACACATTCATACACCTAAAATATACATCGAAGATTTTTCATAGTAGCATTATTCAAAATACCCCCAAACTGAAAGTAACCCAATTGTACATTAAGAGTACAATAGACAAATATAGTATACTCATACAATGGGAAACAATACATTAAAATAAACAAAATACTATTACAAGAATGTGGGCAAATCTCACAAACAAGTGGAAAAAGCCATATACAAAACCATACATTTGATGATTCTACTTATATTATATTCAGAAACAGGTAAAGCTCACGTATGCTGTTAGCTGTTAGAATTAGTTATCAGAAATCAAGAACGGGGCAGGGAGCTCTAGAGTCCTGTGAATGTTTTATCTGTTGATCAGGTCATGTTACATGTATGCATTCAATTTGTGAACATTCATTGGACTATTAAGATACATGTGGTTGTCATATACTCCAATAAATAAAACTTTATTTTAAAAGTATGCATATACATCTGTAGAATTAGGTAGATTTTTCTAATAGGTATATATATAAATGTGTGTGTGGATATGTGGGTGGGGAGAGAGAGAGAGAGGGAGAGAGAGAAAAGAGAAAGAGAGAGAGAGAGAGAAAATACATGTCACAGCAGTTTTCCTAGAGAAGGTGACCTAAAAGGATTAAGACCAATACTATAACAGATTCTTTATCTTCAGTATTTCACCTGGTTGCTTTTCTATACTCAGCTTTTTCAAATCAACATCATTTGACTTTGAAAAATTTCACAGTAGATATCTGGGGAAGAATTTTGGACTTGATTTAAGCAAGACACAGTAGTTCAGTCGCATCCAATTTCTTTTTTCTGAAAACACATGCCAATTTTTATTTGAAAATATGATCAATGTTAAATCAAATTAAATCCATAATTTGTAATGAACTGTTATATCCCCATTTTTGTAGTATTTTTTTTAATCTGAAATTGCTTCAATATTTTACTTTATATAATTTTCCACATGCTTTATTCTTTGTATGCAAGAAGGTGGGGGAAAAAGCCCCAAACTTATGATCACATATAGACTATTGATTATATCACCTCTAAAAAACATTGGCTATCTGAAACTATTGTTCCTTAAGGCATACTTTACATTACTAGAAAAAAGGAAACATAATAATTTAATAGGAAACATTGCTCAGAGGTCAACTGTTAAATTGCAGACTTATCTAGCTCCTTTCGTGATATTCATGTGGTTAATACTACACAATTTGATAAAGATGACACTTTGTTACAGAACAAATAATATCTCAATATTGAAATCTTTAACTTGCATCACTCACATCATTACAGCTCAAGCTGTCTTTATAGTGCTTATCTTTCTAACACATTCTTTTGTAAATATATTACCAGCAGACCAAGATGATGATGGGGGCAACCCTTAAAAGCAGCACATTCATACCTACTCCAGGTAGTACAGTAACAAAGAGAACATCTTGAATTTATGTCATAGTTTCCATTAAGAAGCATAGATGTGATATAGAGATGATGTATTACAGAATTGTACACTTGAAACCTATGTCATTTTACTAACCATTGTCAACCAATAATTTTTTTTTTTTTTGAGGGCAGTGTCATTGGCCCTCATATGTGGGACCGAACTGGGGCTGCTGGCTTCCGAAGCCAGCACTTAACCATCGCGCCACTTGGCCGACCCCGCAACCAATAAATTTTAATTAAAAAAAAAAAGGAGCATGGAGCATATCCCAATTTTCTACTTTTACATGTAGGGAGGTCCAAGCTATGCAGGATAGACATGAGAATGTGTAGTGTCTGGCTGGCTATGGAGTCAGCCAGACCTGGATTGGAGTACTGGCTCCACATTCATAATCCATTTTCTAGCCAATTTGTCTAAATCTCAGTCTCCTTATCTATAAAAGGGAAAATGCCAACCACTTCAATGTATTATATATTAAACTGTTGCTCAAATAAGAAAATAAAATATATTTATTTTCTTATTGAAAATGCTTAGCATTGTATCTGGCACATAGGAAAAAATACACTTAATAAATGATAACTTTGTATAAATGATAGTTCAAGGATTTGCTGATCTCTTGAGATTGTTCTTTTTAGCCAGGAGTTTTCTCCAGAGAATGAGAGTGTGATACACGTTAGTTGGCTTGCTTCATCTTTGGTCATTTCTGGAAACGCCTGGGAACAGTTATAATTTGGCCACATATACTCAGTGCTTCAATGTCTCTAACATGCCATTGAGGCACCTTCTGCTAACAAAAGTCCTCAACATTTTACTAAAAGAAAGGTAAATTATTGTGGGGATTTTAGGAAACCAAGGCTCAGGAGGATTAAGTGATCTAAACAAGGGTCCACTGACAATGAGATCACAACTACAACTAGAATAAGTAGCCAGTTTTGCTACTAAATTTTGAATGTAGCAAAATTGTTATAAAGTATAAAATTGACTTTTATTATTTTTTTTTTTTTTTTTTTTTTTTTTTAAAGATTTTATTGGGGAATTGGTGGAGGGGAACAGCGTTGGGGAATCGGGGAAGGGGAACAGACAAGTTGCTGTCTTCTTGTTCTTCAGTTTAGTTGCGGAGGATGTTGCTTCACTGTTGGTATCGTCATTGCGCTCTTCCCGGATGAGGCAGATCGGTCGCTGGCCTCTGGATGACTTTTAAAATTATATTAGCTTGTTTGGAATAAATGCAAGACGTCTAATTTAAGTTGGCTTCAATTGATTTCCTGGTACCTCCAGAGCCTTACACTGAAAGGGGAAATTATTTCACACTAAGGAAATCACAGCAGCAATTAAGATCAGTGCATCCTGACTGACCCTAGGGCTTTATGTGTATCACTTGAAATCTCACCCTCTGGGAAGGAAATTATCTGAGAAGCTATAAAAAAAATCTATCATAAAAATCAGGAATGGAAGAATAAATGCCAAGATACAGTTGTATGTTATTAATTTTCTACTATATTAAACTTGCATTTTCTCCTTTAGATTTATTAATAATGAAATACAGCAGAGGTAATTTCTGGAATAATCATAGCTATGTAAATAAAGAATTTCCATTTCAGCAATTAAAATCTTAAAAGAAACAGTAAGGGGTTGACTGCAAACAGGTCCAAGGCAATCTCTGGGGCAATGCAAAGTTTGGAAAACTAGATTGTGGCAATGGTGGCACAACTGTATAAATTTACTAAACCTTATTAAACTGTACACTTACAAGGGTCCGAGAATTTTGTATTATAGAATGGAAATTGTACCTCAATAAGGCTATTTTTAAAAAGACATAGGGAATGTTAAAAATAACATACAATGAAGTCCAGCTTTACAATGGGAGAGACGAACAATACGTAGTCGCTAAAATGTGTGTAAAATTTCCAAAAACTGATGAGGATGAGCAGAATCATCTGGAAGCAAGAGGAGAGAAAAGGCCAAGCAGAGCAATGTCAGTGGCTAAAGGATTCAAGGCCAGATCTCAGAAATAACCAGGAAGCATCTACTGCCTGACAACGTGGGGCATGAAACTGATTCTATGGATCCAACTATGGGCAACAGGAACCAGGGCTCCGGGAATATGCCCCTGATGGAAACGTTTTGTTTCAGGGAAGTAGAAGAGACAGGGCTACAGAAAGCAAAGAATGAAACCAGTGAAGCCATGTTTTCGTGAGGCAGGTTGAATTGGTGGCAGCAGAGGGGATCAATACCTTTTTGATGTGATCAGCAAGCCTAGAAGGTTAACAAATGTCTCTGACAAAAGAAATCTGTGGGGAAGGGCTTGTCCAAGGAAAATGAATTTTTCCAGAGATAAGTTTGTTTTCTAGAAAGAGGAAAAGAGTACAGCACTAACGCCGAGTTTCCATAAGAAAAAAAGACTAGAGGAAAAACTAGCTTTCTCGCACCCCAAAAGAAATCATGGAACTGAGGGAAACATTAAACATTAAGCAACTGTTTTAAAAAACATAAGAAGCATTTTCCTCTACCTTTGAAAACAACAAAGTAGAAATGTAAGACCTCAGGGATGTGATGGTTAAGATGAAATGTTAGCTCACAGAACTAAGAAATAAAGAATAAAAAATGAACTATCACAGACATGAAAACAATGTCAGAAGGAAAAGGAGAGGCTTTATGGAAAGCTCGGGAGGGATAAAAAAAGATGAAAATTGGGAAAGCTAAAAAAATGGAATAGAAATAAAGACTACAATGTGGAAAGTCATGCTAAAATATACAGCTTCATGCATGCAATGTAGACAAATCAGGAAACACTAAAAGGTGTAATGGAACAAGCATATTGTAAAGTAAAAACATGCAAAAGTGTAGATTTAAAAAAGGAGTACAATGGATTACAGAGAGACAATTCAGGACTTGGAAGAGTATTTGGCATATAGTAACTGCTCTTAAGAAGAGTTACCATAAGAGTTAGCTATTATTAGTAGTGTAGTTGGTATTTGTTTTTACTAATATTATTAGTGTATTGACTGAATGAGTAAAGGAGAATGACCTTGAGTAAGTTTTCCTCAGAAAATAATTCAGATATGCTCAGTATAGCCATCATTCACCTTAAGATCATCATCTAAAAACTGAAAAATTGAACTGCCTTCATGAGGTCTCCGTGGAAATGAAGGGGAAATAAAAGGCCAAGCCATGATAGGAAAGCTCTTCATGAGCATCTTCGTGTTCTCTGCTAAGGAAATAACTGCATTAATTTTTCTCTATTAAGGAGAAAATTTCCTTCATTTATTTGTGTACAGAAGCTATTTCAGTTTAGTGCAAGTTCTTTTGTTCCCATTATGCCACTCCATTTTTCCTAAAAAGAAACATCCTTCTAACTTAGAAAACTCTCTTTGACTCTCTTCCTATTTATGAGATTAAGGAGCATTTGGGAAAAAAGGATTCTTGTTCCAGGAAGTACAGACCCTACAAATGAGAGTAATCTATGAAGCTAAACAAGGAGATAAATCATTAGAGTGGTGCAAAACCTAATGGTATGTACCTCAGGGTTGGGTAATTTGTCTTGCAAATATTTAAACTCATTTTATTCTCTATGATTTAGTTATGCAGTACTACATAGCTACATGAAGAGTTTCACTGCCCTACTGCACATGCCTAATGATCTTTCTTTTATTTTATAAGATCAATATAAGGTTCCAAGCAAAATAGTGAATTTTCAAATGAACACTATGATTTTTCCCTCAATTATTGTCTTCAAATATTAACCCTAAAGTTCTTAAAGTGTGTTCCACTCCTCTGGCAATAATGACACGATGAAGATAGCATCTAATTCTAAATATTAAGGAGAAGAAACAAGTTTGAGAAAAATAAATATACATATATCATTCCATAATTAGAGAATGAAAAAATGTTAGAGTATAGCTTGAATAATACTGAAAGCAAAGATTTAGTTTAAATATAATAAGATATGCCCTTTCTCATGTCATGTATGTATGTTTGTCACATCAAATGAAGAATATTATTTGCTACTAAGATTTATAAAAACAATAGCACTTTGGAAACAGCC
Source organism: Aselliscus stoliczkanus (assembly GCA_033961575.1). Taxonomy (NCBI): domain Eukaryota; kingdom Metazoa; phylum Chordata; class Mammalia; order Chiroptera; family Hipposideridae; genus Aselliscus; species Aselliscus stoliczkanus. The sequence goes on from CM066733.1 coordinate 38,713,787, forward strand.
ACATCTAATCCACAAACGCTACTTGAAAAATTTACTGTACAATCTGATAAAATTGCATGAAACCAAACACATGTGTGTGCATAGACATGCAAGCAAAACTGGGAAATCTGAATAAAATCAGATAAAACTATCAATGTCAAATCTTGATTATGATATTTAACTACAGTTTTGCAAGATTTTGCCATGGGGGAAACTTGTTAAGGGATTCATGGAATTTATTTGCATTATTCTTTTTTCAACTGTATGTGAATCAATTATTATCTCAAAATAAGAGGTTTAATAAAAAACTATATGCAAAAAATTAAAACATTTCGTCTTCTTTCTTTTCTTCTTTCTTTTTTTTAAGAAATCACCTCAATGTATATTTAAAAGCAGCAAGTGTTGAAAACTCGACCTCCAAACGCTACACATGTGATTTTGCCTTTTTCTCTTGGTGAGTCCAGTGTTTTGAATGAATTTGAATTTGAAAAATGCTACATGAGCAGTATATTTTACAGTGATTTTCGGTCCCATAAACTTTATGTTTGTTTTATGAATTTAAGCTGCCTAGGACATTTGTGTTTTTGGATATCCTCTTAAAATAACTAAAACAATTTTAAAATGTCTTTTTCTTTTGAAATCCTGTCACATGCTACACCATAGATGAGCCTTGAGGAAATTATGCTCAGTGAAATAAGCCAGTTGCGAAAGGACAAATACTGTCTGACTCTACTTACATGAATGAAGTACCTAAAGGAGTCAAACTCATAGGAACAGAAAGTAGGATGGTGGTTCCAGGGGCTGGGGGAGGGAGAAATGGGTAGCTGCTCAAGGGAGCACCGAGTTCCAGTTTTGCAAGATGAGAAAGTTCTGAGATTTGGTGCAAACCATGTGAATGTAGTTGACATTACTGAATGTACACTTAAAAGTGATTAAGATGGCAACAAATTTTCTTTTCCTGTTATTTCACATGAGCCTCACATTTCCTAAACAGGAATACAAGTCCTAGTCTGGCCAATTAATATATTTTATTATAAATGATTTTCCCCTGATCAGCCTCATTCATGGGCAACGTCTCTCTCACAGTGGCCATGTGAACTAGTGGCTCTAGTTCACATTTTGCACATTATAATCCCACAGAAAGAAAAGCAGACCTTGCCACCTTGACAAAGGCAGAGAAGTGATCCAAGAAAGCCAGGGCTGTTGAGAGCACTGAACACAGATAGCACTGAACTGTGCCTGAGGCCAAGTCACGTGCAGACGGTCTCATTCTCATGTCCTGGGACAGTAGTTTCTCCTCTCTTCTGGGTAGTTTGGGGTTCTGTCATTTGCAACCAAAAGAATCCTGTCAAAAATGATCTGATAAACGGATATGCTCTGTATTAATGCTCTGTATGATTTGCCTTGATTTAATTAGCTAGTTCAATCTTGGTCAAAAGCCAAACAACAGTCATGTACAGGCAATCTGTATCACTAAAACTGGTATTTTCTTCCTGTTACATTTCATTTTATTAGCTATTTTAGTTGAAAAAAAACACAAAAAACCACTTGTCAGACGACAGAGAAAATAGTTTCCAGATCCTAACTCCTATATAGGATGTCCTCAACAGTACATTCTCTACAGTTTAAGTATACTTTCAGACAACATAGCAAATAATTATGGGATTTAGATTTCTCAGCAGGGTGTATTCTGGACTCCTGCGATCTGAGGCAAATATCAAAGAGATTTAAAATAAAAAGAAATCACTAAGTTCATCAGATTTCAGTTCATAATGTTATCATAGCACATAATCATTTGTTAGTTAAATAAACCCATATACCTTAATTAAAATTACCCTTTCATAAATAATACTACAATGAAAAAAACTAATGATAACTGAACTTGACTGCTCATCAATTTACCTGATTTATCCTGAATGATATATGGACATTCAGGCAGTGACTATATAGATGCTTCCTGATATATACTTAGGATAATAGTGGATGATTGTCAAAACCTGCACAGTTCACTTCCTCTGTAGATATTTTAAGTTCTTTGGTAAATTGTCAGGAATTTCTGCATTCACTATTTCCTTAAACTTTTTTTTTCTACTCACAATTTAGTACAGAGAAGAGGCAAAGAAGAATTTCAAGAGGTTGTAAAGTTGCCACTTTGCAAACTTGCACACACCCTTTATTCATATAATATCAATATAACTTAATGACCCCTTTTACTTGTGATTTAATTTATCACACCATAACAAATAACAGACAATAAGGAGAGAAGTTATCTCTTCAAAGCTAGGTGTTCAAGACTTTTGAAAAACAAAATGTGAAGATAGTTGCTACACCATTTCAGAAAACATTAACAAATGTCTTATATCAATGGGAAGAAATGTATCGACTGTACGATGATGGTACTGAGCATGCCTAAAATAACACCTCGTTTTCCAAATGAAATAATCTACTTCCTAATTTATGAGTTTTATTTCACTTAAGAAACCCTTCAAATCCTATGTAGATTCCTATTTAACTAAAAGTGGTAAAGCTAAAGTAAAAGATTTTCTTTGTTGTTCTTGAAGCTAATTTTTTATTTCTATTCTCCCAAAATTTAAGCGGCCAGCCATTTAACCTCACGAAAGACTTACCATGAGCTTATCTAATTCTGTATAAATATCAGGTCATTCATTAATGTAGCAGGTATGAGAAAGGAGCAGATAAGGACTGGGGTAAACTTAGGATATTTTGCATTAAGGATAACATATATTTCCGTGATTATGAACTTTGATTACATAACAGCTTTTAGTGACCATCATAACTGTTTGTATAGTAGTAACCTTCAGGGCCATTTGGAGTGCTGTTTGCAAGAAGCTAACATTGAGTGACCTTCCAACAAATAGAAGGATGGCCATTATGCAGTATTCGATGTTAACTGGTTTTTATGCAGTTTCTTATGTCAGTAGAAGATCTATGTTCAAATATATTCTGAAATGGAAAGAAGACATTATATTCTCAAGATACAAGAGTAAAAATTTCATATTCATTAGGTAGGAAAAGGACTTCAACTGTCACTATATTCCAGAGTACTGTCTGATTGGACAAGTTGGGTAGAAGAACGTAGTACAGTGAATGTGCACAGTAGATGCTCAAGAAAGCTAGTGAAAAAAAAGGAAAGAAAGAAAACTAATGAAATCTAATTAATATAAACATTGAAAACATGAGAAAGATGACATAATGGATTCTATGAAAACATGATGATTTCTTTCAGTACTTTCTCTGACCAAACCTTTCCTGACCCAACCCTCCCCAACATGTTGGCTACTTCTCTTACTTGCAGAATGAATGACTCATTTATTCATTTAAAAATATTCACTGAGTTTCTAAAACATATCAATTGCTGTGGATAGAGCAACAAAAGAAACATAGTCCCTGCCCTCAGGGATTAACTGTCTGGTAAGGGAGACAAGCGCTAAATATATAAAATCATAAGCAGCTGTAAAATTTTGACAAGTGCTGATTGCACTAATTACACCATTTTGTACTTGCTGCTTTACTTGACTGTGTGGATTTCTAGATGGCCTGCTCCCGGAGGGCAGCCTGGGCCCGATACTTAATAAAATATTTATAATTATTATTATTATTATTTTTTATAAATTAACACATGCCCCCTCCCCAAATCTAGTTGATAACCAAAGAGGAATCAAAACACGTACTAAAAGGGCTATAATTCCCTAATGGAAAATTCTCAGCATTCCACATTATTTCTCAGGTCTCTAAATGTTTCTTTAAGTCAAAAAGTAAAATATAACGTTAGACTACATATCTGTGTCGTACAAGATTTGGTGCATATCTTAAAGCTTTTATAGCTTACTGAAGTAGCGACTTGCAGTCCACTACCATGACTGATGGTGGTCATACATCTCTTTACTCATTGTAACTGATGTAATCATTCAAGCAGGGAGAAACGTTGAGAACACCCATCATCATCCCTGCTTTGTGCCACTGGAATGTGGAATGGCTGGAGGAGTCTTAACTGATTCTAAATCAGGCTGGGCTCTGTCACGTTAATACTATCTTCACAAATAAATGAAGTGCTGCTGAGAGGCCACAGTAAGTGGGAATGAAAGCAAAGCCAGAATAAGGCTTTTGTCACCTGCATAAAGAAAAGGTTCTTCCATTCAAGAAACAGGACAGAACTAAGGCTTTGGTAGGAATTGTTAAAGTGGTATGGAGTTAGTCCTGGCTTCGGGGGACACTTCAATTACTTAAAGGAAAGAAGGAAGAAAAATGAACCTCTCCTGAGTGTTCCTCTGTCATTCCTTCAGCTTATGCTCACGCGTGTCTATTTTGGGGAGAGACCTTGGCTCTGGAATTGGAGTCACAGGCCTGGTTTTGGGATCTGTTCTTCTATCTCCAGTCTGACCTGGGACAAGTTACAACTTCTGGGAAAAGAAGTGCTTCTGGACCATTTTCTACATCATATGAAACATGTTTAAAATAGTGTCTGATACAAATTAAATACTCAATAGATATCTCTATTATTATTATTTGGTAAACTTCAGATGGTGAAATCTCTTACACTCTAAAGCATATTGCAAAGACACCCGTTATACACTAACATCTAATTTAGTAGGTTACTAATGAGTAACCTTTAGTTAGACATAAAGTTTAAAGGTTTTAAGATCATGTATCATTTACCTGTAAGAAACAACTTGTATTTTTAGATCAGTTTGTGGGTCATCAGGTAAAATCTACGAGTCCACCAATGGGGTGGCAAGATGGCCTTAATGTTCCCTTTGACTTCACCAAACTTCAGAGAGGCTCCTTCCTGACTCTCTATAGGCTCCTGACCTCCCCTTGAAAAGAACATTTACTTTAGAAAACTTGGAATTGTACATTCTTCCTCTGCCTCTTTGAGATATAAATCTTCTTTCAGCCTCTTTGCAGTTTTACAATCTAGGAATGTCTTTTGCAAGGACCTGGGAGCCATCACTTTTAAATGTAATAATCAAGAAAGGCATTGCCCCCTATCTCCTAGTCTCTCTGAAAGGATAGAAGCCTAACTTCCATAAACACAGGTTAGCAAACACAGATGTTCTAATCATATTAACCAAAATTCCTGTGAAAGTCCTCTAGTTCTTTATCACTGGCTCATCCCAGTACTTAAAAATTCTCCCACCTTTTTTTTTTTTTGCCTCAGTAGCTGAGTTCAATCTCTCTCCCCTATTGCAATAATTTCGAATAAAGTCTTTCTCGCCTGTTTAACTCTGTCCTATGTAATTTTTCTTTCATGTGGGTCATGGGCAATACTTGGTGAAGTATTGTGTTACAGTGCTTAGATCCCTTGGTCCATTTAAAACTCTTTGCTCTCATTAGCTTAAAAAAAAAAAAAAGAAGAAAAGAAAGGCTCAAATTAAAATGCTACTCCTTATGGTGTAATCAAGGAGATAAGTAGTGCTTCCTTCCAGCTGATTTTATTAACATTAAAGTTTTATGATAAATTATGAAGATTCCCTAGAGCTAAACATCCAATTAAAATAACATAAGCTTGGCAGGATGTCTATTATAATGTTTTTCTTAGAAGAAGGATCCTAATTATAGCGCTGTAGACTTCTGCATGGGTGCAGCACTGCTATGGGAATGGACTGGAATCACAGCTCGAATTAACAGGTAGGTGGTTTCCAAAATGGTGCTAAGCTCAAAATAAGCAACGTCTAATCTTTAAAAGTCAAATTTTCTGGAAACGAAAACACAATGACTTGAGTCATTTTGACTTTTCTAATTACACTTATGTTTCCTTAGTGGAGACTGCATATATATACATGTCTTATATTTGTTTCTCATATATAAAGTTGTCACAGCAGAAAAGGGTAATTTATATTAAGGATTAATAAAATAATTTCATGGGAGCCAGTAAGTTTTACAGTGAACTAATTAGCTTCAGTAAAAGAATAAAGGATAATCTGAGTTTCAAGTCTACACAGTTATCTTTCAAAATGAATTACAAGAAGTTTAATTTTTTTTTTTTCTGTCTGAACAGAAAAAATAAAATAAATGACTTATTTTAGTCCCAACAAGGAAAGGTGGAGTTCCAAGGAGAAAATGGATTGAGATTTGAGGTATACAATTATCATTAGTATAATCAATGAGTTAAAAAACTATATTTTATAAACAAATAAAACTAAACCATACATTTCAAATCCCTCTAGCTTTTGAATTTTGTTCCCATTGGTTTACTTTGAACACTTTGAGGGGCTAATCTCAGTGATATATTCATTGTGAAAATATTTCACAAAAAGAATGACTTGGAATCACAATTTAATATATGGGCTATAGGACAATTAGAAGAAATAAAAAATTTTCTTCTTTTCTTCTACTTACAAGAAAAAAAAAATAGCTCATACATCACAAATTTTGTATTAAATACATTATCTACATATATACATATACCTGTATGTGTATATGTATGTATGTGTGTGTATGTCTGTATCTCAGATGTATTAAAGACCTAAATCCTGCTAACACTATCCCCTATGAAAAGAATACTATAAAATAATGGGGAAAAAAATATAGGTAATATTTACATCTTCTGAGTATGTGGAGAAGTCCTCTTGAAACAAAAACAAAAGTATAAACAAAAATTACGAATGAAAAAATAATAGATTTTAATAGCACATTAACATAAAATTGCCTTATCAAAAGCACCATAATAAAATTAAAAATCAAACACTGAATTAGAAAAGTGATTTTGCAATAATGATGCCATGTCAACAGTTATTATCCTTAATACATCATTAATTTATCCTTGCTTTCCTTAAACTCTCATCACCAATTTCAATCTATTTTACCTCCTCACTATCTCTTGAGTCTTGATTCTCTTTAGGGTAGCCACTCTGGTCCAAGATACCCAGGACTCTGTACTTTTGCAGTAGTCACCTATCTAACCATGTCCATCTAGCCACTCTCAAAAAAAGTTTTCCATGATGCAACATGAGTCAAATTCCGAAAACCCAAATACATCACGTGACTCTCCTTTTCCCCATCAATGAAATCCAATGCTCTTGGAATAATGGGTTCCCCTCCAGCTTCTTCTTATCTCTCACCCTCTATGCTCCAGCCATGTTGACTCCTCTCTCCTTAATGTCTTTGCATATTCCTTTCCCTCTACTTGGAATGTTCTCCCACCTTTCAGTCCCATTTCTTCTCCTGCTTAACTATTACTTGGCTTAAATGTCATGGCCTCATGGATACTTTCTCTGACTAGATGGAGACTGGTATATGTTCTCCTGGCACTAAATACCATTCTTCCCCACTATTTAACTCCATTTTAATTTCACATTTGTTTATTCATCTAAATACGTCCGTCTCCCCAACAAATCTGGCAGTTTTCTGAAAGCAGCACAGTGTCTTCTTGTCTCCAGTGTGGGGTGTGCTATAAATGATTCAAGGCCAGGCCTGTCTGTGGGCGGGGGCCTTATGCACATCACCTGCCTGTGAGCAGATTTCAGATCTTCAGAAATGAGAGAATTAAAGATCCAACTAGAATAAATTTGGACTTTAAGTGTCTGCTTTAAAAGCCTATCTCACCATAGTGTTATATTGAAAGGAAAGAAATTGACTAAAACGTATACATACTAAAACAAAGAAACAAGTGTAGTTTCTTCTCTTGACTTCTCGGTTCTCTATTACAATTGTTTTGCTCCCTAATATATAGGCACATTACTTAAGCAACATCTCAGATTCCTTTCTTTCTCTCCCCAGCATCCCTGTCTACAAATTGTAGTTCTTTATTTTTACAAGTGCTCCCTTAATTATTCTTTTGTTTGCTTCCCCTCTCACTGCTTGCTTGAACCTTACTAATTCAAGTCTGAATTACTGCAAAAGCCTCGATTGTGAGACTCAGATATTAGTGTTCAAAGAAGCCATGGATGATATAGATACAAATAAAATACAAATGGATGATTCTGAACCTCCTAAAACAGGCCCAGGAGAAAACCAGGAAGACATATTAACAGGACTTTGGAACCCATTTCCCTCTCACTTCAGTCAGAGCAGCTCTACTTTAAGCTGTTACTTTGTAGGTTTCACATAATAGTTTACTGGAAGAAAAATTTCTGCAAAAGGGAAAAAAAAGTTTGAAAATCACTGTTCTCAGTCTCCTGAGGTTGCCTTTCCTGTACAGTTCTGCCAACTCAAATGCTGCTCATCCTTTTAAATCCAGCTAAATGCCTACGACACAGATGCACCTTCTATCATTTCCAGGACAGCCTGACTGCAAGGGATTATGGAGCTCACTGGATCACATAGTCTGGTGTTCACTGTAACTTTCTAATTAATTATCTTATCAATTAGGGATTTGTTCATTTATTGTTTAGCTAATTAGTGATTTATTTTCACTCCTCCCCTAACCACAATGAAATTTTACGTTTATTTTGGCAAAGATAGTACCTAACAGATTTTTCATATAGCTCACTATGACTAGTGTTGAGATATTTAAGGATGAGAAAAATCTGATTAAATGATCATGATTTTAAAGAAGAATAAAAATATGTTGCCGTAGGAAAAGCAAATAGGTTTTTCTTAGAGCAAAGTTTAGAACAAATGGGAGCAGCTCTTTTGGGATCTGAAGTTGAGAAAGATCCAGAAGTTGAAGGGAAAGAGATCAGTTGTGAGTCAATCCCTGGGCCTGGCATTTGGTATTTGTGTCAGGAAATGAAGAGTGAGGGCACCCTTTTTCTGCTTAAATGTTTTCTTTGTCAAAACAAACAGTTCCCATGTATGTTTATGTAAGTTATCTAAAAAGGAAAGAAAGAAAGAAAGAAAGAAAGAAAGAAAGAAAGAAAGAAAGAAAGAAAGAAAGATTAACCAAGTACAAAATATACTGTTTTGTTGATAAATATTTTGTTTTTCTATTAAATCAAATCACATAACTTCGTTCACTAATAGCTTTACTCTACTCTTCTCACAAATCATTTTATTTTAGTTTTTGATAATGAGTACCAACTCAGATATTACCTTTGTCCTCCACATGTTTGCTTTCCAGGTAATCTTTCTTTAAACTTCTCCATCTTACTTTTTTTTTTTCTGGTGAGGGTGAGGCTGGGCATTAGAAGTACATGATAAATGAATTAAATAATTCATACACCAGAGTGCTGTTTTACACAAGCTGCGCTGATTGAAAAATTGCTTGTTTGATGACAAAACAAACTTGAACGTAATTGCAATTACACAGAGAAGGCACAATATTGCTACATTCACATCACCTGAGTATAGACTTAAGTTGATTGCAGCTGTGTGATTTATTTCCTTTGTATTATTGGAAGATCCACACTACAATTGGTATGTGGCTTTTCTATTACCCCTCAAAATTCCCTTCTTAGAATATCCTCATAGGTCTGCTCCAAAACTGCCACTTGTAGAGAGTGTAATGAGAAATAACATACAAACAACAACAACAAACAAAGACAGGAATCTGGAGACTTGGTTTTATGGCTTTTTAAAACAGAGTTTTAGGAAGAAGTTGATTTTACAAGGAAGACCGTTGGACTGGGAGCCTACTGATCAGCGACGTGACAGTGAGCAAACCACATCATCTGTGTCAATCTTCTCACCTATTAAATGGGGAGAATGAATCATTGCCCTTTCAACTGTACAATGTTGGGAAGAAGGTCCAAGAAGAGCAGTTATGTGAAAGCATTACGAATATATTTATACATATGCTATATTATTGTTTGTTTGTTTGTTCGTTTTTTTTTTTTGAGGGCAGTGTCACTGGCCCTCACATGTGGGGTCCGAACCGGGGCCGCCGGCTTCCCAACCCAGCGCTTAACCACCGCGCCACTCGGCCGGCCCCATATGCTATATTATTTAAATGACCAGTTTAAAAGAAGAGATGTAAGAAAAATACATCTCGAGTTAAATGTTAATTTTTTACAAATGTCCCAACAAATCAAGAAATGACATTTTTATCACACATAAAAATTTCTATGGATAAAAGATCTTTTGAGGAGTAAAATCAGTTGACAAAATAACAATTAAATAAAAAAGTCCTCTTTGGTATAAATTTGAAACATTATCTAAGGGTAATTTTCATTTTCAACTATTTTTCAAATAAAACATAAAATGTTCTTCAATTGAGATCAGTGATTCTCAATGGGGTGATGATGTTATCAGAATCCAGGGTAAGATACGTTAAGTAGGTAACTTAGTTTGAACAAAACACATTCTAAAATTATCATTGCTTTCATTTTTTTACCTTGTTTTCCCAATCTAAAGTTTTGAATAACAGCGAAGAAAAACATTAGAGTAGTAAGTTAGTTAAAAGAAACCAGGAAACTTAGTTTTTAATAATTTACTTAAGAATTTTGGATTTCTTACAGTTCTTTATCAGGAAAATTAGATATGGTTTCAAATTAGATCTTGTTTCTGAGTTCCTGAAATAATTCAGTTCGGTCCCTTTGTAAAACAAAATAATCAAACTACATTTTAAGGAATTAAAATCACTCAATTCTAAATCAGAAACATGATAGGGCCGGCCGAATGGCTCAGTTGGTTACGAGCTCGCTCAAGAGAGCTGAGCTCTGAGCAACGGCAGTTCGATGCCAGCCCGAGCTGAGTTGCCGTTGAGCTGCCAACAGGTGGCAGGATGGCTCAGCTACACACACACACACACACACACACACACACACACACAAAATCAGAAACATGAGAAGTTCAAAGCAGTAAGAGGATACAATAAACTTTCTTTTATTGTTTGTAATGGTTGTATAATTGACTAATACCCTTTGCAAAATAACCACGCCAACTTTATAATATACATTAAAATGTACCTTTAGGGCCGGCCGAGTGGCGCAGTGGTTAAGAGCTGGCTTAGGACGCCAGTGGCCCAGGTTCGGATCCCACATATGAGGGCCAGTGACACTGCCCTCAAAAAACAAAAACAAAAACAAAAAAACCTTTAAAATTCCTAATAAGAAATGTATAACAACTACTATACAAAAGTTAAAAACGTAAGACCAAACTCTGAATAAATTGAAAAATTTACCATAATCCTGAATGAGAAAGCAATTCTTTAAAAATTAATTTCTAAAATAGTTAAATTAATTAGAATTTATGAAAATGCCTTTTGCAGAAAACTTTATTAACTTAAAAAGAATAGAACTTGATAAGCTTATCCTAAAATATCTATGGTGGTTGAATAAAACTATTCAAAATTAATGAAGGCCGGCCGAGTGGCCCGGTGGTTAAGTGCTCGCTTGGGAAGCCAGTGGCCCAAGTTTGGGTCCCACATATGAGGGCCAGTGACACTGCCCTCAAAAAACAAAAACAAAACAAAAACAAACAAACAAACAAACAAACAAAGTAATGAAAAGGACACCAAATATCTTTGAGTAATTTGCATAGTGTTATGAGATAATAGCATAATAGACAAATAGATCAATAAAGTACAATGAATAATCCAGAAAGTGTCTGACATATGTACAGAAATTTAATAAACTGAAATGTAGTATTTTGAATAGGTGGGAAATAGATAAATTATTCAACAAATGCTGTTAGAATTGTCTATAATTAAAAAAAAAGTAAAATTGATTCCTAATTTAGAACACACCCACAAATATAAATTTTAGATAATTAGCCTATGTACATATAGAAGTATTAGAGGAAAATCACTTTTTTGTGTCTCTCTTTTTAAGATGGGATACTTTAGAACCTACTTTGAATAATGAGATTTTCATAGAAGAAAACAATGCTTCTGTTATGGAGTATACACAGGAAAAAAGCCCCAAACACACCCCAAGGATTCTCTGTTTCAGCCACTTTCAGCTTTAATTTCACAGGAAAATAGTCAAGGATTATAGATCGTGCTCATTGTTCTTTTAAGTAGGGGTAGCAAAGTCACTGAGTATATTTGACTGAGGGAATACAGAGCCTTTGTTCAGATTTTTTAGATGGTATTCTTAACCCTCTGTCGGGCGCAACTGATCTCACAGATTGATTGCACACAAATTTTCAAATTTCTAACAATTAACTTAAGTATCGTGATTCATCGTGTCCGTATCTTCCCCCTCTACCATAAGCTATCGCCAGTCATGTTTGTGACTTAGTACAGTAAAGACGTATTTCATAGCGGCATCTTTGTGTACAATGAATCTGTGAGATCAGTTGGACCCGACGGAGAGTTAACCAGGTTACAGAGACTCTGGGGACAGGGGTGAGAGGACTGGCTCTGGTGCCAGATTGCTTGGGTTTGCATCCTGCTTTACCAAATGTGATATAGCATGCATCATTTAATATTTCTTTTTTTTTTTTTTTTTTTTTTTTTTTTGTGGGCAGTGTCACTGGCCCTCATATGTGGGACCGAACCGGGGTCACTGGCATCCCAAGCCAGCGCTTAACCACCGCACCACTCGGCCAGCCCTATCATTTAGTATTTCTTTATCCTGGCTGTCTTGCCAATAAAATGTGGAAAATATTATGGTAATCATGAAGATTAAATTAATTAGTATACAAAACACATTTTGAAAAAACGTCTGGCATAGAGTAACCACTCAATAAACATAAGCATTGTACCCTGAAGAAGTAGTAATTGAACATCACTGAGAGCCTATGCTCCCTGGAAAGTGATCAAAGGGAAAGTGCTCATTTCTGGAGCTGTCCGCTGGTATTCGCTCCAAAGGGTGAGTTGCAGCTGTGGTGAAAGCCCGCTATGGGCCCCGCTCCTCCTCTACTCTCCCCTCATCTGCCAAGTAAACAACACCGTCCACATCAGAGCCTTCCTAACAACTGCAGTCCTATCTGGAGGCAAACTGCTGGGGTATTGCATTGAGAGAGAGAGAGAGAGAGAGAGAGAGAGAGAGAGAGAGAGAGAGAGAGGGAGAAAGAGAGAGAGAGAGAGAAGGTTTCCATGAATTGTCCCCTCTGTGAGAATAAAAGAATCCAAACTTTATTTAGTTCAGAGACAGGAAACACCTCCAAATGCAGAAGACACTGGAACAGCAGAGTAGGCACTCAGCAAATTACTTAATGGATTTTGAAAGGAAGCAAGAGGCAAAGGGAGGGACTTAAAATAGGAAGAAAGACAGGTGTTTGCGGAGAAAAAGAGGCCCAAATCACCAAAGATGGATGCGTCTTTGACAGGAGAGAAGACATTTCCTGTATTACAATAGGGGGTATGAGGAGAAAGGGGGATGCAGGCACAGGCAGGACTGAGGGTCTGGTGGGGGGACAGAAGAGGGGATTGCCTTATAAGAGGGCTTCTAGTAACTACTTCCGAGCAAGCAAAGTTTGGGGAGTAAGGCTTGGTCTGGGAACTGGCTTCTTCTCAATTTAACTCTGCTTGGTTGAAATGAGTAAATCTGTGATTCTAATTTACATAATCTTTCCATGAATAAAAATAGGATGCAAAAACTCAGTCTGTTCCAGATTTAGATCCAAACTGGAAAGCAAGACTTGACAGAAATCATCTTCTAAGATGGAATTTTCTTTAAATGGTGCTAACGAACCTCAAAATAGAATATCTCCAAAAACATATGATATGCCTCCTTTTTCTGTCACCAAGGTGACACCTTGAAATTCTTTTCAAACCACTGTGTTGCCTTCACTCTTCTTTGAAAAAAAAAATGACTATTAAGGATTTTTAGTTGGAAATGTTCCATGTTACATTAGGTAGGCACTTCTACCCAGAGGCTGTTCCATGGTAAGCACTGCCAGTAACCAATTATCTCAGATGCATTTTTTGGCTGACTTACAGCAATCGCTGATGCCCCCTCTGCTCTTACTGGCCCTTTCAATTACTACCAATATACTAACTCTTGCCACTCACACCTCTAATTATGTGTACAAAATTGCCATGATAAGTATAATTGACATATGCTAATTCAGTTGTTTAAAGTTATTAGATTTAATTTGCATTCTTACAGAGAAAATTCATATCACATAATTAAGATGCTGCATTCAAGCTTTTACTTGCTGTATTTCTGATGCCTCCATTGTAAGGGTGGAAAAGAAAAAAGGAGATACAACATGGGAAAGAAAAGTTCTTATAACTAAATTTAAAGTCATCTCGAGTACAATTTATGAGTGAAACATGCTTTCAAACATCTTAGTACAGAATTAAGGAATAAGTATTTTTCTTTTTAAATATACTGAAAATCCATCTGACTACAATTTTCTTTTTCTCTGTTTACACTTAAGTAATACTCTTCAGAGATCTGCTGCAAAAACTTTGGAACAATCTCTCATCTCCTCTGGAATTTCCTGTATGAACTATCCCCATTGACAAGATTCCTCCCTCCGATCAATGGCTGCCCCAGTTAAGGTATCAAAGGCCCTGCAGGGCAGAACATGTAGTCTGTGAAGCACATCTCATTTAAGCACCCATTCAATGTTAAATGCATTCTATTGGATGCCTCTAAACTGAGAAACTGGCGCTGAAGGTTTACTAGGCGCTCCTGTTGGCCATCAAGTACTCTAGGGAATTTAACCGAGGGCAGACACTGTTGTTGTCTGATTCTTTAAGAACAAGAGCAGCAGAACAGAGTAGAGTTGGGATTCAGGCTCTGGTGAGTCGGGCTCCAGACATGCTCTTGCCACTCACTTTTCCAGTCAAATGGCTAATGGTTGGGACTTGGTACCTCCCTGGTTAATGGATGTATTGCTTGAATAGATTTGGCTCTCCAAAAAATTTTCCCTACGAAACAGGTCTTTGGCCCTTGAACTCTTAACCAGTAGTGTTAATTCTAGTATCTAGTGTTCTAGTGCCAGACGTGGATTCTATCGCCTTCATGTGAAAGATGGCTGCGATCACTTAGGTCTGCTGCTAGCAGCCGAATAGCTCCTCTTAGCCTCCTAATCCCTCACTTTTAAACATATTTCTGCTGGATTTCAGTCCCCTTAAAGTGTAGCAACTAAACTCACCACTCGATTACCTTCAGAGGTCGGCCTGGTCAGCATAACACTTGACTTGGCTCACTGTCTTGGCCTTTTGAAAATTTAGTGCATCCTTATTCTCTTATCCAATATCTGTGTTCATCTCCACAGGGTTCTACACGTCCTGTGTTCATTGTTTGTCACTTCACCTGACTCACTGATACAAACAAGAGAGAAGTCTACACTGGGGAGCTTGCCAATAAAGGTTCCTCTCTCCCAAATGAAGCTTAACCTAATCATCTAGATGCTTGGGGAGCACAGATAAATCATTCATAAACGTGTGTTTGATTCTAAGCCTGACCTCAAATCATTCAAGTGATCTGGACAAAAAACTGAACTCATAAACCTTAGTTTCTTAAATCTTCAAGTTGGGAATGACACTATCTCCTCATAGGCATCATAGCAATGATGTTTGTAAGTTCCAAGATCATCTTCACGCAGAGTAGATACTCAATAAAAAGTACTTCCCTGCTGTTGAAAGAAGTTTCCATGATACTGTCAGAGATGGGTATCCAGAGCCCTGTTCCTGCGGCTTCAGTTAGTAGCTCTCCAGGCATGCAGCTTGCTTGCACACAGCAGACCTAGTTCGTGCGGCAATTAACTGAACTCTCTAATAACTTGTCCTTTTGCTGCTTAAGTGGAACCATCTTTGCATTTACTACAATTAAGCCCCCTGTGAGCACTGGGCGGAGGGGCACTGATGCTTAGAGTGTCAGGCCATTTGGTCCCCAGGCTGGTGCTAGGAATCCACTCCCAGCTGCCTCTGACTTGGGATATTTCCTCATTCATGTAACACAGCTTCTGCCATCTCGCTTTCCAATCTGTAAAATGGTGGTGATGATATTGACCCATCTCACAGGCAAGCTGTGAAGCAATGCTAATTAATGTTCACAGAACACTTTGAAAATGAAAATTGCTATTTAAATGCTAAACGTGAGTATTCAACAGAGACAAGTGTACCTGGGGATTAGCAGGTCCTAGCTGCTGAAATGGCTTTGCCTTGCTCAAAGTGGGAAGCCAAAGAAACAGCCTGACACCTGCTGAAAATCCCTACTCTTTCTCTCACTCTATTTTGAAGCAACACAATTTTTATAGATTTTGTGACTGAAAGCTAGAAATAAGCAGTAACTTGAATGTCTCTCTCTCTCCTTTTAAAGGTAGAGGATACACTTTAAGGGGCTGTCAGAAAGAGAAGTGCCTGAATTGCTCCGGGGGAAAAATGAGTCCAGGTGGGATACCGCACGGTAAGAAATCTGACAATTCAACACTCTTTTCTGTAAAAACTCACAATTGCTAGTAAAGGTATAACACTCTTCTGATATAATAAAAATCCATTGATTTGGGTGACCAGATAGAACTTGCTCTCAAATTCTGAACTGTCAGGTTAAGAAAACATTTTGAGATTGCAAAATAGATTAGGAGTATAAATGGTTCAAACACAAGAGACTGCACTAGCCATGCAAACCGTCTGCTCCAGCGGCTCTTCCCAGAGCTGAACAGCTGCTTAGCAGGATCTAATGTGTGGTACCCCAGGAACTATGCAGGCGACATCCCAGGTTTCTGAAAAGGAAGCTGCTAACTCATCCAGCTTAGGGTCCTTCACTTGCGTGGAGACAGAAAGAACAAAATAATGCCTAAACCATCTGGAAATGTTTTTATTTGAGTTGTCTTTTTACCCCACCAGGACCTGTGGCACAATTTGCATTTTCAGGGCTTTTCAATTTCAAACAGTTAATCATCTTAGAGGATAGGGATATACAAAGCTGGCAGCATTTCTTGGAAGACTTGATAGAAACTCAGTAGAGGAAAAGAAGTGTTTTGAGTTCCAAGTGGAAGGTTGCATTCAAGATGAAATAAACACTCCTTCCTGTGCTGTCAGAGTCTAAAAATAGGCCCTTGAACCCATTTTGAAGTGCCTTGTCTGCCGTCTGCAATGAAGCCCCCAGCTTGATGGGCCTGATTCACCACGCCAAGTGAGGACCAGATGGCCGGCCCTTGAACTGAACTCAAAGGGCCTTGTTTTACGTGAACATGTTTTCAAAGTGAGGGCTTCCTAAATACGTAAAGGTCCCACATCCATCACAGAAAGGGAATCTGCTGGTCCATTACCAACTCCCTGCCGCATCCTCGACTCCCCTGTCTCCGCACAGTGAATAAGGAAAGCTAAAGTGCTCACAGAAGCGCCTCCTGCAGCCCTTGTCTTCAGCTAACTACGTGCCCCAGGAAGGCGGTCTACCGCTTAACCATCATCAAACTCTGTTCAAGAATCGAGTCTGCTAGATTTGTTACTCCAGGTGTCAGCATGGGCATCAACTTGTGAGAAGTGCAGACGCTCAGGCCCCAGCCTGGAACACCTGAATCAGAAGCTGCGGTTACCAAGATCCCTAAGTGAGCCGGGTGCGAGTTAAAGGGGTCGCTGCGCGGGGTTCCTCAGTCCCTATGCCAGTCTCTATCTCCTCAGGAGGCCTTCGAGCTCTTTAGGAGCTCTGTTGTATTAGCTAGTACTCCTAACCATAACTTCAGTTCCCTCTGCTGCAAAGCTGAGTAGGAAAGAATTTAATCTGAGTTTCATAGCAAGACCACAAAGACACCTCATGTAGACATTAATTCATTAACACATTACTATTTGTTGAACATCTGTGTGCTACATAATATTCAGAAATAAAAAGACACATTCTCAGCCCAAAGAGCTACCAATGTCCAGACACATGAGTATGCACAACGCTGGATGGGTAGACAGACGCACAGAAACAAGGCATTCAGGAAAGCTCAGAGATATTCTCCCACCCAAGTACTAATCAGGCCCGACCCTGCTTGGCTTCCGACATCGGGACGCTCTGAATGGGCAAAACTAAGAGCATGGGGAAGAGGGGATGTTACTGAGATATCGATTAAGATAATCTTGGATTAGATATGATGTTTTATACTCCACATGAATGCATGTGGAATTCACATCAAATTGTAACATTTACAAGGACCAGGAGCAATGAGTAAAGGGGATAGGTGAAAGGGTATGAGTCCTTTGTTAAAGGCGACTACTCCTTAAACTCCAATCCGTTGGGCCCCATGTAGCCATATCTTCAGGTTTTAAAAAACAGCCAGAAATTCAGACTTGTATGACATGTGTGATCTCCTAATGTTTAAATACTGGCTACAGCATCCCCCCCCCATATAAAAACAAAAACAAAAACCAAACAAGAAAACCTAACAAATGGATGAAACAGAATACCTCTGTGGGCAGAAGTCTGTAACCTCTGCTTGAAATGCTAGGGTATTTTGAGCCAACAGCATGGCAGTGGGGTTTCCATGATGAACAAGACTGGCTGGGACATTTCCAGAGGCAGACAGCACGAGGAAGCACAATGTGATGAGTGCTGGAGTAGAATCCTGAGAGCAGCGGGCTGTGGGTGAAAAAGGGACCAATTTCCCAGAGCAAAGAGGAAAGACTTCCCAGAGTGGAGATTGGGAGCTGAGGTTACAAGATCAAATGGTGCCAAGTAAAAGGGAAGGCAGATAATGGCAGAAAATATTCCAGGTGAGAAAACGGAACTTGCAAAATGAAAAAGATTGAGAGAAAAAAAATTTTTTGATGAAATATCAGAGTTCAGAAAGGCAACAAATTTACTTAATTTTAAAGAGTTGGGGAATGATATCATATGATTTATCCTGAAGAATGACCATTTTTAAAAAGGCAAAAGAAATAAGGAACTTTCTTTTATCAGTAGTTGCTTTTATGTGATGTCTTTGATTTGACTGGGGCTGTTGAGAAAATGCACATCGAAGTAAGAATTTTATAATATTTCACCAGATACAAACTCATATTCCTCAGGCTGGCAAGTAGTTTATAATAATTCCTTCAGTTTTTAGGTAGATGAGCAGACTTTGCCATCCCAAAATATGTGTCTTTGGCATAAGGATTACCTGGAGCAGGGTATTTTTAAAAAACAGCAAACAAAGGAGAAGTTCTGAACAACCAAGTGGAAGTCACTCTTTTATAAGATACATTTATATTTATAAGAGCAATCTCCATTTGTAAGAATGTCTCCTTCTCAATATCAGGAAATGGAGGATGACTAAATCTCTAGAAACTCTTATCATTGGAGGAGGCAGCAACTTAAATCTGCATAACAACCTTACTTTTGTTTACTGTGCTTTCCTTGGTCACCTCCCATCACTGACCTCCCCTGTCCACAATATCTTCTGTTGTCTTTAGTTGGAGATGGTTATTTAACGTGGTAGCTTGGGCCATTTCAGGGAGTCACTCAGTTTTCCTGGCTATCTCCTATGTATACAGAAGGTACGCATGTTATTCAACTTCTGTTTGTTTTTCTACTGTTAATCTTTTATTACAGGGGGCTCTCATCCAAGAACCTATAAGGATAGAGGAAAATTACTTTTCTTTGCCTGCCTACATTACCAAAAATGAAGAAAGGGCTGTCAACAGATGTTCAAAGGGCATTCAATATTATCAATTAGGCTGACTTCATATTTCTTTGCAAACAGCTTTTAACAACATCTGTGATTTTTTTCATTTGCTGCTTTTAAAGGAAACTTTTATATCCATTGCTATATCTGTAGTTTTAATTGTAAGTATTCCATCTGTGATTTTTAGTTATTCATTTACCTCCACTGTTAGCAAAAGAGCATCAATAACTCTCCCCACTCTTATTCACCATCACAGAACTGATAGGAAATTTTATTTTATTTTATTTTATTTTTTTTAGGGCAGTCTCACTGGCCCTCATATGTGGGACCTGAACCAGGGCCGCTCCGTATCCCAAGCCAGCGCTTAACCACTGTGCCACTCAGCCAGCCCAGAAAAATTTTTAAATGCGCTTTGGTGAGGAAAAAAACTCAACACAAAATAGCTTCAAAAATTACCACAAGAAGAGAAATGATGAAACTTATTAGAATATTAAAACATGCTGTTAAGCATATTTTATTTACTTATTGAATATGTGTTCTGGGAATCATTAATACAGTCAGTCTGCAGCAGCTTCTTCCTGAATACAGAGTGTTAGGGAAGAGAAGACCACAGCTTTCATGGCAAGTCAACAATTTTGATTATTTTTGCAAATTACTCTGGCCTCAAATATTTTGCTATTAGTTCTTCACAATAATATTAGAAATAAATGCCTGAGCCAGTGGGTTTTATTCATTTTTATTTAAAAATTCTTAGCTTTTAAAAAAAAATTTAACCACTTTATTGAGGGATGGGTCACATGTCAAAAGCTGTGCATACTTAATGAAAATGATTTGATGAGTTTGGGGATAAGTATACATCCATGAAATCATTACCACCATCAAGGCCATTGACATAACCATCACCTCCCAAATTTTCCTCTCATCCCCATTACTATTATTATTTTATTATTTTTTTTTTAATTTTTTTTTTGAGGGCAGTGTCACTGGCCCTCACATGTGAGACCCGAACCGGGGCCACTGGCCTCCCAAGCCAGCGCTTAACCACCACGCCACTCGGCCGGCCCTATTATTATTACTTTTGTGTGTGTATTATGAACTCTTAACCATATGATCTACCCTTGGATCAGTGGTTTTGAAACACCAATGTGAAGAGACAGATGGGAGGAGGGCGCCTGTTAAAATGCAGATCACCAGGCTTTGTCTGTCTGATGAAAGTCTGATTCTGACTTTTTTTTAAAGGTGCCCAAAGTGATTTTGATGCAAATGGTTCCAGGATTATGTTTTAAATGATGCTGGGCTAATGAGGCATTGAGTGGCCTAGCTAAGTCTTCAAGGAAATTAAAAACTTCTGAGATGTAGCCACAGTGGTAAAACCAGTGAATGCCAACTCTGTGGGTGATGGATTTTCCCTGTCTTGTTTGCAGTAATGTCTACAGCACTGAGAGCAGCACCTGGCACAGAGGGAACACTCCATAACCATTTGTTGACCGAGTAGGTGAAAGAATGAATTGAGCATGTCCGCATTTGCTTTATGAACTTCATGCCCTTCAGTTGTGCCTCTCACATCAACCATCAGTGAGATAAAGGATTCATGTCACAGCCTGCTCATCGAAAGAGGCATTTGTAGGGTCAGAATGATGACATTCTGCAACATCATCAGCAGTCTTGAAGCTATAATGTTGATGCAAGTTTTCTTTTCTAACTACCTACAAAACTGAGAATGGACCTGAAAGAGTGGTAACACCTTGATAGATACAACAAATCAGCACCCACATTCTAAATGCGTTGTCTAACACATCACACAAAATATGGTGTCAATAGTCCCAGCAAAATGTTGTATGGGTCTCAATGATACAGTGCTACAAAATCCCTCCCTTTTTTTAGGCCTTGTGAGTTTGTGAAATGTTTCTGTATTAGTTGTCATGCTCTGAAACCAATTTGGTATGGTGTTGCAACTGGATCTAGAGGTGACTGGGGGAGGGGCAGACCCACATAAACACATGATTTCTTTTAAGAAATCTTTTATTATTTCTGTAGAGCACATGGAAATAATTTTATGAAACCTTAAAGTTACATAAAACACAGATGGATAAACCAATATAGCTGCAAATTTTATTCTTTTGTAGTGATTCAGAAGAGATGGAAACTCCATGGTATTAACCACTGGAGCAGATCCAGTGCTACTTCAAATGTGCTTTTCATTAGTAAGGACGTAAGTGCTAATGCCGTTGATAGTTCTGACTGAGGTCCTAATTTATCCTGTAAGTTAGCACACTTAGCATGCAAGTTCACAGTGCTCTTAACACCACAGCTAAAAGGAGTCCTCTTGAGACTGCTTTAGCCCTAAATGTCATATAATCATTAGAATTCTATTGGTAGTATATATTCAAGTGTTGATTGCTGTTAATCAATACTGGTTGACTGAACACTTCTCTGCTTATCAACAGTATTTTCAATGGTTTCTCCAGCACAACATTATTTCCAATATTTTTTTCATTTTAAAATAATAAATACTTGGGCCGGCCGAGTGGCGCGGTGGTTGGGAGCTGGCTTGGGATGCTGGCAGCCCCGGTTCGGTCCCGTGTGTGAGAGCCAGTGACACTGCCCTCAAGGGAAAAAAAGGAAAAAAGAAAAAAAAAAGAGGCACATGGGGCAAATGATACTGTAAAAAAAAAAAAAGATAATAATAATAAATACTTAACCAAAAGAAAGCCAGAATATCTATACTTATATCAGACAAAAGACTTTAAAATAAATATCTAATAAGAGATAAAGAAAGGCATTAAATAATGATAAAGGGGTCAATACAAGAAAATATAACATTTAAAAATATTTAGGTACCCAACATAGGAGCACTAAATATAAATAGGAGAACCTAATAAAGCAAATATTAACAGACCTATAGGGAGAAATAGACAGTAGTACAGTAAGAGTAGAAAATTTTAATACCCCACTTACATCAATGGATAGATTATCAAGACAGAAAATCAATAAGAAAGCATTGCCCTTAAATGACATGTTAGAACAGTTGGACTTAACAGATATTTATGGAACAATTCATCCAAAAGCAACAGGATACACATTGTTTTCAAGTGCACATGGAACATTTTCCAAGATAGAGCATATGTTAGGCCATAAAACATGTCTGAATAAATTTGACGATTGGAATTATATCAAGCACCATTTCTGACCACAATGGTATTAAATGGGAAATTAATTACATGAAGAAAACTGGAAAATTCACAAATGTGTGGAGATTAAACAATATGCTATTGAATAACCAATGGGTCAAAGAAGAAATGCAAATAGACATCAAATAATACCTCAAGACAAACAAAAATGGAAATGTGACATACCAAAATTTGTGGGATACAGCAAAAGCAGTTCTACGAGGAAAGTTCATAGCAACAAATGCCTACCTCAAGAAACAAGAAAAGTCTCAAAGAAACAACCTAACTTTGCACTTCCAAGAAGTAGAAAAGGGACAAACAAAGTCCTAAGTTAGTGGAAGGAAGGGAATAACAAAGATTAGAGCATCGATAAATGCAAGAGAGACTAAAAAGACAATAGAAAAGATCAATGAAGCTAAATGCTGGTTCTTTGAAAAGATAAGCAAAATTGACAAAACTTTTACCCAGACTCACCAAGAAAAAAAGAAGAAATCAAATAAATCAAATCAGAAACAAAAGAGGAGATATTGAAACTGACACCACAGAAATACAAAGGATAATAAGAGACTACTGTGAACAATTATACAACTTTGACAATTTAGAAAAAAATGGAGAAACTCCTAGAAACATAGAACCTACAAAGACTCAATCATGATGAAATAGAAAATATAAACAGACTAATTGCTAGCAAGAGTTTGAACCAGTAATCAAAAACCTCCCATCACACAAAAGTCCTGGAACGGGCTGCTTCACTGATGAATTCTATCAAATATTCAAAGACGAATTAATATCAATCCTTCTCTATTACTTCCAGAAAATAGAAGATGGGGGAACTCTTCCAAACACATTTTATGAGGCCAGAATTACCTGATACCAAAATCAGACAAGGATGCCAGAAAAAAAGAAACTTACAGGCCAATATTCCTGATGAACATAAATGTAAAAATCCTCAACAAAATATTAGCAAACCAAATTCAACAATACACTAAAAATATCATACACAATAATCAAGCAAATATATTTTAGGGATGCAAAATGGAACAATGTCAGCAAATCAGTAAATGTGATACGATACATAAAAATGAAGGATAAAAATCATTTGATCATCTCAATAGATGCAGAAAAAGCATTTGACAAAATTCAACATCCATTCACGATAAAAACTCTTAACAACATGGGTGTAGAGGGAACATAGCTCAACACAATAAAGGCCATATATGGCAATCCCACAGCTCACATCATAGTCAACAGTGAAAATATGAAAAGATTTTTCTTTAAGATCAGGAACAAGACATGGATGTCCACTCTTGCCACTTTTGTACATCATGTTTGTAGTGTCAGAAATCTTAGCCAGAGCAATTAGGCAAGAAAATGAAATGAAAAGCATCTAAATTAGAAAGGAAGAAGTAAAACTGTCACTATTCACAGATGACATGGATATTATAGATAGAAAACCCTAAAGACTCCATCAAAAAACTGTTAGAATTAATAAACAAATTCAGTAAAGCTGCGGGATACAAAATCAAGATACAAAACTCTGTTGCGTTTCCTTACACTAATAATGAGAGAAATTAAGAAAACAATCCCCTTTAAAATTGCATCAAAAAGAATAAAATACCTAGGAATAAATTTAACCAAGGATGAAAAACCTATATATTGAAAACTAAAGACATTAAAGAAAGAAATCGAAGAAGACATTAATAAATAGAAAGATATTCCATGCCCATGGATTGGAAAAATTAATATTGTTAGAATGTGCATATTACTCAAAGCAATATACAGATTCAGGGTAATCCCTATCAAAATTCCAATGGAATTTCACAGAAATAGAAAAAACAATTCTAAAATTTGTATGGAACTACCAAAAAAACCTTGAATAGCCAAAGCAATCTTGAGAAAGAACAAAGCTGGAGGCAGTCACTCCCTGATTTCAAACTGTACTACAAGGTTATAGTAATTAAAACAGCATGGCACTGGCATAAAAACAGACACATAGATCAATAAAACAGGATAATGAGCTGAGAAATAAACCCATGCCTACATGGTCAGTTAATCTATGACAAAGGAGCCAAGAGTATACAATGGGGTAAGGGCAGTCTCTTCAATAAATGATGCTGGGAAAATTGGGCAGTGATATGCAAAATAATGAAACTTGATCACCACCTTACGCCACACACAAAAATGAACTCAAAATGGATTAAAGACTTGAATATAAGATCTGACATCGTTAATACTCTTAGAAGAAAACATGGGCAGTAAGATCCTTAACATAGGCTCTGGTGATGATTTTTTTACCTAATACTAAAGCAAAAACAATAAAAGGAAAAATACACAAGAGAAGCAGGATTATATCAAAGTAAAAAGCTTCTGAATAGCTCAGAAAACCATCAACTAAATGAAAAGGCAACCTGCTGAATGGTAGAAAATTGTAAATCATATTTCTGACAAGGGACTAAAACCTAAAATATACAACGAACTCATACAACTCAATAGCAAGAAAACCAAGCAATCCAAGTAAAAAATGGGCAGAAGATCTGAATAGACATTGCTCCAAAGAAGACATACACACGGCCAACAGGTACATGGGAAGGTGCTCAATATAATTAATTAACAGGAAAATGCCTGTCTTAGAACTCTGTTACCTTAAGAGTCCTTATTTTTCCTAGTAAATTTAATACGTCTTGTTATTACAGCCATTCTCATACTTATGTGACTCTGGAGGGGTGTTCCCTTTCTGTTTCAACTGATGAACTCAAATTATTGTTACTGGAGCAATGATCAAAGGAAAGAAATAGTCTGAAGAAAGAACTAGCTAGCTCTTTATGCTACGCGATCAGTACAAGTTTATCTACAAAAATTTTCTCTCTGTTGTAATTAAGGATTTTGTTTTCAAGTAGACACATGGAAATCATAGCAATGCACATTGGTGAGAAAGCAGCTTTAACAAGTGATAGATCGAGTGTTAAGACCTTTACACATTTCCATACTTTCACAGAAGTCAGAATGCAAGGCCGGTTCCAGGTTAATTATTTCTGTCTCTTTAAAGGTGGCTTCCTTTTCTCTTTTTTGTATCCCCTCCCCGCAACCTTTCCTGCCTGCTCTTGTGTTCTGATTGATGGGAAATCCTAAACTCCACCCACACAGGTTTATCTGATTCTGCTCTATTTCCTGGAGCTAGTTCCAGAACAACTAGAAACTCAGCAAAGCAGCTATTAGGGTGAAGGCCACCAATTCTCCATCTTTAGAAAGTGGAGATTTGGGACTTGACCAGATGGCCTAGGAGCAATGCAGGAGGTAGATAAGTGGGAAAGGTTCAGGCAGAAGGAATTAACTCATTGGAATATTTTATTTCCTCTTTAGCTAAATGTAACATTTCAGAAAAGTGAGGTTTCAGTTTTCCAATTGCAAAAGAAAAATTATAAACCAAAGGCCAAGATTCTCTTACTAGAGAATAAATGTTTGAGAATCACCAAATGAAATCATAGACACAAAATGAAGTCATGATTTATTTTAAATAAATAAAATCACATACACACACACGCGCACGCATATATGCTTATGAGTTTCAAAGTACTGTACGCTCAGATTCTTTATCTCCTCAGTTTGTGGCTTTAAGAGTTGGCTATATAATCAGAATCTAAATAAAATCAGGGAATACTGTTTGCTAGCTTTGTGATGTGAAAATACTGGACTTTTTTTCAAGGCTTCAAAACCATGTCACTACACCTGATTTGAGAGCTAAATTTTGTGATAAATAGTTACACTTTTGAGGGAAGGTCTATTGTAGGCACAATTATTGGCTAGAAATTTGTTTAAAAATCATACCATTAAGTAATCTAGTAATATAGAATTCATAAAATTATTAGTGCTTGCTTCCAATTCTTCCATAATAGTCAAATCTATTATAATGGCACCCCTGATGATTTTTGTGACTATTTGCCATGTTTTAAAAATAGAATGCTCAGAGTAGAGCTGCATGGTTTTGATATTCTCTTGTAAAAACTCAGAGGGCAATCACATGTCCCCATGAGCAGGACAGAATACAACCTCTTGAACTTAAAATAAAGCACCGCTTATTCTAAAAAACTGCTTTGATCAGATCTTCTTACAAAGTGTTGCTTTCCTCTATGATGGAAAGCTGATGGCTTTTTGCCTTGCCAGCTACCTTGGCTTCAGTTTCAAGATGGAAGGTTATTGCAATCATTCTGACCTGGAGCTTACCCCAAACTCCAGTGTCCTATTTAAGTATGACAGAGCCCGCACAGCTCACTGAGCTCCTGAACTTCATAAAATGGGAAAAAATCATCACCTGCTGTTATCTCGACTTCTCCCTCCAAGGTCATTTCCCACGTGTCTTGCCCAAGAGAAGGCTCCCAGCCAAATGATTACTAGCCTTGGCTGAAGCACCGATTTGGATACATTTCTTTTCAGTCTCATCATTGCTTTACTTGAACAAAAGGGATTCAGGTCCAACCTACAGGAACTTTAGAAGCTCTTGAGTTAATATATCCTTACCTTATAATTCATCACGATTTTAGCAATCTCTTGTGGATTTCTAAATCTGAATAAGGGTTCACTCTCTGTGTGGCCTCTATAATCCCTCTATTATCTTTGCCAGTGATACTGAAATGGAGCCAAACTGGCTACAATGATCCCTGTTATATACATATTACACATGATTACTCCCCAAAAGATAGTTTTTTAAAAAGAAAATACTAATTTATCACTATGATTTAATCATTTATATGTTGATATAGACTAGTCTAGCCTTTTTGGATCTGCAAGTAAAAATAACAAATGCTCACCTTGGAATTTTTTTTTTTTTTACCATAAAACAAAATCTTCTAAACCCACTATTCATCATCATGCTTACAAAAAACACATCTCCCACAAGCATGCATTATGAGGGAATTTCATTTATTTCTCTCTTAGAAGACCCAAAACCCCCTTCTATTCTGTGAAACATTCATTCATTAGACAAATATACTCATTAAGCACCATGTCTCCTACCAGACTAGGTATACAGAGGGAAACTCAACATGGCACTGCCCTCCAGACCTTCCACTAGGCTATCTCCTTTCTCTTTTCATACACTTGATTTCAGAGCCTCATAAGGATTATCAAGAAATTCTGCTTTAGGAATATTTCATATAGAGAGGCCAGGGAGATTATATATATGTATTACATAGGTAATATGTATTTATATATCTCATTATATATATAATCTCTAGCCTTGGCTGAATCAATTTTTTTGGATGTTTTCCTTTGATACAATTTCATCATAACTCTACTTTAACAAAAGGGAAGACACACGAAGACGAAGACACACACACACACACACACACACAAACACACAGCTATTTGTACATTTAAAATAATCTTTGGTCCATAGGGATTTCAGGTAAAGAATAACATTGCCTCTCTGATAATATGCCTCCCACTCTGTCTCCTTTATATTATACCATCCCTTACCTCCTACCCACCACAGGTTCAGTCTCCTTGTCAGTTCTAGGACCAATCCTATTTCTGAGCATAAGGAAAGGAAGGAACTCTAGGCTAATAGTTCAGCCTCAAGTCAGCCTTGCTGCCCACTCTTATTCTAGCATCTGCTCTGTCTAGCCTTCTTCCTTACAGCCCACCTTGTGCCACATACACTGATTCTAGTTCCAGAATCTCTGCCTGCCTGACTGCCTCTGAATTTCCTCCCTCTAAGCCATCCCCACTTCCAGTTTCCCCGTGAGCAAAGGGTCCTCCCTTGCTGGCTCCAGCAGCCTTTCAGGTAAAGCCTGTCTACTTTTAGGTGAGAGTGAGACCTCACTGCTGCTGACTGCCGGCATCTACCTCTGGCCACAGCCTGCTGCCAGGCTCCTAAGGAGATGCTGCCCTTGGCTAACTGACCTCTGCCCTGGGCCCTGGAGCTGGATCAACCCAGCCCAGCACAGCCTTCTTAGCTCTGCGGTGCCTGTTTGGCCCCACACTTC
The DNA here is from genome assembly GCA_033961575.1 of Aselliscus stoliczkanus. Classification (NCBI taxonomy): domain Eukaryota; kingdom Metazoa; phylum Chordata; class Mammalia; order Chiroptera; family Hipposideridae; genus Aselliscus; species Aselliscus stoliczkanus. The sequence continues at coordinate 38,742,249 of CM066733.1, forward strand.
TGCTAAATAAGCCCCAATTTTGAAAACAACATCTGTAGTCATGATCGGTAAGCAGGAGTTACAAACCTGCCATGTCTGGTGTGCAGATGTATTTATGTATTTTGTTTGGCCAGCATGGTATTGAAACACAGAGAGTTCTTTCTTTCTCCCTTTCTTGCCCTCTCTCCCTCTTTCTTTTTCTTTTTAAAAATTCACCACTATAATTTAAAAATTACAAAATTTCACATACAAAAAAACATAAAACAAAAGCCAGATTTCCAGGCTGGCTTGAAGGTGGAAGCTGTACTATGATGGATCCATGTTGCCACATGGCACCCTCTACCAGAGACGGCAGCTGCTGCTTCTCCGGGTTGTGTGTGATTTCTCTCTCCAGATGTTACAGCTGCTGTGTAACCTAACCTATTGTTCCCCTCAGCTGTAGCCAAATGTCAATGAGCCTGGTCACCCTAATTGTGCCATTGCTTTTTCTTCATATAGAAGATTTAAATGGCAAGTTACTATGTTGTTTTACCTTTATCTCTACTAACAGTGGGAAAGCAAATGATCTAGTTACATGCTAAAAAACCAAAAAAAGGAGAGGGCATATTTCTTAATGGAATAGAAGACTGTTCCTAAATGTTTAACGTGCAACATTTCTGATACACTGCCAGTCAAATCCCCACATCCACATTACCTGCCTGACTCCTGTTGGCATTTCAGGTTTTGACCCATATAATAGGGTGCTTTGGGAAAAAGGGTCTGGATGGTGAAAGGATTCAAATCCAAGCAGAATTACGGAGAATACTGGGATATTTCTTTGGAAAAGAGAAAACTTAGAGGATCATGATAATCTTCACATATCTGGTGAGCTGTTTTTCTATATGGATCCAGAGGACTGATGCTGGGGTAGAAATGGAGGGAGACAAATTTGGGGTATAGTTGGTAGAATGGAGAAGCACAGGACAGAGGTCTCCTTCTTGGGGAGTGTGCAGGTAGACCCTATCATAGTGTTCCCTTCGGCCCCAAATGTCTCTAATTTTTAAATAGTAGAAGACATTCTAGTGAGAACAATGAATTTTCTTCCGTTTTCTCTGAAGAGTAGAGGCTGGGTTAAGGATGTGTATAAGTGTGGGTTAAGGATGTGAAAACACAGGAAGAATGAAGGTAAGTAACTGTTTTGTTTGGGAGCCAGAGGAAGATAAGGAAACCCCAAGAGTTTTGAAGGCACCCTAGGCCTTTAGAAGCTTATCAGGCTTTGGGTGCTGAAATGCTCTTTAAACCTGGGACAATACGTTTAAATCTTCCCATTATAAAGTACACGTTCCCCAGGACAAAAATCCCTGGAACAGACTCTGAGGTGATTAATCATAAAGATGTCTACCATTTATGCACAAGCTAAATGCGTACCAAGGGTATTTCACACTTGCTTTAGGCAGAAGCCAGGGTCACTAAAATAATATATCCTTTCTAATAACAGTGGCTTTTTAAGCTCAAACATATTCTTGTCTTTGAAAATAACCTCTATGGAAATACTCGGTGCATAACAACGAAATCTTTTACTCTGGACTATTTTTGATTCAGTTAAAGACACAGAAATATCAAAATGCAATAAATAGTCACTTTATTTTTCTCCTCATGTATAAATTAAGTTTTTTATGGATTAAGGCATGTATGTCTCCTTTGTGTCTATAGCAGATAACCCAAAGCCCTGTTTACAGTGGTAGCTTAGTAAGTATTGCTGAAGATGGACCAAATTCTACTAAAGAAATCTTATTACCTACCCTGAAAATATTTTTACAAGTGGCCTCGGGTAATTTCTGCTTAGTTTTGCCTCAAAATTCACATGTTATTACGGATTACTTTTAAATCTCAAAGCTTATTTCCTTCCCACATAACACTGTATATTATGTAGATTATTGATCATTAAGATGAACCTTAAATGTAAGCATTTACTATGTTTTTTAAATGAGAGGAAGAAGGGTATTAAGAAAGCAAATACACTCTAACAAAATACGTAGCTATGTAAATCTAATTCTCTCCAGCAAAATGTGAAAATGCTTTAGCATGTTCAGAATGTATCTGCTATTTGTGGTTGGTGCTTTATCACCGCCAACAAAATGGAGCCCCTCACCCAGGAAAAGAACAAACGTGATTAGCTAGACTCTTCAAAAGGACAGCCATTTAAAAGGTTTTCTAGTAAACAATTTCAACTATATTATCCTATGACTGTCTTTCAGAGACCATACCTCGTGTTCTTTGTGGGCTTTTTTTTTTTCTGCTCTCAATTCTTATCTTTGAAGGAAGAAATGTAAGGAAATTGTAGAAAGGAAAAAAAAAACAATTTGTCAATTGGAAAGGACGAGTTTCATCACCAATAAAGAGGGAAAAACCACTTTATTACTGACTGGTCCCATGGCCTTCTCTCAAATTTTCTTTCAAGTCTAAATCTTGAAGACTTGATGTCTCCATGGGAACTCCAACGCTTTGTTTTCTGGTTATGCAATGTATGAGCCAGTCCTTATTTATAATGTTGTGGTGATCTGTACACTATTATTTGAAGCAGTGGGGTTACCCATTTCCATGGTGTTTTTAATTATGCAAATGAGCAAAGGAATTAGTAGGATATATATACTCACACGTGTGTGTGTGTTAAAGAAATAGAAAATCAAAATGTAATAACTAGTGACCATTTATTTTTCTCCCCACATATAAGTTACATTTTTTATGGAGCTATATATATAAAATCAAAGACCAGTTCAGTGTTGTTCTGACTGAGCCCAAGCTTCCTTATCTGTTATCTGAAAAAAAATACTATCTGTCTTACCAGAATAGTCTTTAAATATGTCCAAAACTTCCATCTGTTTGACTCCATAAACATAGCTACAATGTCATCTATATCTTGTGAATTCTCATAAAAAGTGAGGATTTATTGCGAAGTACAGGAATGAATATATTTTGATGCAATGAAACGTGCCTTTAAAAGTGAAAAGGCAAGTCATAGACTGGGAGAAAATATTTGCAATGCATACAGTTGACACAGGTTTAGCATACAGAATACAAAGAAATACAACCGAATTGATAGAAAAATAGGCAAAAGACAGGCATTTCACAAGAGGAACATAAATGGTCATTTAAATTTTACAAAGATGCCTAAGCTTATAAGTAATCAGGGGAATAAATGCAATTAAACCTCAATGAGAAATCACTTAGATTTATCCAACTGGCAAATAGTAAAGTGCCAGAAGATAAGTGTTAACGATGATTTGGTCTATGGAGAGGCCTAGATACACTGCTGCTGGGAGCATAGGCTGAGAAAATCACTTAGAAACCATTTGGCATTACTTGGCCAAGTATGAGCCTGTGGCAAGTCCATATGTGAGATTATACCCTAGGGCAGTGCTTCTCAAATGCTGTCCTCAAACTCTTTGTTACTCTCTGCAACAAGATAGGCACAGAAGCTGAAACGTCAGTAACAATTTTGCATAGTAAGTTTATATCTGTTAAATCTAAAATGCAATTAGAATTTTGTCTTTTTTCATTGTATTAGAAGTTAATTTTTATTGTCTTTGCTGTTTTCTACAAAAGGATCTTTTAATCTTTGAAGTTTTGATAGTAAAACAAAAAGAAAAATGAAACAGATCATTCAACAAAGAAAATTTGCGAAGCTCTACACTAGAGAGGCTGCCAAGAATATTACCTCAATATCGTTTGTAACAGCAAAACAACAACACAAACCTTAAACCTGAAATAAGCCTGTAAAATAGGAAAAAAAATGTCCGTTAACAGGAGACTAGATAAGTAATTTATGGTATACTCACACCATGGAAAATTGTGCAATAGTAAAACCTAATGAACGATAACAATGCAAACGAACATGAATGAATCCTAGAAAACTAATGTTGAGTGATAAAGGTAAGTCCCAGAAGGCTGTATACAGTATGAGACTATTTTTTTTTTCTTTTTAAGAGGGCAGTGTCACTGGCCCTCATTTATGTGGGATCCGAACCGGGGCCGATGGCTTCCCAAGCCAGCTCTCAACCACTGTGCCACTCAGCCGGCCCGAAAGTGTGTAAGACTATTTTTATAAAGCTCAATAATAGAATTAATTCATTAATGAATAAATTGGTTGATTAATGAGTTAATGAATCCAGTTTTTAGGCATACATACTCACATTATAGAATTATCTTTTTAAAGCAGGAAAATGATGACCTCCAATCCAATAAAGTAAACACTATGCTGAGGCAGGGGGACTAGTTTGAGGGTAAGTAAATACTGTACATAGATCTTTTTATTGATGGTGGCCTGACTCTCGAGTGGGATGATGAGTTCAAAAATATTTCTGTTATTATTAGGCTTTATATTTTACATAAATGTTATAGATATTCTGGACGCATAAAATAACATAAAAATTACAAAATATACTCTAAATAAAATTTAATCCCTTTTGGAAAAGAACTATCAAATTTTTGTGGTTCAAGTGTTGCAGGTAAAGAGACTCTGACTCAAATCTTAAGATAACTAAAATCTCCACTTAGATTATGAAATCTAACTATAAAAACATTTGAATGTAGTTACTGTAGTAACACATGCTATTAAGACAAAAACACGTAAGACATGAACATAAAAAACTGCCATGGTTTTTCTGCAAATCCATATGTAGTTGAAAATAGGAATAAAGCCAACAATTATATATCTCATATATATGAGGTATAATAAAAAAAAATACAGTGAATGCTGCAGCCAAGTGCCATCCAACAGAAAGGCAGGGATCGTCAAGGAAGGGGTGCATCAAACCTTAGTAACAGAGTGACAAGTTTCAACTTGTTCCGTGCAGTCAGTCAGATGTGAGCTACGGTTGAGAGAAGGTGTGTTTTAAAGTGTGCTGTAAATCATCCACCACCGTCATGACAATGCTCCGTGTCACACAACGCTTCTGGTATACAGCAATTTCTGTCAAATAAAAACATTATGGGGGCCAGCGGAGTGGCATGTTGGTTAAGAGTTGGCTTGGGACTCCAGCTCTGAGCAGCAGGGCCCGGTTCGGATTCCACATGAGGGCCAGTGATGCTGCGCCCTCTACAGCTAACATGGTGAACAACAGTGCAACCTGGAGCTGGGATCCCGTGAGTTGCCGGCGACAGCATAGGCTGCAGCCCCTGCTTGCAATGGGCTGCCGTGAGCTACCGTGAGTGGCCGGCAGCCAGCGTGAGCAGCCGGCAGCTCACAGCTGCCGTGAGCCACCATGAGCTGGCTGTCCAATGACTGGCGACCGACTGCCTCAGCCAGGAAGAGTGTAATGATCACAATACCAACATGGGCCAGTGAAGCAATGTCTTCCACAACTAGACTGAAGAACAAAAAGGACAGCAACTTGTCTGTTCCCCTTCCCCGATTCCCCAATGCTGTTCCCTTCCCCCATTCTCCCAATAAAATCTTAAAAAAAAAGAATATTATGGTGTATCTTCATCCACCTTATTCATTGGATCTTGCACTGTGCAATTTCTAGCTCTTCCCCAAAGTCAAAATGATTCAGGACATGCAGGCAGCCACAACAACACAACTAAAGACATTCATGAAACAGGGTTTCCAGAACTGCTTCAGAAAGGGGCAAGAATGATGGAATAAGTGTGTTCAAAACTAGGGGGAGTATTTTGAGAGGGATTAATGGCAATGTGGCTTTTACTGTAATACATTTTTTTATTTAAACATTCACTATATTTTGTGATCACACCATACAGATAGATAGATAGATAGATAGATAGATAGATAGATAGATAGATAAACATAATCACATCTGGTATAAGGAACTTGGTAGTCTTTCATAGTTTAAATATTTTGCAAGCACCTACATCATCCTGGGCACAAATTTGGGGCTGGAAGTATAGTGGCAACATGAGTTGGGAAGATCCTATTTCGTGGAGCTTCAAGGTGGATGGAATTAGGACAGGCAATGGGATACTAAATAAATGATCATTCGAAATCAAGGGCTATGTGCTATGAAGATAATAAAATAGGGGGAATGTAATAGGGGGATAGAAATGACAGGGATGTAAATGGGGAGGAGGGGTGTGTCTAAAACAGGGTGGTCAGAGATGTCATCTTTGAGCAAGTAGCCATTAAGCAAAACATTTTCTATCGAAAGAAACCACTCATTCAATGGCCCTAAATGGGAACAAGGTTGGAGTATTAAAAAAATAGAACAAAATCTATAAGTCTCAGCCATGAAATGAGAGGGGCTCCTAGCGGGAGGGCATGTGGCCTTGCCCATCATGGAGAAGAGTTTCTCAGAAGTTTGTTCATCACCTTCTTTTGGGCTCAATCAGCACTCTCTTCCTGAACATTCGGATCCATCTTCATAGAAATGACTGCCAATTATACATAATAATTTTCAGGTCATTTTTGCATCTTTTGCCAGACAACACTGCTGATATTTGGTCCTGTATCTTCAGCTACCTATTGGACTTCTCCACCCGGTGTTTCCACAGTTTCTTAAAACTCAATGGAACCAAAACCTAACCCATTGTGTTTCCCATTCCCCCATCCCTTCTGTGGTGCTCCTGTCCCGGGTTACTGAGAGGGCCATTCGAGAATCTGGGAGTCATCCTCAACTCCCTAGTTCCACTTACCCCTCTAATTCATGACTAAGTACTATTGATTCTAACTCATAACACCTATCTTGTGTCCTCTCTTCCATTTTTACTATATAGTAATTGTCACCTCACCTATTTTATCAAACTGGTCTTTTTACTGTTCTTCCTCAGGTCTTACCCCATCTCCACTCTGTCTTCCACACGATTTTCACAGTAACTTTTAAAAAGGGATATCTGCCTTAAAACCTGCTGGTTGCTTTCCTTGCCCAGAGGACGAAGTCCAAACTCTTACTGAGGCCTGTGAGGCCTCTGGGATCTGTTCCCTGACTCTCTCCATATCATCTTTATGCAACTCTCTGGCAGGATTGAGGCTACCCTTCGCCGGAAAGAAATGATGGTCCCCTCCTTTGGCTCTCATGGCACCTCACACACACTGTCAGTGTCACATGGGAGAACATCATTGCTCCTAGCTGATAATTCGTCTCTTTTCTTTATACGTTCAGTGGATCCTCAGTATTTAGGGCAGAACTTGCTAGTCAGGAGTACCTACTTAGTGAATGACTCAGAAGTGAATTAAACTCTAATTTCTAGATAAATCTCAAGCTATTATTTTCTTTCCATCATCCCTGCCAATGCTTCGGTCTGTGTCTCATCAGCTCTTGCATGGACTATTTCAGTAGTTTCTGAAAATGGTCCACTCTCATCTTTCTCAACTCCATCTGCCATACAGCCACCAGAGTTAAAATCCACTCATATTGCTCCCTGCCTCAGAGCTCCCGCTGCTCAAAGCTCCTTGGCAGAGGGATCCATGACGGTCCCTGAGGTTCCTTAGCAGCCATCATACACACAGCACACTCCAGTTATACCAGACTACTTACAGTTTTCCAAATCCATGATGCCGCCTCTTGCCTTGAACTGAGTTCATTCCTTCTACCCGAACCTTTCCCAGCTTCTCTACTTTCTGCATCGTTCTTTCCCCAGCCCCTCCTCTTCCTGGCTTAATCTTCCTGGCCATTAAGACTCCAATCAGGCACTACCTTCTTGGTGATGCCTTCCTCTGACCCTACCTGGCTGCCTTTGATGACCTCTTCTGACCCCCACAGTAACTAATGCACACTAAGTTAGATAGCCCCATGTCCTATTATTTTTCATGCACTTGCTTGCCTCCTTTATCAGCTTTATCGAAGGCAGGGATCTGGCACTTTTCGTAGTGAATCCTGAACATATGGCAGAATGCCTAAGAAACAGAGGGCCTTCAGTAAATGTTTGGAAGAACAAAAGAATTCACATTCTTAATTTTGGTCGACTGGTAACATACAGTCTCTTAACAATTATAGAAGCAAAATAACAATGGATTTTTTTTAGATTTCTTCTGAGTTTGAAGATTAATGAGAGTAGCAAAATAATCTTCTGTATCTTTTACCTTTATTAGGGAATATATAATCAAGACATGGTCCCTCTTGAGAAACACTACTTATTTCCAAAGAAATGAGTAATGAGTTCAACATGACTTGCAAAGCCTGAGAGCTTTCTGAACAGTATTTCAATGACAGTTTTGACACGCAGGAAAACCAATTCATTGCAATATGAGGAGGTGGATAAAAAGGATGGCATCAAAACAATATTGAATTTGAAAGTATGAAAAGTCGTGAAAGAACACGACTGAATGAATTCAGTTAAATTAAATGAAAACACGTGGAAAAAGAATTAAAAATTTATTTCAGATAGTTAAAATGCTTCTCACTCCCATTTTCCAAAACCAAACCTCAACATCGCTTCAGCAATTCACTTTGCAGTTTTTAAAAGGAATGAAGTAAATCTGTATTTGTTAGTATGCATTGTTTAAAGAGATATTATTGAGTGAAAGAAAACTGAAGTCCAGAAGAGTATAAAATATACTCTTTATATTATAGAATACACTCACATTTATAGCCCCAAACAAGAGACCACATGTATACATGTGTATGTAAATGTATGCATATACATGTAAATGTGTGCGTATATATCTTTAGCCATCTATTTCTATCTGCACAGAATATTTCTGGAAAGAGAAGATTCATAAATGGATGATTCTGGGGAATGGGCTCCAGAGTCTGATGTTGGAGAGAAACACACTTTTCATTGTTTACCCTTTCGTTGCTTGTGAATTTTTAGCCACATGCCACATAATAATCAGGGGAAAACCACAAAATGCAAAAGAACGCTTCAGTAGATAAAACCATACACGATTGTGCCCTTTGATTATTCACTTTGTTTTAAGGAAACTGTGCTGCGGTTATCCTTACCATTAAAGGCACTGAACTGTGATACTTTGTGTATAGATAAATGTTGCAAGCAAGAAATGAAATTACGTGTTTTTTTAGTCAAAACCCTCCATCACAAGATCTTAAATCAATCTAGTAGCATTAATAATGATTAGTGATTTCAAGATGACTGGTGGTTTTTAGGAATAGCATTTTAAAACTCACTTAAGTTTCTCCCCTCAGCAGGTGGGGGCTCTCTTTCAGAGAGTAAATATTTTCACATTTGACATATGTACGTGAGATCCCTCATAAGCTCACAATTATAGGTTACAGTGGGTGAATGTCACCAGGCTTCAGAACAATGCTCCATGTTCTCAAGCAATACCTGGCAAAGTAATGATCCTAAGCCTCTTTGTGCCTTATCAATATATATAACTTGTCTACTACATTTTGATCTCTAAGGCTCCCATCCTAAATTTATCATAAACCTTATGACTTTCCTAATAGAAACAGAAATAAAGCAAAGTAAATTGTTGAAATATTAACAAGGCATGCACACTAGAGTAGTGATAGCCTGAGGACTGGACCCCAGCCCCCGTACAGGATCAAAATCCCGGGTTTGCATCCAGACCTCTTACATGGTCTATGGCACCAGGAAAGGAGCAGAACTCCTTTTACCCTCATTGTCCCCCTCAGTGACAAAAGGAACATAGGTCACCGGGGTGTTTAAAAGATTAGTGGGAATAATATAAATAAACCAATGCTGTATGAATAATATAAATAAAACATTATGGGCTGGCCGAGTGGCGCGTTAGTTAAGAGCTAGCTTGGGACGCCAGCGGCCCTGGTTCTGATCCCACATATGAGGGCCAGTGACACTGCCCTCTACAGCTAAGATGGTGAACAACAGCTCCACCTGGAGCTAGGCTGCTGTGAGTCCCCAGGATGGCATAGCTGCAGCCCCTGCTGCAGTGGGCTGACATAGGCTACAGTGAGCGGCCGGCAGCCAATGTGAGTGGCTGGCAGCCGGTGTGAGCTGCCAAGAGCCGCTGTGAGCGGCTGTCCAGAGGCCGGCAACCGATCTGCCTCATCTGGAAAGAGCACAATGACGATACCAACATGGGCCAGTGAACCAACGTCCTCCACAACTAGACTGAAGAACAAAAAAGGACAGCAACTTGTCTGTTCCCCTTCCCCGGTTCTCCAACACTGTTCCCCTCCCCCAATTCCCCAATAAAAAATCTTTGAAAAAATAAAAAATAAAAAAAATAAAACATTAAATAAATGTCACTTAGGTGCTCTAATGTTATTAATACAGTAACACTAATAGTCATAGCTGTTAAGCATAACAGCCTGGCACTGTTTTTATGAAACAGCTGAAATCAAGACTTAGAAAGAAGCATGAGGGAGAAGTAGGTAATCAGGACACAGGGAACACAGTTCGGGGGCACACCCAGACAGCTTTCTCCACTGCTGCTCCCCTTCAGGTTAGCAGCCTGCTCGGAGAGACCCTTTTGCTATCTTTTTACCTTATAAACTTATCTCTGTGCTTAACTCCTCCTGAAACCTACTTTCTGAAATACAATAAAAATCATAACATTCATTAATTCCAAGTTCCTGACAATTAAAAGTATAAATTATGTGCCGCAGATGCACCCAAGGCCACCCCATAGTCGTGCATGTCTATATATCATAAGAGGTCAATTCCGAGACCGACTGGGAGGAGAAAAAAAGCATTACAAGTAATATGCACAATTATCTCACAGACAATTGAGAATTTAATGGAAGCAGAGTGATTAAAACTTTCTGACTCTTGCCTTTGTCACAGTGCTGAGACCAAAAGTCCTTCTTATGTTTATCAAGAGAAACTTTTGGGGAATTGGTAAATGATTTTCTAATCTTTTACATAAAAAAATCCCCGGACTCAGTGCTAATAACACATCTCTCCGACATGTGCAATTATATTACAGAAAGTCAAGAAGAGGCATATCTTATATCCTCATAGTAATTTCTAATAAAGATTTTCTGAGTAAATTAAACCTAGTAAAGGGGCTTAGAAAATATTAACTGTAACTTTTATGACGTATTTGGGGAAGTCTGATTCTGAGGCCTGCGCTAAGCTATCTCAGGGTTTTCACACCTTGCTACTATTGATATTTGGGGCTAGAAAATTATGTGAGTGTGTGTGTGTGTGTGTGTGTGTGTGTGTGTGTGTGTGTGTGTGTGTATGAAGGAATCCTGCACATTGTAGGATGTTTGGCAGCTTTCTGGTTTCTGATTAGATGCACACAACCCCTCCCCCACTCCCAGTTGTGACAATAATAAGTGTCTCCAGATATTGCCAAATGTCTCCTTGGATATGAGGAAAAACTGCCTCCAGTTGAGAACCACCTGTATTTACCAAGTCAATTCTCGCTGCCCTAAGCCCATTCTCTTTCTAGAAGAGTATACACAGTTATGTTTAATTTCCTTTTGTAGGGGCAGTGTCCAAGCCTTTATAACTGCTTGATAGGTAACATCATTGCTCCTTCATCGACTTAATAATTCTTTCTCTACAGAAATGATCAGCAGCTATAAATATTGTTCTAGAAGCTCTCTAATGATGTGTATGAACCTAAGCTGTCACCTATTATTCTAGAAAGATGAAAACTTGGACTAACAAAGTTTTTGTTTGCTTTGTTTTGCTTTGCTTTAATTTCCTACTGACTCCCTTTGGTGTAAAAAAGTAGCACAATATGCTGGTTATCATCATAATAATTATGCTCCTTCATGTCTAATTTCTCCTATGGACACAAGTCCACTCTGAGTCTTATCTACCATGTTAGCTATCTTGATATTTTTATGGGGAGACACACAGGTGGTTTATACCCGCCCACACACTCATGCACGCGCACACTCCCACAGGGAAGTGTGTGCTGCACCCTGGGGGTGACAGGGCTCCTGGGGAAGGATCCTGTATGGCTGACACCTGCACCATCCCTCAGTAGAGAGCTGGTGCTCAATTTTTAAGATAGATTATTGAAATTTCCACAAAAGGGGGTAAAGATAAGAAAACTGAATTACAGAAGACGTAGGAGATCTTGCAGACAGAAGATGAAACTGGATGCTGAATGAACAAAATGGAATTAGTTATGGTGTTCTGTGAAAGTGCGGAGAACAAGAACAAGGAGGGGAATACAGAAACGGGAGAAGGTGAGCCTTCTGAAGGTGGCCAGTCCCTTGTGTGGTCATTTCTGCTGAGGCAGAAGCCCGGCTGGGGAAAGAGCTCATGACAGCAGGAACCACCTAACAATACTGTGTAAAGCAAGTGTCCTCTCGTCCTGGGAGGAAGGTCAAATGCAAAGCAAAGTGCATCTTGCTACTGAGTTAGGGCAGACTCTAGTTTAGCCCCATCAGAAAATAAAAGGTCTAGCTACCTCTATCAACTTGGACTTTGGCACTGTGGCTTAAATACTAAGAACGATGGCTTATTTTATAATCACATTGCATCATATTACATTAAAATCATTTATAGTTGTTATGTTTTTAACATTTCTTCTTGTTCAAAATGGTGAATGCCCTGAGGTTCAGGACCCCGTTTAACTTGCTCACTGTGGCATCTCCAGTTCTTAGCATAGAATTAGCCTCATGTCAAATGACTTACTAGCTGATGTATTTATGACAGTACCAGGAAAGGCTTGTTTGAGGTTGTCTCTGAGCTTAAAGTTGAAATGGAAAGTTGATTTATTCAACAAATATTTCCTGAGTGCCTGCTATGGGGACACTGGCTTTATAACAGTACAAACGCCTGTGCCCTTGTGGAGTTTACATTTTGGCAGGGATGCCAAAAGGGAAAAGAACTGATTAACAATAAGTTTAAATGGGGACAAATGGTATGAAGGAAATCAACTGAATGATGAGATAAGAACAGCTATATAGGACTTGCTATGGGGTGGCCAGGGAGAGAGCCTTTTGCAGGGTTTGGGCATAGGGCTAACAGTTTAGGTAAGACCGTAAGGACAAGGAGAAGTGTCCAAGGTAGGATTTAGAAGTGCGTCTAGGTAGAGGGAGCAGCATGCATAAAATCCACAGGTGGACGAGAGCTTGTCTCCCAGAAAAACGCCTTGTTCCAGGTTCTGGGGACACAGAGATGACCCAAGCAGACTAACACCCGTCCGTGCGGAGCGTCTTCTCCAGTGGGTACCATCAGGCTGAATGGGGGACGGCGGCCACCTCTGCAGGGCCTCTGAGCAGCCACCTGCACTGGTTCTCATCCTGGACTCACTGTGGACAGGTTTCCTGTCATCTCCGTCTCAGGCTCCTCCTGTCTATTCAATTAGGGTATTAATAGTACTTACCACATAGGGTGGTTGTGGTAAGAAATCAAAAGATATGTTTAAATACTGGTTATTATCTTTGGGCTTGGTTAAGATGTTGGATTTTATTTGAACTGCAAAGTTAAGCCATGCCAGGGTTTTAAGTAGGCAAGTGGCATGATCTGACTTAGAGGTGCTTTCCTGCTAGAGTTTCCGATGTGACCCATTCAATGATTTCCTAAGGTGGAGATGACCACGAGGAAATAGATTTGGGGGAGAGATTCTATTGTAGAACATAATATCACTGTGTCAGTTCGGTCCTGCGTAAGGATAGCTGAGTAGCTGACAAGTGAGCAGCGGGCTATACAAGGAGTGAGAGTAAACGATGTTCCTTAAGGATACATGCAGAGATAAAAAGGAAGAAGGCTGAAGAGTGAGCTCTGAGAAGCCCTCGGCGAGCAGTAAGAAAACACTGCGGTGTGGAGAACCTGCATGGGAGCCTGGTATGGGCAACATGGCGCAAGAGTATGCATCATTTCTTAGAAACACTTCCTGGTAGAAGTGGATCAGAGAAGTACTTCTCAAAAGAAGATGGACACCTGTGTGGAGGTTTGTGGACTTGAGGGAGTAAAGGGGCCAGGGAGCATGGAAGTAAAGACAAAGAGAAAGGAACAGAACTGCGATTGCTGCAGGAATACACTGCAAGTGCCTGGACAGATTAGAGAAAAGCAAGATGTACCCTGACATCTCTCCCCAAGGGAAGGACAGGAAGTAGTGCTGGGGGTGAACTTCAACAGCAGGGGGCATCTTCTGTAAGTCTCTGTCCAACACACATAGGAGTCTGAGTCCCAAGGAGATGTAACTGGAGGACGGGCTCCAGTAAACGTAATTCTGGATACTGAGGAGGAATGGGTTAGTGAAAGAAAGAGAACCTCAAGATAAAGTGATTGCAACATCTCAGAGATTGTGATAGCTAAGGAGAGAATGTTAGACCAGAATTTCAGGTATAGACCACAGACATCAAAATGTGGATGTCTAAATGATGACATGCCATGGAATTCTGGGAGGAAAAAAAAGAAAAGGAAAGAAGGAAGGAAGGAAGGAAGGAAGGAAGGAAGGAAGGAAGGAAGGAAGGAAGGAAGGAAAGGGAAAAGTAAAAGACAAAGAAAACTTAAGGAAGGATATACATTGACTGCAGGAAATAAAACAAATAAATCAGGCAAGTGAAAATATATATTTAGACTATGAACTCATCTAATAGAATAAAAATTTAATAAATGTTAGATTATAGTTAATTACAGTTTCTTATAAAATTATCTTGGGGTAGAAACTTGTGAAATTTAGTTTTCTTATCACTGTGATACTTTCCCCATCAAAAGCCAGTTTTGTTTCACTGACAATTCATAGGGAAAGTATGTTAATTGTAATATTTTTTATAATACCAGTTCACATGTGCACAGCACTTTTTAAGACTTTCACATGCTTCCTTTCATTGGGTCCTCACAGTCACTCAGGCAATGTGGTATTATCCATACTGTACTAATAAGGAAAGGGAGTTACAGTGTAGAGCTTTCCCATGGGCAGAGCTAAAGCCTCTGACAGAGTATACCTTGTTCTTTCCATTGTGATATGCTTTGATGCACAAACGGCCGGTTACAAAATAGTCACGGGGATGCATAGCACAGCATAGGGAATAGAGTCAATAATACTGAATAACCGCATACAGTGTCAGATGGGTGACTTATGGGGTGATTACTTCACAGGGCATATAAATGTATAATCACTGTGCCGCACACCTGAAGCTAATATAATAACGTATGTCAGATGTCATTGAAAAATAAAGTTAGAAGAATATGCAAAGAAAAAATGCGCTTTTACGACAAAATTTAAAATTAATGATTTTAATATTCATTTTTCTAAACTGCAATGTGTGTTTACATCATTGCATCTATAAAGAAGGATAAAGGCCTAAACGTTTTATTAGTTTTGTAAATAGCACATGTATAAGCACATAAAGGGAAAGTTATCTTTCTACCGTGCAACGTAGAAAGATAAAACAGGATAATGAAGTTCTTGTGTTATACACTCATTTGTGCAGTGTAAAGAGGGAGGATTTCTGACACAGCGAAGTGATCCCATCGTTCACCTAAATGCTTGGGATCCTTAACTATGAGACTAGTGGCACCACTGAGTAGAGAGCTTGGAAGCCCTGGTTTAATCAACCCTTTTGAATGAGCCCACATTTCCGGTTGGTCAAATATTCACCCAATCAATCATCCATGGGCCCTTCAGTCAGCTGAACTAGGATATCTTTTGTTAACATTATAGTTTAGGTAAACTAAATAATGGAGAATAACACCGCAAATGCTATGGACTGTCCACAGAATCGGCACGTGTTATCTTGGGGAAACAGCGCACGGGGGGGGGGGGTGTTGTGCGTCCACCCCAGTTTAGAAGTGCATCCCTAGAAGTAAGGAGGGGAGTGTTTGCCTGTGCATGTTCCCCCAGAGCCCTGGCCAACTAGAAGAACCGTAACTTCTCTGGAACATTCTGTAAGCAGAGGTGTGGAAAAGGGGGGCAGGGAAGGACCTCACATTTCATCAACACACATACCCATGCCCTTCCTTGAGTGAGAAATAAAGATGTGAGGGAAATCTCGTTTAATTTTTCTCACCTCTTTGAGCAAACTTTGAACAGACTTTTTGAAAGAGACTTTTTTTTTCCATCGTTCAGTGGGTTTTGCTATTTTCATTCCTCAGTATGTGTTCATTACAACTGAAAACAACCCTTTCTTGGAACAAGCTAAAAACATTACTTTTTGTGTTCTATTCTCCATAAAGATAAAGTTGTGATATACTTCTTCCAAACTTGTTGAACAATTTAAAGTTGCACATTGTCAGTGTGATGGTAATAATTCAGGTAACGTGCTTCCTTTCTTGGTTGATAGCATGTTGAAATTGTACCTCATTTCAAAGCACGTATTTCTAACACTGAGAACACTAATAGTGCTCTCATGATTATAATAAAGCATCCTACGCTCCGAAATCATCTTCTTTAGAACAAAACCTTGTTAGTGCATCTTCATGGAGAAAAAGCACGAGAAACAGGTTAACTCTTAAGCCGCTCCTGCCATGTTAGCAATGGCAGCATCGGTGACTTCTCATCTATTGACCTAATTTCAAGTCTTTGAATTTTGCGACCACCTAGTATTCCTAATTTATGACTTTAGTTATAAGTAACATGAAAATAAAACAAAATACTTTTATTCATAGATGTATAGAAAATGACTAATAGCTGAGGACAAGACATATTTGTGTTCTAGAGTTGATGTTAATTATTAATTAAAGAGACCTCATGTTTGGTAGGAAGAACATGGGCTCACACAGTCAGACAGATCTAGGACGCATCCCAGACTCTACAGTTTATTGAGCAGGCAAGTTTCTTAATGTCTCTGCTGTTCCTCAGCTTTCACACTGGGATGTGACACTTAGCTTGCGGGGTGGTTTGTTTTCATGATTAGAGATAATGTTGGAAAGTGGCACAGTGTATGGCATTAAATAGGGACCTGCTCTGGAAATCTTAATATTATTGACGTAATTCCCAATGGGTTGAAATTTAGAAAAAGCCGAGGTCCATGATGATTCGCTCAAGAGAAAAACATGGCATGAGTTCCACTGACTCTCGCCACGGCGTTTCTATCTGTCACGGTGTGTTGACTATATATACTTGGAAAACAAAGCTACTGCTCGACTCACAGCAGAGGCCCTGATCGTATCTGCTTATGTTTCAGAAGAAAAGAGACACAGCCTTTGCTGGGAGATGCTCACATCTTTCCTGTCTCTTTGAAAGATGTTCCAGTGGGTGCACAGCCAGAAGATTAGCAGAGCCACACAGGCCACAAGCCAGGGAACCACAGAAGGCTCTCTTTGCATCTGTTGAAGTCAGACAGAGGTACCTTTCAAGTGAAGTAAGAGCTTAAAAGAAAAATGCAATAACGACAAGATGACCCCATAGTTCCCGACAGTACTTTTCATTCCTAGGTAGTCATAAAAGTGTCCCTTTTACCTCAAAGTGTCCTGCTTTGTAGCATCTATTATATGGTCATACTACTCTTAATTTATATGACAAAAAAAAGCCAACAAATGAAATATGGGCAATCTGATCATCCGAGTTCTGGCTAATAGGGCAAAAACATGAAATCAGCATGTATGCCTCAGCATTCAGACAGAGCACGGTCTCTCTTGCTCTCTCCCTCTCTCCTTCTATAACAAAATTACAAGCTAATCTTACTGCTCTGGGGAAAAAGGCAGATGGACAGCACTCTTACTGGGAAGTTCTGCTTTATACCACAAGTATAATTATGTCACTGCTGATTCCAAGTTCGTACCTTAATTACTATGAGCACAAGCCCAACAAGTTGCATTGAGGATTTACGAGCAGAGCAGCAAGATTACCTGAGGTTACAGCCTAAGAACCAATGTTTTCTACTAGACCTCTGTAACCAATCATCGCTAGTCTTTCTTCCTCAGGTAAGGTTAGTGAGCCAGCAGAGGCTACTCCGCAGGAAATCGGTGTGGATAAGAAAACTCTACTGAGGACAGACACGAAATCAGTCCTCATGAGATCTCAAAATCTGATGGCTAATTGGAATAACATTCATCAAAGAATAATGAGGAAACAAGTGTATCAAAAGGTACGCAAAAGCTAGAGCTAAGGTATTGTTGTGATGACCGTTGTCAAATATGTCAAAAAAAAGTGTGGGAGGGAGGCACTCAGAGCTGGGAGGCTAGTCAGCTAAAAAAGATATGATTCATTGTGCCCATTTCATTAGCTATAGAGCAGGAGGGATGACATTTTGGGGACCAGCTTGCATAATCATAAGGGATAGATCCAAAAAACAGAAAATTCAGACTCTCTATCCAAGGAAATCTTAGACAGCACACTCTTATGAGATCAGCTCTCTGGGATCACTTACCTCTTTTGCTTTAGGTTTTGCCTCCATTGAGTCAACACATTCAAAGGCAAACAAACTGTTCCCAAGTGTCCGCCATGTTCATGGACAGATTTGGGATCAGAATGGGGATCTTGTCTTACACTTGATATTTACTTGGAGTTCATCATCGGCTCTATATTGAAATTTTATTATTTATAGCACAGCATTTCATTTCTAACCCTGACTCTCTTTTGTTCTCTAGGGAGGATGAAGTGCAAAAGAAGAAAAATGCAGCATGACTAATGTTCAATCTATTTATTTTTTAACAAGATTTTCTCTAATAGAATTTTTACTGCCTCTGAGATCAAAATGTGTGCGGTACCTTAAGAACGAGGAGCGAGAAATCTCAATTAGAGCCAAATTTCCAGAGCTGAACTTTTGAAGAGTAAAAGCTCAGTAGGCATGTTTTTGGTATTCTTACTTTCTAGCAACTTGAAGCATCGCTACATGTGCAAGATACAAACACAGTTTCCCGTTTTACAGACGTGGTTATGAAAGCTACTACTGTAGGTCATTCTCAGCAGGCTGTTGCCATGAAGGGGACATACGGACAGAGAAACAGAGGGAAACTTGCAGGCTGAGGTCAGCTTAGCGAGGCTCTTCCGGCCCTCGGAGAGCCTGCTTTGCTACCAGGCACACGGCCTGTTGACATCACTTACAAAGCAGCCAGCAAATTCTGTCTTCTATTTTATCATATGATTTTTCTGAATCTTACGTTGTTTAATCCATTCTATGCTGTTTTTTTTGCATTGCTCTTAGATCTGTTTATCTTAATTTGTCTATATTAATTTTGTCACCACTGTGTTACAAGCTATTTTATGGTACTAATTGTATGGGTGTGAGTGTGTGTGTGTATGTGTTGACACTTGAGAACTGAAGAGAAAGAGCAGTAACTGATGTGCCCTAATAGACTGTGAAAAATCAGCATATTCATTAGATTGAAAATGGTGAATTTAAAACCTACTCGCTTTCTGAAACAGTCTCCCTATTTGGGGCTCAGGAGTAATGTTTTCAAGTTACTATAATTTTATTTTTAACATGCTGGCAACTCTATAGAATGAATCTTTTACTTTACAAATACCAGATGGGAATGTTTTGAGTTTATGGCTAACCTTTCTTTGCTGCAACCTTCTAAGGGTGAGGGTTATACCTACCAATGCAAGAAAAGACCAGTAGGATGGATTCCAGAAGATTTGTTCCAAGTACATGAAATCTACAGACCAGGTAGCATACAATAGCACAGAAAAATCGCCATGTGGTCCCTCAATATCACTTCTCTGGACCACAGGCATGAAAGCAAACAGACACGAGAAATGGAGGTAAATGGCTTTCAGGTTATGTGCTGCATCTAATAGGTGTTGGTATGAAAGAACATTTATAAATGACATGAGAAGAAAGCACATTACACTTTAATAACCTTACTCCTGGCTGTCAATAATCTTTTTTCCTTCAATGGTTAAATGTTTAGGTAGGCCAAAATGTTTGTCAGTTTCCTCAGATAACCCTGTTCCATTTGGGAAATGACATAAGCAACGCCATCACCCTCATCGCCAGCAGCAGACACTGGCTGATGCATGTGCATGGCCATGGAGCTGTCTGCAAAGGGACACAAACGCTCTCCTCCCAACAGTGTTGTTAGAAAGTTGCTTTCATGCCACTTGCCACAGGCTGTTAGAGACAAAAATGTATACTTTTCTTTTTTCCTTTCCAGTTTCTTCATCATTAAGAAGTAAACTGCTACACAAAGCCATCGTTCTGCTTAGAACAATCTTTTGCTTTGCTCAAATCTTATCTTAAAATCTGAAAAAGATCTAATTCGACTCCAAGAAGAAACATGGTCTAGTGGTTACAGAAAGAGGGGAAAACAAAAGTAGCAACCAGTTGAAGGATGACTCCATTGGCTATTATCACAGATTGCTTTTATATATGTATGTATGTGTGTATTCATTCATTCATTCATCTGTGTATTTATTTACTTATTCATTCATGTATTCATGTATGTTTTGGCAAGTCACAGATATCACTGACTTTGTGACTAAAAATGGATCTCGTCGTCACCTCATCCAGTGCACTCACTCATGCCAGCTCAGGCACGGGTCTTCACACACAGTAAGCCCTCGATAGATACCTGCTGGGTTGCTGAGCTGTGTAGGGAGGGCATGGAGGTCCAGTCGCACTTACTTACCCAGGGTCACTGGGCCATGAGCAGCAGGGGAAGGCTTTTGCTTCTAGCCCACAACGCTCAGCCTCACTCCCAGCACCTGCCTTTCTTCATTTCCAAAATGAGATAAGCAGTTTGCAGACACAACACATGTGTTTGCCCTTCCTATTCGCCCATCACCAGTGAGAAAGCATATACTTTCTGCATATACTCGTGCAAAACAAGTAAATATTGAAACAAATGGTTTCAAGCCTATTCAACAAGATTACTGCCCCCAATTCCTCAAAGGTTACACAACTATCACAGCACACACACACTTTATAGTCATCTTTTGACATGAGATATATGCTATTGCAGAGGCCGAGTTTCACGATTAGAGCTGCAGGCAGGCTCTGAGAGCAGCACAGAGAACTCCTCTAATGGATTTACAGTCTGGCCCTAAGTTGTGGAAAACATTTACCTATGGAAAAAAATTCACAATTCTCCCATATCATTTTATCCTTCCTTTATATCTTTTCTCTAAATACATTAGAAAAGTGGGTCTTTAGGTCTCCGGCATGTGACATACAGCTTCACTCCTCCATCCCACCCCGCCTTCGCCACCCATCGAGTCAGCATTTACTGATGGAGCCCCTGCTATGCGCTAAGGACACCACCAGATCTGGGGACCTTGCTACTCACAGGGTGGCTCGGCAGGATCGGCACCCAGAACCACTGAACCAGAACCTGCATTTTAACAAGACGCCCAGCTGGTTCATAGTCGCCTTAAAGATAGGGAAGCACTTTAAAGACCAGTTGCCACCCTTGAGACTTACAAAGTCCACCAGAGAAACAGCCAGGGCCATGGCCAGTCCAAAAGGAGCAGCGGGGCACATTGTTAAAAGGTGCTGACCCTCGGATGGAAGGAGCCCTGGGGGCGCATGGCTTGGAGAGTGGAGGAGTTTTGCGCAAATTAGAGAAAGGAGCTGCTTCTTCTAGGCAGTCTCATCCACGGGCCTGGACTCAGGGCCACAGAGAGTGGCACGCAAGCTGCATGCGTGCGATTGGGTGACTTGTGCAAACAGCAGTGTTGGGCAGCGTGTCCTGAGACACGCGTATTTTTCTTTCCTCTCCCTCTCTCTCTCTCCCTCCCTCCCTCCAGTCCTCCATCGCTGTCTCTCTGTCAACAGATGGATCTCCCCCCCAACCCCCGAATAGATTGTATCTTATTCTGGGAAGACATATTATCTACAGGCAACAGAGAACACCGTAGGAAAAGTCCAAGTTTTCTATAATCATGTTGGCTTTGCAGGAAGAGACCCTGGTAGCAGTGTAGGAAACAAACAAACAAACAAAAACTAGGGCAGGGTTATTCGAGGGATGTGCCTAAAATGATCTATTGGGTTGTCGGAAAAGACATGACACAATTTTGCAGCGAAAAACATAGAAAAACTATGTCATGACTTTTCCAACAGCCCAGCAGGTAAGAGGGAAGAGGGAATGAGTCCCTGGAGGAGGTGAAGGCACCAAGGAGCAGAGCGGGGGGTTTCTAGCTCAGGAAACACGGATGAAGAGTGAGGAGGAATGCAAGGCACAGCCCTCTAAGGGGAAAGGGAGTCCCTTCAGTCTACGTGGGTGTCAGGTCGCATGTGTCAATCAGAAGCCTGGCATAAAGAGGGGAACTCAGGAGCCCAGGTTGCTCTAGGCGGGAGAGGGGACACGAGTGGCCATGAGAGGGTACCTCTGCGAGGTCTGGGGCCTTCCAAAGCATTTCACACCCCAAACACCCACATCAGGAACTGACTGCACTCCGCAAGAGCTCAGGTAGCTGGCACAGTTCCATTTTCCTCAAGCATTCAATCATTCTGCAGCAATCACAGCTTCAAAATGGCATGTTTGTGTGAATAACCTGAGAACTGCTGAACCACATGGAAAGCAGAGAGGAAGGAGCGCCTGCTTTGGGGCCAGGCAGTCCAGAGCTGACAGCTGCGTGTTCCGCTTTCTAAATACGACCTCTAAATCGCCTCTGTAAACCTCCGTTTTCCTACCTCTACAATGGGAGGGTCTGATGCTCTTGTCTGGGTGTCAAAAATAGGACTAGTCATCGTTCACACCTGGTGTCTGAGGAATTATTAACAGTGACGCCATTTATTCTACAATGTGTCCGTTTGAAAGCAAACTGCACACTCCTGCCTACTCATAGTGACATGAAATGACCTGAAGCGTGTAAAGCCAGCACTGGGCTCCTGGTTGTCTTTCTCCTTCCTCCTACCTGTACGTGAGAGAAAAAGGGAAATCGGGCCGAGCTTCATGACCCTGGCGGCCTCGCTTAATGATACAGCTGGAATACAAAGCATCATAGCCCTCCCACTGCATAGACCCTTGGCTAAAGGACCAATTTAGCAAAGTGCTTTATCCATGGTAATTTAGGGAGGAAAATTTCCCCTCCATTAAAAGAAAAGACACAATTCTTCATTTTAAGGTTACATGTGGAGAAAGGAAATGGATGGTAATTTGTCAAAATACTGCTGAGAAGTCTCAGACTCTACAGCTCAGTTTATCCTCTTCTACATGGAGAAAGAGCCCAAGCCATGGACTGTTCATATTGGTGGCGATCCTAGGTGTGCTGCCACTGCCGCCTTAGAATCACCTGCTTTACGAATAAAACAACTTGGCAGAATCTGATTGTTTTGGAAAGTCTATCTGTGTTGAAAACATTATAAATGCCCTTATTCATATCTATGGCAGGAACAAAGCTAAAATGTTAGTTAGTAATGCTAAGAATTTTGTGGAGATGTAGCGATATTATTCTGAGCAGCAAGAAAAATGGTCTGGAAATATCAGTATTCAATCGATAGATGGTATGTTTGATACTAGATGCATTATTTAGTCTTAGCTTGGCCACTATTGAGCCATGAGGTCTCAAGAAAACGTCTTTGGGCTTCTGTTTTATTGGCAATGAACTATGTGGTTCAGAAGCCTTTATTTCCAACATTCCTCCCATCACCCAAGTTCCATGATTGTATGGTTCCTTAGTGTGGAAATTACTAACATCTGACACTCCTCTCCACCCTCCCGTCCTGGGCTCCTCTGCATCCTGGGGGCACATCAACCCCATGACTCTTATGCTTACACCATTTCCTCATACTCCCATTGCTTCCTCATCACACCCTGAGATGGGTTTCTGTGTTCACCTTGACATGCTCCCATCCAGGTGCACTCGGGGGACAAGAGGTTGCTAGGAATGCAGAGACACACTGTAGGAAATAAGGATGCCCCGATGCTCACCTCCACTGTCTCCCCCATTCCCCAAAAGGTAATCTGTCTCCCCCTGAAATTATGCCAAATTGTCTATCAAAGCTACAAAAATCTAACACTACTCAGTTAACAACTCCGTTTTTACTGCAATCATTTCTTTACAAGCCCAATGATTTATGCTAAAGCTGAAGGGTGATTTGCACTTAGGGCATGAGTCAGGTCTCTCCGTATACTGCTGACTGAGCTTTCTGGAGAACCAATTCTGAATAAGCGTGGCTTGGAGAGCCACAATGGATCCTGTGACCTTTTCAGGCATGGCCTTTGGGATGGCATGCCTACCATTGGCACTCAGATGGGCTCTGTGTGATCTCGGGTGACCCATACAGGTAGCAGACTCTCCATTTCTGGAGGAGCGGTGGACTAATGAAGTCAAGAGGAATCACTTCTCTTGGAACCAGTCAAATGCCCACAGAGGTAGAATAATTCATCACAGCCAACTACAGTGATCATTACATCAGGAAGAAAGAAAAGTATGTGCCAATTAAGCTTCATGTCCAGACTGTAAAGTAACAGGATTAATACCACCCATGAATCTTCCTACTCGATTCACAGGAACTCTTGTTTAGTCCACAGGAACAGACATGCCAGAAGAATTACATATTTGAATATGAATAGTGACAACTTATTTCCAGAAGACATTTAAAAGCATGGTGCTAACTCGGATCTAGAAGACAGTATTTGCAGCCTGATCGTATCAGAGAGGGAACATTACAATTAGTACTCTGTCCTTGTCACATTTTTGTGAACTCTGCTAAGATAATTGGTACAATTGCTTAAGGCTGTGGAAGTCTGCGTCTCCTCTTCTTAACTGCTGGGAATGTTATTGTTGCTATTTGGGTCAACTATCTTAAAACTTCCCAGAAAGGATTTTCAGAAGTGATTCTGGGAGGCAAATGAGGGAATCGCCAGGGAGATTCTGGGGAAGAAAGGGGGCATGGAGGCACTTAAGCTGGGTCACTTTGGGAGTGATAAGGAACTGAGGATAAAAAGCCTCCCCTAGAGAACAAGAGAGAATGCCCTGTGTGATTAGCGACAGAAGACAACTTGGGAAGAGAAGGAGGAGGAACCTATGAGCCATTTTGAGAGGAAGCTGGCCTGAGGCTTGGACAGACCTCCTGGAATGGGGACCGTCCTGGGATCCCCAGGCTGTGAATCTGGAAGAAGAACCCAGGATGACTTCATGCCAAAGAGCGTCTCTGCCTCGAGTATCACTCTGTGATCCCACCACGCTCAGCTCAAATGTTACTTAGCACTAACGAGTCCATGCACTTTGTTCCTAATTCTTAGAAATCATAAATGTAGCTGGGCATAGACAAGAAGTGAGCAGAGACAATGTTACAATAAGCCAGGTGAGGGAAGGATCATTGGGCTCTAAATTAATGAAGTGATGACAAATCTGGACAGAAGATCTTGTGGAAGGAAAAGATGCTATAGGAACAAAGAGAAAGGCTGAATCAGGGATTTGAGAAACACAAGAAATAAAGGAAGTCAAGTGTCCGATTCTGGCTCAGGCAGAGTGATCAGGGCTTTCCTCTTTGAGGAGCATCGTAAGTAGGAAAGAATTTGGTGTTTTAAGCTATGGTAAACTGGAGAGATAAAAAATAAGCTAAAATGTTAGAAAATGCACTTTATGGAAATGGGAAAACACGAGAGTCGTGCATTGCTTTGAAGTGACTTTCCGATCTAATATTGCAATTTAGGAATACAAACATATTACCATCGAAACGTTAACTTGATCATTTGCTCACAAAATGATTCTGTTCTACTTATGGAAGTAAAAACATGGATGAATAAAGAAAAACCTAAAGACTTTCTTTTCGAAGTGTGGTGTGAGGGTGAGATTTGAAAAAAAAAAAAATTCTCCCTGTGATCATTCATGTTAAAATCTTTCGATCTCATTGTGAAAGATTTGTAAAATGTCAAGAAGATAAATAAAATCACCTAAATCCAATGAACCCTTTAATATTTGCTTAGTATTATCGCTGCATGCGTGCGCACACACTCACACACACGCACACACACAATTTGCATAATTGTGATCCTACTCAACACACAATATTTTGTTATTATTCGGGTTTTAATATGTGTCAAAGTGCACATTCCAAAGTGATAGCTACAGACCCCACTGGTCATTGCCAAATCCAGGACTAATTTAGAGAGAGCCGTTCCTGCCTGGAGTGGCATCTTCCGGAGTCAGCTAAGGATAGAAGTTCCTGCAGGTAACAGGCAGGAAGAGAAACAGGTGCAGGGAACGGGAGCAGAAGGCTCACATCACTGCGCCCGGGGCTGCTCGATGATATCCTCAAGATCAGCTGGAAAGGGGCTCAATCTGGACTTGTAGATATTTTGAAAACGGCAAGGACAGTTTAAAGGATAAAGCTTTTGGCTTCAGGAACATTGTATGAAGTGGCTTTCAATGGCTCTGTTTCTGGTTAATTCATTATTGTTTTGATGAAACTCTTCCACAGCACTGGATGTTCACGGCACCTCTGTGAGGCCGGCACGCATTATTCTCAATGTGCAGAGATTAGGAAGCACCATGTGCTTTCACATGTCTAATCTCAAATAGGAGCTCTGGGATCTTAAGGAGCCAGGACAGCCATGTCCAATAGCCTTTGCTGTATTATTCATTATTATACACACTTCCCATGGCCACTCTGCTGTACCAGCCACCATCACAGAAACAACTTTATGCACCATTCTCTATTTCAGACTCTCTGGGCTTCTCCCTGTTTTGCTGTCCTTATAAGCCAATATCAAGAACAACTAAAATGACAAAAATAAGGTTCAATAATAACTCCATTTCGGATAAATCATGATCTGAGGTTTTCAAACCTACAATGATGTTTTCTTAGTCTGTTTCACACAAATCATTTATGACAACAATGAAGAAAAATATATGATCAAAAATGGAGTCTTGAGGAGGACTTCTGGTAAGATGATGGAATAGACAGATGCTGTGACAACGGCCTCCCAGGATAACACCAAAATTACAAATAAGCTTGTGCTGCATAGCCAGCGAAATGCCTGGTGGGCATGCTCCGGCTCCAACAGGCTGTTCATTGAGATGTGGGAGAGCGTGAGCTGCGTTGGGTCCCTGCTCTCCACCTTGGGTCCCCACTCTCTGCACTGTGCATGCAGAGTTGTCAGGCTGGTGACTGGCTGTTGGGCTGCTCAGCCTGATCTGCCATCGGATGATTGGGACAGGCTGAGACTGGGAGTTTTCCTGGGAGTGTTGGGCTGTGAGCTGTGTGCCTGCGTGATCCAGCCGGGGCTTTCCTGGTGATCTATATATCTCAGCAATCCCAGAGCGACAGCCAGAATGAGTAAACAAAGAAACATGTCACAAGTAAAAGATCAGAAGGAACCTCTAGAAATGGAACTAAATGAAACGGAGGGATCCAACCTTTCAGAGACAGAGTTTAGAACACTGATAATAAGAATGTTTCATGAACTTAATGAGGACATAAGGAAGGATCGAGAAATCATAAAAAACAACTAGTTAGAACTAAAGAATACAATGAAGAACACACTCCAAGGAATTGCCAGTAGATTAGATGAAGCAGAGGATCGGATCAGTGATTTAGAAGACAAAATAGCAGAAATCACCCAGTTGGAACAACAAAAAGACAAAAGAACAAAAATCAATGAAAACAGTTTAAGAGAACTGTAGGACAACATCAATCACAACATTCGAATCATAGGAATACCAAAAGGAGAAGAAAAGAAGCAAGAGGTCAAGAATATATTTGAAAAAATAATGACTGAAAACTTCCCTACCCTGGTGAAGGAAATCGACATAAAAGGCGAGGAAGTGCAGAGAGTTCCAAACAAGCTGAACCCAAACAGGTCCACACCAAGACACATCACAGTTAAAATGGCAAAAGTTAAAGACAAAGACAGAATCCTAAAAGCAGCAAGAGAAAGAAAGCAGGTTACATACAAAGGAACTCCTATTAGACTAACAGCTGACTTGTTTACAGGAACTCTGCAGGCTAGAAGGGAGTGGCAAGAGATATTCAAAGTGATGCAAAAAAAAGGCCTACAACCAAGATTGCTCTACCCATCATGGCTATCACTTAAAATTGAAGGAGAAATAAAGCGCTTCTCAGAAAAGAATAAGCTTAAGGAATTCATTACCACCAAGCCAGCATTGCAGGAAATGTTAAAAAGACTTTTTTAAACAGAAGAAAGGGGTAAACAAGCTAACCCAGAGAGACCAGGAATACAAATAACAAAATGGCAATACTTATGCACCCATCAATAATCACTTTAAATGTGAATGGGCTAAATGCTCCAATCAAAAGACAGAGAGTAGCTGAGTGGATAAGAAAATAGGACCCATGTATATGCTGTTTACAAGGGACTCATCTTAGATCAAAAGACACACACAGACTGAAAGTAAAGGGATGGAATAAGATATTTCATGCAATGAGAAAAAAAGCTTGAGTAGCAATACTTATTTTGGACAAAATAGACTTTAAAATAAAGACTACAATAAAAGACAAAGAAGGGCATTACATAATAATAAAGGGATCGATTCAACAAGAGGACATAACCCTAGTAAACATCTATGCACTCAGTATAGGAGCTCCTAAATATATAAAACAGATTTTGACCAAAAATAAATAAATAAAAATAAAACACATTCTGACAGACATAAAGGCAGAGATCAACAGTAACACTATCATAGTAGGGGGCTTCAACACCCCGTTGTCACCAATGAACAGATCCTCCAGACAGAAAATCAACACGGACATAGTGGCCTTAAATGACACTTTAGACCAGCTGGATTTAATTGATATTTTTAGAGCATTTCACCCCAAAGCTACAGAATATACATTCTTCTCAAGTGCACACGGAACATTTTCCAAGATAGACCATATGTTAGGCCACAAAACAATTTTCAGTAAATCTAGGAAGATTGAAATCATAGCAAGCAGATACAGAGAAAAAACTGATGGTTGCTAGCTGGGAGGGTTGGGAATCAGGGAGAAGGGGAAGGGATTAGACAGCATAAATAGGTAACTACAATATTGCCACAGGGATGTGAAGGGCAGTTCTGGGAATATAATAATGTTGTGAATATTTTGTAGGGTGTCAGATGGTGGCATGTCTTGTTGGGGAGATCACTTCACGGATGGGGTAGAGGCTTGATCGCTGTGCTGTACACCTGAAGCTGATGTTGTATAATATTGTATGTTAACTATGATTGTATATATATTCACAGGATGTGGAGTACAGTGTGGGAGTGGAGTCAAGGGAATTGTAATAGATATGTATGATATGGGGGGGAGTGGGGCAGCAGATTGGGGGAGAGGGGTTGTCACTTTGAGGGGTAAAAGGTGTAACTATTACACTGTGTTGTAAAAAAATAAATTAATAAAAGCAAGGCATTTCAGGAATAAAAATGGAGTCTCATAAAACGGTTTAAATGATATAAAACAGTAGGGGTAGTATGATGCCCCCACATTCAAAACCAACGCAGTTCTCACAGGGGCAGAGAGAAAAGGGGAATATAATTTAGGGAAATATACATCTAATTCTTACCTACTTCACCAGTAGAGAGAATTTTTAGCACTTTCCTGTTGCAATAGTACTTTTAGATAGAGCATTTTTTAATGGAAAATAGATGATTTTTATACACTTGTAAAAAAAAAAAAAGCACTGCAAAAATGATTCCATTTGGTGATGGATGCGGTTGGTAAAAGCTCAGGATGGTGTGGTTGTTCCTGCAGATCTGTCCCTCCTGCAGCTCCTGAGATGTGTCAGACTGAAGATTACAGATGGAGCGCCAGCCATATGCCAGATGCAGGGATCCCTCCACGGGAACAGAACTCATCAGCCATCAGAGGCCTGCTCAGCGCCAAGGAAGGGAATCAAAGTGTATCCACATTTCCTAACTGTAGGTCTCTATTTTTTTTTAAATTCTGGATTACTAGTTATAATAAAAAACATGATTTTGTAGAATGAACTTGAAATGTTCTTTCAGTAGTTCTATTTTGCTTCTGAGTTTAAATATACATTGTAACATTTATCGACAGTGAGATAAGGAAGTACCCAGAATAGCACTGAAAATATTCTTACAGAGTTTGAAACTCACACCTGTATTTGACAAGGGCATATGGAAGATCTAAGCTCTGACAAAATATATTGGGACATTATACATGATTCACACAAACACTAATGTTTTGGAGCCGAAATATTACCAGAGAGATAATCTATGTATTCATCATTTATTTTCCCTCCTATGAACATTAGTTGATATTGTCTCACATTCTTAACAGAAATTCTCTCTCTCATATATATATTCTCTCATAAATATATATATATATTCTCTTTCTCATACATGAGATATATATATATATATGTCTCATATATAATATTATACACACACACACACACACACACACACACACACACACACACACGGTGCCCCAAAAACGTATACACATTTTAAGAAAGGAAAAAACTATCAAAATTGTAATACTCAACATATACTGATAACAAAAGATGAATGAAAACAAGTCACATTTGACTTCTGCAATTACAAGAGGTGCTCAAAGTGGTTACCATCAGCGTCCAGACATTTTTTTTTTTTTTTTAAAGATTTTATTGGGGAATTGGTGGAGGGGAACAGCGTTGGGGAATCGGGGAAGGGGAACAGACAAGTTGCCGTCTTCTTGTTCTTCAGTTTAGTTGCGGAGGATGTTGCTTCACTGTTGGTATGGTCATTGCGCTCTTCCCGGATGAGGCAGATCTGTCGCTGGCCTCTGGATGTCGCTCATCGCGGCTATTGGCAGCTCACGCTTGGCTGCCAGCCGCTCACGCTGGCTGCGGGCCACTCACTGCAGCCTTTGGCAGCCCACTGCAGCAGGGGCTGCAGCCCACACCATCACCGGGGCTCGCACAGCCCAGCTCCAGGTGGAGCTGTTGTTAGCTGTAGAGGGCAGTGTCACTGGCCCTCATGTGGGATCCGAACCGGGGCCGCTGGCATCCCAAAACCAGCGCTTAACCAATGCGCCACTCGGCCGGCCCCAGACATTTTTCATTATGGCGAACTACTGCTTGAGCAACGTTGACTGAAGTGTTCACTTGTATGTGTGTGTGTGTGTGGGTGAGTGTGTGTGTGTGCACACACGTGTGTGTATGTATATTTGGCACCCCAGGTATATATAAAATCACTTTTAAGCATGTGTGATTATTATAGAATTCCAAATATAATACATTTCTCATCCCAACACAGCTACACAAAAGATTAATACTACTAGCTTAAAATGTGATTTCTACAATAATTTCCTCTATATATCAGCTATGAATGAATCCATAATAGTAATTTTCTGCATTATATTGCTAACCACTGAATTATTTAGCCAAAGGAAAATGGAGAAAGGCTGGCATGGAACAAAGTACCTAAAAGGGGAAATAGCTGGATTATGGTCAAAGGAATAGCGACATGATGATACTCTGTATCAACAGTCTCATTTTTCTTTCATTGCCTGTTTGTTTAATCTCACCTCCCCAATCTCTAATCAAGAGCTCAGTGGCAGCTTGTGCAATTTACACACTGATTTATCAACTCCAAACAATGCCAGCGCATGCCTCTCCAAATCAGCAAGGGGACTTGGAGTCACAAAGATATTTGATGTTCATTGAGACCTGGGCTGTTTTATACTTCCATTGTTCTAATAATTAAAGAGCCGACTCTGTAAGTGGAATGCAGGTGGACCACACAGAGAGGCAGGGAGTGTGCTGCAGGTGTGAGGACCAACGCAGCATCACCCAAAGTTAGACATGGAACTTCTCAGGCCCCACGAGGGTTTACTGAATAAGAAACTAGGGATTAGGCCTCAGGAGTCTCATTTCTAACAAGTTTCCGGCTAGACTGATGTGGCTAACTTAAGGACCACACTCAGAACCAGTGGGATGGACTATAGCTTCTAAGCCAGGCTCAGCCCCTCTCCAGCTGAGTAAGTGTAAGGAAGTTGTTTAACTCAATTTTTTCGTCTGTAAATGGGGATGAGTTAGTGCACACCTCACAGAATTGCTGTAGGGGTTAATTGAGTCAACCACTTAAGACTCTGCCTGATATCTAGTAAGTCCTGTACATGTGTTTTGAAAAATAGTGTGAAATCAATTGTATTTGTTATATTGTATTCCCACAGCCAGCATTTTATTCCCAGATGGCTGAAATAAATCAGTTTAACCCAGAGGGTTCCCAGTCCCTGCTGACTATTAGAATCACCAGGGAAACTTGTAAAAACTGTTGCTTTCATGATTTTGATTCATTTGATCTAGGCTGAAGCCCAGGTATTAATGTACTTTAAATACTCCCCAGGAAATTCTAATGTTCAGCTAGGATTGGAAACTATTGCCTTCACTTATAAATAAATGGTAGGTTTGGGCCGGCCGAGTGGCACTATGGTTGGGTGCTGGCTTGGGATGCCAGCTGCCCCAGTTCAGATCTCACATATGAGGGCCAGTGACACTGCCCTCTAAAAAAAAAAAAAAAAAAAAAAATCCCTGGGCCGGCCGAGTGGCTCAGTTGGTTAAGAGCTCACTCAAGAGTGCGAGCTGAGCTCTGTGCAACGGCGGTTCGATGCCAGCCAGAGCTGAGTTGCTGTTGAGCTGCCAACAGGTAGCAGGAGGGCTCAGCTAAAAAAAAAAAAAGTGGTATGTTTCTAGAATACAATGGTCATATTTGGGATCCATTGTTAATCAATGTAAAGAACTGTATACTAAATAAAGCAAAAACTCTACTGCAATATACAGAGCTGTTTAAAACCCTGGGCTGAACGCATAATATACTCACAAACTTAACATCTAGATTTTGACATAGCTGAGGCCTTAGCATAAAATCAGCCTTATATATTCAGGGTTATAAAATGTATGCTCTCAGGCAATCCACCGCAGTATGGACAGTGTTTGAATCACCTGACTGATGGAAGAGGTGATCCTTCAATCCCGGCCACACTAGTGAAAGCACAGTACGGCTGATTCTCGGCATTTGAATATTGACATGATCAGTTTTCATCCTGAAGGTCCAGAGCTATGGGGATTTGTACTGTATAGAAACATAGATTTCAAGGCTTCATGCCATGGGCCTGGTGAAGTGGATTTGAGCTGCTGAGCTGGTAAGTGAGCCTAACCCACCAAGCAGCACACTTCCTCATAGTCTCACATCCATTACATATTCAATGATAAAAATATGGAGGTTTGTTGACCGGTACCAGGCAACATGTAAGAAATAAAATGTTGGTGAAAGTGGAAAAGACAGCTTTAAAAAACTACTCAAAACAAAATTTCAATACTTAACAAAAGCAGAGGGCTGCCCAAGCATTTTCACGAACCCAAGCCTGGAGGTTTCTGACAATCTTACAGATACTCCTCTAAGACATCAAGAACATACTGTCTATAGTTTAAATCTTGCTACTGCTGCACATTTTACAATTTGGGTTTAATTAACCCCCAAGTTAATGAAATGTAAAGAAGCAATGCTTCTCATGTGAAATAGAAAATAAGCTGGAATCATTTTTCACTAAGAAAAAAACTGCACGTAAGTGTCCATCCTCTGTGAAGATTGTCTCCCTAAGCCTCGAGACAGATCTTATGATGTCCGAGCTTCACACACAGTCAGCATAAAACCCTCGGCGCAGAAGGAAAGCCACAGATTAGATTGTGGTTTACCGGGGCTCTCCCTTGAGAAAGGTTAGAACATATTTCTTATTAATTACGAACACTGAATAAGCAACGGCTCTCAAAAGCTGCTTCTTTTCTGTGTTCTCATGGGCATGGTAGCAAGATAAGAAAAATCAGATGGAGACGTATACATTTTTCCTTAATCCTAAATTTAGGCATCCATTGCATTTAAAACACAACTCTTTACGACGGAAGTTTTAACGAAAGGCAAACTTCAATTTCTTTTTATCAGGAAATCAAATGAGAAACAATGGTGACCATATCACACCCATGTTCACTAGAACCCAAAGCTAATTTTCAAAGTCACTACATAACCAGAGTTCTAGAGTATTTCTTTTGAACAAATCCCAGGAAAAAAGTTCAGAAGCAGCCAGGTTAGCTATTGATACCCATACTCTCTCAATGTTTCTACCAGAGAAGTTATAGGTTGTTTGGGCCTTCGACGCCAGGACTTAAACGTCTTTTACTGCAGTAAAGTATAAAGGATGGTTTTCAAAGCTATGTTGAACTTCCCATTCTCCATCCCACCTCAGAACTGCCTAATACCCAGTCTCTAGTCCACCTCCCCTTTGCAGTTCTGCAGTTTTCAAGTCACTTACAGGCTAAACAAAAAGATTGTGAAGAGGAAACGAGATCAAGTATGAAGCCTCCACACGTGTCTAGTCGTAGGTCTGAGTAGGCGCTAGATAACTGTCAGATTCTAACCTCTTCTCAAGTCTTCATCCAGTATTTTCCAATATTCATCTGCACAGTTTTACAAAGTATTACATACACAAAATTTTGCTTTTGAAAATTGCTCTTTCCAGAATAGGAAATTTTGGTCTTTAAAGAAGAAACAGATGTGAGTTCCTCTTCGATAGAAATGCTCCTTATATTCTACATTGATGAGAAAAAAACACCTGAAATTTGGAAGTTAAAAAGAATGTTTGGTTACCATGTTTACCAGTAAGTCTCAACACTGTGGGGTTTTTAGATTTTTAATAAAGATTTTAAAGTTCTCTTTGCTGGAGCCAGTTCCAAAGGTATTCATTTAATTTTCTCTGTCTTCTGAAAGCATTTTATTTGAGAGTTTTCTACCAAGCATTTCCATTATGCTTTGGTAGGGCCACAGTGTTTTCAAGCCTTCTCTTCTTACTACTTTCAATGGGAGATCACCCCCTAGTGGAAATGCAGTGGATAATTCGGTATTTCTGGGCTTCACTGGTGAACATTTAAAGGAAATCCATTGCACATAAAATGATGTTTATACTGTTAAGTGAAGACTGAAGAGAGACTTTTTTGTAAGCAGTGTAGATTCCTAGACTGCAGTGAGTCCCCATATGCAGAAGAACAGGTTAATACTTTTAAAGTTTTTTGGACTTCTATTCCAATTCACAATTAATGCCTATTTCCATTAGAACTTTTATTTTCGGAGAACTGTGTGAATGTTAAAGTAAGGTACTGAATATAACCACAGATTGCAATATTCTATCTGCCCAAGAAACTTGAAGGCTCAGATATGGTCCAATGAGTAATACCCATGCTTTAGATAATTTGGGCCCATTTGTGTAAGAAACTAGCCACAAAATGGGAAATATTAATATTTGCCTTATTTTGAATAACTACTATATATCAGGACCATTCTAGGGGCTTGACAGATGTTATTCCATCAATAAGCCTTCAGAAATACTTATGGATAAAAGTGCTTAAATTACTTACTGTCTCTATCTGTGAATCTATTTCTGAGCCGATAATATACCATGTGAATAGTCTAATGAAAAGCCTAAGCATCAATGCAGTTATTCTTTTAAATGTCATAAAATTTATATTTACAAAGCAAGACCAATAAATTTAATCTCATCTTTGATCAAACCTCACATTACTGCATAACAGCCTCATACACATGATTGTGTCTTTATAACTTTGACAACGCAGGACAACCTAGAGTAACTGTTAGTTTTACATTTTTTATCATTATGTTGAATATTGATTACAAGTATTACTTCTGAAAGACTAAAACTTCAATCTTAGGTAAATGGGAAATAACCACTTAAAATAAATTAGCCAAATAAAAGATTATTTATTTGTATTCCAAGGTAGTTTACATAGACTCTGGGTTGCCCTACGAAACGTACACTATATAAGCTAATATAAAGATATAGGGCACCTGGGTAGATCAGTTGGTTAGAGCGCCAGCTCTGAGCAACAGAGTTGCCAGTTTGATTCCCACATGGACCAGTGGGCTGTGTCCTCCACAACTAGATTGAAGACAACGACTTGAGCCAAGCTGCCACTGTGCTGCCGGTGGGCAGCTGGATGGCTCAGCTGGTTAGAGTGCATGCTCTCAACAACAAGGTTGCCAGTTCGACTCCCACATGGGATGGTGGGCTGTGCTCCCCTGCAGCTATATTGAAAAAACGGCAACTGGGCTAGGAGCTGAGCTGCACCCTCCACAACTAAGATTGAAGGATAACTTGACTTGGAGCTGATGGGTCCTGGGAAAAACAAAGTTCCCCAATAAAGTTAAAAAAAAAAAAGAAATAAAACATGAATGCAGGAAGATAATGTTTTAAAAGAATTCTCTGGAATTGCACATAAGAAATTCCAATATGAGTATATTTACAGATAACTTCAAGCATATCACTAACAAGTTTAAATATATATGTAGCCGTATGTATATTTGTTATATAAAAAATATATATTTTGAAAGATTTTATTGGGGAACTGGGGGAGGGAACAGCATTGGGGAATCAGAAAGGGGAACAGACAAGTTGCTATCATTTTGTTCTTCAGTCTAGTTGTGGAGGACGTCGCTTCACTGGCCCATATTGGTATTGTGATCAATGTGCTCTTCCCAGTTGAGGCAGATCGGTTGCCAGCCATTGGAAAGCTGCTCACAGTGGCTCATGGCAGCTCACCCTGGCTGCGGGCCATGCATAGCAGCTCATGGCAGCCCACTGCAGACCCACTGCAGCCTATGCCGTCACTGGTGACTCACAGCAGCCCAGCTCCAGGTTGAGCTGTTGTTCACCATCTTAGCTGTGAAGGGCGCAGTGTCACTGGCCCATGTGGGATCTGAACCAGCGTCCCTGCTGCTCAGAACTGGTGCTTCCAAGCCAACTCTTAACCAGCGAGTCACTCGGCTGGCCCCTATATAAAAAATTTTTGTAAGCACTTTAAAATTAAATGGACAACTGGAAGGCAGAAATTATAAAATTAGGAAGAAACCTTAATTCTTGCCCCTCCTAACTTCCAAGGCAGTTGGGTGTACCAAAATTTGGGGGGGAAAAAAGTATCTGGAAGTCCTTTATAAATTATAAAGAATTACAATGTCAGGTGTTATGTTTGTAGTCAGATGCATTGTTTTGATAATAAAAAACAGTTCTCATTTTACTGGCAGAATCTGTCAAGTACTGACAGATTCTGCCAACCTTATGCAAGAGTGTGCTAAACACTGAAGCAAACCTAATCTCTCGGTCATTCTGCAGAAGGACGTCAGTGAGAAGAGAGAATTAAGGAGTCAATTGATTTGGGCAATTGTGGGGAGAGATGGAGAGGCTAGAGGCTGCTTTGTATGCATGATACCGATAATTACACCTACTTCTTAAACTGAACTGACTTGATTGGTCAAATATCACCAAGTTTTTCATTGTATCTATTCCAGTCTTGTCATTGATTTCTGAGTCCTGCCAGGGTCTGTGTATATGCTGGCAAAACATACTTTAACAATACATATTTAATACTAATAATAT
This sequence comes from Aselliscus stoliczkanus, assembly GCA_033961575.1. Taxonomy (NCBI): domain Eukaryota; kingdom Metazoa; phylum Chordata; class Mammalia; order Chiroptera; family Hipposideridae; genus Aselliscus; species Aselliscus stoliczkanus. Next base: position 38,779,238 of record CM066733.1, read on the forward strand.
AAGAGTGAACTTCAGGCTGCCTCAGCTGATAGCACATTTGCAAAAGTGGTATATGTATGTATAAAGCAGAAGGAAAACAACTTATTTTCAAATTGATTTTAATATCAGTACCATTTCCTTTATGTACACAAATAATAGCCTATAAGGAATGCTTAATTATTCAGTAAGGACTTGGAGTGAGTCGTCTTCATTTTAAAAGATATACTGCTCATTTTGCTGAGCTAGTGGGAACTCTGCATTACTATTATTAACATTAGCTATCGTAACACTATGAAGGTCAAGGGAATTTATCCTTTATGTAATGCTTGGATGGCAAAACTGCAGTTCAGATCAGTTTTAGCTCTGTGTTTACAGATGAAGAGTAAAGAATTAAGGCTCTCATCCAAAAAACACAAGTTATACAAGTAAAAATCTTTTTGCTTTGAAAAGTACACCATTAACTGAAGTAGCTGTGGCCAATGTTATGCTATATTAAGCACATAATAACCTTAGTTGCTCCTATTTTAGTAAATGACCTATGAGCCTTCAACAGTAAAGCCAGAAATGGACCCTTACAGGGACAAAATGACAATTCATTAAATGTCATTCGATCTCAACTCTTCAAAGCATAATCAAAGCATAACCAAAAAGGTCACTGAGATGCTAGAGTATATATCATGTCAAAACTGCTTGGACTAAAATCATCAGCCTTCCTTAGCATTTATGCAGAACTGAATTGACTCTTACTTAGTGTAGTTTTTCTAACCAGGCTAATGTCCAGATTTTCTTGGCCATGCAAGTAATACATATAAGTAAGTGGTGCAGTTTGACGCAGGTAGTGTGATTCCTAGAGTAGTGTCAGCTGAGGTTATAAATCTGCGTTTGGGGACAAACATAACTATACCAGTGTGTCATACTATTATGACTATTTAGAATAGGTGATGCGAAGTCCTATCAAAAAGTTAAGCTATATTCAATACCTTCATGCCAACAATCCCTTCTCACTCCTACCTCACTTTATTTTCCTTTGTGAAATTTCACCACCACCCGGAATGTATTTATTTGCTTCTGTGTTTACTGTCTGTATCCCTATAACAGACAAAGCTGCTTGAAGGAAGGGACTTGATCTATTTTATTCCCTGCTGCATCCCCAGAGCTTTGAGTGGTTCCCGGTACACACTGGGTGGTGCTCTAAGTAACCAGCCTGCCCATGGCATGTGGAGATTCTCCCCCGGGCTGCTGTGGGGAATGTGCCTAAACACCAAGTAAAGAATTTTGTGATAAGATTGGTCATTTACACTATTCAAAAGCACTCAAATTATGTGAATCAACGAAAAAGTGTTGTAATACATGTGGTGTAATGCACCCCCTTAAGTCATACGACTAATAAAATAAAATTCTCTTACAATTGGTATGGCTGATTAAATGGATCATGTGGTATAGTAAAATGGTGTAATTGACAACTATTTTTCTGAAAGGAGCCTGGGACTCATATTTCACATCTAAATCTACAATAGTTGGACTTGTTTTCTTTGAGAGGCTAAAGAAGAGTCTCAATCGGAGTGAAACATTTTCACATACTCACAATGAAAAATATCTAAAAAGAAAAAACTGTTCACTACAAAGAAAGAAACAACATCCTAATTCTCAGGGGATGCTACGGAAAGACATTTTGATACAATTATAACCGGACATAGTAGACCACTGACTGGGACTTTGAGAACAGAACCTTTGAATTGCTGAATACCACCTTTTCAAGAGTAACTTGATGTCTATCTTTGTTTTAAAACCTTGTTTTCTATTTGATGTTTGGTAAGATAATCTATACATGATCCAAGGCTCGTGACAATGGCTTAAGTGCAAACGAAAAGTTGTGAGTAAGGATGGAATACTTTAGTGAACTCTGCCACAATTTCAACCAGAGTCAGCAGGCTATAAATGTAAATATAATTTTTAAATATCTAGTTAGTAGCTACTGTATAGGAATGTGCATAATATGACAGCATAACCACAAGCTATTTTCAGAATGAAACAGTGTCTATGCTGCAAAGCTATGCTTATTAATTCCATGCCACTTAGTTCTGAGAAAGTGTTACTTCATGTTGGCCTTTTAAAAAAAATTCTCAGCATACATTTATTTCAAACCCTTATAGTACACACTTGAAATAATGAATACACACTTATAATTTATCTTAATGTTTACAAAACCAATACTGAATAGAGTTCTGTTTCATCATGCAGGCGTTTTTTTGTGGTTAGTAATAAATCTCTCTGTCATCTTTGTATAGTTGAATGTTGAACAATGCAAGGGTTGGGGTGCTGACCCCCTGTGTAGTCAAAAATATGCACATTTGACTTCTGACTCCCCCAAAACTTAACTACTAATAGCTTACTATGGACAAGAAGTCTTACCAATAACATAATGAAATAACACATATTTTATATGTTATATGTACTATACACTGTATTCTTATGGTAAAGTAAACTAGAGAAAAGAAATGTTAAGAAAATCATAAGGAAAAGAAAATACATTTACTGTACTGTATCGATATCGTGTTTACATTGTCTGTTTATAAGATGAATCATCTGTCAGGACCTACATCAATACTGTCTTATATGATACAAAACACTGTAGGTGCTATACATATTACTAACACTAGACATCAAACATGAAAAGATAATGTAAAAAAGAAGCTGACATTTATTTACAGGTATAACAATTCAAGCACCAATAAAGCAGCAGCAATATGTTTGCTTTATGGTAGCCTCCTGTAGTCAATATGGTAGCCTAACCTGTACACTAATGAATGAATCATCTAAAAATTTTTTATGGCACACAGTATTACAGTCATATTCATAATATAGTACTGTAAACATTGTTACATTAGAAAAAAACATTTACTGTGATGACAGGCTGATATGCAGTTTCTCCAATTACAAGAGAGGCATACTATACAGTAATGTAATACTTTGAAAGCAAAGTTATAAAACAGTAAGAAAACTACCACATTTTCTTTTCTTTTAGAAGGCAGTGTCACTGGCCCTCATATGTGGGATCCGAACCAGGGCCGCTGGCATCCCAAGCCAGCTCTTAACCAACGCGCCACTTGGCCAGTCCGAAAACGAGCACATTTTAAATGTTATATGAAAGACCACTCACATCATACCTAGGTGAGAACAGGCTATCCATTTCCAATACGTCTTGCACACAACGTTGTACATGATGAACAGTTGGGCGATGATGATAATGATGACAAAACAAAAACATATCATACAGTCCTTGCCATACAGCCTTTAGATTTTCACATGAAGACACAGACATACACAAGGTTATTCATTATTCATTAAGTGGAAGTGGATGGTCATAAAATCTTCATCCTCCTCATCTTCACGTTAAGTGGGCTGAGGAGGGGGAGGCAGAAGAGGGGTTGGTCTCGCTGTCTCAGGGATGGCAGGAGGAGGGGGAGGGGAGGCAGGAGAGGCAGGCACACTTGATGGAACTTTACAGAAACACATCATGATTTCTGTCTGGCTCTTTTGCTTTTTCATTTTTCTAAAAAACGTTTCGACACAGTACCAACTCTTCTTCCAGTTTTCATTAGTTTCAATGTCTGTATCATAGAAAGGTCCATGCCATAAAAGAAGACAAAGCAGTCTTGAATAATCAGAGCCTACCTCCAGATTGTCTATTGTCAATTTGTTTTTAGGCTCTGCTTCTTCTATACCTTCCTCATCATCTGGCACTGATTCGGAAGCCCGCATCTCCATCAAGTCATCTGCTGTTAATTCCTCTGGTGTGGTGTCCATTGGTTCTTGAATTTCTCCAAGATCCATGACCAGTAACCCTTCACACGCCCCTTTCTTGCCATATGCACAATCGCTTTCATTATTTCCTTGATTATGAATCCTGTGAAGTCATACACAACATCTGAACACAATTTCCCCAGCAGGATTTATTGTTTCAGACTTGATATAATATTATAATAGTTACATATATTGTTATTATATATATTGTTGAGATATATATAATATATAATATGTATTATTATAACATATACTATATATAAATATATACTATATATAAAACATATTTTGTATATAAATATATACAATATATATAAAATATACTATATATATAATGTATATATAATACAATGGCATCTTCAGTGTTGTAATCCTTCCTGACTTTCACGGTGATCTACTGGTTTTGTCCCAGAGCGCTGACAATCCTTCCCATAGGGTACCATGTAATGAGCCTTAAAGGTCCTTCTGACCCCCCATCTGGAGGCTGAATTAGAGATGTTGTGTTTGGGGGCAAGTAGACCATGTGATCACCTTCAGTGTTGAACTCATGAGGCTCTGGGTGGCCAAGATCATTGTCCAATATTGAAAGAACTTGAAAAGACAGTCCCTTACTGGGCAGGCACTTCCTGACTTCAGGAACAAAGCATCGATAAAACCAATCCAGAAAAAGTGTTCTCATTATCTAGGCTCCTTGGAAAGGCAGGCAGCTGGTGTTTGTCTTTTCCCTTCATACCTCGGGGATTAGCAGCTGTAGAGAGATAAGGGCAGTCCTGGTCAGAAACCTGACTGCATTTGCACAAAACAGTAGTGTTAGCTTCTCCCTTTCTGCCTTAAATCCTGGTGCTGGCTTCTCTTCCTTACGAATAAATGTTGTGGCACTTTTTTGTCCAGAACAGGGCACTCCGCATTAAAAACCTGTTGAGGCAGATATCCTTTCTCCTCGATGATTTTCTTAATGGCATCTGGGAACCTGTCTGCTGCTTATTGGTTGGCAGAAGCTGCTTCTCCTGCTATCTTGACTTTTTTTTTTTTTTTTTTTTGAGGGCAGTGTCACTGGCCCTCATATGTGGGACCGAACCGGGGCTGCTGGCTTCCTAAGCCAGCGCTTAACCACCGCGCCACTCGGCCGGCCCTATCTTGACGTTTTTTAAAGCCACCTCTTTCTAAAATCATCCAACCATCTTTTGCGGGCATTGAATTCTCTAGCTTTAGAGTCTTCACCTTCCTTTGGCTTTAAGTTGTCATATAATTACTTCGCTTTTTTTCTCTAATCACATTAGAGTCTCTAGGTATGCCTTTCTGACAGCACTCATATAAAAGCTGCATTGTCAATATGAGATAAAAAGGGTTTTCACAAAAAGTGCATGGTTTCCACTCCTGCTGGTGTAGCTGCAGCAACGGCTTCACGAGTTTTCTTTTTTCACAATGGTCCTTACACTGGGTTCATTTATCTTGAAATGGTGGGTAACCACAGCTGCAGACTTCCATCTATAGTATGTATCCAGCAATTCAGCTTTTTCCGGTAACGTCATGACTTTTCTCTGCTTCTTGGGAGCACTTCCAACGTCACTTGTGGCACTATGTATGGGTCCCAGGGTATTATTCAAGGTTTATGGTGTTGCACTAAACACGATGAAAAACATGCGAGAACCAAGAGAGATCACTTTTTACTGTAATAAGCAATTTAACTGGGGAGACAAACTGCTCACGTGGAGGTGATTACTGTCACGCGGCGCTTTAAGCGGATGCTCACAGCATTTGAGCTCACGGTGACAGCAACAGGAGGCGGCTACGGAATGATGTACTAATTTTATTCAGTTATGATTTAATATCGCATCTTTACATTTGTTCACATTTCTCTGGACTGCAAAGGGCGCCCTGTGTGGTCTATAGCTGTGTGCATGAGTTTTGATAAATTTTAACTTTTTATAATAGATTTGTGTATATTGTATGGTAGTAAATGATAAACTGCACTAATAACTACATATATTTTATGCATTTATGACATTCCTAAATTAAAAAAATTTAAAAAAAAATATTTCTAGGCTACCCAGTTTGTGAGTTTTTTCAAATTGTCACAAACCTCCAAAAGTGTTTCCAACATATTTATTGAAAAAGTCCATGCATGGGTGGACCCACGCAGTTCAAAGCTGTGTTGCTCAAGGGTGAAGTGTACATCATTGGATCTGGACTGACTCAGAGAATTATAAACTAAGCCACAGTACAAACGTCAACATGAAACATTAAATGAGTGGTAAACGCTACTTACCAGGGACGCTCTCTATCTCAATGAACCACTCTGGTAGCAAGACAGTCATTTTTATCTAAATATTATCTATCTGAAATAAAACAGTACCCTGAAGTTCTGAAATCCTTGTGTTCATATTATTTTTAAGAGAACAGAGGGAGCCACAAACCAGAGAAAGCAAGTGCCTAGGGCTGTATTGCTGAAAGAGCTCACACTTAATCCTTAATCCTCCACTGGGCACATGTAAAAGTTATGAGTTCGGGCGCAGTGCATCTACATATTACAATAGATGTGTGTATGACATTTATTTATTTAAATTGAAAACGAATGAAAACGTGTAAGCATGCTTATTATTTATTCAAAATGCAATTTTAATTTGCCACAAAGTAAAACCAATATGTTTATTACATAAATTCAGTATAAAAATCAACAGAAATTCAAAACATAAAACTAAAACAAAATTTGTCATTTAATAAAGTAACAAAAACTAATCTGATTGCTCTTCATCAGCTTCACTGCCACCCAATTTAAAGTTGAAATAATGTTCACAAATCATTGTCGCATGTGCTAAGCACAAAAATTGTTTGCAAAATTGACAGAAGTGTTTGGAATATCTTTGTCTTTTGTGAGATTAAAGATGCCACTATGAAATACATCTTTACTGTACTAAGTCACAAACATGACCAGTGATAGGTTACAGTAGAGGGGGAAGACACGTGTGCGATGAGTCACCACACTTAACTGTCAGATAATTGAAAATCTGTATGCAATAAATCTGTGAGATAAGTTGCGCCCGACGAGGGTTAATCTCACGTGCATACTTTCCATTTCCAATTGGTCACCACATTGTTGTCACATGAATCATCTCTAAAAACTACTTGGGGCAGTCTGCTCAAACATCAGGAATGATTTCTTTGACCTGAGGAATCTAACCCAAACTCCCCTATATGCTGAGGCCTTTCATAGTTTGGCCTTATCCTATTGGTCTCACATTAGCACCCAGCATAGCACTTTTTAAAAAAAATGTCCTGGAAAGTCCAATGCCCTAATCACCCCAGCTCATGCCTTTGCTTATGGCACTGCTCTTCCTTCTTTCAGGTCACCTGACATCTCATGCTATGGGACTGGGAGCCGTGGACCTCTACTATGGCTTTTGGTGACAAGTGTCTCATAAAAGGAGAACATTTCTTCCCCATCCCCCACGCCGCCAGTGTTTCTTTTTGAGTCTCATTACATTTCATCAACAAAGTACACTACTGTGATGGAAGGTGGTGTTTGCGAATAGGTTTAGTTCATTTGATTAAGAGTATTAACTCATTCCTGAAGCCACATATGTATGTGTGAGAGCTCTTTGGTGAGAAAGGATTCCCATAAGAAAACATCACAGCTGAGATGTGCTAGAATACATGTTCAAGCAACAGCTTCCATTTTAATCTGCTGGCAAAAATCATAGAAATAGTCTTTTTATTAATGTGAATAATCAAGCTATCTATGTTTCTGCTGAGTTTTAAGGGCTGAGCAGTATGGGCTAAGTGAGATAAGCAGTAAAAGGTAAGCCTCCCAAAGCAAAAATCAACTTTAAAAAAAAAACAACCCAAAACCCCCACAAACTAAAATTAACATAAAAACGTGCTTTCAAGTTTAACTACTAATATAGCAGATGCTTTTGGCCATTTATGAAAAAGGAGTGCTTACATTTAAAGTCCATCAACACATATTTTCTCTCTGCCTAGAACAAGCTGCTGCTTTGAAGATATAAGACACTTTTAAGATATGAGAGGCTCCTGGCAACTCCATTATTAATGAATTATCACAGAGCTAACACTGGATCTTCCAGCTCAAGCATGTGCAAAACAAGGAAAAGCCAGAATGAGGATGATTTTCTATAATCAGAGCAAAATGCAAATACAAAAAGCAATGCTTGCCTCTATGGAAGAAGCCAATACTCCCAGGTAAACTTCTAAGTAACATTAAGAAAAGACTGTGCTTTCAGGAAAAAATCATTTACACACACACACACACACACACACACACACACACACACACACAATCTCTCTCTCTCTCTATTTTTTGTCCTTCCAACCGTGAGATTTTTTTCTCTCTTAACATACCTGATAACACAATGCTATCTAATTTCCTAGGTCTCGAGTATGCTCAACAAAAAGATGGAACTTGAATGAACCAACATCTTAAAAGATTATAATAATAATGAAACTGCTGCTCATAAAGGGAACATTTATTCAAGCCTTATAAGACACACTTAGCCTTCATACATTTATCGTACTTTCTGCTCTCAATGTGGTACAATAGTATAGAAGAAAAAAACTCACTGATGTAATTCAAATATAATCTGTACAATATGCGTACATTAATTTCAGAATTCCACACATCCCCTCATTTCTGGATTGTGTCCAACCAATCTCCTACATAAACAGGTGTCACAACCTGCAAATGTGGCCAGAAGGCAAAACAAGTCCACAGAGTATGCTGTTGCTAGAAATTTCCAAATTCTAGCAATGGCTCTGAAAGTGCATGGCTTGTTCCCAGTAGGAGTATCTTAATTAATCTCGGCCATATGTTCCTCTTGGTTGAATCCACAGTTGTGTCTAGGCATACGGAAGCTAAGCAGCCCTATTTTTCTAGAAGGGCATGTGATTCATTTTTTTGTTAGGCAAATAAATAACCCTTTCGTTGCCTTTTGAGTTATAGGGTAAACACTTTCATTCTCAAATGGAACACTCTGCTAGAATCATTCATTACATAGTCTTCTCAGGGAACAAGCTGCTAGGAAAACATGTAGGGAAGGCCAATAAGAAAGGGAAGGTGATAAAATTCTGAACTAATATGGGCCAGAAGATTCCTGGTTTCCTATTCCCATGTGCCTTCTCCATAAACAGGGCAATACGTAAACGCTTAAATTCCAGTTAAACCATATTCATAATTTATGCTTCGGCTTTAGATTCAAGGATTATTTGTGCTCACAACATTAGGTCATCCTATTAATTGTGCTTTTATATCTAGTAGATAAGATATCAGGCATGCATTTAAATGCCAAAGTGGTAACTAGCCCCATCCGACAGTGGAATCATCGTCTTGCTTCTGCTTTAGATCATAAAGCAAACGTGGTTTCTGAGAAAATGATTAAAAATATTACCGCTCACTAGGCTGAATATTTTTATGGTAGGGTGGTTAAAAAACAAAAAGAGAATCTTAGTAGTTAACCCTCAGTGAGGTTTTTGAATTATATTTATTAAAGGATTTCAAATTACATTGATTTATTAAATAGTAAACATTTTACTGCTGTTTAATTACAACAGTATTCAAGATTAACAATGAAAAAAGGTAACCTTTGGAAGATTTTAAAGTCCAACATATTAATAAGATACAAGGAAAACATACTGGAATTCAAACTTGTGATAGATACTGACACTGAGCTCAAATCTGTGTGTATGTGTGGTGGTAGGGGGTCTTTTTTGTTTCCAGTTTTATTGAGATATAATTGGCATAACACTGTGTAAGTTTATGTTGCAAAATGATTACCACAATAGGGTTAGTTAACACCTCCATCACCCACATCATTACCTGAGAGAGTGTGTGAGTGTGTGTGTGTGGGGGGGGGAGGGGGAGAGAACACTTAAGATCTACTCTGTTAGCAAATTGCAAGAATATAATACAGTGTTGTTAACTACATTACCATGCTCTGTATCAGATCCCCATAACTTATACTTATTCATATTATAACTGGAAGTTTGAACCCTCTGACCAATATTTTGGTGAAAAAAATAACTGACACCTTCCCTGTAATAAGAAGCATTTCAATGTAATTAATACTACAAAAAAGCTGTTTTTCTTAGTATAGTCTTATTTTCAACATTCGTTACAAGCTGCAAAACGCAAAAACAAAACAAAGCTTGGAAATATTCTGATCCCTTAAAAGTAATGCAGAGGGAGCAACTGAATGGTGACAAGACTGGTAAAACACTGAAGAATGATAGAGTTAATGTGGCTTAATTTTCAGCTATTGGCACAGTTCAAATACTTCCTAAATCAAAATACTGAAAGTAATTGCAATAAACTAATTTCCCAACATCCTTTTACTATATAATGACATAATTATGTGCCTATATGTGAATTTCTAAATATAACAGCTTACTTGAGCTATCTTGAGATACTTTAACCAATCTCCTTTAAGATTGATATAATTTGAAAACTATCTTATAGACTTGACTGACATAGTCATGTCTTTATAGTGTTTTGTTTTTTTTTTACCCCAGGAAAACCTGTGCTGTGGAGTGTTTCTCAGAAGTTTGTGATAATTGCTGAATCGATGGTAATATAAATACTATACTATTCTATTCTACAGGGGGAAGTGAGAAAGAAAAAGGTGGCATTCATTTGGTCATTAATCTGGCTGGAATTACTCTCTGACAACGTTAAATAGACAAACAAAACCACACGCTGGATGAGCTTTTCAAGACTTTACAGCATTGTGATACCTCGTGAGAACATGGCAGTATGATGAACTAGCCTGCTGAATGTCAGCTCTTCAGAGATACTCCAGTGGTCAGGCAATTGCTAGCAGCCTGAGTTTTCAATTAAAGACGACTTTGGGGACTGTTTAATATATTCAGATTCAAAGAGATAGTTTCTACCTTTGGGGCAACTCAACTGGAGAAACTTTGACCAGGTAAGTAAGCAAAACATTTCTATTTCAAGGCAAAGTTGAAGTGAGCTTTTTCATTAGTGACACAGCTGATGCTTGATTAAATCAATATGTCAACAAATTGTGTCTTTTAAAGACGAATTTAAGGGCCGGCCAAGTGGAGCGGTGGTTAAGTGCTGGCTTGGGACGCCAGCGGCCCCAGTTCAGATCCCACATATGAGGGCCAGTGACACTGCCCTCAAAAAAAAAAAAAAAAAAAGAGGCATTTAAGAGTGTTGAGATAGTAATTACACATTTACAAAGGATACGTTTCCCAAGTATTTACAACGTGGGTTAATTTACTTATCTTCTGTAAGCCTGGATTTACTGTAAATATTTATAATAAAATATCAACTTCATAAGGTTAGTTTGAGGATTAAACTAATTAGTTTGATACAATTCATGCAAACCACATAACCCAGTGCTTGCAGCATAATAAGCACTCAATTAATAGCAGCTACTTTATTTAACTATTATCACTAAGGGATCCAAATTTGGCTCTTCTATTCAAGCTTTTGGTGGAATCTAGAGAAAAATCAATAATCAACTTAAAATTAGATACTTTGATAAATAGATACATATAAGCATAAAATATATATAAATTAGAAGTCTAACTCTTCAAATAGAATATATTGAAAGCCTCCTTTTTATCTCTGTCCTATGAATACCCCCATCCTTTGTCCTTGAGCTCATGAAAACATCCTTCCCAAATACAGGATATATTTTCTAAGTTTTTCCCTGCAAAACTTTGTCTATGTTTTGTGATCATTTCAAATAAAGTGAAGGATAAACGGCAGGTGCCCAGGGACTCATTAGAGGTCTGGGATTGGCACACCAGACTCTGCTCTGCCTGTGACAGCCTGATTTAGCCTGTTACACAGCTTCTGCTCTACTCACCAGGCAGCTCAGAAAGCCTGGCTTCAAGAGACCAACATGGTTCTTATGTGCCATAGCTGACTGCATGACTTTAGCCTGAGAATCTCCACAAGGAAGATCCCCTGGAAACGTTTTGTCATTTTCCTCTGACCCAATTCTAGGTTCACAAATGCAATTTACAGTAATAGACACCTCCTCACATGGGTATAAAAGAAATGGAAAGACGGAATGTTCAACATCACTCTTATAGGGAATGACTTGAATGTAAAAAGAATAAATCTCATTTAAAATAAAGTCATTCACACACATTCATGTGTGAACCAATGTGTTAATTTACTTGAAATTCCTTTTCCACTGTCATTGTTAAACCATGTAACTTTTGAGAATTCTACAAGACTTTACATGGTCACCACATCCCTGTCATCTGTGGTAGAATGTGGTCCAGTTTGGGTTAAAGAAGATGTGATGAACAATGAGCACATTTCTTTGCTTTCATGTTGCGACCAGGCAAAGGAGTGGAGACATAAAAGCATGGCCTTGCAAATATGTTCCCAAAGAGACCTGTTTGGAAAGGAGCATTGGAAATGTCAGCAAGAAAAACAAATTCAATATAATTATTCCATTTTTATCAACTGCCAAACGAACAGTAGCAGATATTCTTCTAACTGGTTTGTGGGAGGTAAAAATAAGGTGTATTTTTAGATGTATATAGCTGCATGACTCATAGGAAGGAGTGGGGTAAATGTGTTGATGTACCAGTATGTTGTATCAATTACAGACACTGCTCTGCCCAGCTGCTCTTGCGAGCCGCATACTTACTAGAGAATGTCTTTCAGTCTGTCCAGGTGCACAGTCAGGGTTGTGCTGCAAAGTCAAGTCCAGCCCACATCATAAAATAAAGGCGTTTTTTAAAGAGGAAATGCTAATAGTTTAAAATTTTCAAAGACACTAATGGCTGAGTGCAGACAATGAAAAGCAAATGTCATCACTCACTGTTATGCAAAGTTAAAACATTAAGGATCCTTTCTAATTTTAATTCTAATTTCATACTTTCTGAATATCTTGATGATTCCTTTTGGCGAATAACCTTGTATGAATCCGTTTTTCTCCTGGGTCTGAGAAAACAGTTAAGAATTTGTGTTTTCAGATGTCACTTGCCTTTCCCTCACTTTCAGAACTCACTTTCTGGCCAGAGCCACTAAGTAATAGTTCCAGAAGAATTAGTAGGTACCAGTTCCTACACTGAGTAATTCAGTTAAATCATCTCACGTAATTTTCTCTCCACACTTTAGGGTAAAGGTTATTATTGTCTTGTTGTTGTGTTTTTAATCCGCTGGGTGAGAAAACTTTATTTCAGAGAAGTCTCCCAATTTGTCCAAGGTCACACAGCTAGTCAGAGGCGGAGTGGAGCTGACCCTGGTAGTTTGGTGCTGAGATCCATGAGTTCACCACCAAACCACAAGTGCACCAACTCTTCAAACACCCAATTTGACAGATTAAAGTTCTGCATATAGTTTATAAATGTGGCACTATCTACCTTCCAAAGTATAGGAGAAAGACTGCCTTTCAATGGGGAGCAGGCAAATCAACCTCTGAATTATTATTTTTTTTAAGTACATAATAGAAATAGAGAACGGACTGATAGTTGCCAGGGATTAAAGAGTGGGTGGGGCAACAGGGCAGTGCCTGTGGCTATAACAAAACAATGGGAGAATCCTTCAGGGAACAAAGTGCTCTGCATCTTGACTACCAATACCCTGAGGTACAGACTGAATGTTTGTGTCCCCCAAACTCTTATATTGAAGTCTAACCCCCCCCATTGTGATGGAACTCGGAAGTTGACCTTTGGGAGGTGATTAGGTCATGGGGGCAGGGTCCTTACACAAGGGACTCAGAGAGCTCCCTCGCTCGCCCCTTCTGCCATGTGGGGACAGAGAGAAGGCTGCCTCCTATGAACTGGAAGCTGGTTGTCACCAGACACCAGATCTGCCAGCGCTTTGATCTTGGACTTCCCAGCCTCCAGAACTCTGAGAAATAAATGTTTGGTATTTAAGCTACCCAGTCTATGGTATTTTTGTTTTTACAGTCCAAAGGCACTGAGACATCCCGTTGTGCTACTGTATCATAGGTCAGGAATATACTTCCACTGAGGGAAAATTCATGCATTTCAGCTGCATGCAGATCTAAAATTATCTCAAAATAACATTAAAAGAGCCCAAATGCATTTAATTAAAAATAGTATAGGCATTTTAACATAAACTTACAAAAAAATGAATCTAAAATACAAGCAAAACTAAGCTAAAAGCCAGGCTAGCGTTTTGAAAATCCAAACACTGAAGAGAAGCCCAGAAGGCATCGAGGGGCAGATAGTGGAATCCTGAAGCAACCTTTTTTCAATGAAGTCTTTCTCAGAGCGAGTAGGAGGGTCCTAGTCTCCCCTGGACTCTCATCTGTGACATGCCAAGGGAAGAAAAACAAGCCACAGCAGCCAGGCATTGGACTGGTCCTCCCTGGGGGCTGAACTCAGGGGAGATGAAGGGGAAGGTGGGAGACTTGTCTGGCTGTCCTGAGGGACTGGCTGCTCCCGTCAGCCTAATATTAGATATACCTAATAGCTTTGTCGGGTTATTAAGAAGGGCCACTCAGAAGATGCAGGGGCTCTGAAGAGGCTGCGCTGTGTAAGCAGAGGAAAATGCATGGCCTACCATACTATAATTTACATTACTATCTAGCAGTTTAGGGCTGTGTGGATAATCAATCATTTCAAATTTCTGAGCAAATTTATAACTAAGCCATAAAGTTATCAAAGAAAACCTCCACTTTATACATGTGTGTGTATGCATACCCATCCATAAGGGAACCAAAGAAACAGATTGGGGCCTTAGAAGCAGTACACTAAAATATTGCATTTAAATTATCAAAATATTATGGACCACAAATTATAACAGGAAAAAGAGAAATAGCAATAAAAAAATGTTAGCACTATAAGAAGAAAAGAATGATGTCATGATTTGTGGAGAATTCAGTGTCTTAGTCAAAGTACTTTAGATCCTTCTCCCCATTAAGACCTTTTGGAAGTAGCCAGCTCTGTACTTAGGATGAAGAGGCTGAATTTTGCTACACATGAAAGATGGCAATACTGCGTCTAACTGCAGATGGTACTTACTCATCTAAAAAGAAACTCGGAAAAGTGGTTGGCAAAACTTTTATATCACATTATGGAAAGAATATTTGATAGGAACAAAATTTTTAAAAAACCCACAAAACCTTTTTTGAGATAACTTTAGATCTTACAGAAGAGTTGCGAAAATAATAGAGAGCATTCCCATATGCCTTTCATCCAGCTTCCCCTGTTAACATATTACATATCTGTAGAAGATTTATACAAACTAAGAGCTTTGTACAATCCTATTAACTAAAGTATAGAACAGAACCTCTTCAGATTCCTCCAGTTTTTCTAGGAATGCAATTTTTCTGTTCCAGGATCCAATTCAAGATCCCATGTTGCCTTTACTTGTCATGCCACCTTAGTCATCTTGAGTCTGTAACAGTTCCTCAACCTCCTTGTCTTTCATGACTGTGAGGCCTTTGAAGGGTACTAGATAGTTATTTTGAAGGTTGTTCCTCAATTTTGCTTTGTCTGGTGCTTTCTCATGATAAAATTGAGATGTATTATCTGTAATTATACCACACATATGTGTCGTCAGTGCATCAATCACATCAGAGAGTTCACTATGACAATATACGTTAGTGGTGATGTTAAACTTGGCTAAAATGGTGGTGACCAAGATTGTCCAATGCAAAGATCCTATTTTTCCATTTTTAATTATTCAATATTTTGCAGGAGATACTTTGAGACTATGCCCATCTCCTGTTTTTGCGTAAACTTTTGCCCACTAATTTTAGCATCCATTGATGGATCTTGTCTGCGGCAATTATTACTATGGTATTCTAACAGTGATTTTCCGTTTACATTTTTTTTTAAAAGATTTTACTGGGGAATTGGGGGAGGGGCACAGCGTTGGGGAACCGGGGAAGGGGAACAGGCAAGTTGCTGTCCTTTTGTTCTTCAGTCTAGTTGTGGAGGACATTGCTTCACTGGCCCATGTTGGTAACATCATTGCGTTCTTCGTGGGTGAGACAGATCCGTCGCCGGCCTCTGGACGGCTGCTCATAGCGGCTCTTGGCAGCTCACACCAGCTGCCAGCTGCTTACGCTGGCTGCTGGCCACTCAGTGTAGCCTATGCAGCCCACTGGCTGCAGCTACTCAATCGCCACAGGTGACTCACAGCAGCCCAGCTTCAGGTGGAGCTGTTGTTCACCATCTTAGCTGTAGAGGGCAGTGTCACTGGTCTTCATATGTGGGATCCGAACCAGGGCCCTGCTGCTCAGAGCTGGCATCCCAAGCTAGCTCTTAAGCAAAGTGCCACTCGGCTGGCCCTCCATTTACAATTTTGTATTTGTCATGTAGCCCTTCTTTTTACATTTAAAATTGGAATTCTTCTGCAAGGAAGAGTTGCTGTTTAACTCCCTTATTTACTTATTTAATTATTTACTTATGTATGTCAGTATAGGCTAATGGATATTGACTCTTTTTTTTGGATTGTAATCCAATAATATCATTGTTTTGGTGCTCGAGCTCTTTCAGGTTAGTTCCTGTGTTCCCTTCCATTTGCCTCATCTCCTGTCTTTTTTTTTTTTTTTTTTTTAAGCTGAGCCATCCTGCCACCTGTTGGCAGCTCAATGGCAGCTCAGCTTGGGCTGGCATCGAATTGCTGTTGCTCAGAGTTCAGCTCCCACCTTGAGCAAGCTCTTAACCAACTGAGCCACTCAACCGGCCCTCCTGTCATTTTTGGCACCCCTCACTTTCTGGCATCACGAAATGCTCTATATACACATCTTGTATTTCCCCTGCCCAATCATGAAATCAATCAGTTCTCCAGGGATCCCTAGTTCTTTTTATTGCAGAACAGACTTTAGAAGCAAACACATAGGCACTGTGTATGCTTGTTGCTGCCAAGGAGATCAGTGATCCTACTTTTTTCAGTGAAGAGATCTAGGAAATATATCTACCCGTATACATATTAACTCATGCATATATAAGCATCTATATTTTTCTATGTATTTCTGTGTGTATATATTTTTATGCATCCACAGTGATACTTCTGCCTCCAATCCAGTATCACAGAGCTCAATTTGCCTTCTTTCTCTTTTGTAACTTCTTACAGTGGGAAACCTGGCCTTCATTATCTATGACATGTGAGGTGTTATCAAACAATACAGTGAATGTTTAAATGAAAAAGTTTATTAAAGTAAAAACACATTGCCATTAATCCTCCTCAACCTATTCCCCCTCATTTCAAACACACTTATCCCATTGTTCTTGCCACTTTGTGAAGCAGTTCTGAAAGTCCTTTCCTGAGTGTCTAGCTACACTGTCATGGCTGCCTCAATGTCCTGAATCATTTTGACTTTGGGGAACAGCCAGGAGTTGCACGGTCTTAGTTGCTAGATCTGGCCACTAAGGTGGATGAGGACAAACCATAATGTTTTTATTTGACAGAAATTGCTGTATACCAGAAGCAATGTGTGACACGGAGCGTTGTCATGATGGAGAATGATTTACAGCACACTTTAAAACACACCCTTTTTCAACCGTAGCTCACACCCAACTGGCTGCACTGAACAAACTGAAACTTGTCACACACTGTTACTAAGGTTCGACATGCCACTTCCCGTATTAAAGATCCCTGCCTTTCCACTGGCTGGCACTCGGCAGCAGCATTCACCATATCCTTTAATCACAATGGAAAGGCTCCATGTCACACATCACTTCTGGTACTACAATTTCTGTCAAATAAAAACATTATGGTGTGTCCTCATCCACCTTATTCACCTGATCTGGTACTGTGCAACTTCTGGCTCTTCTCCAAAGTCAAAATGACCATGAAAGGTAAACATTTTGAATTGATTCAGGAGATGGAGGCAGTCACAACAGCGTAACTAAAGACACTCACGAAAGAGGGCTTCCAGAAATGCTTCAGAAAGTGGCAAGAATGATGGGATAAGTATGAAGCAAGGGGGAGTATTTTGAGGGGGATTAAAGGCAATGTGTTCTTTACTGTAATAAATTTTTCTTAAATTTAAACATTCACCATATTTTTTTATCACACCTCATATTTACTTGTTCTACTCTTGTATACAAATAAGTGATTTTCAAATTCCTTACTAATATGCCCATGAGAAACAAATCCACAGACTAGATTACAGTGCTTGTGAACAGTTCTTTCGGCCTGTAGTGTATTCAGTCAAAGCACTGTTTACCAAAGTTACTTAAGGTCAGCTTCCTTCTTCTCCAAGCCCATCAATGTGGTTATGTGGTTCATGTGTAATACAGTTATGTTCATTTGTAACAGTCTGCACTCCATCTTTTCGCCCTGTCTCCCAAATGGCTTTTTAAAAATTCCAGAGTAAAGTCTACTTTTTGTGGTATACAGTTCTACGGATTTTGGCAACTGCATGGAATTGTGTGTCTACCTCCACAGTTCCATACAGGAAAGTTTCATCACCCTCTCAAATTTCTCCATGTTACCTCTGTATAGACATCCCTTCCCCCTAAACCCCAACCAAAACAAGCTTTGTTACAATTATCCTGATATACGGTTTGGAATTAATTCGAATTAAATACAGCATTTTAACCATATTATAATAATAGTGCATCTGAAAGCACAGTAAAAGAGCCTAAACTTTAAAGTTACAAGATGCTATTGTTCTAAATTGCATTAGTGTTGGGATTTGGCCTTTAATTGGATCTAAATAGCTAAAAAAATTACACCATGAATTTTTCTTCTTCTTGCTCATTTTTCCTTCTTTGAATGCTTCCATTTGGCACCTTCTAAGCAGCCCTTAGTTCAGTGTCACTATTTACAGAAGAGGAGTGGAAATATCTGCGTGCTTTCTCACTCCTCCACAAGGTGGAGGACCTTGCTTCAGGAGAGCAGTCACAAATGACTAGATGGGTTGTCCCATCTCTCCCCCAGAGCCCCTAGGGAGTGTGCTGACACCAGTGGCTCATGCAGAAAATCTGAGTGCCTTTTTGTATGTATTCTATTGTTTTGTTATCATTTTGGTTAGTAGTGGATGATGGTAAAAAGGGATGGAAGACAAATGATTGGCAGGGTGTTCAGAGAAGGAAATAAAAGAGATATGCAGTATTTTTTAATCTGCAGAAAAAAATAAAGTAAAATCCACTTCTGATTACCATTACGTGGACTTTTCCTATGCCTAAATAGCAATTCCTCAAAGTGTGCTACCTGGTGGTTACTACCTATGACTACAAAAAGATACAAAGACGAAAAAAAAAAAATACTCTTTGAGAATATGTTATCTCCTTGAGGTATAATCAACTGGAGAAGGAGTGTCCATAGCACGAATTTCACAGCTGCCCTGGTCCAGCTCCTGTGTGATTCTGTGCGGCCTACTTCATCTCTTGTAAGTGTCTGTCTACGTAAAATAAGCCACATAATATATATATATATCATGGTTGTTGTAATAATTAAGCAAGTTCAAGCATATGTGGAACTTAGTACACCTAAGTATGCAATAATAAGAATAGTAATAATAATAACAGTTATTAGTAGTTTATGTGCATATTTTCTTAGGTGATACGGAACTCTAATTATATGGGAGTAGCAGTGTTTCATATTTACAAAAATGACAAGGTAACATTCACTGATATGTCTAAATTTTTCTCTGTGGCTGACTCATTCACAGACTGTGAAAGTTCTGGGAGACTGAACCCTGCCTTTTTCATTTTGTATCTCTAGGGCTTTCTAACAGTCGGCATAAGAAAACACTCTAAATTCAACTGAATAATAAGTGTTTCATAATAAAAGCTAATATATACAGTAAGAGATGGTCAGGAATGTCCTGCGTACATTAAAAATGTCCACATTTTAGTACTTCAAGGAATCAGAAGAACCCTCCATCTTAGGAATACAGAGTATGTAGTCCCTTTGGGTCTCTAGAAAGCCCTAAGTATTTTAGGTAGAGGTCCAAACCTAAATAAATCTCATTATTAGAGGTGCCAGCTCAGGGCTATGCTGAAATCATAGTGGGTTTGGGCCAATTTATGCAAGTCTTGCTTACTAGTAGAGTATTAGTACTAGTAGAATACCAGTACTTTCTTTATTATGGCCTTTGTAACTCAGATGTGTCCCCCAAACTAACTTCTTTGCCACACTATGACAAACGTAGCAGAATAGGGAGAAAAGCACTCTCATATCTTATGCAGAGAACCAGTCAGTGTGTTGAAGGTTTCAAAGATTCTAGGTCCCCGGCCTCCTTGAGAGGTCTGCAGCACTGGAGTCCAACAGGGGACGGGCCAGAGGAAAGATCCAGAAACAACGGGGCCTGCACAGGACTCAGCACCAGACCTCACTCAAAGCAGCAGGAGCACAGACTAAGAAAATGACAAACCCCAGACAGTCACAGATTGGGTTTGTTCCTGAGACCAAATGGGAGCAGACTTCCTCTCTGGGGATTTCCAAATACAACTGCTGGTGACCTGACTTGGGCAGAAGCCAGGAAAATAGGGATCTTCACCATTAGTGTGATCCTACTGCAAACTCCAGGCTCATTTACCTTGGAAAGCATAGGGTACCCAGAAATATCAGTTAACTTTGCAAAAAGGACAGTAAAATTGGAAGGAATTCTAAGAAAATTTGCTGAAGGGGGTCAAATATATGGTGATGGAGGAAGAATTGACTCTGAGTGGTGAGCACACAATGTGATGTATAAATAATGCATTACAGAATTGTACACTTGAAACCTATGTAATTTTACTAATCATTGTCACCCCAATAAACTTAATTTTAATATGTTACATGAAAAAAAAACATTTCCTGAGGTACCCTTTCTTCAAGTGCAATTTTAAAAGTACTTGTTTGTTTTTTAAAATCTAAATAGAATGCATTATTAGAGAAAACAAGCATTATTTCATGTCTTTTGTTTTAGGCATTGCTATATCATATAACGTTTCTACCAACTTTATGAAGTATAATTACTTTAATCTTACAGATAAAGATTCTGAAAACTGAAGATGTGAAAAATCTTATTTTTTTTAGCACTGCATGTTCGTACTAAGACTTAGAAGATTCTTCAAAAGATCATTTGGCCTACTCCTGCCATCACACATTTAAGCTACTCACAGCTGTTTTGCAGATAAGGCAGTGGATGCTTAGAATTTTTCTCATCTTTTTTTGGTTAATTTATTTCAAGATTAATTCTCTTTACCAAGTAGGAATTCCAATTCATGTGTTTATATTCAGGATCACAAAGGCGCAAGTGAAAACAAAATGCTGCAAAAGATTTCCAAAGCTGAATAACACTGCTTTCTGACAAAAATAAAGAGATTCTCACTTTAGCAAATCAAGAATACTGGGATAATTACACACTGAAACTGCTGAATCACAGTTCTGATAAGAGGAAAGCAAAAGCCTACGTAATTAAACTGAACAAAAGCTAAGAATTTTTTTTTCTTAAAAAAGTTCAGAAGCAGCAGACCTGGTGCTTTTGACAATGGTCCAAATTCATTTCTGGTAAACAGGAATTATAAATACTTCATACACAGAACAAACCATAATGAGGGGAAAAAAGATCTGAAAGGGAAGAAAGCACCCATGTGTCAGTCAGTTTCTAGCAGGCTATATTAACCACTTGCTTAAAATAGTATATTCATTCACTTGTTTCATAGGCAAAAAGCCAAGCAAAACAACATATAACGTCCCCACATTGGGAACTGTCAATCTGAGAGGAGGCACCTATTAAGAAATTGCTCCTTCTCTCCTGGCGAGATCACAAACATGGCACTCTTGAATGCAAACATCTCTGTGTTATCTGTCTGCATCCTGAGTAAATATATTATGCGCATTAAAGTTCATGGGCATTCAATGTAACCACTGGAAAAAGAAATGTGTAGGTGTTGTGATGTGACACCTGTTCTCCAGAGTATGGAGGATGCTGAAATTGGTATACACTCACAGCTGAAAATGTTGAAATGCTCAACAGACCTACAGCCTTCAGAGTGAGGGAGAGTGACAGTGGTGGGAGGAGAAAAAGTGTCAGGGAGTCAACCTGTGTTTTCCTAAAAGTGACTCCACACAGGTGAACATGTGGATGGGAGAAGTGACCACAGGGAAGCAATGGTAGCCAAGCACTGCAAAGGAATTAGGTGTAGGGGCCAACGGCGGGGCGGGGAGCTTCACCACGTCAGGGAACTGGAAGACCCCATTGGGGGCTCTCAGAGGAACCCATAAAAGCACCCAGAATAAAAGAATCTGCATTTGGATAGCCAGCTCTCTCAGAAGGCACCAGCATCATAGCCTTCCTCCCTCCTCCTCACCCAACTCTCAGAAGCAGGCGGCCTGCTGACTGAAAGCCAAGGGCGGATAGTGAAGCTGAGGAATGCCAGAGCAGGTGAGCACAGAAACTTTCAATTTAGTGAGAGACTGAAGCTTTGATATTAGGCGGGAGTGGACTTTCTATTACCTAAAGGAAAAAGCAAAAAACAAAATACACTTCTTAATACCTGAAGTAAATGTAAAAGTCATAGGAACTGTGAAGGATGTTAGCCTGGGGCATGAAGGAAAGATGGAGGTATGAGAGAATAAGGACGGTGCCCCTTCCTGTGTTCCGCTAGTTCAATAAATCAGTTACAACTGCATTTTCACATTTAAGTGTAAATATTGGATGAACAACCTTGTCAGCCCACAGTTGTTATCTGAACACATGCTGACAATAATAAGCTTCCATTTCCCTTATCATCAGGACTTCATGGATACCAATTTTCAGAGCTCTGTGTTTCCTTTATGCATCTGCCTACACATATCCACACAGGGGGAAATGTGCATAATTGTACACACACAAAGAAGTAACAAGAATCCAGTTTTCTAAATAGATACAAGGAAATCAAACAGGCATGCTCACCTCAGGCAGTACCTATTCCTCTAACGTCAATTCAGCAAATATTTTTCAACCAATACTTGTGTCTCCACTGTTGCAAATAGATAAGATACTGGACATTTACATCAAGGTTCTACAACTGAACACATTTTGTACCATCTGCAAATTGAAATGATTAGTAAGCAAAATTTCAATACCCATTTGAGGGTAGCATTTTTTTCTTTTGGTCACTCAATGCTTAATTAATTTATTACAAATGAGTTTTCTGTCATTGAATAAAATAAACTCAGTATCAACCAATGTAAATCAACGATGTAAATCAGAAAATGCTCTGATTTACAAACATATATAATTATAGGCAAATTTTTCTGACAGTGAGCTGACACATTTTAACGTATTTGTTATATTTTCAAGTACATATCACATATCCATATCAGTGTTTGACTAAGAATATATTTATATTTTCCTATTTAAAAGCCTGATATAAGAAACCCCACATTGTTGAAGAGAGTAAGTTTTCAGCAATTTCAAATGTCTGAAACATAGTCATAAACCCAGAAGTAAGTAAGGGCCTCTTTAAGAGTCTCATAGGGCAACATAAATTATGTTATGAGGACTCTAACATCCTTAGACCATAGGAAACTTTAGTTGTAGCTATATTACATTAATTGGTTTAACATGATTAGTTATTTGGTTAGATTAAAGAGAGGTAAATATGAGGGGTGGGCAGCATGGCTATTTGATTGATAAAAATGCACATTTCATATTTAGAAGGAGGAAAACACTGGAATACAATCTCCAAGGTAAAAAAGCGAAAAGTAAAAAGAAAACAGAAAGACCAGCACAAGTCTACTAATAAAGATGCCAAAAAATGTATACTCCTGAAAAGCTTCTGAGGTTTTTCAATACAGAAAAAAATAAAACAGCAAAAAGTATTTCCTACGATAATATTCTTGAATCGTCATAAAAATGTTTGCTGGTAATTAGAATAATATATTTCAAGAAGTCATAATAATATAAATTTTAGGAAGATGCATTGAAGAAAACTTACTAAAATGAAAAGGCATATACTTTCCTTATAAAGTATATAAAGAAATACCTATTATCAAAAACCTTCATTTATGTTTAATTTATAAAATATATAAGGCAATACCTATTATCTAAAACATTTATTTATATTTATTATATTTATCTAATTCATTGGTAATGCCAGACAAATTAGATGTTACCACATGTGATGATTCAAATTGGTTTTAGGATTGTTCTTGTCATATTTATGGCTAAGTAATAATACCCGCTTATAACATGGAATTGTTAGCCTTCGGGCAATGGAAATGAGTTCTGAGAAAAGAGAAAGACAGGATAGATTTTCCTATATATACATTTCCATAATATGCTAACATAGCAGAGATGTATTTTTAAAATAATAGAACAGGATTATATGAAAGAGAATGCCTTGCCAGCTCAGTTCTTGCTCTATACTCACTGATGTGCACAGGCAGGGTGATAACGAATTGAGAAATGAATTAGCTTTTTTGGTGATCAAACGTACAACTCCCAAATATAAAATCAAATAATTCAAAGAAGATCAAATAGTGCTTTTGAACACAGTAATCACTTGTTACATTAAGAAAGAGAGAGACAAATATTCAGGTCTTGGGCAAGTTATATTTCCACACTGTCATCAATGGGAACTTGCAACACTGAAAATAAATTGAAATTCCTTATTTCTGTCACCCCTGTTTCTATGACTGAACAACTACTTATTTTTTTAAAAAGTGTATTAAACTTATTGGGGTGACATTGGTTAGTAAAATTATATAGGTTTCAAGTGTATATTTCTATAATACATCATCTATATATTGCATTGTGTGAAAACATTTATCCATAAAGATATATGTACTTCGATGTTTACTGCAGCATTATTTATGATGGCCAAGACATGGAAAGAACCAAAGTATCCTTCAATAGATGATTGGATAAAAAAGATGTGGCACATAGATGTACAATGGAATATTACTTGGCCCTAAGAAAAAAGGAAATACTGCCATTTGCGACAACATGGATAGATCTCAAAATTATCATGCTAAGCAAAATAAGTCACACAGAAAAAGTTGAGAACCATATGGCTTCCCTTATATGTGGGACAATTCCTTCTTTTAAAAAAATAAAAGGTTCTTAAAGGTCAGGGCTGACAGAGAAGGCAAATAGGTGGAGCACAGAGAGCTTATAGGGCACTGAAAATTCTCTTTGTGATACTAGAAGGATGGCTCCATGTCATTACACATTGGTCCAAAACCAGAGCACAAACACTAACAGTGAACTGTAATGTAAACTACGGACTTTGAGGAATGATGACGTGTGATTGTACGTTCATCAGTTATAACAAATGGACCACTCTGGTGAGGGATGTTGATAATGGGGGAGACTGTCTGTGTGTGGGGGGAAAGGTGATATATGAGAAGTCTCTATACCTCCCTCTCAATTTTACTGTGATCCTAAAACTGCTCTATAAAAAATAAAGTCTTAAAAAAAAATGTTCTCCAGACTGAGAAGATGTCCTGTCACCCAAGCATGTGTGAGTAATTAAATACACCCCATTTCTGTAATTGAGAAACTAGTGTTTATCATGTGTTTCTTGAAGACTTTTTATAAGCACAGCCAAAAACATGTAAACATGCTTTCTCACCCCTGTTCCACCCCTACTCAACCATGACGTTGGGGAATAAAACACAATATGCTCAATAGGGAAAGAGTCATTTAAAAAAAATCAGTACAAGGGCCGGCCGAGTGGCGTGCTGGTTAAGCACTGGCTTGGGAAGCCCGTGGCCCCGGTTTGGGTCCCACATATGAGGGCCCTAAAAAAAAAAAAAAAAAAAATCAGTACACCAGGAATTTGGTCGGATTATTTAGGGATTAGCACTAAGAAGACTGATTCATCTAAACTATCTTTACAATAGAAGGGAGATTCCTTTCATAGCATTCAGTACCAAAGATAAAGCATTCTGAGAAAATGTTTTATTAGATCAAACACATGATTTGAAACAAACTCTACTGTGATTTGGATTTCTTATCTCTGAATAAAATATACTAGTAACTGCTTCTCAAATTTGTCATGCCAAGAATCCTTTGTATTAATTTTTACAGAGAATTCATGTTTTAAAAATTGTGATGACTCATACTGCCATCATCAATAACTTGTTGCTTTTTAGAATCAAAGCTCTCTTTTTTTAATAACACATAAACCAAAAATCAGCAGTCTATTCATCTCTGCTGGGGTTTTGAAACAGTTACCATCAGCATCATAATTCTATGAACCTCCAAAGGAGATGACTAATGCTAACACCTGTGTTTGCATTAGTTAGAACTCAGGTGAGAAATACCATAAGCACACACCAAGCTGTGGGTATTCTTGGCAGAAAGATTGTGTTCAGTGCAGAATATCTTTAGGATTTACTTGTGATTAAAGACATGTAAGTAGAGAGAACTTCTAGTTTTAGCAATAACTTGGGATTGCTTTCCTTAATTCCTCTGTTAAATCTTTGCGGCAAATATTTTACAAGAGAGGAGAAGAATATAGGTTGGATGCAAGATGCAATTTTGAGATATTACACAATATATGTAATTTAATCCTCATACTGCGCTCATGGGGTATACAATCTTCAATTCAGAAACAGGGGCTTGGAGAGTCTGAAAGACTGACCACGATCACATGAGAAGTGAAACAGCTCAGGCCCACTCAGTTCTTTTCGGCTTGCATGATGCCCATAATTTTTAGCTATTAATGGAATGAAACTATACAGATGGTCTTTTTTAAAGAGAAGCCAGTCTGTTCAGCTCAGCACACACTGACTTCTGGTCTTGACTATTTTCCAAGGATTACATTAAATAATTACTAAAATTTTGTTTACATTCCCAGGTTTTACCTAATACCCTAAGAACAGGGCCAAAGCATTATAAACAAAATAAGCTCAATATAAAGTAGCCTGCTTTGCAGAAATAAAGTGTGAGAAGAAACAGATTCTTGGTGGGCGTCAACTAGCACCTCAGAGAAATCAGCCCCATTATAAAACAGTCCTATAATCAATGAGGACCGAGTGCCTATTATGTACAAGCATGGTGCCGGTGATGTGCAGAAAATATCGTACAAAAATTATAGACCCGGGGGAAACCCTGGTCATACAGAGGGTGGATACAGGGTACAAGGTGAGCGTGTAATGGAGGTACGGCCTAGTTAGAGAGGAAGGACAGGCTTCCTTGGTAACAATATTTGGAGATAAAAAGACAGGATACATTTTAAAATCTTAAAAACTTTAAATTGGAAGTTCATCTGACCCAAACTCTCCATTTTATAAATGAATAAACTGAGAGCCGATCTACTCATCATGGCCAGTTATTAATTAGATTGAATTCTTTGTGGCTTATGGTGCCAGCTTCATTATAGATACATAGGTAGGTAGATAGATAGGTAGACAGACAGACAGAGGGTGTGTGTGTGTGTGTGTGTGTGTGTGTGTGTGTGTGTATTTTAAGAGAATATGTCAAAGTGTATGTGTATGTATATAATTGTCCAAGTGTCTTTCTTAATGGCTAGAACTATTTCCTTGAGTGTGGTCAACTATGAACCTGCCAGAAAACAAACAGAAAAATTTAATGGCTTCATAGGCCACTTGGATCCTTAGAAGGAAACCAGAGAGAGAAATGTTAGCCTTCTAATTCTCATACTGACATTATGCCCACAAATTCTTTGCTTCTGATACTTGAAAAAATACATAAGGAATGACGGTACATTTAAAACTTACACCAAGTTCTTCATCTGAATGACTATCTGGTTTCTTTTTTAACATCTCTCTGTAACAAATAAATTATTCTATTTTACAGAAGAAAGAACAAAGATATACAAAGGTTGAGCTCTTTGCCCGAAGGAAGGCAGCTAGTCAGTGTCAGATTCAGTATTTGAACCCAAGTCTGTAAAATTTTGATCTGTGCTCTTACCGGTAATCCCCTTCTACTTCCAAAAGCATTTTCTATAGAACCTGGGGAACTTATTCCACATATGAGAACAATTACTGAAATTATAAGTACAGGTAGCAAAAATATTTGCTTTCAAATCTAATTAGATAACATTGTTTTCTACATACAGCCTGAAATTTATTCCACTGTCAAACATCAAAAATAGCACAGCCAGGAAGAAAGAGTTGATTTCAAGTCTTTTTAAAAAAGAAACGTTCACCGCCGGCCGAGTGGCACGGTGGTTAAGCACTGGCTTGGGAAGCCAGCGGCCCTGGTTCGGTCCCACATATGAGGGCCAGTGACACTGCCCTCAAAAAAAAAAGAAAAAAAAGAAACGTTCATTTATTTAAATATATCTATGGGCACATAAAATACATTTGAAAGGAAATACTCTTCTTAGAAGAGATGATAGCAATGCAAGTCAGACCAAAATGTCTAAGGAGAGCAGCTCTGGCCTCAGCTTTGAGCTTCTCCTCTTTACAATCTACATCCAGCCTGGGGAAATGGAAGAAAATGAATGTCATCATGGGTCTCAGAAGCAGCAAAGAGGGAAAAAGCAGAGACGAATAGTGTTTTGCTTCAAACACAGCAGTTCTTGGTAGGTAGGCAGTGCTTTTCATTTGATGTTGGCTGGAATCCTTCACAAACATAATCTCATCAATCTCAGCAAAACCTTAGGAGGAAAAGGAACCTCAGTGCTTCATGTCCTGCTTTGATGACGAGGGCGTCTTGGACAAGTGAGTGCAGAGGGGTGGTGATTAAAGAGGCTGAGCATGAGGGGCAGCTTGGGGTCGGGTATTGGGGGACTCCTCTTGTCCGCCACTGATTTGCCGGCCTGCTGGGACCAGCACAGCTGCCTGGGCTCCAGCTGGGCAGTCACATAGGCTCAAGCACTGAGCAAAACTTTATAGTAAGGCCTGCTTTGATGAACTCAACAGGACTTGACTTTGAGGTTTCATGGTTTTAAGGACCAGGTATGCACCCTGTATCCAAACGAACTTTAAACATTGTTCCTATAATAATAGACACGAGAGCAACACGTACAAGTAGTACCTATGTGTATGTGCTGTACCTATGTTAAATCATTTGTTTGAAATTATCTATGGTTATGCCTTCATGTATTCATGTATTCATTCATTCATATACAAACATTTCGTAGTCTCTTACTCTACAAGACTCAGGATCTCAAAATGAAAAGAAACAGTCCTTTTCCATTAGGGCCTTTTAAGCTGGTCAAGAAATAGTGTTCTCAAATAATGATAATGTGCTGCAGGGTGGGATGGAGCCACCCAAGAGGTAGACACTGAGTACCATGGAATTTTGAAAAAAAGAGATTCACTTTTATCAGGGAGGGAGGGATGTGCTGAGGCCCGATGCGAAGGGCCACATGGAAACAAAGGACAGTCAAGGTTCATGGACAAGGTTATGTCTGAGTCAGCTGTTTATGACCCCTTGAAAATAAGTGTAGAGAAAAGCATTCCAGGTGGAGGAAAACATGTGCAGGGGGGCAGAAGAGCAACGGGAAAAGGTCCGTGCACAAAGTCGGGAGCAGTTAGTTCACAGCCAGGCTGGAACCAGGAAGCAATAGACAAAGTGTAATTTCAAATGAGATGTGGATTCAGCATCTGGATGTGGAGAATGGGGCAAGACTGGAAGCCTCCAGAATTGAGATGGGATGATGCCTTTAAAAGAAACAGGGAAATCAGGTTACACACAATCTGATTTTTTGAAACCATGATAAATTCAGGTTGTCTGTCACTGAATGTGAGGCGCTGGGATAGTAACAGAAACTGTCACAAGTAATATGAATATATTACATTGGCCTATGAAAAGGCCCTCGAGTGGCACATGCCTGACCTAATCCCATGCCACTGAAATGGCCCTCTTCTCTAAGATGGCCCAGCAAGCTCAGTTCCATTTTTCCCAAGGCACCATCGCCTTCCTTGATTTTGTATTTTAATACGTATCTTCGGCTGACTTCCCTTTACGCTACCAGATGCCTAGACAGGTTGAAGTCAAGACTTATATATGTTTTATCGTCCTATTTTTTTGTGTGGCTTAGCAAAATGTCTTCTCTATGTGTAATAGCCACTTGAAAAATAAAAGTTTGAATGAATAGGGAAAGGAAACGGGTCTCCCAGGAGACCCTAAATAAAATCAAGAGGAAAAGAACAGACAGGCACTTTGGTATATTGAAAAGGAATGTTTTTCCATTGAGTGAAGACTATTGCATTAGTGAAAGTAACTACAGTAGATGATATATGAACACAGCCAATCTCTTTACATTTTATACTGCTTTATTGTATTATCTCTGTATTTCAGTTAGTTTTAAGGTATTCTGAATACCACAATGTTCAATAAAGCAGGGTGTTTTGTTTTATTTTAATTTTAGGTCCAAGATTACAAAAAAGGGGAAGTGTTTGAATTTTTTCTATACAGCAGGGAAAGAATGAGGTAGATGGATCACTGGGCCTGAAGTATTTTATGCACATTAAGGTATGTATACAATAGCCTTCTGCTGTTGTTGAAAAAAAAAAGACCATAGTTTTAGAACAAATGGAACAGCTCCTCACTTTGTGTGAAAACTTTACAGTCTCAAAGCCCTTTATTACATTTCAAACTGACAACATTCCAGTAAGAGAGGAATTCTTCTTTCATTTACAAGTGATGAAACTGAAGCTTGAGGTAACTTGCCTGAAGTCATGTGACCATTAAGTCAAACCCTTGATAAGTGATCCCCATCTCCTGACCTGTATTATTATTGATATGTGTTTGTTTAACTGCAATTGGTCACTCCCAGACACTCAGCTTTCCTCTTTATTTAGTATCAAAACAAAGCTCCCAATTGCACTCAATAATTATTGAATCCGAAGCGTGGAAGCAATATTTCTGTATGGCAGCACTGAACATTTATGCCGCTACAAGGTTAATGTAAAAATCAAAGGAATGAACAGTCTTATCATCTTTAATAAGTTATTTCTTCTCCCAAGAGCACTCACTAGAGCAAACTGTTTCCTATTTTCAGAGCTGATAAATAGGAGTATTCCAAATATTTCCAAAACACAGATAGTTGGTTCTTTTACATATACTTTGCGGGGGGGGGAGAAATTATGCAGCAATTCCATATTCTATGAAGATTCTGTTTTCAGCAGTTCTCAGATTTTATGAGAGCTAATTTGATTATATCCACATTGACCCTCTTATTTCCCCATGTCATTACAGTTTTATTCTACGGCATTGCTCTCTTTTAGAAATGTATGCCATCCCTTCTACTAGGCAGTGCACTATTCAACAGCCGACAGATGAGTTCCAGTTGAAAGAACTGTTAGATTGTCCTATATGATATCATTTTATGAGGACACAGACAAGGAAACAAAAAGTCATGCAAACTAAACTGCCCACCCCCGCCCCAAGAATATTGTTCTTTACCTAGTAGTTCTGCGAACTTGGATTTGTCAATTCAAATCTCTGTTTGTCAGTTCTCCTAACTGCGAAGTTTATTATGAGAATAAGATAAGAAATAAATGTGAGTATGCTTTGAAAACTATATACAGTATACTCTCCAACATGATACTTTTGGAGAACACTATTATATTGATTTCAGTACAATTTTGCCAATGGTGATATTTTTCTACTCTGCTATATGTACTTTATTCTATGAGGTAAAATAAAACTGCTTAGTTTTCTCTCACACACATGCTGGGTGTTTCCACTCATTTATTTATACTGTTCAAACCATTCAGAGGATGGACTCAACTCTTGTCCTGATAATATGCAAATACCAAGTTTGAAAATTAATTTAGAATGGAAACCTTCATTCATTTCCATGCAAACATCTAAATTTAAAATACTAAGTCACATACACACAAAAAAATGAGTTAGTATTTCACTTAACAAATGTTACTTCTGGCATACAGTTATACAAATGTTCTTTACTGATTTTTCAATTAGTTCAAAAACAATAGATATGCTTATGAGGCTCCCTGTTATTTCAATAGTGCTATTACCAAGAGAACACTGCATTGATGCATTGCCAATGTTGGCATCAGATTGGATTCCACACTGTTAAGCTGGTAGTACCTTGAAAATACATGTATATGCAGTTAAAACACATAGACATAGAGGTATATGAGCCCATTGACATATGGCACGTCTATGAAACCTCCAAACCCTGTTCCCTGCAAGTAAAAAAGAATCAAATAAAAATGACTTCCAATCTTTACCAAAGCACTAATACAAAAGATCAGAGTTTGGAAACCATCAGAATCGAACTGTGCTTACTATGTTTATCCTTGGCCAGTTTTATTTTGCTGCTGAAGACAGCTTTAACTCTACTGAGATTTATCTGATTTTTACCAACACTTCAACAATCTGTATATTTTACTAAAGTAGTAAAAGTTTAATTTATTTTTGTGAAAGTATAATAAATAAGTCAAGAGTACAGCATTTAGCCAAATAAATAAGTACTGACCTTAAAATTATTTTCCATCTTCAACTTTCAATAAAATCAATGGGATTCAATCATTTCAAAAACACCTGAAACTAATATAATAAAAATAATAAATAAATAAGAAATCTTCACCTAAAATAGTATGTCATGATCCTGGGGAAATTGTCTACAGTCTTTAATTGGAAAATAAAATTGCCAAGTGTTTTTTTAAAACACAAAACTGCATTATGAATTCTATAATTGCACATTTGTCCTTAGAAGGTTTTTTATTTCATGATTTTAAGACAGAAAAATAGATAGGAAACGTGCTGTGATGAGCCAGGGAAATTTGGGTTTGGAGGATTCATTCATCCAGGTCTTTGCTTTTCAATCACTGTGCCCTAATCTTGGCTCATTTTTGGCTGAAAATCAGATTCCCCAGCCTTCACTAGCAAGAGACTTGATAACCTAATCAATGCAATCAATTTTAGGAGCAGTTCTAATTGCTTGATTAGTTCAATAGCTACCATTTCTTTCAAAATTATATGACAATAAGTGCATAACAAGAATCCAAATGCAATAATAAAAATATGTTTCTAATGAAAATCATATATTATATATCTTATCTTATTATATATGTGTGTATGATTTTCATAGAGATAGATAGCACTTTCATAAGTTAATATTGCATAGATAGCACTCTCATAAGTTAATATTGAACAGGAAGATGTATCTGGAATTATGAAGAATGTACTGTGCTTGTCTGATAGCCCATAAAGTAGAAAATCCAATTTTCCATTATGTCTATTATTGGCACATTTTATTTAGACATGTGCTCTTTTCTGTGTTTCTGATTCTATAATCATAAAATAGATAATATACACACAAATACATATATACACGCATATACACACTCACATAAGTTTCATAAACAAAAATGTTAATGCTTCTATAAAAATTTAAGATAAATACCAAATGTTATTAAATGTAAATACTATAGTTGCAATGGTAATAATGTGACCTCTTATTGAAATATCAAAAATATCAAAGGCAGGGGCCGGCCGAGTGGCTCAGTTGGTTAAGAGCTCGCTCAAGAGTGTGAGCTGAGCTCTGAGTAACAGCAGTTCGATGCCCAGCCCGAGCTGAGCCGACGCCGAGCTGCCAACAGGTGGCAGGATGGCTCAGCTTAAAAATGTATATATATATATATATATATATATATATATATATATATATATATATATATATATAATCTACCAAAGGCAATTCATTATTTTTTAGTGACAAAGGAATTGTCAACCAACATCTTAATTTAGAAGAGAAAAATTGGTAAGAAGATGGGGAAATATAAATGTAGGTAGTAGATAAGTGTCGTTTTCCCTATTCTGAGATTCCTACCTACTAGCTATATCTGGAGCCCAGTCTAGATATGTTTTATTTCCTGGAACTTCAATCTGATGATAATAATATGAAGAAGCCAAATAATATATGATTCATTATGCAAATACAACCATAAAATTACACAAATGTTAAACAGCCAACTCAGCAAGATTCATATGTAAACAGTTGCCAAACAGGCCCTGGCACACTAACAAGAAGAAAAAAAACTTCTGTGAGCAAACTGTTCCACATAAGCTCTACTT
Organism: Aselliscus stoliczkanus; assembly: GCA_033961575.1. NCBI lineage: Eukaryota > Metazoa > Chordata > Mammalia > Chiroptera > Hipposideridae > Aselliscus > Aselliscus stoliczkanus. Next base: position 38,812,894 of record CM066733.1, read on the forward strand.
ATATCTTTGTTTAATATAATTAATGAAATTGAAATGTACATTTTGTTCCTGACCATTCTTTCAGTTGCAAATCAATATTAACAATCATTTCCCCCTACGTAGTCTTCTAACTTCAAATACATTTCTCTCTTGTGTCTGGGAAGATGACACGCAGGCTGTGTGTCCTTGTGATCGTGCACAATCTCCATGATGATAAGTCTAAATTGGGGCATTTCTGTCTCTTTAATAACATTTGCCATCCAATGAGCTACCTACTACTTATGTTTTCAACCTCTGTTAACTTGATTTAAAGGTGACTGAACCCTGGATAGCCTAACAGAGAATATGGATTTTCTGTGACGATATGCTTACAAACAGGATGAAATATGTGCCTATTTTTTGGGCATTCCACCCATTTATTTCTTCATTCAAAAAAATTATTATTGAGTTCTAGACTGGAAATAGACTCTGGTATTAGATCCTGTGTCTGCTAAAATGAATAAAACTGAATCCCATTCCTCAACAAGTTTGTTCTATAGTGGTTACTGAACTACCCATATAAATTATTTTTTCGCTACTTGAACTGTGATTTTTCTTTCAGAAAGTACAAAACATAAGTATGAACTAGTTGTACAAATAATCAAAAAATGTGTCAGAAACTCTGTTTCTTTGGCAAGTGATAATTCCAAACTCTACAGTAACAAAACCAATAAAATATAGAAATCATTAATTGCAGTATGCAAATATTACTAAATGTTAACAAAGATTTTCACTGTAAGTTACCCAAAGCAGAATGAACATATGTTCTCCTTGCTGTGTGTGTGTGTGTGTGTGTGTGTGTGTGTAAATGCTTTAATTGGGTTGGAATTTCTTATTTTCTTTCTAGGGAAGCCAATATGCACAATTATTGCAGAAACTCCTAAAGATGGCCACCCACTCACAGTCATTCTCTTTCCTGCAGAAATGGTCCTTGATGCCTAGTGGTATATGTACTCCAAAACCCTGCTCCCCGACCAGAGCTTAACAACTCAGAGTAAAGACCCTGATTCAAGCTGGAACATTCAGAGTCTGTCTCTCAGGAATTCCACATTTGGATGGCGAAGCCCAGTAATAGGAAGTCATTGGTAGTCAACTATTGTAAATGGCCCGCAACTCCTGCTGCTGTGCATCCAGAATTATCTCTGTTATTACCTTACCTAGGCATGTTGTGCAGCTATTCCCTCAACTGAGCAAACCATCCAGTCTTTTCTCAATACAGTCTCAAAACCCAAGTGAGTTAGGGTCACTTGCATATCACTTGCAAGACATTAAATTGATGGAATATATAAGTAATTGGCAGGGGAAATGGAGAAACAAAATAAAAGTACTTAGTCTCTGGCCTTGTGTTCATTACGGATGATATTACTAGCCGTGAAATGGCAGTGGCATTTTTAAAGAGCCTGGCTGTTCAGGAAACATGAAAATATCAACAGGATTGAGAGCACTAATATAAAAAAGAAGCATGGTACAAAGCATCTTTCCTTTTTCTTTAACTTTACAAAATATAGTGATTCTCAGTCTACTTAATTTAAAACATAAAGTTAAAAAAACTCACTGTAGTGAATTTTTTCATGTATGAATATTTTAGACTTAAAAGTTTAACCTACAACATAAAATAATCTAACATTCCTATTCAAAACCCTTGTATGAATTTTACTTACATACTATGTAAGTATTTAAAAAGAATCTTTTCATTTAAGTCACATTTTAGGAGCAACAGACTAAAACAGGGGAAAATAAATGGCATATAAATCAATGTATACCTAACTATAGAAAAAGAATATTGTGATTGATAGCAGGAGGGAGGTCTGGGAAGAAAGGGGAAAAATATCTCTTTACAAATAAGAAAAAAGTTTCAGGTTTTTACATTGTTAAATTTCTAATATATCTTCTTTCTACTACCATCATTTGTGGGGAAAGACAGTAGTAGAATTAGGTTGGTTGAAAAGACCAACTTGGACAGTTTGTCACGCTATAGGGACTGTGTATATACAGAAGATGCCAAAAAAATGTATACACATTTTAAGAAAGGAAAAAAAGTATTAAAATTCTAACACTCAACATATACTGATAACAAAAGATGAATACAAGTCACGTTTGACTTCTGCAATTATAAGAGGTGCTCAAAGTGGTTACCATCAGCATCCAGACACTACTGATTACGGCGAACTACTTGTTTGAGCAATGTTGACCAAAGTGTCCACTTGTGTACATTTTTGACACCCCCATTATGTGTCTAAATAACCTGTGGGAAAATACGTCTTCCTAGACTCTTTGATACTAAATAAGAAGATAATTTAGAATAAATCACGGAAAAAGGGTTTTAAGACCAAGTTGGGCTTCATAAGTGCCCAAAATTAAAAAATTAAATTTTGTTCAGATGTGTATCAAACTGCACCTTACTTTCTTAAAAAGCCTGCTCCAAAGTAAGTACGTATTTGCTGTTCTGTTCAGTGTTTACTGCAATCTTGAAGCTTTCAGAATAGTTGCCTTTCTAGGCTCTGTTGCCCATCATGTACGCAGACTATTTAAATTTTTTTTTTTTTTTTGAGGGCAGTGTCACTGGCCCTCATATGTGGGACCCGAACCGGGGCCTCTGGCTTCCCAAGCCAGCGCTCAACCACTGTGCCACTTGGCCAGCCCTGTATGCAGACTATTTAGGAAGCCACTTCTTTAGTCTGTATGGGGTCTAAGCTTTACTGGAGGACACTAGTACAAACCAGAGTATTCCTTTTCCCATTTCCGTACTGAAGTTTACTTGGAGGATTTTGTCTGGGAGTTATACAGCACTACTGGTTTCGGTTCCAGTGTTTTTGTTGTTGTTGTTGTTTTTTGGAGGGCAGTGTCACTGGCCCTCATATGTGGTACCCGAACAGGGGCCGCTGGCTTCCCAAGCCAGCGCTCAACCACCGCGCCACTCAGCCGGCCCTCGGTTCCAGTTTTGCTAGTAACTACTCTTATGTATTTGAGCATTTTCATTAACCCAAAATATTTTCATTCCATTCATTTAGCCTGTATTTTTAATGAATTCCTACTGGGCACAAGAGTCCATTATGCTGAAATGTGCATTTCTATGATAAATCTGCTTAACAAGATTTCTACCCACTTTCCTGATAGAAAACTCTTTGTGGAGAATTCACTTAACATCCCTGAGTGCATATCAAAAGTATAGCAGGGCAAAAGGGTACAAGGCTACTTGGTTTTCAAGGTCATTTCTGATACTGACATAACTAGCATTCAATAAAACATTTTTAATCAGTAAACACATGAATGAAATTATATACCAGACGTGCCAAAAAATGTATACACATGACTTGTATTCATCTTTTGTTATTGGAATACATTGAGTATTACAATTTTAATACAGTGTCTCCTTTCTTAAAATGTGTATACATTTTTTTGGCACCCTCTGTGTGGATGACTCTATTAGAAAAAGTGTTAGCAAATCATTGAACTGACTTGGCATAAGCCTTCTTTCTGGAGGAGCTTGTTTATGGGGAACGTGTATGTGTAGGGGGGCAATTCAGGGTGGACTGTCAGGTCAGACTGCCTGCTCTGTCAGCCTTGACACCCACTAGCTCGGTGACTTTAGGAGTGTTACTTATGGATTCAGGTTTCTTTATCTGTCAAATGTATTTAATCATAGTTCCCACGTCACAGTGTTGTCATGAAGATTCCGTGTAAATAATACACAGAAAGCGCTTAGCACAGCGCTTGGCACTTACAGAGAGATCAGTAAGGGTCAGTTATTTTCAATACATTCTATCAGCTCACCTAAAGTGAAATATCAGCTCTTTGAGCTAGACCCTGTCAGTGGTCAACTACAAATGCACTGACTGCACACATCACATCCTGCCACGCCCGACGAAAGCTTTAGAAAGTGTTTTTGTAGAATCATACTAGCCAAGAGAGTGCACTTCCTAAGGAAACATCCTACGGTAGGATCTTGCTTCCTATGACCTACCCTGACTGTTATGCTTGGCATCCCTCTGCCCTGCTATTTCCCTCCCCATACCCCCCCAGAAATGTTAAGGGAATGCCCCAAACTCAAAGATTTGTATGTTAGGAAAAGGAGTAGAAATTCCACTCCACTGTCTTTTATGCTTTAGAGGATTAGGAGATTCTCACAGTGTTTTCCTGGTGACTGGTAACAAATAGGAAGTTGGCACAACTGAAGACAGCCCATCCTGTGAGCACCTGGAACCAGAATTCCCAGTCAGAGGCATCAATTCAAAGCGGCAGCGAGACGCTTCAGTAATTATGAAATTTTCTGAACGTGAAATAGGCAATTAGTGGGTTTCCATCTTATTTCTGAATTTTCATGGGAAACTCAAGTGTGTTCAGTTCTTTCCCTTGCAATTATAGGCCTAATTAACAGAATTGGTGGTGCTCTTGTGTGATAATGAGAGTTACTGGCTAGAAAGCCAATAAAGAAATGCAAATGAAATTAAATTCAATATGAAAATAAGCCACATTGAAGATGGGGTGAGAAGAGGTGCTGGCAACTTAAATATTAAACAGTTACGCACAATATATGCTTATAGTTGTCTGGATATTTACGTGTCAAGTACCATTATTCACTGGGACAGTTATTTATAGACTAACATTCAACTTTCGCAAACCTAAACTGTGGCTGGGATTTATTTTCCTAAAAGTTCTAGATAATTTGGGGGAAACTATACACCATTAAATCATTCAACCATGTTTTATTGTGACAGATGCTTAGAATGCAAAGATAAATAAAATACAGTCTATGTCTCTGATATCACAATTGAATACAAAAAGCAGCTATGCCAACATCCATAATCATTCGCATTCTCGGCCTGAACCTTCCTTTCACCTCCTTGCTCTAACCTCTCTCCCATGAGGACACCACTTTCCCTGGAACTTTCTCGAGGAGCAGCTGTTTTCTCTCCTAACAGCTCAGTATAGAGAACTTCAGTGTCTTAACTGCCCCTTCTCCCCTCCATGAAAACACCCAGTTTTAATTTCCTGTCATCAAATTATATCTGCCATCCCTCCTTGTCACAGACAGCTATGGCAACTCAGGACCACTGTCCCTCAATCCTTGACAATTCTGGCCCCTGGGTTCATGTAAATGTCTTCACTGCTGTAGTAATTCTTTGGAAAATCAACATCCACAAAAACCAACCTCCCAATACTTGGCTTCTCAAATCCTTAACCTCTTCACGTCTAATAATATTATGATCTTATCACCACTTTACTTCAGCCATTCACTCTTCAGCCATACTGCCTATCTTACTACCAATAAATGCAACCCATCCATAATCTCAACTTCCCTTTTCCCATCTGATGACCATCGTGTTCTATCATTTCAACTCGCTCTTTTAGTATCACCACAATTATTCAACCCCTCTAGGACCAACAATTGACTGATCCAATTATTATTTTACTTATGTCCTCACTTCCCTCCTTACTTAGCTTAAAATCCATGCTCCATTATTATAATCTTTATAATAATATACACCCTCAACTAACACCACTCTCTTGATTTACTCACTTAGTTTTTGAAAACAAATCTGTGAATATATCCGATTCTCTACCTGCACAGCTAAATAAGTTGGGAGAAAAAACTGCTTTCTATATCATCCTTCTCATCTCAATGGTAACCCTACCTTTTCAGCTGGTCAGGTCAAAATATGGGTGTCATCTTTGACTCCCATCTTTCTGTCACACCCACAGATCCAATTAATGAGCAAATCCTGTTGACTCTCTCTAAAATATATCCAGCCTCTAACCACTTCTTAGCACTTGAACTGCTGCCACCCTAATTCAAACCATCATTGTGCCCTCCATGGATTAATGGATTCCTGATTCCATTACTCCATTATGGTATTTTCAACACATCGCCCTACTACTCTCCTTGCTCGCTGGCCACTAACCATTTTGTTATTCTCAGAGTTATCCAGACACAAGTCAGGACCTTTGCACTGACTTTTCCCTCTGCCTGAAATGCCCTCTCCCCAAAGATCCAAATGGCTCACGCCCTCAAATTAGATGGTATTTATATTATCAAAATAAGGAAAATAGGACCCAATAAATTGTTTAGAGAAAAGACAGCAAGAACATTACAATGGCCAATTTACCCAGGAGGAGTGAAAAGTAAAGCCAAATGAATCATACATGGGGTGAGAAGCTATGAAAAAGAAAAAAAAAAAATCCAGGTAAGAGGATGTCCTGTTATACCCCTATAAAAATCTCTCTAATTGGGAGGCATATCCTTAAAAACACAGATGGAACCAACAGACAATAATCACATAGCAAAATGATATTTTGAAATAATGCATTTGTTTTTATTTACGAGTTTCACAGGGCTTTTGTTTTGTTTTGTTTTGCATGGAAGATAACAGTGTTGAGGCAAGCTCAGATCTAAAGAACACCAATAAACCAAATTGACACCTAAGAATACCAATTATTTCATCTAGTTACTCAAAGATATTGTTTCCTTTCCATCTCCCACCTAGTTAAATACTATGAACAACTTTATCGCCTCTAAAGAAACATTTCTATCCTCCAAGGTTCTGTTTAATAGAAATATTCTAGATCCATGCTTTTATTTCACAGCTATTTGAGAAGTTGGGACAGAGAACAAAATTACATTACCTCAGAGTCATCCAATTAGAAAACATTTGCATGTTTTCTATGTGCAAACCGTCCTACTAAGTTTGAAAAGGAAATGCCAATTTTACAAATGGCCTCTGCACTCAAAACCTATTACAAAACAGAACGAATTATAGAGACATAGCCAATAAAAATGTAGAAAACAGCATATTCATAGAGAAATTTACAGGATACTAAATGATTGTAAACCTTAAGAGGAGGAGAACTATTTGACTAGTGGAATTAGACTTGCAAAGGGGGCTATTTCGCCGTTATCAGAAAGTCCTACTTGTGAGTTTTAGCAAACTATAATAGCAAACTATAATATGACAACTTTATTAAAGAACCATTTCCCACCCAAAGTCACAACTTGTGTTGGACAAAATATATTTTAAAACAATCAAAATGAAATGCAGGGGCTGGCCGAATGGCACGTTGGTTAGCAGCTGGCTTGGGATGCCAGCTCTGAGCAGCGGGGCCCCGGTTCGGATCCCACATATGAGGGCCAGTGACACTGCCCTCTACAGCTAAGATGGTCAACAACAGCTCCACCTGGAGCTGGGCTTTGCGAGCCCCGGAGACGGCATAGCTGCAGCCCCTGCTGCAGTGGGTTGCCATAGGCTACAGTGAGTGGCCGGCAGCCAGCGTGAATGGCCGGCAGCAAGAGTGAGCCACCAAGAGCTGCTGTGAGCGGCCGTCCAGAGGCTGGCGACCGATCTGCCTCACCCGAGAAGAGCGCAATGATGATACCAACATGGGCCAGTGAAGCAATGTCCTCCACAACTAGACTGAAGAACAAAAGGACAGCAACTTGTCTGTTCCCCTTCCCCGGTTCTCTTTAAAAAAAAAAAAAATGAAATGCAGACAGGATGAGACACCGAAGCACTAACTCGTGAAATTCTAAAAGCACTATTATGAAACACATTTCTTGCATCAGCAGGTCACTGAAAAGGAATCTAACATGAGGCCTGGCTGGCAGTAGCAGTCCAGCCATGGATGAAACAACAGCCTTGCTGAAGGAGCTAGGACAAGCCTAGGAGACCCTACATCCTGAACCAGGGCTGAGAAGTGCAGGAACTCAGAGGGGGGCCCTGTGCTCACTGGCTAGCCTGTACTTCAGGCCTTCTCCTGGCCTGAAGATGACTAGATTTTCCTCATGGAAAAGTAAGATTGTATAATGAAAATCACCTGAAAGTGTCAAAATGCTTATACAAATTAAATACAAATTACAAACACAGAAAAGTAGACTAAGTAAATCCTTACCTACCTGAGGATGCGGTGAAATTCTTGGAATTGTGAGGAAAGCTATGCTTTGTTTTTTCCTCACATTCTTTTTGTGGTAGTCAAGCCCTATGGTACCAAACGCCCAAGCTCCATTTTGTTTAGAGACTGGAGCAGTACAAAAATAATACTAGACTTATAGTAAGGGATCCTGCGTTCAAATTTCATCTATTACTAATTATTTGAAGACCTTTTGACAAATCACTTAACTTTCATGCTCCTGATTATTTAGTTAGTTCTCTTATTATTCAAAATGAAGGAGGTTAACCACGAGGTTTCTGTGGCGCCAACACGCTCTATCATTTTGGGGGTAGCAAACGATTATACCCAGAATGTTCTGGAATAACAGCCAACATTGTTGTGTGTAAAATCAATAGGAATTGAACTCAACAATTGCCTATATATCCTCTAGAACATGACAAAAAAAGAAATAAAAATATGAACAGGGATATTAAAAAGGAAGTAATGATTAGCAGAAACTTCTGACACAAGTGGTAGAAAAAGCTAGCCTGAGGAAGTATGGGGAAACAAGAGCAAAGATTCATGGTTTTGTGTTTGTACAATCTCAGGACAATGTGTCCAATTTCTGGTGTATTTTCCATGACAGAAGCCAGCATGTGTTTGGGAGCAATGAGTTAATTCAATCCAACTGAAAGGCCATTGGGGAGATCTCAGTATAATATAAAACAGCATGAAAAATGAAATTGCTTAGAATTAGGAAAATATGGGCCCTGGAACAATGTGACATGGGAGGATACCCCCTGTAAACCAGACATTTCAGTTTAGTAAGGTGGAATCTCACCAAATTGGAAAAATTCACTGAATGGCTGTGATTCAACAAAGCTGTTAGACCATAAATTAAGGAATGTCTTCACAAATTGGATCAAATGTCAGACTGGAAGTTCGTGATTCTCTGATCCTTTCATCCTGTGGTAATTTCGATATCTTATACTTCTCCAGCTTTCCTTCACTCATGAAGTGGGTCAGTAATGGTCTTAGGGACAGTCTAGGGTAGTCTGTGATCCCCACCCATTTCTCAGATGCGCCCAAGAACAAGAAGCTGCCCCACGGAAGAGCAAGAGTCATGCAAGGAAGGGCCTCAGTAAGTTCCATACAACCACCAACAAGCAACCTCATGTTACGTAAAGTGCTTTGAAGTCCCTGTAATCAGAATTTTCCATATAAAGGAACAGAGGAAGGCCCACTGACCTCCATAGCCTTTTTGTTGTTGTTGTTCATTTTTTTTTTATTACCATGAGACAGAAAGCTGAGAGCTACTATTAATTCTTCAATGAATATTCAAACATTGTTAAGAAAGGACTTATGAGCCAGTTCTACGTGTCAAAGTTGTTAGCCAGCAACCGTGTCCATCTTTCTTCAAAGAGAATTTATTCTTTCAGAATATTGAACACTGAGTTCATATGTTAAAGACAAACCCAAACAAGCACCACAAAAAAACAACAGATTTTTAAATTATTTCAACTGTTCCCAGGCATTTGCATGTGTTGACTCAATAGTAGCAAAATAATGGACTTGGTCCAGATGAATGAGTTACAGAAAGCAAGTTCTATTCACATCCTATGCAGGAAATCATTGCACACAGATTAATGAAGAAAAAGAAATGACTCTAGCAAACTGACGTATGCAAAGTATATTCACAGGGGTCCCTGACTGTTCAAAATAAAAATATTCCCCCTAGGCAGCTCCTCACAGAGGCACTTCCTTAAACTTGACCCCAAAGCAGTTATCAGAAGAAGGGAAAGAAAATAGCATTTCATAATGCAGCATGGGTATTTGGTAACCTCTCCAGCTTTTTTCTTTTCTCATGGTAAATGGCTTTGTTTGGATCTAATTTTCTAGACCCTGCCAATTTTTTGGAAGAATTCTAGGAGCAGCCCTTGCCCTTGGGAACTCTCTGGGATTTGATTCTAGATGAAGACTCGGTGTCTGCAGATCTCAACGTCACATATTCATTATGTAAAATGTGAAGTCAATGAAAAGCAGACAAGACTTTCCTCTGTTTCCCAAATCAAGTAAAAATATTTGAACTGTTTTGTAAATTCTTAAACATGGGTCACAGGAGTAGGTCTGCTTCTGAAATATGCCTAGAGCAAGCAAGGACCTTTTCAAAACTACCTCTTTATTCCAAACACAAAATGAAGAGCCGGTGAGGAAATGGGGCAATATATAGACCTCACCTCCTGGCTGCATCCTGGCTCAGCCACTGTACAGTCGTGTGCACATTCCTTAGCCTCTGTCAGCCTCGATTTCTCCACGTAAAATGAACCTTATACTTATGTGACAGGCCTGCTATGGGGACAGGAAAGAATATGTGTAACCCACCTGGTACGAGTGTGTGTACCTAAAAACAATTGCTAATAATTCTATTAGGAATATCTATCACCTTATGGGCTGACAACGCAAACTTTTTTTTTTTTTGAGGGCAGTGTCACCGGCCCTCATATGTGGGACCCAAACTCGGGCCGCTGGCTTCCCAAGCCAGCGCTTAACCACCATGCCACTCGGCCGGCCCGCAAATATTTTTAAATGTAAAATTGTCTCCAGCTCAAATGCCAAGACAGTGGTTCGTTAGCACCTCTCTGTGTGAATTTGCCAGGCTGTCTACAATTCCTCTCTCCTAAGGGTCTGAATAGAGAGGCAAACTTAGAGTGATTTCTTCTATAGTCATCTTCAAGGATGTTACAGTTTTCAAGGACTTTTCTGTTAAGAACGCTTCTAATCAGTCCTCATTTCCCTAATTAGCCAGGAAATGAAAATACTAATTTCACAAAAAGACTGGATACCCTCTTTAGGTATTGAATACAACAACAATAATGATGACAAGCTCTCAAGAGGAAGAAAGGTGGAAATTGAGGAGAAAGAAAAGAGAGATACAAAACTACTCCATGAAAGTAGGTATCACATGTCCCAACAGTAATAAATCAGATGAAGAACATTTTAGTACGGCGGAAACTGGACTACTGAAAGGCGCTAAAGTTTGTGGACCTTTTGAAGGTTGGTGCGCAAGTGTAAATGAAAGTTGAGCTCCTAAGACTATTTTAGAAATTATACAGTTTATTCATTTATGCTGTGAATCCTTTCTTTCTTATTCATTTTCAGCTCTTCTCTCCACATCCAAATAAAATACCTAATGAGATTTAAGCCACTAGACATACATTTACAAAATTATTGCTTGGATTAGTTGAATATAATAAGTAAAGCTTTTAAATTGATGTTGTTTCGAAAAGGTAAGAAATTACAAAATCAAAAAAACATACAAACTCCCAGTTATGAAAGAGTTACGTCATGAGGATGTAATGTAGATCACAGTGATTACAGTTAATAATACTGTAATGGATACTTGAAAGTTGCTAAGAGATCTTAAAAGTCCTCATCACACACATAAAAAAAAAGATGAAGGCATTTATTGGGTTGTCGGAAAAGTCATGATGCATTTTTGCAATGAAAAACAGAAAAAATACGTCATGACTTTTCCAACAACCCAATAATATAGGAGATTAAGTTCTGTTGTTGAATCTTAAGAGCTTCTAAAATGCAAGAAAGAAAATAATGCTAAAATAAGTCACACTTAGCAAAATCCAGGAGCTATTTATTATCCACTGAATACAAAATTATTTTTAAATGGAAATCTGTTTTTTGTTTGGGCACTGACTCCTATCTGAAAAAAATCCAAATTTTCTCAACATGCTTAAAAAAAAAAATTGGGCAGGTAGAGGGGAGTTAACATATACTTTGAAAATACGGTAATCATTTATTTCATTCAGTCTGATATATATTATTCACTGGAAAAAACTCCTCCTATACTCTGGCAAATATGCAAATTAATAAAAGAAATGCAGTATGTGCTGTGCTAACCTCTAGGCCTAATATTTAGAAATTAGGTTTCTGGTGTGTAGAAAGATGGACTTCCTTGTAAATTGCTTTCATTTCATTATCTTTTTTTTTAAGTACGGTTCAGAATCCAGATTTAATTAATAGAGCTATATGCACGAATGTTCAAGTTACAATTCACTACACTATTTTTTAATCCACCTCACAACATTCTTCTCATAAGTTCCATCTGGCATACATATTCATTCTCTGACATGAATAAAATTAATTTGGTGTGGATAATGTTTTGAGAATTCTTTCGCCTCCTGAAAAAGCTAATAACATTCTGTGATACCCCTAAATAGAACCAGGAATTCCTAATTCACAGAGTAAGCAGAAAAATGGGCCCCCGAAGACACTCACATCAAGTTCCTGAAATTTATAAATGCTACCTTATTTGGATAAAGTATCTGTAGTGACCTAAGTCAAGTATTTGGAGATGAGGTCATCCTGAATTATCCGGTTGGGTTCTCTATTAGACATTAGTCAGGGTTTTCCAGTGAAATCAAACCACTGGATGGCAAATCCCAAATCTATATAGTAGGCTGGAGGTAAGATTTAATGCAGCTTTGAATCTCAAATGTGTAGGGCAGGCCAGCAGGCTGGAAACTCAGGCAGGTTTTTTTATGTTCCAGGCTTGAGGCAGAATTCCTTCTTCAGGAATCCTCAGCTTTTGCTTTTGAGACTTTCAGCTAATTGCATGAGGCCCACCCATATTACTGAGGATAATCTTAGAGTGGACCCACTGTAAAGGTTAATCACATTTACAAAATACCTGCACAGAAACATCTAGACTAGCATTTGAGTGAGCAGCTGAGCATCATAGCCTAGCTAGGTTGACACATAAAATTAGCCCAAGTGTCCTTAAAAGAGACACATGGAAAAGAACAGACAGGGAGAAGGCAGTCACATGAAGATAAAGCAGAGAGATGCGGCCATAAACTGAGGGAGCAAGCAACAGCCAAAGCTAGAAGAGGCAAAGAATCAATTCTCTCCTAGGGCCTCAGAGAGGATGCAGCCCTACCCAGACCCTGGTTTTCAAAGTCTAGCTTCCAGAATTGTGAGAGAACAAGTTTCTGTTGTTTGAAGGGACCCAGTTTGTGGACCGTATGATGACAGCCACAGGAAACAAATACAATAACTATAAATAGAAAGTTCACATCTTCCTCATCTCAGACAATTACTTTTAGCCAATTAATCCAAACTTCTCATAAAATTCTATGATATAATATGACTTGTATCATTACATGTCTATTTTTCATCTACCCACACCTAAAGGATAATTAACTGATGCGACATTTTTAAAGCAGTGAGCGTCCTGCATCTAGACTTGATAATAAAGACTAATTTTATCAACAAATACAGATTGTTAAATGTAGTGTTAGTAAGGAAAGAAGAAAATCAGACATTGAGGATTTTTGCTTTGAGTCATAGTCATGATAGCTGGCAGAATAGAAGGAATATAAGCAAGAGCTATTTTAAAAGAGGATCCACTACAATGTAGTTGCCTGCTTAATTAATGAAATGAAGGGAAATTATGAATCGAGTATGGCCAAATCTTTGGGATTGAATGATTAGGAAAGCAAAGGTACACCTAACAAGGACATTGGGCAGAGATGCCCTGTGTGTGTATGCACTGATGTAGGCAGAGTAAGGGGACAGTGGGGAGAGGGGATAAGCAAAGAGAGAGGCAAGCATATATGATGAGGACTTAAGTTTGAGTATGTTAAACATCTAGGTATGAATATTTTCATCAACAAAGAGCTGGTATGAATATTTTCATCAACAGAGAGCTAACGCTGAAGAAGATACAAAGAGAAAACAAGCCAAGAATTACAGACCATTCCACCATTCATCTTTGCGTATTTACATTAAAAGGCATTGGCAATCAACAAATGCCAAAGTTTAATGTGATTTTTTGCCATCAGCTCTGAAAATGAACAAAAAAGCTATAACTAGTAATGACATTATTGAGCTATGTTATTAATGACAAATATTAGTATTATGTGATTATGGATAACATTTTCCTTCCCAGAGCAGCACACAGTGTTTTCTGTACTTGTTATACTGAGCCATCCAAAGGAAAGAAAAATATTTTAATTTCAATGAAACGAGTAAGAACAATTATTGTTTAATTACCATGCTTCCTAATTGTAATTGGGGAAGTTATTTAGTAGTAATTTATGACACATAATGTCATAAGCATAAAATATATTTTATAAACAACTTCAGAAATAATGTCATTTTATATTGTCTAAGAACTTAAGCTCCCCATAATTTTAGGTGGTTTCCTTAAAAAGAAATACTAACAGCAAACAAATATATAGTGTTTCCATGTCATAGGCATTGTTTTACGTGCTTTTTGTGTGCTGACGCATGTGGTCCTCTTCACAAACCTATCAGGCAGGTACAATTATTATTCCTAGTTTATATGTGAGGATACTGAGTCATGGTGCAGTTAAGAATCTTTCCCAAGACCACAGAAGAAGGGTTCAAGCCAGGATTTTACCCATGATCCAAAGCACTAAGCTCTACTATTCTATGTAATGCTTGCTATAAATAAAGACTGATAGTCACTTTGGGAGAATGTGATAGGTGTGTAGATATAGTTTTTTTTTTTATCATTATTGAAGTAAGAACCAGCTGTACAACAAAAAGATCAATTATGAAAGTCAAGCTTCTATTTCTCCTTTGCTCTTATGCCGAGATCAGTGAAAGATTCATCTTTGGTTCCTTTTGAAATTGCTTTTCTTTCAAAAAAAAATTGAAATTTCCTTTTGTCTCAGACAGTGCTACAACCCAACTCTATCAAAGCTCTTTAAGCAAAAAAAAGGGAAAAAAAAAAGCCTAAAGATGGAAACCACAATAAATGAAATGCGATCATTTTAACAAAAGGGCAGCACATGTTAAGTCAAGCTGAACACTAAGCTGTCAAATGAAATGCTCAAGTTTTTCAGGTTTTTTTAGCCCCCTTAACTTTTGTTTCTGATGAACCAGAACTTTCTTTAACCAGCTGAGTCAGAGAGTTTGTTTAAGTGCGAAATCAATGCCATCAGATACTTTCTGGGTCAATGAATTGCATCCAACCCAGCAAAGATACGACGTGCAGAGCAAAGAAATTAGTGAGGTTTTCAAGGCATGTCACACAAGCCTCAGTCCTTAGAGAGGGCATCAGAGGCACTGCCCTCGTCTACCAAGGAGAATCTTAATAAGCACCACATTCTAGACAACATTAATACCCTGAGGCTCAAAACGGAAAGAAAATCAACATCAATTCTCATCACCCTTCCAAATCTTTCTCCTGGCATCATTTTTATATGTCGTTTCTTGGTGCCGGTGACCAGTTGCCACAACGACAGCTCTGCAGGGAAAGGACAAAAGTGCCGCTGCCATCACCCTGATTGAGCTCAGACACTGAATACATCATCTCTTCCAAATGCCCAGACCTCACTGGCACCCTGCTTGGAAAACTGAGTCTGCTGCCACCGCTGCATTTCTGGCTGCCGCTGTGCTGCCAACGTCTGATTCGAAGTGTCCTCTGGGATGTGGAGGGGACACACAGACACTCTGGGTACCTGTGTCTTCTTGCTTTCTCAATTCCTTTTTCTGCTCTTAAAGACATTATTTGATTCCATTAAAAAGAAGTAACACAGTTCATCGAAGTAACAGCTGAAGAAACTCATGCCTCTTCTAGAATTTCACCAGCACCAGAAAGCCAAGGACTTAACGATGTTTTCCAGTTGTTCCCAACTCTTCTTTCAAGCTCTATTAGTGAAAACCTCAGCTCACAAGGAAAAAAAAAATCTCTCCTCTATGCTAATAACATATATTTAGACACTCCAGCCATGTATCATAAACTATAGAATGGAAACCAAGACCTTATCTTCATAACATTTTTGTAGACTGCCATATCCATAGCTAAAAGTGACCATTTTGACAAGGGGCAAATACTAAGATCTGCTGGGAGAGAGGAGGGCATGTCGAAAACACACAATTGTTTGTCAAACAGTGTTATGCAACTTACATTTAAAACCACCATTGAGGGTCTGCTCAAGACGGGGGCGGGCAGATACCGGTTGCAGTTCACTTTCTGGTGAGAAATCCCTCCATGTGACAGGATATACAGACCCACAGGTACCCACGGTCCCAACAGGGTGAAGAGCAGTGACAGCAGACTGGAGTAGCTGGGTGGTCCTCCACTTCCTCACACACCTTGGATGGAGAAGGACATTCCAGGCTCTCCCACTCACATCTCCAGAACCCCCCCCCCCCGCCCTCCTGGAGCAGTCTGACTACATTCAGTAAGATCAGGAGACCCCCACACCTAGAAGACAAACTGCTAGTATACTCCCCCAGCTGTACAGCTCAATCACTCACACATCACTGGAGTCGGGCTGCCACAAAACGCTTCCGTAGTCACATATTATTAACAGCTAGCATTTATGAATACTAAACACTTCATTATTCTCACAACATTAAAATTTAATACTTAGTGAGGGGTAGGGGTTGGAGTGTGTGCTAGGTTGCCTTCCAAAAGCTTTGCATATATTAATCATCTAAATCTCACAAAAACCCTGTGAGGTAGGAGCTATAATGGCCTCTATTTTATAGGCGAGGAAACTGAGACATAGAAATGTTAAGTCATCAATCACATCCCAGGCCATGGGGTCTGGACCTCATATTTGTAACGACTTCACTAGACTTTTTCTTGAACTAACAGGAAATCTCAATTACAAAGGTGGCACACAGATATTTGAGGAAAGCCAATGCCATGAAAAACAGATAATAAATATTAATGTATACGGAAACAAAGTTAAGAGAACAAACCACTCAAGAATTCAGATCAAGTATAATTAATATCAACAGGGGAATAAGAGGCTATAATATCCATAAGAAAGAACCCAGAGAAATGACAAAAATGATCATTGACATTTAAATCTCAATAGATGAGCTGAATAAGAGAACAGGCACAGCTGAAGAATAAACTAGAAGAATATGCCAAGGAATTCTCACAGAAGCAGTTAAAAATACAAAGACATAGCAAGAATGAAAGAAAAGCCAAACGATGAGGAGGACTGATTCCAATATGTGACAATAGGCTTTCCAGAAAGAGAGAATAAGAGAATAAAGCAAGAGAACATGTAACTAGAACAAAATGTCCCAAAACGAAGCAAAGTTTTAGGTTCTCAGAGTGAGAATTCCCAATGAATATTGGGTAAATACAGTGAAACAGACACATCTTAACACATCATGAGAAACTGTTCAGTTACTAAACATTTACATTTCACTGCTTTTGGTCACCTCAAAGTTAATATAACTAAAACACATCGAAAACTGAGCTCACCTAACCTAAACAGACTCATTTTAATTTCATAATTTCTAACGTCAGTATTAATATTCTTCCAATCACTCAGGCAACAAATGCAATGCCTTCTTTAACTTTCCTCTGTCTGTTACAGACTGAATTAATTACTTGGATGTCCCCTGGAAATTTATGTTGAAGCCCCACCCCACAATGTGATGGTATTTGGAGGTGAGTTGTTTGGGAAGCGATGATTAGAGTTAGATGAGGTCATGCGGGTGGGGCTCTCGTGATGGGATTAATGCCCTTATCAGCGAAACACCACAGGGCTTGCTTGCTCTTTCTCTGTCCACTGGGTGAGGACATAGTGAGAAAGCAGTTGTTTGACAGCCAGGAAGAGAGTTCTCAGTAGAACCCTACTTACCATCCTGGCACTTTGATCTCAGACTTCCCACCTCCAGAGCTGCGAGAAAACAAATTTCTGTTGTTTAAGCCACTCACTCCGGGGTATTTTGTTATGGCGCGCCAACCTAAGACAATGCCTGTACTTATTCATGATTCTATAGCTCTTCCAGTTATGAAGACCAGAGGAAGACTCACTCAGGCCAGTACAGTAGTGGTTGTAAAGATACATGTGGTGTGATAAAGGTGATGGAATCATATGGAGTTCACAATCAAAAGACATCATAAGCCGGGTCTCACAATGAGGAGGTGCAGGATGGTTCTGGAACCAAGGCAGTCGGTATCTATGGATATGAAGCTCATAAACATGAGGAATGATGGTCATTATTAATAGATTCAATTCTACTCCCTTCTATAGACCTGCCTACTTTATATTTCCACCTGTAATTCACTAATTCTTGCCTTTATTCTATATGGCTTCTCTTTAATTATAGTTCTTGCTTCCTTGTAACTGTGGACTGCTGTGACCCATTTTGAACCTAACTTTATCCTGTCCTCAATGTCTATACCATCCATTCATTACTTAAAATTGATTTTGTCATAGTTTTGGTTTTATTTACTAGGTTTTCCTGTGATTCTATTCTCCTTTACAAGGTTGACTCTATAAACAGTAGCTATGTTTCTTTATATAACAAACTCTGTCCTAATTGCTCAGTTTAGCGAGAATGTCTCTCTATGGGAATACATAAATTGTTAAGCACATCCCATCTTTAGGATATCACCTTCTTGCAAACTTATATTTATTATTATACAACTAAATCACCAGTTAATCATGGGTTTGCTATCCAATGCACCCCTTATTCACTCTTTCATAGTTATTAAATTTTTATATTGTTTACTTATCATGGTTTATAGCTTCTTGTCTCTTCTAGGCATTCTTTCTAGTATAGGAGCCTTTTCCAGTACTTAACGTTACGTGCTTATTGATTTGAGTCCATTTTTCTCAGTCTTATGAAGCTTTCAGAAAATTTAAGTGCTTCAGCTTTTCCATTTTTAAAATAGGGGCAGAAAGGAGCAATCAAAGCCTGGAAATATTAGCTGATTACAACATTTAAGTAGTGTTAAGGTACAAACAGCCATGGCTAAAGACAGGCTCCATCAGAAGACTAGGGAAAAAAACTCCCAAGATGGGTTTCAGCACCTCTTGATGAGACAGAAGTCTCTACATTTTTCTTTTGACTAAAATTCCTGCTTATATTCTCTCAGAGCATTGAAGTTCCTAAAATAAAAATTGCTATTACTGATGGTAAACTGGTGTGACCAGTGCCACGGAACCAATGCTTTGTCACAAAATATTTCTTAGCCATATTTTTAATGAATGAGGGTTCCAAAAGGAAAATCTCCACAATGGCTACTATATAGTTAATAGTTACAGGGTTACTGGATAGAGAAGGAATCTGGTTCACTACCGAACCCCTCCTTTCTCTGGGAACGGCATCCCCATATTGGGGTGAACTCACAGGAGTCACAACTGAACAATGCAGCGGCTCACTGGTCCTCACTGGTGGATGACTGGATGGCTTCTAGAGCCAAGCTTGGCTAATCAGATATGTCTCTCCCTATAATGAGGGATTTGGGTGAGAGGGACCCCAGTATCCCTATGTATGTCTGCACCATGCAGAATGGGAGCTGGGGAGTGACCAACCATGGCAGGGTGGACTGACAGTCCCCCAAATCTCATCTGCAGAGAAAAAGGACAGAATGACACAGCTAACCCAGAAAAGCAGACAGGGGCCAAGCGTGGTGCTTGGTTCACCCCCACCCCAACCCCTTCAGTACATTCCACTTCTGTTTTCAAACCTTCATGGACACAGTTGTCATTCTCAATTCTACTCCCAGATTTGCTCTGTCACTTCAGGGGACTGCAGCTATTTTTCCATGACTTATCACCCCCTCGGCAAACTCTAATTCTACATCTGGTTTACAGGCCCATTCACAATTTACCGGAATTTCCTTTTCTCCCTTTAGCTTCTCCAGAATACTTCATCCATTTTGCATTTCATCTGCCTTGATCTCTGTCCCCTGAATATGCCTTAAATGTTACCTCTATCTTTGCCTGTAAGTTTGTTCCTTTCTTCAAATGCCTAGTTCTGCCTTATCACTCCAGGGAGTCAAGCTTGCCCTCCTCACAGAAAGAAAATGTCCCTGTTCCACCCCTCAGGTATATATGACATCCTATGATAGTTTTCTAGACCATTCTTTTGGGTCTTATTACGTACATCCTTGTGGAGGAGTTTTTGTCTCTGCTATGTAATGACTTGGTTGTGCTGTGAACAGTTGGGCTCAGTGTGGGCTCCCAATCATTGAGTCAGTAAGATATGTTCCCTTTCTCCTCAAAAACATGTCTTTATGGGATTAGGAAAGTAAAGCAGTCTGGAAAGAATCAAAATTTAGGATCCTGTAGATAGATGTATAGTCTCTAAAGAACTTTAGTTTACTTTGAAAAAGTCCTATAGTGATTTAATAATTAAACTTACTGTTTTTGGTGATTTTCAATTAATTACATATATTTTACTTACAGAAGCAACATATGAATATATATCTAAAAAAAAATTCAAATGATACAGAAGTGCACAGAATATGAGGTTTCCCTTCATAAAGCACCCACCTCATCCCCACCCACTCCATCCCCACCCACTGCATCCCCACCTACCCCATCCCCACCCACTCCATCCCTACTCACTCCATCCCCACCCACTCCATCCCCACTCTCTCCATCCCTACCTACCCCATCCCCACCCACTCTATCCCCACTCACTCCATCCTCTCCCACTCCTTTCCACAGAAGAGATCATTGGTAAGATTTGATATACATTGTTCCTGATCTTTTACTGAGAATTTATTTGTAAATATGAATATGCTTTTATTTTGTTAATAAAAATAAGATCATACTTTATAGTATTCTAAAATTTATTTTTTGTTTAACAATATTGTTTATCTTTCTATCATAACACATATAAATATACCATATTTTTGTAATAGCTGCATTAATAGTCCAAAGATAAATGTGCACCAATTAATGCTACCATTAACTTATTGCAATGCCCATAAGTTGCTATTGCAGCAATGCTACAGGGAATAAAGACAAGTAAATTGTGGTGATTTCATTTGTCAGCTGAATTTGGTGACAATATACCAGTTGGTTTTCCTTAAGCCTCAGTGAGTCCTGCCTGCCTAGCTGGGTGTGTCAATATTGAAAATGGGTCTATTTACACAGGCCAAGTCCAATCTGCATTCTCTTGACAGTGAAGCCAGGCTCTTACCTAGATCTGATTCTAATTATGTGTGATTTCAGTGCCCATGTTTCTTTCATTTTATCAGGTTTCCAATTTTAAAACACACTGGTTTTTTGTTCTTAAATGTTAGTGCTTATTCAATCTTCTGTAAAGAGTAAAACTGTATACAACCAGCTATTGTGTAATATGCATTAATATGATTATTTTTAAAGAAATTGTTGGTATGTCAGCAAAGCAGGTGGTTAAATGAAGACTTCGCAACATACTAAGCTGCAGACACAGCACTATGCATCCTTCTAGCTGGCAGGTGGTGTCATGTATAAATAACCCCTCTTAACGATAATGCATTGTTTGAAAATTCTACATATGAAATTTAAGTTATTTTTAAACTGGAAAATGTAACGAATGTAATTAGAAATAGTCTCATAAAATTGTTAACAAGAGATAATAGAAGATAACTGACACACCAGTGGCGGCAGGTACATCACACCAGTAGCGAATGTGCTGGCCAGGATCACAATGCGAACCTCCAATCCTGCTACAGCTGCAGGCGCGGAATCGCAAAACAGGCCCTACAAGCACAGGTGGCTCAGTAGTCATACTCCAGTTCTGAGTGTTCAAATATTAAGGACACACAGCCTCCACCTCGTAGCCACCAAAGTTTCTCCTTGGTGCTTCTAAAGTGTTGAAAAAATTCTTCACATACAAGGTTCTACTTCCAACTCCCTCAGCAAGGCATTCCAATACATACACACCATAGAGAAATTCTGTCACCCAACCAAGACAGAAATGTGACGATGAGCTTATGAACCCATTGTGCTGACGTTACGGAGCAGAAGAATGGCACAGTCTCCCATCTGTGAACTACTAAGTTAGAGGTATGTTTATTGACAAAATTAAAGACATGGGAAGATATGCAGGAAATGTTTTATCATTGATTGATGGCTGGCCATGGAAGGGAACCACTCAATTATGCACTAATTAATGAGTTCATCCAACAGTGTTTTCTGATGACGGTTACAAAGCACATCCTAGTGGAGGAGCCACATACTTTATCAGTTAAGCAAACTCATCCTGCCCCTAGAATACTTTGACAGCTCCTCTTTCAATTGAAAAACATATATTCAGTGTCAAATAAAACATCTCGAAAGGTTTTTTCCCAGAAGTCTAGTTGGATTTCCTGATTTGGAGGACCTGCTACATGGTGGCCTGTGGCTTTGGCCAACGTGTAAGGGGACATCTGAGAATGATTCCTTGTTCTTTCTCATGGCATGTGCCAGCTATCTGTAGGCAAAGTGGAAGGGGACACAGCTTGAACAAATTATTTTCTTTCCTAAAAGAAGCCTTGGACTATGCAAGCATGTTCCCAGCTGACATAAAGAGAAGCTCCAGTCTCTGTCAATGAAAGAACTTGATAAAATATCTTCTTGGAGTCATCATTTCTTCCCAACCATGAAAACCAAAATTCTCAACGCTGGCCACATGAACACATGAACATCAAACTTTATCTTTTATTTAGAAACTCTATATCAAGTTCTAAAATTAAAGTTATTTTTTATTAATATATCTCATGACTGAGGGCCAAATTACAAATGTTGTCAATTATGAAACCACTACCCCATCTCTTTTCCTGCAACTTTGTGAAGGGAAAAAAGTAGGGCTGAAAAGTGGATTTCAATGCACATTGCAAATCTTAATATCTATCCTCATCATCTCACTCACAGATTGGAAGAGGACTGCAGAAAAATAAGAACTTGGAGAAAAGGTAAAAACTAAACAAAAGCAAAGAAGAAGAAAAAGAGAGGAGGAGGAGGAGAACGGAAGAAAGGAAGAGAGGGAGAAAGAGAGAAAGAGGGGAGGGAAGGAGGGAGAAAAGAAAGAGCAAAGGAAAGGAGAGAGGGAGGAAGGGAAGGAGGAAGGAAGGAGGGAGAGAAGAAAGAAGGAAGAAAAGGAGAGGGGAGGAAGGAAGGAAGGAAGGAAGGAAGGAAGGAAGGAAGGAAGGAAGGAAGGAAGGAGAGAGGGAAGAAGAGAGGGAGGGAGGTCGGTTGGGAGGGAGGGAGGGAGAGAAGGAGGAAATGCGCCTGTGTAACTCACCCAGATCTGGACGGGGTATGTTCCCTAACTGAGACAGGAGTACACTTAGAGATATGCAGAATTCTGTCCACCCAGTTCCGCCTCTACCTCAAGCTGTGCTCCACACACTTGGGGGGACACAAAAAGAGAAGGATTGCATCTGCTGAAATAATTATACAGAGTGATCATTTTTCAGAGACACACATTGAAAATCATAAACTGTAAGATAAAATAAGGACAAGAAATTACAAAGTACATAGGAATATTCATCGAGGAGTAGGAGTATATTTCAGGGAATAGCTATATATTTCACATTATGTTAAAAGAAACTTTGGGGTTTTTTTTTTTGCTTTTTCCTCCTTCTTTATTTTTTTCTTTGCTTCCTTCTTTTTTAAAGCCACAGATTTGTCAAGCACATAAGGTTATACTTATTTTTACTGAGAAAAGAAAGAAAAAGAATAGACACTTGCTAAGATTTTCAAGTTAAAACAAAAACCTGACAACATACTATGTTCAGTAATTGCAAAAAGTAAAATGTCATATTAAAAATCGAATTTACAGAAGTTGTTAGAACAAATATGCATGTATAATGCAATGATATTCTACTTGATATGATCAAGTAATGACAAAACAAAAAGTGATGAAAGGGCCGGCCAAGTGGCGCAGTGGTTAAGCGCTGGTTTGGGAAGCCGGAGGCTCTGGTTCAGGTCCCATATGTGAGGGCCAGTGACACTGCCCTCAAAAAAAAAAAAAGTGATGAAAATATAAAGTATTGGTCTTTATTTCTTGGTTACTACAGTTCAGATGGAATTATTAATAGATAATACTGTTACTATGGCATTATTGAGAGTTCAGTATGTAGCTTTTGAGGCTTTTTAAAATATATTATGTAAAAACTATGTTTTCTTTGAGCTTGATTCATCTCAGCTAGTAAATTGCACCCAACAGAAACGTTCCTATTCTGTGGAGGTGGGATCTGATCCAGAAAAAACCTGGATGATGAACAAGGAATCATGATAGTTTCTGAGTGGCTAATGACTTACTTATCTCAAATGTTTTGGAAAATGCCTTTTCCCTATAATGTGGTATTTAACTTGTAATTGTCAGGGTGTATTTGTAAGATCCATGTGGTTGGAGACCTCTTTCGGGTATATCTTGATGTCACACTCAGAACTCACATGGTCGGTGAAAAATAAATGATGGATAAATGAGTCATCACTCTTCCTAAAAGTAGTTCAATCTTAAGGGAGAAATATCAGCTAAATGGGGAGGTGAGTTAAACTCATTTCAACGCATTCTTGAATATGAACACAGCTTCCACTGGTCAAAGACAAAGCTGAAAATATTTTTTCTTTTATTTGTATTATCCCAAAATTTTTGCAGAACTAGATCTTACAACTTCTCAAATATACTTTTAAATTTGAACTATTTATTTTTCTTAGTTCTACAGAAGGTATGGAAATATATGATCACTGACACATACGAAAAAACAATGTGATGTTTTAATATTTCAATTTGTTTTTGTAAATTTCATAATTAATTTCATTTCTTTTAAATTAATGTTAATTTGTATAACAATTGTTAGTAAAGTTATATAGGTTTCAAGTGTACAACTCTGTAATACATCATCTATATATTACGTTGTGTGTTCACCACTCAGTCAGTTCCCCTTCCATCACCATATATTTGTAATTAATTTAATTTAATAAATAATTTAAAAATCTCATCTCTTCCAAACAGATAACTGAACACACTGCACTTATTTACAATGAACTTGCTACCAAATGAAGGGGCCACAGAAAGTCTGATTTTCTAGACAGACATTTTAATACTAAATTAAAAAATTAAAATTCTGATTTCATGCAGAGGTCTCTGTGAAAATTATTAATAGATGCTCATTTGAGAGGTTGGCACTGCCGCCCTGCCCCCAGTTTGGGTTCCCTGTTTTTCCAATGTAGATGGTTAGGGTGTCATAATGACCAATTGACTATATCTTTTACTAGATGGTGAGCTCATTCGAGTCAGGAAATATGTCCTCTTTAATATTTTATCTACAGGTACAGCTTCCCTCAAGTTAGTTGTTCAACAGATACTTGGGAAAACCACAAGATCAAATCTATTAGCCTAGAAGTTTAAGATCATGGGAAAAATGTCAAGCTTGGAAGCACCTTCATTACTAGCTTGTTTGTTTGATTTTCAGGATGACATCGCTCTCAGCATCTCCTCAAATTTCAGTGATTTATTTTAGCACACACTGAAAGATTAGCATAGCACATATGGCATTTACTTTTAGCCAGTTTCACTTTTGTCATGGGTCACGCAGTTCACTTTCATTTGTATGCTACATGGCTCCCGAATCTTCAAAAAAATGAGAATGCAAGAAATGGAAGTTCCAAAAACAGTATCATTTCCATGGGAATGCTATGTGATCATAATAAAATGGTCTGGCTGTACCAGGACTGTTTCCCCTTTAACGAGGTAGTTTTAAAGACCTTAGTATCATGACATGAGTAATAAATAGTTGTTTCCCGCTCTCCAGCCTGCTTCCCCTTAGTAAGTTGAGACTTGCATACTGAATGGTTAGAAAAGCCATAGATAAGCCAAGGTGGTCAAAAGCCTGGCACTGCCGGGTACTCAGTCAAAGCTCGTTCCTTTCCCCGCCTGCCCTGCCACCGAGCAGAGATAATGTTCCGCAGCAGTCAGGTCTGAGACACACCTGGGCAGGGCTGGGACCCTTTACCCACTCCAGGGATGTACAGCATGTCCCTGTTTGCCGACATAAGAGTGACATGTTTTCTATCTCCGGAGACTCACCGGACTTCGCAGGACCCAGGCAGAAGCACATTTAGGAGGAACACACATCCTTAGCCAGAAACAGGAGTTTCAAGGCCCTGGCAGCCCCAGGTGCTCCCATGAAGAGAACCACACCTTCTAGAGCAGGTGAATTCTCAGGCACACAGAACTGATCAGGCTTCCTTTCACCCTGATGCTCTCAGGACTAATTTCATCTTCCCACATCCCTGGTCACCAGCTAAAAGCAAACCTCTCAGATCATATCACTCACTTTCATTCCCAGTTTGTTCTTTGTGTGTTTTCTAATTCTCCACTCCTCTGCTCTCTTCCAAACGCTCATATGTATCCTCTCCAACCCCGTGTCTATGATCACTAACCTCGCCTCTGCCCTCATTCTCTTATTCAAATAGTTCCTTCACCTTTCCATATTCAAATCTGAACGGACCCTGAGCACACTGACATTTTGTTTGTTTGTTTTGTAAAAACAGTGAGTGCTATTTTACTTTCTTTTACAATGTATGTGTCTCGGGGCCAGGAGGTGGAGATGAGAGTTCTTGACTTGTTATCCCATTTGTAAAGCATTCAGTCCCATTAAAAACCTGGATTTTGGGGCCGGCCGGGTGGTGCAGTGGTTAAGAGCTGGCTTGGGAGGCCAGCGGCCCCGGTTCGGGTCCCACATATGAGGGCCAGTGACACTGCCCTCAAAAAAATAAAATAAAAACACCTGGATTTCTTATGTCACCCCAATGTACCTTCCACCAAGCCTTCTCACAACTGTCATTTCTCAACCTCGGGTCATTCATTGACAACATTGGTACCTTCTTCTCTGACATCCTTCCGGGTGACATCAACATCCTGCAAATGACCCTCCACGACTCTGATGTCTTTATACCTTGACTTCATCACCTCCAATAACCTTTTCCTACTCCCCTTCTCAGCCTTCTGCTCCCATAATAATAATATCCTAGTCCTAGTTTTAACCTGGAAATATTCCAGCTCTTTCCTCTTGTACGAGTATACAGGTGTCTTACACTGACTCTTTTCACTTACCCAAATACATAACTCTTCAATTCTACTACCTTATAATGTCTTCCTTTTCACTGATCCCTCCACTTTTTCACTGCCCACCACCATTCTCTTGGCTTCACTTATCTCCTTACATGGCTTTAATTCCATGGTCCATCACCACAGTCAATGCCTTATAAATAGTTCCAATATCCTGGCCACCACAGAAAACTCCTGACCCAGTTCCAACACGGTTTTCTCCCATTATCTACATCTGAATCTGAGCATCGAATGCTGCTGGAAGAAACCCAACAATGGGTCAACTGGTTCCACATTTGATTCACAAAAGCACACAGCACACAGCACTCAAAATTGCCAGGAAATTCTGTTATGTTTCCTAATAAACTCAATTTCCTAGTCTCTAAAAGGATTACTTAACACATTTTCTTCTCCCCTCAACTGTCCTAATTCCTTCCCCTAGTCATTCTTACATAATAATTGTGCCCTTTACTTTATTAAGAAAATAGAAGCTGTCAGGTGAGGATTCCCGCATCTTCCTATCACTGAATCTATAAATCTGCCTGCATCTGTACCCATCCTCTCCTTTCCTCCTGTCATATGAAGAAGGACAAGTTCCTGCTTTTACAAAAGGCCAATTTCTCCACTTGTTCTCTGGATCCCACCTTCCTTTGTTATCTCTGGGATTTTGCTCTTGGAAGATATTATCTTTGCCGTGTATCATGAATTCCTCCTTTCTATTAGGTCATTCTAATCAGTATGGAAAAACATGGCTAAGAGTTATATCTTTCAAAAATACTTATCTCCTTTGACCTCATATTCTCTCCAGCAACCATTTTTCTTCTCCCTGCTTCAAAACAAAAGCCTTTAAAAGATTTCACTTTCTTTCTGTCTTCTTTTTTTCCTACCAATCATGCTTTAGTACACTCCAATCTGATGTCCATGCTTCTGAAACTTCTCATCAAGGTCACCTATGCAACCCCATGTTGCTAAATTCAATTATGTTTGTAGCTTTATTTTTTAGCCACAGCTGACATAGCTGACCTCCTCTCCACTTCTTGAAACATTCTGTTCTGCTGGTCTCCATAACCCTACACTCTGCTGGCTTTTATTCTGCTTCTTCCTCACTGACTCCTTGTTCCTGTTTCCCTGTTCTTTCTCTTCTACTTGACCTCCAAACGATGAGGTTCATTGATAATCAGTCCTGGACTTTTCAGATTTTCTCAATCCCCATTGACTTCTTACAATACACTTATCTGATCCTGGGTCCTTAATTGCCATCTATCTACACTGAAGATTTATATATTTCAGCATATGTATTAACAACTCTGATCTATTCTCTAAGCTACAGACTCAATTCAGCTGCATACCTGACATCTCCATAATGATGTCTAACATGAATTTGAAAGTCAGCATGGCCAAATCTCAGGCCTGCTTCCCATCCTGATGCTGCCTCCCCAGTCTAATCTCTCTCTAGTCTCCACCTCATTAAATGACATCACCATTCACCCCATTTACCCAAATTAAATATATATATATATATATATATATGGCTATCCTTGATTATTCTTTCTTTCTAAATCAGCAAGTCCAACCAGTTCTAGCTCCAAAATGTATTAGGAGGCCATCAATTTTTATTTATCTCTACTGTTAATGCTCTCCTCTGCTTGCACCTCGGTAGTCTAACTCATCTCTCAGTTTCCACCTTTGTTTCCCTATTCTCCTCCAGAAAAAGCCAGAGAGATCTCTTTAAAATAGTACTTAGAGGGGCCGGCCAAGTGGCTCAGTTGGTTAAGAGTTAGCTTAAGAGCGCGAGCTCTGAGCAACAGGGCCACCAGTTCAATTCCCACATGGACCAGTAACGCTGAGCTGCCACTGAGTTGCCAACAGGTAGCAGGATGGCTCAGCTGAGCCATCCTTTAGGAGAGCACATACTCCTAATAACAAGACTTCCTGTTTGATAGTGGGCTATGCCCACCTGCAACTAAGACTGAATTCGGCAACTTGAACTGAGCTGCCTCCAGGACGGCTCAGTGAATAGAGCATGCGCTCTTAACAACAAGGTTGCTGGTTCCACTCCCACATGGGATAGTGGCTACGCCCACCTGCAACTAAGACTGACCACAGCACTTGAGCTTGGAGGCCACGCGCTGCAGAAGGGCAGCCAGGTGGCGACTGGCGCCCTCCACCACAAAGATTGAAGAACAACAACTGGGCTGGTCCCCCTCCCCAATTCCCCACCACTGTTCCCCTCCCCCAATTTCCCAATTAAAATAAACAAACAAACAAACAAACAAAAACCAGTAATTAAATTATATTGCTTCCCCGCTTTAAAAAAAGTTATTCATCCTTCCCATTCTCTGGAGACGAAAAGTCTCATGTAAGACCTGGTGAGATGGGGGTCCCCCTACCTTGCTGGACTCATGCTCCTTCGTGCTCGGTATTGCCCGGTGGAGCACCAGTGAGCCTGGCCTCCTTCCTCAAACACAGAGACCATCGCCCCAGCCGTGGCAGGCTCCTTACTCACCAAGTGACGTAAAGTAGCCTCCTCTCATTACTTTCTGTCACATCAGCTTGTTAGCTCCCTGCACCGCACTGTCAAGACATATACTGACCTTTTGTTTTCCTGTTTATCTGACTCCCCCAGTAAGCCTGAAGTTTCAGGAGGGCAGAGATCCACTGTTCTGGTCCCCTCAATGTTCCCAGCACTTAGCACAGTGAGGAACACTGAGTATACGCTGAATAAATATTTGTTTAATGAACAAAACGAATGAAGAAATGTATGAGGTCACCAAATTCTTGTTTAACGTTCTCATTTATAGCACACTCATTTGTTACAGGGCCACAAAGCTGACAACAGAGGCCTTGCATAGTGAAATGCAGGTTTTCAGTAAAAATACACTGATCTAAAACCTAGGACTAAATTGTAATTACATCCAGGAGCCAATCTTTTTCTCCTAAGAAATTTTAAAGGCTGTTCTTTTCCCATGATCTTGAGCACAATGATAACATGGTAAAACTTGCACATACGTCAGGTGCTTTCCCAATGAGTTCTTAAAGTAATTCTGCTTCATGACATCAAATACAAGAAATGAATAACCAACACAGTGTGTGACACTTCCAGGTTAGCAGGAGTGCTAAAAGGATCATTACACCACTAATGCCCCTCATTTAGGGTTGTACATGGGTAATGCTCTAACCCCTGGTTTTGACAGGTGTATGCATTACTCCTATCTGCCAAAACAAGTAATGCAGACAAATCTAAACAGGCAATTGTGAGAGGGGGACCCTCTCAAGAGCCTGTGACTTAACCTCTAATTTTTAGGTCCTCCCCTTTCCACACATCCAAGTCCATGCAAACCCTCCTTCCCATCCCTTACCCCTTTATTAAAACCTACCCTCAGGAAAAGATCTGATGAATTTTCTACCTGGTGTTATAAATTATATAACAGACAAATAGGTGACATCTCCCTATTTGAATATTTGATATAATCTGAACATTTAACAATGAAGTTCCAACTTAGCAGAGCAAATGAAACAAAACAAAATTTTAAAAAATAAAAAAAGAAAGGCATTTCTAACACGGGAGTTTTATGCATTGCTGACCAAGTTAGTAGAAGGAGTCTTGAAGGCAAGAGGACTGCTTATTAACGTTAAAATTTATGTCACAACTGAGAAAACCATCTCAGCTTGCTCACTGGGTCAGCAAGAGTTCCATATAAATTTCAGGTTTTAGGGTAATTACCTGAGGTCAGTTACTTCACTGCCTATAAACAAAGTTGCCTATGTCAATTCTCAAGGAAGAATTTGTGACTCTCATGAGTTTGCTGAGGAATCAAAAAATCAAACTGCTTTTCTGAACACAGTTTTGTGTTTCTACTAATGAGGGTTAGATACTACGTGTCATTATAACAAGCAGGAACTCCTCTAGTGGACTCCACACAAGAAACAAAATAATGACTTCACATCTCTTGCTATAAGAAGAGTGAGGAAAATTAAAAGAAGCAATCCACCATTTTGTCCATAACTTGCCCTGCCAACTGTAACTACTGTGTATCTCCCTACATAAGTAATTGAGTTTTTCTCTAAAGAATCATCATTTAAAAAATTAAAAACAAAATCTTGTAGAGAACCTTTACCAAACTTAGAACAGAAACACTATATATCTTTAAAAAAAAAACAAATATTAAAACCCTGTTTCATATCAAACAAAATGATAAGCTTCGCTTGTTAAAACCAGTAGACAAAATGAATTGATATTATGCTGAGAATTTATCATTTTTAAATGGTAATAGGAGGTACAAATAACTCAAAATTAGAGTGTATGAATATTTATTTTACCTTGATCTAATTAAAGATTTGCTTAAATAACTGCTGTCTGGGAAAAATGCCTATTAATTAGATGCTATGCCACAATAAAATATTATGCAAATTAAAATCTAGAAAGTAGTGATGACATCTGGTAACAAAGGAGATTCTTGATGTTAAATTCCAAACTTTCTTAAAATTTCTTAGAAAGCTTTTATCACTTCTACCACTGTTACCCATTCTGTGCTCGTCCCAAAATATAGTTTATAAAGAAAGACACAGGTATCCCAAGAGATGTAACTAATACTTTTACATTTTTTAAAAATTTAGAATGCAATACCTATGCATTTAATCTCTGCCAAGCACTGTCTCTCTATACCTACATTAAAATATAGATTTATGACTCTCAAAATAAGCAAAATTTGAAAAAGTTGTCAGAAAAAGAAAATGTAATGACCCATCCATCAGTACTTTAAAGTCACTATCTGCACCTTTCTCTTTCATTGAACCTCATCTTTACAGAATTAGGATACCCTTTTTCAGAAAACACTTACCATCTTCATTCTGTCAGTTTAGCATGATGTCTAGAGCTAAGTCACAAATGCCGTTCTAGTCCCTGCTGGCATCTCTTACATCTGATACCACTAATGTAATAGTGTAGTTGAAGAAATGCAACCTTTACCTTGCCTTGGGTTGGGTGCCTAGACGCAGGTTCAGGTGCACATGTCCCACTGGGTGCACTCTTGAGGAGAAAGGTGAGGGAAGCACCAAGAGCAGAAGGAGCAGGGCTCGGTCTAACAGCAGGCTAGTTTCAGCCTGGTTGTGTGGGAAGCAATGGGTTATGGGCACAGCAAAGTGCATTGCATCTTGGAGCCAAGGGGCCAGCTTCCATAACCTCCTGTCAGTCCGTCATCGGGTGGGGAAGGAAAGCATATCCTCTGTTTGGGGGTAACACAACTCCTGATGTGCCAAGGGCACTTCTCTAGAGGACACAGCTGAGCTGTTAGCATCCACACTTGAGAGAAGCTTGCTGTAGGACTCGCTAACAGTCCAGGTGGGGCTCTGAGCCACCTCCCAACAGCCAGGACAGCCAGGATCTTCCTTAGTCATCCTATCTGTTCATCAGTACTCGTAGGTTTCCGTTAAACAAATAGTCAAGTAATTTTTTTCTGTGTGAGCTTACCAAATATTATTTTCTCTTCTGAAAATAAACAGACCACTTTGTGTATTTATTCATAGAAGTGGCTTCTCAAAGTGATCTGTGTGGAACACACACTGAAGGTGTTTGGGAAGAGCTATGAAAGAATCACTTTTCCTCTTTCCTCAAGAAATACTGTCAACATAGGTTGAAAATGGTTCATTTAGGTATTTGATAAAAGAATCAGTCTCACTGAAACCTAACTGTTTGCTCATTTTGAATGCCCATGAAGATTCAAGTTATTTGCCTTTCTAATTTCCATTGTCATGGTTGCACGTTATGATTTACAGCTTTCCATTATATTGTACTGAAAATGTTAGAGCTACAGAAGATTTATCAGAGACCACTGAGCAAATTCCCTGCTGGTCTGAGACTCCCCCATCACATCAAAATTAATTATGGGCAAAGAAAGGCGGTTTTGACAGCTCTAACCTTTCCAGTCTCAAATACATAGGATTACATGTCTGAACAATTTGGGGGAGCAAATTTTAGAATGAGCGTATTGTCATACATTAAGGAATTGGTACCCTGGAAGCCTGATGACAGTCTAAATGCTGACAGTTGGGCAAAAGCCTCCTTTCCCTGGGACCTGATGTCACAGGGCATACTCTAACTACAAGACAATCACTCCATGTTTCCATGAAAATGGTCACTGATTAGGGGTGGGAAATTCAATTTATTTTGAAAGCAGCTTTACCTCAGATTTAATGGAAAAACATCGAAAGGCCTTGAAGAGAGCTCATGTGCCAGAGCCTCCGAGTATCTAGATCCTCGGCCATAATCAGTGATGTGGTCAACAGAGCACGAAACTCGGGGCTAAAGTTCAAAAGGTTTACAATCACACTCTTCACTTTTCACAAGGAAGACATGGATTAATTTCACCTTAGCCAACCTCCCTAAAAGTACAGTGTCAGTGTCAAAATTTGAACAACTTAGACTAACATCAAGAATCTTTCAAAAGAGAATCCTGGGCAAATCAAGTATCCTGAGACTGGGGCACCAGAAAAGTTCTTATAGGGTGAATCCCTTTGCCACAACTGCTGTTTAGGGGGGAAAAAAATGTTTATGCCAAGGGGAAATTTTCCAAATCCCAGACAATGACTGCGACACAATTCCAGTATCCAAGACAAATTTGTAAAATTCTTTCACAGTAAATAACTTCAGGAATACTATGAAACAATTACAGAGCTATCATCCCCTCACCACCACCACACCACACACACACACACACACACACACACACACACACACACACACACCAATCTATTACCTATTTTTATTCTATGAACTGTCTTGTTGCTAAAATTCTATCCCAGTACATACTCTAAATAAATCTAATGTCCTAGAAAGAAAATCTGCCACAGAACTGCCATCTTGTTCTTGGTGGATCTTTAATTAGAGGTAAATCAAAATCACAACAGTGTTTCAAAATATTGTAACTCTAATCTCTTAAATTTTCAAAAATTTTTTTTCTAACTCTAGTAATTTTTATGAAGCATTATGTTGTAAAAACATTCATCTAAATTTCGGCATTTCTTTTTTTAAATTTTTTATGAGTTTCCATTGTACAAAGCAACATAGTGATTAGATATTTATATACCTCACAAAGTAATAACCCTAATCTGACACTGTAAATAGTTATTAGAATATTATTGACTATATTCCCTAAGCTGTACTATATATCCCCGTGACTACTTTTTAAATTATAGTTGACATTCAATATTATTTTATATTAGTTTTAGGTGATTAGGCATTTATATAATTTATGAAGTGATCCCCCTGATAAGTCTGGTACCCATCTGACATATATTTTTACAATATTATTGACTGTATTCCCCATACTGTACTTTACATCACTGTGACTATTTTCTAACTACCAATTTGTACTTTTTAATCCCTTCACTTTTCTCATCCAATGTCCTTCCCATCTAGTAACTAACTATCAGTTTGTTCTCTACATCTATGGGTCTGTTTCTGTTTTGTTTGTTTGTTTATTTTGTTTTTTTAGAGTCCACATATAACAGAGATCATGTGGGATTCATCCTTCTCTGTTTAATTGCAGCTTTATACCATCTAGGTCCATCCATGTGGTCGCAAATGGTTAAGATTTCATCTTTTTTTTCTGGCAGTTCTTTTACTGGTGCTGCTGTTTCTTTTTCTTTTGGTAATTTCAAGTAAATATAAGTCTAATAGGTGGAAAGGGAGAAAAGACTGGGCAGTAAAGATAATCTAGTGACTATGCTTGCTTCTTTCCTAATGACTTCCGTTATAATTCTACTAAACACCAGGCATTCACTCCTCAGCATACTGAGGGTGCATGGAACGCACAGCACGGTGCAAACAAACACTCCCTACCCAGCCTGCAGTGTGCTCATTGTCTTCTGCAGCAGATGTAGAGTGAATAATAATCTGGCAAAGGAATAAAAGACGTGAATGGTCTAACAATGCACTGTGGACAGGAAGGAAGAGAGTTTCTGCAAAAGAATGAGCTGCCTACCAGCATCACAAAGGCTTCGGTGCACTTCAGTTTGTACACGGGGCATGAATCTCTGCATGAAAATCTCTACATCACTGACGCTTTGGGTTAAATACAGATTCATGATCATATATAACAGAAAACTTATCAAGCCTTCTGTAAAGTCATAATTATGACCAAGAACAGCACAGCCATCCTAGAAGTTACGAAGTACGTTTCAAGTTGAATACCAATCGCCTGTATTATTACTAGAGGGCAACGGCCAATACTACCTTCTAAGTCCCCAAGGAGATACATAGAAAGAGGTGCCTTTTTCACTCGCACTGAATTCTTTTCAGGGACTAATGTTCTGCGGACAGAAAGGAGAAGATAATTACACAATATTAATACTCTGCCCTTTTTCTAGGCAGAAGTACCTGAAGTGATTTCCTACAGATGGTTAAGTACAAAGCAAATGTAAATTTCAGCAACTCCCTCTGCTGCAGAAATTAACCTACCAAAACACGGGGATCTTTTGAGTTCAGCAGTGCTGCACATCACAGGAGCTAATGAAAGATCAGGCTCAGGTTAATAATATTTATCTCACTTACATCCTCTCCCGGCCATTTTTTAAGTCAAATAGCACCACAAATTAAGGGTGAGGAGGATAAGTGATTCTAAAAACAAATATCTCATTCTCAATACTAATGGCCCTTGGGTTAAAAAACAATCTACAGTCTTTTCCCTGTACTTGATCAAATGACTGCTTTTCAGTGAAAGTAGAATTCAAAGAACTTAACTACTGATGCCCCAAGGGGGAGTTCTCTCTCCTCAGGGGTCAGGCTTTGGCGTACTCACTGCTGCCTGCTATGAACCCAGCACCATGCTGGGCACTTTGGTGGTGGTGGGGGGGAATATTGCCTTTTCATGGGCCGGCCAGGTGGCACAGTTGGTTAGAGCACAAGCTCTGGGCAACAAGCTTGCTGGTTTGATTTCCACGTGGGATGGTAGACAACAACCCCCCACCCCCACCTCCCAATTAGATTGTAAGCAGAGACTGAACTTGGAGCTGATTTTGCGCCCTCCACAACTAAGACTGAAGGACAACAACTTGACTTGGAGCTGATGGGTCCTGGAAAAAACACATTGTTCCCTTCCCCGATTCCCCAACACTGTTCTCCTCCCCAATTCCCCAATAAAATCTTTTTTTAAAAAAAGAAAAACCAGAGTAAGTCATATTCTTAATAAAGAATTCAAGTAAAATAGGAGATAGTGAGATGACAAGTGCCTTCTCTATCTCACTCTTGAAAGGCAGTCACTGGTAAGGTTTAATTCCAGTGGTTCCGTGTCACAGAGGTAGACCTGGTTAAGCCAAAGACCACAAACTGCCTAACCTATCCCACCCCACTGTCTTTCCTGTTGATTTCAAAGCTTTTTAAAAGAAAATTTTAAAGAAATACAGCCTTTTGCTGTTTTACATGTTACAAGTAATGTTTCCAATTTGTCTTTTTCTTTTGATTTCACCAAATCTAGCAGCCCCTGCCCTGTGGGCACAACACAGCTCAGCTTCCGTGGCCAGAAGAGTGCAGGTGGGAGGAGAGAAGGACTCCGAAGCCTGAGTCGGTCTCAACAGCCTGTTCACAGCGTTCTCCACTTTTTCAGCAATCTTTTTGCAGTTTAACAAGGAACATGATTTTTAAGCAATGGACAAATAAATCAACTTTATGTTTAAAAAGGACAGCATCCGCTTATTTTTGCTTTTTTTTGCTTGTGCTGTAGGTGTTTTTTTCTAGGAGCTTTACGATTGATTTCAGATCTTACATTTAAGTCTTTAACCCATTTCAAGTTAATTTTTGAGAATGGTATAAGATATGGGTCTAGTTTCATTCTTTTGCATGTGAATATCCAATTTTCCCAGCACCATTTATTGAAGAGACTGTCCTTTCCCCATTGAGTGTTCTTGGCTCCCTTGTCGAACATTAGTTGATCTTATATGGATGGGTTTATTTCTGAGCTCTCCATTCTGTTCCATTGGTCTATGTGTCTGTTTTTATAGCAGTACCATCCTGTTTTGATTACTCTAGTTCAGGGATTGGCAAACTGTGGCTCGTGAGCCACATGAAGCTCTTTGGGTATGTTCCACCTCAAAAGTTTGGCGAGTCCTAAAGAGCCAATCCTGTCCCTCACAACAATTTAAAAATTCTTTGAGAGCCATAAATATATTTTTACATAATCACCATTATGTGAATAATATCCTTTAAAAATTTTATAAATGAAACTATGATAGTTTCATTTTCATTTTCAATTTTACTCCAGAGCCATGTGTGCGTACCCAAAAGAGCCACATGTGGATTGTGAGCCACAGCTTGCTGGGCCCTCACGGCCCATCTCAAAAGTTTGCCGACCCCGGGCTAGGTTTATAGAGTAGCTTGAAACCAGGAAGTGTGATGCCTCCTGCTAGTTCTGTTCTTTCTCAGGGTTTCTTTGGCTACTTGGGTCTTTTGTGGTTCCATATAAATTTTAGGATTGTTATTTCTACTTCTGTAAAAAATGCCATTGGAATCTTCATAGGGTTTGCATTGAATCCAAGGATGCCTTTTCATAGCATTGACATTTTCACAATGTTAATTCTGCACAGCAACAGAAACCATCAACAAAATGAAAAGGTAACCTAATACAATGAGAGAAAATATTTTCAAACCATATATCTGATAAGGAGTTAATATCCAAAATACATAGGGAAGTTATACAACTTAACAGCAAAAAAAAAAAAAATCCAATTAAATAGACACTTTTCCAAAGAAGATATTCAACAGGTACATGAAAAGGTGCTCACCATCACTTCTCAGAGAAGAGCATATCAAAACCACAATAAGATATCACCTCACAACTGTCAGGATGGCTATTATCAAAAAGATAAGAGATAAGTAATGGCGAGGGTGTGGAGAAAAGAGAATCCCTGTGTTGGTGGGGATGTAAACGGGAAAACAGTATGAAGGCTCCTCAAAAACTTAAAAATAGAGCTGCCATAAGATCCAGTAATTCCAGTTCTGAGTATATAATCCAAAAGAAACAAAAACACCATCTCAAAGAGACATCTGCACCCCCGTGTTCATTGCAGCATTATTTACAATAGCCAAGACATGGAAACCACCAAAGCATCCATCAATGGATGAGTGGATAATGAAAATGTGGTATATATAAAAAGGAATGTTATTCATCCATAAAAAGAAGGGAATTTTGCCATTTGTGACAACATGAATGAACCCTGAGTGTGAAGTGAATTAAGTCTGACAGAGAAAGACAAACGGTATACGATCTCACTTATATCAGAATCTAAAAAAAGAATCTCATAGCAACAGAGAACAGATTGGTGGCTGCTAGAGGCAGGGGTGGGAGATGGGTGAAACGGGCTAGGTTGGTCAAAAGGTACTAACTTCCAGTTACACTCATAAATCCCGGGGATGTCCAGCATGGTGACCATATTAACATTACTGCACTGTATATTTGAAAGGGCTAAGAGAGTAGATCTTAAAAGTTCTCATCACAAGCAAAACAAACTATCACTATATGAAGTGATAGATGCTATGTAAACTTATTGTGTTAGTCATTTTTCAATATATACATATATATTTAATATACATTTAGCAAATCACTATGTTTTACACCTTAAACTTATACGATGTTATATATTAATTATAACTGGGGGAAAAAATACCCAAACAGCTAACATGCCAAAAAAGAAAAAAGAGAGAACATCTACAACAAACCAACCCAAAGTCACTGTAAACAGTACCCATTTCAAAAGCAATCTTTGTGCATTTTAGATACTTTTTAAATGTGGTGCTTTGGGAAAGTTATAATACATAGAGAAATGGAAGAGATACATTAGGAAAGTAATATCTAGAAAATGTAAGAAGGCATACAAATTTCATATTTGGTAATCTCAAATAGATGAAATGAGAAGATACAATTAATGGACAGTATGGGAAGGCTGTTGCTATTGTTTTTGCTCAGCATATTCTAAAGAATGCATGCTTCGTGTATATTTTTTAATTCTCCATCGTGTACTAGAGACAGTGCAAGAGAAGTGTGCATGAATTATTGCCCTGTTACATTTGCGTGTGGGGCAGTACTGAGGTGCTAAATCCATCCTCCTACGTTCTGTTAAGGCAGCCAGGGCTTCTGGAACAAAACTCCTTTCTTCACCGACCACGATGAAGCCCAGTGAACCATAACATTTTTAGCATGTACAGGTTTTTAATTCAGAATGATCACGCCAGGCACAGGATGGCCACGAACTGCTTCCTAAGCAACACTAAAGGAAGATCAGACTGGGGAAGGTGTCCCAGCATCACCCTGGGGGTGCCAGTATTCTGATCAACCGCATATCCTGTTCTTAATTTTAATGTCATAGCAATTAGCTGTACAGGTTTTAAGATGTCATTTGAATTTCAAAAGAAAGGAAGTTAGCTAGAAGCAGTTGTTTTCAAAGTGACTGAAGATCTGATCTCACTATCTGAATGCTTCTGAACAGAGCTGGACTCCCTTCCTTCCCACAGTCATCTTTACCCACTTTACCCACGGCTACCAACCTTGGCACACGTCCTGCTTCCTGTGTCTTGAGGCATAAGTTCCTATCACTCATTTCCACTCACATTCTCAACATTATGCATAGCTCGAGGTCATCCATGGGCCTCACGCTGCTTTAGCTATAGCCAATTTCATTTGTTTTGCTTTCTCCTGTCTAGTAATACCTTGTACTGTGGCTGGTAAACACCAAATGCATACATGATTAGAATCAGACTGTAGATATTCACATACCGTGGTAACTCCATCTTTTTGGTTTTTCAACTGAAGGTCCTGAAGGCGGGCCGGACTCCTCTCTGTGTGTCCTGCCCACTGTCAGTCCATCAGGAAATCCTACTGGCTCTTTCCTCAAAACACATCCAGATACCTGTCTCTTCTCCCCCTCGCCTCTACCACCATGGTTGGCCCTGGTCGCCGTCATCTCTCACTTGGATTGTTATCACAGCCTTCTACCTAATCTCTCTGCTTTCCTTTGCCCTTATGCATTTTCAATATGTGTTGAAATGGAAGTCAGACCATTATCATTCCTACAATCAAAACACTTCTCGGCATTCCCATCTCACTCGACATAAAAGTCCTACTTCCTACAATGACTTACAAGCCCTTGCCTTCTATGTCCCTAGAACTTCTGTCTCCATCTTTGGCGTCTCCATACTTAGCCATGGCATTGACCTCCCAGCTTCTTCTTTAATAAGACAAGCAAGTTCTTGTGTCAAGACTTGGCACTTTCTGTTCTTCCTGCATCTGATGTTCATCCTCTAGATACAAGTCTGACTCACTTCCTGACCTCCATCAAGTCCACTCGAATGTTATTTTCTCAGTGACAACTTCCCGACTGAAAATGACAACACACTGTCCCCTCTCACCCATCAGAATTCTCTGTCCTGACATGCTGCTTCATTTTTTCATCGTAGCACTTTACCAGCAAGTATGCTAAATATGTGTCTTGTTTATTTTTTTTTTTATTGTTACTGCGGGGTTCTAGAATCTGAGCTCTGTGAAGGGAAGGGCTTTGCCTGTTTTGTTCACAGTTTTATCCACAGCCCCTAGAACTGTGCCTGTACCATAAATATCTGTTGAATGGATCCTTTCCTGGTTTTGAAAGGAAACCAATTAAATGTCAATGATGAGAATGGTGACAAATGCTCATAATAAAACGTTGTTAAAATTGTCAACGCTTAGATTTCTATTTCGGGAACTGAACCATTCTTTTAAAAAATGTTAAGTTGTACTTCTTATAAATATGGAAGAGATGAATTCTGAATAACTTAGGAAGCTAATAATCAGCCTCCCAGAGGACAGCAATCCATGATTACAAGCTAAAACCTATCAGAATACTCATCGTAAAAGGAAGTAAAATTGGCTTCTACTTTGTATATGTTCTTTGTAAGCAAGAATAGCAAACCAGATCTTGATTTCTGTGTTGTTTGAACATGAAAAAAAGTAGAACTGGCCACAATTACTGTACATTCTATCTCAAGTGATAAACGCCAGTTTGCAGACAAGCATCTGGGGACCTTATTGTACAGACCTACTTGAGCAATGGCCAAAGGCAAGATTTAACCGAAAGATATCAGCTCTTCTCCTCCGCAACTGCTGCTTCCCTAACAAATCCATTTTTTGCAACTTGCTACAACGTATTTTCCTAAAGCAATATGTACATTTTTACATTGAAAACCACCTTCCACACATGCAGAGAACTGCAAGTTGAACTTCTTGAGTTCATTCTGAGATAGTTAATTTTATTTACTCACTTGATTTGTACTAAGACCAGTAATTGATAAATAGAATCAAACTCTTGAGTTTAGATGTGGTTAAAAAAAAAATAAAAATAAAAAATAAAGTAAAGAAGGTAGAAAACAAAAAAGTCTACCCTACATTTGGGCAGCCTTGGAACAA
This sequence comes from Aselliscus stoliczkanus, assembly GCA_033961575.1. Classification (NCBI taxonomy): domain Eukaryota; kingdom Metazoa; phylum Chordata; class Mammalia; order Chiroptera; family Hipposideridae; genus Aselliscus; species Aselliscus stoliczkanus. The sequence goes on from CM066733.1 coordinate 38,854,044, forward strand.
CAGCTCTGGGCCTCTGACACCTGGGTTCCAGCTCCTCCATTTGCCCTTCCATTTGCCCCTGGGGTTCATATCTCCTTTGCAAGGATTAGCATAAGGATTAAAATTTGATAGGGTTTGTAAATAAAGTACTTAGTAGAGTGTCTGCCAAAGCAGTGGTAGTATGATTAATGAAGATACATCAAAAGCATTGAATGCTTTCACCATTGAACCAAGTTCCACTTATCACAAGATGAAGTTTCATGAGAGAGAATCACTAACTGCCTATCTGTGAGTTAGGGACACCCCAGTAATACCTCCTCTTTGTACTAAGGCCTCTTCGCTGTGGGTCTCAGCTGGAAGGTGAGAAACTACCTCTGGCAAGTGGGAGAAAGAAGAGCTCATGAGCGGAGGGAGGAAAGACAGCAGTCAAATGGGTGCTGAGGTAAGAGGGAGACGAAAACCTTGGAAGAAACTTCAGAATTTTGAATTATTACACTAGATTAGAACATTTTAATTACTTCATGACTAAAAGTACATGACGACATATAAACAGAAATGCTAGGGGATTTACTACAAGTGGAGATGCCCGGCCCAGGTTCACCTCCGCGAAAGCACAGGATGCCCGTCTGCAAGGAGAGTGTGGTTTGTTCCAATAACAGCCTCCGTCTGTCAGCCTCATCCGGCTCTGCCTCAGCTTTTCAGCCAAGGGCACGGTCTTCTCGGGGTGCCCCCAGCCCACGAGGAAGCAAGGCTGTATATCGGCCTGGCTATTTCCCCCAATATGAAGCTCTTTGGAAGTGCACGTTGTTCACTGCTCAGAGCTCCCTATTAGGCGGGTGGAGACCTGGCCAGATCTGCAGGCTGATTGATGGCCTCCCTGGTCCAGTCCATCCTGCCTCTCCCCTTTCCTTCCATGAGTGTCTGACTCTGCAGTAAACCTGCACCACTTCTGTCTCAGTGTCTGCTTTCTGGAGAATCCAGCCTGGGACGGGGCTTGTTGGAGCCTCATCTTGGAAGCGCCAACACACTTTGGGGGCAGTTTACCCCAAAGCGCCCATCTCTTTCATTTGTATTTACTTTACTTTCTTGGGCATATTTTAGACAGCAGTCCACTGTATCTCTAAACTGCAGGGGACTCATTTAATGCCCCCATAGTGGTCCCCTTAAATCCCCTCTCAACCTGAGGTGAAGGAGGCAGCACTCTTTGAAGGCGGGGGACCAGGACGCACGGCAGGCAGAGTTCTCTCCAATAAATCTCCTCCAAGACTGTTGCCAGGCTCAGGAGGAGATGGCATCTTGCACTCCTCTCATTTTGGAAAAGGGGAGTGTTGCCTCACAGCAGGGCTCTCTCTGAGGAAAGCCTAGGTGAGAGCTGCCTTACTGCACCTCAGCCAAAGCTTCCCTTTTAACACTATTACACAAATAAGCAGTCCAAGAAAATATTGTTACATTATTAGAAACATAATACATATATATATTCTAGGTGCTATGAATACTATCTCCCAAACAGTAACTATTTTAGGAGGGAAATACTTTTATTGTTTAACGTTGTTACACATTTCTAATATGTGGAGAAAAACAGTTGCAAATGGATCTCATAAGAGATGGTAACTACAGGGACTAGGACATACTACAGAGAGACGCCAACAGATATATTCCAAACCCATCCATATGTAATTATATAGTTGGATTTATGGACCATAAGGAGTAGAGGAATAGAGATCAATCACAAGTGAAATACAAATTTGCTTTTACTTGGAATTGGCTTAATGTTTCATTGAATGCCTACACTCCGATTTATCAAGTTTCAAATTTATCAAGCTGATTCGAGTTGAAGATTGTATCTTCCTCCTAAGAGTTTCTAGCCTGCCTCTGTGAAATATCAAAATATTTGGCTTGGGCATATTTCTCTTAAAACAAGTTTATTTCAATAGAGATAATGTACTTAACAAACCAAAAACAATAGCTTGTTACATATTTACCCTAGTGTCACAAAGGTAGTGACACTTTGTGACACTACCGTGCATGCTTCATGGAGGACGACGTTGTATCTATTTGGTTCACGTTTGCATTCCCAGCATCTTATACAATTCAGGTACACTGCTGAATGAGTTAGCTTTTTCAAACCATGCTGGTATTAAAAATATTTTATAGGGCAATGTATGTGGTTTTCACATTTTATGTGAGGTATATACCCCTGCAGACCTCAATTCAAAACCTGTGTAACTGACACAAATCCTGATGATCAATGGCAGTTTAACTACTTTACTAGCCAAAGCAATGTTGCCACATGGAATATTATAAAGTATGCAAGCAGCTTAATCACCTATCTTTGAAATTTTGCAAATGTTTAACAGGTAAAAAGTTAATTTGGGGTTTCACTCTATTGTCACACAAAGTGAGACGCCATTGTACATTACACTATTTCAAATTTACATAATTCAAATCTGCATAAAATCCATGAAAGGATGAGCTAGCAGCAAACAGATAAGTATTTCTTGGAGGAATAGAAACAATTTAGAGTCTAATAATATCAGTCCTCAAATAGGCCTTCAGCCCCTCCCATGTCAGCAAAGGAGCAGAAGTTAAGGGCCCATCCACATTCACGTAGGGAACATCAGAGTCCAGGCTTTCCATGTATTACATTATCTGCCTTTTATCTTCAGTAAGTATTATTCAGTTTTCCAAAGGAAAAAAAAAAAAAAAAAAGTCCTGGGATTTCATTCTCCCAGAACGTGACTATACCTCTGCTATATTCTTGCTATTAAAATTCAGAAAATAAAAACTATTCCATTTTGCTTCTATAGTATTGTGTAATTAAGTAAAAATCTTCTTTAATTTTTCTTGTAGCAAAATGCTTTAAAAGAAACTGATATGCCTTATGAGTCTCAACTACTGTTTTTCAGACCATCTTCAAACCTTCAAAGTAAGTTCAGAAGCCAAAGAGCCTGGGCTCATAAGCATTCTAGGAAAATAGCTCAAGGGGGTAACCCTGAGTTCCCAATAACTATGAGAGTTGTTCCTGACTACCCAGAGGGCACTGGGGGATTGTGTCTCACATAAGAGCTTAACTATGTCAAAAGTGGATTGTGAAATTAATAATGCTAAATTATTGCTAACAGAACACTTTGAAAAGACAGTACAGTAATACCTTGGTTTGCGAGCATAATTCGTTCCAGAAACAAACTACTCATATTGCAAGACATCGCTCATTTACCACGTTAAAATGTATTAGGAATGTTTGCTCGTCTTGCGGAACACTCGCAAACCAAGTTACCATCCAAGGTTTGACTGAATTTAAAAATCATGATTGAATTAACAGATTTTCAGGAAAAAAAATAATAATAAAGAACAATATTAGAACTTTCCTAGGACCGGCTGAATGGCTCAGTTGGTTAAGAGCTCGCTCAAGAGTGCGAGCTGAGCTCTCAGCAATGGCAGTTCGATGCCAGCCCGAGCTGAGTTGCCCTTGAGCTGCCAACAGGTGGCAGGATGGCTCAGCTTAAAAAAAAAAAAAAAAAAAGGAACTTTCCTATTTTTGAACAATGACCTAAGCACCAGCAACTACATCAGGGTCTAACACAGGCTCGTTTGGGGGAATTAACCCTGAAATGGAGTTCTAAGAATAAAAATAACTTTACTCAGCTTCCTGATAATGGAAATTTAAATTGTGCTGCATGCATTGCTACAAGAAATTAAAAAAAACATATCAATTAAAAACTCTCAGGGCTGGCCAAGTGGCTCAGTTGGTTAAGAGCTCGCTCAAGCGTGCGAGCTGAGCTCTGAGCAACAGCAGTTCGATGCCCAGCCCAAGCTGAGCAGCCATTGAGCTGCCAACAGGTGGCAGGATGGCTCAGCTAAAAAAAAAAAAAAAAAAGCTCTCATAAAACCTAAGACTGTAAAAAAAATCAGTGATTTCCAGGGTTTGGGGACAGTGGGGTGAAATGAATAGGTGATCACAGAGGATTTTTAGGGCAGTGAAAATACTCTGTATGGTACTATAATAGTAGATACATGTCATCATGCATTTCTCCAAACTCACGGAATGTGTAACACCAAGAGTGAACCTCATGGGAACTACGGACTTTAGGTGACTGATGTGTCAGTGTAGGTTCATCAATTATAACAAATGTCCCACTCTGGTGGGGGATGCTCAGAATGGTGGAGGCTGTGTGGGGGGGGGGGCGGGGGGAGGGTAGGAGGGTCTATGGGAAATCTCTGTACTTCCCTTTCAATTTTGCTAAAAACATTACACTGCTTCAAAATATTAAATTCTTTTTTTTTTAAAACACTCTTCTAAATTTGTACTGCCCCAAATTGGCTAAATGCCATGTAACTATGACATTTAAAGCTCCCCTTTTCAATTCATCAGAGCAAAATATTAGTGATAATAAAGCAATTTTTTGAAAGAGAAAATTCAAGTTATTGTTAAACTACACAAAATAATAAAATAGATCAACCTAGAGAATAAATTAAGAGGTTTTCCTGAAATGAAATAGAGAAATAAAAATCATAAAACTAATTTGGGGGAAAAAGTTAAGTACAGGACAGATATAAATATTTGTGCCTGCAGTAATTTTCATTCATGATAGCCAAAGATCTTCTAAAAGGGATAATCCACTACTTCTTATGTTTTTCAGCTGTACAGCAAAGATATGATTTGGCTTCTTGTTGAGAATGAGAAGTGTTTGGGCTTCAACCCTCCGTTTCTGAAGGACAGACAGGAGTGGGGCTGGGGCTGTGAGAGATGCCAACACTTTCTCCACGTGCACAGTGGCAGCCAAGGTTAATCTTCTCTTATGGCAACAAGAGGCTACAAGTAACATACTGGGAGACCTGAAACAATGCATGAAATAAAATCCCATGCATTGGCATAAAAACACCACCACCACCACAAAAGAACTTGGAGCTATTGGCGAGGAGCAGAAGATGCTTAAATATAGTTATAATATACTGCGGATCAATGGCAAAATTAATGTTATGGGGACTAAATACTATAAATATTTTAATCAGAAACCTCATTTTACAGATGAAGAAAAGGTATGCCAGAGAATTTAAATTCCTTGTAAGACAGTGGCATGCATAGAATTAGAGCGTGGGGCTTGGAACAGACAGTCTATTTTCTAATGTGCCCTCAGTGGCTTACTTGATATGCCCTGGGCAAAATACTTAAATTTTTTTTTGAGGGCAGTGTCACTGGCCCTCATATGTGGGAGCCGCTGGCGTCCCAAGCCAGCGCTTAACCACCACGCCACTCGGCCAGCCCTACTTGATTTTTTTAAACCTCTATTTCCTCATTTGTTGAACGGGGATATTACGAGCACAGTACTACATTCTCAAAGACATTATGAAGATGAAGAAGATTGTAAAAATGTGTAGCACGGGACCTGCTACATAGCAAATACATAATAAGCTACAGGGTTTACTGTTGTCACACACAGTCCACTTTGCATCCAACAGACTGGGGTAGGACAAAGCTCCTGGCCCAGAGCTGGGCACACACAGGACTAGCACTGATCTCCACATAAACTGTCAGGGGCCATCCTGTCACCAGCATCTGCCAAGAACTGTAACCAGCACACAGGAAACAGTGGGGTGGGTGACAGGATAGGTGAGGTACCAAAGACAGAGGGACAGACCCAGCAAGAGAGAGAAGGAAAGAAACAGAAGAGACACAGGGCAGGGGGGAGGGGGGAGGAGGAGGCTGAGGGGAGAGAAAGGGAAAGAGATGCGAAGAGGTAAGAGGAGAGAGGCAGTGAGATAGAGGCAGGAAGAAAGAGAAATGAGAGAAAGGCAAAAGGAGACAGTTTTAGAGAGGGACAAAAGACAAAGACAGAGAAAAGGACAGAAACAGAGAGGCAGAGACAAAAAGAGAGAGTAATAGAGGCAGAATGACAGAAAGTGTCACAGAGAAAGGAAGAGGGAGGGAGGGAGGGAGGCAAAGGAGGAAGGGAGGGAAGGAGAGAGAGAGAGAGAGAGAGAGAGAGAGAGAGAGAGAGAGAGAGAGAGAGAGAGATTTTTCCCAGCACCCTCTCCAGATGAGGCTAGAACTAGGACCTCCCCTGGACATTTCAGGGATGTGAGACAGTAAGCTCTCATTTTCACTATAGCGATTAAGGTTGGGTTTCACTTCAACCAAAATAATTATTAAGCAGCTATTATGTATCAGGCAACATGTTAGGTGCTTGATCAAATAATAATAATAATTATAATGAGGAGGAGGAGGAGAAGAAGACAATGACGACGAGGAAGATGAGGCTGTAATTATTGAAAATTTTATGCATATAGTATTTTGCTGCATGCCTTGTTTAATTTAATCCTCACAGTAATCCTACCACTATGTTTACTTTGCAGGTAACATAAATGCTCAGAGGGGTTCTCCCAGCCAGCGCCACACTCAGCCACACTCATTTTAAAGCCCAGCTAACCACAAGCAGAGCTGTGGCTAGTCTTCCTACTACCTACATTCCCCTTTCACAAAGTTGTCTACGGTTTGGGCTTTCCGATATGTCAAATGAAAGACTAGATCTTTTATCTGATGTGGATTCATGAGACTCAAAAAAAAATTTGAGGTTCAATGCAAAGCAGACTTTCTTAACGTCAGTATAAAACTCTTTCCCATGTCTCAGGAAGCACCAAGGAGCTAGAGATCCCAAAAAATTGAATTTACCACCATGCCTTGGGGCACACATATTTAGTCCGAGTTCCTGAGGGGACTGAACCACATGAGGGGTGACCCCTCAGTGGTGAGGGCCATAAATGCAGAAGAGAGCATCTGAAATCCAATCTAAAATTAGATTCACACACACACGGTCCTTGAGAAAAATAATATTTCTTCTTACAAATTACAAAAAAAACAACCCAAAAAGTTAACTAATCAGTATCTTAAAAAATGTGATAATATAACAAAATATTATAAATATTTTGGTTCACTATAGGTTATTAAATTCAAATTTAACTAGATTAATCTACCAAACTTTCAGAAGGAAGGCAACTTTGTATTATAATTTGTTTATAATCACTTTTAAAACACAACTTAATATAAAATGCACAAAAAAGTTACATACAATTTTAAAAGCAGCAAAATCCCATTTACCAAGAATCGGTTCGGGACTCTGATTATTAAACCTGATTTCCCTGTAAGAATATAAACTGGCAAATTAGGCCCAAAATTACAAAGCATAAATCCATTCACATCAACACCGCTGAAACGTATCACTGCTATTTATAGATCCCACCTGATCCTCAATAACAGTTTTTGCTGCTGTGAAGCAATGAATTCTATTGAAGGAAATCCTGCCTACCAGTGTTTTCAGCAGGCAATTTATTTAAAAAAAATGATTATCTTCCTTAGCTATAGTATTTAATATAGTGGAAACTGTTTATATTTTAATCACTTCATTACTCACATTTTAATACTTTCCTAAGTAAAATGTGGTATTTTTCAACATATTCGATTGGTGAATAAGGGGGGATACTATGGATAAACAGTAATTCCTATGTGTGGGTGCTATAGGAAACTGCTAAGGAATCCACAGCAAGGCAGAAATTTCAAGGAAAGGAAGGCTGTGCTGCAGAGATGAAAGATACCAGAAAAAAAAGATGAAGAGTAACCCTCCTCGGGTTTGAGACAACATGGCCCCACCAGATTCCCTTCACATCCATTCATTCACTTCTCTTCCTCACTCCCCAGCTACCACCATTTCTCACCTGGACACCTGCAAGGTGCTGTTTGTTAGTGACCTGATCTCTCCTTGCTTCCTTCTTGGCCCCTCATTCCATTCTCAACACGGTGGCCAAAGTGATCAAAAATCAGATATCACTGCTCTCATCTAAATAGAGGGAGGGGCAAGATGGCGGCTGTGAGGAGGGCTCCATGAAACCTCCCCTGGAAATATCCACAATTTGAACTTCTAATACGCTTCAAAGAGACATCTTCTCATCACACAGAGCAACTAAGAGTTCCACACAAGGATTGCTGGAAGGTGGGCAGGCCGGGCGAGTAGGGGAAGAAGGCGGCGAGACGCGTGAGGTGCAGCCCGCACCCGCGGCTGCTGAGTCACGGTGAGTGTTCCCCTGCTCGCTCCCTGCGCCCGCGGCCCACCTAGAGTTCAGCAAGAGCGCATTGGTTTGCAGTCTGAGGCAGAAGCCTCACGCCGGGCAAGTGCAGGAGGAGAGAGAGGAGACGACTGTGCAGAGGTACGAGCTGCACCCGCGGCTCGCCGGGTCCCCAGGAAGCAGGGTGCAGAGCCCCGCAGCAACAGGGCAAGATCAGTCCCTGCACCCTCCCGGTTCAGGGATCAGTCTCTGTGCCCACCGGGTCCCGCGGAGCGCAGAGGCCTGAAACCCGGGAGCAGAGGAAAAAAGAGGACTCACGCGCGGAGAAGCAGCACGCGCTGGGCAGAGACGCAGGTCTCGGAGAGACGGAGCGGGGATCTGAGCTGAAAGGTGCGCGCAGTCCCCTGAACCCCGGCGGCAGTCCCTCCAGGAGCGCAGCAGGAGAACAGTGCGGGCGCGCGCCGGCTCCGAGGCAGAAGCCTTAAACCCGGGAGCAGGGGGAAAGAGAGGACTTGCCCGCAGAGACGCAGCGTGCCGGCCGGAGTCACAGGTCCCAGAGAGATGGAGCGGGGATCGGAGCCACGCGGAAAGGTGCGCGCAGTCCTCTAAATCCCGGCAGACCGTTTGGGAGAGCAGCAGGAGATCCGCATGGGCGCCCGCTGGCTCCGAGGCAGAAGCCTGAAACCCGGGAGCAGGGGAAAAAGAAGACTCACTCGGACAAGCAGCGCGCCAGGCGGAGACGCAGGTCCCTGAGAGACGGAGCGGGGATCAGAGCCGCGGGGCAGGGTGTGCGCAGTCCCCTAAACCCCGGCAGTCTCTTTGGGAGAGCAGCAGGAGCACCGCGTGGGCGCACGCCGGCTCCAAGGCAGAAGCCTGAAACCCGGGAGCAGGGGAAAAAGAAGACTCACTCGGACACGCAGCGCGCCGGGCGGAGACGCAGGTCCCCGAGAGACGCGGAGCGGGGATCTTGGCCACACCGTAGGGTGCGCACAATTCCCTAAATCCCAGCAGACCCTTTGGGAGAGCAGCAGGAACTCCGCTGGAGCATAAGAGGCAAAGGCCTTAGCTTAAAACAGTGTTGGAACTGTGGCTTTGTTTATTTTTATGTTTTTTATTTCTTTTTCCTTTTTCTACTCTTGAACAGAAAGCAAAAAAAAACCCAATAACTCACCCACTCCCACAAACTTTGGCCCCCGCCAAGACAGAGTCTTAAACTGACTCCTGAAGGGAGCAATAGGGGCAGACTAGGAAGATATTCCTACCTGCAGGGGGTTGAGAATTTCCACCCAGTAAAGGCTGCAGAGTGAGACTACCTACCCCGCCCCCACCTTTAGGCAAGGCTTGGGAGGCAGGGCAGGTTCACCTGCTGAGGCACTAATTAACAGATTCTTAGCAGCAGGCTTTTGGTAGTGAGGAATTCTTTAATTCTCCACTGCTGTCAACCCAAAGGGTGCCCAGAGACACTCATTGAGCCTTTAGGGATGCAGCCTGCCTTGGGACAGGCAAAAGCAAAAAGGCAGTGACTTTGTAAAAACCACCAATCACACGTCACAACCACACTCAAGTACAGCAAACCTGCAGTGCCAGGATCACGCTAGGCATCAAGTGGCCTACTGTTCCCACAAGACGCACACGAATTTTTGTACAGCAGACAAACTGAAGAGAGTCTAGGCTAGGACTCTAGCCTAGACCGGCACGGGTATTTTTGGTTTGTTTGGTTTTATTCTGTTTAGTTTTCCTTTTATTGGCTGCTTATCTTTGTTGTTTTTGGTTTTTATTTCTATTTCACTCTAATCATGTAGTTTTTAATATAGGCATATATATAGGTGTATATAGGTGAATATATGTCCATATATATGGGTGTGTAGACAAATATATATATATTTTTTTCCTTTTTTCTTTTTCTTTCTTTTCTTTTTCCCCCACCCTCACTTTCTCTCTTATTTTATTCATTCTTCTCACTGCTATACTTTTCCTCTTTTCCTTTTTTCTGCAAATTTTATTTTTTTAATTTTTCTTACTTTTTTTATTATTATTTTAGTTTATTTTTATTTTTATTTTTTAGGTATAGCTAATCGGTTTCTCATGTTTATTCTATTTTTTATTTTAGGATATTGTATTTTATTTTGTTTCCTCTTCTGTTATTATTGAGTGTGTGGCTTTTGTTTTGTTTCTGTTTGTTTTCTTCATTAGTATCATTGATATTTCTGTACAAGTTGACTGTAGTTTGATGGTTGGTTTTTTTTACTTGTGCAAGCATTTCGTTTCCTTTGGTGGCTGCGGAGGTTGTTCTTGTTGATCTGTTATGCTCTAAAATCACTCTGCAGCAGTGGGTCCAAACAAACAGACACAAGAATCATCATACCCGGAGGCCAACTTTAGATAAAACCAGAGCATTTCTGGGTTTGACATACAAGAGTCACATCCAAAAGGAAGTTGCTACAGGTACTAGGACCCATAGGGTCCAAGTTTCATCAGAGGGGTCAATCCTCTCACAGCAGCTCATAAACTGCAGACACTGCTGATTCTCACAGCTAATCAATCTGGGAGTCAATCTCACCTACTGACAAACCAAAAGTAATCAAAACTAAAACTTCAACAAGTGAGGACGCACGACACAAGGAACACCTCAGATACAAGCACAGGAGAATAGGGAGACTGAGTAATTCAAATATAAAGGACACACACCATATAAGTTTACCCAGAAAAGACTGAGAAAGATCGGGGATCTATCTGTTATATTGAAGCAAACACAAAGAGTAAGTCAGAATGGGGAGACAAAGAAACATAACACAAATAAAAGAACAGAAGAAACTTCCTGAATCAGTGGAAATAGAGGAAATAGAGGTAACCAACCTATCGGAGAAAGAGTTCAGAACACTGATTATTAGAATGTTCAAGGAAATTAATGAAAATATAAAGAAGGATAGAGAAATCATGAAAAGCAACCAGCTAGAACTTAAGAACACAATTACTGAATTAAATAACAAACTTGATGGAATCACTAGCAGATTGGATGAAGCAGAAAATCGAATCAGTGACTTAGAAGACAAAATAGCAGAGATCACCCATGCGGAACAACAAAAAGAAAGAAGAATGAAAAACATGGAAAATAGTTTAAGAGAGCTGGGGGACAACATCAAACGCAATAACCAATGGGTCACTGGAGTACAAGAAGGAGAAGAGAGGGAGCAAGGGATTGAGAATATATTTGAAGTAATAATGTCTGAAAACTTCCCTAACCTGGCAAAGGACATTGAAATACAAGCCCAGGAAGTGCAGAGAGTTCCAACCAGGATGATTCCAAACAGGCCCACTCCAAGACACATTCTAGTGAAAATGGCAAGGGTTAAGGACAAAGACAGAATCCTTAAAGCAGCAAGGGAAAGGCAGCAAGTTACTTACAAGGGTACCCCCATAAGATTATCAGCTGACTTTTGTACAGAAACTTTGTAGGCCAGAAGGGAGTGGCAGGAGGTTTTCAAAGTGATGAAAAATAAAGGCCTACAACCAAGATTGCTGTATCCAGCAAGGTTATCATTTAAAATCGAAGGCGAGATAAGGAGCTTTGCAGAAAAAAATAAATTAAGGGAATTCATTACCACCAAGCCAGCTTTGCAGGAAATGCTAAAAGGGCTTCTTTAAGTAGAAGAGAAAAACAACCTATGAAAGACTATGAACACAAATAACAAAATGGCAATAAATACACACCTATCAATAATCACATTAAATGTAAATGGATTAAATGCTCCAATAAAAAGACATAGGGTGGCTGAATGGATAAGAAAGCAAGACCCCAGCATATGCTGTATACAAGAGACTCACCTCAGATCCAAAGACTCATACAGGCTGAAAGTAAAGGGATGGAGTAAAATATTTCATGCAAATGGTACTGAGAAAAAAGCTGGAGTAGCGATACTTATATCAGATAAAATGGACTTTAAATTGAAGAATATAACAAAGGACAAAGAAGGACACTTCATAGTAATGAAGGGATCGATCCAACAAGAGGACATAACTCTAGTAAACATCTATGCACCTAACATAGGAGCCCCTAAATATATAAAACAGATATTGTCAGACATAAAGACAGAGATCAACAGTAACACTATCATAGTAGGGGACTTCAACACCCCGCTGTCACTAATGGACAGATCCTCCAGACAGAAAATCAATGTGGAAACAGCGACCTTAAATGACACATTAGACCAGCTGGATTTAACAGACATTTTCAGAGCATTTCATCCCAAAGCTACAGAATATACATTCTTCTCAAGTGCACATGGAACATTTTCTAAGATAGACCACATGTTAGGCCACAAAACAAGTCTCAATAAATTTAAGAAGATTGAAATCATTTCAACTGTATTCTCTGACCACAATGCTATGAAACTAGAAATCAATTGTAAGAAGAAATCCGGGAAGCTGACAAATAAATGGAGGTTAAACAATATGCTATTAAATAGTGAGTGGGTCACAAATGAGATCAAGGAGGAAATCAAAAGATTCCTCGAGACAAACGATAATGAAAACACCATGACCCAAAATCTCTGGGATGCTGCGAAAGCAGTCCTAAGAGGGAAGTTTATAGCAGTGCAAGCCTACCTAAAGAAGGAAGAAAAATCTCAAATCAACAGGTTATCCTTACACCTAAGGGAACTGGAAAAAGAACAGCAAAAGAGGCCCAAGGGGAGTACAAGAAAGGAGATAATAAAGACCAGAGCAGAAGTAAACAATATAGAGAACAGAAAAACAATTCAAAAGATCAATGAAACCAAGAGCTGGTTTCTTGAGAAGATAAACAAAATTGACAAACCTCTAGCCAGGCTCATCAAAAAAAAAAAGACACAGGACTCAAATTAGCAAAATCAGGAATGAAAGAGGGGAAATGACTACAGACATCACAGAAATTCAAAAAATTCTAAGAAATTACTATGAGCAACTATATGTCAACAAATTTGACAATCTGGAAGAAATGGATAATTTTCTAGAAGCATACAACCTTCCAAAGCTAACGCAAGAAGAAACAGAAAATCTAAATACCCTGATTACTACCAAGGAAATTGAATCAGTAATTGACAAGCTCCCAAAAAACAAAAGCCCTGGACCAGACGGCTTCACAAGTGAATTTTATCAAACATTCAAAAAAGAACTATCACCTATTCTCAAACTATTCCAAAAAATCCAGAAGGAGGGAAGGCTCCCAAACTCTTTTTATGAAGCCACTATCACCCTGATTCCAAAACCAGATAAAGACATCACAAAAAAGGAAAACTACAGGCCAATCTCCCTGATGAATATAGATGCAAAAATTCTCAATAAAATCTTAGCAAACAGAATTCAGCAATATATTAAGAAGATCATACATCATGATCAAGTGGGATTCATCCCTAGTGCGCAAGGCTGGTTCAACATCCGTAAATCAATTAATGTGATACACCACATCAACAAAATGAAGGATAAAGATCACATGGTCATTTCAATAGATGCAGAAAAAGCATTTGACAAAATCCAACAGCCATTTATGTTAAAAACCCTTAGCAAAGTGGGAATACAGGGATCATATCTCAACATAATAAAAGCCATATATGATAAACCTACAGCTAACATCATTCTCAATGGGGAAAAGCTAAAACCATTCCCCTTAAGATCAGGAACAAGACAAGGCTGTCCACTTTCTCCTCTTTTATTCAACATAGTGCTGGAAGTTCTAGCCACAGCAATCAGACAACAAAAAGAAATAAAAGGCATCCAAATTGGCAAGGAAGAAGTAAAATTGTCTTTATATGCAGATGACATGATACTGTATATAGAGAACCCCAAAGACTCCATCAAAAAACTATTGGAACTGATAGATGAATTCAGTAAAGTAGTAGGATATAAAATCAATGTTCAGAAATCAGTGGCATTTGCATATACCAATAATAAACTAATGGAAAGAGAAATTAAGAAAACTGTCCCATTTACAATTGCGTCAAGAACTATAAAATACCTAGGAATAAATTTAGCCAAAGAAGTGAAAGATCTGTACTCAGAAAATTATAAGACACTGAAGAAAGAAATCATAGAAGATACAAATAAATGGAAACACCTACCATGCTCATGGATAGGAAGAATTAATATAGTTAAAATGTCCATACTGCCTAAAGCAATACATAGATTCAATGCAATTCCTATCAAACTACCAAGGGCATTTTTCACAGAAATAGAAAATATAATACTAAAATTTATATGGAATCATAAAAGACCCAGAATAGCCTCGGCAATTATGAGAAATAAGAACAAAGTTGGGGCGATCACGCTACCAGACATCAAAACCTACTACAAGGCCACAGTTTGGTATTGGCATAAAAACAGGCACATCGATCAGTGGAACAGAACAGAGAGCCCAGAAATAAATCAAAGCATTTACGGGCAGTTAATCTATGACAAGGGAAGCAAGAATTTACACTGGAGTAAAGGTAGTCTATTCAATAAATGGTGCTGGGAAAATTGGACTGACACATGCAAAAAAATGAAACTGGATCATCTCCTTACGCCTTATACAAGAACAAATTCAAAATGGATTAAAGACTTAAATGTAAGACCTGAAACCATAAAAATCCTAAAAGAAAATATAGGGAGTACATTTGCAGACATTACCCGGAGCAATATTTTTACTGATACATTCCTACGGGCAAGGGAAGTAAAAGAAAAAATGAACATATGGGATTATATCAGACTTAAAAGTTTTTTCACAACAAAGGAAACCATTAATAAAACAAAAAGGAAGCCTACTGAATGGGAGAATATATTTACCAACGATATATCTGATAAGGGGTTAATATCCAAAATTTATAAAATACTCATGAAACTCAACACCAAAAAAACAAACAACCCAATTAAAAAATGGGCAGAAGATATGAAGAGACATTTCTCTAAAGAGGACATACAGATGGCCAACAGGCATATGAAAAAAAGTTCAACCTCACTGGTCATTAGGGAAATGCAAATAAAAACCACCATGAGATACCACCTCACTCCAGTCAGAATGGCTATCATCAACAAATCAACAAACAACAAGTGCTGGCGGGGCTGTGGGGAAAAGGGAACCCTGCTGCACTGTTGGTGGGACTGCAGATTGGTGCAGCCACTATGGAAGTCAGTATGGAGGTATCTCGAAGAACTGGAAATAGAGCTACCGTTTGACCCAGCAATTCGACTCCTAGGTATTTATCCTGAAAAAACCAAGACACTTATTCAAAAAAAATTATGCACCCCTATGTTCATAGCAGCACAATTTACAATAGCTAAGACTTGGAAACAACCAAAATGCCCATCAGTAGATGACTGGATTAAGAAACTGTGGTATATTTATACAATGGAGTATTACTCCGCTATAAGGAAGAATGAAATCGTGCCATTTGCAATGATATGGATGGACCTAGAGGCTATAATGTTGAGTGAAATAAGTCAGTCAGAGAAGGACAAATACCATATGATCTCACTCATATGTGGAATCTGAAAAACTGTATGAATGAGCAAAGTAAACAGAAACTGTCTCATAGATATAGAGGAAAAATCAGGGTTGCTAATTTGGAGAGGAATGGGGATGAGGGAGAAGGGGAAGGGATTATACAGCAAAAATAGGCAACTACAATATTGCTACTGGGATAGGAAAAACAGTTTGGGGAATATAATTAATAATGTTGTAAATATTCTGTGGAATGTCAGATGATCATAGGTCTTGTTAGGGAGACCATTTCATGGATGGAGTAGAGGTTTGATCACTGCACTGTATGACTAAAGCGGAGGTGGTATACCTACTGTAATTGAATATATGTAGATAGTCACGGGATGTGGATTATACTGTGGAAGAGAGTCAGAGGAAGAGTAATAGATATATATGATATGGGGGGGAGTGGGGTGGTGTATTGGGGGTGGAGGGTTGTCACTTTGAGGGGTAAAATGTATAACTATTGCACTGTGTTGTACACCTGAAACTAATTTTAAAAAAAATAAAAAAATAAAAAATAAATAAATAAATAATTCCCCAGCTTCTTTTGTTAAAAGACCAATGCTTTTGGTGACTCACCAAGGGCCCACATGATCTGGCTCCCACTGGCTCTCAGCTGGTCTGAGTGTCCCCCTTCCTTGCTTCCTTTGCTCCAGCCACACTGGCCACCTCTCAGGTGGGTTCCCAGGACTGCCTTTTGCGTCTTGCTTCTTTTGATTAGAATATCCTTCGCTGCATTTTTCTCAGGGTTAACTTCACCAGGTCTCAACCTAAAAGTTACTTCTTTAGAGAGGACGTCACTGATCGCTTCACCAAATCCAAATGAGGACACTCTGTTCTTATTTTTTCTCCTGAAAAGCTGAAGCAAGGGGCCAGCAAACCAGGAAGCCACTCAGAGCACTAATTCATAAAGGTCCCTACTATGGCACCGGAAGTTAGTATCACACAGAGGAGAAAATGTGATTTATCAAAGCCCTTCTCACGGGAAGAGCTCTCTGCTTTATTTTCCCCGTACAACCTGCTCCAGGCCATACACCAATCACTCATCAAACATTTGCTGAATCAATTAATGACAGTAGAGTCATCTAAGAGAATTCAACGTCAGTGCTGCTGTGCTCGCTCGGTTTTGATCCTGGAACTCTGAAACTCAGAGAACTGATTTACAAAATTGGAGTTAAAATAACTGTCCAGCCTATTTCCAGGTGCTTCACAAAGGATGAAGTGAGATGGTAAATGTGAAAAGGCGTCTGACCTCTGTAAAACCCTTTTTACTATTTGGCAACATTGTTACCTTGCCCACAGTGAACTCCTAGGAGGTCTCCTCCATTTCCTTTCCAAGTGAGGGCTGAAGCCGGGCTTGAGGGCCAGTTCTGCGCTCAGTCAGTTACCTTTGGAAGGCCTCTATTGCTCACTTGAGTTCACACCGCGTAATTTACACAGCAATGGTAGCAGCCATTCCAAATGCACCTACCTCAAACTGGAGAGTCTGTATGGATGCTGCCTCTCTGCTTTGTCTAACTTTTTCTCATGCTATTCATGGTTACAAAGAACTAATCTCTCACCACTTCTCCAGGCACGCAGAAGAAAATTAACTCTGGATATTGTCAATCGGAAATCAACAAAAGTACATTTTGTAAAACATAATTTGATTAAGACTATCTTATGTGTCCTTAACTGAGGTTAAAACAGACACAACGTAGGAAGCTGGCTTTAGGGTCTGAACATCATTTTCTTTCCTACAAATAAACCCTCCCCAAACTAACTGCTTGCCAATTCAAAGCACTCAAGACATTTTCCTTCTACTAACCAAGTAAAGGCTCAGTGAAACAGAGACCACTGCAATGGGCTTTCATATAGAAAAGATTTAGGTGACCTATTGTTATTTTCAAATCTTCTCATTTAAATTGGATTCTATCTCTACTGGAAATGCTAGGGAGAAAAAACTTGAAAATATTTATTCTTAATGTGGGAAGATTTTAGATCCCTTGGGGGTGGGGGTTACACAAGTACAAGACAGGCCAGGTGGGAGCCCTACACAGATCACTTCTTTCTGAGTCTTTGGGCTATTGGGTTGTTGGAAAAGTCATGATGCATTTTTGCAACAAAAAACATAGAAAAAATACGTCATGACTTTTACAACACAATATTACACAGAAGGATGGGAACAACGCTGGGTTAGTAAACAGGAGGTATTAATTAATATAAGTGGGACCCAGAAGAAGCCTCCATATTGGTTGCATATTTTATGTGGAATAAACTGTTCAAAAACTTTGAGAGTTATAATACCTGGTATTAAGAAAATGTGATACTATGATTTGTTACAGACGTTCATGCCATAAAACTTGCATTTCCCTTAAGAAAGCAATTTTGTTAAAATTAAAAAAAAAAAGGTTTTGCTGTTTTATGTATAATTAAAGTGTATGTTAATACGGCATGTTCAGGAAGCACGTGTTTCCTCCTTTGTTAGGTTAAATTTCCTGACACATTTTCCCTCTCTGCACACTTTATTAACACAGGAGACCAAAAACAGAGGAAAAGTGAAGGGCATCACCTTAAGCCCTGGATGTTAATTTCTATAATTCTCAGGATGATGGTTTTAGACTTCAAAATTCTTTATTCACTGCGTAAGTACGTTTTACTGAAAATTTATAAATCTGAAGGCATATGGCACAATGATTTCCTCTCACTTAACCTTAGTTGGGCTCTTTCCCTTTTGGGTTAAACATATTGGTTTTAAATGGTTAATGACATTCTCATAAGCGCTCTTTTTTTATTTCCCAGATTGATTTCCTATTACATTTTGTATGTACAGAGGGTATCAAAAAATGTATACACATTTTAAGAAAGGAAAACTGTATTAAAATTGTAATACTCAATATATACCAATAACAAAAGATGAATACAAGTCATGTTTGACTTCTGCAATTACAAGAGGTGCTCAAAGTGGTTCCCATCAGCATCTAGACACTTCTGATTATTGCAAACTACTGCTTGAGAAATGCTGACTAAAGTGTCCACTTGTATACATTTTTTTTGGCACCCCCAGTACATTTATCATTTGTTTTGATATACGTTCTAAAGTAATATACAAGGTCAGACAATTAAGTTCGCGAACTCATCACTGAAAAAGTACTACATACCTCATTGCTGAATATCACTATGGTCACCTTCGAAGTTCTCCCCTTGGGAAGCTAGGCACCGACGCCAGCACCTAGTCCACCCTTCAAAGCAATTTTGGAACTCTTTTCCTGGAATGGCCATCAGAGCTATTGTCATATTACTCTTGATGTCCTGAATGGCATCAAAATGTCTTCCTTTCAGTATTTCCTTTATCTTCAAGTAATAAAAGAAGTCATTGGGGGCCAGATCAGGTGAGTAGGGAGGGTGTTCCAATACAACTATTTGTTTACTGGCTAAAAACTCCCTCACAGACAGTGCTGTGTGAGCTGGTGGATTGTTGTTGCCAAAAAGTTCAGGTCATCTAACTTGTTCACACTGCCTTTTTAGTACTTCCAAACAGTAAACTTAATTAACTGCTTGTCCAGTTGGTATAAATTCATAATGAATAATCCCTCTGATATCAAAAAAGGTTATCAAATCAACATCATTGCAACAAGTTCGCAAACTTAATTGTCAGACCTCATAAAAGTTACAGAAATAACATGATTTTATGGTAGGCAGCTTGGAACAAAGGACTATGCCCTAAATGTAAAATGATTAGATCCTCTACAGACCTTGTTTTCATTCATTTTATCACTTCAGTCTGTGTTCAAACTGCTTTAAAAAAAAAAAAATTATGCCTGACTGAACAGGGTGTCAAAAATAAGGCAAGAGGTCACTGACAGAGAGAATAAACAGTAGAATTGGTATTACTCTCAACGACTTTCATATATATATATCTATATATATATATATAGATATATATATAGATATATTTTGCTAGGATCAAATGCAAGCTATATAGTATTACTATTAGTGCTGGTTTAACAGCAGCAATTCAAACACAAGTGTACACATGAAAACCCAAAGAGTTACGTAGCACAATTCGTAGTCATGACTACCTATTAAGATTACAGATAATGCTAATATATACCAAGAATGTAAATATACTGCAGAGTGGTGTGACTCACAAACACACGAAAATCAAAGTTAATAAGAGCCACAGTAAGTCCAAATTACTTACAATAATAAGCTGGTACAGGTGGGAATAGATATTCACTAGTCTCAAGGGTACAGAATTAAATGATTTTCTACAGTAATACTATAAATCAAATTGTCAAATCAATCCAGCCCCCCTCGTGGGGGGCAATATTTCCAAAAGTAAATTCAACTTTTCAGAGAAGAAATTTAATCTACTTTTCTAACAAATGGTCTAATTCATTCATGGCAGTAAAGAATAATACAGTTAATTACCTCCGTACTCCATTTGTCTGACCAGTTACATGGACCTTTCCAATAGATGGCACACAATTACATAAATGCACACTGGCAAGACAATGAGGAATAAAAACTACTTTCCAAGGTACTGAAACCACATTAATAGAGAAGTAAAGTCCTCATAACCCGAACGTTGTAGCATATTGTGAAAATGTGACATATTTGCTCCTTTCTCATTTTCTAAACATTTATCAACACATGAATTTAGACAGTGTTTATTTATTCTTGATAAGGAAAACATCACTAGGTGATACAAATTAACTAAAGCAGAAAAGTATTAAAATTTATTCTAGTTTCAACAAGATTTGACAAAAAATCTTTTGTGGTGTATGTTTATGTACCTAAGTGTGTGTGTGTCTGTGTCTGTGTGTCTGTGTGTGTGTGTGTGTGTGTGTGTGTGTGTGTGTGTGTGTAGGGGAGGTGGGGTGAGAGAGAGAAAGCAGGTTGTTTTCAGGTTTCTGTCAGCGTTCTTTCCTGGTTAAACACATGGAAGGCTCCATTACCATGGAAACTGAGAAGAAAAGCAAATTTTTTTCATGTAGTCTCTCCCCTTATTTAGCAGATATGAAGAAAAAATCACGTTGCATTGATGTAGTTAGAACAGAAATTCAATTATGACTGAAAATAATAGTAATAAAAAAAACTTCAATATGGCTACTAGTTAAGCATTATTACCATTAGGGCCCATTATTGGTGGTAATAGTAACGGGAGCATTACAAACACAGGTATAGGAATAGAAACGAAGAACTTCATAGTACAGCACTTAGCCCTGACACCTTAGCTAAGTCTCCGTAAGTAATTCTAACACATGCTTACTGGAGTTGTGAATTAGGGCAAGGTTCCTGTGACTAAACTTATCCTTCGACGCATGTAATAAAGGTTGAGAGCAGATGCTGTGTGTGTATATTGGCAATATCACAACAAAGAAACAGACGTCCTGCCTCCAAGGCTTGTCACCTTGGCAGATAAAGACATTCATTCACCTACGTGTCATGCACTTAGACATGGACACAGGCTGCACACTATATTCTGGGGACACAGCACTGAATGAAACATGGATTCTTCTCTTGAGAGCTGAAAAGAACCATGTAAAGAACTGAGAATCCGAGTAGGGGGGATGTTAGCTAAAGGTCTGCGCAAGGACAAGTATGAGCACAGACTTGAAGCATCCTGATATTCCTGGATTAGGGGACAGGGCAAGAGGCACAAGTCCTCCTAGGGCAACAGTGAAATCACTTCACTGGCCAAATCCAGTGATTGCTCACGCGAAGGTCAGCAGATTTCATGTTTATTAGCTTGGGGGTGGGGACTGATTCCTAAGCCTCGCTCCCAGAGTCTCGGGTTCTGTCTACGTGGGAAACCATCTGGGAACCATTATTTTTATATGCATCTCAGGTGATTCAGGCACATGTGGTGCTGGGTGGAGAAAGACTGCCAGCAGGGCAGTGTGAAAAGTCAGGGGAAGAAGTGAAGGCTCCCTCCAAGCAAGGTGGAGTATGAACTTCAATCAAAAGGAGGTGGGGGACCCAGAAAAGATTTTAACCTGGAAAACAGGGGGCTCACATTTGTGTTTTAGTAAGATCTCTAAAAGAACAGTGTGGAGAAAATATACGCATCTCATTCTTTAAGTCAATAACCCATGAAAATAAGATGTTCTTCAGCAAAACGCTAATGGGAGCTTATTTTTCCATTATTTTAGGTGAAAAGAATTATAATGTGTAGTAAGTCAGCCAAAATCCCTAGCATTTTTCTAAAGCATATCTAAAATACCTACAAACTATTAATTCCAGGGTTAACAACATGATGGGTAAACCACAGATCTTCATGAAGAGTAACACGGCCTCCCCTACCACCCATGACAGCAAAGAGTCACCAACCTTTAGTTCGCATTCCAATTGATGTGTTTTTGCTAAATTAAAAATGCATAATATTCTCCAATACAAAGATTCTATGACATTTTAGTTGTAAAAATCAAAAGGAGTTCTGCCAGGAAAACACCCAACAGGTTGTTATTCTGTGGGGTATGTGTATATATAAGGGCCAGCTAGTCTGGACACAGATTAATTGAGTGGAAAAATTGCAACAATCTAGGTGAGAAGGGATAAGGATTTGAACGAAGGAGGAGGGGAAGCAAGAATAGAGAGAAGTGATGGAATTAGAAACATTAAGAAAATAAGATCAATCAGATAATAATTGTGGGTGGATAAATGAGTATCAGAAGGCAAGGGAGGCCCAGGTGTCTGGGCTGAGTGATGGGAAAGGTGAGGCCTGCCATTCACAAAGATAAGAATACATGAAAAGAGAAGGAAAAAGAAAAGAAGGACAACATGAGTCATTCTAGAATTTTTGTTAAGGTCTAATAATATTGCCACGTTGATGGTAATTAAAAGAACAATTACTCTCCAAACAAAGAGATCTAAAAAGAGTTATTTAAACAGAAATATAACACATTCTAAAAAAAAGTATTTTATATGAGAGAGACTAGGATATTTTATATGAGAGAGCCATACACAAGGCTGACCACTAGTTATCAAATACTTTTATAAATAACAAAACTCCAAGAAATCTGTCAGGCCTGATGTAATCATCTCAAAATCCTTCAGAACAATAAAGTGTTCATTCACAGACACAAAACCACAGCAGAACATGCAGCGCATAAGCCGAATCAGGAGCCAAGGGCTGCTGAAGCGTGTGTTGTCTCAATTACTAGGACCTTCTCACAGTTATTCTTTATGCGTGTTAGATAGTTGGAGATGTCTGAGCATTTTCAGTGTAAATAATAGCATTTCTGGATGCTTGTTAAGACACCAGGAGATACCTATCTGGGCAAGAGGCATAGCAATTTATTTGGCAAATAAGGACTTACTGTTTTTCCACTAAGTTAATATGATTTACTTAAACAAATCATATCCAATATATGTGAGTATATATAATATGTTCTCTATATAATACTTATATTGAATATATAATATATTCATAGATATGTATAAACATATAACATATATGCTTAGTAAAAATGAATAAGTATAATCATTTTCAATATATATGAGACTACATCAAGTCATAATTTCCCTTTAAAAAGAAAAACAAAATTGTTGAGCTGGGAGAAATATGTCTATTAAAAAATAAAAGGACCTAGAGAGATAGGTACCTCTGTGATCAACTTTGACTCTCTTCAGTGGCAATTCCCGCTTAAGACTACCAGGCAGTGGCCCCCAGCTGTGACCCCTGCACCGCTGAGCTGGCAGCACAGCAGTTACACAAAGGAATCACACGCCCTTCACCCCCCATCTTCCCAAGGGTAGTTTTCCTTGTTTCAGGAGGTTTGAGGAGGGCTGAAGAGGGTTAGAGTTGGTCTTCTCATCTGGTGATATCAGGAAAGCAAGTGGAAACAAAGCTGTTTTTGTTACTCAATCCACTTAGTATCATGGCTTTATTATGTTTTATTTACATGTGTTCCAAAGCCATATTTTAGCAAACTTTATATTCTACAACAAAAGATTGAACATATAAGATAGAACATTAAAAAGCAAAACCAAAAAAAACTTCTGAGTGATAACATTCAACTTGTCTGAAGGAAACAATATATAAGTGTAAATATTGATCAAGGGAAAGGAAGACGGAGTGAGATTTCCTTGAAAAGAGACTTTTTCAAAGCCTGTCAAGCTTCCTTATTAGAGAAGATGGGATATTAGGGACTTCTCAGGAGATTAGTGTAGCCACGTAACTTTCTCTCATTCCTTTCCACTGCCACAGGGATTAGGGAGTCCCCCAGCACCAGCAGACAGCAAAAGAGGAGGCGGGTAGAACCTTAATGACTCAGGAAAGCCTGGGGCAATGGAGAGACCAGCTTGTTCCGGGATCACAAGTTCAAAGTGGGAAAAGCAAGCAGCAAGAATTCAGGTGTGGTGCAGCCAGTAAGCTCCAAGCATCTCTGGAGGCAGGCAACATCCTAAACACAGATTTACGCAATCAAACCTGCACGCCTGCAGAGCAGCAATAGAAAACATTCAACAAACGAAGAAGCTGTAAGCACCATCCGTTTCCTCAAACGACTTCAAAGCCCCATACAGAGACTAGTAAGAAAGTAAAAGCTACAGATGTAAACTTGGCTTCTATCAGTGTCTTTCAATTTCCATGGCTGTTGCCTTCATTATGGTCAGTGTCATG
This sequence comes from Aselliscus stoliczkanus, assembly GCA_033961575.1. Lineage (NCBI taxonomy): Eukaryota > Metazoa > Chordata > Mammalia > Chiroptera > Hipposideridae > Aselliscus > Aselliscus stoliczkanus. The sequence goes on from CM066733.1 coordinate 38,878,184, forward strand.
GCTGGATGGTTACAGCTGTCTCCTAAAAGACTCAACTGTCTTCATACACTCACCAGTGTCACCCACACCATGCCCCATAGTGGGATTCTGGTATCTCTGCTGATCATCCGCCTTCTGCCAGCACCTCCTTCCCAATCTCCTCTATGATCTCCAAAGCCTTTAGTGGGTGGTACCCATTTCCTGCTCAATAAAACCCAAGCAGGAATTCTAGGTCCAATATGCCATTTTACCCTCCTGTCTAATTAACCCTCAACATGATTATACTCCAGGAATTAAAGGGCCCTTCCTTTATCTGAACATGATTATTTGCATTTTTCACTCCAAAGGATTTAAACTTTTCCAATTAAACAGAACTATATCACTGACACTCAAACATAAACATAAATATTTTAAACACTGCAAAAATATAAGCTTATTCAATGAACGATACTGCGGTGTTCGTTATTTGCCACTTAATAATCAGCTTTCAGTTGTGTCGTTAAGATAAAAAAAATTTAGTTTAAGAATAGTGGGTTGAATGGGCACTATACAAATAATCCACAAATCAATAAGCCACAAATTCTTTCCGACATTTTAGCATTTCAAAAGTTACAGTGTGAATTTTTAAAGCAAGCTTAAAGAAGGACTAAATCCTGAGAACATTCAATTAATCAATGGCTTCACATGTTTCCGAACATCTTCCAGGTAGAGATCGCAAATAAGTAAAGTTTTCAAAGGAAAAACAAAAACAAAAAAACGGCTATTCCATGAAACCAGTCTTTAAATAACTAAATATCCATGTTCTATTAGATATTTTGGACAATTCTAAATTTCAACAAATGGTGTTAGGAAAATTGGACAGCCACATGCAAAAGAATGAATCTGGACCCCTATCTTATACTTCACAGAAAAATCAACTCACAATGGATTAGAGACTAAAATTTAAGACCTAAAACTATAAAACTCCTAGAAGAAATGGTAGAGTACTCTTTGACATTGGTCTTGGCAATAGTTTTTTGGGTTTGACACCAAAAGCAAAGGCAACAAAAACTACAAATAAACAAGTGGCACCACATCAAATTACAGAGCTTCTGCACAGCAAAGGAAACCATCAGCAAAATGAAAAGGCAACCTACTGGATGGGAGAAATGATTGCAAATCGTGTTATCTCTTAAGGGGCTAGTATCCAAAATACATAAAAAACACATACAACTCATAGCAGAAAAACAATCTATTTAAAAAAGGGGCAGAGGCTCTAAATAGATGTTTTTCCAAAGAAAACATACACCTGGCCAACAGGTACATGAAAAGGTGTTCAACATCATTAATCAGGGAAATGCAAATCAAAACCACAATGATATATCACCTCACACCTGTTAGAATGATTATAGTCAAAAAGACAAAAGATAGGGCCGGCCGAGTGGCGTACTGGTTAAGAGCTGGCTTTGGGGTGCCAGCGGTCCCGGTTCGGATCCCACATATGAGGGCCAGTGACACTGCCCTCTACAGCTAACAAGAGCTCCACCTGGAGCTGGGCTGTGTGAGCCCTGGTGACGGAGTAGGCTGCAGCCCCTGCTGCAGTGGGCTGCCATAGGCTACAGTGAGTGCTGGCAGCCAATGTGAGCGGCCGGCAGCTGGTGTGAACTGCCAAGAGCCACCGTGAGTGGCCGTCCAGAGGCCGGCGACTGATCTGCCTCTCCTGGGAAGAGCACAGTGATAATATCAACATGGGCCAGTGAAGCACAATTAGGCAGAAGAACAAAAATGGACAGCAAACTTATCTGTTCCCCTCCCCCAATTCCCCAATAAAATCTTTATAAAAAAGACAAAAGATAAAAAGAAAAACGTTGGCGAGGATGTGGCGAAAAGGGAACCCTTGTGCACCACTGGTGAAACTGTAAATTGGTGCAGCCACCAAGGAAAACAGTATGGAGACTCCTCAGAAAACTAAAAATAGAATATCACATGATCCAGCAATTCTGCTTCTGGGTATTTATCCAAAGGAAATGAAAACAGGGTCTCAAAGACATATATGCACCCCCATGTCCACTGCAGCATCATTCGCAATAGCCAAGGCATGGAAACAACCTGTGTCCATTGACAACTGAGTGGATAAAGAAAATGTAGTGTATATAAAATGGAAGGGCCGGCCGAATGGCTCAGTTGGTTAAGAGCTCGTTCAAGAGTGCAAGCTGAGCTCTGCACAACAGCTGTTCGAGGCCAGCCCGAGCTGAGTTGCCGTTGAGCTGCCAACAGGTGGCAGGATGGCTCAGCTAAAAAAAAACAATAAAACAAAACAAAACAAAAAAATGGAATACTGTTCATCCATGAATGTTTCTGAATATTATTCAAATAGGACATCCTGCTATTTGAGACAACGTGGATGGTACTTGAGGGCACCATGCTAAATGACATAAGTCAGACAAAGACAAATGTGTATAGTATCAGTTATATGTAGAATCTTTCAAAAAAAGTCAAACTCATTGGGACTGAGAGTAGCAAAGTGGTTACCAGGGGCTGGAGGGCCCCTGGGGGAAATAAGGAGAGGTGGGTCAAAGGGTACGAACTTTCAGTTATAAGATGTGAATAAGGTCGGAGGATCAAATTTATAAATCATGACTACAGTTGATAACACTATGTGTAACTGAAATTTGCTAAGAGAATAGAACCTCGATGATCTAAAAAAAGATAAATATGTGAAAGGGTGTGTTAATTAACTCAATGGAGGAAATCCTTTCACAAAGTGTATCAAATCATCACGAAGTACACTTTAAGTATCTTACAATTTTGTTTGTCCATTATACCTCAACGAAGCTGAAAAAAAAAGCGAACAGCTCTCATTCATATAAGAAATGTCTCCCTGCAATGTGGACCAAGAATAAGATGTTTATAAAGTGTTCTATTAATAGTTAGCTGAAAGACTTACTGAGTTTCCCATATATAAATTTCATTACTGGAAACAATTTTTTTGAATCTCACATTTCAGCCCTGAAATGACTGTCGTAATTGACAGCATCACTCTGAAATGGCCACTTTTCAACAGCGAGCATTAGTCATACTGACTTCTGGTAAAACTCTTGCATCAATGCTTTTCTGGGTTTAAGCATGAGGTAAATATGGGGTTTTATAGTAAGTTATCAAGAATACTGAGGCTTTAATATCTATTTTGCACCCAGTCAAAACGAAATCACCCTTTAAAAAAAGGATATGATAAAAATTGATTCATAACATCTCAAAGGATGATTTTTTCAAAACAACTTTGTGTAAATGAGAATTAACCTTTCAGGAGCTTCAGATGCGCAAGCCAGCTTGCAGTGGAGCATCTAATTTTCCTCATTATAGGACACTCAGATAAAACTGGACCTCGGGGTCTCCAATTGCCTGGGGAAGAACTTAAAAATTCTTTTATTCTTTGGGATGATTTTTCTGTTCTGCTTTCTTATTTTTGACACTTATTGTTTTACCCTGTCTGGTTCACCTGCTAAGGACTCCCGCGCTCCTGGGCTAAGGACAGAGGGCAAACGGAATCCTGCTCCACCGACCATGCAGTCCAGAGCACAAGGCCACCAACACTGCCCTTATTAGGCCACCCCGTCCTTCTCTGCGTCCCACTGGAGCCACCTCGAGGCCCCTGCAACAGGCTTCAGGGAATTTTATTTTTTTAATCAGTTTACCATGTAGGTTGGTCGCCTATCAGACACAAGTCTGAAAGGGCACTGTGACCACAATAAGCCCCACAGGGAGCCACAAAAGATCGCTCCATGAATGCCTCCTGTCCATCCAAAGGAAAGGAAGACATTAAATATCCTTTGTACATCCCAGCAGAATGGTGACAGCACAGCATTGTAGCTCATGAAAAGCCCATTACCTGAATAACAATGCTCCTGACCACATCATGGTTCTGAAAACAGGCACCCAAACTGTCATCAATATCCTGTCCCAACAATTAGCAACGACCTTGTCAGTGACACTGAAAAACAGGACAAAGTTCCTGACGACACGCACAGCTGATCTCCAGCCACTGACGCTTAGCTTAGAACAAATCAGTTTGAGTAAAAAGTGACCTGAGACATCCTGATAACATTCCCGTGCAAAGCGACACGAGGAAACTGGGACTGGACACAGGAAATTTAAAAACAAGGCAAACAGAAACAGTAATTCCAGAACAAAGAGATGAAAGTGTATAAAACCATCGGGGAGCCTAATAATTAGGTTAGAAATGTGACTATGTGGATTAAAATAATAATCCTCCACCCACCCACCCACCCCCAAACAAGGAAAACACACTTAATACCTGTGTCAGGTTGTAACTATTACAACTTATTTACGTCTCTTTAGACTCTGACCTGCTCTCAGTGGCTCATTCATCTAGTATGAGGATCAGGATTGTCTGAAAATGCCTCTGGGAATATTCTGGTTTCCAGGACAATAAACTGGCCAAGATGCGGGCTCTGTCTCCTGGCAGGAGAGGCCATCCAGGCTCAGCTGTCCATGAAGTGCATCTCCCCACAGAGGGAACCCCAATATCCCAGGGGTTCTAAGGTCTGCAAGCACTGGGCAGCTGGCATTTCCAGGCTTTTAAACAGCCGGCATCCAAAATCCAGGCTTCTTGGCACCCGTCGGCCTATGCATTGCCCTCTGAAAGCATGGCCCCAGAAGGACCTAGCCGTGGCACATTTCTCCATGGCACGATGGGAGGGAGACAGGTAACCATGCTTTGTCTTCTCTTGTTGATCCCTGGCTAGGTACATTTTCCCAAGAAAGCCTATTCCTTAACTCTGCATGCTTTGTAGAATTCGTCCTGAGCCCTGGGCCATAAAAGGCACAGACTCAGATGGTTCTCATAAGAGGCAACAGACAAACACATAGAAGGAAGCCCCTTAGTACCACCTTCATATATAAGCAACAGAATGTCGCCTTCTATTGCTAAGGTCCTGGGTTAAAAAGAAGAGAACAAAGGCACAGAGAGTAATTGAAATGTAAATTCAAGCATTGGCTTACATATCACTAAGCTAAAGGAAACCAGGCAGAATTTTAATTCACTGTTTTAGCTACTTTCGCCCCCTTTTTGGTTGACATGAGATTGTATCTCTGAATGCCAATTGTAGGGATACAGACATTTGTATTCCCCTGACCTAGAAATACAGACAGCTATTGGTGAGGGCATGTTAAGAATAAGGGAAGCCATTTTTCATGAGCATAAGACTCTTTTAAAAATAATATGCTATTAATTTTTATGAAATAACTGAAGAATAGCTAATACACAGGCTTTTAAATTATTCTCTATCTCTGGCACTGCCCCCTTACTAGAAGCAACAATACATAAATTCTCAGAGTGCTCATTTATCCTCTTCTTATGCAATAAAGGAAGGGGGCGAGGAGGGAGGGAGCGCTCTCCCGAGAGGACTTGCTTCAGTGGATCCTGGGTCCTGGCACCCATCCCTGCCACAGGCACAAAATGACAATGCCTAATGTGTTACTGGCAACACCTCCACCATCTGGTAATTTCTTCAGTGACCTACTTACTCAATTGTCTTCAAAAGAAAGAAGAATTAAAAAAGAAAAACTTCCAGAGATATGCATATTCTAAAACTTTCTGAATCATGACTGTTTCTCAGATCATCTTTTCTTTCCTAGCGGTGGGTGAGGGTAAAGAGGGTCAGATATATGGTGATGGAAGGAGAACTGACCCTGGGTGGTGAACGCACAATGTGATATATAGATGATGGATTACAGAATTGTACACTTGAAACCTATGCAATTTTACTAACCATTGTCAGCCCAATAAATTTTAATAATAATAATAATAATAAAAGAATGAATTCAATCTCCCAGAAATCTGAAGACTGAGAAGTGTAGCCCTTTGCCTACATTCATAAGAAGGAATCCAGGAAGTGTAACTGACTTTTACTAGAGTCTGACATATAATAACTGTCAATTTCAAGGTTACACACATGGGTGGATGGATGGATGGAAGGAATACATAATGAATACATAATTAAAAGGTAGCAGACATAATATATTTGAATATAAATCCATGTTAGAAAGGTATTTTAAGCTTACAGAAATGATATAGATATTTAAATACAGTATAAATTTGGGTTGACCTGAAATTTAAAATCAGAGATCATTCTATCATTAACTCTTCCATTACTGACAGGCAAATAAAAAATTATGCATCCTCATTCTACTTTGTTGTGAAAAGTGTTATTTTTATAGTGCAGCCTGTCAAAATTTTACACCCAAATTGTACATGCTTTTAAACTGAGAGACAGAAAAACATACTAGCATACCTTTATCTCTCACAAAAAGTAACAGAAGGTAAAATATATATTATTCTTAACCATTATCTTTAAAAACTATGTGTCTATTCTTTTAAAAAGTCATGAATTCTTCAAATACAGTGATCATCTTTATGGAAAATACCTTTCTCCACTGTTCAAAGTTGGCTGTTTCTGAGACATAATGCTGAAATTCATCGCAAGTTTCTTGACAAGCAAGAGATTTTAACTTTCTGAATGAACAAAGTGATGCTGGGGAAGAGAAATGACAACCAAATAAGTTACCAGCCTCACAAAAATCAACTGTTCTTAGAGCAACTATGAAATGATTTCATAGATAGTCTTCAATGATTTGTTTTGACATAAACTGGATTGAGGATCATTTTTTTAAAGATATATTTACATGCCCCTGGGACCTGAGCCTGTGAAAAAAACACACTCTGAACATAAATACTCACATATTTAAGGTGATGAAATTATATCATCTCACTTATTACTTCCCTCCTTTATTCACCCAACAAACAATTCCTAAGAAGCTGTTCAAAGTAGGCCAACACCATGTCATGTGCTGGCATAACAGGGAGGTACAGAGATAGACCCGGACCTCCTGGAGTTTACAGTCCAGTGACCAATACAGAAATGAGAAATAATCACACACAAAGGTGAACTTATATTGTGCTAAGTACTACTAACGGATGCTCTGAGAGATCATTTAGAATGGGCATCAAGGTAGAAGCCTTAGAAAAGATTAATAAGTGTGAGCTTTAAAAAATTCTGCATGAGGGCCGGCCGAGTGGTGCATTGGTTCAGAGCTGGTTTGGGGATGCCAGCGGCCCCAGTTTGGATCCCACATATGAGGGCCAGTGACACTGCCCTCTACAACTAACAACAGCTCCACCTGGAGCTGGGCTGTGCGAGCCCCGGCATGTAGGCTGTAGCCCCTGCTGCAGTGAGCTGCCATAGGCTACAGTGAGTGGCCAGCAGCCGGTGTGAGCTGACAATAGCTGCGGTGAGCGACCATCCAGAGGCCGGTGACAGATCTGCCTCATCCAGGAAGAGCGCAACGATGATACCAACATGGGCCAGTGAAGCAACGTCGTCCGCAACTAGACTGAAGAACAAAAGGACAGCAACTTATCTGTTCCCCTTCCCCCAAAAGACAGCAACTTGTCTGTTTCCCTTCCCAGATTCCCCAATGGTGTTCCCCTCCCCCAATACCCAAATAAAATCTTTAAAAAAAAAAAATTCTGCGTGAAAAATATGGTAACGTTTTTATTTTTAAAGAAGGCTAAACAAAAACCTGAAATAATAATTTTGCCACACATGGAAAAAAAAACAAAAAACAAAAAAACACTATTTCTGGACTGAATCAAATTTCTTATGAATCAGTAAGGAAAGCCAAAACTACAAAAGAAAAATGGGCAACAAAAAAAGGAATACAAATGGATTTCAAATATATGAAAAGAACTGGTGCCTTTTAAGTTACTAAAAAATGCAAGTTAAAACAGATTGAAAAGAGCCCTTCATTTTTCACTAATCAGATTAACAAAATTCAAAATGACTGATCATAAATAATATTGGTGAGTAGCTGGCAGAAAAGGCACTTTCACAGACTCTTGGTAGGAGTATAAATTGTGGCAACCAACTTGCAGCAAAATTTGGCAAGATCTACCATCACTTAGAAAGCACAAATCCTCTGACCCAACATTTTACTTCAAGAATTTAGCCTATAAATACTGTAAATGTGCAATTAAAAAAGTACTTACAGTAATATTTTTGTAGGATTGTTTTTTAAATATCAAAAGGCTGAAAACTATCTCAATGTTCATTAACAGACTAATGATTCAATAAATGGAATTATGTCCACACAATGAAATGCTGTGCAGTTTCCTTTAAAAAAGAATCAGATTCTCATGTACTAATATAGAAAGATCTTTTAAGTAGGGAAAAATTAACCAAGCAGTTACAATAGTGAGTGTGGTATTCATTATGTATAGGGGTAAATTGTTTCTGAATGTTTTACTTCTAAATTACTATAAATTAAATAAGTGATTACTATTGGGCATGGAGCCAAAGGGTCTGAGGTGGAAAAGACACTTTCATGTCATTATACAGTTACTTTTATTTGATATCTTAAAACTATGCATGGATAGCTTTTTCAATGAAAAAGAAAAAGAAAACTAGCTTGAGAAAAGTCAGATTAACCAATGGGCAGCACTGCTCAGGGAACTGAGAGAAGATGAGGCAGGTGTCATCTTTTCGTCACATATGAGGTCTGACAAGTAAGTTCGTGAACTCATCCTATAAAAAGTGCTGCATACCTCATTGCTGAATATCATTATGGTCACCTTCGAAGTACTCCCCTTGGGAAGCTATGCACTGACACCAGCGCTGAGTCCACCCTTCAAAGCAATTTTGGAACTCTTTTTCTGGAATGGCCATCAGAGCTGTCGTTGTATGACCCTTGGTGTCCTGAATGTCATCAAAATGTCTTCCTTTCAGTATTTCCTTTATCTTCGGGTAAAGAAAGAAGCCATTGGGGGCCAGATCAGGTGAGTAGGGAGGGTGTTCCAATACAGTTATTGGCTTACTGGCTAAAAACTCCCTCACAGATAGTGCCCTGTGAGCTGGTGCATTGTCGTCATGTAAGAGCCATGAATTGTTGGCGAAAAGTTCAGGTCGTCTAACTTTTCATGCAACTTTTTCAGCACTTCCAAATAGTAAACTTGGTTAACTGTTTTTCCAGTTGGTATAAATTCATAATGAATAATCCCTCTGATATCAAAAAAGGTTAGCAACATCGTTGCAACAAGTTCACGAACTTAACCGTTGGGGCTTGTATGTTGATTTTGACAAAGTAAGTGCAGACAGTAAACTAGTCCGGTTTTCTTTCACTTGTTCAAAAATGTCATCCTCAAGAATGAAACGAAAAAGAGCTGGAAGTTTTAAAATATGCTTTGAATCATCTGAGAAATGTGTCCGCTGGTTGACCTCAATTGTCAGAAGTTTATGTAAAAGTGACTCAAGGAGGAAAAAAAAAACTAATAAACATTATGGAAGGCATGGTTATGAGCCGGACACTGGCACTTCACATGGTTTCATTCATTCATTCAAAAAAGTCATATATTGGGCTGGCCGAGTGGCGCGTTGGTTAAGAGCTGGCTTGGGACACCAGTGGCCCCGGTTCGGATCCCACATACGAGGGCCAGTGACACTCCCCTCTTAAAAAAAAAAAAAAAAAAAAAAAAAAACACAAAAAAACACCTTGTATAAATTCAGGAACTATGCCTTGCATAGGGATATTGAAAACAAGTCAGATGATATCTCTACATTTATTGTTTTTTGAGTATGGTGGGCAAGATGCATCATAAACAAGTAAACAATTAAATAAAGTTGGTGCAGGTAAGATAAATGCTATAAAGAAAATAAAGGCAACATTGTATAGCATGAGCGTGTGTCTGTGTGTATGTGTGTACTGGGGATGGCAGACCCTGGAGCTGCCATGTGTTTGCCATGAAGATAATAAGAAATTCTTTGAAATGTCCAGTCTGCTTTAGAAGCTCTCTTCCTCGAAAGCTTGATCACATGAAACTTATCCATGCTATTTGTCAAGACAGAACTTGGCTATGCATTTTTAAAACAAATTCTTTCTAACAATCAACTAAGAAACCGTATCAAGAAATCCAGTATATTGGTTTGAAGACAGAAACTATTACTGGCATTTAAATGTGTTGTAGGAAGATGTAAAATAAATACATCCAAACAACTCTTGGGTTCTGAGAGGCAAAAGTGCCCCCATGTTCCACTGAGCTTCCTGTGCAGTGTGTTAAGAGTATTCAAAGACAGTGTACAAAACAACGGTTTCTCAATAAGATCCTCTAAGCAAATTACTACATCAGCTCGAAAGAGATAACTGCACTGGCAGAGCGAGTCAATGACACTGGCATTGAAAGTGGGACTCCAATGTGACCTGAAGTAATAATATGGCAATACTAACAAAATTTAAACGTAATAACAACAGCTACTGCAGTTAGGCACTTCCTAGACATAAAATCATTTAAATGGAAGTTACTCCAACAAGGGTATGATTAATCCTTTCTAAAGATGGAAAGTTCAGTAACTTTCTCAAAATAGGCTGGTTAGCAAAAGGTAGACCAGTCTTTAAAATGAGTACTGTTTGGCTCTAAGCCCCATGCTCTATCTAGAATCTAAGAGAGAGAGAAAAAAAAAAGAGAGGGAGAGGGTGGGGAGAAGACAGAGGAAGGGGGTAAAAGGTGGGAGGGAAGAGGAAAATGAAAATTAGACAAGAAGAACAAAAATGCCCAAACACACGAATCCAGGGTTTTCCAACCTGTATACTGTGGCCCTCAGAAGGGGTTATGAATGCAGCTGGAAATCTCTTGGTGCACATCCATTGTCTAAAAGCAATAAATGCAACCTCTGTGAATGTGTGCTGCTTTTTAAAAAATGTACACAGATCATTACACCAGAACATTCTTAAAAGATACAGAGGCTAAACAGTGCTAGATTCAGAATGAATGCTCAGAACTACAACCCCGATTCCAACATGTAGTAATTTGCCAAATAAACTTGAGCAAGTCACTTCAACTTTCAGAACTTAATTTTCTCATCTGAAACAGCATACAACAGTGCCCACTTCTTAAGAGTTGGGATGAAAGTTAAGTGGCAATATTTATAAAGCATTTAGAGCAATGGTTTTAGTCCCAACACAGTGAATACGAGTTTCTTATTCCAAACACTTAAAACACAAAATAGTCAAACACTCAAAACACTCCCCAAACTCTACTATTTTATCAATAATAATAATAATAATAATAATAATAATAATGTACGAGAATATAAACCTTTACGGCACCATTTGATGTAACATGGCATGACGTGATTTACTAGGAAATTGCCTCAAATAGACCATCATGTTACAATTAGAAGTGGCTTGGTTCTTTTGAGGAAAACATTTAGGGAGGTCAGAGATTTAAAAGTCACAGCCACAAAAGGTGACAGCAATTACAAATGGCTGCTCCAGCCATAAAATACTAAATATATTAATGGAACAGGACTACTGGTTACACTCCATCTACTTTGCTTACAAAACTGCCAATAACAGACATCGATCTGCTTTCCTGCTTTACCAGGAGGGTAGAAGGAACTACAGCCCATCTGAAAATCCAAAGACTAAGGAATGTGTTCAAGAACCTAAGACAAAGACAAGAACCTAAGACCTTTAAGTATCAAAGATGCTGATTTTTTTCCAGTCTGTATCTTCTGCTTTATTTGCAGTTTACTTCAGCACCTTTTTGTGATTAAAAATAGCAACAGAGTGACTTCTGCTTTCTAACTAAAAAGTCTGTATAAAATCAAATGTTATTAAAAAATAAATACAAGGACTGGCCAAGTGGCACATTGGTTAAGAGCTGGCTTCAGACACCAGCCGCCCCAGTTCAGATCCCACATATGAGGGCCAGTGACACTGCCCTCTACAGCTAAGATGGTCAACAACAGCTCTACCAGGAGCTGGGCTGCTATGAGTCCCTGGGCCGGCATAGCTGCAGCCCCTGCTGCAGTGGGCAGCCATAGGCTACAGTGAGCGGCCGGCAGCCGGTGTGAGCTGCCAAGAGCCGCTATGAGCAGCTGTCCAAAGGCCAGCGACCAATCTGCCTCACCCGAGAAGAGCGCAATGATGATACCAACATGGGCCAGTGAAGCAACGTCCTCCACAACTAGACTGAAGAACAAACGGACAGCAACTTGTCTGTTCCCCTTCCCCGATCCCCCAATAAAATCTTTTTTAAAATAAAAAAATAAAAAATAAATACAAGTAGGGGAGATACTCTTATTCCTTCTGAACACCATACTGGCTTCACCAAGGAAACCGTTTAGTCGGGATGCCAAGGTAATATACTACTGAACTCTAGTCAGATGTTAATTTACTTGTGTTGTTGTGACTGCAAGGGAAGGAAACAGTGTGTCTTGGCAAGAGTGTGTAACATCCTGGAATAGGCTGCTCGCAGGCCTTCACTTCAGCAAGCTGGCTGACACAGTCACCAGGCTGTTTGGACCGGCTAACAGGGTGCCCAGGAAAGAAAACTTCAAAGGGAAGCTACAAAATATCTTTAATTCATGAAAAGGTTCTTTTTCATCCTTGATTGTGTTGGACAGAATTAAATGGTGTAACAAAGAGTGGCTTGTACTGTGGGACGAGTCTATCCAAGCACCCTAAGCAGAGAGAGGGTTCTCACTACATGCAGCTACCTAGGAAACTGCAAGAAGCAACTTTATTTCTCCTGAACTTCTTGGAACAACACACGCCTTGCCTCCTCTTTCTAATCTCCAGGCCAACAGTTATCTGCTCCCCCAATTCCCAATCCAGAGCACAAATCCCGTTCTTCTTCCTCTCCCTTCCTCCTTCTTCTCCTCCATCCAGTAATGGGTAGCCCATGCTGTTTTTAGGGTAGTACCCATGGCTGCTTTCTACTTATAGAATCCATATTTCATGGTTGTAACAATGGTGACAGAATAGACTTGATTAGTGTGGAAAATGGTTCAGACCGGACTTTTTTGAAAAGCACAGAAGCCTGTTCATTTAGGCTTCAATGCCTCAATTATTGTTGATCTTTATAACTGATATACTAGGTAAGGAACAAACCTTGACCACATGAGCATTACTGTTACTTTGTAAAAAGAACACAAAGGGTAAGTAACATATGATGAAATTTCATACTTGAGATGCCAAACATAAATTGGTGTCAAGAGAGCCAGAAATCTAGAAATCATCCTGATTCTATCTATACCCTCACTTCCACTTTGACTGTATCTTCAGATTTTTCAACTCTACCTCCTAAATGTTCCTGGGGTTTTTTATACATTGGAAAATCCTGTGTCCACGATATAATTGATATAATTTTATAATTGATATAAACTTCAAAAGGTGGAATAAAATATCTAATCATTCTAGCTGAAATAATTATATATACCTGTGTGTATTAGTGAACCAAACAATATAATAAAATGACATTTGCTTCAGAATGACATATGGACTCAGGGCTAAAACAAGTTACTGTCCTCGTCTAGGGAAATTTACTCTTCTGATAATATCATATATACTGTTCCCTAAATTTGGATGAGTAATAGCACCAGAACCATTTTACATCTAAGTGAGTCCTGATCTCTTAGATTATTTTAATCCTTTTTAATCACTCCAGCGATGAGTACACAGGAGGCAAACATTTTTTATAAAACCCGTATCTTGATCTAAAGATTATCATTATTTTCCCTTACCTTCTTCACAAGATGCCTTTTCCTACGTGGATCTATTTATGAACACTGTTATGGAATCAGGCAATGGTCAAGATGGCCAGTAGGTCCCATTGGGTTTCAGAGAATCTTCTAGAAAGGTTCTTTTCTGTAGTTGGTGATAGTCAATGTTGGCCTCTGCCATTTCAGAGCCCATGAATTCATGTATATTTCAGAAAGCAGAAGGACTCTTGGGGGCTCTTTTTTGTATCACTGTGTCTCATGCTTATCTTCTGTGCCCTGAACATGTGTGTATGATTTCACTATATAAATAATGGACTGGTTTTTACTTCCCCACATCATAAATTTCACATGAAAAAGTCCTTTTCTGACAAGAGGAAAAACATTAAATATCAGCATTTTAAGAACATGTATAAAAATCCCTGGAGGGGGGTGGTAGATGAGGGTAAATGGGATCAAATATACAGTGATGAAGGAGAACTGACTCTGGGTGGTAAACATACAATGTGATATATAGATGATGTATTACAGAATTGTATATCTGACACCTATGTAACTTTGCTAACAATTGTTTCCCCAGTAAACTTTAATAAAAATTTAAAAATCCCTAAGGAAAAATCTACAAATGAGACTGGCATATAAAGCCAGAATGAAAAAGTATTATGTATAGGAGGGAAAATATAGAGCTTAGCACAAATAGTAAAACTTGTTTACTCCTCTTTGTGCATTGATTTTGAAATAAAAATACAAGTTTATTATTATTAGCATTCTTTTTTTTAAGATTTTATTGGTGAATTGTGGGAAGGGAACAGTGTTGGGGAATCGGGGAAGGGGAACAGACAAGTTGCTGTCTTTTTGTTCTTCAGTCTAGTGGAGGACGTTGCTTCACTGGCCCATGTTGGTATCATCATTGCGCTCTTCCCAGATGAGGCAGATCGGTGGCTGGTCTCTGGATGGTCTCTCACCATGGCTATTGACAGCTCACGCTGGCTGCCGGCCACTCACTGTAGCCTATGGCAGTCCACTGCAGCAGGGGCTGCAGCCTACACCATCGCCGGGGCTCGCAGCCCAGCTCCAGGTGGAGCTGTTGTTAGCTGTAGAGGGCAGTGTCACTGGCCCTCATATGTGGGATCCGAACTGGGGCCGTTGACATCCCCAAACCAGCTCTTAACGAATGCGCCACTCGGCCAGCCCCAAGTTTATTATTTTTCATTTTTCTTGAAAATCCAGAGTAGGATTTTTATGTATAGCTTGTTTAAGTTCTAATTATGAAAATTTAAAAAACTCATTAATAAGAAAATCTACTTTGAAATATAGAAAATGGCAATAAACCATTCATACTGGTATTTTAAAAAATCAGTAGTATATTGAGAATTAAAAGATAGTCTCAATCAAATAAAATGTGAATCCTTGATTAGTAATACTACTTAAGAAATGAGATTTCTGTAGTTACTGTCAAGCAGACAGCCCTCCTTGGTTACTACACTTAACTTTTTTTTTTTTTTTTGCTAAAATGCATTAGAATTTTCTTTCTTTTTTTTTTCTTTTTTTGCATTAGGATGTTTTGCTTAATATTGAGGAAATCATCATGATCATAAGTGAATCTTTACTGATGACTGAGGGTTTGGTGATAAGTCAGAGGGATAATTCTGAAATATAATGATCATTCTACCTTCTGAAGAGTTGTTTGGACTGAATTCATTTCCTGGAAGTTGGATTAGGTGCTTCTCTGACTCTATTTCCCTCGCATTTCATGCATGAATTGGTCTTAACCCTTAATAAAGTACATTGAAATGAGTCTGATTGTGCCCGAGCATCCTAAAAGCAATTTTCATGGCTTTATTATTAGCCTCCACCCTACCAACTGGTATAGACTTGGTGCTCAGTAAATATGCGTTAAACTGAATCATTCATAGCCCACATCAGAGAAAAATGGACTTCACCTTCCTCAGAGATCAAAGAATATTGAAGTTTAATCCAAGTATATTCAGTAGGAAAAAGATGCTAATGTGATTCTAAAAATGGAGCAAATAAATTAATTTTATTTCATAATAAGTAATGTATTAAATTGCTTCCATTTATAATATTGACAATTATGGCTCTACGAGGACAAAGAGTACTAAGCAAAAAATAAAGTAGATTTAATCACACTGTCTCTGTGAGTCTAAATTTACAAGAATTACAATTTATCCCAGCATTAAAGGTACCTGCAAGAGACAGAGAAAATCTAGAGATTTCATCTTTCCATTCAGTCAGGAGACAATTTTAGGGTTGATAAATGAAGAGAAGAGAGATGAGACAAAGGCACAAATTAAAATATACAAAAGATGTCTATTTTATACTTTTAAACTCAGTAGATACAAAATACAGTGTTTTTCAAAATATACCTTAAAAGTTGAATTTTTATTTTAAAAAAGCATTATGCTTCACTATAGTATAGAAAGTTACCAACTGGTCAATGTAATGATAAAAAATAAAATTCAAATGAACCTTATAATGAACACTAACCATTAATAAAAGCTACCACTTATTGAGCATTTATTGTATGCCAGGTACTGTATTAATCCCTTTATCTGCATTGACCCATTTATTTCTTAAAACCACTTTGCGAAGTGGCTATCATTTTCACTCTATCAGAGAAAGAAAACATAAAAGTAAAATAAACTTCATGTTTAAATCAAAAGCTAAAAGTGTGTATACTTCTAATCAAGTTTAATTCTATTGGTGTTTCTATAACTTGTCAAGTGCTGCTTCTGACACATAGCTTTAATTAAATTAATATAAATTTTCTAAAACCTAGAAATGAAATGTTTCATTTACAATTAACTTCAGTGAGACTACTAAAATACATTGGAAAGGGTGAATGAAAGGTACTGTGTGGAATAACTGTTCTTCTCCTGCCCATTTTTTAACATAGTTCTGAACTGTCCAGAAGAAAACAACACATTGGGCTAATAATCCAAGATACAAATTTTGATCAAATTATATAACTGCTTTTAAGACTTTATTCGATGTCTGATGCTGAAATAGATGCATCATAGAAATACACTCTTTATTTGTCCTATGTTTGAAAATATTTGTGATTATAAAGAAAACCAAGCCAACTATTTTAGTGCAGAATTCACTGATGGGTTGTTTTTATATCAAAAGAATAAAGTTCGTATAGAAATATATGAAGAGAAGAATCACTGAAGACTGAATTCCTCTCATAAATGTATTAAATGAATAGCGCATTCTAAGGAACCTAAAAGTGGATTTATACAAGAAACTAAATTATGGGACTGGACTACTAAAAGTGCTTATATGGGTAAAATAAAAGCTCTGCATGGCACTCAAATCCTATTAAAAGACAAGCCTTTTATCTCATTCTAATTGAACCAGTTGTTATGAATTAAAAAGTTGAAATACCACAAAGTATCATCCAGTGAATGAGCATACAATAAATAAGAAACAGACTAAACATATAATAAATTATATAATAATTAAGAAAATTTACTAAACCTTAAGTCAATTTTAAACTTCATTTATGATTTTAACTTTTTAATATATTTTTCACATCAGATTTATTTCTGGTTTATACTGCTTACTATTAAATTAGTAGCAATTTTTCTAACAGTATAGTAATAATGGAAACATCTCTGACCCCTAAGAAAGCTACATCAACGTATAAATAAATAAATACAGTTGTAGCTGGGAAGCTAACCATTATTGCAACCTTAAAAAACAAAATTTTCAAACATGCTCAATGTTTTTCTTTTTCCAGGTAGCTTAAAACTACTTTTATATATTTAGATCAACTAACATAATATATAATCACTGTAGCAAATCCATTAAAACACACACAAAAAAAGATAAAATGCTCAGAGGCAAACCCCAACAATGTTATCGGTTAATCTTCAGGATGATTTGTACTTATATATTTTTTATAAATAAAATAATTCAAAACATGCTGTATCACACCTGCTTTTTTCTTACAACGTATCAGGAAGATCTAAGATAACAAATGTAGATGATAAACATTATACTTTTAGCAATACACTACGATTTTTTTTTTTTTTTTTTAGCTGAGCCATCCTGCCACCTGTTGGCAGCTTACCAGCTGCTCAGCTCAGGCTGGGCATCGAACTGCTGTTGCTCAGAGCTCAGCTCGCACTCTTGAGCGAGCTCTTAAACAACTAAGCCGCTCGGCCAGCCCCTGATTTTTTTTAACTATACCCCAGAAATAGATACTTAGGTTGCTTCCAGTTTTTCCACTAATATAAACAATGCCTCAAGAGATATCTTCACTCACATTTTCCCCAAAATTTGTTTAGTTTTCTCCCGAAGATAAATGTCAAGGAGTAGGATTGGTGGGTTAAAGAATGTACGTATATTTTTTTTTAAATAAATTGACATATTACTCAAGAAATCTCTACTTTTAACTGTTGTTTACACCCAGAGAGAGTACCTACTATCATTTGTAAAAACACCATTTCCCTCTATCTTTCCATATCCTCACTTCCTATTAATGAACAAATCCCCTTTTCCTCAATTTAATTCAAAATAACCAGGAGGTAAGGGTTACAATTATCATAGGGACGCAATTCTATATGATTTTTTATGTGCATACATTCCATTCAAATATAACACATTGTATTCAAGAAGCCACATCAAAACCACAGAGAAATTACAAAATTTAAACCAGGCTTGTCACATCTCAAAACTATTACCATTTTTTTTTTTTTTTCTAAATTTAGTCCTCGTAGAGAATGCTCTCAGATGAGGGAGACATGAAGCTTTCTTCTCTCTGATTTTAAAGTTGTAAAAGAGAGGAACTGTAGTCCTGAAAGAGGAGCACGAGAATATTTCAAACCTGTACTTTAACTGAATTCATACATTCTCACAAGAGAATTAGTACCAGAAATATTTAAATATATACACATGTACGCTTTAAAAGATAGAAGCATAAAGCAGTTTTGAATACTCTTACAATGAATGTTCAATTCAGCAAACATTTGATAGCCTGCTGCATTTCAGAAACGGTACTAATTTCTGTGGGGATGTAATGATAAATTTCGTCTGGTTCGTGAGCTCAAGGAGCTTCCCAAACATCTACCTTAAGAGAAAAACAGGAACAAAGCTACTAAAAACCTCATATCAGCATCATTTCCACGGGCAAAATACTGTATATTAAATAACTTAGATATGACTAAAAGAAATCTTTTCTATAAGATATTATTATAAGTTTTGGGATCAAAGACATACTATAAATATGACTTAAAATACTTCCTTGGAAGCAGAACTTTGACTGTCTTTTTTCAAAAGCAAAATCAATGATTGCCAACAAAATAATCAGAACCTCAAGTTTGGAGGTGAAGGAATAATCAAAATGTAAATAACATTAATGTTCAGTTCACAGCAATGTAAACTCCTGTATAAGTAATGAACACATTTATATTCTAGAAAGACAGAATGCTGTATTTAAAGTGGTAAACAAGCACACCAGAAACAGATAGAAAGGACTGAGGGAATCTGGTAAAAGAACATGTTATATGGATCTCTGTCAGCACTGTCTTTTATAACCCCCATTTAGATATCTACCTCTGCTTTACTCACTTTTCTCCTTAAATAAGTTATATGTTTTGGGTTTTACTTAACACATTCTGAGCAGCCAAAATCAAGGAAATGACGTGATATTTCCATGTATGTTATTCAAAATATTTCTTTAAAATTAAAATTGTAGAACAGATAATCTTATCATTAACCTTTTGACTGTCTTATGACATGATAGACTGATATTTTCAATCTTTTCTTCCTCCCTCCCCCCAAAGTAAAAGGATATTTAACTTACTTAAGGGGAATCGTTACCATTGAAATGTAGACACCTGGTTAAGTGCTGTGTTCACTGCATTCTTTTCTTACATTTTGATGAATCATCAGCATATTTTACTGATTGTCTGCCCACACTGTTAAAACTGTCTTACAGATAACTTTAACCAGCTCTGGGGGACATTAGTACATTTCACTTATTTAGGAAAGACGCATCACATGCACAAAGGGCTCCTTGGTTTTCAGCTGCCACAGTGGTAAGTGGCCAGGCTTCGCCCTGGCAGGTGGTCCCAAATAATCTGTGAGCCAATAAAGCACTATCCCTAAAAGTTTGTTTATCCTTTAGCAGGTTGCTGCTAATCAGTAGATGAAAATATAATCTATTCTTTTTCTTTTTTTAATTGGGGAATTGGGGAATGGGAACAGTGTTGGGGAATTGGGGAGGGGGACCGGCCAAGTTGTTGTTCTTCAGTCTTTGTTGTGGAGGGTGCCAGTCGCCATCTGGCTGCCCGTCGGCAGCTCGTGGCCTCCAAGCTCAAGGTGCTGTGTTACCATCTTAGTTGCAGGTGGGCATAGCCACCATCCCATGTGGGAGCAGAACCAGCAGCCTTGTTGTTAAGAGAGCACGCTCTATCCTCTGAGCTATCCAGGTGGCAGCTCAGCTCAAGGTGCCCAGTTCAGTCTTAGTTGCGGGTGGGTGTAGCCCACCATCAAACAGGCAGTCTTGTTGTTAGGAGCACACGCTCTCACCAGCTGAGTCATCCTGCCACCTGTTGGTAGCTGAGCAGCAGCTCAGCTATGGGAGCAGCATCATTGGCCCATGTGGGAATCGAACCATCATCCCTGCTTCTCAGAGCTCACGCTCTTAATATAACTCTTAACCAACTGAGCCATTCAGCTGGCCCAATATAATCTATACTCTTGAAATTGCTTTCTTTGGATCCATTTTGTCCTTGGGGGCCAGTGTGGTACCATGAAAAGTGTGTGATCTTTGTGACAAAGAAGCTGCCATTTCCTGAAAGACCCCTGGAACAACACTTTACCTAAAATTATCTGAGCTTCGGCTTTCTTGTAAGGCAGGGTTTAATGATTTGTACCGTAAGTGGTTCCTTTGCAGATTAGAGGTGTATATATAATCTACCCAACAAGCAGTGCCTTTGCATAGTAGCTACTCAATTAATGGCCTCAGTTAAATGAAAATATTAAACTAATATCTGCAGTCAAAAAAGCAATACTAAAATAAACAAGAAAATCTTATATACAATAATATTTTATATCTAGCTTATCTATATCTAATAAGCAACGAAGTTGCTTTCTCTTAACAAATAAAAGAACAAAGTTTGAGACATTTCTTATGAACTGCTTAAGTAGACCATCCCCAGTCTGAGACTGCCATAAAAACAAAAAACAAAAAAAACAATGTTATTTATTTAGCTTTTTTTGTTTTTTTTTAAAGATTTTATTGGGGAGTTGGGGGAGAGGAACAGCGTTGGGAAATCAGGGAAGGGGAACAGACAAGTTGCTGTCGTTTTGTTGTTTAGTCTAGTTGTGAGGATGTCGCTTCACTGGCCTATGTTGATATTGTGATCATTGCGCTCTTCCCGGGTGAGGCAGTCACTCGCTGGCCATTGGATGGCCACTCCAGGTGGCTCATAGCAGCTCACACTGGCTACCAACTGCTTACACTGGTTGCCAGCCACTCACAGTAGCTCACGGCAGCAGGGGCAGCAGGGGCTACACCATAGCCAGCGCCTCACAGCAGCCCAGCTCCAGGTTGTGTTGTTGCTCACCATCTTAGCTGTAGAGGGCACAGCGTCACTGGCCCTCATGTGGGATCCGAACCGGGGCCCTGCTGCTCAGAGCTGGCGTCCCAAGCCAACTCATAACCAACACGCCAACTCGGCCAGCCCTTTAGCTCCTCTTTTTAACAAATCTTTTCTGGGTTCCTCTAAAGTTTTCTTCATCTAGAGGTAAAAACGCCGGAGTAGTCAATTTGTAAAAATCTGCCCCCATCTTCCCTTTACAAACCATTATATACATAGCCTGAAATCTCACCATTAAAAAAAGGAAATCTATGTGAAATTTTTTTATGTAACAGGTAAGTTTTCCAATCTATATTAAATATTGCTAAAGGAATACAATTTCCAAAAAGGTAAGGTTCCCAGACGTCCTTCACTCAACCAACCTCTTTTATAATGTTTGATTCTAGTGTGCCCCTTAAATTCACTCTCTTTAGGAGAACACTTGTTACAGCAAGTATCTGAGCACACAGACTGGGATGCTACGGAACCAGGAAGGGAACGGTTTAGAGCTCAAATCATGATATATTTCCTTCTGTGTCTTTTTATAATTTACAGCCTTTATTTTTAAAAATACGTTTTCACTAACGTTCCTCAAACAGCTCAGAGAGAAACACCATGCTCCACAGAAACATGAAACACGTCACCCTATACATTTAGAATTTGTTTAGTTTTGCATTATACTCTTACTTATTAAGAGAATGATGTTTCAGAAATACGTAAGACAATCCAAAAAGATTTGTAAATATCTTTAATCCTAGTTAACCAATATCCAACAGTGTGCTCATATATACAGTGGGTGCCAAAAAAAAAATGTATTAACATTTTAAGAAAGGAAAAAACTATTAAAATTGTGATAATATACACTGATAACAAAATATGAATACAAGGCACATTTGACTTCTGCAATTACAAGAGGTGCTCAAAGTGGTTAGTTACTATCAGTGTAATTTTAATAGTTTTTTTCCTTTCTTAAAATGCATATACAATTTTTTGGCACCTGCTGTATATATAATCTCACAAAAAGTTCTGATAGCAAGTTAAGTGATACTCCTATAATTAGTGCCAAAGCCATGGACTCTTGAATCTGCCCCATTCTGGCAGCTAAGGAGAGTGACTTTAATGGTGGCCATACCAGAACTATTAATAGTAACAGACATGATCGGCCAGGGTGCTGAAACCCAAGTGTAATAATGTGTAAGGATCTGGAAAGCTCACTGGCTACGATATGGTTCCTGAATGAAGCTGACTATGAACAAAACTTGACTCCAAAGTGGGGAGATACGTTAAAAAGACACCACATCTGTTGCTTGTGGGAGAAAAGGGTTCATTCAGTTCTTCTGCAATCGGCTGCAAACGGCTCTGTGTGGCCAAGTCCCAGGCTTCTTCCTCAGGAGTTTTCTGCCTATCAGTACAATTTTCAGTTCAGAAAAGGCTGATTCTAGTTCTAAACTAACTGATCACATCTTACTTCTTTGTGAGTCCACCACTGCTCATCTCTAGTAGCTGTACAGGCCCAGGATGGGGACATTTTCAATCCAACTATTGGATCAAATAGAGCAAGTAAAACAGCCGGTGTTCCTAAACAAGACGAAATGCCAGCCAACTGTTTCATTTCTGACACACACAGGTCTCCTTGAGTGCTTGACTGCCCACACCAGGGGGAGTTAATGTAATGGCTTCAGGCACCCGAGCCAGTGAATTCAGCCTCTAAAAAGCCCGTAACTACTGATCAGTCTTAATCAGTGGCTAAGTCACCTCTAAGGGACAGAAAGAGATGGCTCTGGTGCATATTAGGTAAATAGACAAATACTGGCTAGATGTCAAATTAATAAATGCCTTCTAACACAGAAGTTGCATTAAAGTGTAATTAAATCTTAGGGCAATTTGTGGAGCAGAGACAACACTTGCTGCTTTGCAGTAATGAGACTATCCCTAACTGATTACTGACGTGTGACTCTGGGAAGGCGCAGGGCAGTCACTCGGTCTGTCCATTCAGCAGTGTCTTAATTCACAAAACGAAGGCCGTTGACAAAGCTCTCAGTTTGGATTACTAAACCGAACCTACAGATGTTTGAGGGAGGCTGTGCAACTGGATCTCGATGGTGCCCCTGGTTTCAATCAGAGCAGCTCTCGTTTCGTCTTTTTTTATACACAGAGTCGGGTCAGACCAGCCGGGATGCAGCTCTGGCTGCTGCCACTTACTAACCTGGGCAAACTTCTTCAGCCCTCCATGCTTCCATCTCCTCACTAGTAATAAAGAGGAAAATGATGGCATCCACCTCATAAACTCTCTCGTTTAATCCAGGCAACAACCTGATTTGAAATACTTAGAATGCTGACTTGCACATCATATTAGCTCAAATTTCACACAATAACTATACTATCATGTTGTCATCATCATCATTGTCACCATCATAGTCACTAAAGAGAAATCTCATAGGAAAGATGGTTTGGAAGTAATTTCTCCATTACACTGATGCATCACGATGCTGAACTCATGAAAAGCTTCAAAGGAACACATTATTCACATATTCACAGAATGACATATATAATATATGCAAAAAGTGGTTTATAATATGAAAAAGCCATCAAATAATCAGATTAGAGAAAGTGCTTTCTGTTTAAAATGTACACGTGACCATCATGAACAAATTTTCAAAGAAATAATTTTGCTACATATGAGGTAATTAAGAATTCATTATTGTATTAAATATTGTTTTAACATTAACGATCACAACACTCAGCTTATAATCAATGCTTTGCTTACATGCTTCAACTTGCTCCTTTAGCAATGAAGGGTCAAGGAGAAGTCATTCTGTCATGTCATAAATTATGAAGTAACTATTTTTAAGTAATAATTACACCGGGTTTGGAAAGCTCTGAGTAGCTGCTTCTGTATCAGAAACAATGAAAGCTACAGTCTTACTAGATTTTAATATCAGCATGCCTAACATTACTTCTCTACACTATATTTTATGCCAATAACATTTTTTTTTCCAATATAAACTAAGAATTTAGGTCCTTTCTACAGAAATGGCAAAGGTGAATCAGAAACAGAAAGGTGGCCTAAATCTGTAAGGGCAACCGTGGTTCTGACTGCTGTGCTGCCCACCGTGACCCCTACAAAGGAGACCGGTGCTCAGCATCCCATCCTCAGTGTCCCCGACAGCTGTGCCACAGTTTCTCTAGAATTGTGAAGGACACCAAACATCCAACCACACTTGACAACCCCGAAGAACCATCAGCTCACAAGGGCCTTTGCTTTCTATTCTCCACCATGGTAGTTTATGTCCCCAGAGGAGATTGAAAAGATGCCAGTGTTCTAGAATCCTGCTTTAAAGATGAGCAACGGGAACTCTATCCAGAACATTCGGAGGTAGGGTGAGCATAAACACGAGCTAAATATTTCAAGTGGAATTACGGTCCCTCTGACTCATCCAATTCTTACTAAAGGAAATGGCTTCACCAAGCCAGAGCCGGACCACATAGGGGCCAGTTAGCTTGTGCCTCTTGAGTGTGATCATCTACACACTCAGACTGGCACATACCACCCCATGGTCGTGACTCACAAGGAGGACCAGGCAGGAGTGTAACCAGGGCAGCGTGAACCGTCTCAGCACCTCCAAGTCCCTTCTGATTAACGGCTGCCAGGGAGAAGCTATGTGCCAGAAAGTCCCATTGGCTCCAAAATCACGCTGATGAAATCCTAACAGTTCATATCCAGTTCCTTTGGCTAATAAGTTATTTTTACAATTATAAAATATTCAGGGGTGGTCAATCTATTAAGAATGCAGGGCCGATTAGGAATTTGCCAAACAGACAAAATAAAAGCATTCCAGACTGAGGATCCAGCGTATAAAAAGGCACGGTGTTGTGAAATAGCATATCATTCTCAGAGGAAACACTAGGAGTTTGGGCTTTAGATGGAGTGGGGTCATTTTTACTGAGAATGTGGGCAGGAGATCTTGCTGCAGAGTCTGGTTTTTGTCAATAGGGAGACACTGAAGAACCCTAAGCATCAAAATGCTTTATCCAGAATGATGTGTCTTGGAAAGACTACTGTGGAAGCAGTCATTTGGAGGAGGGGTGGGCTTATCATTTCTCTAGGAGGGAGAATGAGACCTTTAATCAAAGCACTGTAAAAACCAAGGAAAACAGATTTTAAAAAATGATCATCTATAGGCTGCTGAAAATGGCTAACAGAAATCATACCACACAGCAGTGAGTTTTAGAAAGGGGGGGCGGGGAATCCCTTTAAAATCCTGAAGAAACTAAGATGCATTTAAAATATCAAAATTTTAATACCTATTCAAAAAGAAACATTTTATATTAATTTGAACAGGAACAGGACTCTTATATTCAGAGTAATAGCTAGTAGTATAGGAATATATATAATTCAGAGATATATATAAAAACAGGCAAAATTTGCTCCATTCCCTTGCCTGTGCAGTTAGAGGTGGCAAAGCTGGGACTAAAATAGGATTCTAGATTGTCTTTAACATTCTTCATGAAAAGGATAATGAAGTTAAAAGAAATATAAAACAGGAATGAGCTCTTTTTGGACAACATATGATCTTGCAGTGAATAATATGTGTAAATCAACAATCGTGGCTGATAGGACTCAATTCCTGATAAGGCATGAATCGTGTAGGCAGGATCTATGGTATAAAAGACGACTCATAAGAGAGGCATTTAATGAAAGAACCATCAAAAGGGACAGCGAAGTAGGGAGTATCATGTGAGACAGTTACAAACACAGTGTGAGAGCAACAGAAAGCATGTGACTCATCATGAGATGAGGAAGTATGAGTGACCCCTCACAAGACCCGGTCAGTGGGCTAAAGATCGTGTACGAAGGACAGGGGCAGTACAAAGGAGAAGAAGGCAGAGCAGGCGAGACAGGCCTACGAGACAGGGATGATGGCAACGAGAAGACACCGGCACAAAACTGAGACACAGGCCACGAGAGCACACGGCATCAGGGAAGGTGCAAGATGGCAGCATCTAAGTGGCAGAGGGAGGAAGAGCACAGTTCACCTCCTAATTCTCTGCCTGTTACAGGCCTGAGTTTCAGTGCATGATGGGTAGGTAGGGAAAATACCCTTGAGGGACCAATCGCAGGGCGTTTTCCAGTATTCTTCTATACACACACACACACACACACACACACACACACACACACACACATGACTGTGGCTGCTTTCGTGGTACAGATGTCCCAGAACAAAGCTCCTGAAACAGACAATGAAGAGTGTCACTTAGCTAAGAAGGGCTACTACCATCAAGAATGTTAGGTGATGAAGAAACATCAGGATGCCTACTTCGGGTGTGTGTGTGTGTGTGTGTGTGTGTGTGTGTGTGTGTGTGTGTGTGTGTGTGTGTACACAGCCTGAGAGGACTAAACTGGGCTTGTTTCACCACATCCTGGATACTAGAAATAGAAAGTGGGAAGGGAAACATTCCAGGGACGGGGTTTAAGTGTCCTCAAGTCATCCCCTCTCTCTGCATGATTTTTCATCCTTTCATTTCTGGAACTCTGAAGACTGCTTAGACACTGGGATTTTCTTAGGATGCTTGGTATCAGTATAGCTAGAACTATGGACAAATTCTTAATTGAAATAAAAGAATATTTTTTTCAAAGTGAATACATATTAAAATACTTAATAAAACAAACAAGCATAGGAGCACTTTCACCCTTGTAAGAAAAGGTCCAGTGAAGGGATTTCATTTCAAACCACTCTCTCGGGCAATGGATGGTTGAAGGCCACTCCAAATGGAAAACAGAGGTCAGAGGCACATAGGAGAACTCGACTCATCTCAGACACTGACGAACTCTTCTGCCCACCCCCATGCACCATGCAGCT
This sequence comes from Aselliscus stoliczkanus, assembly GCA_033961575.1. Lineage (NCBI taxonomy): Eukaryota > Metazoa > Chordata > Mammalia > Chiroptera > Hipposideridae > Aselliscus > Aselliscus stoliczkanus. The sequence continues at coordinate 38,905,190 of CM066733.1, forward strand.
TTCACGCTAATTCCTAAAGCTAAGTACTGGGCTAAATAAGAAGTAGTACTCGGGCTGGCTGAGTGGCGCGGTAGTTAAGCACTGGCTTGGGAAGCCAGTGGCCCCGGTTCGGGTTCCATATATGAGGGCCAGTAACACTGCCCGCCCTCCTCCCAAAACAAAAAAAAAGTAGTACTCTATGGTATAAATAGTGTATATGAATTTTCTTACTCAGGTCACAAAAAGATTGGAAAAAGATATTTATACAAACTTACAGACGGCACTCTGACAATGAGTTATTATAGGAAGTTAGACACATTTAAGCTTTATTATCTAGCTAAAGGCAAAACAAAAACAACAGCACACAGCCCATAAGACACTGTCAGAAAAAAAGTTAAGCTGAATGAAACAATATGACAGCTCACGTGTTTGTGCTGATGATGTGATATGCAAATTTTGTAAGTATGTTCAATAAGCTTTTAATGGATTTCAGCATGAGATTTCTCATTGTTAAGCAGAATTAATTAGGCTTTTGCAAATCTTCAAAATGTAAGTATCAAATCAAGTAGAAGTGCAAATTCTTTGCAACTAAAAATTGTGTGCCCTTGGCCTTTTGTCTCATAGGTGACTGACAATGGCATCGAGTAGGTATTTCTGTGTAGAATTTCACCTTTACTCTCAAAGAAAAAAATCTTCCTCTGCTGAAAATACTCAGCATTGAGGAATCAGTCCTAGTCTAATGAGGTTTCAACTTGAAAGAAGTTAAATAACTATTGCTGTCAGTCCCTAGAAATTACAAGCCCTCACCTAGTAGCTGGGTTTCTTCACTGAACCTACATACATTAAATGGCGGTTGTGGCTGTCGTCCCAGCTGGGTGTTTCAAAAACAAATACGATGAGAGTATGATATGATTCCTGATCACCAGATGTTTACAAACTCTTTGAAAATAGAGTTGCACATTGAGGATAGAGATGAATGAGCACACAAAAGGTTAGGGAACAAAGAACTGGGAAACAAAAGGAGAACAGAGCTCAGGGAAAGGGTGATTAATAGGAATGGAAAGAGTTGAGGATGACTTGCCAGTGAAGATGACCTGAGCCAGACGCGAAATACAAATAAGATTTGCCAAAGCAGCAAAAACACTCCAAGCACGGAGAACCTGCCGCAAAGGATTAGTGTCAGTGAACCACCAGGGTAGGTTTAAGGAATGAGATAGATAACTGGCCTTTTGGGTTGGAAGGTATGGAGTTTGGAATGTTTTTAGAGACTGATGATTATTTCTGAAATCAATCTAAATAATTTAACTTCTTTACTCCATAGATAGAAGGCAACACTGATGTGCTTTTTTTGTTGTTCAAATTACCTACTTTAGTTCAATCAGAATTCCAATCTGATTCATAAGGGAAAATCTGTCTCTTTCCAGAATTATTGAGTCATTGTCAGTTAAACAAGGCACACTGACATTTGCTCTAGGGAAGGCAGCCCTTTCATGCTTTTGAATTAGCTAGAGATGAAGAGATGTATAAAGCAGCGCAGCTGAATTCCCGGTAGAACCCAAGCATGGGCAGGAATTTACAGCCGCCAGAGACAATCTCATTTTGCAAAACTTAGGTCCTGGGGGACAGATTTCATGCCTAATTTTAGATTCTCCCCAATTTTCTGTTCACTGCCTGGTCACTTCTTATAAATGTGTGTTGACTAAATGGAAAATATAAACTACATTAATAACATCTCTATTATTTTAAATTGCTAAAGTTATTTTCTAGATGCAATGTGAGACAGCATAAGGAATTTGAGGTTTGAAAACAGATAAACTTGAATCAGCAGTTTTTTAGCAATGTGGCTTTAGACCAATAACTTCTGTAAGCCCCAATGTTCTCATGTGTAAAACAGGGGTATAATACTAACTTGCAGAGTGGAATATAGATATGTAAAAAACTTCCCTAGCTCAATGCCTGGAAATATAATAATAATTCAATGAACAGTACATAGTATTCTGATGCTAGTCTTTTTAGTACAATGATTGAAGATTTATGAAGCTAAATGAATGGCATGTAGAAATAAAATTAGGAACCAAACACATATTTTTATTATTTTTACTTATTCTTATAATAGCATCTGTCATAAAACAACTTATTATATTTGACTAATTAATGTATTAAATATGTATTATCTTTCTCTGTAAAATGCAGTCTCTTACCTCATTAAAATTAAAATACGCAGAGTTACTTCCATCTCACTGTAAATTAGAGAACAAAATAATCTTGAAACTTCTCACTTTCCATCTCTTGGACCCATTCAGTACATTCCCTCTGAATTCTAAATACTCCATTTTCTTCTAAATGTTTTCATTTATTTTTAAACAGAATACTAAGGAATGTGCTAAGATACCTACTACAATAAACCTTAATTTTCTAGCTTCATGGAAAAGAGCTGCCATGATCTTATATTTATCTGACATAACAGAGGCATTTACATTAATACTTAACAATAATAATTTGGAATTGCAAATATCTATTCCCCCCTCCAATGCTATCCCATACATCATCAGGCTTAGACACTTACCAAATTCAAATTACAGCACGGCTTCTGGCAGCATGGCTTTACAGCCTAGAGGAACTGGTGACATTATTTATCAAATTACATCCACAAATCGTGTCTTTTTTACAAAAAGGAGAAAAAGCTAAGTCCACAGTTATACAAAGAAAATCACATCTATAGTATCAACTAAGTCACAGAGAACAGTGTGAATAAAGCACAGGATCTCGACAAAAATGACACAAGCTACAAAATGCTCCAACACAATTAGTCCACTTGATTTAGATAAATATAAAATTATTCTTGGGCCGACCAAATGGCGAGTTGGTTAGGAGCTGGCTTGGGACGCCAGTTCTGAGCAGCAGGGCCCTGGTTGGGATCCCACATGAGGGCCAGGGATGCTGTGCCCTCTACAGCTAAGATGGTGAACAACAGCTCCACCTGGAGCTGGGCTGCGCGAGTCCCAGCAAAGGTGTATCGGCAGCCTCTGCTGTAGTGGGCTGCCATACTTACAGTGGGCCATAAGCTACACTGAATGGCCGGCAGCCAGTGTGAGAGGCTGGCAGCCAGCGTGAGCTGCCAAGAGCCACCGTGAGTAGCCGTCCAGAGGCCGACGAGCAACTGCCTCACCTAGGAGGAGCACAATGACAACATGGGCCAGTGAAGCAACATCCTCCACAACTAGACTGAAGAACAAAAAGGGGCCGCAACTTGTCTATTTCCCTCCCCGAATTCCCCAATAAAATCTTTAAAAAAAAATTAGTTTGAGGGTTTATCCATTCCTCACTGCTAATCAATGCAAGTATTATTTAATATTAGCATGCCATGTAAGATCCCTCTCACTATAAACATTTTCAACCCAAGAGCATCTGTCCACCTGCTGTTCCTTCCTTCCTTCCTTCCTTCCTTCCTTTCTTCCTTCCTTCCTTCCATCCATCCATCACTAAAGTCAAACAAATATGCATGTGTATATTAAGTACTTCCTATGTGCCATTCTGCTAGGCTGTGGTGATACAAATGTTTATAACACAAATATTTTCTCTGATCTCAAGTTGCTTACAGTCCAGAGGGAAAGACAGACAAGAAATGAGTCAACAAATAAAACATTTACATGTTGTAATAAGTCTTAAGAAAGGAACAAACAAACTGGCTGAAGTGAAGCACTACCTGAAACAGTCAAACAAGGCCGATGTCAGAAGACAGCCTTCAGTGGGAATCTAAAGGATGCCAAGGAGGCAGCTTTGCAAACTTGGGGGACATCTTTACAGCAGAGGCACAGTGTGTGGCAAGAGCCCTGGGGCAGGAAACACCTCGGAGTGTTGGAGCAACTGAACAAAGCACAGTGCGCCTTTTATCTAGTCAACAAATAAACATGTGCATAATGCTCCATGAGTCTTTTCGGCTGCGAGTTCTGTTTCTCCCCTTGATTCAACAGAAAGAAACTGCCTTAATGAATTAATTAAAGTAGAGCATTGTGCGCACGCTTGTATTTCTGGCTGACCTTCGCTACCGCAGAAACAGCACTAAGAAAGCATAAGGGGTCCACTGCTGAATAAAAGATAAAAGAATTTAAAATTGGGGAAGAAGATGTATTTGCTACTCCAAAGACTCTTGCAAATCCACTTACATTATGCTTTGAAATTGCACGTCCTTTGTGTAAAGAGAAATGAATTCAATACTTTATGAGAAAGTTTCTTTTCAGGCCTGAGTTCAGTCAGAGGCAAAGAAAAATAGCTGATGGTTGTTGCATAGTATTTCAAATGAAATATCTCTAAAGAGCTAGAAAATGTGTTTGGCATGCAATCAGAATACTTAATGACTTACCTACAATTATCTAATGTGTAGTTGAAGAAAATATGCATCATGAAACATGATCCACTTAATTACATTAAGTGATGTTTAAGCATTAAACATTAATAAGCAAATCATAACCTTGACAATGGAAGTAGTATCAATTACTTTCAATGTAGTATTTCTACTGACTCCAGAAATCTGGTCCCAAACTTGTACCAATTTATTGAGCCCTCGCTGTGCCGCCTCTCAACTTCATGTATGTGTGGTGTTGATACAGCGTACACAGTAATTTTTTTTGAAGTATCATTATATAAGAAAATAGGAGGGCCACCCAAGTGGCACGTTGATTCGGAGCTGGCTTGGGATGCCAGCTCTGAGCAGCAGGGCCCCGGTTCAGATCCCACATGAGGGCCAGTGACTCTGCGCCCTCTACAGCTAACATGGTGAACAAGTTCAACCTGGAGCTGGGCTGCCATGATTTGCTGGCGACAGCTTAGGCTGCAGTGGGGCTGGCCAGCAGCTGGCTTGTGCTTTCATGAGCTGCTGTGAGCTGCCTTGAGAGGCCATTCAATGGCCGGTGAGTGACTGCCTCACCTGGGAAGAGTGCAATGATAAAACCAACATGGGCCAGTGAAGTGACATCCTCCACAACTAGACTGAAGAACAAAAGGACAGCAAATTGTCTGTTCCCCTTCCCCAGTAAAATCTTTTAAAAAAAAAAAAGGGATTTATCACAATGGCAAGTTTACTTCCATTAACCCTCAGATGCCTCTTTTGAAAGATATAGTAATTCTGTAGAATATGTACACGTGCATAACAACACTGACTTAACTGTAAGGCAATATCCATTAAGTATAAATATTTTTTACAGAAATAAATCATTTACTATCCCTAATGCTAGAGAGAGAACGTAAATCAGTGGTTAAGAAACACTCAAGGAGTGGATTAAATGCAGATTCCCAGGCTTCACATCTAGAGATTCTGAGTCAGCTAAGTCTGAAGTGGGGCCAAGAAATCTGCCTTAACAAATACCTATGTGATTTCAGATGCAGGTGGACAATTAGTGTCCGGAACTTTGGGAAACATTGCCCTTTACAGCTCAGCCCAGAAAATCTCAACAAGGGTGCTGAAATACACACTGGCCTATTTGCTCTGGGATCTTACTGTCGCAGAATGCTTATCGTTTAATAAAAATCTATAGTCAAAATTATTTGTGCCCATTTGCTTTTGCTCCATCAAACTGTGAGGAATACCTGTCATTTACATCTGAATTCAAAAGGAACCAGTGAAAAATCCAGCTTCTCAGGTCAAGATGACTAAACACAATCCACATCATGAGTAGAGCTGGAAAATCCCATTTCCTGCCTTGCTTTTCCTAAGTAAGTGTTAAGAGTTCCAAGATCTGACTGCTTGTCAAAACACGAGGGTCAAATATATGGTGATGGAAGGAAAACTGACTCTGGTTGGTGAGCACACAATGTGACATATAGATGATGTATTACAGAATTGTACACTTGAAATGTATGATTTTACTAACCAATTGTCACCCCAATAGATTTAATTTAAAAAACAGTTTAATGTAGCACAGTGCATTTTGCACTCAATAATCAATGTAATTTTGCCTAATTACAGTAAGGCAGACAATTTGAATATTGGAAGTGATATGAATTTTGCCAACAAAAATTAGATGTAAGCATTCCCTTTATAAAGAGGCCAAACTTGAGAGCACATGGCCAAATTCAAAAGCATTTAACAGCACAGATAAAACTGAAAACAGAAAGTTCAAACAGAGTTGATTGCCAATTCATTTTAATCTATATTTATGCGTGGATGTATAAATTATATGAGAAGATATCTCTTTAACAGAGATGAAAGGACAGTGTCGATTTTCAGTACAGTCTGTGTTTAACAAGACACAAACTGTTTGCTGACATCTTAACAATAAGCATGAGGATTGCCTCGTGTATCTTTCTACTAAGGAGGCATTTTAATTTAACCTGTAGTGGATTTTGGAAGAGTATGTCATCATAGTTTATGATGAGAGGACAGGGATGTAGTTGATAAAAACGGATCTGCAGCTTCTCAGGATTTATTCCTATTACATCATATGCACCTCTAACTGCCACTGCACCCGAGCAGTCATACAAAGTCAAGAAAAATGACGTAGCGGTAAATTAAATTAAATGAGAAAAACTAGATATTAATGTTGCTTCTCAATGTGTCCTTTAAAAACCTTTACGATGGTTGATTCCAAACACTTAGGCAAATTAATGGCTGTCAGATGAAGTGTATAATGCTTGAGGACAGTTGGGTTTAAGCATGGCTTGCCTTTGAAGGATCCTTTCTGTTCACTCATGGCCTTCTGTATAATTAATAGCCACTCTCCCAAATCACATGCCAGCTAATGAGATGCAGATAAAGGCTGAAAGGTCTGTCCTGCATTTCAGTCTTAATGAAAGTCAATATCCTTTTGCCAAGAAAGCTCAGATCCCATTTGGCTTTCTCAGATAATTAGGAGGGTTTTTTACGAAACCAAATAGTAGCAGTGACTGGTAAATATTAGACCTTTCACCTAAATGCCATATTTAGCCGGAAAAAGAGCAGTTAGAATTTACTTTTCAATTTCTACAGAAATAAACTTGCTTTAGTCTCTTCAAAAGATATTTAAAAGTAAACAAGATACACATATGCAGGCACATCTATAACTTGAATGTCATATAAATCTTTCTACCAAGTATGATCATTTGAAAGGCGTCTTCATTCACATTTCTTGATTCTTCTTGGATCAACTGTTCACCCTTTAGATGTGAGTAAAAGGCCCTCCATTAATGGATTCCATCTTTCTTCAAACTATTTTTCTCACCCTATGTAAATAGTGTGGGCTGGGAAGTTTAACACACCATCTATATAATCAGCCTCATTCTCATCCTTCTTAAACTCATACTTTTTGAACTGCACCTCATGCCCTGAAATGTTTTCTTTCTTCCTTCCTTCCAATGTGCATCAGAGGACAAGTTTTCACCTAGAGTTCTACCTGGAATTTGCTCTGTAATCATTAATCCTGCCTGAGCCACATGTCTAAACACTTGATTATAGTGTTGCCCAGGAACCATTTTCCAGCTCTCTCCCATATCCAAACAGTATCCTACTCATTATGTTAAAAGACCCACAGGAGCTGGGCCACTTGTGGGTCCTACCCAGGCCACTGCCACTTGAATTATGCAACTTATTTGCAATAAATTTGATTTTATTCAGCCAGTCTCATTTGGTGAAATAATTTTATCTGAAGAGAGAGATAATATTTCCATTTTCCTCCCTCTCTTTTTTAATGATAAGAATACTATATCCATTATGGAGAAAGAAAAATAAGTGGGATTCTAAGGGGGGGGAAAATGCAGATGAAAATATTTATTTTAAAAATCCTGATTTTATGGGTCACTTATTTATCTTTTATCACTTAACTTTTCAGTTGCAAACTAAAACTGAATCCGTAATTTTGAACATAACAGTAAATTGTATTTTTAAAATTATTGGAATGACAAATTTGAACGACTATCTGCTGTTAAATATTTAAATTTTGAACAATTTCAATAAAGACTCATTGATTTTTTGATTTTGAAAATAAAGAAAATTGAAATAAGTGAATCTAGTCATTTCAAGCTATTTCCTATCCCCATACATTGTGGGTCAGACCCACACCCAAATGACCACACCTTCAAATAAGTTTGTTAGAGTTTTGATGTTTCTCCTCACCAAGGTTTGAATCAAGCTGTCCTCAAATAATTGGATTAAGTTTCATATTTAATTAACATATACAAGTATATACTTATTCTGTGTGAAACACATTAAGACAGCTAATCTATGAGAGAAATGTATCATTTTAACTTTACAGATGAGGACCCTGAGGGCAGTGGAGGAGTGAAGTCTGATCTTAAACATAAGTTCCTTTGATTATGAGTGTTTTTTCCATTACAGCCTTGTCACTCTAAACTGGCTATATAAATAGAAGATGGTCAGAATCACTCATTTATTACCTTCTTAAATTGCTTTTGACACAAGTAACACTAGACACGCTGAGATCCTACACAAGGAGTCCTTTGACTTAAAGTATAAAATTACTTACAGTATGCGCAATGTAAGAGGGGCAACTGGTCACCACGGGAGAAAACCAAGTCAGGCACGGCCTCCTTTCCTATTGTTACTTTTCATTACCTTGTTTCTTTCCCCTTTCAAGGCCAGAGCTAAACACATTTCAAGGCCACTTATCCTCAGTCGTAGGTTAGAGTCTCTCCCTCAAGTAGCCACTGCAGAAAACTGGAAACTTTTGTGGAACTGAAAATGCCCCTATTTAGGAAATAATCTTGGATGAATTTGCAGGCGCTAGAAACTCCAAGCTGACTTGAGGGGTACACCTTGGGAATCTTTCAGCTTTGGTTCCTCTAAAATGTCCTTAAGCCCAAAATAAAAACATTTATTGTTCAAATTGTACTATTTTATTAACATCTTATTATTCAGTTTAGTGCTCATAAGACACACGTCTTACGATCGCCCCATTGTCAGAAAAGCACACAGCAGCTCAAGAGAGAAGGGTTATCAGGCAAACAGGCTGGAGAGCTAGGACTCAGGCTTGTGCAGTGCAGCAAGTTTTACAGAATGACCCACTTACCTGTTGAGCTGTGCACTAAGAAACAAGACGCTGACGACTGTCATTTGCCATATATAACATCATGTTACGTACAAGGCAGTGGACGGTTTACAAAGACAAATGCATTTGGATGAACAGATTCAATAGAAGGAAAACATTCCACACTTGAGCTTCCGCCACACAAGCACGCCTCAAAGCTTCAGCAGCTGTTATTCTCCAACAGCTTGGTATTTCTAATGCTTGAAAGATAATTTTTATTTAATGGCCTACAGCACAATTACAGGGTAACATCTGGAATAAGGCACGCTGTCAGAAATGTTAGGATGACTCTTCATATCTTTATAAGTGTATACAGATCTCCCTTCATCAAAATATGTTTCTGATGGATGGAATCCAGGATGCTTAGAATGAGACGAGTTAGTCAACTATTCCTCATCTAATAGCTTTTAAAAAGAGAATTTAAGGCTCTGATCTCACTAACTGAACTGTTTTTCAACCAGCAAATTTTACAAGAGACAAACAGTTGATGAACTAGCATTTTATAGGGTGAAACAAAGTCGCTGGTGACCCAAAAAGAAGCATCTCTACCATTCCTTTCTTACAGCTGCAGACAATAATTACTGAAGAAGAAAACGTTTGACAAATGTGGAAAGACAATTACACCTTTAGCAATTATGTGTTAGAATTAGTAACCTCCCTAGTATTCCATGTTTCTTTTTGAAACCTGTCAGTTATCTTGTTTCAATGAAACAAGGTACAATGAAAATTCTTGTTCAACTACTCTCAGAAGCACTGTATTAATACACAGTGTGTTTAAATGGAACAACCTCAGCACCAAAACAGCGTACAATAACTAAAATTGAGGAGTCCACATAGCAAGTACATGCAATGTTTATTTAACCATCAGTACTGACAGTTAAAGCAAAATTTTGATGACCTGCACGTCAAATTGTACTAGATAACTGTAACTTGGACATTCTTCAATAAATGAAAGAATACGTGATGGTGTCAGATTTTAAAGCTGGCTGTTATGCACTAAATGTTTGTGTCTTCCCAAATTCATATGCTGAAGCCTACATTGAATGGTTTCTGGGAGGTAATTAGATCATGAGGGTGGAGCCCTCATAATGGGATTGATGTCCTTATAGGAACAGACATAGAAGGTGGCTGTCAGGGAGCCAGGAATTCTCACTAGGAACCAAATCATCAGTGCCTTATCTTGGATTTCTGGCCTTCAGAACTGTGAGAAATAAATTTCTATAGCTGAAGCCAGCAGTCTAAGGTATTTTGTTACAGCACCCCGAGTCGACCAGGATACTAACTGGCAACGTCCTTGGAATACATCTAGCCAAATTCTGCCTCTTTGAGATGACAAGTCTAAGTATTAAAGAGGTAACGTCATTTGCCCAAGGTCAAATGGCAGCATCTACCAGAAGCTGACCTGAAAACCAGATACCTGACATCCCTTTCTTTTTTTTTTTTAATTCTTTTATTGTGAAATAAACATTTTTTAAAATTAGTTTCAGGTGTACAACACAGTGCAATAGTTACACTTTTTACCCCTCAAAGTGACAACCCCCTCCCCCAGTTCACCACCCCACTCCCCCCCATATCATATATATCTATTACAATTCCTTTGACTCCTTTCTACAATATACTCCACATTCCGTGGCTATCTATATATTCAATTACAGTTGGCATACAATATTATACAACATCAGCTTCAGGTATACAATGCAGTGTTCAAGCCTCTACTCCATCCATGAAGTGGTCTCCCTAACAAGACATGTGACCATCTGACACCCCACAAAATATTTACATTATTATATTCCTCGAACTGTCTTTCATATCCCTGTGGCAATATTGTAGTTACCTGTTCATGCTGTTTAATCCCTTCCCCTTCTCCCTCATCCCCACCACCTTCCCAACTAGCAACCCTCAGTTTTTCCTCTATATGTATGAGTCTGTTTCTGTTTATTTTGCTCATTCATTCAGTTTTTCAGATTCCACATATAAGTGAGAGCATATGGTACTTGTCTTTCTCCAACTGACTTATTTCACTTAACATAATAGTCTCTTCACAACATTATCAATTACATTTCCAGAACTGCCCCCCATATCCCTGCAGCAACATTGTAGTCACCCACCTACGCTGTCCAAAACCTTCCCCTTTTCCCTCATCCCCACCCTCTCCCCGCCAGCAACCATCAGTTTTTCCTTTATATCTGCTAGATATGATTTCAATCTTCTTCAATTTACTGAGACTTGTTTTGTAGTCTAACATGTGGTCTATCTTGGAAAATGTCCCATGTGCACTTGAGAAGAATGTATATTCTGTTGTTTCAGGGTAAATGCTCTAAAACTATCAACGAAGCCCAGCTGGTCTAAAGTGTCATTTAAGGCCACTCTTTCCATGTTGATTTTCAGACTAGAGGACCTGTCCATTGGTGACAAAGGGGTGTTGAAGTCCCCTACTATGATCATGTCACTGTTGACCTCTATCTTTATGTCTGTCAAAATCTGTGATATATAATTAGGAGCTCCTATGTTGGGTGCATACATGTTTATTAGGGTTATAGTGCCCTTCCTTGTTTCCTATTGCAGTCCTCATTTCGAAGTCCACTCTGTCCAAAACAAGTACTGCTACTCCAGCTTTTTTTTATCATTTCCATTTGCATGAAATATCTTATTCCATCTGTAAACAGCATATACATGGGTCCTATTTTCTTATCCACTCAGCCACTCTCTGTCTTTTGATTGGAGCATTTAGCCCATTCACATTTAAAATGATTATTGATAGGTGCATATGGATTGCCATTTTGTTATTTGTATTCCTGGTCTTCCTAAGTTAGCTTGTTTACTCCTTTCTTTTGTTTAAAAAAGCCCTTTTAACATTTCTTGCAATGCTGGCTTGGTGGTCATGAATTCCTTGTTTATTCTTTGCTGAGAAGCTCTTTATTTCTCCTTCAATTCTAAGTGATAGCCATGATGGGTAGAGCAATCTTGGTTGTAGGCCTTTATTTTGTGTCACTTTGAATATCTCCTGCCACTCCCTTCTGGCCTGCAGAGTTTCTGTAGACAAGTCAGCTGTTAGTCTAACAGGAGTTCCTTTGTATGTAACCTGCTGTCTTTCTCTTGCTGCTTTTAGGATTCTGTCTCTGTCTTTAACCTTTGCCATTTTAACTATGATGTGTCTTGGTGTGGACCTGTTTGGGTTCAGCTTATTTGGAACCCTCTGCACTTCCTGGGCATGTATGTTGATTTCCTTCACCAGGGTAGGGAAGTTTTCAGTCATTATTTTTTCAAATACATTCTCAACTCCTTGCTTCTTCTCTTCTCCTTCCGGTATTCCTATGATGCAACAATTGTTCTGCTTCATCTTGTCCCATAGAGCTCTTAAAACTATTTTCATTGTTTTTTATTCTTTGGTCTTTTTGTTGTTCCAACTGGGTGATTTCTGCTATTTTGTCTTCCAAATCGCTGATCCGCTCCTCTGCTTCATCTACTCTACTGGTGATTCCTTCGAGTGTGTTCTTCATTTCAGTTATTGTATTCTTTAGTTCTAACTGGTTGTTTTTTTTACGATTTCTCTATCCTTCCTTATATCCTAAGTTTGTTAAACATTCTTATCATCAGTGTTCTAAACTCTGTCTCTGAAAGGTTGGATCCCTCTGTTTCATTTAGTTCAATTTCTAGAGGTTTCTTCTGATCTTTTACTTGTGACATGTTTCTTTGTTTCCCCGTTCTGGCTATCGCTCTGGGATTGCTTTGATCCATTAGATAGATCACCAGGAGAGCCCTGGCTGGATCACGCAGGCACACAGCTAACGGTCCAACACTCCCAGGAAAACTCCCAGTCTCAGCCTGTCCCAATCAGCCGCTCACAGATCAGGCCAAGCAGCTCGACAACCAATCACCAGCCTGGCAACTCTGCACACGCAGTGCAGAGAACTGGGACCCAAGGCAGCTTGCGCATTCCCGCATCTCAGTGAGCAGCCTGTTGGAGCCGGAGGGAACCCACCCAGCGTTTCCCTGGCAACGCAGCACAAGCCATGTGGAGGGTGATGATCCGAGGAGGCTCGCGCACTCCCGGGTCTCAGTGGGCAGCCTGTTGGAGCCGGAGGGCACCCGCCCTGCATTTCCCTGGGCGGAGGGTGGGGATCCAAGGCCGCATGCGTGCGCAGGCACACACGCACTTCTGCGCCAATTCCACCAGACCAATGAGGTCTCGGACCTGATCCTCTGTGGGAGGGTTGCCAACCCTGACAAAATGCTGCCCTCCTGTACACTATTCATTTGCAAGCTCCACCCCAGGGGAACAATGGTCCGAAAACCCCCAGCTCCCACACCAAAGGTGCTCAATTCAGTCCGTCCCCACAGGCTCCCGGCTCACACAGCCACTCCCTCCACCAGGAACCAGGTAAGTGCTCACCAGCGAGCGAGCCCGGGCGCCGGCCCCACTGATTCTCTAGCCGCTGTTAGCCTCACTGAGCCGAGCAAAGAGAGTCCTCACTAATTTCTACTACCAGCTATTGTGGAACTTCTCTTCCTGGCAAAGGAGCTCTGGGCTGGTGAGCTTGGTGTGCGGCCGGCGGGTCTCTCCCCCAACCAGACAAGCTTCCCACAGCTGGGACTTCCCTCACGGGGCTCGCCCTCTCTTGTCTCCGCCCGTCCTACCAGACTTGACGTGGCCTCCTCTTCAAGTTCTTCGTTTAGTGGTACCGTTCATATAGTGTTCAGGGGACTTCCGGGGTTGAATGTTGTATAAATTATATGTAATTTTGGTGTGATCCTGGGAGGCAGTTAGCACAGCGTCTGTCTATTGTGCCATTTTACCGGAAGTTCTCTGACATCCCTTTCAGAGCTTTTCCTATGAAACGCTGTGCACCCTTACCACTGCCCATCTCTTTCCTCTCACTCCTGAAATGCAAACTCCTCTTAAATCCAAGTCTTTGCAAACACACATACCTGGAGAATTCAAACTAATGTTGGGATCTGAAATAACAAAAGATTGAAAGGAAGAAAAAGTTTTAAATAATGTGTGTTGGGTAACTGGAGGCATGGGGCTCACTATGGGGCTAGTTCTGATTATAAGGATAATGTCCTGAGTAACTACAACCTTACTGTAGGCACCATGGATACAGGAATGTGGGTTGGGGGAGGCTCCACAAGTCAATCACCCACAGAGGTGGGAGAAGGTCCTACTCCCTGTTTTTATTGATTCCAGCATCAAGTTGTTCAGAAAGCCTCTGTTGGCTTCCCAGCTCACTCAAAGGGAAGGCAACATCCTGACAATGGATTCCAGGCTTGCAGTGGAGTATCACTTATCCCAGACTCCTCCCACCCCGGTATCTCTCTCATCCCAGACTTCTAGTCTTGCTCACTCCTCTCTCTCCTTACCGGCCTTCTTGTTAAGCCTCTGAGTCCACCGAGCATGATGTTGTGGACACAAAGCCTTTGAACTTTTTCTGCCTAGAACATTCTTTCTTTAGAAATTTACAAGGATCATCACTGTACACATTACCTCTGGGCTTTCCTGGATTTTTCTTTATAGGAATTGGCAGCACTTGACATAGAGTAACCTATTTGTTAGATTGTTACCTGTCTTTCTGAACTAAAATGTAAATTCTAAGAGGGCTGGGATTTGGTTTTCTTATCTTGGAATCCCGAGCACCTAAAACTCTTCTTGGCATATAAGAGACATTGAAAATTTTGAACAAATAAGTTTAACATACAACGCTTTTGTTGATGCTCTCAATATACGAAGGTCTGACAATTAAGTTCGCAAACTTGTCCTTGAAAAGTGCTACATACCTCACTGATGAATATCACTATGGTCACCTTCAAAGTACTCCCCTTGGGAAGCTAGGCACTGACGCCAGAGCCTAGTCCACCCTTCGCAGCAATTTTGGAACTCTTTTTCTGGAACAGCCATCAGAGCTCTCATCGTATTCACTTGATGTCCTGAATGTCATCAAAATGTCTTCCTTTCAATATTTTCTTTATCTTCGGTAAAGAAAGAAGTCACTGGGGGCCAGATCAGGTGAGCAGGGAGGGTGTTCCAATACAGTTATTTGTTTACTGGCTAAAAACTCCCTCACAGACAGTACCATGTGAGCTGGTGCATTGTCATGATACAAGAGCCATGAATTGTTGGCGAAAAGTTCAGGTCGTCTAACTTTTTCACGCAGCCTTTTCAGCACTTCCAAATAGTAAACCTGGTTAACTGTTTGTCTAGTTGGTACAAATTCATAATGAACACTCCCTCTGATATCAAAAAAGGTTAGCAACATAGCTGCAACAAGCTCACGAGCTTAATTGTCAGGCTTCATATTTATGAAAATGTCACACTGAAATTAAATTTTAGAAGATGATTATGATTTGTATCAATTTGTGTTCTGGCTGCAAAGGGATCAGTTCCAGGGTATTAGTATTTGACTTGTCCCTTGAAGACCAACTCACTCAGTCATTCAAAAGCTATTGAACGCCTACTCTGTGCCAGGCAGAGGAGGATACAGGTGCTAAAGACACAGCAGTAAGCAAAACAGGATTTTTTTATTTTAATCTCCTGTCATGAGCTTCCATTCTCTGAATACTCAAAGAATAGTCACTATTGCAGTCATTTAAATCTTTGATTAGATAGATGAGAACTATTAACTTTTAACTAAAAGACACAGTTGCAACAGAAATAGGTATCAGCAGAAACAGTTCCTGGCATGTATGTGGCCTGGCAGCCTGACAGTTTCTAGCACCTACCACCCATCCTCCATCCCACCACACGAGGGGTCGGCAAACTTTTGAGACAGAAGAGCTGCCAAAGAGTAAGCAAACTGCAGTCGCGAGCTGCAGGCTCTGAAGTAAAATTGAAAATGAAAATAAAACTATCATAGTTTCATTTATAAAATATTCAAAGAATATTATTCACATAATGGTGAGTATGAAAAAATATATTTATGGCTCTTGAATCATTTTTAAATTGTTGTGAGGGACAGGAGTGGCTCTTCCAGGGGTCGGCAAACTTCTGAGTCGGAACGTACCCAAGAGCCGCATGTGGCTCATGAGCTACAGTTTGCCGACCCCTACCCCACACACACACTCGCACACACAAACACTCCTCTTGCCACTGTACATCCACCAGCACTAACAACTATCTTCCAAACTACCACCAAGTAAATACTGAAAGGTGAGTGTCCTGATGGCAACGTAAAGGCACAGCTACAGCCCTCGGTTCTGATGACAGCGACTGTCACGGGTCATGGTGTTCAGACTGGCAATAAGGCAGACACCAACACAGCATTCTCACGAAACACATAAAGGTTTTTCAATTTAAAAAAGTGAACAATTTAAATTGGTAAAAATGAAAGGCTATAAAGTGATTCAAGTTATATTTCTTTGGCAGCAGACTAACTAAACATATTTCAAAAAAGATATCCATGTTTGAATGACAGAAAACACATGGGGTGGGGGAGAGAAAGATCAAGAATCTTTTGGGCCGGCCGAGTGGCACGGTGGTTAAGAGCTGGCTTGGGAAGCCAGTGGCCCCGGTTCAGATCCCACATATGAGGGTCAGTGACACTGCCCTCTTAAAAAAATAAATAAATAAATCTTTTACTTTTAGAGTCATGGCTCTAAAAGTTAAAAAAAAAAAAAAAGCTTATACTGTGAGCAGCTTCGTAGCACAACACTGAATGCTGTTTCTATTAACTTAAATTTTACACATACCAGAATCACTAATAACCTGTCTATGTCAGTAATTAAGCTTACTTCTAAAGGGATTAAAATTCTGTATGTACTATTTGATATACACAAGGGAAAAAAATCACACTGAATAACTCAGACTGCTAAACAATAGCTGTTAAAATAAGAAGAGTTGAAGACCATGCACAGTTCCAGCTGGGCCTCCCAAACAGAAGAGAGGGACAGAATATTGGCAGGAGTGCCTCGCAGCTCTCCGAATCTCCAGGCTGCAAATGGATGCCCTAGGGCTATGCTAGCCCCTGGCTTCAAGGAACATTCCAATTCCCTTCTTCTCTTTCCTGGACACTGTCATCTTCTCCTACCTTCTCCTTCCTAAGCCACGCGAGAGCCTGACTGATGGCACAGGAGAGGCTATGGCAGCAGTACTGGGAATTCCGCCTTATCCAAGGACACACCTCCTTTCCTACACCAATGTCCACATGCAAAGTCACACCCGGCCTGCAGTCAGTCGCTCTGGGGTCATTCAGCACACACATCAGAGTCTCTTCTCTGGAAGCAGCTTCCAGCCCACACACAAAGCCTGGCTCCCAAGGAAGAAGCTGCACCATTATCTCATTTCACCCAACCAGACTTCCCTGTTTACCCATGCGGTGCCCTGAGGGGGAGGGTTCCCCATCCTCTCTCTTCCTGACTGGCACACATGTTCTAAGAGGTAAGGAGGGAGAAATTCACCACCACCATGACTCAGAAATTTTCATCCCAAGGGGGTTACAGAGGACACGGACACACACACAGAATGATTTCTTAGGATTTTTCAAATTCTTAAAGGAAAAAAAGAAAAAAATGCAGCCCTGACATTATAGATACGACTCAAGTTAAGCTGAACTAATACTGTACAAGAAAATAAAAATGTGTGTTTTCTAAGTCAGATAACATCAGAAACATTCAAATGATGACGAAGGGCAAGTAACACCAGGCAGAAGGTTATAGACTCCATTCAGTGCTGCTCTGGGCTTCAGCCCAAACACAACTAAAAATAGGTTGATTTAACTGCTGAATAGAGGGCTGTACTGTGAAAACCAGCTGAAAGTGGACTCCTCAATGTCATCTGCTAGTCATTTTCTCACTTCATCGCACTTCACTAATATGTTAACGGCACACACTGTGACCAGAATGGAGTAAAATGGTATCCCAGCCCTCTGAAGAGCAGCACAGGAGTTAGATGTGGCTGTTCTTCCTGGCTTTGAAACTCAAGTGTCATGGCAACGTGGGGACCTTACTTTTAGCTTCTTTATCGACACAAAAAGAATTTTAAAAAGTGGTTGTGTGCCTAACTTAAGAACCAAGCGAGTTATCAACAAGGTGGTAGGTGAAAGTTTCATACACATGAAAATGCTACAGAGATAATAAGGTATTTATAGTAGCTATAATCTACGTCCTGAGGCTGGGAAATAAAATAAGGTCATACTTGAACAATCGATAGGATTCTAACCCTTGATTCAGCACAGAGATCATCTCTCTCCATCATACCATAGCTTTGCTGGACTGGTTTTAAGTAATGGTCAATTCCGGTCATTCCGGCTTCACCATCGAAGCTTGGCAGCCGCCTTGGGTTTCCTACAAACCAGCTTGAGGTTAGGAGAACTCCAGCGGTGGAACATGAAACACAAACCCGATCTGAAACAGAGTGCCCCAGAAGGGTATCAACACCCAAGGTGGCTGCAACCTAGTTCACAACTCATGTGTGCTAACCTCTTGTAGAGTCAATTTACCCTGCTGGATAATTTAGAGATGTCTAGAGATCACTCCTCTCTTTCTACTGGAGTTTTCATTTGAATGCAATCCTTGAAAACGGAATTCTGACGCTGAGTTAATCTATGCAAAAGAGCCAGAGCCCACAGAGAGGAGGAAGCCGGATTCCTTTGCTTGACCAGAGAAAGGCAGCTGATGTGGATGGAGAACAGGGAGCAAGGAGAGCGAGGCAGGGCTGCAAATGCAGGCAGGGGTCAGTCCATATGGGATCATACAGGCTATGGGAAGGAGCTTGGTGTTTATTTTGTTTGTTATGGGAAGCCACTAACGGGTTTCCAGCACAGGAGTGACAGATCCTATTTACAATCAGAAAAGATAAACACAGCTTCAAATTGGAGTCTTGACGCATTAGGACGCTTTTGTAATCTCCCTGGTAACAGGTGATGCTAGCCTAGATGGGGCTGTTGAGAGGGGATACAAAAGTAGATATTTCGGAGACCCTGAGGAAGCAATGTCAACAAGGCTTGGGGACAGACTGAACTCAGGGAGAGAGAAAAGGGATCTCACGAATCGTTCATATTTCTACCTGCAATTGGCTTGAAATGGCACTTTGTACAGAGATGAGAGGCTCAAAAGCAGGGGATGGTGCAAGGTCACCCATTCAATCACAGAGATGTTGAATCTAAGTCTTGATTGGAATGATTCCTTTGAGACAAAACAGTTTGTATGAGAAAGAGAAGAGAATAATTGATAATGGAAATTTTCTGATAGAGTTGGGGATATAGGGAACAAGCCCAGAAGAAGGGATTGGTATAATATAAGGCAGGACCCCTCTTAAGTAACTGAAAAAGAAGTTGAAAGGATGGTTACAGATATGGGTAGCTTCCTGGTTTGGGCTGACGAAAGCTGAGTTTCCATGTGATGACTTTTCTTTTCTTTTGGATGGAAGAAATGGGATCCTCTGTAGAGAATGACACTGGAAATAAGAACTGTGAGAGTAGAGAAAGTTCGAAATAGTTACTGAAAATTTAAAAAAAATATATGTTGACTAGAGAAATAAACTACAGTTGTTATACAAGTTGATGTCAGATTGTGCTTTTATAAGAAGTTTGGGCTTGAAGAGAGTCATGATATAAAGTTTCTACTACAGAAATTGTAGTCCATGGTATGAAGATATACACAGAGGGTGCCAAAAAGTGTATACACATTTTTAAGAAAGGAAAACTGTATTAAATTGTAATACTCAATATATACCAATAACAAAAGATGAATACAGTCATGTTTGACTTCTGCAATTACAAGAGGTGCATCAGTGTCCAGACACTTCTGATCATGGAGAACTACCACTTGAGCAATGTTGACCAAAGTGTCCACTTGTATACATTTTTTTCGTATCCCTGGTATAAAAATGGAAGGAAAGCAAGAAAGGGGCTAATAGAGAGAAAAGTAGGAAATAGTTGAAAGGTTACTCTGAAAGAAAAAAAACTTGTGATCAGAAAAGGGGCTATCTGAGGTAGTGTTTAAATTTAGAAACAGAGGGATGATTAAAGCCTGAAGTGGTTTAGGGCTTTGGGGTGCTGGAGAAATTGTATGTTGTGTACCGTGTGCTCAGACATTAGATGAATAGGTGATCACAATGAACCATTGTTCCTTAAAAGGAATAAGTGATCTAAAATTTTATTCTCAAATGAAAGGGTTCAATTTGGGCAGTTGAGACAATTTTGAGGAATAATTTTCTCTGATTTGCTGTGGTTTCACATGAAAGTATTGTAAGAGATAATAGGCCAATGTGAACACATTTGTCATTCTCTCTCAATGCAAACCCTTTTATCACTATTATATACACACACACATACACACACACACACTCACACACAGCCTGCTTTTACTGACTTTATATGTTACAATTAGAAAAGTAAGCATTTTGAGAAACTTTAGCAATGTCAGAAGTACTGAATTTAAAGAGGGAAGGAAGGAAGCAATTACCCCTCTTGGTGTATTCCATGCATTAGCTATAACTTCCATTGCCCATTTTCTGAAATCTCACGTCTATGCCATTTATGGTGAAAAGAAAGTCAGACTTGCCGCAATCAACCAAACATTCCAATTCAAGTCACTCTGGGCAAAATTTCAACTCACAACATGCTGGGGAAATTTTCTACTGGTTTAAGTATACCCACTGGCAGATAGAACATCCAGAGGAGCTCAGAAAGTAAATTACAATTTAACAATTCAGAACACTAGACACGCAGTAAAATTATTACAAGGACAGTCCTTTATAATACTTCTCCCTATTTATGCTAACCATGGAAGTAGGATACACTTAAAACAGTCCATAAAAACCAGGAGAAGGAAAAATTATAATACTTCTTAAACAATGAAACAAATTGCTTAAGAAAATAAAACTTAGTATATAAAACAATTGACTTACTAAAACAATGTTGATGCAAAGTTTCACATTTGCCAAATTATCAGAGGTGATTAATTGAGAATTTTAAAACATTAAAAAAATAAATCTAACTAAAACTAGATTTGAGGTAAAATTACGTTTTTTATAATTTCCATTTTCTCATTTATTCAAGTAAAATGTCCAAATTCTCACTAAGTTGTCTGTTTCAAACAATAAAAACTATAAATTTACTTCAGCCATTCCATTAAAAAAAAATCAATTCCTGAATTTTTTTATTAAAAAAATGTACCAAGTAATAAAATCCTAATACCAATGGCCATTTTAAAGAGTATCAGGAAAGAAATATTCTGAAGACACATTTTTTTCAACATGTTATTGTTGGTCAAAAACCTTCAAAGCTTCTCCAACATTTGAGAAATCAAAATTCATTCATTCACTCTTTCATTCATTCATTCACCCATTTTAGTGAGTATCTGCTTATGTCAAACCCTCATCTGTGGACAAAGTAAAGCAGAGAAAAGAGGCCTGTAAAGCCAACACGGGCAGCAATAAAGGGAGTGTTGGAAAAATGTGCGGAGTACAGAAAGAAGCTGTGCATACTGCTGTCTATAGGGTAGGAAAATTGCACTGATGGGGGCCCAGACGAAGCCATTTTAACTTCATCAAACTGTTGTCATAAAACCAACTAGTCTACTATTCAGACTTCTGATTTAGGGATTTTCTAAAGTTTGTCTAAACAACAGAACCAGCATCCGAAATGCTTAAACACTCAACATGACTCAACTCTGTAGCAATGAAATAACCAAAAAGATACCAGAAGTTTTAAAGTGCTCTTAAGTTTAAAAAAATAATACACAGTGCATCAATTACAACAGGAAAAATAGTACCTTAAACTACAGCAGTCTCCCCTTATCCATGGGGGATACCTTCCAAACTCCCAGTGGATGCCTGAAACCTCCAATAGAACCAAACTCCACATATACTATGTTTTTTTCCTATACACACATACCGATGACAAAGTTTAATTTATAAATTAGGCACAGTAAGAGATTAACAATAACTAAGAATAACATAAAAAATTATAACAATATCCTGTAATAAAATTTACATGAATGTGATGTCTCTGTCTCCCTCTCTCTGTCTGAAAATCTCTTATTGTACTGTACTCACTTTGTCACCAAAAGGAAGCCCTTTCTGACTTCTCCTTGGCATATATGAATTGCCAGCCTCACTACTCTTGTGCTTTGGGGCCATTATTAAGTAAAGTAAGAGTGACTTAAACACCAGCACTGTGATACTGTGACAGTCCATCTGATAATCAAGATGGCTAAGTGACTGATGGGTGGGGAGCATCTATAGTGTGGAGACGCAGGAAAAGGAGTGATTCACATCCAGGGCAGAATGGAGCACGTAACATGGATTTCACCATGCTACTCAAAACAGCAAGCAAATCACTCATTCATTCATTTAGCAGGAAAAAAATGAATTAAAGTTTAATAACATGTATACCACCTGTATACATGGGAAAAACCCAGGAAGACTGAGTAACTCCAAACAGTGTGCAATTTAAAACTTATTAATTTCTATCTAATGTTTTCGAATTCCAGTTGATTGCAGGAAACTGAAATCATGGGAAGTAAAACCAAGGATAAGGGGAGATTACTATATAACAAAATGTACATAAAAAGTAAATCTCTGACTGAAAAAAATTTCCAAATTTATTCTCTCTCTCAGCATCTTTCTCATGCTGGTCACACAGAAATCTTAATGCAAATAAGTCTAAAAATGCTATCTATGGAAACCACTTATATGTATAATTCTTGTCTTTTTAGCTGCACTTTGAAACTAAAAAACAATGAGCTCAACTATTTCACATCATAAATATGCTTATTGTTATTTTTCACCATTTAATAATATTGAAACTAACACATCTCACATTCTTTTACACGCAAATTAGGACTTTCTTTGCTCTACTGAGTTATAATAAATGTGAATGTGAAAAAATAGAAATGAGAGTACTTTTGTTCAAATTTTTTATTCATACATCCAAATTTCAAGATGCAAACCATAAGTCAAATAAGAAACTATAATCCCAGAAGTAAATTCAGAAAATAGGAAGGGAAAAACATCAACAAGTAACAATTATTGGAAAATAATGAGATTGTCATTATTCCCATCATTTGTCCAATATTATTTACCTGTCTACTAGGCAAAAATATCTAAGAAATATACAAAGGTAATTAAAAATTAAAATCTTGGGGCCGGCCGGCCGAGTGGCGCGGTGGTTAAGCGCTGGTTTGGGAAGCCGGCGGCTCCGGTTCGGTCCCACATGAGGGCCAGTGACACCGCCCTCAAAAAAAAAAAAAAAAAATTAAAATCTTGTTCATAACAAGATTAACATCTAACACTACCTACAATATTAGTACACAAATCAGAATATGAAGCAAAATGTGTAAGTCTCACGAAAGAGAGAAATAAAGATGTAAGTAAATGGACTAGAAAGAGTACATTCCATTGGCATTTCTCCAGGAAGACTTCATTAATAGGGGCAAGATTCAAGGTGACCTCTGAGTGATGAACAGGACTTTGCTGTTTGACTAACAAACTAGGTGAGGACTCATTTATTTAGGCTAGTAGGGAAATAGTGAGACTTGTGTTTTATTCCTTCAGGGATTAAGCTTTACACATTTCTTTGGCCATATAAAATAATCTCTCTCTCAAACAAATTACTTTTCTTTTTTCTTAAAAAGGCACTGAACACAGCTTAACTTGGAGATTATATGACTATTATTCATAATGTTTGGTTCCATCTTCTATTTACTTTTGATCTCTAGCAGACTACCTACTTTTAACTATATCTCTTTTCTTCTTTTTCTCTGTTTCTATGGGTAAACAGACGAGAAAGCAATTTTGTTACAAAAACAGGGAAACATAAAAATCAGTGAATTCCTACATGAAGGATAAGAATTAAAGTTTGTGATTTTTCTCTCATATTTTTGTGACAGCTACTTTGGAATCGCAGTGCCACTTTTGTTTACTTTCAATTCTGCTTTGCAGGCTGAATATAACGGACTCTTAAGTTGTTAATAAGTAGGAATTCTCTGAATGTAAAACCAGCAGTAAAGTGAAATTTAATGGATTACAAAAATAATTTAACGAAAGTATCTCAGTTACAAAATTTTTAAAGTAACCTGGAGGGCAGACGTCTAATGCAGGCTTGGGGGTCATCCACTTGATAGCTGCTTATCTGGCCACCCACTCTAAGCAGTACTTCTCAGCCACCCCATCTTCTTCATTCATAAAGTCCCAGTCAAATGCACTACACCAGAGACAGGCCCAGCAGGAAAGAGGCCCAGTTATACATTAGAAGAAATCTACACTGCCTCATTAGAATAATCAACCAAAGCTTTCATTCAAATATAAGCAGATAACCAAAATTCACCAGATTTCGAAGGAAAATCAACATGTGCAAGAAAAAACAGAAAAAGGTACTAATTCAAGCTACAGAAGAAAAACACAAAATTGAAAACACACTAATGTTTTTGAGAAACTGAAAGAATAAAAATAGAAAACTGTGAAGGTCTGTACTGCTTAACTAATATTCAGATTTGTTAGAGTACCATGGAAACTTTGAGAATCATTTTTTGAATTCACCTCCATTCAAGAATGCTTAAAAACTAGTCATGGGATGGGGAATTGGGAGGATGGGTGAAAAAGGTGAAAAGGTTAAGAGGTACAAATTGGCAGTTAAAAAATAGTCACAGAGATGTAAAGTACAGCATAGGGAACACAGTCAATAATATTGTAATAACTGAAGGGTATCATATCCATAAAAATAATTGGATGCTCTGAAAAGAAGCAATCTGAGAACATTAAAAACCTTTAGAAGTTATGAAATTGTCAATTTAAAAATCAATAAAAGGTTTGGAATATAAATTTGAATATATCGTATTTTGCCATGTATAATGTGTACTTTGTTGCCCAAATCTGTGAGGGGAAAATAAGCATATGCATTATACATGGGTAGTACTACTTCTGTATCTGTATAAATGTCTTTAATTCTTTTATTTATGCTTGTGAGTTAAAAGTGTAATTCTAGAAATCATTAATGATATCCATATGCAAAATAATACCTTGAAATACAACAATCAGTTTTGTTGAACTTATGACAAACTTGCAACGATGAAGAGTTCTTGGTCTTTTAAGATGTTTAAAAATCGTAAATTTGTGCTGGCCGAGTGGCGCGGTGGTTAAGCGCTGGCTTCGGGAGCCAGTAGCCCCAGTTCGGGTCCCACATATGAGGGCCAGTGACACTGCCCTCAAAAAAAAAAAAAAAAAAAAAAAAAAAGGCCGTGGCCCAGTGCATAAAATTTCATGTACCTTGCATCTTGTGTTTTCTAATTATTTGTTACATAAAATTTATTGTAGCATAATATGTTAAAAAAATAAATGCTAAAATTCCTTTATAATACAAAAAAACAAGTGCCTAACTGTAAACAAATAAAAATTTGAATTAAAAAATTAAAATGAAAGGTTTTTTCCCCTGAATGTTTGAGCTGAAAACATGGGTGCGCATTATACATGGCAAAATACAGTATCACCCAACGTGTAAACCTGAGAAAGAGGAAAATATGAAAGAAAGATAAAAACAATACAGCAGGTAAAAGATCTGACTAATGAGCATTAGTTTCAGGAAAGGAGTGGAAAAAAAAATGGAGCAGAGCAATGTATCAAAGAAATAATAGGGGAAAAAAACAAAACAATCTAAAGGACCTAGATCTTTATGTATATCAAAATGAATATGAACTTACAACACCCAGGCACATTGTAAGTGTGTCTTGCCATGCAGGATCGGTATATTTATATCCTCATCTAATCTTTCATTGGAGCTAAATAGGACTTTTGTAATTATCCTGAGCTAAGAGTAGCAAGAGTCAGACTTAATATACACATAATTCAGTAGCAACAAAATGAAGATGAAAACATCATCAATGCATGACGAGAGAAGGATGACTAATTGTTTAGCTGTTATCATCTGCTGAAGATTATACAAAATTACTAGATTTGGTAAAAGAAAACTGATGAGATTAAAAAATATTCTTAGGATACCTGTGTGTATGCATACTAGTTAAAGCATCCTTTTAAATTTTTTTATCTTTCAGTTAGTTGACACACAACAATATTATGTTAGTTTCAAGTGAATAACAGATTAGACATTTACATAATTTACGAAGTGATCACCCCAATGAGTCTTAGCACCCATCTGACACCATACATATTATAGTTATTACAGTATTATTGACTATACTCCCTATGCTGCACTTTACATCCCTGTGACAAGTTTTTAACTGCCAATTTTTACTTCTTAACCCCTTCACCTTTTTCACCCATCCTCCCCAACTCCCACCCCTTGGCTAGGTTAAGCATTCTTGAATAGAGGTAGAAACTAAAAATGATTCTGTTTCCATGGTACTCTAACATATCTGAATATTAACTAAGCAGTATAGACTTCACTGTTTTCTATTTATATTCTTTCAATTGTTTCTCAAAACTATTAGTCATAGTTAAAACCTTATATACTATTTCTTGCACTAACACTGAACATTTGAATTAACAGATTTGACAAAAACCTGAAAAATAATTTTAACTCTCAAAATATAGAAAAGGCATTATAAAAAACTGAAAATATGGGCCGGCCGAGTGGCGCATTGGTTAACAGCTGGCTTGGGACGCCAGCGGCCCCGGTTCAGATCCCACATATGAGGGCCAGTGACACTGCCCTCTACAGCTAACAACATCTCCACCTCCACCGGGAGCTGGGCTGTGCAAGCCCCGGCAACAGTGTAGGCTGCAGCCCCTGCTGCAGTGGGCTGCCAGAGGCTACAGTGAGCGGCTGGCAGCCAGAGTGAGCTGCCAATACCCTTGGTGAGTGACCATCCAGAGGCCGGCGACCGATCTGCCTCATCCGGGAAGAGCGCAATGACGATACCAACATGGGCCTGTAAAGCAATGACCTCCGCAACTAGACTGAGGAGCAAAAGGACAGCAACTTGTCTGTTCCCCTTCCCCGATTCCCCAACGCTGTTCCCTTCCCCCAATTCTCCAATAAAATCTTTAAAAAAAAACCCTGAAAATATTATATTAATTCTCATACTACTTTTCTACCTGATCACATTTATTTATGTAGACATGTACTGCTTAAATATAACTCATATTAATACCAATTAAACATTAAAAAGCAACTTATACACTAAGACGCTTCAGTATTTAATGTAACCCATATTTAATATCAAATAGAAAATTTCACATATTTTGCTTAAATGTGTCAGTTAAAAGTGCAGACTATAGGCTAATGCAAAATTATCTATGAATACTTACATAATTTCAACATACACCAAAAGTTCATATAAATTTACTCTTAGGTTTAAAAACATAATATATTTTTTACTTTTAATCCCATAACCTTTTATTTTACCTTGACCTAACTTTGCATAATAATTTTCTCATCTGAAGATATCCTTTCTAGAAATACACTTACTTTCAAAACCCTTTAACCTGTCCTCAAAATTATTCTTTAGGAAGCAGCTATGGAATGAGAAATAAAAATTTCTAGAAATGTCTATTTTTTCTAAAACAAACAAAAAATTCTTCAACCATGCTACTTAACATCAACCCCCATACTTAAAGACAAAAGAAATAGCTGGTGAATAAAACAACGATATTCATAAATGTGAAAAATTCAGCCCAGCACCCCCACTGTACCTCACTGAATCAAACTGTGCTTCCCTGATGCTATTTGCATTACTGCTAAGTGTAGGCAGACTGTTAAAAATAAGTTTTGTGGCTCGAATAATATTTTTATAGTTTCACTTCTCTCAAAGTTTTGTTCTTTTTTCTCTGAGAAAGTCAAGAGCCTTTTACATCTACAGGATTAAAAAAAAAAGTACCAGACAGTTGAAGAATTTTAAAGAAAATTTACTGGCAAAGTTGGGGAGCTTGTGCCCAAAGACCAGCATGATTTTTCCTTAATAAGAACAGAAACTGTGTAAAAACACAAGCATTTTTACATGCCTACCATCTGTAAGGGATTATGCTAAATACTATGGGGAATAAACAAATGAGCGAGAAATCCTCAATTTTTGACCTACCTGTCTCTTCTCCCATACCATCCAAAATGAAAAATCCATGAGTCTCTTTTCTCTCTTCTTTCTCTATATTCCTTACATATAACAGTGTTTCTCAAATTTTCCCAAACAGGGGTACCCTTAAGGGCAGAGGAGGTAAAATACATACCCCTCAGGAATTGATATAATAAATTCTTAGTCCAAGAAAGGAGACCTCTGGGTTAGAGGTGCCAACTCTTCCTCAGATTAATTTCAGCTGACCTTTTCCTACGCACCACAGGAGAAGGAAGCTGTAGACTTAGGGTTGAAGCCCACAGGAAAACAATGCTTCTGTGACTATCTCTTTCCAAGCAGAAACTCTTAAGTTTCAGAATCTTTGAAGAGCTATTGCTGGAAAAGAGGTTTAGCATTGAACAAAGACAGTCATAAAAAGCAGCTTTCCTGCGGCTCCCATGCACACGCATTCCCCACTCTGGGCAACCTGGTACATGTGCTGAGCATTCATTTAATCTCACAAGATTTCCAGTTAATGCCTTCCAAATCTTATGACAATGTTTAATAGTGAACCCCCAAAATCTCATTTTTATAGTGGTAAACCACAAACAACGGCAAACCACGAGCATCTGAATTAACACTAAGTTCCGCAAAGTTGTAGTGTAACAATTATGGTTTTGCTATTTGTTTAGGTCACAGGTTCTTTTGAGTTCAGCATGCATATAGTCACCATTTGACAAAACAAATCCTCCAGCAGCTTTCTCTGCTTGAACTACTGCAAAACCTTTCTCACAGTGTGCACTGATAACATTTTAATCTATATTTTGGTGCTAATAAGACTATGTCCATATTAAGTCTCACCCTCTTCTGCTACCCTTCACTCTGATAATAAAAGAGTCCTATTTGGTTCCAATGGAAGAGTAAACACGGATATAAATATACCAATACTGCCTGATGAGTCTCAATTATAACAGTGTCATCCAAACAATTCATAATCTAGTTCACGTGTCATTTACATATTAATTATCATCAAAATAAAAACACAGAGTAACTTCTATGGAGAACTTGCAGATCCACAAGAATGCAACTGTTGATTACCTGAAAGGACCCTAATGGAGATTTTCCACTGGAGGCAGGATCAAATGAAACATAAGGATCAAATGAAAATAATACGGTAAATTGTTATCACTCAAATTGCAACATACTTTAAGTGAAGAAAACGTTAAACCTAAGTTCTACTTCCCAAATGTGTCATCAAATAAAAGATAACTTTAAAAAATTCAAACCAGTGTGTGCACCCCCTCCCTGAGCTGGTGCGGTAGAGTGCAAACAGCACAGGCTTTGAAGTCAGAGATTTTAGGAAGATGAATTCACCCCTCAAAGCATCGGTTTTCTTTATCTGTAAAATGGGAGATAAACATATGCTCAGGGTTATTGTAAAAACAAAATAATATAGATCATGTTATGCACGATGTCTGGTTCAATAAATGTGAATAGCTTCTTTTATGCCAGCTAATCGGAACCATCTCCTTTGGGAATAAAACTTTTAAATAATAATTAATTTTATTATGATACCTGAAGAAAATCTATATTAAAGAATATGGGGTATATTTGTTTAATTTTATGAAAGTTAAAGTTGACAAATGTAATTTTGCAAATATTTAATAGAAATTTTAGAGACTAACATTTATAAGATAATAATGACTCATTTAAGTAAAACAAATTAACAGTGTTTTTATAGTTTCAATGACTGTTACTCTCTGGTAATATTTATCTGTTAGATGGTTTTTATGAGTTAGTATTCACATTATAGGAATTTAAATGGTTTTTGCTGAATCAAAAGTGATACAGTCAGGATATAGTCAGAAGTCTGGAAAGTTTCACTTATGCCAAGAAGCATCATATAAAAATCATAATCAGGGCTGGCCAAGTGGCGCGGTGGTTGAGCTGGCTTGGGACACCGGCGGCCCTGGTTCGGATCCCACATATGAGAGGGCCAGTGATACTGCCCTCAAAAAAAAACCATAATCAAAGCACTGGCATGAATTTGTCTACTAATTTGTCTACTAATAAAGCTGTGTGTATGTATGTGTGTGTACATATATACAATTATAGACATATATTTATAATTAATATTCAGGTAAATTAATGCATTTATATATAATATATATTATATACATATATTTCATCCACACAATATACTCTCATATATTCTGTACATACTGTATGTATATGTACACACATAAGGATATGGACTGAAGCATTTTTTTTATATCAGTGAAATTTTTAAAGCAAAGTTGATAAAACGAGAGTCAAGGTCAATTTTATATAATTTCTTCCCCCCAAAGAAAGCATACTCTTACATCTTTAGGAATCTACATAGACTTACTAACTTGTGGATGTGTTCTGAGTATATTTTACAAAAGGTTAACACAATGTCTAAAGATTATATTCCTAAAATAAAATTTTTATAAAAGTCTAATGACATATTTTTGACAATTACCTCTTCTGAAAAACTTTAATTTCTGATTCATATATAAGTTATCACTACAAATGCTAAGAGTGAGACCAGTTAGCAAGAGTTAAAAGAAGATTCATCACATCTTAAATCATTCCATGATCAGAATTCATGTCGCATCTGTAGTAAATAAAGATTCAATTTGCTTAAAAAAAAAAAAAAAAGCAACCAATATGCCACCCTCACATTCCTTTAGATCTAGAAAACATTTAAATTTCTTATAGGGCCGGCCGAGTGGCGTGATGGTAAAGCACTGGCATGGGAAGCCAGTGGCCCCGGTTCAGTCCCACATAGGAGAACCAGTGACACTGCCCTCAAAAAAAAAATTTAAAATAAAAAAAATAAATTTCTTACCTTGGACATAGACAATGTACGGTGCATGTAGGCAGTGATAATATATTCCCTCACGTCCTCAAGGACTAATGTAATCGAAGCTAAAAAAGGGATTCGGAACATTTCGATTTCATGTCAAGACTTTAAAGAGCTCTTTCAATGACATTAAAATTTGATTAGCATAAACTACTTCTGAATCTAAGATAACGTATTAGGATCATAATTTCTTTCATAGTATTAGAACTCAGATAACAGAAAATGGTCCTCAGTGAATGGGGATAATCTGCCACTATCATACGAAATAGAATAATCAGAATTTAAGATATGTTTGATCTTACATCTTTGTATTCCCAGGCGTTAAGTTGCCATCTCATCCTGAGGCAGCACTTACGGATTTCCCATGTTAATTGATATTACAGGCTCTCCATGAAAAAGCTACGAGTTCCTGCATTCTCAGCCCGTCATTTTCAACACCAGTGAAGATTAATTCATGTACCAAATGTAAATCCAGGCTCACTGAAATAAAGTTCACTACCTGGTATAAACTCAAAGCATCACTCAGAATAAGATCTTCCATAATCCAAGTCATTAGCTAGCAATAATATTCCAGGCATGTGCTTTGTCTTCCATTTTTAATCTGAAAAATTCTTTGTATGATGGCTTACCAATATAATTAAATTTACACTAAGGAAAGCAGGTAGGCAGACTTGGTTTTTAAACCAAAGCAATTTGCCTTAACATTATACATTATTATTTGGAGAGAAAAATCCAAAGTATGTAACTTCTAGGTTTGTGTTATTTTTCAAATTATGCATAGAGATAATACCTGAAGCTATATGCAAAACAGTGTTTGTAGGAAATAAGTAAAAATGTAAATTCCCATTCAAGTATTATAAAATTAGACTTTTAAACAGTAAAATTGAAACTCTTTTGACAAAAGGACACACCAGTGAATACAGCTTAATAACCAGTATGCCTTGAAGCTCTACAAAATGAGGAATGGCACCTTATCTTGAAGGGCTGACATTCAAGTGGGGATAAGACAGAAACCAACAAAGACAATAAGAGTGAGAGCAAGAGAGAGAACTCTGAACGAAGGAAAATATTTCCTCCTAAGGAAAAAAAGGAACCTGGTGGAAGACATGGTTATTGAGGTGGCCTTTGAAGGACAGTCTACATAAATGGAAGAGAATTCCAGGCTCAGGGAACAACGTGAGCAAAACCAGTGGCAGAAAAGTATAGGGACGCTGAGGGAGAAGGAGGCATCTGGGCCAGAACACAGGGCCTATGGGCAACATGAACATGGAACGGAGTAAGCTATGAAACTGGTGGCTGAAGGCCTTGCATGCCACAGATATTTTAATTTTTTCTGGACTTTCATCATCTATACCCCATTCTTATATTTGAGGCATCCCCCATCTTATATCTGTCAAAGAAGCAAAAAATGGAACACAGTCACGTTCACAACCTTCCTTAAAGCTAGGCTGCAGAAATCTGACCTGGGGATTTCCTCACTAGCCCCACCTCATCCAGGAAGCTAGGATGTGAAGGATACATGTCTGACAATTAAGTTTGCAAATTTGTTAAACAGATGTTGCTAACCTTTTTTGATATCAGAGGGATTCTTCATTATGAACTTTTACCAACTGGACAAACAGTTAACCAAGTTTTACTACTTGAAAGTGCTGATAAGGCTGCATGAAAAAGTTAGACGACCTGAACTTTTCGCCTACAATTCATGACTCTTGTATCATAACAATGCACCAGCTCACACGGCATTGACTGTGAGGGAGTTTTTAGCCAGTAAACAAATAACTGTATTGGAACACCCTCCCTACTCACCTGATCTGGCCCCCAGTGACTTCTTTCTTTACCAGAAGATAAGAGAATATTGAGAGGAAGATACTTGGATGACATTCAGGATGTCAAGGGTAATACAACAGCTGATGGCCATTCCAGAAAAGGGGTTCCAAAATTGCTTTGAAGGATGGACCAGGCACCTACATTGGTGTACAGCTTCCCAAGGCAAGTACTTTGAAGATGACCATAGTGATATTCAGCAATGAGGTATGTAGCACTTTTTCTAGGATGAGTTAGAGAACTTAATTGTCTGACCTTGTAAACAGTAAGGGTTGCCTGAAAGGTGGTGGCTGCTAAGGCAGCTACATCTGATTTCCTGTGGCTCCAAGGGCAGTGTCTGGCGTATGTGCAGCCATGGTGGCACCTGACATCACACAAGATGGGGCTGGAGCATAATTCTGGGACCTGTCCCTGGCAGCCTCGTCTCAACTTAGTTCTCAGGATCCTTTAATAAATCTCCTCTGAATAAATTAGTGGTAGTGCTTTGCTTTCAACCAAGAATCCTGACCTATAAACCATGCAAGAGTGCTTTTATGTTGTAGGAAATGAAGAAGCAAAAGTCAATTAAAGGCAAATTAATTTTCTCCAAATGTGGGTTTACTTTATAAGTACTATTTCTTCTTATCCTCTAAAGAATTTTATAAGGTTGATCACATTTCCCCAAAATGTTACATAAGGACATATGTATTGTTTAATTAATGGTTTAAAACAATATAGATTATCTTTTAATTAAAACTTTGCGGGAGCTTTGAAATCCTGATTTTCTTTTTTAACCTTCAAGTTATTTCTTTGCCAATAATTGTCTTCTGCATCAACAAACAAGAGGTTGTCCCCAGCCCGCTTCCCAGATCTGTCTAGTCAGAAACTGCTCTGCAGCAATCTGGCTTTAAAAAGCATTGAGCTGGACACTTCGCTGCACCAGCTTTGCAGATGAATGCTGTCTAAGCAGCGGCCAGTGATTTATGAGCTACATAAAGTCAACACCTGAATGTGGCAACCTCAGTTTCGAGTCTGAGAGCTGTGAATGCTGTGTTATTAGAACACTTATTTTTAAATGCAGTATTTCCATGTGATTGACCCAGAATTTCGTCAAAAGTAAATAAATCAAAAGAGTATCCCCATCTCATTTCTAAGCACAACAATGTGCGGTTTTCTTTTCCATCCATTCTTCCCTTTTATTCAAGCAATTCTGTTCGTGAAAAATTCCCCTCAAACAGCTATTTGTTATCCTTGTCATGGATGAATGAACTCTGAAAATGCAAACTGTGCCAAATGAGTATTTTGTCCAAATGACAGACTGTCAACAACCAACATTTTAATTGGATGAATGACAGAGTGGCCTCAAGAGTAATGCCTGTCCTTCCTTATTTGGCAGAAGAAAATGAGTGTTCTGAGGTAAGGCTATATAGTGAGTCTAATTTAGGGACACAGAATAAAGATACAAAAATAAGCAAAATTTTTCTTTCATTTTCTGACTTCATAATCCATATGTAACTAATGTTACCACTAGAAGGAAAAACGATACATAACAAAGCAACTGCTTTCATGGTTGTGACAAGAAAGATAAATTATTGCAGCATTACAGGGACTGCTGAAAACAAAATAAAGTTTGCCTCAGAAATATGACCTTGAATACTTAAAATTTTCTCACTAAAAAAAGAAATAACTGCACAAGAGAAAACATGTTGCAGCCAAGGAAATTTTATCTTTACTAGAAATGTACTTCTTAGCAGAGTAGTTAAAATAGCTCTTTTTAGGAGTTTGTCTTCCTTTAATAGCCCAGCCCTTAGTATGTTTCATGTAACACGAGGGTCTAATTCTTATTATGAGTGTGATTTTCTTTCTGCATTCTAAGTGTCACCTTTAGACTAAGTGCCCCTCAGCCTGTGTGACGGTGTCCCACGCAGGCTAACCATGAGCAGAGAAGCTCCTTCTGGTGGTTAAAGCTAAGTCTCTTTGGAGCAACCTGTTTCCCCATTACTTCTCTTTTCTCAGATCTTATCCCTATCCGACCTCTATTTGGAATATAAAGATGTCAGTATTACTTTTCAAAACACAATAAAATATCTAACTTTAATTTTATGATCTCCAAAAACCAATACTGAGCCCTTTTTCACAGTCGAGTCCCAGTGAACAACCAATCCTGGAAGATGAAAAGCTTCCTAGCTACCTTTTCAAATCCAGTTACTCCTCTAGAATTTTCCACATTCTATACTTCAGCTATCTTCCTGAAAGGCTGTTGTAATCATAAAACTTCACTACTGAACAATATAGTTCCTGCTGCATCAGATTCAAATAAATTCTCCTATATTGACTAGAAGCCCATGATTTGGCAATAAATCCACCATGTTTGTTTGTTTGTTTTCATTTCCCCACATAGAAGAGCACTCTAAATTTCATTGAACAGAGTACCCATAGTATTTTATATATTAACATATTCTTATCAAGAATAACAGTGCAATGTACTATCTACCCCAAAGTCCTAATTATACCGCATTATGTAACATATACTGAATTGAAGTAATGATGTATATTCCATTTTTATCCCATTCTTTTCACAGTATGTCATAAGTATTTTTCTATTTCATATAATAAATGCAGGAAATCATTTGTAATGGCTGTATTCCTGTCACACGAATACATAGTAATGTAACCGTTTGTCTCTATTGTTTAGGTTGTCTCACACATTAAGTATTACATATAAAACTAAAATTATCTCTGCTTTCCTTAGAATAAATGATTGACAGTAAATTGCTAGGACAAAGGACAGATCACATATAACCAGCATTGAAAATTTGAAGCAACTTTGAAATTTTAAGTGTCCATTTCACATGAACATCAAGAAAACGTGTTAACAGATAGTGTTTAAGAATTTCAAAATCAGTATTTTAAAGGAATTAAATTGCTAGGTACACCTTATAAATTTTATATATAAGAAGTTGACATCATATATAAACTTTAAAATCATTCTCCCAAAGTCATTAGGATTCTATGAAAGAAGTCAGAAATTAATATTAAATGTGGTCAGAGTTATGAAAATCCTATTCAGCGAGTATGTTTATAATCAACTATTTTTGGAAGTTTAGCTGATTTTGATATGCTTGAAATGATGGCTCACTGAATTAAGAAATTGGCACTGACTTTTAGTTGTGCCTAATTATTCTACCTACAAGTAAAATTAACTAAGATCACTAGAGGCTATTTAAAGGTTGTTCTTAATATACACAATATTAGATAACCTCTTCTGTCACACCCTTCTTCAATTTTTAAAAAATATTTAACTCTAGAAATTTGTTAAAATGAAATATTTCTTAAATTATATTTTTCTCAATATTAGTTGAATAACTGTTGTGTATTTCCAAAGGAGAGTGTGGATTCAAAGAGCTGCCATGCTGACCAAACCTAATAGCCTGATGTTAATTTCAAAACATCCCTCATTCTGCCAGGAATTTCTTTTTCACAGAATCACACTCATGAGATGGATGTTTCTTTGAGGCTAAAGCTCGTCCTAACAGAGTTTAGACCAGATCGCTTCTGAGTCTGCATCCAGCTCTTACCTTCATTTGATAGCTCATCAGCCATGCCATCCTCCAAAGAGGAGGTTAATATGGACATTTATCTTTATGGTCTAGTATTTCTTTATGTACTTTTATCATCTATGGTTAATAAAACATTTTTAGATGCATTATCTCATGTAGCTGCCACAATCCAGTAGGGAAGTTAGGAGATCCATCATTAGTCCTCTTTTATAAGTGGTTCAGAAAGACAAGGTGATAGGCTAACTGATGTCAGACATAATATAAAAACCTAGGTCTCCTAATTTCTGAGTGAGTCAACATTCCATTATCCCTCCTAGCATTCTCTGGCCCATTTAGGTAAAAGTAACCTCATCGGTTAAAAGGCTGTAAGTCATTTACCACCTTAGAACCAAATAAGAGCCTACGAAATCTCAATGTATCTTTAAAAAAAAAAGACTTTCCCTCGTTTAAATGGATATTCATAAGCATTTTAACTCTATTTCAGAATTCACATGAGAATTTTCTGGGATACATAGAATCATTATTGCATTTAATACACACAAACCATAACGTGAATCAGAAAGAAGTCAATCCATTGAAGCTGATATTGGACTTGAATATGCAAAGGTTCTAAACCATTGCTTATTATTAAACCTTAGTAAATAATGTAGGTGTAATGGTTAAGTTTATGTGTCAACTTCACTAGGCTATGGTGCCCAGCTGTTTGGTCAAACAACAGTCTAGATACTGCTATGAAGGTATTTTTTAGATGTGATTAACATTTAAATCAATCAACTTTGAGTAAAGCAAATTACCCTACATAGTGTGGTGGGCTCCATCCAATCAGTTGAAGGTTTTAAGAGAAAAGAATGAGGTCCCCCAAGAAGCCAAAGAGAAAGGCATTCTGCCTCCAGACTGCTCTCTGGTTTGAGCTGCAGCATCAACTCCTGCCAGGATTTCCAGATGCCAGCCTTCCCTGCAGACTTTAGACTTGCCAGCCCCCAAATTATGTGAACCAATTCCTTAAAACCTCTCTTTATAAACAGTAGATAGGCAGATAGATGGACACACATCCTATTGGTCTGTTTCTCTAGAGAACCCCAACACTGTAGGTTAGCTTCACTAACACTCATTCCCAAGCTCCTTCTTTGCTTTTCGCTGCAGTGGAAGCTGGAAGCACTCAATTTACTTACCCACCTCTCCTGCAGCCACAGATGGCTCTATGACACAATTCCAACCAAGGACATGCAGGCAGGAGTCCATGGAGAGAACTTCCACCCCTGAAAAAGGGACTAAAATCATGCCAGGAGAAAGTCTTTCCCCTTGAAACCTGGAACTGGGATTAAATACTTAAAAGAGCCTGTAATCTATTAGCATGAGGACAGAAGAGAACACTCTAAGCAAAGGCAGAGCAGGACAATAAAAGCATGGGACCATGATGTCATCATTTAGCATCCACTTAGTCATGGCCTACTCACCTGTGCGTCTGGAAAACTGACCAACAAACGCCACTGTGGCCAACTTTTCTAAAGTCAAATACATTCTTAACTGACACAATTAACATAAAATGATTTTACACACATCTACCCAAATGTCTATAGCATTAAATTGGTAAATATTTGTTTCCTTATAGAAAGGTTAGTAAAAAAATAATAACTTTTAAAAATACAACTATTAAAAACCCAGGTATAATTTATCAAGCACTTAATGATTTTCTTAATTAAAATTTGGAAAAGCAATTAACAAGTATCTTCTTTTAAAAGACCTTCATTTAGGGCTGGCCAAGTGGCGCAGTGGTTAAGCGCTGGCTTGGGAAGCCAGCGGCCCCGGTTCGGGTCCTACATGTTAGGGCCAGTGACACTGCCCTCAAAAAAAAAAAAAAAGACCTTCATTTCTAACTGTGCTGAAAGAAATCGACCCTGCCAATCAGTTGAGACCCACAAAGCAAGAAAAATAAGTCAGGTTCTCCACAGGTATTAAAAAATAATACTGCCACATTTTTAGGCTAGATACATTTTTCACAAATATACATATCTTAAATTATTTACAAAGCTGCACAAATAGGAGCTGTTTTCAGTGAATTATACAAAATAGAAAAATATTTTTATTTTTTTTTAGTTAGCATGATATATAAGCCTACAAATGTTGCTATAGGCAGGCTGTAATAAGATCATGGAGGCTGAGAGAGAGGCAATTTAAAGTGAACTAGATTGAGGGCCGGCCGAGTGGCTCAGTTGGTTAAGAGCTCTCGCTCAAGAGTGCGAGCTGAGCTCTGAGCAACGGCGGTTCGATGCCAGCCCGAGCTGAGTTGCTGTTGAGCTGCCAACAGGTGGCAGGAGGGCTCAGCTAAAAAAAAAAAAAAAAATACAGTGAACTAGATTGGAAAGACTGAAGTACAATGGAGAAGAATTTGAATAAAGCCATTTTCAAAGAGGAAATTAAATTAACCTGGATTACTAGACCTGACTAACTTTAACTGGGAGGCTAGAAAAGCACCTCAATCCACAGGGGTGAAAGCATTCTCATTCATACTTCCCAGGACTCCTCTTGTCATCTCATCTGCAGTCTTTGCATTGCTTTCTACCAACAGTTAGTTCCCGACACAGTCAGCCTTATGTGGTACAATCTCTGGCTCTCTCTTTTGGTGCTGTGACCCCCCTCTTCAGCTTTGGTGTAAGGGAAGCCAGCCTGACCACTGTGCCCTTAGGGCATCAACCCTTCTTGGCACTTGGAGAATTGACCTACCTACTCTTCCAAGTTAAGATCCACTTCTCCATGAAGCCTTCCTGCCAAAACCTCATAACCACTCCCATCCCCCAGCCCTCGCCCCAGTGATGGCTTCTTTTAAATATCTGTAGTGCTTGTCTGTGCACCACTCATCAATTCATGTTATTAATATTCTCGTTTAGCTATCCTTTTCCATAGCTACACTCTCAAGACAATGAATGGAATCCACACTTCCTTTGAACACACTCATTCAGATATGGTCTAATTGTCTGATAGTTCTACTGCATGAAATAGCCGTGCCTTTCTAAACCTTTCTTTGATGCACCATCTTTATTTTCATATTCTATCTACGCTTAGCATATGGCTGGCTCTCAACATAAGCCAGCTTACTAATAATTCTACTACAGATGGTAATAATTCATTTTATCAGTAGAAATTTTCACAAGAATTTAGTAACAATAGAAGCCCGTTGTTAAAAAGTCACTCCTAGAAAGAAATAATTATGAATCACACATATTAAAACTCTCTGAAATAAGCGTTTCTACAAAGTTTTTGCTCTTTTTAAAAACATGTATTTAACTATTCCTGAGAAATTTCCTCTATGTGTACATATTTCTGAGCAGTAAATGAGAAATCTTCATTGTAACAAATTAATTACTAGAACAAAGAATATTTTCAAGATAAAATGATGAGCTCTCCAAGTACGCCCAATAAGTGAAATTCTAGTGTGACACACATGCTCACGTGTACTTTGTTCCTAAATAGCACAGCTGGAAGAAAAACAACTCAGATAAAATTAACAGCCTACATTTTCATTCTTGCCGAGGTAGAGTAAAATACACAATTTTCTGTTTCGAATGAAAATGAAAGCTCTATTGTTAGGCCTTTTTCCTGTAATCCTACACAGTACAGAGTGTGAGTACTGTAATAATTTTGGTCCCTTTCATTCACGCTTCACAGATCTCTTCCAGAAAGACGAAGACACTATCTCCAACAGGTAACTGAGTCTAGTCAAGAGGATGCTAAAATTGATGGCGGCAGCTCCTCATTACCGTCTGATCTTTGTCACCTACCTCTTTTCTTTCCAATTTCCTCATTCTGAATATACTTGAACTTGTCTATTCCAATCTGACATCGTAGTTTAAAAAAAAAATGAAATGACATTCTCTGAATCTTTAGGCAGCATGTTAATGTACATTTCAAAAAGAATATGGTCTTTAAAATCAAATAAACTAGAGTTCAAAGCAAGAATCTAACATCTCTCTAGTTGTATGACCTTGGGCAAATTATTTAACTGCTCTGAGCCTGTTGCCAACCTGTATGTAGCATAAGGCAAAGGAAATGTCATCTGACTTAATCCGTCTTACTGCCCAGTATAGTGCTTGGTACATAATTAATGATCAATAGTTTATTTTTATAGCTATAAATATAAATCAATTTGATGGTTATTATTATAGTATTATACATTCAGGAAAGTTAAAAAGTTTAGATTATTATTCATTGCAAGCATAAAGAAATACCAGATATTTCAGGTATCTCCTATCATAGTATTTATTCTTAATGACTAGAAATTAATAGAACCACATCAAGCAAAGATCAGTATTTGATCAGTATTTGGTCAGGTTGTCTACACTGCTTTTTACCACAATAAGTCCTTGTCCTGGCTTCCATTTTCTTCAGGAGCTATATGGGTTAACTGTTAAAACGATGCAAAGACTCATCTAAATTTATGTCAACAGTACGTACAGTTTTCAAAAGAAACAAATCTGATCAAATCAGCGCTACAAAATTATCACCTGCCAGCATCACCTGCCAATGTTTAAAAGAAAAGAAAATCTATTTGATCCAGATCTAGATTAATGTGGCCTAGCTACCTTAATTCTATTCTACAGGAAAACATATGGCAAAATATTATTAATAGAAAAGTTTTTCATGATTTTTCTAATATTCCAAAATCTGTGACTAATAAGCATATATAAATTGGCCATAAGAAGCACATACCACTGACATTATTCTTGGTTCAACTTACCTAGGAATTATGGAGGCTGATAAAACCTAATAATATGCACATAAACTCATAAATTCAGGCATATAAACTGGAATTTAGCACTAGCATGAAGAAATGGGAAACCAAAATAGGAATTCACCATTAAAATCCCTTAAAGTATTTTTTCACATAGTGTTTTCAATCACAGATCTTCCTTTGGACAAAGGATAAGATGAAAGCAGGGTTCTTTAAAAAATAAAAGCACAGGGCCAGCTGAGTGGCGCGGTGGTTAAGAGCTGGCTTGGGATGCCAGCGGCCCTGGTTCGGATCCCACATACGAGGGCAAGTGACACTGCCCTCTAAAAAAAAATACTAATAATAAACAAATTAAAAAAATAAAAGCACAAAGATTTTACATAATCAGGAACTATGGAGGATTACTACTTACATATTTATACACAAAACTGATCATTGCTATACAAATACCTGGAAAGCAATGGAAGGGATCTTTCTCCCATTATTTCCAGACACATTCTACAACTGTCTGTCAAATTTGGTAAAATCAATTTCACTCATTATCAACTGTTTGAAGCAATTCTTCAAATAATGTATTTGATTAGATAGAACTTTGGTCTAATTCAAATGATTTATGTTTTACAAGCCTTGGATAGTTTAAGGGTATTTCTAGGCCAGTCTCCACATCTCTAAACGCAAAACCTACTTCATGTGACCCTTTTCTAAAAATGTCAACATTGAAATACATTCTCTCTCTTAATCTGCAATTTAGTTTTATGAGAAAAGTATGATCAAAATTCATAACATGTTCAGAATATTAGTCCAATGTAGGTGTATTTGTTGAATAAGGAATAATTTTAGAAATGGATTGAGGCAGAGTAAAACCTGATAATAGCATTTGGACACAATTATTAGTGGAAAAAAATAGGGCAGAAAATTAAAATTTAGTTAAGATTAAGAAAATTAGAACTTAGTTAAGATAACAAAAAAAATGACAAAAATTAAATTTATTTAAGTTAGGGCCTCATAGGACCTCATAAAAAGGCTTACACTTTTAGGATTTGCTTTGAGTTTTTGTTTTATTATAGAAGTGTCATAATTATTTTCTAATCATGATTATGTTTTTCAATTAATATACTACCATTCATTATATTGCTTAGGTTTCAAGAACTAATTTATGGTGTTATGTTAAATGCTCTTCAAATGGAAAATCAAATCAATTTTAATGGAGTTGAAATTATTTTTAGAATTGATTAAGTGTTAAACAATCTCTATGCAGTATTTACTAGGTTGAATGTATAAATATTATGGTAACAAATGTGTAAAAAATGTTTAAAATAACAAGACCAATCATCTGTTACATGCTTATAACCAATGAAAATAAACATTCACAAACACTACCATAAAATACATTGTCAGAAGAGCAAATGCTGATTAACTAAGGTTAGTTGATTCTAGACAGTCTTTTCATAGACTGTCCAAAGTCAGAAGGCATTCTTGCTGGAATGTGATTGACCACAACTTCATAAATCTTTAAGTTTTTAATAAAGGGAAACCATGACAAGATAAAGGTTATGAGAAATGCAGAATTTTAAACAACCATCGGGAAAAGACATGAATCTTAATATAAGCAATTATATGTGTAGGAAATCAGGGGATGATGGATTTACATGCTATGTAATTAATCTAAAGTTATCCTGCTCTAAATCTATCTGTGGCTAAAGCATCTACAATTAATTAAGACACAAAACGGAACTATATGTTCATAAGTCCAAAATTCCAGCTTCATAAAGGTATGTACCTTAAGAGATTTGGAACACTAAACTAAAGCCATTTCAGATAAAAAAACTTTATAAAATGATCCTACTATATAAGAATGGCCTCCAGGTGTAACAAATAATGTCCTGTAAATATGCAATACATTACCTATCTAAAATGATCAACCCAATTTTCAAGGTAAATAAAAAGTACTTTGGTCTATAGCCAAATAATATTGTGTGATAAAGTTCTATGCGATGTGCTTTCATAACCCAAAATTCTTTTTGTAATCCTATTGCAGAAAACTATACAATGATATTGCATACAAGATCTGGTAAATCACATATAATAAACGGAAGCCCAAATTTATAACTTGACATTATGCTTTATGTCCATTATTCACTTACTGGTCATTTAGTAATAAAGTACTTTGGTAACTCCATATTAAGTCTGTTCTCATAAGCTTATATATTAATAAATGCTTCATGCATATATATTTACATTCAATGATATAATTAATATGTATATATAATATACTAAATGTAATATCTTTATTATACTAAATATGTAGATATTTAATATAAATAATATTCAAGAAATATAAAAGTTGTTAATATTACAATTTGCATCAAAATACCTTTCAGGTCACACTATACGTATCTAAAAAAACCAGATCATGGTTTAAAATGTTCAAATACAAATTATTTTTTAAACTATGAAAAAAATGGACATGAATTTAGAAATAAGACATCCTACTCAGATCATTAAAAGCTCTGAAGCCTTCTCATTCTCTTATTAAGCTTCTCTTCTGCTATCAGGTTCCTGCCTGCCCAGAACCTCCTTCTCATAACACTTTCTCCCTGAGCGTGAATACTTTAACCACATTGGCCTCTGATCATACATACACACCTCATGCCTTTGCACTGGCTATTTCGTTAGGCTGGATATTCAACACTCCTAAAGTTCATTCTGTGCTTTGCCTCTGGACTCAAATGTCACCTTTTCCCAGAAGCCTTTCCTGATCAAGTTATCCAAAGTGGACACCGTATTTCCAACATCACCCTTTTCATTTATTATCAGCATTTGTGATCACCTGTTTACTTGTTAACACTCTATCTCCTTCTATGAGACTATAAATTACACAAGGACAGAGAACTAACCTGTCTCAGCACCCATCAAAGTATCTGATACCCAAGAAGTATTCAATAAATGTTTGTAGAATAAATGAGACATTTTAAAAAGCTAATCGTGTGGGGAATCTGCTACTCTTTCTTAAAATTTTTCTAGCAGTCTCTAAAGGGTGGTAATTTGCATGTTGATTTGAGACTCCAGTGCAGTCCGTTTTCCTTTTGCTCTCACGTAAGTGCATGCAACTTCTCTTAAAATCACAGTTCAGCTGTTTTGAAATACTAGGCAGCATTACGATAAAATAGAATGAAGATTTTTGTTTTATGAGAATGAGACTATTTAACGAGAGTGAGGTACTAATATAAGAATAACTCCAAGAAATATTCTTCATTGAAAAAAGCAGACTCAGAATTTACATGCTACCTCTTGTGGCAAACAAAAATTGGGGTGGGAGGATGCGATATACACATATTATAGTTGTCTGACATGCAAGACAATCTGTAGAGAAAAGACTGGCTAGCTGGTATGGGGAGGGCCTCTCCAAGCAGAC
The DNA here is from genome assembly GCA_033961575.1 of Aselliscus stoliczkanus. Lineage (NCBI taxonomy): Eukaryota > Metazoa > Chordata > Mammalia > Chiroptera > Hipposideridae > Aselliscus > Aselliscus stoliczkanus. The sequence continues at coordinate 38,949,519 of CM066733.1, forward strand.
AGAGGACAGAATTTGAAACAAGATTTTTCACTGTACTTATTTTTATGCTTTTAGGTTTTGAATCATTTTATACTATTACTCGTTTAAATCACTAAATACATTCAAATTTTAAACAATTTTAAATAAATTGCTAATATTAAATTTTAAACAAACTAAACTTCATCCTATGACTGTGGTATGATTTTCCTTCTTTGAATTTAAACACTAACTGCTTCAAACTGCTTTTGAAAATGCATGTATGGGGTTCTCTCATTAGTCCGCCGGTGTGTCCTCAGCCACCCGCCCTAGTCTCCGAGCTTGCGACTTGCGGACAAGCGTCCTCGGTGCAGAGTGGTCGAACTCGGTCGGAGTCGTCGCCTGAGTGCCTTTCATCTGAGAAGTTCAAGGCACTTTGTGGAACTTCTGCCACACAGGCTGTGGGTCTTGCAGCACATTTGTAAGCAATGGCTGCCATCCGGAAGAAACTGGTGATTGTCGGTGATGGAGCCTGTGGCAAGACTTGCTTGCTCATCATTTTCAACAAGGACCAGCTCCCAGAGGTGTATGTACCCACAGTGTTTGAGAACTATGTGGCAGATATTGAAGTGGATGGAAAGCAGGTAGAGTTGGCTTTGTGGGACACAGCAGGAAGATTATGACCGCTTGAGGCCCCTCTCCTACCCGGACACCGATGTTATACTGATGTGTTTCTCCACTAACAGCCCTGATAGTTTAGAAAGCATCCCAGAAAAATGGACTCCTGAAGTCAAGCACATTTCTGTTCCAATGTGCCCATCATCCTGGTGGGGAACAAGAAGGATCTTCGGAATGATGAGCACACAAGGCGGGAGCTAGCCAAGATGAAGCAGGAGCCGGTAAAACCGGAAGGCGGCAGAGATATGGCAAACAGGATTGGTGCTTTTGGGTACATGGAGTGTTCAACAAAAACCAAAGATGGAGTGAGGGAGGTTTTTGAAATGGCCACGAGAGCTGCCCTGCAAGCCAGACGTGGAAAGAAAAAATCTGGGTGCCTTGTCTTGTGAAACCCTACTGCAAGCACAGCCCTCATGTGGTTAATTTTGAAGTGCTGTTTATTAATCTTAGTGTATGATTACTGGCCTTTTTCATTTATCTATAATTTACCTAAGATTACAAATCAGAAGTCATCTTGCTACCAGTATTTAGAAGCCAATCATGATTATTAATGATGTCCAACCCACCTGACCCGCCAGGGTCCTTCTGACACTGCTCTAACAGCCCTCCTCTGCACTCCACCTGACACACCAGGCACTAATTCAATGAATTTCTTAACTTCTTGCTTCTTTCTAGAAAGAGAAATGGTAACTTTTGTGAATTAGGCTGTAACTACTTCATAACTAAAAGTCTGGCCTATCATCTGTCAGCTGCAAAGTACTCTGGTGAGTCACCACTTCAGAGCTTTACTCCTTAACAGATTCCATTGGCATAGCTCTGGAGTGGCCATCTAGTTTTTTCAAAATATGTTGAGCCACAAAGGCCCAAGTCGATGCAGCTGTGGCAGTTACAGTTCTGTGGTTTCATGTTAGTTACCTTATAGTTACTGTATAATTAGTGCCACTTAATGTATGTTACCAAAAGTAAATATATCTACCCCAGACTAGTATTTTCTGTATAATTGGATTTCCTAATACTGGTGTTTGTCATCCCCACAGAAAGTGTATTGGGTTTTTTTTAAAAAGAAAGTGTATTTGAAAATAAAATCAGATGGAAAATTCGTTTTTAAAATTCCCGTTTTGTCAGTTTCTCTGATAAAAGATGGCCATATCCTGTTTTCGGCCCCACATATCCCAGTACCCCTCCCCAGAGCTGGGCTAAAATAAATAGGAATTTGGTTTCATGCCGGAGGCACTCAGACACTTCCAAAGGTGGCACAGACCTGTCTCCTGGACTGCAGGGATCAGCCTGTAGCTCACAGTGCTTTCTCCTCACTGTATCCAGGTTCCCTCCCAGAGGAGCCACCAATTCTCATGGGTGGCACTCAGTTTCTCTCTTCTCTCCAGCTGACTAAACTTTTTTTTCTGTACCAGTTAATTTTTCCAACTACTAATAGAATAAAGGCAGTTTTCTTAAAAAAAAAAAAAAAAAAAAGAATGCATGTATGTAGTCTGATCATTCTCACAGTGGAGTGACACACCTGCCTGCTTAATCTGGGAAAGCTGTTCAAGCTAGGTGGACCTCACTTTTCTACTAAAAATTAGTATTTACAAAGGGCTGCAAAGCTGTACATAATATCTGCCTCCATCTCTCACACCTCTTCCTCTCTCTCAAATTTTACGACTCTCCCAGCTCCTTACTCAACTCTAGCTTCTCTTGCCTTCTGGCCAGCTCTTGACCTGCCAAGTACGATTCTCTGGGAACATGCCCTCCTAATGTTTTTCAGCTGGAGAACTTCCCCCAGATACAGGTACGGCTCATCTCAGGGAGGCCCAGCAGCCACCCTGCACCACCCCGTCCTGCATTCCTTAGCTTCTTCCCTGCTTCTTTACTGTCTTTCCCCTCCAAAAAACAAGGCAGGGACTTCGTCTACTTTTTTTTTTGACTGCTATAACTCCAGCACCTACAAAAGTGTCTGGAGTATTAGATGTTCCGTAAGTATTTATTGAATAAATGAATAATGAATAACACGCAATGTATCCAAAATAGAAATTCTTTCTCCTCTGCCCATGCCTCCAACACACCGATCACCTTTATTCCTTATCTCTAGGAATGCTGCTGTAATCTGAGTCAAAACTTTCCCCCACTCTACCCCTACATGTAATTAATCACACACTTCTGCCAATTCTTTCTTCTCGTTAGCTCTCAATTGTACCTCCTTACCTCCACTTAGAATTTGACTCTTTCATCAAGACTCATCCCTCAGTCCAGGGCAATAGCCTCCTAGCTGTTTTGTGTCACCATCTCTGGGCACAAGAGCCTCCGATCCATCCTCCTATGTAACAGGTACTGCACAGTAATCAGATCATGGGGCTCACCTATGCAGAACTCTTCAAAGCTCTCCATTACCTATGCAACTGAGTTTTTACTCTGACTGCTTCTTCGAGTCCCCCAGAGACATTGCCAACACACTGTGCATGGGCCCCATCATACTATTCATGGGTTCCATCATAATTGGATATAAACCAACGACATCACCCCAGTAATTCTAAGAGTCCCTGCTCTACAAGGTGTGCTCTAAACCTTTGCAGAGGACATACAAGGCCTTTCATAATCAGGTTTTACCAACAGCTTCTGCGCCTCATTTCTTCTACCTCCAGATAAGCATGAACCCAACACACTACTCGCTGTCATGCTGCTCTCCCACCGTGTAGCCCCACTCACTGGGCAATGTCCCTACACTTCACTTCTAGTCTGGAGAAAGCACTGCATTTTCCTGTTCTCCGGGGACTTCTTCCCTAACACTCCCCTGGATCCTATATTTCCCTCCATTGTATAACAGCAGCTGGCTATCGCAGTGGGCATGGAAATATTTGAGAATGACTGGTTTTTGCAATCATCAAACAGATCACTCTTTTTTCCTTTGAAATTCCCATTCAGGAAGTCAATGTTAAAGCAATCAAGTTAATGAAAATATCCCACCTATTATAGGTATATTTTGGAGATATTGGGGATTTAGTTCCATACCACCACAATAAGGTGAGTATCGCAAGAAAGCAAGTTGTAATCTTTTTTCTGGTAGAGTGACTTGTATTCAACTGGTAAAAAGTACAACATCTATGAAGCACAATAAAGTGAAGCGCAATAATACAGGGTGTACCTGTATTTTAAAACTCTATTACTATATATTATTCTACATGTAATAAATAAAATTACACCTATTACTATAGATGTAATAAATAAAAACAGCTATAAAGCCTTGGGCCTTGCATGGATAAACTATATTTTTTTCTAAGAATGTTTTAAAATCCATCTTGAATTCTTCTTTAAAAAAGGAGTAATATATGAAAATGAGAACACATGAAAATCAGACCATGAAGAAACATACTACGGTTGTGAGTGATGGCTTTATATTCCGTCTTTAAATCTAGAGACCAGCTCTTTGGAATAGATGAGTCACAGATGTAGAAAGAAATACAGAAGTGCTGATTACTTTCCTATGATTTTCACAAAGGGAACACAAACGAAAAGTAACTTTTAAGGAATAAAGATTGGATTGGGTAATTGAAAACAGAAAATTAATAAAAGAATTTACATAGAGGTCTAACCCCTGGACTCAGTGATTAGAATCACTGACATAGGAAATTTTAAACACTACCTATACCCCAGGCCTCACCTGTGAGAGATTCTGAAATAATGCATCAGGCATGGACTCCAGCCTCAGAATTGTTCAAAGTTCGCCAGGGCATTCCACTGTGCCATCAGGGTAGAGAACCACTGAATCACCGCCTTCCCTACCACAGCAAAGCCTATCTTTCAAAAAGCAATTGCAATAAGCTCTTTCCAATTAATGCTACTTCTTTCCAATGAAGGAAAAAACGAATATGAACTGGAAAATATTAATAACAATTAACAGTTATACAGGAATTATGTGCCAAGTAAGCGCTTCTAATACATTGACCTTTTTATTCCTCACAATGGCTCCATAAAGTTGGCACTATTTAATGCTATTCTGTATCTGCAAAAATAGCTAACAGCTGCAGAATGCTTAACACTGCCAGATATTATCCTGAGTGCTGCTATATACATTGACTCATTGAATCTTCATAAGAGTCCTGTGAAGTTAAGTATAATGCTATTATTATATCCATTCCATAGATAAGAAAACCAAAACACAGAGAAAAATAACTGGTCCAAAGTGCTGGGATATGAAGCTAGGCAGTCTAATTTCAGACTTAATAGTAAAAATCAAAAAATCCTAATGATCTGTGCTATACCATAGGCAAAAAATATATTAATATGCAATCAAATTACTACACTTGTCTTCATTTTTCTCTCTTCAGAAAACAGTAATACAAAGAAAGAGGAAGAAGCTCATTTAAGAAAACTAAAATAAGAATCATTTAATCCTAGTTCCGAAACAGGTACCACTGTTGGATCCAACTGGAGCCTTCATGACTTGGAATGATAAAGACGAATGAAGAAGGACGACAGAGACAGGAAACCCAATTCTGTATCAGTGGTGACAGCAAGAGATTGGTTAGAGTCTGACTCCTCCTCCGTGAGAGCTCTATGAGGACAAGGAAGATCTGTGTGTTCACTGCTGATGCAATAGAAAGTGGTCAGTGAATACATTTGAGCCAATGATATCAGATGGCTGGATTTAATTCTAAGGCACACTATTTTTAATGTAACATTATTGTTTTCATATTTTAACATACTCATCATGTATAGTAAGTGTACTTATATTCATATAAAATTTATTTCTGTATAATAGAACATAAGTTATTACAGTTTTTTTCATTAAAATGTTGATCTTTCAATACTTAAATCTGTGCATGCAAATTTTACCTTAAAATATATATTTATATAATAAATTTAATAAATACATGTATATTTATGATTATACAACTTTCATAATACTTCTATGATAAGTACAGTTATTAAGTTTATGAAAACAGACATTTCTAATAATGAGCTCAATAGCTAAGTAACCACAGCGCTAACACTAGGCCAAGTTGTTAGGGGCTGATTCTCGTGGGCCTGTGTGCTCCTCAGGCAGGGTGGCTATCTTGTCCTTGATCTGGTTGGATTCTTCCATTTGTAGCTGGTGTCTCTACCCTTCTCTTGATTAGCAAAGCACAACCGCAGGCCTACCCTTCACCAATGAAACAGCAGCTATACTCTTGGTTCTCACCAAAGAATATGCTTAACTCAAAACTTCCTGTTGGCCAACCTAATATAAAACAATTGAGTGAAAAGTAATATCCATGGAGGGCTCTCTGAAGAGTACTCTAAGTCTGAAAATAAAATCTAGCGAGGTACCAAACAATGGTGCACCTGGCCACCATTGCCTTGACTCCAGGTAGAACTCTTCCTGCAAAGCTGCCCTGTGTATTACAGTCCTGGCTAATCTTCAGGGGATTTGTAAGAAACCCCCACATGAATGGTGCTATTCCACTTAATCACAGAAGTGGTGCTGAGTATGGGATCCCTCAGAGCGCTGTCTGTTCTGTGGGGAAGATTTTTCTCAGGTCTCCGTGTCATGATAAGTTAGGGTTCTCTTTAATGCCAGGAAAACAGGAGTTTGACATGTACTTTTACAACTTTTTTCCTTATTTTTCTATTCATTTACCCTTTATCCCTTGTTTCTTCACGTTTTGATTTTATTTACTTGTACTCATATGTGTATTTCTTTAAACCATCTCTTTTTGACCTAAATTCTCTATAAATAAACACATCTATAATAAAAATAAATGAGATTGAAAGGGATAATGAAAATCTCACATACCACTGACTGTGAAGAATGAGGAACACGGCTTTCAAAATTATAAATGGTGAATAAAGATTTTAAATCACAAAAAAATAAGAAATCCATTTCATTTATTAGTTTGTACCAAAACAGTGCCTGCTTAATTTTTTTAAAAATATATTATTTTGATTCACTTAGTTTAGAAACCTTATTGCACTATAAATAGCCAACACCTTTGCGAGGCAGGGTAACATTAAATGTTATGTCATGACTCAAACTGATTTATATGCAGTTAAGCCTTAATGAGACTATTCTTTAGTAGTTAGAACAGTAAACATTAGAATTCCAAAGAATTATAAGCCCTCAACTTTTCAGTTTACGTAGGTTTTCCTATTGTTCACTAATATCAAATAATGACTCATATGAATCAAGGCCCTGATTATTTTTATTTTAATGATGTCTGTTTAGTTCAAATATCTTATTAAAAGTTATAACTTTGTGTGTTAAAAGAAATCACACACTATAATTAAAGTAAAACGTAGTATAGTTATATGATAGAATACATTTCTTTTTATGTTGAGCACTAATTCACTAGGTAAAGAAGAAATTGAAACAAATGTTTCTCAAAACAGCTTTTTGCAGACCAAGACAAAGAAAGTAGAAGTAGAAAATTGACTTGGAATTTTTTCAGGAAATTAGGATAGTTATGCTCAATAAAAAAGAAAGAGTATCCAAAGTTTCTTAACTAATACAAATGTTTATGTTATCACAGAGCTTATTTCAAATTGCATTGAAACATTATCCAAACTTAATACTCACAACTGTTGAAAACCATCTTCTTGGAAAGCATACATTGTCACAATTCAGATGATGAAGGCATCGGTTAACAATGAAAATAAGCTAGCTAAGACTATAAAATATGGAAAAGCCATGCCATATTTCTCCTTCAATTTGGAACACAATTTTATTTTGTACAGTGAGGAAAGCATGTGGCAGAAAAGAAATTTCAAAAAAAAAAAAATCAAAGCAGGAGGTCCAGGATGGCAGAGTAGATCAACATGTGCCTGTGTCCTTCCATGAACACATTAAAATTACAACTAAATTATAGAACAATCAACCTAGAGAACCTCTGGCTGAACAGAAGTTTTATAACTTAAGGCTATAAAGAAGCCACATCTAGGCTAGTAAGAGAGACCGAGATGCAAAACAGACTGACACCAAACCTCCATGTGGTAGTTGAGAATCAGTAGGGATATCTCAGTCACAGAGGTTCCCCCCAGAGAAGTAAAGGGCCCCAGCCCCACACCAGGCTCCCCAGCCTGGAGTACTGGTGCCAGGAAGAGGAGGCCCCATAACATCTGGCTGTGAAAAACAGTGAGGATTCCAATCATCCAGATGGGGTGGAAAGTTGTAGGAAACCCAGACATCCTCTTAAACAGCCCAGGCACAGACTCTCTTAGTCTCAGACACTCACCCTAGGCTCCGGAGGAGGGACGGTGACTCAGCAGGTTTCAGAGTCATACAAGGTGCTGACTGAGGTGTGTGGCTTTATGGCAAGGGCTGGAGGACAGTCACAAAGTGTGGGGTCTTTCTTCCAGGCAGCTGACAGACAGGCATCATCCTTCCTATGTTGAGCCCTCCCCCACAGGCCAAATCTGAATCTGATTGGCCTCGTGAGCTCTGCTGGGAACAGGCCCCACCCAACTGCCTGAACACTAGAAGCACTTTCTCTTGAGCAGCCAGCCCCTCCCACATTGCACTCTTTCTTAGAAAACTATCAAACTATTGTAGTCCACAGGGGTCAGGTGAGTGATGACTAGCCTCAGTGTGCTCTGAGACTTTTGCTGAGTAGCTCCAGGCTCAGCACTGGCACCAAACCAGAGTCTACATTAACCTAGTGACCACAACTCTTCCCACTCTAGTGAATCCCTCAGACCCTGACTCACCCAACTCCATACTGCACAAGGCTTTATCAGTGGCTGAACCTTAAGTGAGCCACCAGGTGGCAGCAGGCCTTGGGGTGTCCTGGCTTTTGGGGGAGCTACCCCATGCCTGTTATTGATGCAGATGTCCTTGGTTCACAGTGTGGTCTCTCCTACAAGCCTCTAGGTACAGCACAGGCAATGAACAATCACAGATCATTTTTTAGCTGCTATCAGGTAGACCATGGCTGGTCACAGGTAGTGGCTGACCTGGGCCTGTACCAGCACCCCTCCAAAAGGCACCAGAACCAACATACTTGGAGGTTTGCTGCAGACCATAGCATAGCACCACCCAATTAGCCCTAAAAGTGGCAAAAAAAGGGTGCTCTCAACAGGCATCAGAGCCCACTAAGGTGAATTCCACTCCATGGATAAGCCCCACACACAGCAATCCATAAGCTGTGGATGTGGCCAAACACCACAGCCAGTCAGCCTGAGGGCCAATCCCACCCATGGATACGCCAATTATAATCAAGACTCAACTATAAGAGAAGGGCACACACAAGGGACACTCCTGGAGCACCCAGAGCAGGTAACCAGGGATACTGTGCCAGGGCCCCACAGAGCACCTACTATATAAGGCCAACTGGCCAAGAAAGGGAGACATAGCAGATCTACCTAATACATAGAAACAAACACAGAGAGGAAGCCAAAATGAGGAAACAAAGAAATACATCCCAAATGAAAGAACAAGAGAAAACTCCAGAAAAAAATCTAAACAAAATGGAGGCAAGCAACCTACCAGAGACAGAGTTCAAAACAAAGGATACTCAGGTGAGAACTTCAACAATGAGATAGCAAGCATAAAAAAGGACATAGAAACCATAAAAAAGAACCAGTCAGAAGTGAAGAATACAATAACTGAAATGAAGAATGCACTAGAAAGGATCACCGGCAGACTAGTTGAAACAGAGGATCAAATCAGATTTGGAAGACAAGGTAATAGAAAATACCCAATCAAAACAGAAAAAAGAAAAAAGAATCTAAAAAAATGAGGATAGTTTAAAGACCACTGGACAACATCAAGCATAACAACATTTGCATCATAGGGGTACCAGAAGGAGAAGAGAGAAAGCAAGGGATTGAGAGTCTGTTTGAAGAAATAATGACTTCCCTAACCTGGCAAAGGAAGCAGACATACAAGCCCAGGAAGCAGAGAGAGTCCCAAACAGGCCCACACCAAGACCATGACAATTGAAATGGCAGAAGTTGAAGACAAAAAGAGAATCCTAAAAGCCGCAAGAAAATGGTAACTAATAACCTATAAGGGAGCTCCCATAAGATTGTCAGCTGATTTTTCAACTAAAATTTTGCAGGCCAGAAGGGATTGGCAGAAAACATACAATGTGATGAAAAGCAAGGACCTATGAGTACAAACAAGATTACTCTACCCTGCAAGGTTATCATTTAAAGTCGAAGGACAGATAAAGAGCTTCCCAGGCAAAAAACAAGCTAAAAGAGCTCGTCACCATCAAACCAGTATTATAAGGAAAGTTATAGAGTGCTTTAAGGTGGAATATAAAAAGATCAAAATTATGAATAATAAAATAGCAATAGCTACATATATATCAATAATTACTTTCAATGTAAATGGATTAAATGCTCTAATCAAAAGACATAGGATGGCTTCCCCTGATTCCCCAGCACTGTTCCCCTCCCCCAATTCCCCAATAAAATCTTAAAAAAAAAAAAACAGACATAAGAGGGCTGAATGGATAAAAAAATAAAACCCATAAATATGCTGCCTACAAGAGACTCACTTCAGATTGAAAGACCCACAGATGGACAGTAAAGGGATGGAAAAGGTTATTTCATGAAAATGGAAACAAAAAAATGTAAAACAAAAAAGCTGGGGTAGCAATACTTATACCAGACAAAATAGATTTTAAAACAAAGGATTTCACAGGAGACAAAGAAGGCCCAATAATCCCACTTCAGGGTATCTGAAGAAACCCAAACACTACTTTGAGGGGACGTGTGCATCCATATGTTCATTGCAGCATTGTTCACAATGAGCAAGATGTGGAGACAGCCTGGGTGTCCGTCGGTGGAAGAATGGATAAAGTGGAGGTGGTACATACATACAATAGAATACTGTCTGGGGAGGGAAGGGATGGGTTCTTGCCATCTGCAGCAGCATGGATGGACTTGGAGGGTATTGTGCTGAGTGGAGTGTCAGACAGAGAAAGACAGATGTAATGTGATTTCACCTATATATGGAATCTAATGAACAGAATAAAAATTAAAAAAAACAGAAACAAACTCATAGATACAGAAAACATTCTGAGGTTGCCAGAGGAGGGCTGGAGGTATGGATGAAAAAAGGGGAAGGGATTAAGAAGTACCAAATTGGTTATTACACAGTAATCATGGGGATGTAGCATGTAACATAAGGAATATAGTCAATAATACTGTACTATGTATGGTGTCAGATGGATACTAGATTTATCAGGGTGATTGATGGGAGGGGTTTGGAGGGCAGCATAAAAAGGTGAAGGGATTAAGAAGGACAAATTGGTAGTTACAAGATAGTCATGGGCATGTAAAATAAAGCATAAGAAATATATGGTAATAACTATGGTAATATGGTCAATAATATGGTAATAACTATGTGTAGTGCCAGGTGAGTATAGACTAATCAGGGGGGTCATTTCTTAAATTATACAAATATCTAACCACTAAGCTGTACATCTGAAATGAATATAGAATAATATTGAAGGTCAACTGTAATTTAAAATTTAAAAGGTAGGGGAAAGGGAATAAGAGGTCTAAATTTCCAGGTATAAAAAAATAAGTCATGGGGCCGGCCGAGTGGCGTGGTGGTTAAGCACTGGCTTGGGAAGGCAGCGGCCCCGGTCCCACATATGAGGGCCAGTGGCACTGCCCTCAAGAAAAGAAAAAAAAAAGAAAAGAAAAAAATAAGTCATGGGAATGTAATATATAGCATAGAGAATATAGTCAATAATATTATGATAGCGTGGTACGGTGTCAGGTGGTTGCTGGATTTATCATGGTGATCACTTCTTTAGATATATGAATGTTGAGTAACTATGGTGTACCCCTGAAATTAATACAATATTGTTTGTGAGCTATATTTTAATACAAATCTTAAATTAAAAGCAAAGCATGAGGATTTCATCTGACAAGTGGAATGGGGGTGGGTAAGTAGGTGTGAGAAGCTGACTGCTTTTAGTTAAGTTAAAAACTAAATATGACTGAATCAGAACCAAGAAAAGATTTTTGGAAGACTCAGTTTCAGGTCAAAATTCCAGAGTTATACTTTTCCATAGATATTAATATACCTTTTGGACATAAACCACGTTTATGATACAGTAAAATTAGCAGTACAGAAGAGGGAAGCCTCTAAGTATTAGAGAAAAGCTAAGAAGGATACACCCTACACAGGTACTTGAAACTTAATGGTTATGTTACGAAGAACTTTGATGGAGTTAAATTTTTTATGGTGTAGCTCTCTGGTATTGTAAGCCCAGGGAAACATTTCCAGAACATACCCTTTTGTGAAAAAATGGAATTTTCTAGGGTGTTTACAGCCTTTAAGGGACAAGATTAGATATAAGACATTCTGGCATGAACTTAACTCTTTATGGGATCTAAGAAAAATCTGTTTAGTCATAAGAAAGGCTTTTTAGGGCCTGCCGAGTGGCACGGTGGTTAAGCGCTGGCTTCGGAAGCCAGCGGCCCCGGTTCGGGTCCCCATATGAGGGCCAGTGACACTGCCCTCAAAAAAAATAAATAAATAAATAAGAAAGGCTTTTTACATCCACAGAGAAATATTTTTATCAACATGGAGCTATGTTCTTTGAAACAACATTTAATTAGATGAAATTAAGATACTCACTCTTTGGTTCCACTTAACTGCAAATATTATAAAGATGAATTCAGACTATTCTGAAAATGACCCTTAGATGAAATGCAAAACTCCCTCAAAGAGAAAAGAACTACTGAAATTAAAATTATTTTAATGCTTGAATATAAGTGATCTTACCAAAAACAAACAAAAAACCCTGAACTTCTAATTCTGCTAATACACAGGCAAAAATTGAATTACATAATGTTCTAGTGATTTAGTAAAAACATATCTGTAACAAAGAAAGTATACCTATATTATATAATACACAATTCTAACAGCCAACTTTGAGAAAATTAATTCTTCTGGAAATCAAAGTATTTAAAATAAACATCCCATTCTCACTGGAAAACTACTTCATTTTCTAGAAACATTCTAATGAAATTAGCAACATGTGGATTAGCTGGTTCGAGACTCTTACGCCTAACTGGGCCAGTTAAAATAAAATAGACATATAAGGAAAATAAAATATACCAGGAGTTAAAATAAACGTTGAAAGTAATGTGTAAGGAGAGACTGGTGGACAATAGGACACGACAGTGACTGAAGACTGCATGCCTCTGCTACAGCATCAAAAAACAAAACAAAACAAAACCTTCAAACACTCCACGTGCCAAACAATGTTTAAGAGCCATATGCAGCCTCCCAAGCTGCCAGATTGCAGCTCAGATACCTAGAAAAACAGTAGCCAAGCAAGAGAGAGCTCAACCAAAAATACGAACTTGGCCCACAGCAGATGCCAATAAATTCTAACACTGAGTGAACAGAATGATTTTTGATGAACATGCTTCAGTGAGTAATCTTACTAATACCATTTGAGGTATAAATGAGTATAACAGCAAACCCATTAAGTTCGTTGATTATTAACATCTGCCAGATGTCCTTGAAAGCCACGTGTTTCTACCTGCAGGTGGGGAAGGGAGAATCTCAGTTCTGACGCCTCCAGTGGTCTCAGGTACACAGAGAACCAGTCTGTCTGAAGCTCACGTCTGTCCTCGGAAGAGGTCAAGCCATTCCTGGGCCCTAAGTGTGATCTGGTGCACATCCTGTGATCTCCTGGCATATCAGGGTTGGCCTGTGATGAGCACGTGAATGCACCATGAACCTGATGAAAAGCAGTGCATATCAACATGCACTTTTGTAATTTGTGTATCATTAAAGACAGAAGAAAAATGGAAAAGTGGGTGGAGATGACGGAGAAGGAAACAGAGAAAGAGGCGAACGGGCAGACCACCAGGATTTTATGGCGAGGAAGAACTGACGCTATACATCATTTCCTGAAAAATCTGAGGAACTTGGAGAAGGTTCCAGCTGGCTGGTGAGACAAGTTCCTGGGTGGTCGAGTGAGCTGACTGCAGAACGGGATACTACTGACTTACTTTCCTGCTGGAAATTCTAGAGAAACTCAGAAAGAGAGGCTACTGTTTTGGCAACTAATCTAGAAATCTATACAGTAATAATTTTTTAATGTAGATAGTCTGATCTGTTTGATAGTCCTCAAATATGTATATTAATCACTCGTTAAATAGTACTTTCCACACTGTCTCAGATCAGTTATTTAATATGATGTTTAAAGACTGAAGCAAACATTTGTAATGCATGCTTTTGACAGTATTCTATGTTTTATAATAAGGTTTACTGATATTAGATTCCTTACACTTTTAAAATACTGAAACTTCTTGGTTTCTTATTCTTTACCAAAAAAGTTTAATCTTGGATTCTTTAACTGAAAAAAATCTAGTTTATTTATAGTTGGACTCTTTGGATATAGATGAATCACTCATTACTAATAATTATTAAATTAATAAAACCAATGAATCCATGTTCTAACATAGCACATGACCTACTCAGCATTATAACAATAATAGCTAACACCTACTGACAATTTACTATGTGCCAGCCACTGTATTAAGGGTTTTACATGGATCTTTTAGGCATTTCACTTAATCTTCCCCCAAATCTGAGCTACACACTGTTATAATCTCCATTTTCAGCTGAATTAAACAATGCTCAGAGAAGTAACTTACAAAAGACAATGAAGTAGTAGTGACTCAAACCCAAAGGCAAGTTTATATTTTCTCTCTCTCTCTCTCTCTGTTATGCCAATTAATTGTATATACAACAGAGAAAGTACATTTCGATTAAGCAGTAAAGAATATTAGAAGATTTCTATGTTGTATACAAAATATAATTTATATTCAAGAAAAGCTACACAATCTATACAATTTTAATATTTTTGTCCAATTCTCTTCCTACAAGATCTGCTAGCCTGTCTACTCTTTTTTCAAAGATATCGTTTCATCATTTAATGTTCCATCTATTCAAACTCAAAAATCATGAACATGTGTCTATAACAGTGTTTCTAACTCTACAAGAACTTTAATTAGGAGGAAACAAAATCCTGAAATCCATGCAAGACATAGACAAATAAACTTCAAAATCTTAAGCAAGTTCTGTCACAGATGGTTCTTTTAAAAGAAATTTGGAAACAAAATAACTAATCAATTTCATAACTCATTCTATGGCCAGATGTGAAATCTCACCTTTACTCAAGATGCCAGAGTAGAACACATTTTTCCATATAACATGAACACAACTCATCTGCTCAGGGGTCTCATGAAACATAGAACATGCTTTGATACAATTTAATTGTACAATTATCTTTACTAAATTAACAGGTGCTGCTTCATATATTCTTTGGTAATAAAATTTTCCATCATTCTTTTAAATAAGATGTGGAGACTAGGTATTAGGATTAAATCAATGCCTCCTCTAAAAATAGATACTGTTTAAATAGCACCTTTAAATTACAAAACAAAATAAATTTACATAATTGTTTAGCAAAACATAAAGTCAACATTTTGAAACAGTATTCCTTTAGAAAACAGTATTTTTCTACTGCTAGGAAACATGTAGGATTGATTTTTTTCACAAAGATTCCGGAGTAAGTGATGGACAAGTGTCAGTTTAAAATTCAAATGTATTGTGAGAATAAAAATATAGTGATCATGAAGTGACATCCTGCAAGACTTGGACTCCCTTTTGTTTATCTCATATCTTACACAAGTTAATAAAAAGATCTAAGATTACACTTATTCTAACAGAGAGAGTGCACATCTATAACTCCCCTTCAGTTTAACCAGAAAAAATGCCTGTAGTATACATAAAATATTAAATCAGTTCTTGAGCATTACGTTCACGAGCATATTTTACTCTATGGAACATGAATGGGTAGACTGTTATGTGAAGAGTGTATCTTCATGGCAGAATCAATGAAAACCTGAAGGGAGGGACTTTTAAACAAAAGGTTTGTTAAAACTTTGTGATATTAAGACAACAGGGTGTCAAGTAAAACAATTATTTTCCATCTTTGTTTTAAAATATGGATATTTTTTTACTCATCCATACAAATAAAAGTCTGCAAAAGAATATCTTCATGTAAAAACCCAACTGAATCTGTTTTCTGTATTAAGTATTTATTTTTTGCCTTCCAGTTAGTTTTCTATTAAATGGAGAGAGATAAATATTTTTCAGTGAGTTTATTCTAAAGTACCTATTTTTAAACTATAATGTGCTTCCAAAAATTTTTTTTCTAAAACATAGTTGTAAAATAGTTTTATAAAAGAAAAATTATTTTTCTTATCAAAAGGAATGAAGTATGTGTTGATTTTAAATTTGTATAATACATATTACAAATAACTAGTTATCAAATAATTTTTACTTTCTGTAATAAATATATGAACTATTTCCCCAAACTGTAAATATCACAAAGTACAAAAAAGAAAGCAAATTAATAAAAGTGGGATTATACTTCTAAAAAAAAAAAAATGAATGGGATTGTATAATCTTGGGGTATAATGACATTACAGGGAACATATTTACATAAAATGTTTTTCTATACAATAGGACATGAACATTTAAAAAAATAAGTGAATGAGTTGTTATAATTTACAAAGGTGTGCACTGGGTAGCTAAAATGTATTAAACTCCAACCACTTGAAAACCAAACTATACTGAAAACTGCAATACACTATTTAACTGTTAAGTCAATTTTTACTAAGATTATCTTTCAAAAAAACTATTTTAAATAAAACTGTATTTCATTTCAAAACCAATGTCCAAAGGGGAGAAAAAAAATCTCAGATGATTTCATAAAATTACTGCAATTAAATAATAGTTCCTAACTCAGATGATTTAAATCATTGCTGTTCAAAAAATGGAGGGGCCAGCCGAGTGGCGCATTGGTTAAGCGCTGGTTTTGGGATGCCAGCGGCCCCGGTTCGGATCCCACATGAGGGCCAGTGACACTGCCCTCTACAGCTAACAACAGCTCCACCTGGAGCTGGGCTGTGCGAGCCCCGGTGATGGTGTGGGCTGCAGCCCCTGCTGCAGTGGGCTGCCACAGGCTACAGTGAGTGGCCTGCAGCCAGCGTGAGCGGCTGGCAGCCAAGCGTGAGCTGCCAATAGCCGCGGTGAGCGACATCCAGAGGCCAGCGACCAATCTGCCTCATCCAGGAAGAGTGCAATGACGATACCAACAGTGAAGCAACATCCTCCGCAACTAAACTGAAGAACAAAAAGACAGCAACTTGTCTGTTTCCCTTCCCCGATTTTCCTCAACGCTGTTCCCCTCCGCCAATTCCCCAATAAAATCTTTTAAAAAAAAAGAAAATCCAATAGACTCTGACCGGGTTAAAAAAAAAAATGGAATAAGAGAAGAGCAGGCATAAACACCTTTTAGGAAACCAGTCAAAATACCAAGCAGTTACTTAACATTGTCAGAACTATTTGTTTTCCCAGATAATTCATTTCTTTGAAAATGTTGTGAATACATCTATCATAAGTGATATAAGTTACCTTTTCCTATGCTTAAAAAAGAAAACATGTTAAATTTCCACATGAAAATCTTCAAAGAAACTTCAGTTTCTAACTATTTGAAAACATATATGCAATAGATGCAATTACATGCCTAACCAAAACAGCAACAAAAATAACCAAGTAGCAAATGCTAAAAGCTAGAGCCCAAGAAAATAAAATTAGCCCTCTGGTTAGTGACAGGAAATAGATACACATGTGTATAAACACCAAAAAGGCAAATAAAAGGGGATAGTATCTCTCAGAGACATGGGCATCTTCATAGGCTGCTGATTAAATAAAAGTTAAGGTGGTCACGCTAATAAGAAAGCCTCATACAGGCCTCAGCTCTAATAAGGAAGGTTAGTCCCACAATGATCCTGTGTCCATAACCAGATGCTATCATTTTCAAGCAAATACAAAGATACAGAGAGAATAAACAGCATCACTGCCCCAAACTGTAAACTGGCACCCACCTGTGGTATGGGAACACGTTCATCACAGCCCCAGTCTTACCTCATAAGACCAGACACACTGAGTGCCACCAAAACGTCGAACACATCTTCCTACTTCCACGTCCTCGTGCGTCGTGTACATTTCTCTGAGGCATTCACCAATATGTGGCACCATCCTCCTGAGAACCTCGCGACTGAAGATCATACCAGGTCCTCCCATACAGAAGTTCTCCCCGGGCTCCAGCCCCAGCTTTCCGAGTTCCTCAATGTTCCCCAGGCCAGTCTGGCCCAGGTAGAGGGGCTTGCTGCTATTCAGCGATCTGAGAAACTCTTCTAGTTTGTCACCTACAAAGAAAAAGGCAACAATCATTCCTCTTTCTAATTTCATAATCATTTATATATACAAAGGGACAGAACTTCCCATTTTGTGTGTAAGCTCCCCATAAGTCTTGCACAATTATAAAGAAGAAAAGCCTCTCTGAATATACTATTTAAAAAATATTAACTTATAGCTATTAGTCGTAATAAAATTTTACCAACCTTCTAGTCAAGGTCACTGAAAAACCTTAATAATTCTAAAAATCATCATTTTTTTTTAAGGTGAAACAATGACAGGGACAATAAAGAGGTTTCTTAGCATGTTTGAAGTGACATTAAGATTCCCAGAAATAGAATATTAAATATTGATATTTAGCATTGATTGGCACACTATTAATATCCAATAATTATTCTTTTTCTTGATAATTGATTTAGTTTACTGTTTTGTCCTTAATTTGTCTTGAAATTTAACTTTGGAACTTTGAAGGGGGCGCCCGTTTAGAAAAAAATAAACATTTGTTACAAATTAAAGAACATAATTGGTTTACTTATAGTTTGCGACTTCATCGGGAAAGACAATTTTAAAATAAAAATCTTAGCTAAAACAGTTCAAAAGTATTTGGTATTCTACAAGCTGACACGTTGGAATAGTCAGCATTTTTACTATCATTTTTGATGAGCACAGCATCTGTAGTCATTATCTTGATCCCATGCCACGCCCCTTGGATCTCAATGAGCTTCAGCTGACTGTTATTGGGTTCTTAATATAAAATGCATTTCATCCTTAATAGAAATGTAAGGAATATAGCATTTCAATGTTCTGCAGAACCATCTTTCAAGGCATCAAGACAAATGTTTGTTTTTCCATGAGCCCCGCTAACGGTACTACTACTACCTGGATCAAGAGAAAGCAATGAGGCTTCAAATAGCGATGCAGAAACTAAGGAAGGGCTGCCCCCCTTTGACGAAGCAGCTAGGAAGCCTGGCACAGGGAGACCTCCTTCCAGGCAGCCCTGCTACTTCCCTTGCTTTCTTCTCCCTCTCCACAATAGTCTGGACTGGAAAGATTTACTCGGGCTCTAAGGAACTTCTCTCCGCTGAGTTTAAAATTCTCTGGCCAGAGCCACCCACACTCAGGGTGAAGGACCACGCCTCTTTAAAAAGCTGACAAAGTTTTCTCATGCTGTGGCTGCGCGTAGTTTGGGGGACTTCCAGCCTTTGCTTATCGCCGCAGCCAGCAAGACGGGCTGGAAAGCATCCATACTAGTGTGTGCTAACACAGCTGGGAGCCCCTAGGATCTGGATCATTCGCGGCCGCAGCTCTCTTCTTCCCCACCGCCAAGCCTGACAATACTCCCATCGCCTGGGGTTTTACGGAGGTGTGGCGGGGGTGGGGGCGGCTTAGTGCTGCACTGGAGCGGCGGCCAGGAGCTGCGCGTGGAGCGGTGGGGGTGCTCAGAGATTCCCAGTGTGTGGTGGGTCGTGAGAAAGGCAAGGAAACGCACAGGGAAGGGGTCCCGGACAGCGGAGACGATTCCTCAATCTCCCCAGTTCCGAAACTGTGCTAGATCCAGTTAAAACAAAAGGGCAGGAGAACAAAGCCAAGAACACCGATCTCCAGACTGGCTCTCTCCCGCGGACACGCCCCTCTGGGCAGATTTGGGAACCTGTCACCATCCTGGGCTTTCAGAGCAGGGCAGAGTAAGACTATAGCCCTTGGTTGAACCTTAAAATCCCTGTCCTCTCCTTTCCACAAGGTAAAGAGTAGGGACCACGCGCTGGGTGGAAGCGAGACGAGCAAGTGTGTGGAAAGGCGGATGGAGCCGGGCAGGTGTGTGCAGGGCCCAAGCCGCAGCAGAGGAGGAGGAGCGGACCAGGCATGGTGGGAGGATGCAAGGGGTGGGAACGGCGGGCTGGGGGCTGCGGGAGCCCGGAGCACTCCAGCTGACAGCGAAGCAGAGGGACTGGGCAGGGTTGGGGCTGGAAGCGGAGAAAGGAGACGGGGAGGCGAGCAGGCGGGACGGCCGGCGCTGGGAGGTCACCTTTGATGTAGACGTCGTCGTCGGCGCGCATGAACCACTCGTACTTGTCCAGGTAGTGGTCGTGCATGTACTTGATCATCATGAAAGACTTTTTCTGGGGAGGGTAGGAGTCGTCCACCCCCGGCAGCTCGATGACAGGCAGGGGTGGGGGGGGCTGGCCAAGCCCGGCGTTGGAGGGCTGCGGGCTGGAAAAGAACTCCACGCGGCCGGGGATGAAGCGCGCCCAGGTCCTCTGCGCCGCCAGCGCGCGGCTGCCCAGGTACTTCTGCGCGGTCATCACCCCCACGTACAGGAAACCCCGGGGTCGGGAGCTCGGGGCGGCGGCGCCCCCGTCCCCGCTGCCGTTGTGGCTACTCCCCGGCCGGCCGCCGCGCCGCTGCCCAGCCGCGACCCCGTCCGACTCCTCGGGTTCCCCGTGGGCCACGGGGGCGCCGGGGAGCCCCGTCGTGCCTTCGGGCTCGCGTCCTCGCCGCCGCTGCTGCAGCGGAGGTGGCTGCTGCCAGGGGCTGCTCCGAAAACGGGTCTGCGCCGCCGCTGCTTCGGGCAGCTGCGGCCCCGGGAGCCCGTGGCGCGCGGGGGGCGGCGACTGCTCCGGCTGCGGCTGCGGCTGGGGGAGCGGCTGCTGCGCGCCGGGGCCAGCGGCCGAGCGGCCGTAGTAGGAGCAGAGGCTGGAGCCGCGTCTCTTCCTCTCGCTCAGCTCGGCCACTCTGGGGGCGATGAGCCAGGAGGCGGCGGTGAAGCCCAGCACCAGCCCCAACGCCACGCTCACCCACGGGCGGCGGGAGCGCACGGCCATCGCGGCTGCCCCGGCGCTGCGCGCGGGTCTCCCGGCTCGCCCCGCCCCGCCTCCGTCTCCGCGCCCCCAGCCCCAGCCGCTGCCCGCAGCCCAGGCGCCGACGCCGGCTCGGGCTCGCAGCGCTCCCCGCTCCGCTCTGGGTCGGGGCTTCCAGGCGAGGTCGGGAGTGAAACTTCTCCCGGCGGCGGCGGCGAGAGGAGCTGCAGGAGGAGGAGGAGGAGGAGCGGCGGCGGCAACGCGTCCGCTCCTCGGCTGCCACCCTGTCACAGGCGCTCCTGGTCCCTCCCTCCTCCCGCCTCCCTCCGCCCCGAGCCCCCGCCTTCGCTCCCCGCCCCCCGCGCCCCGCGCCGCGGGGCTCCGGACGGGCCCGGAGGAGGAGCCACGAGCACGCCGCCGCCAGTCCCCGGGAAGCGCGGGCCGCGTGTGTCCCCGTCCCCCGCCTTTGGACGCCCCCGGTCCGCGCCTGGGGCCAGAGCCGGCCTCCCCTCCGGAAGGAAACGATCCTGGTCGGGCCGCCTCCGGCTCCCAGCGCCGACGCCCCCTCGTCCCTCCTCCCGCGGCCCTCGCTCTCCGTCCCATTTCCCGTCCCGTCCGGCCCCTCCGCCAGCCTCGCAGCACCCGCGTCCGGGGGCTCCACTGCCCTCCTCCCGGCGCGCCGGCTCCACTGACCTCATCGGCGCAGCTCGGGTCCTTGCGCCCCGGCCCCGGCCCGTTACGTCCCGGCGTGACCCTTCCCCACTCCGCCCCGCCCAGGGCCGCCTGCTCTCCTCTCCGCGTTTTTCCGTTCTTCGGGGGGTTTGTCTCGCGGTTGCTACTCCGTGTCTTCTTTCTCCGCTCCTTGTCCCACTCACTGCTCAGGAAATCATCTGCCCCGTCCTGGCACCTCTCCTGCCAGCCTTACCAACTCCCCAGTCCCTACCTGTATCCCTCCCCACGTCTCCACAGAGGCATCATTATCCCTCGGGGCCTCTCCTAAAGAAAATCTCAGAGAGACTGAAAGTACCTATCCTGAGAGGCTGAGGGACATCATGGTGAATCCGCAAAGAACATAAAACATTCCATGTCCCCCCACCTGTTGAGTTAGGAATAGTGGGGCTGCCTGGTGGTCTCCTCCTCAACCCTCCTAACTGGTCTCTTGTCTGGAACTGAGAACCGCGAACCTGGTGGAAGACTGGCCCCTTGGGACTGGAGAAATGTGAACAAATTATAGGACCAATACCCGGAATATTCAAACTAGGAAAATTCCCTCCCCGCTCCTTAAGTGAACTTAATCAGAAAATGTAATTTTTATTCGTGTGTATAAACCATTTTATTTTCTAAGGCAATGACAGGAGATGTTTTCTCTCTCCGATTAGGGAGGGAAAATCTCCAGCAACAGAATCTCAGGAAAGTTGTTATATTGGCCCAAATCATTGAAAGTTACATTATGAAGAAAGTTCCTGAAGATACATGACATTTTGAAGAAGGGGGCATTTAACAACGCGCTCTCTCGAAGTTGTGAATCTTAACTGTAGTCTGAGATGTAGCTGGCATCCCAAACTCTTTCCTCTTCTTCACATTTCAGCCTTCTGTTTTGTGCATCAAACGCAAAGGAATGGTATTGAATGGCATTAGACATAGGGCTCCAGCCAGCCCGGGGTTGGCAGCGTCCCTGGAACAGTAGGCCTGCCCGGAGCCCTTGGAGGGGTGGTTCTTTCCACACCAGTCACTGGCTGTGCATGAGCACGTCTGACTACATGGCTCTTATGTGGACCGTGAAGCTCCTTTTCCACGTCTAGGTCTGGCCCAGAAACACTTGGGGATACAGATTATTGGACTCTTTCTCAAAGTTTAATTTTAGTTAGAATACAAAACTAATCAAGCAAACAGGCCCATTCCAATTTAAAAATATATCTTCCCAAGGACGTGTAAAACTTTCTAGAATAATGCTGTTCAATACCACTCTCCCTTAATGGAAGGGGGAGTACTATTCTGTCCAATCTGTTCTGTCCAATTGGTTCTGTCCAATAAGGCAGCCATTAGCTATGTATGATTCTTGAACAGTTGAAAGGTAGCTAGTGTGATTCAAGAAATGAATTTTCAAATTGGTTTAATTTTAATTAATTTTGATTGAAATAACCTTATGTGGCTAGGGGATGCCATGTTGGACAGCACATTGTCAGAGCAAATCCGTAACGTATGGCCCCATTACCTGTGGTAAATCGTCACTGCAGATAGTCCACCTACACACCAACATACTCTTGCCTGCAATATCCTACCACGCTGCCTTCTAATGGGTGTCATTCATGCAGTGAATCTACCAAAAATCATAAATTCTCACTGGCCACAAATAACCCACTTGTCTGCTGTTACAGCATTTCCGGAGAAAATCAACTCATTTGTTCTTTTTTTCAACAAATAGGTGTTAGAGATTAAGCATTAGACAAGGTGGAAGGCTCTGGACACGGAAATGTCAACAAGACATTCACTACCACCTCTCAAGAAGTTTACAGTGCAGTGGAGAAGACAGATATTAAACACTACACTACAAAATGAATTACAGTGGTGGCAAATGATATGAAGGGAAAATGTAGAGTGCATATTCTGAGGCAGTATTTATATGACCATCTAATTTAGTCTGGGAATCGAGGAGGCACTTGGAGATACTGAAATAAAATGAAAAGTATTAAGACAATGTTCTATACTTGACTAAGTGACCTTGGAAAGCTATTTAAATTATCTGAGCTTTATATTTCTCATCTGTAAATACATTTTGTGAGAATTTACTAACATACTGTATGTAAGTGCTTGGCACACTGTCTAGGTCATTATAGGCACTCAGGAAATGTTAGTTCTTCTCATTTCCCAGTCCCTTCCTTTATAATGAAATCTCTCAGACATCACCTTGCTTATCTTTTTGTGATATTTTATCCTTTCATTTATTTAACAAATCTTTATTTAATATCTACCATAAGCCAGGCAGTATTAGAGAAACAGCAGTAAATGAAACAGACAAAGCCCTTGACTTCATGGGTATTATATTCTACTAAACAGAGATTACCCCTATATAGATGCTGGGTTTTAAGTGTTTGAAAAAAAGAGACAGAGATAGTGGGTGTGTGCATAACTGTGTTGGAGGCCATCTTAAATTGATTGGTCAGAGAAATTCTTTCTGTTAATTTTAGCAGAAAACAGAAGAAAGTGAGGAAACCAACCTTGAGGATATCTGACAGGTGACTTTCCAGAAAGAGGGAATAGCCAGCACAAAGGCTTGAAATAGACACGGTATACTGAGGACCAGCAAAGAGGCCAGTGTGGGTTAGAAATGGGAGGGAGCTCGTGACTTGCAGATTATTTAGGCCAATAGAATTACAATGTGAGCCATAAATGCAAATGTAATTTAAATTTTTCTTGTAATATTTTTTTAAAGGGTGAAATTAAATTTAATAATATATTTTATTCTGCTCAATATATGCAAAATATTACCATTCCAACAGATAGTCAATATAAAACAATTACTGAGAAAATTTACATTGCTTTTATTGGTACTAAATTTTCCAAATCCATTGTGTAATTTACACTTACAGCACACCTCAATTCAGACTAGCCACTTTTCAAATGTTGCATAGACATATGTAACTAGTGTCTCCCATATTGGACAGTGCATATTTTGAGCCTTGAAGACATTTGGTAAAGATTTTGGCTTTAATTCTGAGAGACAATGAAGGTGCTGAGTAGAATGGTAATGTGGTTTTTGTTTTATAGGGACCACTCCAGCTGCTATAGGAAGAAAAAACTAGGTGGGGACAAGAGTGGACTCAGGGGAAGCATTTAAAATATTATTGAAGCAACCCCATCACTTTGGAATAGAAGAAAAAGACAAATACCATTTTCTTTTTCTTCCCACACAGTGTCTGCACCTCTTACGCCTTTAAGTAAGTAGAAGTATTGGATAAGTTTTCTCAATGAGTTTAATTTTATATTTATTGAGATTCCTCTATTTGGTGTTCCCCAAAGTCAGTGAAGTAATTTTCTCATACTCTAATTTTGACGATACATAAGATTTAGGGTGGGTAATTTTCTGGGAAATCTCTACCGAGGACTAAGCTTTTTATTAAAACAAAGAATAAAGTAATACATTCTAGGAAGAATTTAAGGGAAAATATTTGAGTAAAGGGACAGATTTGCATGGAAACTCTATCACTGAAGAAAAATAAACATAATAAATGCATACTAAAATATAGCCAGATCTGCATACTATATCAAAAGAGACAATACTGAAACATAGGCAATTCTAATACCACTGGCTGAAACTGTCTGATGAGATTGCTTTTCTAATCTAAACAAGAATGTTTCAATAGTTATAATTTTAAACCACCTGATAAAATCTCTATGAAGCACTTGAGTCTATTTTGAGAAAAAGAACAAAACAAAAACTTCTTAAAATTATAAGTTTCCAGAAAAAAGTGAAAAAAATTGATTCCTGTCCTCTCTAAATCCATTACCAACTTCAAACATGTCCATATCGGACTGCTGTAACACACGCACCCTTTGCCCCCTCCTCTGAGTGGAAGGGAAGCTGTGAGAACGCAGGGGCCATCTGGATTCACATTGAAGCAGCTCTTGTAGGGAGTGTGGTGTCCCTGGCTTTGGATTGGCATTCATGTCAACCACTGCAGAACCAAGTCTGACACCCCAAGAGCCACTCAGCAGACTACCCTAAAGTTACTACAAAAGTGTTTGAACTGACTGGAAAGAATTAGCAGTCACTTTAAAATGACAGAAAAAGGTACAAATGAGTTTAAAAGAAGAGATGTCCTAGCTTGATCAGTTATGAAAATCATAGGTAAATATTTAAATATGTGCTTCAGCACAGGCTTCTGCTACAAGGTGTAAGCAAGTTTAGGCTAGTCCTGACATTTGGTTCAGTGTTTTACTGTGATAGAACTTTTTTTTTTTTCCTTGACAGATCAAGGCTGAGTTGATTTCATTTGCGTGAAGCAACTGTGGCATCTAGTGGCTAATAATGATAATGTAATTCAGTGTGTTTCTAAGGGATAAATTGTGTTATAAAATGTTTCAGGCCTTGCCGGAAGATTGTAATCATAAAGACATAATGCGATAACCACCTAATTATATTTTTGTTTCCTCAGAAATATGCACACAAGGGGATGACAGAAGGTCATATACTGAAATATGAAACGATAATTATTTAGAGCACATTACAAGACTGTCAGTTTTAGAGGCAAATACTAAGCTACCTTTAGTTTATCAAACGTGAAAATGTCGTAATTAATTTTTTACACTGACTGCATATTTGATGCTACTGAGGAATTATTAATTTCTTTTTTAGGTGTGATAATGTTATTGTGGAAAAAAAGTCCTAAAAAAAGGCCCTGTCTTTCAGAAATATATATTGAAATGTTTATAGATGAATTGGTATGATGCCAGAATTCAAATAATATGGGACTGCGGATGGTGCTGAATGGATGGTGATGTGGGTGGGGCCTGACCAGGTACTGGTGACTGTTGGGGCTGGGTGATTATCCTTGGGCACATTTGAAATTCTCTACAATAAAAAGATTAAAATATTTTATTTGTTTAAGATTGGCACATTCAATTTTTGTTTTCTATAGAATTATCTGACTATGAGATGGTCCACATGTCCAAATCATCAATGCACTTTCAGAAGAAGAGAATGAGACTCCTGATGTCACTCAGGAGAGGGGCAAGAGGTGAGCATATCAGAATTAAAACTTCCAATTTTTCCACCCCACCAGGACTCCAGTGACAGTCTCTCAGACATTAGTAAAACACCCAATCAAGCTTTTACCTATAAAGAGGCACTATTTATGATGTGAGGATTTTTTTTTTTCTCTTTAACTAGTAATGGTCTATGATTAGGTAGTGAGCTGCAAAATCTGCAGAGAGCGCCTAATCACCAATCTGAATTTATTCAAAACGGGTTTTTTATTTTAATTTTCTCCTTCCACTACTCTCCTAAAATATTAATAAGCTCCAATTCAATATTTCCTATCTTAGAAAAGTTAAAATGCATGTGTTACCCTTCTTCCTTTTTTTAAATTTTCAACCACTGTTAATTTCTTGGTCTCTTTTCCTGTCCTACAGGTCACTGCTGTTGAAAAAAAATCTAACATAATCACATGTTTAATTAAAATATTTCTGGGGCTGGCCGAGTGGCGCGGTGGTTGGGCGCTGGCTTGGGAAGCCAGCGGCCCTGGTTCGGATCCCACATATGAGGGCCAGCGACACTGCCCTCAAAAAAATATATATATATTTCTGGTCATCACATTTTAAAAAGTAAAAACCGGTAAAATTAACCTTAGTATACTTTATTTTATACAATATATTCAGTTCTGACTATTAATTCTTTTATTATTATTAGTTTCAGGTGTACAAAACAACATAATGATTAGATATTTACACCCCTCCACACAGTGATAACCCCACCAAATCTACTAACCATCTGACATTGTACATTGCTATTACAATTGACTATTAATTCTTAAAACTCACTTTTTGAATAACAGAGACAACTGGATTTCAGAACATTTATAGGATTTCTTAAGTGTTGCTTTCTTAAGTATTAATATACAAATATTTGCATACTGATATATACAAATAATATATATGTATGCATGCATATATATGAAAGAGTCAAGAGGTGACTATATCAGAATTAAAATTTCCAATTCTTCCATTCCCCCTGGACTCTAATGACAGTTTCTTAGACATAAGCGAAACATCTTCTGTGTGTGTGTGTGTGTGTGTGTGCCAAAAAAAATGTATACATATTTTAAGAAAGGAAAAAAATGTATTGAAATTGTAATACTCAATATATACTGATAACAAAAGATGAATAAAAGTCATGCGTATACATTTTTTGGCACCCCCAATATATAATAACCACACTATCATTACAGAAGAAGCATAAGAGGAGAGATTAGGGGGTCTTTTTTGGTTATGCCTATTTTTATTAAATTTCAGGATATTTTACTAAGAAGCAAGAGAGGTTAAATATTACATCATCTCTCAACCCACTGTCATTGTACTTTGAGTGAGTGAGACAGGTGCAGTTTATAATTTATTTTAAGGCTGCTGCAATCCATAGTGAGCTAATAATGACACAAGACCTTCAATAGTCTTGAAAGTCAGGTTTTATGGGTTACAATAAAATATTAGCACTGGGCGTGTAGAACTTTTTTTTTTCTGTCTCTCTTCACAATTGTTTTTTCAGTTTTGGAAAATATACTTATGTTGTTATATTATTTATTCATGTTAATATAGAATAAGTTCGTTATTTCTATATGAGTTAATAAATTAATATTTTTCTGATTTTTAATTTCTCATACAATAAATATTTGGGATTCTCATTAATTTTTAAGACAACAAAGGGTTCCAGGAACAAACATTTGAGAACACTGGTCTAAGAAAATGCCTTCATTTATCCATTTCTTTCTGAAAATAGCATAACAGGTTTTTTAGGAGGAATAATCAGGAGTTAGGATGTCTTGCTCCTGAAGGAACACTGACTCTAATAGTTTGGAATGACACAAGAGTGGTTGTCTTTTAATTTTCAGTTCTGAAGCTTTGACATGTTTATGATTATATTACTGCATCTGTTATTTTGGATTCACACCTATTGCATTCTAGGAATCTGGTGACTTTTTTTTTTTTTTTGCACATGCTGCTATTAGAAGGGAATGTCAGGGATGAATCTTCTGAGACAAATAGAGTTTAAATCATTCAGACATTTCGGATTCTAATTTATATCTTGTAACAAATTAGTATCTCTAACAAATTTGGAAGTATACTTTTAATTTCTATTTCTATAAAAACATACTGCAGGATAATACATTGTTATAAGGCTCCAACCATTTTGTATTATTGTACCAAAGAAAGGATGTCTCAAGTTAATTCTAAAGTTGGGGTGTCATAAAATTTATTTGGAAAAAAGAAGATAACATTGCTATCCCAATAAAGTAGAAGGTACACAATTATTTGCCTTTTGAAGCCAATTGGTGCTCTAGGAATAGACAGAATGCAAAACGCAGATAAAATTATGCGAACTAATTGAAAAATGCAAATTGGGTCCTATAAATGAAATGAATGGCCATCGTTTGGAATAAGAATATCGTTCAAGATGGAAAATATGTGTGTGTGTGTGTATATGGGGGCATGGGGAGGTGATGATACATTCTCTCATTGGGCCCCTGTGGTCTTATCTCTGATTCATAAATGGACAGAAAGAGGACTAGACGACCAGCTTTAGGAGAGGAATACAAGCAAACGTCAGCCTCACAGCTGAGTGATTTCTCAGCAGTGCTTTTTGCTATCATCTCCCAAACAGGTGCAGAGAGATTCAAAAGAAGACATGGCTGAGACACGCCCAAGAAGTAAGTGAGGGGTGGGGCACTGCATTCTTTAGACCTTTGCTGGAGCTGCTGCTTGCCACACCCTCCCTTCTACACCACACTTTTTGCTTCTGGTGTCTACCTGTACAGAAAGCAGACAGGAATGGCAACAGCTCCATCTGAATCAGATTAAAAGTAAATTTAGGTTTTAGTATTAGCAGCATAGACCTGGAACTCCGGGACATGATACAGCCATTAGAATCAGATCAAATCTCATCGGCACACAGAACCCAACTGGCCGTGATACCTTACAAGTAATTAAAACTTCAGCATCTAGGTCAGTGTTTCTCAAAGCCGGATCCTCAGGACTCCAGCATAAGTATTTCTAATGTTTTAATGTGCACAACTGTTAAGAGTTAATCTGGGGTTCTTCTGAATCGGAATCCCTGAGGGTGGGGCAGGAATCCACATTTATAACCAGACACCTGCGTGATTCCTAAACACACTAAAGTTTGTAACCTCCTGTTCTAATAACTGGGATAATTCAAAGTCTTAAGAACATACATTAGGGGCTGGCCGAGTGGCTCAGTTGGTTAAGAGTTGGCTTAGAGCGTGTGCTCTGAGCAACCGGGCCACTGGTTCGATTCCCATATGGGCCAGTGAATGCTGTGCCCTAGCTGAGCTGTTGCTGAGCTGCCAACAGGTGGCAGGATGGCTCAGCTGGTGTAACAACAAGATTGCTTGTTCCGTGGTGGGCTACACCCACCCCCAACTAAGACTGAACTGAGCACCTTGAGCTGAACTGCCACCCGGATGGCTCAGTGGATAGGGTGTGCACTCTTAACAACAAGGCTGCTGGTTCGACTCCCACATGGGATGGTGGCTATGCCCAACCCACAACTAAGATTGAACACAGTACCTTGAGCTTAGAAGCCATGAACTGCCGACAGGAAGCCAGATGGCAACTGGCGCCCTCCACAATGAAGTTTGAAGAACAACAACTTGGCTGGTCCCCTCCCCAATTCCCCAACACTGTTCTCCTCCCTCAATTCCCCAATTAAAAATCTTTAAAAAAAAAAAAAACATACATTAAACAAATTAGCATAAAAAACAAAACTGTTATACCCTTCTACGGAAGTTTACCACCCTTACAAAACATGGATAGATAGCTAAAATTCTAGGTTCTCCGGTCTAAAATGATAGAAGAACCCTCATTCACTTGGCATTTGCAAATTGAATGTATGTACCTTTCTGTATATCTGGGTTTGGGTTCCCAAAGAAGCAGGCTGAGACAAGAATTTGAGAGATAAGGAGTTTATCTGGAAAGTGATCATAGGGGATACTGGCAGGAGAGTGTGGAAAGGAAGGAAACCAGGAACCGGTGGTGAGCTGTGAAGTCAAGTGCCACTGGAGATAGCTGGAGTTTAATTACACTTGGGAAACTCTTGTAGTCAGAATAGACTATGGACCTAGACTTACCCCGTTTGAAGAGCAAAGTTGGGTGTATTTACACTACCTTCTGTCAGTCATTGATTAAGGGCTGTTCCCCACGGACACGAATTCCCCAGTACTTCCAGCCTGCCCCTTGCACGGTTAGAAAAAGCCTTTCATCAAAGAGTTTAAGAGGCTGGTAGTCGAAAAATAGACCACTGGCAAGCACAGAAGTGGGAAAAGTAAGGAGATGTGGGCAGGACTGGGGAAGCCTCTGCTGTAAGGCACACGTTGAAAGTAATATTCATTCCCGAAGCCAGACTTAGACGTTCTGTACTACAGTAGACATGAGCCATATGAGTAAGTAACCCAATTCCCTTTGGCCAGTTTTTTAAAACATCTTGCTCTGGAAAATTTCAGACATAAACTATATGGACTAGACCCTCCTGTACCCATCATCCAGCTGCAACACTTCTCAGCTCATGACCAATCATGTTTTATCTACATATATGCTCATCCACTTAGCTCCTGCTGATTATTTTAAAGTAAATCACAGACATTATTTATCCATAAATATTTTGATATATAGCTCTAAAAGATAAGAACTTTTAAAATGCCATCACCATATGAAAATTCAAGTATTCCTTAATATTATCAAATATCAAATAACTGTTCAAATTGTCACTTGTTACATCAATTCCATATTTTTTACAACTCTCATTAATTTCATTTTACACTTTCATATTTTTTATAATCAGTATTGTTTTATATGTCTCTCAAACTTCTCTCATTAGGTTCTGCCTCCATCTCTTATTTTCTGTTTATTATGTTTATTAAAAACTGGATTTTTTGCCCTATGGGTTTTCCCACAATCTAGATTTTGCAGATTCCATTCCTGGTGATGTCATTTAACATGCTCTCTGCTTTCTGTATGTCCTTTGAATTGGTAAATTGGTGTTACAATCTATAGAATTACCAGGTACAAGTTCAATTTTTCTTTTTGAACAAAAGTACTTAAGAGGTGACCTTGAGTTCTCTCAGTAGAAGGCACAGAATGTTTGTCTTTTTCTGACGTAAGCTGCCGCTGATAACAAATCCCTAGATTTGTTAATTCATTAGCAGCTGCAAATAGTAATAATTCTAATCCTACTATTGTTTCTTCCTTTATTAACTGAAATACTTCTATGAGGAGAAATGTGACCATTAAGTTATCTAGTGCTACAGTCTGCATGCATAGTAAAGCCACCATTCATGGTTCTTTCACTGATCCTTATTTAATTGCTCACTAAAAAATTCAAACAGAAACAATGAGAGGCTGCTTTGATGAACATGATAGATGAAAAGATGGAACAACAATTTGACATTGGGAATCGCAGATGACAATTACAGTCTTAGGGAAGATTCAGCCTACAATTTATTTCTGTGGAC
This sequence comes from Aselliscus stoliczkanus, assembly GCA_033961575.1. Taxonomy (NCBI): domain Eukaryota; kingdom Metazoa; phylum Chordata; class Mammalia; order Chiroptera; family Hipposideridae; genus Aselliscus; species Aselliscus stoliczkanus. Next base: position 38,981,411 of record CM066733.1, read on the forward strand.
TTTTTGCTAGATGATTTCAAAAATAAAATCCTGTTTCAAGCAGATAAGTGGTTATAAATAGTAGCAATTTTTTAAGAGCTCACCTTGCAATCTCAGGGCACTGAAATTAAACTAATCCAAATTCTTAAAAGAGAAGTAGAACATTTAAATGTTATCTACATCAAAAGAAAGCTCTCAATCAAAATATAGCAATCAGACAAGAAGTACTGAGAATTTCAAATAAGAAATAAAGCTGTCTATATATTTTAATACTTTTGGTGTTTTCTTGTCATTCCACCACTGACAACTGTGCAATGATGAGCAGGCATGGAACACATGAGTTGACTGCTGCAATTTTATGAGAATAGACATAAGCAGGCTTGAATTCTAAAAAGAGTGGTGAAAAACAACCATCTTGTTGTTCCCAGGTTCCTTAACAAAATGTTCAAATAAGTGCACAAATATGACAGGTAAGCTTTACTATGAAATTCACGCAGAAGCAAAGAATCTTGAAATCACAATGACTTTCAAGTTCATGACAGGTGAAGTTACATTTTTAAAAGATTAGAAAATAATCTGGAAATTAGGTTGAATAAAAACTACTCTTGGACCGGCCGAGTGGCACGGTGGATAAGTGCTGGCTTGGGACACCAGCGGCCCTGGTTTGGATCCCACATATGAGGGTCAGTGACACTGCCCTCAAAAAAAAAACAAACAAAACCCTACTCTTGAAAATCTCTTGCTTGCAAAGTAAATTATACATGGTTTGGATATATATACCCCTGTGTGATATATTTTATGCCACTTATGTTTGAGGACTGCTAAAATAGGCTGCGAAAGAGTGTATTCAGATGTGTGGACATTCTGCCGATAAGATAAGCTATCACACCCTTGCACTGACTAGAGAGTGGATGGCAAATTCTAAAATGCCCCATGCTCTCAAGGTGTAACTTCTATTAAAATACCTTAATAGCTTTGCAGGTGGTTGTGTGATCAAGGGAGTTAAACAAGATGAACACTCCCAGCAGCTTTGGAACACAGAAGGTGCTTAATAAATATAAATTATATTTGAATATGATTTTATATATGTATATATTTAAGCAAGTGATCAAATTTTTCTCTATAGATTTGCGTGTGTGCGTGTGTGCGTGCATACAAAGGGTGTATAAGAAGCTCCAACAACAATTTGCAATGAGATAAATCCGCCTATAAGTGTTAAAATATACACACAAACACAGACACACACAAATCTGTAGAGAAAATTTTGATCCCTTGCTCTGGTCTTTCTGAGGTGGCATTTGCTCTTTTATTCCCCTGATCATTTAACCCCTATTCATTTATTCATGAAGATTTAGTAATTACCTTCTGTGTGGTGCAGTTCTATTCATTATTAAATAAAGCAGACCAAATTCCCTTGTCCTTGTCTCGTGGAGCTTACCCACTAGCGGGGTTGGCAGACAATAAAATGAAACACACCATTAAATTGCATAGTATGTAAGACAGTGAGAAACATCTATGAAAATATAAGTCAAGGAAGGGGACTAAGGACTTGGAGACAGGGAGACAATTTTTAAATATGGTGACCAGGAAGGCTCTCATTCAGAAGATGGCAGATAAGCACATAACTTGAAGGAGGAAAGGAAGCGAAAGACAGCGATGCCTGTGGAAAGAGCATCAGGCAGATAGGAGCATGCGTGGTTTGTTCACGGAGCAGCAAGGAGGCTAGGGCGGCTGCAGGGCTGTGAGGGAGGGGAATGGAGGAGACGGGGTTAGCCAGGGTAAGAAGGGGACATGCGCAGTAGCACCTGTGGGCCAATGTACAGTTTACCCTAGATTGGGATGAAAGAAGCCACTGTAGCGTAGACGGTGAGCAGAGGAGGGGTGTGACCCCCCCCTTACCTTTTAACACACATTCCTCCAGGATGGTCCTCATGGAGTCACATTTTCGTGGAAAGTGAGGCTCTCAAATTAAGTTTTTTTTGTTTTTTTTTAGGGCAGCGTCACGGGCCCTCATATGTGGGACCTGAACCGGGTCTGCTGGCTTCCCAAGCCAGCGCTTAACCACCGCGCCACTCGGCAGGCCCTCAAATTAAGTTTTAAGTTACACACCCACTGGGTATCCCTTCACAATATAACAGTTTTGGGTTTACTTTCTTTTTTATTATAGTGTTAAAAATAGCTTTAAAACACTATTTTGAAGTGGAAATCCAATGAAACATTTCCAGACACCTTCAGGCCCCTTCAGGGACCCACACAGAACATAGGCTGATGACTTCTGAGTTAGACACTCCCAAGTGCCAACATTCTCCAAGTCCCTCGTTATCAGGATACTAGACGACTTGGCCTGATTTCCATTTCCTAGCTATAGATGTGTATGCTTGACCTTTTAAATCTGTTCTCCAGAGTTTTTAAGTAATCTGTGTATCCTGCTAATGGTATCGCCTCATACCTTCACCTGAGTGTTGTGTAGGGGTCCTGCTGGTGTCCATTTTGGGCATCACCTTCAACTCAGTGGAGCTGAGATGTTTTGATTAGCCGTTCTTCAGGATGTCTAGAGGCGATGAGATTTTCTGGTCATGTGATATGTTATTTCTGGGGTAACACTGATGAAACTGCCTGATTCAAGCTGCAGATCCTGTGTTGATAGGTATATCAATATTTTTAAGATAATGATTTCTGCTTATCTTCTGTGTCTCTCTCTCCTCCTCGTATTTCAAGCCGGGAGCAAAGCCATTTGTATTTCTTTGCACCTGGATTCTTTTTTTTTTTTCTTTTCTTTTTAGTTTCACTCCTGGACTCTTTGCAGAGGTGAAAGTATTATAGAATCATCTTGAGGAGGACAGTGGCCATCCCTATCTTTTGTAAAAGTTCATGGATGAGATCATTTTGGCTGTCCCAGCAGATAAGGAGAGAAGGGAGAAGAAAGGGCCTTTGAGAGCAAATAGTGAGAGAGAACCTGTGAAGGGGACCAAGATTTGTGCTTCCTCTTGAGTCCCCTTAGGGAATAGCCTCCAGGAAGCCTGGACCCCAGAGTGGTTTCAGCCTCTAATGGATCTAGAGCACCCAGCAGAAGAGAAGCAGAGCCACTAGACCTGAAGGGACTGTGCTTGGGGAATGATGGCTGTATCAGCAGAAACCTCTGCAGACCCATAACTGCAGCAGTATCCCAGATACCTGATGCTGGCACAACCCTAAGGATTTAGATAACCATGGCTAGTGGGAGCATATCCCAGCAATGTCTTAGATTTCATTTCTTATTATCCTCTCCAAATGGAGGCCTGGAGATGGACTTCAGATGGCTTAAAAAAAAAATAAAGAAATGTGACATGACATGCATACTGAGTGTGTAGAATAAGATTTATACCGTCATAATCCGCCCTCCATTAGGCAATAATGACCTTTAAATATATTTAAAACTAAGTTGCTTTCCCCAATGACACTTCTATTATACATAGAATGTTAATCAAGTACTTGATGTTGTTTCAAGGTCTTGTAACTTCTGAAATCATTTCATTAAACACAGTTTTTAGCAATCACATTTATTCAACTAAAGTATGTGAATAAAGCTGACATTCATCCAATAGAAATTTTCCACTTTTTGATTTTATACCCTCAGGAAATTGCACGTAAGAGTTAGGATGCATAGAACATTAGAATATTTTTAAAAGATTAATTATCATCGAACACTGAAGGACTAGATCAGACGAATGTCTAATTTCATTCACTTAACTCTATTTAATCTTTAAAAACTTGACACTAGTCATGCAGAGGCAATCTGAGAATGAAGAGAATGAAACCATAGAGATAGACTTGCTGTTATTTAAGTATCTGAATTCAGCAATGTTAGGAAGCCCACTCCTAGATTTTCCAGTTATGCAAGGCATTTTATGTCATGTTTCATAAGCTAGTTTATGATAAAGTTTTGTCATTCATGACCAACAGAATTTTCACTAAAATATTGCTAAGTGTGCTTTGAAGTCAGATCACACATGAACTTGGACAAGTTGCTTTAATCCTCTGTGCCTTACCTTCCTCCTCTGTAATAAAGGCATAACAGTATACCAGCCTCCTTACGTGAGGAATATTAATGGATGTAGGGGGTGTGTGTGTGTGTGTGTGTGTGTGTGTGTGTGTGTGTGGTTGTGTGTGTTGCCTGGCCCTTTGATAAGTGCTCAATAAATATAAGCTATTACTATCGCCTTACGTAGTAGGCATACTGAAAAAAAAATACCTGCTTAAGAATAGATGCATTAGGGCCAGCGGAGAGGCGCGTTGATTAAGAGCTGGCTTGGGGGGCCAGTGACTCTGGTTCAGATCCCACATATGAGGGCCAGTGACACTGCCCTCTACAGCTAAGATGGTGAAAACAAGCTTCACCTGGAACTGGGCTGCTGTGAGTCCCTGGGGACAGCATAGCTGCAGTGGGCTGCCATAGGCTACAGTAAGAGGCTGGCAGCCAGCGTGAGCAGCCAGCAGCTTGTGTGAGCTGCCAAGAGCTGCTGTGAGAGGCCATCCAGAGGCTGGCAACCTATCTGCCTCACCTAAGAAGAGCACAATGATGATACCAACATGGGCCAGTGAAGCAGTGTCCTCCACAACTAGACTGAAGAACAAAGGACAACAACTTGTCTGTTCCCCTTCCCCAGTTCCCTGGCGCTGTTCCCCTCCCCCAATTCCCCAATAAAATCTTAAAAAAAAAAAAAAAGAAAAGATGCATTAACACAACCAAGTAATAGTAAGAAATTAAAAAAAAAAAAACTGAAACAAAGCAAAGGTAGAAAAAATATAGGACATTGAAATTAAATGGAGCTCAAAGAAAGGTGCATAAATTCTTAGTAAAAATAGGAACATTAAAAAGAAAGTGAAGACATAAATTCTTGTATTTGATGACACCAGTGGCACAAAACCCATGAATCAAAAGTTGCCAACCAGTGGCCTAGACATTCTATTTATTTTATTTTTTAACTGGAATCTTTGATTCTGGCACTAAAACAAAAACTCTATGGATAGCACCAACCAGTTGATATTGTAAACTGGCAGAATTTTTGTTGGCTATTTCAGTACCTTAGTTGTAAATTTTCCTTAATTTTTTTTTTCTTGAGCAGTGTTAACAGAATTATATGAAACTCGAATATTAAGTTTCCAGTTTCCTGAGAATTTTATACACGCAAAGCAGACATTTCTAGACATGTTGTAACAGATATTTAATGGAATGCAGTTCCAGTCTGAGGCTTTTAATTAGTGTTTGAGACAAGTAAAATGATAACATATTAAAAATCAAATTATCCTATATTAAAACAGGGAAATAAATTATATGGCAGCAATTATATTAAAATGATAATTTGTGTTAACATTTTATTGTTTTCTGTTAAATACAGCTAGTCAATTCCTAGACTTGAATCAAAATGCAAGAGTGGAAATGGGATAAAAAAATAACACAATGTAAGAAAATAGAACAAATCATGCACCTTTCCAACTAGAACAAGGACCTTTTTTATTACTGATAACTTATAAATGTATCCATCTGTTCTATAAATATTAGGATAATTTTTATTACTTTTTCTCTAAAATGAATGCTCTGGAATGGAAGCATAGAAAGTTGTACAATTTTACATAAAATAAAGGAGTGAACCTAACTGAATATTATTGTAACTAATCATTTCTTATTATATAACATCAACACTACCAAATAATTTAAAGAACTATTTAAACAGTATATTCCCTACATTTCTCTATTTGGACTTCTATGTCTCCCAAATGACTATGACTTGGGTTATATGTACACAGCTACTATCATCAAACTCTTTTAATTCAATAGATAATAATTATGCTAATAGGGCCGGCTGAGTGGCATGGTGGTTAAGCGCTGGCTTGGGAAGCCAGCGGCCCTGGTTCGGGTCCCACATACGAGGGCCAGTGACACTGCCCTCAAAAAAAAAATAAAAATAAATAAAAATAATTATGCTAATAAATTCACACATATGAAGGTCTGACAATTAAGATCGTGAACTTGTTCAATGATGTTGCTAACCTTTTTTGATGTCAGAGGGATTATTCATTATGAATTTGTAACAAATGAACAAACAATTTGGAAAGGTTGCATGAAAAAATTAGACAACCTGAACTTTTTGCTAACAAGTCATGGCTCTTGCATCACAACAATGCACCAGCTCACACTGTACTGTCTGTGAGTGAGTTTTAGCCAGTAAACAAATAGCTGTATTGGAATACCCTCCCTACTGATCTGGCCCCCAATGACTTCTTTCTTTCCCCAAAGATAAAGGAAATATTGAAAGGAAGGTATTTTGATGCCATTCAGGACATCAAGGGTAATACAACGACAGCCCTGATAGCCATTCCAGAGAGAGTTCCAAAATTGCTTTGAAGGGTGGACTAGGTGCTGGCATCAGTGCATAGCTTCCCAAGGGGAGTGCTTCGAGATGACCATAGTGATATTCAGTAATGAGGTATGGAGCACTTTTTCTAGGATGAGTTTGCAAACTTAATTGTCAGACTTTTGTATACTACACAGATGTCCAAAGAATGTAAGGATACTTTTCTAAGCTCTCTGACGAGTTACAGGCACTGGGATTGAGGGGAATTTTAACAATAGCTCATTATCCTTCATTTTAAACAGTCTCTCAATTTAAAAAATCTCTACTGCATTAATATTCTCTTAATCTAAAATTAAACTTCCTACAGAGCTCTTCCTTTCACTTTCTGCTTTAAACTGAAATTAGGGTACAGGGGAAACTGCACAGGGCAAGGGTTTCCCCAGTCTTGTGTGGTCCTTGTATCAGCCTTTGCCACAGAAAGCCAGTAAAGGTGCCTTAGATCCTTTTATTCACCAATCCTGTGATTCTCCCTTCATGATAGAGAGGAGTCAGCCTGTGGGTGGTCTACCAGGGTTTTGATGAAAGAACAAAGTGAACACTATTCAGTTTTTCACTTTCCCCACAACATGCCTAATACACATCCCCGATGATTTCTGAGGCACTAGCCTGGAAAAGGGGAAGTTAGGTAGGACACAGAACACAGGACATAAACCTCACCTTCCATGATGTCTATGTCCTTCTCCTTTTCCCAGTCCATGGTCAATCAGGGTGGTTTCTCTCTCTCCACTCTCTCTATTCTGTTCAATTCTTGGCTTATGATAAAATTCTATGATCCAATCAACAAAATTTGGCCCCAGACATGTTCATGAAATTTTCTTCTCAATAAAGCCTGGCTTCGAGCCTATTTTTATGTGATTGACTCAAAAATCCCATTCTAGACATTAAATGCTAAACACTGACTCCATCTTTCTCTTGGCATCCTTCCTGTGACAATCAAAATCTGTCCTAAAGAAACATCATGCTTGTGGAAAAATGAAGGGAGAAGAGTAAAAGGAATTTTTAAAATGATAAAAATACATGAATGTATTTCAAAATCTGTTATTTACATGTCAATGAGAACAATCCAATGCTTCCTTTATTCAGAGGTAGTTAACGGTTATACCTGCATCGTTATGACCAATGACAACAACAAGTTAAATATGTTTAGTCATCATGAAAATGTGTGGGAGGGTATGGAAAATATAAATTGTAATACAAACTTAACCACATGAAAATAGAAAGGGCAAATATATTTGGAGAATGTAGGAAAGATGCAATAGCAATCTGAAGATTTTGGAAATGTAACGATCACTTTATACTCTGGAAAATATTAGACAAAATATACTGAATTATAACCCTTTTTTTTTTTTAGAGGGCAGTGTCACTGGCTCTCATATGTGGGATCCAAACTGGGGCCGCTGGTGTCCCAAGCCAGCTCTTAACCACCATGCCACTTGGCCGGCCCTATAACCCATTTTTTAAATATTAAATTCAACACATGTAACAATTCGATCAAAAATGTGATTTTACTTGGTAAGCCAACCCAAGGAAGATTTTCAAATGTGGTATATGTTGCCTGCAAAATCAAAAAGCATATGACTCTTTTGTAGAAAGGGGTATAAAATGGAGCAACATGCCTTTCCCCTTCATGTTGATTCTCCCTGTGCACCATCTTCTCCTTCTTGTTAGTATTTTATAAAAGTTTTGTGTAAGAATTGCCTTTAAGCAATGCAATAGTCAGTTGGAACCATGACTGAACTTGAACAATAATTAACACAGCAGAGAGGGCCCGCCCAGTGGCATGGTGGTTACAGTACTGTAAATGTATTTCTCTTCCTCATGATTTTCTTAATAACATTTTTTTCCTAGCTTACTTTATTGTAAGAATACAGCATATAATACATATAACATGCAAACTTGTGTTAATCGACTATTTTATTGGTAAGATTTCACAGTCAACAGTAGACTATTAGTAGTTAAGTTTTCAGGGGAGTCAAAGTGATACGAGGATTTTTTTTTTTTTTTTGAGGGCAGTGTCACTGGCCCTCACATGTGGGACCCAAACCGGGGCCGCTGGCATCCCAAGCCAGCGCTTAACCACCGCGCCAAGGGTCAACTGTAGTCCCTTCCTTAGAGATCTGGGATTCAGCTCGTTTGGGCCTCTCCTTCAAGCTTCTAATTTATATTAATTTCCATCTCTTTACTTTGTTTTTCCAAATCTAGGGGAGACAGCTGCTCCTTGCAGTTGCTACCCTTGTAATACCATACTAGCTTTTTTTTGCCTTTTTAGTAAACCAAATAAAAATTGCTTATGTTACATTATCTCTCTTTAAAATATAAATAAATCCTCTCTTTAAAAAATACCAGACTTATACAATGATACATTTTTTTGTAACAGTTCTATGTGTGCTGAAAAATATAAGATTTGTTATCACTTTGAGGTGTGATATTCTGTGCAATAATACGTTCCAGTCATTTTTAAAATATATATATGTACGTAAATTTATTTAACTACAAAAATAAGAAAAAGAAAAGAAAGAAAACCCTGGGTAATAGGTGGGTAATATTATAATCCCCATTTACAGGCAAAAAAACTGAAGCATAGTAAAAAAAAAAGAAAAGAAAAGTAATTCACCCGAGATCACACAGCTATTAAATGTTACAGCTGGGATTCCAAACTTGAAACCTGTCAGAACATTGCTCTTAGCTGCCACAGATGATATGTGTGTATTGAATCCAAGCTTATATCAATCAACTGTTCAGGGCAGGAAGTAGCAAGCCATGTAGATATATCAAGCAGCAGCGAATTAGGGGTTTAAGTTTTTATAAACCCATTGGATGAATTAGGGGGTCAGAGGCTGTTGACTGGGGAAACTAGAGGGCCAGAGGCTGTCGTCACTGAACTTTTGGATTAAAAGTCACTCCCTGACACAATAATCCAGATCAGGAGACTGTTGCTGCCATTCATAATTCTGGAAACTGCTACTGTCACTACATCACTATTGCTGACACAGCTACTCTGTAGCAAGCACCTTACAATGGGGTACCAATTGTTTTCCATGCCCCACTCTTCCCACTTTTGTTGCCTTTGGACCCACAACTAACATCAAACCTCCACATGTGGTGGGCTGAATACTGGTCCCAAGGATGCCCACATCCTGTTAACAGATAAACCGAAGCATGTTAAATTTTTCGAGTCTTTTTTAGCATATGTCAATTTGAACTGTGCAGCTCTAAAACCAAAAGTGGTTAGGAGCGCCCTGAGGACAGGAGTTGGGGAAAGGCTTTTTAGAGCAGCCGTGGAAACAAAGCCAGGACATTATTTGATTGGCTATGGTTTAAGTGGCCGCCTTATTTGGGAAAGCCAAGTTGACTATAATTGGGTGTGCTTAAATTTTGTTTTCTGGGGTAGGAGCACATTTATGGGAATTGACTCTGGCTTAGGTTTCGGTTTGCTTCCATAAGCTACCAAGGTGTTGGAACCACTTCAGCCTATCGCTTGGAATGGGAACAGCATTTGCCACCTCAAAATAAGCCTCTTTGGCATCAGGATTATTTTAGTTTGATTATTCTTAAGAAACAAGAAAAGCTCTGAAAATGAAGTTACTCTTTCATAACAGACATTTACATTTATCACCATTTGCAAGAGTGTCGCCCTCACGGTACCAGGAAGAGAAGGAGAAACTCTTATCAACAGAGAAGGCAATGACTTGAATCTGCATAACAACCTTACCCTTGTTTACTATACGTTTCCTTGGTAACCTTCTATAACTAGCTTCCTGCCCCACCCCGTCCTCTTCTTTTGTCTTTAGCTAGAGATGGTATTTAACGGGTGGCTTGGGCCATTTTGGGAAGTCACCTAGTTTGCTTCGGTATCTCTTATGTATATGGGAGGTATACATGTCATTGCATTTCTGTTCGGTTTTTTTCTCGTTAATATGCCTTTTATAACAATGGTGGGAGGGAGTCTCAGCCAAGAACCTATATAGGTGAAGGGAAAACTACTTTTCCTTCCCTACAGCCTCCTTATTTAATTACTTTAACAATTCTAATCCCTGGGACCTGGGACTATTTACCTTGCATGAAAAAGGGACTTTGCAGCTATGATTAAATTAAGGATTTTTGAGATGAGGAGATTATCTCTCTTAGCTGGGTAAACTCATTGTTATCAGGGGGCTACTCCTGAGAGGGAGGCAGGAGGGTCGGATTCAGAGAGACTGGAAGAGGCTATGCTGCTGGCTTTCAAGGTAGGGGATGGGGCTATGGGCTGAGGATTGCAGACAGCTTCTAAGGGTAGAAAACCCAAGGAAACGGATTCTCCCCTAGAGCCTCCAGAAGGAAGGCAGCCTTGCCGACCATTTTAGGACCTCTGATACCCAGGCTGCTATGAGAACACATCTGTGTGGTTTTAAGGGCTAACTGTGCAGTAAATTTTTATAACAGCCATAGGAAGCTAATACAACAGGAAACAAGCACAAAGTCTGATCCAAGAGGATACAGCTTACACTCAAAAAGAATGGCAAAGTTTTGCTAACTTTTATTGACAAAGCTAAGAAATGTGTGTCAAATGGCCCAACGAATGCCGTGTACCTTCTTCTCTGACCCAGCCCTTTTCAAATCCATTTCCAGACACTTGCTTCCAAGGAGGACATTACTAGGTCTTTAAACAAGGCAAAGCCAGTTTGACAGACATGAGAGGAGAGGTGACTTCTGGAAGATTTGTGGGTGCAGAGTTTCCAGATTCATTCCATTCCAGCTGAACCCCAGCATTCCAGTTCTCAGGGGGCCACTGTGTCTCACTCAATCCTCATACTTTCACATCAGAGTCCTAGAGAGCCTGGGTAATTCTGTGATTGCAGGGTAAGACTGTGTCTGATTTTCGGCTGATTTTGCTACCTTCCAGGCACATTCTCACTTGTCACTGACCCTGTATCTCCAGCCCCCCTCAAGCATGTTGCATTTCCCCTATGTCACCAACCACACTGTGCTACTCAGATGTGTCTGTTGCCTCTCATCCATCACACAGACTCTATTCTCAGCTTAACAAACTTTCACACATCTTTTAAGATCCAGTTCATGTTTAATTTCCTTTTTGAGTTCTTTTCTCATTTTTCTCTTTAGAGCACTCTATACTTCTGAGTATTCATTATATTTAACATCCATGAAGTTATTTTAGCATTCAATTGCATACGAATTTATTGCTACTCATGATCCCATTCTAAGTAAACAACCATTTCATTGTGCCTGTGCCTCCCAGTGCTTCATGAAGGATAGAAAGTCAATAACTCATAGTCGAATGAATAAAAGTTACATAATTGATAGAGGTAGGTAGTTTCTGTCATTTCCTAAATTAAATATATATGTATTTTCTATATTTCAAAAGTGAGATTAGCTGAACTTGTAAGGTTTGGGCTTTCCAAGGCATTTTGATTTTCTTTATAGATTACGTTGCTTTATATAAAGCTTTAAATATATTAGGGAAACAACCCACTTACAGAAAAACATTAGTAAGCAGTTAAGAATTTGCTGAAGGGCTGGCCGAGTGTCGCGGTGGTTAAGCACTGGCTTGGGAAGCCAGCGGCCCCGGTTCGGTCCCACATATGGGGGCCAGTGACAGTGCCCTCAAAAAAAAAAAAAAATTTGCTGAAGGGGCTGGTCGAGTGGCACGTTGGTTAAGAGCTGGTTTGCGAGCACCAGCTCTGAGCAGCAGGGCCTGCGTTCGGATTCCACATGAGGACCAGTGATGCAGCACCCTCTACAGCTAAGATGGTGAACAACAGCTCGACCCAGAACTGGGCTGCTATGAGTCACTGGTGACGGCATGGGCTGCAGCCCCTGCTGCAGTGGGCTTCATGAGTGGCCGGCAGCCAGTGTGAGCTGCCATGAGCCTCTGTGAGCGGCCGTCCAATGGCCAGTGAGCAACTGCCTCACCCGGGAAGAGCACAATGATCACAATACCAACATGGGCCAGTGAAGCAATGTCCTCCACAACTAGACTGAAGAACAAAAGAACAGCAACTTGTCTGTTCCCCTTCCCCAGTTCCCCAATGCTGTTCCCCTACCCATTCCCCAATAAAATCTAAAAAAAAAAAAAAAAAAAAAAAAAAAATTGCTGAAAATTTTATAGGTGAGATCAAGGAAAGCATTTAAATCAAAATCACTAACAAATAATTATTCAGTAAATTCTCAGTAGATATGTCCAGTCTTGTGAAAATCTTTCTTTAGGCATGTTAACCACTTTTTTTACCCTTAGTACCACACTGAGCATCTTCCCACTCCCCTCCCCCACCTTTTATTTGGCAGAGTTGCTTCTTTGTTCACTTAGGAATCTGGGAACTAACGTGAGATGATTTTGTTCCCTCTAATAAGCTTATTAAAATATCTTGCTCAATGAAGCTATTTACCCTACACTTGAATTGTTGCATTAGTTGCTAAAAACATTAAAAAAATATATTAAACTTCTATGAGCAGATATAGCTTTGTCTTAGTTTATATGCATAAGTGGTTCTAGCTATATATTGGCTGATATCTACTGGTTATATAACTTTATTGCACTGAAATGTTTACCTTCTACAGTACGCCTTAATTGTATTTTCAGACATTAATTTTTCTCTTCCTTTATTATTTCTTAATTCTCTTTAATATTCACAACAATCTTTTTTTTTTTTTAACTCTTTCCAAACTTCTGATTTTCTTCCTTCTGAGGCAAAATGAATATCTTTCCATTAATTTTTCGGGATTTCTAATTACTTTATGGTTTTACACACAGCCCTAGAAACTATAAGGATTTGCATTAAAAGAGTATTGGGGAATTGTTCAATTCGGAGTACTTGTTTCTATAATCCACGGACTGAGTCTGCCTTCACCCGCTGAACCTTCAGGTTTCCTCTGCTTCGTTAACTTGGTGCGCCACATCAATTCTAATTCCTAGTAGCTTCCGTTTTCTCCTTCAATTAATGACAAGAAGCGGTGGGTGGCGAAACGCTGGGTAAACACACACTGAGTATGCACCACGTTCTACATTCAGCACCAGCCTCTAACACAGTGGTGCAAAATAGAAAGTGGGAGCTAAGTGAATCGTGCCAACACAGACAACAACAAAACGTTGTGTCAGAGACAGATTCATGGTTGACAGAAGCTGCATGTTTGTATTCCAAAGAAAAGGAAAAGCAAATGCCTAGGAGAAGAAAAATAATAAATGCAAGAAGTCATACAGATTCACATCTTTCTCTTGACTAACTCTTACAGCAACTATTATTTTAAAATAAAATCTAAATATGTGTGCTATATTTGCATTATACAAAGTCATGACTGTGAGTTATATGGTTCTCAACTTTGATCTATGACACTACGTCCAGAAATTTTGGGTACATTTATGTATCTATCGCATTTCTCAAAGAAAATACAAATAAACCCCAATTATCTATTGCTTTCTCATTTACTCAGTCATTTCCTTTGGATTTTATTGTAGAGATCACAATAGCCAGGTATGGGATGACTTTCCCTGCCTCCTAAAATGCAGCTGAAATGATGAGCTAAATACCAAGTCTAATTCATAGGTGCTTTGGAAAACACAAAGGGTTGATACAGCAAGACCAGGAAAATGGGGAATCTGTGAAAGACACAGAGCAGACAGGAACAAATTGATCTCAGAATCTAGAAGACTTGGAAATTCTGAAATTCCAAAAGGTGATCTAGATGACTACAAACAAACAAACAAACAAACAAACAAAACAAACAGAAAACCCAAGTCCAAAAGGTTTTTTTAGCAGAACCTAAAAATAACCACAAGATTAGAGTATAGCAAGGACTGTATGAAAATGCAGGTAAGAAAAGGTAGCAGAAGTACACAGGCAGTTTGAGCCACTGACTCCTGTATTGACCCAGGGGCCTTCTGTCCAAGTCCCACCACAGTCACCTATGAATGGATGTTTTTCATCCAGAAACAGTCACCTGACATATGTCCCCCATGCCCACTCCTATACCTGCGCAATCAATGGAAGTTGGGTTCCAAATCAGAACTCACTTTGATGTTTGGTGACTAAAGATTTGGGGTGGGGCTGGCCGAGTGGAACGTTGGTTAAAAGCTGGCTTGGGATGCCCCTGGCCCTCATTTCAGATCCCACATATGAGGGCCAATGACATTGTCCTCTATAGCTAAGATGGTGAACAACAGCTCCATCTGGAGCTCGGCTGCTATGAATCCCTCGGACTGTATAGCTGCAGCCCCTGCTGCAGTGGGCTGCCATAGGTTACAGTGAGTGGCCGGCAGCCAGCGTGAGCAACTGGCGGCCCAGTGTGAGCTGCCAAGAGCCGCTGTGAGCGGCCATCCAGAGGCGGGCGACCAATCTGCCTCACCGGAGAAGAGCACGATGATGATACCAATATGGACCAGTAAAGCAGTGTCTTCCACAACTAGACTGAAGAACAAAAGGACAGCAACTTGTCTGTTCCCCTTCTCTGATTCCCTAATGCTGTTCCCCTCTCCCAATTCCCCAATAAAATCTTTAAAAAAAAAAGATTTGGGGTGATATTATTTAAATTTGTTACATCATTTGAGAAATACAGAATGAAATACTAGTATTTTAAAATAGGAAGTTAATCATTAGAAATACGGAATTCTGTAATTGTACTTACAAGTTACCAGGAGAAGAAAATAAGGGGAAAAAAATAACTGATCAATCCAACAAAAGTGAAAAGAAGAAAAAAGAGGACACATATCATGATGAATATAATTAAAAAAATAGAATATAACAAAACGTGATTTCCCCTAAATCCTCCACTGAATTGCTATCAGAACTTTACCCATGTGCGTGTTTCTCTGCACTCACCACACATGGGGATAAAGTTCTTAAGGTGCCTCAGGACACGAAGTACAAAAGTCAACCTCCTTGGGTCTCACAAGCTAGTTCTTAGAGTAGTGCTTATCAGAGTAAGAACAGAAGGCTGAACTGGGGTAATAAAAATTAAATTTACCATGCACCACAGTGGGCAGCTAATTTGAATATCACCAAACACAAACTCCCAACTCTTAATTGCCTTATTTCCTCCCTCTGGCGCCCACACGTGTTTCATCTCCTCCTCTTCCTTTTTAGGAATGCTTCTCAGGCTGATTAGCTTCCCTCTTACATTTTGCTGTATTAATTATACAGGAAACGACTTCATTACCATCTTTCTCCCTGAGTTGGGGCATGCTGGAGCAAAATTTCCCTGAACTTTCTACCTCATTATGTTTTACCAATTTGATCTACCAGGAAAGGACAGTTTAGTTAGGGCCAGAATGAATGTGTAAAGCATGGTAAGTCCCACACAGACCTTTTCTAATATGTGAATCTCACCAGAGAAGTAGGATTGAGGTTTAGCAGAGATGAGCGCTGAACAGAATTGATCTGGCTTTTGTTCCTCGCTCGTGGTGGACCAGAACCTCAGGGTCTACGAGAATACTTTTGGAGGCCTTTGGGCTCTGGACCGAAACTGAGAGACCCAGGGCATAGGAGAGGAATAAGGTTCCCTTTGGTTGGGCCATGGTTCTATTCTTGCTGTTTGTCAGTGAGCAGAACAGGCAAACAAGGTGAATACAGTAACCGTGAGATCTGTACCTACTCCAGCTTGACCAGAATCCATGGGAGAAATGATAAGTGGGTATAATCAGAAGCTTTCTGATGTGCAGACAAGTAGGCTGATGTTGACCCTTTCACCATTCATATTCCTTTCCTCTGCCCTGATTCTTAATCTGCATCACAAACCCAAATTCTTTCCTAGAACATCTGCAAATGCAAACTAGGTAAACCAAGCGTTCACCTGTCTTGCTGAGTATTTACTTCATTTGCATGCTTGTTTTCTTATTATAATATCCTTAATACAGGATACAGTTCCTGTCTTTTGGGGCATCCTGACAGCTTTCCTGAGGTATAATGGTTGTTGGTCCTACGCGTATACTGCATCTTGAAGAAAAAAGGCACAACCCCTTGAGGGTGTCATTCTTATGCTGACAACTTTAATTATGCCTTAAGAGGCCATTCTGATGTTGGCAGCTTATGAATAATGTATGTGGTAGGATCAGTGGGCATGTACCCATGATCTCACTTGCTTCATCAGGAAATGGACCTTTTCTTCTACGTTGATGTTATATGAGATTCCATGATGATAAATCAGAAACTCTGAGCCATCAGATGGTGGTGGCCAAGGTACTACGGGAAGGGATGGGAAACAACATTCAAACATGTATCAGTTTTTGTAAGCCCAAATTGTTGTCTACTCCAGGCTGAAAGAAGTCTGATTTACTCAACTTGCCACCAAGTGGCTGTTTAGTTTCGTGAGGAATGGTGTCATATTGAGAATTTCACATTAATTTTTTTCTATTGATTGGTCGACCTCAGCACTGGTAGTCATGATGGGCTACTTTGGCAGCCTTGGTGTGTGTGTGCAAACCTTTATCCCTGACATTCTGGTTACTCCATTTAAAGGCTAATTTTTCAGCACTATGCTGTGGATACAAAGTGTCAGGGATAAAGATATGTACATATCTATTCTTATGTCACACCACTTCCCTTCCACACCTACTTGATGACGAGGTATACAATCCAAAGCTCACTGCTGTCTTTCAGGGACAGCCCCGAGTGGGACTATCGTGTAGCAGCAATATGTTTTTGAGTTTTACCAGCATGACATCCTGAACCCAACGCATACTGTCAGCTGGTCACAGGAATCCCCCAGAAGGCTATGAGTATGAGCTGTGGGATTGGTGTTAGTGTAATAGACAAAGGTGTCTTGAGGAAGAATTCCGGGTCATCTCTAACTTTCTTGTCTTCTCTAGGCCCCTTTGGCCTGAACTTGAATGTATCATTTCCATCCTGTGCTTTGCCCTCCAATCTTATTACTTGGTGAGTCTGACACAATCGAGATATGGATGGGCATTTCCATCATATAGTCACTTGAGACTCCAACGTCAGATACCAAGCTTCTATTAAGTTCCTGTAGCATGCTAAGTGTCACTTTTCAAATGGTGAATCATTCTCCGTTGCAGATGGCATTGTTTTGCTCCGGAAGTATAAAGTGTCTGTGCTGTGACTCTTCTATTCGGGTATGCAGGAAACGTATACAGCATTCTCATCTAGAAACCACTAGTACCACAGGCTCTGCCATGACGTATGGTCCAAGTAGCAGCATTGCTTGTAATGTAGCCTGTACCTACCAAAGAGCCCTGCTCAAAAGTGACAGCCTTCCATGTTAGCCAGTAAATGGGTTCATTTCTGCCATAACATCTCACTTTGCAGAGACTGGACTGGTAGGATAAATGGGAGTATAATGGGAACTTGTATCCTTTCACATTTTTGAGGGTAGCACTACACCCTGCAGTTCCACAAAGGATGACATAGTGCTTCTGATTTATTGTTTTGGCCAGGGTTCAAGAGCTTCTGCTTGGCCTCTCCTCACTTCTGTCTCTTGCTCCACAGGCCAGGGAACCAGTGTAAAGGCACTGCCAGCTACCAAGTATACTCGTACCAATTATTGCACTCAGAGACCAGGAAAGTGACATATTGGCCCTACTGTGAGACAAACTTTAAGCCAAGACACTATTTGTCACCAGCCTCTGCATTCTTACAGGGGAACCATGAAAATGGTTTTGTGCCCTATTAGAGTCATCTCAGGCCCTATATCCAGCCACCCCTAAAAGGTTTGAATATTCTCCTTTCCCTAGTGAATGCCTGTTACCTGGGGAATGGTCATAGGTCCCTAAGGAGAAGGACTAGGGGATCACACTGTAAACACTGCACAGGCATTTCAGAACCTCTCCTGCAGGGGATCCATCTTTTCTTAAATCTGTGGGTCCCAGGACTGAGAATAGGCTCAGCTTCCTAACAATGCTGGTTTTCCTTCATTAGCAGATTCCTAGGGCTAGAGTGAAAGGGGGTCTCCTCTGGGACCTCCAAGGGGACATAGTCGCCTATTATCTGATGTTATATAGTAAGTCCATTCTGACATGGCTAGTTTTCGGAGACTTTCCTCAATATTCATCCATGGAATTCCAGCTTTTCCATGTATCATTTTTTCCAACTTCAAGGAGCTATATTAGCAGTCTATTAGGAATAACTGTAGGTGTCATTGCTAGGACATTAAACCCTAAATCATGGGATATCCTCCTCCAGTACCCAGCATGCTCTTTCAGTCCCTGCCAATACACATTAGCCAGGTCCAGAGGTGTTTTGGATGAATAATCCATTTCCTGCCAAAGCAGGGCTAATATTTCCCATGGTGAGACTGACTGAATGGAGTTAGTCGTTTAGAAGTAATGAAGGGAGTTAGGGCAGAACTTGAGGAGGGCCAGAATGATGTTTTAAGGCATACACCTCACCTGAGGGCTTTAAATAGTCTCCAAGCAAGGAGAGGGTGCTGCTGCCTTATGGCAATGGGAGGGGACACTGCTGCTGCTTTAGAAGGTCCAGGGCAACTCTGGGAGTCTAGGTCTCAAGCACAACCATCTCCGTGTTCTCATCCCACATCCCAGGCTCTCACTCTTTATCAGGGCTCTGACGTTAACACGAGGGCTTGTGAAGGCTGTTAATTCAACAATCTTTGTAAATCTGCTAATAGAAAACCCAGCTCCTGGAACTGAACTTTAAAATAGTCTGCCCTCTGACTTCAGGAGATGAGGCAGTTTTTAAAGGCTACCATGGAGGCCTTTTGGCTTTCATACGTTGACCTGAGTGGGGAGTTAACATATCCGACACTGCCATTTCCCTTCCTTGGCACATGAATGGCAAAGAGCAGCTACTAATCAGTTCCACAACCCTTACCATCTCCCCATGTTCAAATGCCAGAGACACTTTATAGGCAGTGCATTGCTCCCCGGGTCTCTATCATGCCTCCCTGAGGAAATCACCAGCCCCATCCCACCCCACGGTTAATTAGGTTTTTATTGGCATCAACATCTCAAGAGGGCTTCCTTTTGTGCCTCTGAACTGAATTTACTCTCCTCTCAAAAGTAAACTGCCAGATCCATCTCACTCCTCTTCCCCAATCCCCTGAGACAACCTCATCTGATAAGGTTACCGCATGACAGAAAGCAGACGAGATTGCAAAATACCTACAGGCAAAGAAAGCTCTTGTGAAATGAGGTACAGCTAGGAATGTGTCTCCCTGCCAGCATCCAGCTGGGGAGCGGGGAGGGGGAGAAAAGAGGGAGACTGAGACAGGAGATTGGCACAGACAGAGAGAAACAGAGAAATTCACCTGACTGAGCCCCGGAACTTTCCAGTCAGATAAACCCTTTTCCCTGAGGAGGGGTGAGAGGGGCAGAGAGAGGCCTCCTCTGGGAAAGGGCACCGAGGTAGTGGCGCAGAAGTGAGGGTGACATGTTCTCTCCCGGCCACCATGAGGAGAAACTAGCTTTTCTTTAAAGAAATAGCTTCATAGTAATTTCTTTAAAAAAATCAATTCTTAATAAGCAAACCATAGCATAATGGCTCACTAGATAACAGTATATTTCAATGACTAATGCTTGTCGCTTTTCTGTAATAATAAGCTAGAATCACCCAGGGAGGACAGTGTGCCCTGGGAGTGAATACACATGAATATTTACTTTCAGGGTCCTAGAATATGACTTAGGAAGGTCTCTCTCTGTTATCTTGCAGAAGCACTGGGAGAAACTGGCTTCTTTAAGAAAGAGTTTTAAACTCAATAGGAAATAGAGACTATGCCATTGAGTCATATTAATATTCCTAGCATACATCATTGCATGATGGATTTTTTTCTACCTGCTGAGCTCATTCTCCCTTTCTGTAGGGTTTGGTGGTTTGGCCAGACAGTTGATTCTCTAAGACACATCTGGCTATGTCGTTAAGTTATTCCTGAATGTTTTGGCCATTGCCAACGCGGTCTGCTGGTGTAAAAAAATCAGAGTGCCATCTTGGGAAATATTACTTTTGCAGACTATTATTTACAATCCAACTCAGTTATCCAGACAAAACTATTTTTTAGCATCTCTTAAAAATCCTTTAAGAGAAAAATGCAGTGAAGAATTTCTGTCTTTATATTTAAAATTCATCATAAGAACATAAAATTATTTATGTTCTCCCTTATTTATAAGACGCTGATTAGAGATGTCAAAATGATCTTGAGTATAGAGGTTCTTCCAACATATTTACATCTTTGGGGAAATAGATAACATCCTCCAAGAGCCTCTCCCTTCAAATTCTCAATAAAAAAAGGAATATAGGTGGAAACCCTAGACATTCCTTTCATTTCCCCCCTTCTTCATTTTATCCTTTTGCTGATCTTTGAGTGTTTGGGTGTGTTCAAGTTGGTGAGAAAGTATTTCCAGTATGTGACTCATCTCCAGGTAGCAGATAGAAAAAGTTGAAAACTTGTATTTTATTCTCACTCTAAATATGTAATTCTTTTACTGGTGACAATTTTATTTTCGAAGTATTTAATAAAAAATACATACTGATTTTTCACAAACTTAAAAGTTAATATATTTTTTAACACTCACTCTTCTAAACACCTCCCTAACGTCATTCAGTTCATCGTCCCAACAACTCTATGAAATGGGTACTATTTTTATCTTTATTTTACAGGTATAGAACTGAGGCACCAAAAAGTTATGTAACTTGCCCACGTAAGTGGTGGGGCTGGGACAGAGATCAGGCACCCTTGTGTCAGAGTTTGTGCTCTTATCCATTCAATTAAACTGCATCTGCGTCCTCTTTCCTTATTCACATCCGAGAGGAAGCTAGACAGACACATTGATGGGATGGGGAGGAAGACGCACCTCTTTCCCAGCCCCCATTTCCAGTCCCTTCTTTAGCATCTGCTTGAAAATCCAATGGCCAATTTGATGTCAGAAGCGATGCAGCAGTTTCTCTTATTTTCCAAGGTGACACAAATAATGCTTATAAACCACATACGGGTAAAAATAGAAAATGAACATGAGAGAATGCAAACTTGCAGCATATCAAGGCATTGCGTCTGCTTCTAGCCATTATTACCACTCCAGTTTGAGGCACCAGCACTGCTCATCTGAACTATTTCAATAATCTCCTAACTGGTGTCCCTGCTTTGGCTCTTGCTGTCACTCTAATAATATCAGTCCCAACCTTAATGTCTTCTCATTGCAGCCTGAGAACCTCAAGTCTCTTCAATACCTTTCAAGTTCAGGCTTCTGGCTGCTTCTCCAGTCTTCTTCTATTAATAACTGGTCAGCCTCATTGAGTTTCTTGCAGATTTTTAAAAATTCACTGTTTCAGGGGCCTGCCAAGTGGCGCGGTGGTTAAGCGCTGGCTTGGGAAGCCAGAGGCCCCGGTTCGGGTCCCACATATGAGGGCCAATGACACTGCCCTCAAAAAAAAAAAAAAGAACAACAACAACAAAAAAAACCAATGTCTTTAGGGCCGACCGAGTGGCGTGGTGGTTAGGCGCTGGCTTGGGAAGCCAGAGGCCCCGGTTTGGGTCCCACATATGAGGGCCAGTAACACTGCCCTCAAAAAAAAAAAAAATTCACTGTTTCTGTATTCCTGAGGACCTTGGCACCTACTAGGTCCCTTTCTTTTAACTGCACGTAAGGCTGATTCCTATAGTTATGTACATTTGAAATGTTACTTCCCCAAAGAGGCTTTCCCTCACTTCCATTCCCAATATTTTTGTTCTATTCTCTCTTTATTACTGTTCCTATTCTTTGAAATTGCAGTTTGTTATAATATACTTATCTGTATCATTGGGTAAGTCGATCATTTTTCCTAGACTGCCTGAATACCCATCACACACACCACATAGCACTCACCACCAGGTGGCACCAAAGCACAGCAGGGACCAGGGTGGATTTGGGTCAGGAGACAGAACTTTGGGCTCCAGCCTCCTGGTGGTTACCCCATTAACCTGGTAATGTCACAGCTGCATTTGAATTTTTGGACCACCACCCTCCCCAAATATATTCAAGTGAGGTTTTATAATGTTGCGTTTCGGTTCTGATTCTACACTCTAGAAGAAGGTTGATAGATGAGAGAATTAAAACATTTTTGATGAACTAGACATGTCTTGGTTCTAAAGACTGCAACCCAAAAGTCTCAGAGACACAGGACTTATATCAAAATAAATGACTATGGTAATAATTGAAGTTATACTGAAACCTATTTTGGATGCGATGATAAAAGTCCCTACCACTTGAGCTGTTCAATAAGAGACAGATGTTCATTGCCCACAAATCTTATAAGAGCCTGAAGCAGCCAGAGGAGGTTGGATTAGATGACCCCAGAGAACTTTAGTCATAAGAATCTGTTTCTGGAATCCAATTGAAATGTTTCAAAATATATAAAAGTCGTTTAAGGACGGTAGGTTTGGAACTACTGGTGTTACTCTTCAGGAGAATGGCAATTGTCCTTTACGGCCACAACATAGTCAAGAGTGGTTAGATAATGGAATCAGACTGACCTGAATTAAAACATGCATTCTGTCACTTTCTAGGGATGTGACCACAGACAAGCTATTTCTACCTTGGTTTCCTAAGGGATGTGACCTTAGACAAGCGATTTCTATCTCAGTATCCCCTAAATGGGATAATAAGACCAAATTCTGAGTTATCATTAAGCCTCTGTCAGGCTAACATCATTATTTATGTTTGGTTTTAAAATGACAATCCTGGGGGCTGGCCGAGTGGCTCAGCTGGTTAAGAGCACGAGCTCTGAGCAACAGGGTCGCAGGTTCAATTCCTACATGAGCCAGTGAGCTGCACCTGAGCTGAGCAGCTGTTGAGCTGGTGAGAGTGCTTGCTCTTAGCAGCAAGGCTGCCTGTTTGACATCCGTATGAGATGGTGGGCTATGCTCCCCCTGTCCCCCTTGGCCCCCCAGCAACTAAATTGAAAGTGGAGACTGGACTTGGAGCTGAGCTTGCGCCCTCCACAACTAAGATTGAAGGACAATTTGACTTGGAGCTGATGGGTCCTGGAAAAACACAATGTTCCCTTCCCCAATTCCCCAACACTGTTCCCCTCCCCCATTCACCAATAAAAATCTTAAAAAAAAAAAAAGACAACCCATTCTTCTGTAAGGTATACAATGATGAAAAACCAACAAACAGTCCATCCTGACCATCAACACTGGCAAGAAAACTCTGAATTTCTCTTTTGCCTATTCCAAAAATGAAGGTTGTCTCTGAGTCACTTTTTAAATGGTAAATAATATAGGAAGACTGGAGTTAAAGATATTATCTCTTATTAAATTTATTTTAAGAATAGAAATAGTTTGGAAACTATTTACCCCATTCCAGTGGGGGCTGGGCAAAAATGCTTTGTTTGTTTGTTTGTTTTTGTTTTCCAACATCTGGATAATTAGGAAACAAGAGGATTTAGTGCAAGAGAACATAGAAAAAAACACTTCTGCATCAACAGGAGTGCTAGAGAGGCAAAAAGACCTTTCTTTTTATTAGCTTCAGCAGCTTAGTGGAATTAAAAAGATCACCCATGGCTCATACAGTGAGAAGCAATATTGAGCAGCTCACAGACAAGTTTCAGGGGCTGTGACAATAAACCAGCCTCATGCTAGGTACTCCCTTTGCTTAAGGTCTGAAAATGGCTGTGACACTAACCTAAGATTCAGGGTGGCTTATTCGAATATTCTGATCAACATGTGTATATAAAATAAAAGAATAATATGAAATGTATTTCATTATAGTTTTTTTCTACAATGAATATTCAACTGTGGCCAGGCCCTGGACTCAGAGGTCAGAGAGCTGGAACAGCATATTGACTTGCTTCTCACTTGGGGTGTGAGAGTCTTTGGGTCCGGGATCTATAAGTCACTGGAACCTGGGCCTCAGCCTCTTTATCTGTGAGACTGGAAGGTTAAATGAAGCAAATGATCTCTCAACTCTCAAATTCCACTCAGCTCTTAAATTCTCTCATCCCATGCATTAAAATGTATCCCTTTTTTCAGGCAGTAAGTCTGTCAGTCATTACCTGAAATGGCCATCAATCACCCATGTGTTGGGCACTTGCGTTCCATTTATTTAACAACAAATACTTAATGAAGCTCTGTGAGCCAGGCCCTGTCCCTAGCTCTTCAGATACAGTAATGTAAAAAAAAGACAGAAGTTCCTACCTTTTTCTGCTTTATATTCTAAAGGGGAAACGGATATAAAACAAGCAAAGAAGTAAAATACATAGGATGTTAGAGAGTGAGAGACGCTATGGAGAAAGCAGGGAGGAAAAGTCAGGGGTTGAATTTTGGGGTTTCATTGGGAAGGTCACTTTTGATTAAAGATAGTAAGAAGATGAGGAAGTAAACCATGTGGGCACCTGGGGAAAGCACATTTCAGGGAGAAAAAAAACCCATCTCAGAACAGAGGTGTGCCCGGCAGGTCCAGGTGTCAGCAGTGAGGCCCGTGCGTGTGGGACAGAACGCACGAAGGGCAAAGTTAACAAGAGGTGAAGTGTATCCATCCATTCCAGTTCTGGAAGGAGGAGTGGACATTCCCACAGGGTAATTGGGAAGTCGGTGAAGGGAGTATTTATAAAGGTTAGCAGAGTTAAGAGAAGCTAACAAAAGATGGTGAAAGTCCCAGGGAGGTCTAGGCTTAAAACAGAACAACGAGGGACTGGCTGAGTGGCACATTGGTTAAGAGCTGACCTGGGACGCCATGCCCCAGTTCGGATCCCACATATTTCAGCTAAGATGGTGAACAACAGCTCCATCTGGAGCTGGGCTACTGTGATTCCCCAGGACGGCATAGCTGCAGCCCCTGCTGCAGTGGGCTGCCATAGGCTACAGTGAGTGGCCGGCAGCCGGCGTGAGCTGCCAAGAGCCGCTGTGAGCGACCGTCCAGAGGCCAGCAAATGACTGCCTCTCCTGAGAAGAGTGCAATGATGATACCAACATCATTGATGATACCAGTGAAGCAATATCCTCCACAACTAGACTGAAGAACAAAAAGACAGAGACTTGTCTCTTCCCCTCCCCCAATTCCCCAATAAAATCTTTAAAGAAAACAACAGAACAATGAAGCATGATTCCCTACAATGAACTACCCTGTATATATACAAATTAGTATGCAAAGCATCAAATTACTAGTATTTTATTTGTATTTAGTTAAAAACAACAAACCAAAAAAAAACAGAATGGTAAGGAGAGGTGACCAAACACAGATAAGGCTGTCACTGTAGACAGTGTAGGACAGGATGGAGGAGAGGGTTCTGATAGAGACCTGGGTACAGTGAGGACCTGGCAAGGAGAGGGCTCGGGGAGTAAGTAACCCATCCTCTTTTCTCCTACTCCTCTCTCTCTTGCCCAAACCCATTGTCCAAACCCACCTGGAAACCAGGGGACAGGGACTTGTTGATCCCCTTGGCAGGTCACAGGTCAACCTCCTAGAAGAGATAAGGGATTAAAAGAGCAAAGAATATCCAGCACATGAGGTCAGAGAAGTAATGAGGATCTAGATCATACAGCACCCAAAAAATCATAGTGACGAAGTAAGGAGTGTTTTCTAGTGGTGTTGAGCCTACAGAGAAGTTGCAAAAACAGTATAAAACTCCTATATCCCCCCGACGTTAACATTTTCCACATCTGCTCCATCACCTTTTCTGTGTGTGTGTATGCACGTGCGCATGCACGCACGCATGTGCACACACACACACACACACACACACACACACCTCTTGCTTGACCTTTGCCCCATCACCTCTAAGTAATCCAATAATCCAGCCTGAATGTGTCAAAAACAAGAGTGCTCACCTACAGATTCACCTTTGATTAAGAAATAAATACTGGGCCGGCCGAGTGGCGTGGTGGTTAAGAGCTGGCTTGGGATGCCAGCGGCCCCGGTTTGGATCCCACATATGAGAGTCAGTGACACTGCCTTCTACAGCTAACAACAGCTCCACCTGGAGCTGGGCTGTGCGAGCCCCGGCGATGGTGTAGGCTACATCCCCTGCTGCAGTGGGCTGCCATAGGCTACAGTGAGTGGCTGGCAGCCAGTGTGAGCAGCTCGCAGCCAGTGTGAGCTGCCAAGAGCCACTGTGAGCGGTCATCCAGAGGCTGGCAACCGATCTGCCTCACCTGAGAAGAGCGCAATGATGATACCAACATGGGCCAGTGAAGCAACGTGCTCCACAACTAGACTGAAGGACAAAAGGACGGCAACTTGTCTGTTCCCCTTCCCCGGTTCCCCAACGCTTTTCCCCTCCCCCAATTCCCCAATAAAATCTTTTAAAAAAAAAGATGAAGACTGAGCTTGCATTTAGCAATGTGGAGTTTCTTGGAGACTTTTCTAACAATATTTTTAATGGTGGAGCCCAAAATCTGTTTGAGTAGGTTCAAGTGAGTAAGAGGACACAGTGTTTAAGACAACACGTCAAACATGTTTTGCGGTAACAGCAGAGAGAAGCATAGTACTAATTGGATTTGTTACTAAGGTGGAAGAAATAATAGCATAATTATACACATATGATGTTGCCAGAGGAAAGAACAAAAGGACTTTCTACGTGCAGTACCAGGACGGTACGTAGAGCCTGTGTGCAAAGATGCAGCTCAGTGGGCAGATAAGGTGGAAGCATGCTGAAATTGCCTTCTGATTGAGGAGAGAGTAGGAATAAATCATTTGGTAGAGTGGCTCAGTAAAGGGAGATAAGGAATACAGTGTGAGGGCCAGGCAACTACGAGAGCCCATTTGAGGTTAGTGATTGTGTTTTTAAAATGAGACAGGTTAGCATAGTTGTGTATTTTTTTTTAGTCCTGTTTGGCTGCAGGGGTGAAAGTAACATGACTCATGGTATAACCAAGGGGGAGAGCTGAAGGAAGGCAGAGGAGGGAATTGAGAATATTTGCTGGGTCATAATTGACAGTGGAATTTAAGCTAGGAAAGGAAAGCAGGTTTGGTGATAGGATCAATGACTTGAAAGTCCTGGTGATATCTCAAGGCAGATGCAGTGGGGTTATTAGGAGTGTGCTGGAGAGATATGAGGTCAGAGAGTAGCATCTTTGAAATTGAGATTACGGGGGGATTGCTGTTATTTATAGTGATGAGGTCAAGGGTATGACTAACGGCGTGAGTGGTCAGGTAAGATAGTGGGGAATGTATCAAGAATTAAGAAGCCAGAGGATTGAAAAAGACATTTACATGGATATGGATGAAGTGGAAGAGATTTACACCAGCAAAAAATAAGATCAATGCCCCAACATTGACAGATGATGACAATAAAAATGGGTAGAGAGTACTATATATCCTGATAATATGAGTTGCAAAACTGGACATTTCTAGAGATAAAAGAAGAATGATCTGAAAGCAGCGATGAGAATCGAGGAGGACATGGGTCTCCTTCTAGAGGCCACTGCAATGAGAGGAGCAGGAAGGAAAACAACCATTACATGGAGGGTGGCTGAGAAAGTAGCGTCCTCAACTAAGGTCCAGATATTTTTAGAGCAAAACATGAAGGAAATGCTCAGAGAAATAGATGAGGATACAGGGTATTTCATTATTAAAACTTTGAATTGTAGAGAACTCATGAAAGGGCTTCCAAAACTGGAGGCATGAAAGGTGGGGCCACAAAAGGCAATATACAGAGCCACCTGGAGATTAGAGAGGAGGTGAGGAGTGATGACTGGGAATGGGGTGGCTTACACCTACAAACATGAGGACAGGGCGCGAGAAAACCCCATGGTCCTATGGCAGATGGAGCAGAGGCTGTGAACGCTGGCAGTGATGTTTGGGGTTCTCATGAGCCGCACATAGGGTTAGAGACCTCAACAGACTCCTGATGTTGGAGGCACAAGATCCCAGAGATAGTTGTCCTCAGCCCTCACAAGCGCTCTGCCTACTGATGGGTGATCTTAACCTATACTCACAGGCTCACCTTAATTCCTGTTGACAGT
Source organism: Aselliscus stoliczkanus (assembly GCA_033961575.1). Taxonomy (NCBI): domain Eukaryota; kingdom Metazoa; phylum Chordata; class Mammalia; order Chiroptera; family Hipposideridae; genus Aselliscus; species Aselliscus stoliczkanus. The sequence goes on from CM066733.1 coordinate 39,009,625, forward strand.
GGTGAACGGGACACATTTAATGATATGAATGCCCTCATTTATAATGCGTGTGTGTGTGTGTGTGTGTGTGAGAGAGAGAGAGAGAGAGAGAGAGAGAGAGAGAGAGAGAGAAACAGAGAGAGAAAGGGGGGAGGAAATGGTAGACCTCTTTGGAGATGTTTTAAGAAATTAAACTACAACAGTGAAAGTGACAGGGACACCTCCTTGGAGGATAGTCTTCATTTGGGGTGCCTCTACAGACTGTTGAAAATGAGATGAAACGTCACTCTGGGCAGCTAGATGAACATGAACAGCACAGCCTCCACTTTCCAGTCTCTGCTGTTACCACTGGATCAGTAAGGACTGAGTTCCCCACTAGCAGAGAGAATGTTAGCATCTGAACTGGGAGCATCCCTGTTTCTCCATATATGAATGGGGTGCCTTTGTATTGTAACCTTTCCAAATACGTGGGAAAAAAAGTGGAGACTGAAGTCCTCTATCTTGAGCTTATTAGTGAAGACCCAAGGGCAGGTTAGAAATCCTGGGTCTGGGTGTAAATCCCCTCTCTGCGGATCTTAATACTGTTACAGTGAGACTGAGGAAAATCTGCTAAATTATTAGTGACATTCCCATCACCCTGACCCTGACCTTCTTAGATGAGTGGATCCTGAGATTCCTTTTTGTTGAGCAAGTTGATAGAGGAACATGCAAAACTGCAGATCCAAAAGGGAGGGAAGGAGGGAGGGAGGGAGGGAGACAGGAGGAGGAGGAGGAGCAGGAGGAGGAGGAGGAGGAACAGGAGGAGCAGGAGGAGGAGGAGCAGGAGCAGGAGGAGGAGCAGGAGGAGCAGGAGGAGGAGGAGCAGGAGGAGGAGGAAGAGGATGAGCAGGAGGAGGAGGAGGAGCAGGAGGAGGAGAGAGAGAGAGAATATCATATATAAGAATGGGAAAGAGAAACACTGAGGGATGATGCAGAGATCAGAGAAGAAGTAGAAATACAGGTGAAGGGCTGGAAAAGAGCTAAAAGAAAAGACAAAGAAGAAAGACATGGAAAGCTGGTAAGAATATTGGCAGTGATCCTAAAGAGGAAAATTAAAGAAATAATAGAGATGGTTAAATGGTTGTTGAGAAATTCACTCTGAACTATGAGATGCTAGCTCCCTCCTCTGTCTCCTTAAACAAATTTCAATAACATTCTACCCTAGATTTATTTTTGTCATTGTTGCTCTTATTTTTATTATTAGGTATGATGATCTGGGAAACCGGATTCCCGCTTGGTGCCATGTGAAAGCAGGCCTGTCCATGGAGGTTCAGGTACCAGCCTTTCTCCCTTATTTTTATGGTGGCTCCACTTTCCTTGGAGGTAAACCACAGCTGACTTTAGTATCTGCTTAAGCCTGTCTGTCCAGTGTATAAACACTGCTGTATTAGCATTACAACGAGTATGCTCAATGTCCTGCTTCATGAATTTCAAACTCAAAAAATAATATAGAATAGAATTGGAACCCCGCATTTGCCTATGTGGGTATAAGCACTTCCATGCTGCAAAGCTCCAACCTGGGTCTTGGGTCTCCGGTCCCAGGGCTGTATCACCAAAATCAGTACCGAGGGAATGCCTGTGGGCCCTGCATTGGGCCGCTCAGTGTGAAATCAGTGTCAGTTTCTGAGCAGCCTTGGATTACTGGGTTAAAATACCCACATTCAGATGCTTCATCTGTAAAAACTGGGGGACTTACAGTACCTGCCGAAGCATGTAAGTTCCTGAATGCAGTGCCCAGTACAAACCTCTTAACGAATGTCAGCTAGTATTAAAGTTACAAGAATTCGTAACTTTGGAACATTCGATTCCCTATTTCCCTTTAAGGCAAAATCAATTTTGTAACCTACATTTACTTTTCAAAACCCAAAGATTCTTTTAAACAAATATCTGGTGAAAGAATATATATTGATGACTAAAGATTTTTGTGGCTCCATGTTTGTTTGGGTTATTTGTGTGGTTTATCAGTAAGAAAACCAACATCCATTTAAAACCATTCTTTCCTAACTAAAAGTGGATTTTTAAAGGATTTATACGTCAGAGGATTTTATTAACTAATAAAAATAGATTATGTTTCCTTTTTCTCTTTTTTTCCTAAACTACTATTCTAAGCTGTTATGATGCCTTTTCCTGTTTTCACTATTTATTTCCGTTTTAAAAGTACATGTTATATTGTCAAAATACAACTGTAAAAAAAAAGTCTAAAGTTTTTGGCTGGTATCATTCACAAATAACTTATCTATTGCTCCATTACTGAAGTATTGTTTTAATGTTGGTCTCCAGGTAACTTTGTTCACAATATGCCTACCAAAACATATATAACCAGGACTACTTAATAGTTACTCATAATATTATATTATTTTTAAATGGATTTAACTCTTCTTCCCTATATTAGGCATTATAATGCCTACTTAAAAAAAACAAAAACTTTATATTGTTTCTATGTTCAGCTCCTGCAACTTAATGCTTGTTAGTTATTCACATCTGATATTATTTCCCTGTTTCCATTTCCACTTTTCTAATATTCTCTGTTGTATTGAACTCCATGTAGAGTCAAATACAACTCTACAATAAGGAACTGCGTGCGTATAAGTTCATTCTCGAAGGTCTATTATTTTTTCTCTAGTTGATTTCAGTTCTCATGCATATTTTTATGAATTTGGCACTTCTTAAAATTTTACAAATTTTAACATTGATAACATTTACAAACACTTAATTTCCTGATAAATAGCCCTTACCCAGTACCTATCAGTATTACTAAGTACAGGTAAAGGGGTTAGTTTTCATTTGGGAACTTGATGTTTGTATATCTGTCATTGGAATCATACAAAAATCTCACCTACTTGAAGTCGTAGGGAAAGAGTCTAATATTGTATGTGTATCATCAATTAATTAATAAAAAAGCAGAAAGATAAGTAGATATGTAGATAGATGGATGGATAGATAGATAAAAAAAGTAGATAGATGACAATATCATAAATGCTGCTCTATTTTTTTTTTTTTTTTGCTCTATTATTTGAATTACCAGAATATCCAGTAAATCTTTCTTGGCAAAATGTCCCGACACTACATCTTTTTTGTTTTGTTTTGTTTTTTAAGGTTTTATTGGGGAGTTAGGGGAGGGAAACAGTGTTGGGGAATCAGGGAAGGGGAACAGACAAGTTGCTGCCTTTTTGTTCTTCAGTCTAGTTGCGGAGGACGTCGCTTCACTGGCCCATGTTGGCATCATCACGGCGCTCTTCCTGGATAAGGCAGATGGATCGCCGGCCTCTGGATGGTCACTCACCGCGGCTCTTGGCAGCTCACATCGGCTGCCAGCTGCTCACACTGGCTGCTGGCCAGCCCACTGCAGCAGGGGTTGCAGCCTACACCATTGCTGGGGCTTGCACAGCCCAGCTCCAGGTGGAGCAGTTGTTAGCTGTAGAGGGCAATGACACTGACCCTCATATGTGGGATCTGAACCGGGGTCGCTGGCATCCCAAAACCAGCTCTTAACGAATGCGCCACTCGGCCGGCCCCCAACACTACATCTTCAATGTCAAAACAAATACACCATTCTTTAGTCTATGAATTCACTGTGACTATCTCATTGGTTGATCTAAATGATAGCTCAGCTCCTATGGTTTCTTTAATAATCTTTCCTTTGGAACAAGGCTGAATTGCTCTTGACTAGTCATCTCTCTTGATCCACCCTGGAAATGATTATACAGTTTACAATGAAATGGTAAGCAAATGAGTTCTCTCACTTATGATTAAAGGAGCATTAGGTTTCAGTAACAATTTAGCCCAAACTCAAAATGGCTCAGTTCAATAGACATTTATTTCTTGCGACCTTGAACAGTCCTGTCTGGGCAAATGAATGAGTGTGGTGTTCACAAACCCGAGCAGGTAGAGAATGTCATTTCCATATCAAGCTCTCACGGTCGCCCTTTAAATGACTTTGTTTTATGGTAGCTGAAAGGATGGCTGTGAGATAACACAGGAAAAGTTGAATAGAGTCATTTTTAGAACCAACTTATTAGAGTGGTTTCCAATATCAAATGGTTAAAAGTTTGTAATCTATTCTGAGATTCCATTTTAACCTTGGAAAGCATTTCAGAGGGTTCCTAATTGGTATACTATTTTATAAGTTTTTGCAACAAAGAATCTTGCATTCTTTTCAATTTATTTTGCTAAATGACATTTCTGGCACCAAGGCACAATTTTAGTAAGTGATCTGCTCTCTAAAATAGGCTATATTTCTTTTTTTAACACTCTAAAGTGGAAGCAAATAACAAAATGGAGGGAATAAAAAACATGCCATGATTATAGCATGAATATCTCCAAGCTATAAAGAAGTATTTATAATACCAAAACATTCATATCTATATATCTATAGCTATATTTCTGTCTCCTTATTATAGCTGTATTCTGTTAGAGACAACTTACCTGGTTCAATTATTTCCTATTTTTATTTTTTTATTTTTTTGTTTTTTTGTCTTTTTTGTTGTTTTTTATTTTATTTTATTTTTAATTAGTTTCAGGTGTACAACACAGTGCAATAGTTATACATTTTACCCCTCAAAGTGACAACCCCCCACCCCCAATTTGCCACCCCACTCCCCCCCCATATCATATATATCTATTACACTTCCTCTGACTCTCTTCCACAGTATAATCCACATCCCGTGACTATCTATATATATTCAATTACAGTAGGTATACCACCTCCGCTTTAGTAATACAGTGCAGTGATCAAACCTCTACTCCATCCATGAAATGTCTCCCTAACAAGACCTATGATCATCTGACATTCCACAGAATATTTACAACATTATTAATTATATTCCCCAAACTGTTTTTCCTATCCCAGTGACAATATTGTAGTTGCCTATTTTTGCTGTGTAATCCCTTCCCCTTCTCCCTCATCCCCAACCCCCTCCCAATTAGCAACCCTAATTTTTCCTCTATATCTATGAGACAGTTTCTGTTTACTTTGCTCATTCATACAGTTTTTCAGATTCCACATATGAGTGAGATCATATGGTATTTGTCCTTCTCTGACTGACTTATTTCACTCAACATAATAGTCTCTAGGTCCATCCATATCATTGCAAATGGCACGATTTCATTCTTCCTTATAGCGGAGTAATACTCCATTGTATAAATGTACCACAGTTTCTTAATCCAGTCATCTACTGATGGGCATTTGGGTTGTTTCCAAGTCTTAGCTATTGTAAATTGTGCTGCTATGAACATAGGGGTGCATAACTTTTTTTGAATAAGTGTCTTGGTTTTTTCAGGATAAATACCTAGGAGTGGAATTGCTGGGTCAAACGGTAGCTCTATTTCCAGTTCTTTGAGATACCTCCATACTGACTTCCATAGTGGCTGCACCAAACTGCAGTCCCACCAACAGTGCAGCAGGGTCCCCTTTTCCCCACAGCCCTGCCAGCACTTGTTGTTTGTTGATTTGTTGATGATAGCCATTCTGACTGGAGTGAGGTGGTATCTCATGGTGGTTTTTATTTGCATTTCCCTAATGACCAGTGAGGTTGAACTGTTTTTCATATGCCTGTTGGCCATCTGTATGTACTCTTTAGAGAAATGTCTCTTCATATCTTCTGCCCATTTTTTAATTGGGTTGTTTGTGTTTTTGGTGTTGAGTTTCATGAGTGTTTTATAAATTTTGGATATTAACCCCTTATCAGATATATCGTTGGCAAATATATTCTCCCATTCAGTAGGCTTCCTTTTTGTTTTATTAATGGTTTCCTTTGTTGTGAAAAAACTTTTAAGTCTGATATAATCCCATATGTTCATTTTTTCTTTTACTTCCCTTGCCCGTAGGGATGTATCAGTAAAGATATTGCTCCGGGTAATGTCTGCAAATGTACTCCCTATATTTTCTTTTAGGATTTTTATGGTTTCAGGTCTTACATTTAAGTCTTTAATCCATTTTGAATTTGTTCTTGTATAAGGCATAAGGAGATGATCCAGTTTCATTTTTTTTGCATGTGTCAGTCCAATTTTCCCAGCACCATTTATTGAATAGACTACCTTTACTCCAGTGTAAATTCTTGCTTCCCTTGTCATAGATTAACTGTCCGTAAATGCCTGGATTTATTCCTGGGCTCTCTGTTCTGTTCCACTGATCGATGTGCCTGTTTTTATGCCAATACCAAACTGTCTTGATTACTGTGGCCTTGTAGTAGGTTTTGATGTCTGGTAGCGTGATCCCCCCGACTTTGTTTTTATTTCTCAGAATTGCCGAGGCTATTCTGGGTCTTTTATGATTCCATATAAATTTTAGGATTATATTTTCTATTTCTGTGAAAAATGCCCTTGATAGTTTGATAGGAACTGCATTGAATCTATATATTGCTTTAGGCAGTATGGACATTTTAACTATATTAATTCTTCCTATCCATGAGCATGGTAGGTGTTTCCATTTATTTGTATCTTCTATGATTTCTTTCTTCAGTGTCTTATAATTTTCTGAGTACAGATCTTTCACTTCTTTGGTTAAATTTATTCCTAGGTATTTTACAGTTCTTGACGCAATTGTAAATGGGACAGTTTTCTTAATTTCTCTTTCCATTAGTTTATTATTGGTATATGTAAATGCCACTGATTTCTGAGCATTGATTTTATGTCCTGCTACTTTACTGAATTCGTCTATCAGTTCCAATAGTTTTTTGATGGAGTCTTTGGGGTTCTCTATATACAGTATCATGTCATCTGCATATAATGACAATTTTACTTCTTCCTTGCCAATTTGGATGCCTTTTATTTCTTTTTGTTGTCTGATTGCTGTGGCTAGAACTTCCAGCACTATGTTGAATAAAAGAGGAGAAAGTGGACAGCCTTGTCTTGTTCCTGATCTTAAGGGGAATGGTTTTAGCTTTTCCCCATTGAGTATGATGTTAGCTGTAGGTTTATCATATATGGCTTTTATTATGTTGAGATATGATCCCTGTATTCCCACTTTGCTAAGGGTTTTTAACATATATGGCTGTTGGATTTTGTCAAATGCTTTTTCTGCATCTACTGAAATGACCATGTGATCTTTATACTTCATTTTGTTGATGTGGTGTATCACATTAATTGATTTACGGATGTTGAACCAGCCTTGCGCACTAGGGATGAATCCCACTTGATCATGATGTATGATCTTCTTAATATATTGCTGAATTCTGTTTGCTAATATTTTATTGAGAATTTTTGCATCTATATTCATCAGGGATATTGGCCTGTAGTTTTCCTTTTTTGTGCTGTCTTTATCTGGTTTTGGAATCAGGGTGATAGTGGCTTCACAAAAAGAATTTGGGAGCCTTCCCTCCTTCTGGATTTTTTGGAATAGTTTGAGAAGAATAGGTGATAGTTCTTTTTTGAATGTTTGATAAAATTCACTTGTGAAGCCGTCTGGTCCAGGGCTTTTGTTTTTTGGGAGCTTGTCAATTACTGATTCAATTTCCTTGGTAGTAATCAGGGTATTTAGATTTTCTGTTTCTTTTTGCGTTAGCTTTGGAAGGTTGTATGCTTCTAGAAAATTATCCATTTCTTCCAGATTGTCAAATTTGTTGGCATATAGTTGCTCATAGTAATTTCTTACAATTTTTTGAATTTCTGTGATGTCTGTAGTCATTTTCCCTCTTTCATTCCTGATTTTGCTAATTTGAGTCCTCTCTCTTTTTTTTTGATGAGCCTGGCTAGAGGTTTGTCAATTTTGTTTATCTTCTCAAGAAACCAGCTCTTGGTTTCATTGATCTTTTGAATTGTTTTTCTGTTCTCTATATTGTTTATTTCCGCTCTGGTCTTTATTATCTCCTTTCTTGTTCTCCCCTTGGGCCTCTTTTGCTGTTCTTTTTCCAGTTCCCTTAGGTGTAAGGATAACCTGTTGATTTGAGATTTTTCTTCCTTCTTTAGGTAGGCTTGTACTGCTATAAACTTCCCTCTTAGAACTGCTTTCGCCGCATCCCAGAGATTTTGGGTCATGGTGTTTTCATTTTTGTTTGTCTCGAAGTATCTTTTGATTTCCTCCTTGATCTCATTTGTGACCCACTCACTATTTAATAGCATATTGTTTAGCCTCCATTTATTTGTCAGCTTCCCGGATTTCTTCTTATAATTGATTTCTAGTTTCATAGCATTGTGGTCAGAGAATACAGTTGAAATGATTTCAGTCTTCTTAAATTTATTGAGACTTGTTTTGTGGCCTAACATGTGGTCTATCTTAGAAAATGTTCCATGTGGACTTGAAAAGAACGTATATTCTGTAGCTTTGGGATGAAATGCTCTGAAAATGTCTGTTAAATCCAGCTGGTCTAATGTGTCATTTAGGGTCGCTGTTTCCACATTGAGTTTCTGTCTGGAGGATCTGTCCATTAGTGATAGCGGGGTGTTGAAGTCACCTACTATGATAGTGTTACTGTTGATCTCTGTCTTTATGTCTGACAATATCTGTTTTATATATTTAGGGGCTCCTATGTTAGGTGCATAGATGTTTACTAGAGTTATGTCCTCTTGTTAGATCGATCCCTTCATTACTATGAAGTGTCCTTCTTTGTCCTTTGTTATATTCTTCAATTTAAAGTCCATTTTATCTGATATAAGTATCACTACTCCAGCTTTTTTCTCAGTACCATTTGCATGAAATATTTTACTCCATCCCTTTACTTTCAGCCTGTATGAGTCTTTGGATCTGAGGTGAGTCTCTTGTATACAGCATATGCTGGGATCTTGCTTTCTTATCCATTCAGCAACCCTATGTCTTTTTATTGGAGCATTTAATCCATTTACATTTAATGTGATTATTGATATGTGTGTATTTATTGCCATTTTCTTATTTGTGTTCGTAGTCTTTCTTAGGTTGTTTCTCTCTTCTACTTAAAGAAGCTAAAAGAAGCCCTTTTAGCATTTCCTGCAAAGCTGGCTTGGTGGTAATGAATTCCCTTAACTTATTTTTTTCTGCAAAGCTCCTTATCTCGCCTTTGATTTTAAATGATAACGTTGCTGGATACAGCAATCTTGGTTGTAGGCCTTTATTTTTCATCACTTTGAAAACCTCCTGCCACTCCCTTCTGGCCTGCAAAGTTTCTGTACAAAAGTCAGCTGATAATCTTATGGGGGTACCCTTGTAAGTAACTTGCTGCCTTTCCCTTGCTGCTTTAAGGATTCTGTCTTTGTCCTTAACCCTTGCCATTTTCACTAGAATGTGTCTTGGAGTGGGCCTATTTGGAATCATCCTGGTTGGAACTCTCTGCACTTCCTGGGCTTGTATTTCAATGTCCTTTGTCAGGTTAGGGAAGTTTTCAGACATTATTGCTTCAAATATATTCTCAATCCCTTGCTCCCTCTCTTCTCCTTCTGGTACTCCAATGACCCATTGGTTATTGCATTTGATGTTGTCCCCCAGCTCTCTTAAACTATTTTCCATGTTTTTCATTCTCTTTTCTTTTTGTTGTTTCACATGGGTGATCTCTGCTATTTTGTCTTCTAAGTCACTGATTCGATTTTCTGCTTCATCCAATCTGCTAGTGATTCCATCAAGTTTGTTATTTAATTCAGTAATTGTGTTCTTAAGTTCTAGCTGGTTGCTTTTCATGATTTCTCTATCCTTCTTTATATTTTCATTAATTTCCTTGAACATTCTAATAATCAGTGTTCTGAACTCTGTCTCCGATAGGTTGGTTACCTCTATTTCCACTGATTCAGGAAGTTTCTTCTGTTCTTTTATTTGTGTTATGTTTCTTTGTCTCCCCATTCTGGCTTACTCTTTGTGTTTGCTTCAATATAACAGATAGATCCCCGATCTTTCTCAGTCTTTTCTGGGTAAACTTATATGGTGTGTGTCCTTTATATTTGAATTACTCAGTCTCCCTATTCTCCTATGCTTGTATCTGAGGTGTTCCTTGTGTTGTGCATCCTCACTTGTTGAAGTTTTAGTTTTGATTACTTTTGGCTTGTCAGTAGGTGGGATTGACTCCCAGATTGATTAGCTGTGAGAATCAGCAGCATCTGCAGTTTATGAGCTGCTGTGAGAGGATTGACCCCTCTGATGAAACTTGGACCCTATGGGCCCTAGTACCTGTAGCAACTTCCTTTTGGGTGTGACTCTTGTATGTCAAACCCAGAAATGCTCTGGTTTTATCTAAAGTTGGCCTCCGGGTATGATGATTCTTGTGTCTATTTGTTTGGACCCACTGCTGCAGAGTGATTTTAGAGCATAACAGATCAACAAGAACAACCTCCGCAGCCACCAAAGGAAACCAAATGCTCGCATAAGTAAAAAAAACCAGCCATCAAACTACAGTCAACTTGTACAGAAATATCAATCATACTAATGAAGAAAACAAACAGAAACAAAACAAAAACCACACACACAATAATAACAGAAGAGGAAACAAAATAAAATACAATATCCTAAAATAAAAAATAGAATAAACATGAGAAACCGATTAGCTATACCTAAAAAATAAAAAATAAAAATAAACTAAAATAATAATAAAAAAAGTAAGAAAATTATAAAAATAAAATTTGTAGAAAAAAGGAAAAGAGGAAAAGTATAGCAGTGAGAAGAATGAATAAAATAAGAGAGAAAGTGAGGGTGGGGAAAAAGAAAAAGAAAAGAAAGAAAAAGAAAAAGAAAAAAAAAAATATATATATATATTTGTCTACACACCCATATATATGAACATATATTCACCTATATATATATGCCTATATTAAAAACTACAAAATGATAAGAATGAAATAGAAATAAAAACCAAAAACAACAAAGATAAGCAGCCAATAAAGGGAAAACTAAACAGAATAAAACCAAACAAACCAAAAATACCCGTGCCGGTCTAGGCTAGAGTCCACCAAGCTCTCTTCAGTTTGTCTGCTGTACAAAAATTCCTGTGCGTCTTGTGGGAACAGTAGGCTACCTGATGCCTAGCGTGATCCTGGCACTGCAGGTTTGCTGTACTTGAGTGTGGTTGTGACGTGTGATTGGTGGTTTTTACAAAGTCACTGCCTTTTTGCTTTTGCCTGTCCCAAGGCAGGCTGCATCCCCAAAGGCTCAATGAGTGTCTCTGGGCACCCTTTGGGTTGACAGCAGTGGAGAATTAAAGAATTCCTCACTACCAAAAGCCTGCTGCTAAGAATCTGTTAATTAGTGCCTCAGCAGGTGAACCTGCCCTGCCTCCCAAGCCTTGCCTAAAGGTGGGGGCGGGGTAGGTAGTCTCACTCTGGAGCCTTTACTGGGTGGAAATTCTCAACCCCCTGCAGGTAGGAATAGCTTCCTAGTCTGCCCCTATTGCTCCATTCAGGAGTCAGTTTAAGATTGTCTTGGCGGGGGCCAAACTTTGTGGGAGTGGGTGAGTTATTGGGTTTTTTTTTGCTTTCTGTTCAAGAGTAGAAAAAGGAAAAAAAAAAAAAAAACATAAAAATAAACAAAGCCACAGTTCCAGCACTGTTTTAAGCTAAGGCCTTTGCCTCTTATGCTCCAGCGGAGTTCCTGCTGCTCTCCCAAAGGGTCTGCCGGGATTTAGGGAATTGTGCGCACCCTACCGTGTGGCTAAGATCCCCGCTCCGCATCTCTCGGGGACCTGCGTCTCTGCCCAGCGCGCGCTGAGTCTCCGCAGGCGAGTCCTCTGTTTTCCCCTGCTCCCGGGTTTCAGGCTTCTGCGCTCCGCGGGACCCGGTGGGCACAGAGACTGATCCCTGAACCGGGAGGGTGCAGGGACTGATCTTGCCCTGTCGCTGCGGGGCTCTGCACCCTGCTTCCTGGGGACCCGGCGAGCCGCGGGTGCAGCTCGCACCTCTGCACAGTCGTCTCCTCTCTCTCCTCCTGCACTTCCCCGGCCTGAGGCTTCTGCCTCAGACTGCAAACCAACGCGCTCTGGCTGAACTCTAGGTGGGCCGCGGGCTGCAGGGAGCGAGCCGGGGAACACTCACCGTGACTCAGCAGCCGCGGGTGCGGGCTGCACCTCAGGCGTCTCGCCGCCTTCTTCCCCTACTCACCTGGCCTGCCCACCTTCCAGCAATCCTGGTGTGGAACTCTTAGTTGCTCTGTGTGATGAGTAGATGTCTCTTTGAAGCGTATTAGAAGTTCAAATTGTGGATATTTCCAGGGGAGATTTCATGGAGCCCTCCTCACAGCCGCCATCTTGCCCCTCCCCTCCTATTTTTATATTTATTTATTAACTTACTTGTTTGTGTTTGGTAGCACAAATACATGGCAAAAAAACATAAAATAAAATAAAAAGCTTCTATATTTGTGAAAAATTATAAAGATGAAAGAGAAATTCAGTCTATAGATTTCCATAACACTCATTTCATATTTATTTTCTGATATTTTAACACAACCTGTTTGCCTGTTTCTTCTGTGTTAACCTGACACACAGCATGGATTTCAGAGCTGCTCCCAGAGTGCTTTGTGTAGAAAGATGGAAAAGAAGTTCAACAAATGGAGTTCGAGTTCATAGGCAGCTACTGCGGGTGGGTCAGATTCTCTCCTCTACCCACTGCATGCCCCAACATTATGAAGGCATCACCCTGTAGGGCATAGAAAGGCCTCTCATGGAAACACAGTCTTTCTTGTCCCTTTCCACCCATCACTAAGGAAATACTTCTGGCATGGACCACCTCAGTGGGGTCATCTCAAGCCATCCAGCCCCAAGAGGTCAAGGACTAGCTCAGGAAGCTTTCTCTCACGTATTTTTATTGCAGTTATGTAAAATCCAGATATTTACCTATAACAGAATACCTGAAGGGTGTCCTTTATCTCATGACTTTATGGAAGATACCTAACCACATTTTTTATACAATTAACTTAGCACAAATGCCTAAATCATACACAGCCAGTTTCTAGCATAAACTTTTTATTCTTCTTTGCAGAATTCAGTTACATAACTCAGGCAGTGCCTTAAGAACCCCCTCTGTTCAATTCTTGGAGGGGTTCCTCTTCTTTCATCAGTCAGGTTGGCCTGGATTGCTTATGTTTCTACTACCTGTTCTTGTCCCAAGATGCTTGTTCAAGAATGGCTACTGTTTGTGTTACTATTTCGGATAATGCTCAACATTTACAGCTGCAATTTATCCAAGATTACAGATATAAGAGTTTTATTGTGTTTTTACAGAGATTGATTTTTCTCCACTGACATTGCCCATTCCTAGTGGGAAGAAATGTTTTCCTGTCTTTCATTTACTGTCCATTCACTTCCCTTTGTTTCTTGCCTAACCAAAGGTGTCTACATTTTATATCTACAAAAAAAGATTTCTAAAGAGAATAAAATATTTATTGGTTGAAGAATACTTGCAATGTTAGGTTCTTTTACATTTTGCATTATTTTATTCAGTTGTCACTACAAAAACTTTGTAATGAAGAGGGTAGGTATAATCCAAAATTTAGTAATGGTGTGTAAACTAAAGTTTATACTGTAGATTATTTCCTCCAAAGAAGATCAATCACTCAACAAATGAAAATAATGGCTGAGAGTTTAGTTCCTCTAGACAGGGCTAAACTAAGGAGGCTAGTGTCTTCTGTCTTGAAGTTGTGTCAATTTAGAGAGACTTTCATCTTAATTACAGCACCACTTCTTATTAGTAAATGACCCTAGGCCTGTTACTTATCATCAGTTTTTGAATCTGTAGAATGGGAATAACATTATCTATCTTGTTAGCGCGTTGTAAGGACTGAAAGAAGTTATTCATGTCGAGCACTTAAGACATTGTCTTACACATAATGGGAGTCCAATAAATATTATCAACTATAATTGCATTAGGACGTAAAATCTGTGCCCTTTCATTTGTTCATTTTGATGCTTTTTATATTTTCTGATGTTGATTTCAATTTTTTTAACCTAAACGTCTTAAAAATTCCCTTGAAAACCACCTGCTTTTAAAATTTGAGTTGAGAAGACATGGAAAAAGTAATGGTCTCAAGAAGCCATATTTGGACCCAGTTCCTATTTATAGAAAGTTTGGAAAACCCAATTAAAGAGATTGAGAAAATGGTGGTGGAGATTTTGGGATGAGTTTTGAAGACCCCAGAGCTCCCATAGGGGTCCATGGCCATTGGGTCATTTCTGTTATAGTTTCTTCTTTCCTAGTATTGCAGGGGCCCTCTAGAGAGCTCGAAGGGTGCAAGTTGTGCTGTAGTCTTAGAGATCCAGGGAATGATTGGGCTTGCTGTTAATTAACATGGAGAATTGGCATCAACACTGTGGATTATGCTGAGGAGGAACTGGCGCTTTTTATGGGGAGTTCTGGGATCCCACAGCACATTTTGCCATCAGTTTTTAGCTCTCTGCTGAATGAGAGAGCAAATGAAACATGTACATACTGATGACATGTGCTTATTAAGAACCAAGAGATAAGAACCTGCGTTTGCCACAGGCAAAGCGATAAAAATCAGTTATAGAGGAAACACATTTCACTTTTCAAAACTGTTAGCAGTGAGGGGAGAGAAAAAAATATCTATAAAAATTACTTTGCATGCCCTTTTAAATGTAAGTCATCAAAAGGCAACATACCTAATAGAGGACCACATGTTGAGATAGAATATATGGGTAAATTGTAGCTTCTTACTAATGAAATAAGTCAATTTAAAAATCTTTTTGAATGTTCAAGTCATGAATACTTGTTTTAAATATTTCTCATGGGGTGGCCAGTTAGCTCAGGTGGTTGGAGCGCAGTGTTCATAACACCAAGGTTGCTGGTTTGATCCCCGCATGGGCCACGGAGCTACGCCCTCCACCCTAGATTGAAACAACTACTTGACTTGGAGCTGATGAGTCCTGGGAAAACACACTGTTCCCCAAAGGGGAAAAAAACAATTCTCACTGGTGTTGATCATCTGTTCGTTGGATGAGGAGTAGATTACAGACAAAAGATTACTCACAGGTGACACCTTGATTTCCAAGAAGACTTCGGTTCTACCTTCTGAAATGATTCCCAGGGGGAAAATGAAAGGATTCCTGCCCCTGAGAGAAAGAAAGATTATATAATGCAGATCACTATTGATGAAAATAAGGGGAAAGTGAGGAAGAAAAAAATGCATTTCAACCTTACAAGAATTATTAATGTTTGCAAGTATGGAGCTACAGTTTATATTATTTTCTTTAGCATATACATAGCCACCTAGGATGAGGCCTAAGAGCAAGAGTATGACCAGAGACAAAATGCAAAATATCACCTTTAATGAAATTTTTTAGATCTACTTTGGAGCTCAGTATTTGAGAGGCAGTACTATAGCCAAGGAGGAAATCCAGTGTTGTTAATATGCATAAATACACACTGAAGACATTCATCAGCATTCCACTGAGAGATAAATGCTTCTGAAATCAGTACTGTCAATAGTGTGGCATAATTTATTCTCAAACATCTGTGTATATGCTTTAGCATATCCTTCCAAATTGGGAAATAAAGCAGTTTTATAAAACTGAAAATGTCATGCAAAGATATATTTCTCACTTTTAATGACCTTTTTTAAAGCCATTATATGATATAGTATTTTTCTTACTAGAATGCAAAAATGAGCAAAGCTTATATTTTAAAATGATTGTATTATACCTTGTCATGAAGAAAAGGATTTACCATGCACATGAAATGATTCTCAAACGCACTTCTCATTATCTTTTAAACCAAAACTTTACCTAGTGAAGTTTGTAGTCTCAAAGACAAAACATACAAGGCCGGCCGAGTGGCTCAGTTGGTTAAGAGCTCGCTCAAGAGTGCGAGCTGAGCTCTAAGCAACAGCAGTTCAATGCCAGCCGGAGCTGAGTTGCTGTTGAGCTGCCAACAGCTCAGCTGAAAAATAAAAAAGATAAAACATACGGAAAAAACTAAGTAGGTCATTACCTCCCAAACGTTTTCCCCCCAGGATTTCATTAGAAACGTGTATGTCTGTGTCTAAATGTTGTGCATACATTAGAAACACGTCACAAAAACATACATAATTGCAGAGAAGATGATCTTATAATTTTTATAAATCTGAGCTACAAAAATATTAGTATCTTGTCTGATACATGGTGAACGATCACCTTTATATTTCTATTCATTGCTGTATTAAGTTGCATTTAACTAGGCCTTAAAATTGAGGCTCTTCAATAGTCTTTAAAAAGAAGTATGACCCATTTAAGAATGAAGGCTTCTTAGATCAAAGACTAAGCCATAAAATGGTAGGAGATCAGAAAATGAGAGTAAAGAGGTGCTGGCAGTAATCAAATACCATTTGAGAAGTGAAGTCTTCTCTTGGAAATGGGAAGATAATCTCTTCTAGATGGCAAAAGATTATCACAGATTCAGGAAATATAGGGGAAAATTTAGACTCTATCTCTGATAATGTGCATGGAGTAGAAATTTGAATAAAAGGAGAACAGAACCGGATCTATTGTGAAATAGACAAGCTGAGTGTCCATGCCTCTGACTAAAAATAACATCTAATCAAAGGCCTTACACACAAAGATCACCAGGGTTTTAATACTTGGTGAAGTTTGGTGCTCTGGAGCTAACTATGGATTCCCTCAAGAAAAATTAAGAAAAAAAATTTACAGGGCATTATTCTACTCAAGTATAGGTTCTACAAAAGAACTAGATGGGATATTTTGTGGTTTTGATTTGCCTTTCCTTAATGACTAATGATGTTAAACATCTTTCCATGTGCTCATTAGACATTCATATATCTTATTAGGAGAACTGTTTATTTAAATTGTTGGCCCATTTTTCATTGGGTTATTTGCCTTTTTATTGTTGAGTTATATAAGTTCTTTATATTTTTGGGAAAATAACAAATGTTGGCAAGGATATGGAGAAATTGGAACCTTCATACACTGCTGATGGGAATGAAAAATGGTGCTGCCTCTGTGGAAAATATTTTGGCAGTTCCTCAAAAAGTTAAACATAGTTATATGACCCAGCAATTCCACTATTAGGTACATATCCAAGAAAATTAAAAACATATGTTCACACAAACACTTGTCCACTAAACATATGGTCACACAAAAACTTGTTCGTAGCAGCCTTATTCACAATAGCACCCAAAAATAGAAATAACCCAAATGCCCTTTAATGGATTACTGAATAAACAAAACATGATATGCTCATACAATGAAATATTATTCAACAATAAAAAATGAATAAAATATTGATTCATGTTTCAACATGGATGAACCTTGGAAACATTATGCTAAGTGAAAGAAGCTAGTCATACAAGGTCACATATTATATGATTTCATTCATATGAAATACACAGAGAAAGTAGATTAGTGGTTGTGAGCCAATGGGGGAATTGGGAGTGACTGCTAATAGGTACAAGGCATTCTGGGAGATTGCAATGGAAATGTTCTGGAATTAGGTATGGTGATGATTGCACAATATTGCAAAGATACTAAAAAACGCTGAATCGTACACTTTAAAATGGTGTATTTTAGGTTGTATAAATTATATCTCATAAAAAAAGTGAACTAGAGTTACAAGAAGCAGAGATTGGTACCTAACTGGCATCTTGCATATTTGGTTCATTTGCAGATTCAGTGATACAATGTGAGACTGACAGTGAACTTGGCACAGCTCTCAGAGGGTTGCTACACCAGGAGCACAGCTCCTGACTGGTTTAGAATTGAGAGAGATCCCTGTGCCTCATCAGAGCCAGCTGCTGAATGTAGAAATGAGTTCTAAGGGGAAGATTTCATTTCTGACAATATCAAGAATTTAAGGGCCGGCCGAGTGGTGCGGTGGTTAAGCGCTGGCCTGGAAAGCCAGCGGCCCTGGTTCGGTTCCTCATATGAGGGCCAGTGACACTGCCCTCAAAAAAAAAAAAAAAAAAAGAAAGAAAGAAAGAAAAAAAAAGAATTTAGGTATAACTCTGCCAAAGACAAACAAACAAACAAAAAAACACAATACAAAACTCTCTTGTAAACCAGCCATTTTTCCCTTTCAAAGAAGGGACTCAATAGAAGATTATTCTTATTACTGATTTTTTTTTAAAAAATACATAAATTCTTGTAGAATTCTTTTCAGATTCACAAGGTCCAGTTTAGTGTTTTGATTTTCTTTAAAAACTGTTGGCAAGATTTCCTGGCAACTCAGTTCTGTTTTGTTAGATAGCATTTCCCTCACTGGGTTCTCAGAATTGTTTCTCTGAAAAATGTCAACCAGTAATCTGAAAAGAAGGAAAAAAGTATGCATATTTGGAGAGTGGGGGAAATTCTGTGGTCCAGTAAATCTGGGGACACTGAATAGTCTAACACTTTCTTGGAGAATCAACGTAGTTCTTATTATCATGTTAAGATTTTGAGAAGTTTTGTTGTAAAAACCAAACACAATGCAAAAGGAAGACAAGCCTGTTCAAATTTACTTAGCCTAGCACCCGGAGTTTCTTTGTCAATAATACCATTTTTAAGGAATATAATTAAAATATTATCTATGTTCCTCTGAATACAGTTTGATAAATGACTTGGTGAGAGCTTACCTTTGCGCTACTTCTAAATCAGAGATATACTTCTAATTTTGGTTGGACATTTGAAAATGCATGCTGTTTTTTGAAACTTCAAGAGTATGTTGGTGCAACTTAGACTTATAATTGGCTGTTTTTCATCTCGTTAGGAAAAATATATGGTCTACTCACCCCTGAGCAGTAGTGTGGTCTTTGTATACATAGGACAATATTATTTTCAGAGTACGTGTTTTATATCAGTGAGGTGTGTTATTCCTGGAAAAATCTTAAAGTAATGTGGTTTCATTTTAGAATATTTTCAGTAAAGGTAAACTTCTTTTTTAGTTCACCTTATAATGTCAGAATGAATTTTTTTTTAAAAAAAGAGACAAAACTCCAATACTTTAGAAAAAGTGGCCTATGTGAGAATCTAATCCTAATATAGCTTGTTAAATTTATGGGTTTCTTTTCTTACAATATGTATATTTTGGGAGCTTCATTCACTGATAGGTATGCCTAATTAATGACACTGGAATTCTAATCTTATGAGAAATAGTATTCATTTATTTCTTAGAAAATATTTGGAACTTCACTTGAACAGAGAATTTTTTAGGACAAAGTTTCCTGGCCCAAGTTAATAAAGTTTGTTCATCATTGTCAACATTTATTGAGAACACAGTAAGTGTGGAAAACAGACTATCAAGTTCCAGCTTGCAATTAGCTCAAAAATATAATCTACCTTATAAGCTTTGAAAAATCTGCTAAGATTCTTACTCTGGTCACTGATTTTCTTCACAGGTATGTCTGGCTGCTCAACTTCAGCTATTAACATTTACTTTAAGCAAGTAAAGTTTAATAAGATGTGAGACCTGCCCTCAGGATCTGATAGTCTAGTGGGAAGAAACAGATGAGAGAAGCTTTGATGATGGAACAGTATGTTTGATGCTATCATAGCCTTTTGCACATTTACAGCAGAACAAAGTTTGGAAAGCCTTGCTGGGAAAAGTGACACTTGAACAGAGTTTAAAAGGATGGGTAGGACTTAAGAAAAAAAATGAACAGGCAAAAAAAAAAAAAAAAACCTTTCAGGCAAAGGAAAGAATATAAATGAGAGTGAAAAAAAAGTGGAAAAATACAAGATAAAGTTGTATATATTATGGATGGAGGAAGAAGGCATATCTGGGGTGGGGAGGGCAAAGTGAGAAAGACCTCAATCAGTATTGGGGAGGGTATGTTCTGTTTGGACCTGAGTACGTGGGAAGAGAGACCAGAAGAAAGAAGAACAATTAATAGGCTATTGAAATAATGTAAGAAATAAATGAAAACATCCAAATGAATTAAGTAGTAAAGAGAATGGTGAAGATAAAATGCATGATATCAAGGAAACAGCACCCCTTAGTAGTGGGTACCTGTTTAGACAGGTTGATGAGTGGGATGGAAATGCAAAGCACATAGCTACCTGACAGGCTTCTTCTAGCTCAGACCTATGTGGTTCTTCACTGACCGAACAAGGAAAGAAGCAGATTGGAGGAGAAAATAACTTCAATATTGAACACATCATCTAAGGGGCCTCTAAGCAAGACATTCTGGTCAAATAATGCCCCAAACTAAGAGCAATCAATTCCAACAGATTACGAGGGGAGTGGCACACACTGCAGATTGGCTTGTCCCTTCTCAAATGCTTTCCTGTGCTGCAAAGGCTGGGAAGTTCATGCTGCACTCCCCTCATCACTTGTCGTGAGGGTATGAGAAGTGAATTTGATTTTGTCCATCAGATGGACTTATGTGAGACTTGGACTCAAAACTGTGAGAGAGAGGGAAAGGCCAGGCTAGAGACTGGTGAGTCCACGATGTGGCAGAAGTGACATGGTTCTGGAGATGCAGAAGCAGAGACAACTTCCAGTTCTCCAGCTTGTTGGTCACAGCAGAGGTGGCAGGCCCTTTACTGTTCAATGTTGCTTTGATATTTTTTCTTTAGAAGTTTGGTCTACAGTCTATTTCTCCTATTCTCCTAATCATTCTGGAAGAATGGTAAAAATTTCCCTTTAGATTAAACCAGGTATTCTATGTTTCTGAAACAATACACTTCTTAGGAACAGGGATATGTGTAGATCACAGAACTCTGCAGAAAATGGGAATGTGGGACAAGTTAGCTTCCCTGGAAAGGAGTGCATAATAGGAAACTGGCCCATAGTAGACCATAGCAAAACAATTAATTGTCATCTGTGGTCATTAGGTGTGAAAAGAGGCTAAATCTTTGTTTGACCCAGTAGTCCTGCAATAAATCATTTATGTGAGTGAGGAATACAAACATTGGGTGTTAGTGGGAGGCTCACTCCTGCCAACTGCACTCGAGATGAAAGAAAATAACCTCATGATTTACGATCGCAGTACAAGGCACAGGGAGAGGCTGAAAGAGCATCTGTGATTTTCCTGAAAGAATCTCATCTCTGGCTACAGGGCTGGTGTAACTGAAAACCAGAAACAGAGTTTAATATTGTGTGATGTTAAATGACAGTGCAGAGCCATGATACTGAATGAGGGAGAGGGAATTTGGGACGGATATGAATGAATGTGCGATCTCAGGCCTTAAAACTCCATGGTGGCACTTGATGGAATGTAGGAGACCATTTCTGCTGGTGAGAATACTTGGAAAGCTAATTACAAATTGCTCCAAAATACAAAATCATCTGTTTGAAGGTTTTGGGGAGTTCCTGAGGCAACCAGAATATGAGATACAAGATCATAAAGTGAAGGGAGGCATGGGTAAGTGAGCTGGTTTGGCTTTTCCCAGCCTGGTATTTGACAGTTCTTGTTGTGGGATATTGGCAGGCAGGAAAATTAGGCGGAAAGCTACAGGTAAGAATAGAGATACACAACTAGCAACCATCAGTTTTTCGTCTACATTTCTGAGACTATTTCTGTTTAGTTTGCTCATTTATTCAGGGAATAGTGTCAATGGAATTGTAACAGCTATATACGATGTCAGAGGGGTAATAGATTGGGGGAGGGGGGTTATCATTTTGTGAGGGGTGAAATGTCTAATGATTACACTTAGTTTCAGGTTTTTTACACCTGAAACTACTTTTAAAAATCTGTTAAAAAAGAAAAAAGAATAGAAACACCAGCAGAGATTTTGGCAACTCTACAGGTACAAAGAGACAAAAACTAGATTTGGGATGACCAAGCTCCTGAAGAGAAGGGGGCAGGAAGATGAGAGCCCTACACTTGATGGTGCTTCTCCTCCAGGTGTTTGCACAGAAATAAACACTAAGAAATCACACTGGAAAGCCACTGCAAAGGAGAATCAAATCTCTCAGCATTGAGGACACAAAAATTTGGGTAAATGCCCATCAAGGAAGCACTCAAGAGTGTCCTCAGGACTCCAGACTGAATCACAACCCTGCTAAATGACAACTTCATTGCACTGAGATGATTAGGATCCATCACCCAGTCAACGTAAGTACGTATCCAACAAAGAACATGTATCTCCATATAAAATGCAAACTGAAAAAGAAAAAAAATGCAAAAAAGATATTGGGCTGAAGACTTGTTCAGACACTTTATGAACAAGGCTGTCATAGTGAGAATATACACATGTTAAAAGATGTGTAACTTTATTAGATATCATGGAAATGGACATTTAAATCACCAGAAGATGCTGTACACACTCACTAGAGTGGCTAAAATGAAAAAGGCAGGCAACTCTAGATATTAGCAAAGATGGGATGTGCCAGGAACTTTCACACATCGCACATAGTTCTATAAATTGGTACAAAAGGCATAGTCAATGAATGCCTTTTACTCGCATACTTGGTGAATGTGCACCTAACAATAGGCTGCACATATAGTAACCAAAACACCTACACAGATTCTCACAGAAGCATTATTAGTAATAATACTTTTGGAAATAAGTCAAATATCTTCAAATAATAGAATGGCTAAATGAATTGTGCATATTTATAAAATACTGTGCACTATTGGGCATGATTTTCACCCCCAGAAACATTTGGCAATGTCTGGAAGCCGTATTTGGTTGTGACAACTGGTCGGCTTCCTAACAGCATTTAGTGGGTAGAATGCAAGGACGCTGCTAAACCTTCCATAGAATAGGCCCACACAGCAAAGAATTATTTGGACCCAAATATCAATTGTGTCGATGAGGTTGAGAACCCAACCCCTGCATCTTAGTTTTCTGTAAAACTACAAATTGCCACAAACGATTACAATCTACCACAAATTTAGTGGCTTCAAATCACGAAAATTTATTATCTACAATTTTGTAGGTCAGAGATCCAATGCAGGATGCACTGGGCAAAAATAGAGATGTTGGCAGGGCTGTATTCCTTTCTGGACGGTCAAAGGGAGGATTGGTTTACTCGTCTTTTCCAGCTCCTAGAGGACCCCCCCCCTTTTTATTACTGCATTTCATACTTTATTTCTTGGCTCCTGGACCACTTCCTTCATCTTCAAAGCTAGCAAAGCCAGCCCAGTTCCTCTCGCATCATTCTATCAGAGCTATGGTCCCACCTCTTCTACTTTCAAGGAACCCTCATGATTACCTTCAGCCCACCTGGAGAGTCCTGCTAATTTCCCTGGATTAAGGTCAGCTGATTAGCAACCTTAATTCCATATGTCAATCAATTCTCCTTTGCCAGGTATTGCAACATAGTCACAGGTGCTAGGGATTGGGACCTTGACTTCTTTGGTAGGGGGTGTTATTCTGCTGACCTCACCCTGCTACACAAAGGAAAATGATCCCAGTAACTCTGCACAGACTACTGTTCATGGATCTCACAGACATGATGGAGACTGGTAGGCACAAAAGAATAGAATTTATGGTTCTGTTGATAGAAAGTTCAAAATTGGGCTTATTTTTTAGTTTGATGGAAATTGAACAATGATTTCCTGATTCAGCAGGTAGCTTCTTTCTTTAAAAAAAGGTTTTATTGGGGAATTGGGGGGAGGGGAAGAGTGTTGGGGAACCGGGGAAGGGGAACAGACAAGTTGCTGTCCTTTTGTTCTTCAGTCTAGTTGTGGAAGACTGCACTTCACTGGCCCATGTTGGTATTACCATTGCGCTCTTCTCAGTGAGGCAGTCACTTGCCGGCCATTGGACATCCCCTCACAGTAGCTCTCAAGCAGTCCACTGTAGCAGGCGCTGCAGCCTACACAATTGCCGGCGACTCACGGCAGCCCAGCTGTTGTTCACCATCTTAGCTGTAGAGGGCAGTGTCACTGGCCCTCATGTGGGATCCGAACCTGGGGTCCTGCTGCTCAGAGCTGGCGTCCCAAGTCAACTCTTGACCAACGCATCACTTGGCCGGCCTAGCAGGTAACTTCTTGAGCACAGCACAGCTGGTAGAGCTGGCAGCTCTAAAAGCTTCCTGATTACCAGAAAGCCTCTTGATCCCACACTCCACTTGTCAGGGCTGGGCTAGCAGCTTCTTGGTTAGTGTGTTTTGGGTGACTTTGAGGGCTTTTCTAGATGCTCACCCTAGATTCCATTGCTTCAGCCCTCCCAAACACTCTGGCAGTGGTTTAATCCTCTAAAATAAATCCCGTTTTGCTTAACGCAGCTTAAGTGGATTAGAAGCTCTATAACTGAAAATCTGACAATATTATGAGGCATTAACAATTGTTGAATAAAAGCTCTTCATCGGCCAGTTTGAAGTTGAAGTATGAAGAATTGCTTTAATTCTTTATAAATATTACCCCACTTAATCCTAACAATCCTTGGGTATTATTATCATCTATCATAAGTGATGCAATTGAGGACCAGAGGTTAAGTACCTAGTAACTAATGATAATGTCAAGATGCAAACCCAGCATTCTGGAGGCTACACACTTCTCCTTGTACTTGCTGCTCAATTTCATTACCCTTTTGGAATACAAGTATCCAATATATTGATGTCACATAACTTATCCCAGTAAAAATTTGAGTAGCTCAAAGAAGCATTTAGAGCTTGATTTCCCCCCTCAATTTATGAGCTGCAAGGGTATATCAGCCAGAACACTTTGTTGTAAACAATGAAACCTGTGCTGGCTAGTTTAATCAGAAACGCAATGTATTTAAGAATGTCATATGGTTAATAGATTCACTGGGATAATTTGAAAAACACAAGCATAGACTCAAAATGAAGCTTCTAGCAATAATACTACAAAACATGATGCAAAGATGGACTATTGAGGAAAATGTGCCCACTGCCATTGTCGGGTGCGTTATATCAGAAATTCAACGTCATGGCAGGTCTGCTTCAGTACCTCAGCCTTGCAGCTCCTGGTAAGCTACTGCTGTGCCTGCCCTCACTTCCTGCCTCCAATGGCTTCCATTGCTCATTTCTGAATAAAAGACCCAGCAAGTGTGTCTGACTGTAGTGTCCTGGCCACATGTCTTTATTCTATATCTGCAAAGGAGGCTGAGTATTGACTTCTAATTTCCACACTGGAGAGATAATGATCATAATGTAGATATTTTGCCCAAAACGGAAAGGCCAAAGGTGATGGGGAAGGAAGAGTGTGACTGATGTCCATTTCACCCACAAAGAGGGTGGAAGTTTAGTCCCTATGGTACTTTCTTACCACACACTGAAAGAGTTAAGAGTTTACCAGTCCTAAGTGTTTTCCATCAGTAATTAGAGCTAGATAACATCTACTAATTCATTTCAAAGGCCTGTGATAGGATCGGCACTGTTTAAAACAAGCTGCTGGTTTAGAAGAAAAATGTTTCTTTAATGAAAAATGATAGAGAATATTCATTTCTCCAATTACTCATCCCACAAATGAATAAAACAAACGGTCATTAGCATGCTGCTGATTTCTCAGTTGTGCATAATTTCATTTTATTTTCGAGCCTATATAGGCTCCTATGTGTCTTGTGTTTGTAATGGCATTTTTATACGCAAATGTTAGAGTAATCTCATGAAAATAATTGAAGAATTATGAATTGGACATGCAAATTTTAATCACTGTCCCTTTTAATTAAGTTCATTGTATTTTTCTTCTGAACATAAGGTTTTCTATAATAATTTCACTTCACCAATACTTCGTAGATCTTTATGAGATCACTGTTAATAACCACAGTATATATTTAGGATTTCAAAGTTCCACTTATGAGATATATGTAGATAAAATGAGTACATCCTTACATCAGTCAAAAATCAATTCCTTTCTCAAAGTCCCCACAGTTGGTAACTCTCCTGCTGCGAGTGGTTTGAAATAGACACGGTTAATACACATCCTCTCTTCAGGGAGGAACAAGAAATGCACATTTTCTGAGGGTAAAAAATAATTTGTATTTTTATGTATTATTTAGAATGTTTTATACATTACTCTCTTGCCTGCATGGTATCAATTAGCTGCCATGGCCTTATTAACACATTGTTTGTGAGAAACGAGTAAACTCGTCATATCGCTCAAATGCCCGCATACAATGTGTTAACATAGGTATCTTAGGGTTTCTTCCAAATGGGATGTTAGCTAACTCTTTATTCCTATTGTTTCCTAGGAACTGTAAGCCTGCTTTATGTTAAGAAGCAGTAAAAGAGGCAATTAATTAATTTAAACTAATAGGTTCCTGTGATGTGTCAGAGGAGTTGTGGATGCTGAGAGTATAGAGTGAGGTATTAAATAGACCACTTAACTCAGTGTACCTATAATTATACAAGACAGACAGACACAGAGATAATTACATCAATACTCCCAGGATGTTAAGCCATTTTGTGAGCTAGATGTTAACATTCCCTGTTACAAAATCCTGTCATCCTGTGTCCCCTTCTCCAACCCCAGCTATCATATCACCTCTTCTTCCCATTTAACTAAATTTTTTGTGAGAATGGCTATCTTAGATTTTTCATCTTTTACTTTATCTACAACTATTGACACGTGAATTCTGGCAACCTCTTACCCATAAGGTCACTGAAACATCTCTCACCAAGTTCACCAAAGCCCTCTCTTACTTGACCCCTCAGCAGAAGTTAACACTACTGACCACTCCGTTCTTACTGAAACGTTTGCCTCTTGGTTATGCTGATTCTTGACTTTCCTCACTTCCTTCCTCTGTCTTTGGATATTTTATGTTGACCTTCTTTGAAAGCTCTTCTTTTTATGCCTATCTTTCCAGATTGCTGTTTCTTGGGAGTAGGTCCTAATTCTTCTTTCACTCTGTACATTCCCTGGGACATTTCAACCATACCTACAGCTGAAATTATTATTTAAACACCAAAGACTCTCAAAGCTCCAACACATTTTCATCACATATCTGTGCCCTGAGTACCACACTCACCATCAAACTGCTATGGGGCATGATATCTTAGAAGCACCCTAGCACAAAGACCTCCCAAAAAGTCCACAAGTGATCTCATGATTTAGAACAGTGATATTCAAACCTTTTGATTGCAGTCTTAGTGACAACTGAGCCCTCACAGAGCTTTTGTTTTTGTGCGTTATATCTATACATTTTTGCCACATAGCTTTGGAAAACAACTTTCTTCTGTAATCCAATGGATGTAGAAATATGGAATGAGTCCAATTTGGGATTTTCTGTGGTCTTTATTCCTGATGCTTCCAATTAGATGACTTCAAAGGAAAGTTTTCCAGTTATTCCAGTTTGTCCAAATTACCCTGAGAGCAGAGTCACCAATAATGGCAAATCAAATTCTGCACTTCACAAGGACTCAGGCCATGAGGCAAGGACCAGCTGAAGTTTTGCTCTTGCTGTGCTTGCCAAGTTGTACACCTGAGTGGCTGCTGTTACTCAAAAAAATGGCTTCCCCGATTCCATCCCAGAAGGAGGGCATTTTTCTAATTTACAACAATGTGTCATGGGGCAAGCTGTGGCCCCATGAGAAATGTTTTCAAAATTGAACAGCATGATGGTGTTTCAGTGGCCAATACCATTCTCTATAGGAAAAAGGCCCCCAAACAAAGTCATCATGGCAGAAAAATCTAATTCTCGTGTGAAAAAAAAACACTCAAGGAGTTGGTGGTGGCATCAAGTATTAGCCAGAATCTACAACTGTTGAGTTGTAATTTGTTATTTATATCTGGGTACACATAGCTAAGAGATCACCTAATTAGAAATTCAGCAGGACTGGCACCTTTGGTGGAATTTGATGTGATGTGTTGAGTGGTAAGGTGACTATGCAATCTTGATTACCAGCCTCCTCCATAATTTGCCTAAGATTTCTACGGACAAAACCCTTAATCTCAGCCAACGTGAGTGAGGACCCAGTTTTAGAAACAAGTATGGAATCTATGCACAGAAACAGTTTACACAAAGCTCTGACTATGGCAGCTGAGGTGTGCAGTTGAAGTAAGAGCACTTACCATCATTTGAGGAATGTAGTTTCTTTCCCAGAATTGTTATGGAAATCAATAAGAATTCTTGATCATTTTCCATGTATACAGGACAGTCTTTTATGTCTGTACATATGTATGTAGGTATTTATGTGTATAGTCTTCCTAGAATCCCTTCTTTGAGAGGTGGAGTGGGATTCTTTCCTAATCTGTGTAATTTTGGAGGAATTATGGGGCCCAGTCTACTCCTCGCCAACACAGAGATGGGTCCATGACCAATGCTAGGAAATCAGACTCTTTGTCCTTGGAATTCAGTTATGATGCAGAAACACAAAGGTGGGAAAAACAAATTGGAGAGGATTATCTGGTCATAATATTCTATGATTAATTTACACACCCCTGCTATTAAAATACCTGAAACTATTCTGATTTTAATCTGCTCTAAGATAATTTTTCAACTGTTCCTTTGATTTTGTAAGCAACATTTTTTTTTCTAATTCTTTTTCCCCCTTAAGTTAAGCATAATCAGTCTTTGTTGGTTACACCCAAAGAAATCTAACAAAATTTGATACAAAAATTGGGGTCTATGCATAGACTCTCAGAAAAATGTGTTACCTGGATTTGGGTTTTGGAGGAGATGGAGTCAATGGAATTCAGACTCTTGGATGAGAAGATAGCTGCTCATGGTCTGTCATGGCAGCTGGAGTAACCAGTGGTCAAGTCTACTCAACTGGAGCCATGTGCCCACTGAGGATGATGCCCTCAGGGACTGGGTGTTAGTCCAAAAGGCTAGCTTAAAGGGCATAAGGAATGCCAGACAGTGGGGTGGAGTATTTGATCCTGATGGTGTTGGATAGCTTAAAGCTAGAGAAAAGCTCATGCAGTGAAATGCTCACTCAAGACACAGAATGAAACTATCAGCTTTCCCAACATTAGGCAAAAAAAAAAAAAAAAAAAAAAAAAAAAAAAAACAAACCCAAAAGAGATCAAACTGGAAGACTGATTTTTTTATTTTTTTTAGGTGCTCGATTATAGCAGCCTTTGGATTGATAACCTGGCCAAGTCTTTTAAGTGAGAGTTAGAGCTTTGATCAAATCAGATTTTGATAACTGAAACAATGAAATCTGAGAGGATTTTGAAGGCTTCAAGAACGCTGGGCTAATGAATCCATCTGAAATCACTTTCATTGCTCCTCTTTTGGTTGGCTAAGATGTGCTTCCCTTAAAAGATAAAGCTAAAACTTCCACTTCTGCCTGCTTCTAAATCAGCAGATTTTTCAAAATCTCAACTCTGCTTAGGTGATAAAATGAAAAATTAGAGGAAAAATTATTTCAGGAACTCATGAATTTAAAGTTTCTGGGGAGGCCCAGCCCAGTGGTGCATTGGTTAAGAGTTGGCTTGGGATGCCAGCTCTGAGCAGCAGGGCCCCGGTTTGGATCCCACATGGGCCAGTGAAGCTGCACTCTCTACAGCTAAGATGGTGAACAACAGCTCGACCTAGAGCTGGGCTGCCATGAGTCCCTGGTGATGGCAAAGGCTGCAATGGGGCTACAGTGGGATGCCGTAGCTATTGTGAGTGGCCAGCAGCCAGCGTGAGCGGCCGGCAGCTGCTATGAGCTGCCGTGAGCCACTGTGAGTGGCTGTCCAATGGTCAGCGACTGACTGCCTCAGCCAGGAAGAGCACAGTGATCACAATACCAACACGGGCCAGTGAAGCGACATCCTCCACAACTAGACAGAAGAACAAAAGGACAGCAACTTGTCTGTCCCCCTTCCCCAATACCCCAACGCTGTTCCCTGTCCCAATTCCCAGTAAAATCTAAAAAATTAAAAAATAAAGTGTCTGGGGAAATGGCCATTTTGAGTGCTTAACCAAGGATGGTGAAACAATTTTGGATTAGGCTAATTTTTTTTATATGGGTGAACTTACTAGAGTTTCTGTATCCAACATTGTAGCTCCACTTAGATCGAAACATTTTCTAGGCTCTTTAATACAATTTAAACTGAACACAGAGCTTGAATGGCAAAAAAGACTGGAAAAATCTTGGCATAATTTGGAAGACAAACTTGAAAAAGTTTGGAGATAAAAATGATAGAAATTCCTGGGCCGGACAAGTAGCACGGTGGTTAAGCGCTGACTTGGGAAGCCAGCAGCCCCGGTTCGGGTCCCACATATGAGGGCCAGTGACACTGCCCTCAAAAAAAAAAAAATGCTAGATTAAATATCCCATGTTTTTTAAAACAAAAACAAACAAACAAACAAGAAATACAAAAATAACCTACCTTAACCTACCATCCCAATTTGGTCTTACTTAATTGCAAAAACCCCAAATTCCTAGTCCGGTGAACAGAGGCCTGATTTCAGTAACAACAGTAGAAAGTCCCAGCCTCTAGTTAGACTTGAGTCAGGTCAAGACTCCAAGCACTTTGGATAAATAAGAGGTCAGATCCCAATGAAAAGTGTTATGAATTTGTCAAATTAATGCTTCTTAAGTGGAGCACAGGGTGCTAGATTGTGAGCTGCTGCAGTTCAACAACAGACCACAAAAGACAGTGAAATAGAGAAGTTTAACATTTTGTGGGTCATGGAGGTAGTACCTGGCAAGCCTCCTGAGGGTCATGTGGGGAGGTCAAGGCAGAGTGCCAACAGAAAGAGGCTGGACCTGGGCACATGTCTTTCTTAAGGTCTGTGAGTGGAGTGTTTTGGGGTTCCCTGGCTGAGGTCAGATTGGTCAAGTCAACCTAAAGAGGAAGTTTTTTGGCAAGCTCCACTCTGAGGTCTTTTTTAAGTGGCACATAAGAGGAAGATGTTGGGAGGAAGTGAAACTCTTGATCACAAGGGCTGTTGAAGAAATCATATCAGGAACTTACATTTGCTTGTGACTGTGGGCTGCCCTCCAGGGCATGCCCTTGCTTAAGGAGGCTACTGTCAGTTTAAGGTCACTACAGGATGCTTGGCCAAGCAAAATAGATGCCGAGACAGCAGTACCATGGAGAAGCTGAGCAAAACCCTTGACAGAGAGAGAGAGACACTGTGATAACACACCTTTGTCCTTTATTCTACTCTTTCCTGAAGGAACCCTCAAGTAAGGAAGGACTGTTGGCTACTCATTGAGAGATGACATTAATACCTGGAGGTCCAGGATTCCAGGTCAGCTCAATAGTATTAGATAATGAGCATTAATTGGTAAAAAGAAAAAAAAAAAGAAAAAGTATGTCTAAGCTAAGTTTGCTTTATGGTAGACTCAAAGGGATCTTCAATATTATTAGTGGTTATTACCCAAGGCCTTTAGTATATTATTGGAATACATATCTTAAGCAGCTAGAAGAATCCTTTAGCCATGGAATAAGTCCTTCAGTCTCTTCTTTCCTTTCAAACTAAAACATTTCAAGTAAAATAATTTCGTTATAGGAACTGCAAGATTTGTACCTTCTGATCACATCCTCATTAAATTCCACAGATGGGGAGTTAAAAATACTGAAAAGTCTTGGAGAATGATAGAGAGTTATTATAAACCTAATCAGGTGATGGCTTGAACTGCTGTTTGTGTTTCAGCTGTGGTTTTCTTCCTGAGGCAAATTAATGCAACTCCTGGCACATGGTAGGAAACTATATCGGCTAAATATATTTGTCTGTTTTTATGAATAGCATAAGTATTTGCTTTAACGTAGCAGTACTTTAACCTAACCTCACCATCTAGACTCAGATTTATTTACTCTTCTGACAAATTGTATGATCTACTTTGGACTGAAATTCATCGGGACAGTGTGGTTTACACAGGGATAATATCGTGCCCACAGACCTTGAAGAATAGGAAGTAACAGAAACCCCAGAGGTCTTGGAGTTATTTTTCAGGGTGAAACCCTTGGTCAGAGTCCCCTCTTTGGTATAAAATCACTTCACACTTATCAATTTAATGATTTGTGTCTCTCTCTTAGGAAAAAGGATAGCATTAGCAAGTAGGAAGTTTTTGGGTTTTTTTTGAGAGCAGTGTCACTGGCCCTCATATGTAGGACCGAACCGGGGCCGCTGGCTTCCCAAGCCAGCGCTTAACCACTGTGCCACTCAGCCGGCCCAGCAAATAGGAAGTTTTAAGCAAGTAAAATGTAACCTTTCAGAAAAACTAATTTCCCATGTTGTAGCAAGTAGAATGTATGACATTTCCTGAGTTCCTCTAAGAAATGCACGTCCCAAATAATGCCAGATAATATTAATGGCACTAATAAAGGACAAGAGGGGGGGAAATCCAAGGAGGTGGAGTAGATACACACTGTGCCTGCTTCCTTCCCTGAACAAATTAAAGTTACAACTAACTTATAGAACAATCAACTGGGAGAACCATCTGAAGTCTAGCTGAACAGAAGTTTTATAATTAAGGTTATAAAGAAAAAGCCACGTCAAGACTAAAAGGAGGGGCAGAGACGTGGAACTGGCTTACCCCAAACCTTAGTGTGGTGGTTAAAAACCAGGAGGGATATCTCAGCCATGGAATTTTCCCCTCAGAGGAGTGAGGGACCCCAGCTCCACACTACTCCCAGCCAAGAGTATTGGTGCTGGGAATAGGAGCCCCCACAAGATGTGGCTGTGAAAAACAGTGGGGATTCCAACAATCCAGTGGGACCGAAGGCAGCAGGAAGCCCAGACATCCTCTTAAAGGGCCTGTGCACAGACTCTCACTCCCAGGCACTCACCTTGGGCTCCAGAGGAGGAACAGTAACTCAGGGGGTGTTGGAGACATATGTGGGGCAGACTGAGTTGTGCAGCTTCGAGAGCTGGAGGACAGTTGGCATTTTCCCTGTGAGGGGTCCTGCTCCCATGCAGCTGGCAGGCAGGCACCATCTGTGCTGTGTTGAGCCCTACCCCTATGCTTACGGCCAAATCTGAATCTGATTGGTCTGGTGAGCTCTGCAGCTCCACCCTTCTGACTCACTGGGACCCCATCCAACCTACCCAACTCCCCCAATGCCAGAGGCACTTTCTCTCAAGCAGCCAGCCCCACCTGCATGCACTCTTTCTTGGAAAACTATCAGAGTCTGATAGACCCCAGGCAGGTGGTGACTGGCCTTGGTGTGCTCTGATACTTTTGCTGAGTAGCTTCAGGTTCAGTGCTGGCATCAAACCAGAGTTTACATTAACCTGGTGACAACTCTTCCCACTATAGTGACTCCCGGAGACTCTGCCTCACCCAACTTGCATGCCACACAAGGCTTTATCAGTGGCTGAACCTTAAGGAAGCTGGCAGGTGGCAGCAGGCCTTGGGGTTTCTTGGCATTTTGTGGAGCTACCCCGACCCGGTACTGGTGGCAGATGTCCTCGGTTAGCAGTGTGGCCTCTCCCACATACTTCCAGGATTAGCACAGGCAACAAACAACCATGGATCATTTTATAGCTCTTACCCAGCAGTGGGGTAACCTGGGCCTACATCAGAGCCCCGCACAAGAGGCCTCAGAACGAACATACTTATAGGTTAGCTTCAGACCACAGCAGAGCACCGCCCAATTAGCCCCACAAGCGGTACTCACAAAGGACAGTCTTAACAGGCGCCATTGGGGTGAATCCCATTCAGTGGGGTAAGCCCCCTACAGAGTAGCCTATAAACTTTGGATGTGGCAAAACCCCACATCCAGTTAGCCTGAGGGTCAATCCCACCCACTAATGTACCAACAGCAACCAAGGCTCAACTATAACCCACACAAGGGACACTCTTGGAGCACCCTGTGTAGTTGACCAGGGAGACTGTGCCAGGCCCCCACAGAGCACCTACTGTGTAAGGGCAACTGGCCAAGACTGGGGGGCATGGCAGATATTCCTGATACATAGAAACAAAGAGGTAGTCAAAATGAGGAAACAAAGAAATACATCCCAAATGAAAGAATAGGAGAAAACTCCAGAAAAAGAACTAAACAAAACGAAGGCAAGCAATCTACCAGATACAGAGTTCAAAACAGCAGTTATAAGGACGCTCAAGAAACTTAGTGACAACTTCAACAGAGAGATAGCAAGAATCAAGGATGCAGAAACTGTAAAAAAAAAAAAAAAGGATAAAAAGAACCAGTCAGAAGTAAGAATACAAAGTGAAAAAGGCTCTTCAGATAGACAGACGCTGTGCTAACTGCCTCCCAGGATCACACCAAAATTACAAACAAATTATATAGCATTCAACCCTGGAGGTCCCCAGAACACTAGATGAACAGAACCACTAAACAAAGAACTTAAAGAGGAGGCTACGTCGGGTCTGGTAGGACGGGCGGAGACAAGAGAGGGCGAGCCCCGTGAAGGAAGCCCCAGCTGTGGGGAGGCTTCCCCGGTTAGGGGAGAGACCCTCCGGCCACACTCCAAGCTCACCAGCCTAGAGTTCCTTTGCTGGGAAGAGGAGTTCTAATATAGCCAGCAGTAAATTAGTGAGGACTCTCTTTGCTCAGCTTGGTGAGGCTAAGAGCGTCTGGAGAATCAGTGGGGCCAGTGCCTGGGCTTGCTCGCCAGTGAGCACTTACCTGGTTCCTGGTGGAGGGAGTGGCTGTGTGAGCCGGGCCCAGGAGCCTGCGGGGACGGACTGAACTGAGCACCTTCGGTGCAAAGGCTGGAGGTTTTTGTACTGTTGTTCCTGTGGTGCGGAGCCTACACGCGAGTGGTGTAGGGAGGACACCATTTTGTTGGGCTTGGGCCCTCCCACGGAGGATCAGGTCCGAGACCTCATGGGTCTGGTGGAATTGGCGCAGAAGTGCGTGCGCGCGCGTGCCTGCGGCCTTCAATCCCCACCCTCTGCGTGGCTTATACTGCATTGCCAGGGAAATGGTGGGTAGGTGCCCTCCGGCTCCAACAGGCTGCTCACTGACACCCAGGAGTGCACGAGCCGCCGCGGATCCCCACCCTCCACTCGGCTTGTGCTGCGTTGCCAGGGAAACGCCTGGTGGGCGTGCTCCGGCTCCAACAGGCTGTTCACCGAGTCGCGGGAGTGCGCAAGTCGCCTCGGGTCCCTGCTCTCCGCACTGCGCTTGCAGAGTTGCCAGGCTGGTGATTGGTTGTCGGGCTGCTAGGCCTGATCTGCGTGCTAGCGGCTGATTGGGACAGGCTGAGACTGGGAGTTTTCCTGGGAGTGTTGGGCCGTGAGCTGTGTGCCTGCGTGATCCAGCCAGGGCTCTCCTGGTGATCTATCTAATACATCAAAGCAATCCCAGAGCGATAGCCAGAATGGGGAAACAAAGAAATATGTCACAAGTAAAAGATCAGAAGAAACGTCTAGAAATGGAACTAAATGAAACAGAGGGATCCAACCTTTCAGAGACAGAGTTTAGAACACTGATGATAAGAATGTTTAAGGAACTTAGCGAGGACATAAAGGATAGGGAAACCATAAAAAACAACCTGTTAGAACTAAAGAATACAATAACTGAAATGAAGAACACACTCGAAGGAATCACCAGTAGAGTAGATGAAGCAGAGAAGCGGATCAGCGATTTGGAAGATAAAATAGCAGAAATCACCCAGTTGGCACAGCAAAAAGACCAAAGAATAAAGACCAATGAAAATAGTTTAAGAGCCCTATGGGACAAGGTGAAACGCAACCACCATCGACTCATAGGAATACCAGAAGGAGAAGAGAAGAAGCAATGGGGTCGAGAATGTATTTGAAAAAATAATGACTGAAAACTTCCGTACCCTGGTGAAGGAAATCAACATACATGCCCAGGAAGGGCAGAGGGTTCCAAACAAACTGAACCCAAACAGGTCCACACCAAGGCACATCATAGTTAAAATGGCAAAGGTTAAAGACAGAGACAGAATCCTAGAGGCTGCAAGAGAAAGACAGCAGGTTACATACAAAGGAACTCCTGTTAGACTAACAGCTGACTGGTCTACAGAAACTCTGCAGGCCAGAAGGGAGTGGCAGGAGATACTCAAAGCGACACAAAATAAAGGCTTACAACCAAGATTGCTCTACCCAGCACGGCTACCACTTAAAATTGAAGGAGAAATAAAGAGCTTCTCAGAAAACAATAAGCTTAAGAAATTCATTACCACCAAGCCAGCATTGCAAGAAATGTTAAAAGGGCTTTTTTAAACAAAAGAAAGGGTTAAACAAGCTAACCCAGGGAGACTAGGAATACAAATAACAAAATGGCAATACATATGCACCTATCAATAATCATTTTAAATGTGAATTGGCTAAATGCTGCAATCAAAAGACAGAGAGTGAGTGGCTGAGTGGATAAGAGAATAGGACCCATGTATATGCTGTTTACAGATGAAATAAGATATTTCATGCAAATGGAAATGAGAAAAAAAAAAGCTGGAGTACCAATACTTATTTTGGACAAAATAGACTTTAAAATGACTACAATAAAAGACAAAGAAGGGCACTATAACCCTAATAAACATCTATGTACCCAACATAGGAACTCCTAATTACATATAACAGATTTTAACAGACATAAAGACAGAGATCAACAGTAACACTATCATAGTAGGAGACTTCAACACCACTGTCACCAATGGACAGACCCTTTAGACAGAAAATCAACACAGAAAGAGTTGATATAAAGGAAAAACTGATGGTTGTTGGCTGGGAGGGAGTGTGGAAGAGGAGAGGGGGAAGGTTTTGGACAGTGTAGGTGGGACTACAATGTTGCTGCAGGGATATGGGGGCAGTTCTGGGAATGTAATTGATAATGTTGTGAAGAGACTATTATGTTGTGTGAAATAAGTCAGTCGGAGAAGGACAGGTACCATGTGATCTCACTTGTGTGTGGAGTCTGAAGAGCTGAGTGAACGATCAAAGTAAACAGACTCGTAGATGTAGAGGAAAAACTGAGGGTGGCTAGTTGGGAGGGGGATGGGGCTGGGGGGAAAGGGAAGGGATTAGACAGCATAAATAGACAACTACAATATTGCCACAGGGATATGAAACACAGTTTGGGGAATATAATCATGTAAAAATTTTGTGGCGTGTCAGATAGTCACATGTCTTGTTAGGGAGACCACTTCATGGATGGAGTAGAGGCTTGATCACTGCACTGTACACCTGAAGCTGATGTTGTATAGTATTGTATGCCAACTGTAACTGAATATGTGGATGGTCATGGGATGTGGAGTATACTGTGGAGGGGAGTCAGGGGAGTTGTGATAGATATGATATGGAGGGGAGTGGGGTGGCGAACTGGGGGAGAGGAGTTGTCACTTTGGGTGGCAAAGAGTATAACTATTGCATTGTGTTGTACACCTGAAACTAATAAAAAAAAAAAGTAAGAATACAATAACTGAAATGAAGAATGCACTAGAAGGAATCACCAGCAGACTAGATGGAGCAGAGGATTGAATCAACAATTGGGAAGATAAGGTAGCAGAGAACACCTATTCGGAACAACAACAAGAAAAACCAATCCAAAAAATAATGAGGATAGTTTAAGAGAACTCTGGGACAACTTCAATCATAACAACATTTGCATTACACGGGTACCAGAAGGAGAAGAGAGAAAGCAAGGAATTGAGAATCTATTTGAAGAAATAATGACTGAAAACTTTCCTAACCCAGTGAAGGAAATAGACACACAAGTCCAGGAAGCACAGAGTCCCAAACAAGACGAACTTAAACAGGCCAACAGCAAGACACATTATAATTAAAATGGCAAAGGTTAAGTACAAACATAGAATCCTAAAAGCAGCAAGAGAAAAGCAACTAGTAACTTATAAAGGAGCCCCCATAAGACTGTCAGCTGATTTCTCAACAGAAACTTTTCAGGCCAAAAGGGATTGGCATAAAATATTCAAAGTGATGAAAAGCAAGGACCTACAACCAAGATTACTTTACCCAGCAAAGCTATCATTGAGAATTGAAAGACAGATAAAGGGCTTCTCAGACAAGAAAAAGCTAAAGGAATACATCACCACCAAACCAGTATTAGAAGGAATGTTAAAAGGACTTCTGTAAGATGGAAACAAAAAAGGTCAAAATTATGAATTATAAAATGGCAATAGCTATATATCTATCAACAATTACTTTCAATGTAAATGGATTAAATGCTCTACTCAAAAGACATAGGAAGGCTGAATGGATAAGAAAACAAGACCCTTACATATACTACTTATAAAAGACTCACTTCAGATTGAAAGATGCACATAGATGATGTGTAAATGGATAAAAAAAAGATATTTCATGAAAATGTAAATTAAAAAAACCTGGGGTAGCAATACTTATACCAGACAAAATGACTTTAAAACAAAGCCTATAACAAGAGACAAAGAAGGACCCAGTAACCCCACTTCAGGGTATTTATCTGAAGAGACCCAAACGCTGTACCCATATGTTCATTGCAGCATTGTTTACAATGGCTAAGACGTGGAGGCAACCTGGGTGTCTGTCAATGGAAGAATGGATAAAGAACAGGTGGTATATAAATACAATGGAATATTGCTCGGCCAGGGAAGGGAATGGATTCTTGCCATCAGCAGTGGCATGGATGGTCTTGGAGGGTACTGTGCTGAGTGGAGTGTAAGACAGAGAAAGACAGATACAATGTGGTTTCACTTATATGTGGAATCTAAAGAACAAAATAAACAAACAAAATCGAAACAAACTCATTGATACAGAGATCATTTTGATGGTTGCCAGATGGGAGGGGGTTTGGGATGCATTAAAAAGGGGAAGGGATTAAGAAATACAAATTGGTTGTTACACAGTAATCATGGGAATGTAAGGTATAGCATTAAGAATATAGTCAATAATACTGTAATAACTATGTATGGTGTCAGATGGATACTAGATTTGTTGGGGTGGTAGATGGGAGGAGGTTAGGGTCAGTGTGTAAAAGGTGAAGGGAGTAAGAAGTACAAAATAGTCATGGGGATGTAAAGTAAAGTGTAGGTTATATAATCAGTAATATGGTAATACTATGTATAGTGCCAGATGGGTGTTGAACTAGTCAGACAGATCATTTCTTGTATACAAATGTGTAAACACTATGCTGTACACCTGTAATTTCAACTGTCAACTGGTAAATTTGTCAACCGTCACTGGTAAATTTAAAAAGCGGGGGGGAGGGAGTGGAAAGAGAATAAGAGATCCAAATTTCCAGGTATAAAACACATAACTCATGGGGATGTAATGTACAGCATGGGGAATATAGTCAATAATATTGTGATACTGTGGTATGGTGTCAAATGGTTGCTGGACTTATGGTGATCACTTCTTTAGGCATATAAATGTTGAGCAACTATGGTGTACACATGAAACTGATATAATGTTGTATGTTAGTTTTATTTTAATAAAAATCTTTTAAAAAAAAAAGGACAGGAGGGACCTATACATTGAGCCTCGTTTACATAATATGGTGAAATTTGGTACAATTCACCTGTGAAACTATCTGGCCTGGTGCTTTATGTGGAGTAACTGCTTAATAACTTTCTTTAATTCCTCCATAGAAAAAGCTTGTTAACTCTAAGTTTCATGTCTATAATCTGTATTTCCTTTAAAAATTATCCATTTGGCCTAGATTTTCAAATGTACTTGTATAGAAGTCTGCAAAAGAGTATCTTATGATTTTTAGAACATTTCCTCTGTTTCAATGTTATTTCCTACCTTGTCATTTCATTTTGTGTTTTTGTGGGTTTTCCTTTTATCCTTCATCACGGTGGCTATTTTGAATTATTTTGCTGATCTTTTCCAAAACACAGTCTTTTTATTTATTAATTAGGTTTTCTAGTTTTCTGCCTTCTAACTCAGAAATAAACCCCTATCTGGGGTTTATTATTTTTTTTAAGTTCTATCTTTTGCCATGTACCAATACTATCACATTAAAAAAAGAAAATTTAGCAATAAGAAGATTCAGAAATATTATCCTCCTGGCCACAGATGGTAAAGACAATCAAAGCAAAATGTTCTCTTTATTACAGTCTTGTGTATTAAGCCTAATAAAGTATTATTTGGTTCATTAAACATTTGAATTACTAAATATATTTTGGAAGCCCTAGTCTGAATATAACATATATTAACTAGTAAATGAAACACATCATAAAAGGATATGTTTTTGCCTGAAAGGTATTTTATCTCAATAATTTAAAAAGCTTTATTTATCAATGATAAAAGAAGGTTAATGGAAAATATATTTCACTGTTATATATTTTAGTTTTGCCAGAATATTTAACGTATGAAATTTATTGAAAATGCAGCTGTCTTCCTTCTTCAGAAAAGAGTAGATATAGGCAGATATTAAAAGGGAGCATCCTACTGGGGTTGAGAAGAGAAAGGACAGAGATGGGGTTAGCCAGGCAGCAAGTCAGCACTAAAGCCTTAAGAGAAAATGCCTAATCTATTCCTTTGGTTTTTTTAATATGGGGTTTCTTATTGTTATAAGGCCAATATATTGATGATAGGAATTTCAACCTAGGTAAACTGATATATTCTGTTTCATACACCTGAGTTTGTATGAAGAAAATATAAAATAGTATCTCAAACTTGGCTGAGATTGTACATTTTCAATTTAGTCAATATAGTCATCTAAAGAACTTTCCTTTTTCTAGTCTAAACAGTTATTTTTTTCATGTTCTTATCATCTTCCCAGTAGATGACTGGGCTTGGAGCCTAGAAATAAAAATGGTTAATTCCTTTATCTGAAGGAGTTTATAATAACACAGCATTAACTTTCCATCTCAGGAGATTCTCTTCATAATTTCCAAAACCGCACTGAAGGGCTCTGAGCTCAACATTAAATTGTCTTTAACATGTTTATTAAAACATGCAATGTGATCTAGGGAAAGCACCAGGCTCAGCCAGAAACCTAGTGGATTCCAGTCCTTATTTTCCTTTGTGGGGGAGCTTTCCACTCTGTCACCCTTCCAAAGACATGCGATTGATCAGAGATGCCAAGGAGCATGAGACCTATTGGGTTTTCCAGGCGCCAGTGACCAGCTCGCCATTCCAGATGGGCAGCCTGGTGAGCATATCACTCCTACTGCCAATACAATATTGGTTTTTGTGGCATGGTGTAAATTAGTGCCCCCAGAATGGTGTTGACGTGGTAATTGTGGGTAACACTCACACTGAGTATGAGATAAGGGACATTGTAGATGCACTGCCAATCCCTGGGCCATGTACATGAGTCTACGTATTCAGCACTCAACCATCTGAGTTGCACCCAAGATGCCTTCTCTAGTGTACAATACCCAAGGGCAGCAGGTGTATGGTGTATGGTGGCTGTCCTGTAACCTATGCTCCCCTCCCCCCACTGGCACACAGGGTGGTCACAGCAACTCTGTATGCAGGCTCAGCACCAGAGTCAGGCGTTCAGGGTTGGGAATGAGGGTGGGGGGTGGGAGGGAGGAGGGGGTCGTGCCTGTTTCCTTTGAGAGCCTGAGGGTTTCAGGACTGTTGCTCACAACACCACTGACTCTTCTGGTAAAGCCCTCTCTAGCCTCAGATTCAAGCACACTAAGCATTCCTAAACCACACTCAGGAAGGACTGACATTCCTCTCACCCTGGCCATGAAACACCTCCCTTATCCTCCTCACAGGTGGCAGGAAGGAGTGTGGCCAACATTGAAAGTGATCACATTCCAGGAATGCCGTGATTTTGTGACGCCTAGAGAGACATAGTTGCAAGATACATTGTTCTACGTTTTAGGCTATAAAAATCCGAATGACAAATTAAACTTGACCAGAAAATAAATTACTGGTCACACCTCTTTGCATACTCTGGGTACACATGCGTTTGTGGTCACCATCAATGAAGCCCAGTAACAACCTTTGAGAGTATCAGTGGGAGCCAGTGCTCATGGCAATGCTTCAAGAGCCCCATGAAGAGGGGTGTACTGTCATGTGTAATGATGGAGCCAGCATTAAGTCAATGATGTTAGGGAATTACAGAGGCAGGGGAGTCTAGTTTGTTTCAATACAAAATACAAAAGCAGGTTCTGAAAAGCACAGTATTGTCTGTAATTACAGTGTTGCTACCTCTTTTCTCACAAGGGGAACATATGAAATTAGACAGGATGGTGCATGTGACAATAATGGTCACAAGAAGTGGTTCTTGGACCTGAACAGAAAGACATGGTGTCTGGACCCCATAAAGAATCTTCATGTGCACTGATTGGATAATAAACAAGTCCATAAGTGCTTCTTATTACTCCAAATCTTTATCAATAAATCAATACATCTCACATGCGCCAATACATTTTGTAAAAATTGTTTCAAATCAAATTGCTTGCATAGACAGAGGCCCCATATAAAATACCTGCCCAGGGCTCCCCACATCCTGAGGCAACCCTGGCAAGAGGTGTCACTGACCAAGCACTGAGGGGCCATACTGTGGCAAGCATTAAACAGCTGGTACATGTATGAACATTAATCTCTAATTTTCACAACTCTCCATTGGATAATTTGTTTGTTTGTTTGTTTTTAAACCAACATTTGAAAAAGACAAACAATTGAGGCTCAAAGAGCTAAGCAATGTGTCCAAGGCCATAAAGGCAATAAGAGTCAAGTCTGGATTTAGCTTTGGTTTGTCCAACTTCAGAGCCCAAGTTTTTCATGAGCCTGAGTAACAATCATGTAGAACTAACTCTTTGAAGCAGCTGTTAGTGAGGTAATATACCATTATCCCAAATATCGTTTGGGATCACCTCACTTGAATGGTCTAAAAGACTGTTTAAAGCATAAAAACTGCAACAGATAGTAACCATTATCCCTATACTTCGTCAGGGATTGTTGTCACTGGCCTGAAGCCCCTTTTGCGGTCCCTACCTCACTTGCCTGGACCCGTGGGGAAGGGATGCAGAGGGTTATAGGAAAGTGGGAGAGGTTAGATGATGCTGGGTTGAATACCTGGAGTCCATTAAGAAGGAGAACGGCAGCTTAAGGTTCATTTTTGTGCTGTCTGCTGGCACTGAGTGTAGTAAATTGATAACATACGAGTAGATTTAATTGGCTGAAGGCTATAAAAGAAAATTGCTGGACATCAAATTGCTGTACACCAAGGTCTACTTATATGGTACATTTAACTTTTCAAAGCACTTTAATGTGAATTATATAATGTCATCCTCTTCAAGCTGTGCAGGGATGATTTTCGATGCACCTTGTCAACTCTGGACTTTGAATGTGTTTGTAGTCGGCAAACATGTACTCACCGAAGGTTAGCAGTGGTGAGGACTCTAAAAATCACCTCGTTCAACCCCTTTAATTTAAAAAGGAGGAAGCTAATCCTCTGAAAGGTTAAATGATTCAGGGCAATATGGTGGATTAGTAGAACTGTGACTACAAACCGAGTTCTTACTTGCAGTGACATAAAGTTATGTGCTTTTTGGCTTCAAACATTCTTTTTTATTTTTGCCCCACCCCTCTCCCCTCTCCTTTAATTTCAGATGGGAGCTAAGCTGTGGGGGTTTGTGGTGGGAAGTTAAACAGAACAAGAGTCTTTGTTGGTTAATCACTACGCATTGGACTTTCAAAATACTCAAGGAGATCGAGAAAGGCTTTTCAGGGATTTCGATTCCCTTGTGGGCCCACACCCTGCCTCACACAGGACCAGTTCTTCAAGGGTTGGGGTGGGGGTGGGGGTGGCTATATAAACAGCTAAGTTTAGGGATTCAAGTGTAGAGGGTTCAATGGCCTGCCT
Organism: Aselliscus stoliczkanus; assembly: GCA_033961575.1. NCBI lineage: Eukaryota > Metazoa > Chordata > Mammalia > Chiroptera > Hipposideridae > Aselliscus > Aselliscus stoliczkanus. The sequence goes on from CM066733.1 coordinate 39,052,946, forward strand.
CCCATCTGAGAGAGCTATGGGGCAGCTCCCTCAACTCCCAGATTCTGGAGTAGAACAGAATTGGCTGCGTGGATTTTTAGTCAGGACAGACGTCAGATGAAATTTCTCCACAGAATCCCACTGAAATTTCTGAAGATCCAGGATGGCGTGGAACAGTTCCAGCTTTCCATTGGCCACCAAGAAGGTTCAGGATTATGCGAGAGAGGGACAGCAGACCTGAAGACATGACTCAGCGAGGATGTGGACCAGGCAGATTGCAGGTACCAATGACCAAACTGGCATCTTATAAATAAAAGCCAACAGAAGGAAGATACCAGGCATACAGACCAGCCTCTGTGAGGGACTCTCAGCAGATACCAGAGTGGACAGAGCCAATGATCACAGACCAGATAATTCATCCCATATCAGCTCTCTAGAATTTAGATCATGCCACAGAGGGAGACAAAAACAGGAGAAATTCCAGAAATGACTTTATACCTGAAGTGACCTAGGACTAAGTTTATAGTATTTTCTGCTATCAGGAGAGATGTGCAAACTTGAAATATAAATAAAGATGAATGATGTAACATTAAGTTATGTCTTTTCCCCCTCATGAGTTAGCTGGGCTTAGATGATTGTAATTACAAATCTTGATCTCAGACTAATATCTTATCATCTAAAACATGATATAATTTCATTAAAATGAGATCGTTTTCTGTGTGTAGATGTGTGTGGAGAAGAAGCATGGTCAACAAATCATTCAATGATAAAAAGAACATTAAAATTCATCGATTCCCCAAGGAAGTTCAGCATTTCTTCTTGTCATGATCTTGGACCAGAACTGGATTAAGTGATGGGGTTGGGCTGGCAGTTGTCACAGTAGCTGCCCACAAGTGATGCCAAAACTGATTGAAATTGATTAAAACCTAGAATAAAAACATAGATCCAGTCCATTAATTCAGGTTGTTATTCATGACTCTAGATAACCAGGGAGAAAAAAAATGCAATTTTATCTCTTTCCTCTTTGAATATAAAAAATGTCTTATTTTGAATTGAAATATATTACACTATTAAATGTGTAAGCCCAACTGCCTCCTAAGAAAGATGGGTCCTAGGTGCTGGATTATTCTTAGCATAATCAACATGTCTTTCCTCATCAAAATGGCCTTTGATATACTGAATTTGTATGCAATGGTGGGTTAAATCATATGGTTTGGAGCAAGAATCTGGGATGGAGCTGACTTGCTGTACACAATAAACCAAGAGAGATTTTTTGGTAGTCTTAGTGGTGGTGAATGGAGCAGTTTGGGTAACACAGGGTTAGAGGCAAGAATTATAGAGTCAGAGGGAGGAAAAGGGAAGCGGCACACCTGAAGGATGTGAGCCTAGGAAGGGGCAAATATAATGATATTTTCTTTTAGATTTGTATTATACTTTTGTTTTGTATTTGTCTTTTATAATAGACAATTTAAAAATGAATGCTATACACTGTGAAATATAATCCCTTTCCATGTGACCAGTGTTAACTTTAATAAAATCACCATTATTTTTTAATGCTCCTTGCGAAGAGAATTTTATTTGGGGAGACCCCAAAGGAAAAGGCCAAGTTACAAACTTAAAGGAAGAAGTGTATAATTTTTTTTTATCATCAGAGAATAGTTTTCATTAAAAAAGCAAACTGACAGAATCAGGAGAAAGAAACAAATAAACCACTGTGGTCAGAGAGTTCTAGTATATGCTTAGAAGCAGGTAGGTGAAGAAGAAAAAGCATCACCAACATCAAAGCCGAATAATTTAATGAATAAGCTCAAACTAATACCTATAAATAAAGCTTTACATATAATAAGCAGAGAATGCATACATTCAGTAATCACTGAATTCACCTGAAATAGTTCAATTTCCCTACCTTTAGATAACTTACTCTACAGTATACCAAAAATCTGGCACTTCAATTTAATTTAGTGTAGACCATCTTTGAGTCCACATTTTGAACAACTAACCAAGAAAACTGACTGGCAGAGCCATTTCCAGACCTTCGTTTTTGAATACAGAATCTCTGATTAAGGAGCCCTGTCAATAAATTCATCCTGCTCTCGCTTTATATTGTTTTCACCTTGATCCTACACTCTTAAAAATACATTCCTCTTAAAAATACATAAAATACATATATTTCCCAGACTTCTGGAAAAGTCAATATTTTGTATGTATCAGATTTCCTCATAGGTCATAGTTTGTGAAGCCCACTGAGTCTTGAGTTTAGTTATCAGTTTAGAATCAAAGAGAGATGGTGGGAGTAGGTCCTGAGGAATATGTGATACCTTGCAAGACAGCTGCCTTAGGGAACGCCAGTTCAGGTTCTTCAGACAAGGGGAGACCACCCTGTTTAGGCAGAGATGAAATGTCTGCTTCTACAGGTGAAGGAGGCTGGGCAGAGTGGGGCGTTCTAAAGTCTTGAGCTCTACTGGAACTTGCCTACATGATCCCTTCCCAGTTTTTTAGGTATGACACGAACTATATCAATGCTCTCACTTTATGGATTCTGTGGGACTGGAAATCAATTTGCATTTTAATTCCACCATCCATCATTTCAGAAAGATCTGTATGGCTACAAGAGATAACTTTCCTTTCGGACAGTTATCGAATGTTTCAGGTCCCTTATGCAACTTCAAGCTTAGCATTGAAAGCTCTGAACTCATAATTTTCTTTCTCCCATTTCTACCACACCACAGCCAACCAACTCCATTACACTCTTTATTTTCACTAAACTATTCTATGGTACCAATTTCTAGGCCACCAAGAGCCTTGGTTTTATAGGTACTTGATTACGGTTATCTGAGTAACTGTTTTGCCACTTTGTGCCATGGATGGCCAATATTCCCTTTACCCCTGGAAATGGAGTCATTAATGCCAACAAGTTTAATTAGGTCAGCCCAGAAAACTAAAAACCATTCCAAGAACAGATACTAAAGACTCTGTGAGAGCCACTCTTGGTACCAAATTCTACATCAAATTCAGCCAGCCTTCAACCATTAGGATGTACATAAGACGTAGATGTAAATCAGATGCAGATACACAGAGATAGAGATATGTAGATACAGAGTGAGACAAATTAAAGGATTTGCTACACACATTTGACCTTGTACCATGATGGGAGCTTGTTAGTCAGTGTCTGGAAGACATTGTCTCTGCATCTGATGCTGGAGCTGAAACTCACAGGGAAGACAGGAAGGAAAGATGGGTGTCATGTAGGGAAGAGCCGAGACGAGATGTGACCCACACACAAGGGCTGGAACAGAAGAGAACGGACTGAAACACACATCACTCCTAATTCCTCTGGCCTGGATGGTATGGCTGTCTTGCTAGAGAAGCTATATGGCTGTTGGCCTTCATCATAGAATTCGATACACTTAGGGAAACTGAAGGAGGATCAGGGGAAGGTGGAGTTGATGGCTGCCCCTTTTCAACAAGATGAGCCAGCAGATAGGCAATGAGCTGCAAAATGGCTGACTTTTCTCTGTCTCTTCTTACATAGGAATGCCTCTTTTGATCCACCCTAACCAGAAATGCATAGGAAAGGGAAATGTGGGAGGAATGTAGTTCAGTCTAGCTGAACTGACACACTACAAAGCCCCATATCTTTACTGATTTGCTACTGGGTTGTCGGAAAAGTCATGATGCAGTTTTGCGATGAAAAACAGAAAAATACTTCATGACTTTTCCGACAACCCAATATCTTACTGTTCTGACATTTTCTGAGAGAGGGCTGCTGATGTCTTCAACTCTGATTGTGGATACATCTGTGTTCTCCTATAAGTTCTATCATTTTTGCCTCATGTACATTGAAGATTTGTTATTAGGTGCATACATATTTCAGATTGTTACGTTTGTTTTCTGGAAAATTGACCTCCTTTTTTAAATTATTATTATTTAATGTCCTACTTTATCCCCATTAATATTCCTTTTTCTGAAGTCTGTTTTGTCTGATATTATATACCTATTCCAGCAATCTTGTGGTTAGTGTTTGCATGGTATAGCTTTTTCAATTCTTTTACTTTTAACCTACCTATGTTTTTATATTTAAAGTGGGTTTTTTCAGATATCATCTAGTTTAGCTTTAAGTAGCCGTGGCTAAAAGGAATACTTTTGCAAGGCTTGTTGCAAAGTTCTCTTTTGTTTGTTTTCTACAACTAAATTCCACTACTTGAAGTGCTACTGTATTAAATTAATGTTTTCAGAAGACCCAATTAAAATGTAAATATATTTTTGGGGAGAAGGGCATATCAATAAATTCATTATCAGTTATCATCACATGAGTAGAAGGAAAGTTCCAGAGGAATTGGTATCCACTGTAGGTAAACTTTAGTATCCAGACAGATTGGAGATGGAAATTAAATATGTGGTATGAAGATGTTACCGGTCTGTGTAAGTGACAACCCAAGAGATAAATGGATATGTAAGAGTGGTGGGGGTGGGGAGAAAGGAAGTAGATGTCTAAAAAGCAGCAAGGGCAATGAAAGAAATTTCATGGTGTGTTTGAGAGTGAGGGAAGTAATTATATAAAAAAAAGCTTTACCTTATCTATGTTTTTTTTCTTAGGGCCAGAAGTAGAGACTACTCTCAGTTAATCCCATTTCAGCTGGTTTAATTAGGGTGTGGAAACTCTTAGAGAAGCTGACAGAAATAGAACAGAGGTTTAAGATGCCATGAGTTAACTCAGTTCCCCAGAAGAGTTCATTTGTAACCTGAAATTTTGACCATCCATTAATTCTAGATCATTCTCAAATTGCTCACTATCATGAATGGTGTCTTACTGCTTATGGGGCCACAATGTATTTGTAGTTCAGTTTTTTCTTCTGTGGAACCTGCCCTTCTTCTTCTTTTTTTTTTTTTTTTCAATGTCACATTCCTTTCATAAAAGTTTTCTTTTGCTTGGGACACAGATAACTTGTTCCACCATCGTTAGATAAACACCCAAAGTCTTGCTAATTAACGTCATAGTACTTGCACTACACTTTTTCTTGTCATGGTACTTGCACTACACTCCATAAATGTCAGTATCCTATATGGCTTTGAATCATTTTACCCTCATTAATGTTTTTCTCAGCAAATAGGAAATGATACTCTTTGCAACAACAAAGGAATACGAAGGCACAATGTCACTATGGATTTCACATAGGCCAGGAACAGATGTCCTTCCCAGTAATCATTGCGCATGTTAACAACCCAAAATGCTGAGTAATCAAGTACAGTTTTCTACCATGCACATGCCCTCATTATGTTGCGGAGGCTGGCTGGGGGGAACAGAGAATGACAGAACAAAGCTGTCTTTCTTTGGCAAGGCACTTTATAGCTTACAAAGAATCCTTGCTGTATGTTCGTTCACTCATTTGATCATTCCAGTGTTGTGAGATAGGCATGAGATGATTTATTATTTTTTAATGGCTGAAGAACTTCAGGCAGAGGGGGTGACTTGCCCAAGGTTACACCAGTGGTAACTGATTGAGGCTGCTGTCTCCCAACCCAGTACCTTTGCTGAATGATATGGGGGGAAAGAGACAAATTGGACAGAACTACCTTATTACACGAGGTTGAGAACTCAGAAAACTGCCGAAGTTTACCCTGTAAATAAATCAAAGCCAGAATCTCACTTTTGCTTTAGTTATTGATTTTTTTCATTTTTTTTTCTTTTGAAAATTTTTATAAAAATTTATTTGAGTCAAACAGAGTATATGCCTGGAAGCAAGATCTTACCAGACTGAGGAAAAAATGCTTCCTACTTATTAATTTTTTATAGCATAGATCCATTTGCAGTTATTTTCTTAAGCCAAGTATATGTCAAAAGAAAATCAACATTTACCTGTTCAGCACCCTCAGCAGCTGCCAAACTCCAGCGCATATAGTCTGAATAGTTCGGTCTGATTCACTTTTATGGGTCTGGAAAGTACTTCCATTTACCTCGGCCTGCTAAAACGTTACCAGTTCTTTTAGACCTACTTCAAAGATCCTTTCTGCATGAAACCTCTGATGTCCTCAACCAGGCATGAGCCCTTTTTCTTTTGAACTATCACTGTGGTTTCCTCGTGCTCATTTGCTGTTTTATAATACTTGTTTTCTATGTGCTGTTCAGTGAATTAAACATGGAGGCTTTAAGGCTGAGGTAGCTGTAATGCCATGGCAGCCTAGATGAGCAATCCGAGATGTAAGCCTGTAAATGCCTCAAGATTATGAGATCAACCGCTAAGGACAACCAATCACCAATAGTCAGCTGGGCTTTAAGCTGTAGCCAATCAAAAATGTCCTTTCTCTGTTTCTGCACTTTCTCTGTACAAATCTTTCTCCTTGGCTCCTGTCCACGGAGCCCTCCTGCCACTTCCAACTGGGCACTGCCCAATTCAAATTGATTTTTGCTCAAATAGACTCTTAAAATGTTTAACTCTTAAAATGCCTCAGTTTATCTTTACCGGTTCTGGGACCCGTTAAAGAGGGACCCAAAGAAGCCCCAGATGGCCCCAGAGCAGCAAGCAACCAGGCATAGGGACCAGCTGAGTTGCTTGAGCTTGCTGCTTCTTTGCTGCCTCTGGAGGCCTGGGGTGAGTCCCTCTCAGATCCTAGCTCTGCAGCTTGCTTTCATGTTATGAGCTTTCAGACTGTATTTGAGCATTTCTTTTTTTGGACTGGCTCCTAAAACTGGCCAGAGTCAGACTGGGTCTGACTTAGAAACTGGATTGGGTCCAGGATTGGACTGGGTCCACCATAACCTGGACTTAGTCCAGTGTGAGGCCTCAGATAAATACAATTCTGTATTGAGGCTGAACAAGTAGGTTGTTACCCTTACCAGAGATAATCTTGAATCACAGTGGCCACAGTGGAGAGCTTCTAACCCAAATAAGCTTATCCATTTATAAGGTACCTGAGAGAAAAAGGCATCTCAGCCAAGCATCCACTATAAAGAGTAGAGGGAAAATATTTTTCCTCCTCTACAGTTTCTGGTGACTAAGGTCAGTCCCGCTGGGACACCCCACTCCCTCCAGATCCTGCCCAGAATCCTGGGAACACTGACAGAAACCGGCAAAGGATAAGAAAATCTTCTTACCAAAATTTCATGGTGTCTCTTTCTTTCCAAATTCAGATAGAGTTTTGACTCGTGAATTTGCTTTCAGGTACCCACTGGTTATGGATTCTTTCTCTCCCAGAGTCAGCTATTGCCTTCTTGTTTGTCTCATCTCGTGTCCTGAGATGGCTTTCTGCCTGCTTGGCGCATGTCTGGTCTTGTGTGTGCAGGCAACTCAGCTGTCAAGTTGGGGGCCCCAGAATACGGCCAGACAGAAATGGGGGTTACATTCCATTTGTGGTTAGGGTCCTACCAACTGTTGTCAGCTCTCAGGGGAATTATCTAAGCCTCTCGTTCTTTTGGTTATTTTGGGGAGTGGCTATGGTTCCCGGGTGGGTAGATCTTTTGCACCCTCTTTGGGGACATCTCTGGATTCATATTGTTCAATACTTTCAGGAATACTTACTGTTGTCCCAGCTGAAATCTAACAAGGTATTCATTTTTTATTTTTTTTTTGCCCCAAAGAGGCTCTATAGTCAGAAGTTGGCCAAATTGGAAGCTGAAAAGACCTTTTTAAAGATCTTGTTCCCTAAGCTAAGATGAAACTATGTAACCAGGAGGGAAGAAAAATATGCTGAAGCCATTTGTGGAAGGATTTATGAAGTCATTCTAAAGACACACAGCTCTAAATCTAGAACATAAGACTTTGATTTCCATCTTAGTTGAAGATGACCCTGATATAAAGAAGCAAATTGAAGATAATGTAATAATTCGATGGATGTGTCAGCCTCTTGACATCAGGTTGCAACCCAATTCTTAGGGGAATTAAAAACCAACTTGTAAGTTGTCTTACAAGTTGAGTCTTTACAGGTGAATGAAAAGGGGTTCTATGGAAAGTAAGCTCACAGGATGATTGATCATAGATTCCTAACTGGGCAGGTCATGGTGGGTAGTCACACCCCAGGCCTCTAACTTCTTTAGTAAAAGGCTTATCTTTGCCTTAAGCGCCCTGCCCATTGTTTCTGTGCATCCAGGTTCACACACACCTGAAATGCCTCTTTCCTACATAATCTTAACTGTCCTGTAATCCATTCCCCACCTTGCTTTCTCCCACCTTCATGTAATCTTCCTTACTTAACTCCAAATGCATAAAAGAAGCTGCAAACTGCCATTTTGGGAAGTATTTCCTCAATCTCTTGAGATCTTGCTTCCAGGCATATCCTCAGTTTAGTTCAAATAAATTTTTATAAAAATTCTCTACAGGTTTGGGTGGTTCTTACCTTGACAAGAAGAACAGAAATGCAGTTTTAGAAACAATTCAAAACCACCTATCCTTTTCACAAATTCCCAAACCTCCCCTATTCATCTCAAAAGGCTTGTAGATATTGTAAAAGATCTGGATTTAGCAAATAAAAGCCCGTAGAGAAATTTACATTCTTTCTCTGTGCCTTTGCGTGTAAATATTCTACTTTCATTAGGAACCCAGTAGCATCTCTTGAAATGCAAACTTCAGGAAGGTAATTCTTATCAGAAGAAGAAAATAAAAAGGAGCTATTTGGAAATTAGGTGAATGAAAAATCTTAAAACTCTTTTCCACAAATGTTAGTAAAAAGCTTTGGCCATCAGTCCTTGCCTTATTCCATCTGCCAGAAACACAGTTTGTCTAACTGTTCTTTTAGAAACTAGTTTTACATTATTGTACATTATTGTACCTGTCTAATGGCTAAAATTATTAAACGAAAACTATAAGTTCTCTGTGTCTGTCTGTATGTTTATGTATGTCTATATATTTATGTTCTAAATGTGTGATATTTTTCTACCTCTGGATAGTATTGCCAAAATTAATTTGTAAAGGCCTCTATTTAATTGCCTTAATATGTAAGTGTTTACACAGATTAAGCACACTCACAGGAATATAAAAACTAACCAAATATTTTTCAAGTTCACATGACCTAGAATAACCTTCAATAAATAAAAGGTAGTTTAAGTTTACTGGCTTAGGGCCGCCCGAGTGGTGCAGTGGTTAAGTACTGGCTTGGGAAGCCAGCGGCCTCAGTTCGGGTCCCACATGTGAAGGCCAGTGATACTGCCCTCAAAAGAAAACCCAAAAAAACCCCAAAAAACAAAAGAAAAGTTTACTGGCTTAATTAAAATAGGCATGTCTTCAGAGTTATCAACTTTAACTATAATGCAGATATACAAATTTTATTGTAACCTGGGAGTTCTAGTCATAAGTTCATGTTATATCCTACTAAATTTGTCAGCAAGCAAAATAACTAACAACGATGGTTAGCTGTGTATATCTCATGAAATTTTCACGAATAAGCTAACCATAATTATTAAGGACACATAGATATAATTAAGATAAAAGTTTATAAATGAGCTTTTCAACAATATTTGTGCTTTATAGTGTTTCTACTTTAAAATATTTTCCAAAACCTTTTTGATAACTCAAAACCTTAAGAGTTATATGATGATATAAATTAAGTTAAGTGATGAATATTCATTGAATATTTAGATCATTTCCAAATAAGATAAAAACTAAAACATTAATTACTGAACATAGTTTTATCTATTCTTGGCAAAGTACAGAGTGTTAGCTCCAACTAAACAGGGAGACTGGCACTAGCTGTAGCCTTTTGGGAGTGCTGCTTTCAGAGAGAATTGTGTTAAGGTCACTAGCAGTGCAGTTACACTATCTGAGTTTGAATCCGAATTACAAGGTAGAAGACCTTAGAAAGCTCTTAACACTTCTGTGCTTCAGTGATAGTAATTCATCACAGAGCTATTTTATGACTAATTGCAATTATTCTTTGCGGTATTTATAAAGCAATTACAACAATGTCTAGAATGTACTGTGTCAACTAAAATGAGCAATTTCTAATTTTTCAACAGAAGTCATAAACCCAAAATGTAAAATCCCAATGTTGACAACTTTGTCAAAATTTTAATTAGAGCTGCATATTTTAAAAATATTAAAAATATATCCGTGGTCCCAATATTCATATTTTATGAATCTTCTACTTTACTGCCCATGTTATGTGATTAGTTGGTTAGTTAATTGAGCACTGGGGCTACTGCAGTGAATAAAACCAAAGCCCTCTTTGCTCCTATGGTTTGTTCATTCTAGTGGTGGCAGCGCAGGAAGTGGGAACGAGGGAGCGATGGGTAGGATGACAATAAACAAACAGATAATGTTTGGAGTGATAAGTTCTGAGAAGAAAGTTCATTTGGGTGAGGGGAGATGGGCAACCAGGGTAGGATGGGGGAAGATAGACCATTTTATATAGAATGGTTAGAGAAGGACTCCAAAAAAAAGAAATCAGAACAGAGAATTAAAATAAATTAGTAGGCCGGTCATGAAGTCATGTAGGAAAAGAGCTTTTCTGGTGCAAGGAAGAGTAAATGCGATGACCCAAAAGAAAAAGTTAGGAACACACTTGGTGTTTTAAAAAAAATACCTAGGAATTCAGTGTGACTTGAGTGTAATAAGGAGATGAGGTCAGAGAGAGTGCAGGAAGCCAGAGTGTGTGGAACCTCAAGGCACAATATAGATTTTAGCTTTTATTTTAAAAGAGATATGTGTCGTAAGCAGATGGGGCTGCTATAATACAATGTCATAGACTGGGTGACTTATAAACAATAGAAATGTGTTTCTCATGGCTCTGGGGCTGGAAGTTTAAGATCAGGGTGCCAAACATGGTTGGCTTCTGATTGTGTCCTCATATGGTGCAGAGAGTGAGAGAGCAATCTGGAGTCTCTTTTATAAGGGCACTAATCTCACTTATAAGGGATCCGTCCTCATGACTTAGTCACCTCCCAAAGGCCCAATCCCCTAACACTATCACATTGGGGGTTAGGATTTCACCGTAGAGATTTTGAGGAGGCACAAACATTCAGTCCATAATAGCAGAAAAACTATTGAAAGCTTTTGAGTAGCAGAATGACATGCTCGAATTATGTTTTAAAAGATTTTTCTAGCTGTTATGTTGAGAATAGACTATAACTGGACAAGCAGGAAAAACAGGGTGACCAGTTAAGCAGCTATTACAACAATCCAAGAGAGTTCATGGTAAATTTGAAATGCCAATCAGATATCTGACCAGCGAGGTTGAGTAGGTAGTTAAATATCCAAGTTAGAGTTAACAGTATAGCCCAGGCATTGGGATATACGAAATTATCAGTGATGGAATGTGAAATCATGGTGCTGTATAAGATCACCACAGAAATGAGGGTAGACAAGAAGATATGAGAACAGAGACCTGGGGCACTCACACACAGGATGAGAAACTAAGGAAGATCCATCCAAGACAGATGAAAAGAAGTAGCCACTCAGTATCACTAGAGAGCAGATGATCTGAAGGCCAAGTAATGAATGTTTTTCTAGAAGGATCACCCAGGCAAATGCTCTTGACAAACTGAGTAGCTGAGAACTGAAACTGACCATAGGGTTTGGCAACACAGAGAATCATTGGTAGTCTTGACAGGGCAATTTTAGTAGACTGATGGGGACAAAAGCATGAAATGAATAGAGTGGGTTCGTGAGAGGATGAGAGGAGAGAAGGTTGAGATGTGATTTTGATAATAAACCTTTAAGTTTATTGTAAAAAGAACAGAGAAATGGGGAAATAGCTTTTTGCATGTCATTTCCTGAACATGTGCCTTTTCTCCCCTGCTGTGCTATTCATCATATTATTCCTCCCACAGAAAATTTGTTCCCCTAATTCTCTTGTTGAAATCCATATTGGTCCTCAGTGTTAACTTATAGCATGCACCCTCTGCAAGTTTTCTGATTCCCCAATCAGGAAAGGCTCCTTTCACCTTCAGCCTCCTATAGGACACACAATTGATACCAACTACACTGGATTTTTGATATATTGCTTCAGCTGTTGTGGACCTGTTTTATTATCTCCATTAGACTCTCTGCACCTGAGGCATTGTGGAGTGAAAACACTTTTTATTCTCCCTCATAGCTAGCTAGGAAGATAGCAGGTAGTTAGGTAGTGCTGGTGGTGCTGCTGCAGCTGGCGATGATGGTGGTGGTGGCAGTTAGAGAGTGGAGTTAACCAGGAACGGTAGCAATGACTACTAGATAGATAGTAGTTAGCTAGAAAGATAGTAGCTAGTACTTCAAAAATATTGCTTGTCTTGAATTTTATTTATTGGAGAAATAAAACATCAGTGCTGTTATGTGGATATTTGTATTTTGACTTTTGTTCTTGTTATGTCTTTTAATTTAAAAGTACACAAAATAAAACAGTATGGTACTGGCATAGAAACAGATATATAGAGCAATGGAGCAGAATAGAAGCCCAGAAATAAGTCCTCGCTTATGTGGTCAATTAATTTAGGACAAAGGAGGCAAGGATATACAATGGGGTAAAGACAGTCTCTTCAATAAGTGACATTGGGAAAGCTGGACAGATACATGCAATAAAATGAAACTGGACCACTTTCTTATGCCACATATTAAAAGCTCAAAATGGATTAAAGACCTAAATATAAGACCTGAAATCATAAAACTCCTAGAAGAAAACATAGGAAACAAACTCCTTGACATCACTCTTAGTAATACCTTTTTGGATATGTCTCCTTGGGCAAGGAAAACAAAAGAAAAACTAAACAAATGGGGCTACATCAAACTAAAATATTTTTGCATATCAAAGGAAACCAGTAATAAAACAAAAAGACAACTTATTGAATGGAAGAAGATGTTTGCCAATGATACATCTGATAAGTGGTTAATATCTAAAATATATAAGGGGGCCGGCCGAGTGGCGTGGTGGTTAAGCACTGGCTTTGGAGGCTGGCAGCCCCGGTTCGGGTCCCACATATGAGGGCCAGTGACACTGCCCTCAAATAAATAAATAAATAAATAAATAAAATATAAGGAACTTATACAACTTAACAATAAAAGGCAGATAATCCAATTAAAAAATAGGCAGAGGACCTGAACAGACACTTCTCTGAAGAGGATATATAGATGGCCAACAGACATATGAAAAGATGCTCACTAATGATCAGGGAAATACAAATCAAAACCACAATGAGATACCACCTCACTCCTGTCAGAATGGGTCTCATCAGTAAATAAACAAATAACAAGTGCTGGTGAGAATATAGAGAACAGGAACCCCTAGTGCACTGTTGGTGAGTCTGAAAATTGGTGCAGCCATTATGGAAAACAGTATGGAAGTCCCTCAAAAAATTAAAAATAGAGCTGCCATAACATCCAGCAATTCCATTTCTGGGTATTTATCTGAAGGAAAAAATCCCATTAATTTGAAAAGATATATGCACCTTTATTTTCATTGAAGCATTACTAGTAATAGTCAAGATATGGAAGCAATCTAGATGTCTATCAATAGATGAATAGAAAAAGAAGAGGTGGTACATATATACAATGGACTATTATTCAGCAATAAAAAATACCTGAAATCTTGCCATTTGCAACAACAGGGATGGACCTAGAGGGTATTATGCTAGATGAAATATGTCAGACAAAGAAAGACAGATATTGTATGATTTCACTTATATGTAGAATCTAAACAAAACAAATCAAATGAAGAAAATAAACAAAATAGAAACAGATCCACAGATATAGAGAACTAGCTGATGGTTGCCATAGGGGAGAGGGATGGGAAGATGGGAAGAACAGAAAAAAATATATGTTTATTTATAATTTTTTGCTCCCCTTGCCAGGAGATACCTTGGTGCTATAAACGGTGTCATACTTGATTTGGTTCTGGATGTCTGCCATGCTTTTTTATTTTTTTCAGTCTTTCTTTATTTCCATGCTTTGTGTAGTTCAAGGAAAAACCCTATCAATCCCCATTCTGTTCTTCCTCAGTGAGAAAACTTAACACTCAAGGCAGAGATCATATTCATTTCTGTTGGGATTTCTATTCTTTTTATTCAAACATTAATAACACTCAATTCCAGAAGAATTTATAGTACCAATGTACCAAAAATGTCTCTACTTTTATATAATTGCATTTTTTTTTTAAAGGAGAGGATATGGAGACATAGAATTCTGTTTATGAGTGTCATGTACAAGTGAGTTCTGAAGATTCAACAAACACATATAATGAGTAGATAGGATACAGTTTACAGCATTTTTTTAGATAAGTGAAAACTTAATTATTTTATAATGTTGAATGAAGTTGAAAAGGTTCCCAAAATATTAGATATGTAAATAATTAAAAGAATAATTTATAAGTTAGACACTGTGAGATTGTTGTTGCTATATTTTATAAAACTTAAGAAAATGCATGAATATTTGCTTTATAAATTCATTTGCAGATGGTAGAGCCAGGCTATTTCAGAAAACAAATACAACTTAGAACTCTAACATAATCTCAACATTCACTTACTTTTTAAATGGCAGCTCACTTAAGCCTATTTATAGAAGCTATTAAATACACAACTTTCTGAGAATAAGTTTTCACTTGTCATTCAAAGACAGATTAGATTAAAGATAGATAGACAGATGATAGATAGATAGATAGATAGATAGATAGATAGATAGATAGATAGCTGGATAGATAGATGATAGATAACATACAATAAAACTGACATTTGGCGCATAGTTGCATAAGTTTTAGCACATTTATAGATCTGTGTATCTGCTACCAGACTCAGGATAAAGGATAATTTTGTCACCCCCAAAACTCCTCCAGGTTGCCCCTTTGCAGTCACACACTCAAACCACCCCAACTTTTAGCTGCAGCTGATTTTTACTCCACGGCTATACTTTTGCCTCTTGTCAAATACATTTTACTCACTGTTTCCCAAAGGGATCCCTACCACTCCGGGGAAATTCCAGAAATCTCTTACAGTCTGGGTGAAGGTGGTGACATTAATCACTTCCTGTGGATAAACTGAGAGGAATTGTGCTGAAACAGATAACGGCATTTAAGACCATATTATGGGCCGGCCAAGTGGCGTGTTGGTTAAGAGCTGGTTTGGGACTCCAGTGGCCTGGTTTGGATCCAACATATGAGGACCAGTGACACTGCCCTCTACAGCTAACAACAGCTCCACCTGGAGCTGGGCTGCTGTGAGTCCCCCTGTCGGCATAGCTGCAGCCCCTGCTGCAGTGGGCTGCCATAGACTATAGTGAGTGGCCAGCAGCCAGTGTGAGCTGCCAATAGCCGTGATGAGTGACCATCCAGAGGCCGGCGACCTATCTGCCTCACCGGGAAGAGCACAATGATGATACCAACATGGGCCAGTGAAGCAACGTCCTCTGCAACTAGACTGAAGAACAAAAGGACAGCAACTTGTCTGTTCCCATTCCCCGATTCCCCAATGCTGTTCCCAGCCCCCAATTCCCCAATAAAATCTTTTTTAAAAAGACCATATCTTGATTCACCCTGTATGGGCACACGCACATGTGGGAAGAGAAGGGGCAAGGAATCATCTAATATTCATACTAACTCTTTTGCTTGCCCTAGGATATATGTAGCTATCTGCCCATCTGAGTTCTGTATCAAACTGCATTAACAGATGTGAAGAAGCCTTCCACAGAGAGCAAGGGCCATTGTCTAAATTACATAATTCAAAGATGCCACTCGTAGCACAAAACAGGACAGACTCAAAGGAGGGCATCAGAGGTCAAACTGATCTTCTCCCAGCCTTGAAATGATAGTAAAAATCCAAGATCCAGAAGGACACAGCTGACTAGTGGAATGTGGTTTCAGATGGAGAGAGGAATGGAGATTCTCACCTCCTCCTTGGGGTAGGTGAAGGAGGGAAAAACAGAAAATATAAGTGGGTTCTTTGAAAAAATGCAGGTTTCTGAGTGATGTAGAGACAAATATGCCATTTCTTGGATGCAGTTTGAGAGCAGAAGTCTCAGAGGTACACCCCACACAACGAATTCTGGGGAAAACAGTAGAGATAAGTAAGTGGTGTATTAGGACAAGACAAGAGCCCAGTCCTAGGTGACATTCCCTGTGGCTTCGGAGTGGCACTGATGGGGTGCATACTGTTCCCATGGCTCCAGGGATAGCTGTGGAAATTAGCTTGGACAGTGAGCTGACGCCCGCCCCCAGAGGCCACCTGGCCAAAACAAAGTCATAGATTGAGGAGAAGCACATCACAGTGATGTCTGTGACCCTTTGGAAGGGAGCTGATGCTGGCAATGCCAGCACACTGCACGGTGACCACTGTGTCACCACAGGAGCTGGTACTGCAGAGCACGTGCCACAGAAAGGAAAAGGAACCCCACCCTCCCTGCTATGGGTGCACGGATGACTGTCTGAATGGACTTCCCTTTCCTAGACTTGCACCCCCTTGAAAGGAGTGGGTAGGAAGTTCAGGGTTAAAACTTGAACTTGACTGAATCAGTAATCCTGATAAATGGTGATGGAACTGAATTTATGCCAAGACTATTTTTCTGGAAGCAGATCACTAGGGCCTTTCCTTCTCACTCAAGTTGGTGACTGTAGAATTTTAACCTGTTACACAAATTTGGGGCCAGGAGGATTGGCTTTGGATCCCAGAAACCAGCTTCGAAGATGGCGTGTAGCTGGAGGGCTGACCGGACTCCTTCAAAAATCCCACTGATGTCCAAGGAATTGTTACTGTGTTATCCATGATGGCTGAGGCTTTCTCAGTAATTCTTCAATCACAAAACACATTTAAAATGCAGCACCAATTTCATCTCAACCTTTTAAACAGAAGTACCTACTGAATAAAGATCAATTTTTAAATATCTTAAGGGTTAAATTGCTCATGAATTTTGTGTTCCTCAGGAGAGTGAAAAGGCAGAGGAAAGAGCCAAGACAAAAAGCTGACTTACAGTGCCAAGTCTGCCTTTTTGCCCCAGAGGGAAAAGCTACCAAGGAGACGGTACCTTCACCGAGGCTGGAAGTGAGTGTTTTAAAATTCACAGTACATGTACACCTGAAACTGATGTTATATAATATTGTATGCCGACTGTAATTGAATATATGGATAGTCACGGGATGTGGATTATACAGTGGAAGGGAGTCAAAGGAATTGTAATAGATATATATGATATCGGGGGGGAGGGGAGGGGGGAAAATTGGGGGAGGGGGGTTGTCACTTTGAGGGGTAAAATGTATAACTATTGCACTGTGTTGTACACCTGAACCTAATTTTTTTTAAAAAAATATTTATTTCACAATAAAAGAATAAAAGAATAAAAAAAAATTCACAGTACAACCCAGCAGCATGATGAGTCTCCCCACCCCTGAACCCTAGCTTTGAGTTTGCTAAGGAGCCCACACCCTTCTAGATCTTTTCTCAAACTTAAGAGAGAAAGAATCGCCCAGGGAGCTTGTTAAATATGAAGATTCTGATTTAGCCGTCCCGCGGTTCTGCACTTTTTAACAAGCATGAGCCACCCTTTGAGTAAAGACGCCAGAGAGGACTTGGTTAATGAGCTCCGTGGCACAGCCTGAACTGCCTTGGTCCTAGGTCTGTCCAGGACAGTGACAAGAATTGCTCAGTGGGACCCCAATTCCTGTCACCGTCCTGTACTGGTGCACACTCCACATTTGGCCGGCCCACTGCTCCCCTAGGGCTTAACCAGCAGTTTATCACTCCTGTTCTTTGGCAGCTCTCCACTCATTTGTCAGGATTTTCATGTTTTGACACCAAAGAACTCGTCCTCAAATTGTGTGGGAAACAGTTTCGCATCCTGGTGCACACCTGCCACCTGGTGGTCAGAGGTAAACTCCAGGACATAGGGAAATTCAAGTCATCTTTCTCTTTCTGCTTGCTTTTTCCGCTTCATGGTGGACAACTCAGAGAGGGTTTGGTGAGTGTAAAATTTAAAAGGTACGGTTGCCAAGTTGTGCCTTACCTGGCGGGTTCAGAGAGCGGGTTTTTGAGGGACTCAGTCCAGTAACGCCTGAGCTGCTGCTGTGGACCTGAAGGTTTGCAGGAGGCTATGTCTTCCAAGTGGGTCTGGGGTTGGCGCCTCTGGGACCAGGCTCCTGTCTGGCCTTGAGATGAGTGGGGGCGACCTGGGGCTGATTTGTAATTTAGGGGTGATCCAAGACAAGGCTGCACAATCAGGTCCTGTACTCTGGAACACTGTGATAGGGGAGAGACATTCTACCAACATTATTTACTAAGTAATTAATCCACGAATATTCTTCATCATGGTGTCTAGGGTTTACTTTTTATCTTACAAAGAAGCCACATGAACCTACATTGACAAAATGGTGCAACTCCATGGCATTCGGGTTTACTGGCATTCTGGGCACACTTGTTGCGAGTGCCTGGAAGGGGCAGTCGCCACTTTTCAGTCCCTTCCTGAATGTCAAGGGGACATTAACCCCTCAGCAGGGCCTTATGTCCCTGCGTGGTACTCATGACACTGGAGGGGAACAAAGTCCTCACACACAGGTTCAGATAGAGTGAGTAACATAGTTTTGTTTGGGAACCAGTGTCCCTCCAGAGGCAAACGCTCTGGTAAGCACAGAGAGTGATACAGAATAGAATAGAATTTAATAAGGAACCAAGTCCCAGAAACAATTGAGATGGAGAAGGTCCCTGGTCCGGGAGAGACGACTGGGCCCATGACCGGTCTGAGGCAAGCTGGTCTTGCAAGGAAGAACTTTGGAGAGTGCCAGGGTGTCGCGGCTTGCACCTCGCAGAGGGTCTTAGCCGGAGCGCCGAGTCAGACTGCTCAAGGCATTGCTCTGGAATTCTACTTGTATCCTCTTTTCCTTGGACTGGTTTACTTCTTAGGTGATACCCAGAAGTTGTTTTGGTGAACATGTTTACCACTCAATTTTGTTACATTCAGTTCCACACAAAAACATAAACATGTTTATTTTCATGTGTATGCTCTACACATAAGCATGTTTACTTTCACTTTACTCTTCTCAGTCTCACACATGTGCAGCTTAACTTGTGTCCCTACTAGTAAACAACTTGTTTTGCAAACTGAAATCCAAACCAAGCGTATTTATAAACAACTAGTAAACAAGCCTCAATCCAATAACAACCTTGTTTATATTATATTTTATATGCTCTACACAACACTGTTTGGACTTATTTGTAAATCATGCATTTTCTGTAGTCACTCTTGGAGATGGGGCTGGAAGGGACCATGGCTGTGGGTGGAGAGAAGAGAAAAATTCCTGGTTTTGTCAACATGGGGCATATACCGAGCTCCCCTTACAGTCACAAGAAAATAAAAACTAAGGTGGAAGAGCATCCAAGAGATTTAGAAGACCTCACTCCAGTTTATATTCTGAGAAGTCTTTTGATGGCCTAGAGTCTCCACCTCTTCTCTTGTGAAATGCAGGTTTTACACAATCTCACAAGATAGTAGCTGAGATGAAATGAGACTGTGGAGATGGAAGGGTTTCGAAATGATGAAATATAGAAAGTATGACTATGTCTGCTGTGTATATATCAGCCTGAGACAGCTCAAACGGAGGCCAGACAGAAAGGTTCAGGTGTGGGGGCAGCAGGTGGGGGTGCAGGAGAGACTGCTGTCCAAGGGCACCCACTGGGAACCCTTCTGAGTGACTCCAGAAACAGCCTTAAAAGTACATTGATGTGCTGATGATAATAAGTAAATAAGGCTTTTAAAAAATGTGTTTAGAATTAATGAAAGTAGCTTATAACCCTTATATTAAAAAAAGAAAACCACGGCAGCAGGAACAGTGAAATTATTGTCTTAACGCTCAAGTGCTAGTTCTAAATGTATTGGCCTTTAAATGAGATATTTTTAGAAAGAAGCTTAGTTAACTGCTATTTCATTTATAGTGACTGATAAAGTTTTAAATCTAGCCTAGCCATTGTTTTATTATTCAGGTACTTAATCCAAACAGTGTTTCACCAACCTTGAAGCTAATTCAAATGTGAGGGATTTTAATACTTATTTCATAATTGGGAAAAACTAACAAGTTCAATTAGCATAAGATGAATTCTTACTTTCTTCTTTTTGTTAGGAACTTCAAAACAAGTATAGTATAAGTAAAACTGTGGGTCTTGAATCTCATTTCTTTTGGCCAAAGAAACTTAGGGAATATTTTTTACTAAGAAACCTATTATAATTTCCTTATTTATTTTTAATTTCAAATTTTCCTTTTGAAAGAGAGAGAGCCTTTTGTATTTGGGTCTTATATGCATAGGGATATTTGTATAATACATGCATATAATTCTCCATATCCTCTATCTCTATTTTTTCTGTGTCTTTTTCAATGGGTCCAAGGCACTGAGAAAAAAAATAGAGCACCACAAGATACCATCTATCTGAGGATGGTGAGACAAAGGACCGATCAGGAGACGGAGCCATGAAGGAGGGCTGGGACAGGAAGAGCACAGGAGGAAGCCCTATATACTTCTTAAGAAGAGAGGGCCCCAATTGGGTCCTGAATTTTCCAGCAGTCTGCACTAAGAGGGAAATTTAATCAGGTACATGAGTCATAGTGTCCATAAAATGAGAGCAGAACAACGGATGGCTCTGCAGAAAGCTGTGCTCAGTTTCTGAAGTTGCTCACTTCAGTTGAATATTGTCATCTCAAGCTGGGCAACAGCCTGGAGCAAGGGATTATATGGAAGGAACCAAAAAATGTATCGTTCCTCTGAAACACACAGTCCGTTAGACTGTGTGGGTGTGTAAGTACAACCCCATACAGGTTGAGTTAATGACCCTACCTGCTGACAGTTTTAAAAATGAGTTCTCAGGGCCAGCCGAGTGGTGCGGTGGTTAAGCACTGGCCTGGGAAGCCAGTGGCCCCGGTTCAGGTCCCACATCTGAGGGCCAGTGACACTTGCCCTCAAAAAAAAAAAAAGATTTCTCACATATAAACTTACTTCTTCAATTATATGAGGGGAGAACTTAACAACTGATAATAAACAATAGGTATAAGAAAAATGAATTTAAACATATTTAAAGACACTCAACAGTAGAGAGCTAAAAATGTAGAAATTCAGATTACACTGTATCTGAAATAAGCAGTAAATTATTAAGTATCCCTAAAATCTTAACCAATTGGAGGAGGTTAGGAATGGGGCTATCTCTTAGAATACGTCTACATTTAGCTTTAGCCTAAAATGTGCAGTGGAGTCGGAGTTTACGCCGAGGGGCCCAGCTCAGCCTTCAAGTGTCAGCATGACTCTAAGCCAGTCATATCGCTTTTCTTGCAAAATGAGAAGGTATCAAAATTATTGGTTGCAAAACGGGAGGCGGGGGTTCTTGCCCACCCAATCAAAGAGCTGCTAACCACAGAGGCACACTTAATCTTCACCGGCAACACGTCCCTTTGGTAAAATGCTTTTTCATGGGCTGAGGGCAGTACAGTAAATGTCACCACCAGGTGGCAGGAGTGCACTCTGGATACATGGAACAGCCATAGACCTTATCTCTTTGTTTTCCATTCATTAAATAAGCTCTCCACTAGGTACAGCAACGTGAATATAATTGGAATAGCCATTAAGGGTTATATAACAAACAATTTTAATTCTTTTAAATATGAGAGCAGCACTTCAAAAAAGTATCCACAGTTGGATTTTTTTTTCCTCTAAAGAACGCTTTTAGGCCTCCCACACATTAACCTAATACATAAAAACAAAACAAAAAACCCCAAAGCTTTTTGGGGGCTCATCTTCTAAAGAATTGAGAAAGATTACTATTTGAAACCATTATTACTTAAGGATTTATGGAACCCACACTTTCTTACCCCAATTTAGAAAAAAAAGTGACTAAAATTGCCACTTCTTTGAAGATAATAATAGTTATTGTTTAGTGACCACCTACTGTATTGTACCAAGGACTATATAGAGGGTGCCAAAAGAAATGTATACACATTTTAAGAAAGGAAAAAACTATTAAAATTGTAATCCTCAATTTATACCGATAACAAAAGATGAATACAAGTTATGTTTGACTTCTGCAATTGCAAGTGGTGCTCAAAGTGGTTACCATCAGAGTCATGTCACTTCTGATTACAGCGAACTATTGCTTGAGTAATGCTGACCAAAGTGTCCACTTGTATACATTTTTTTTGGCACCCCCGGGATTTAAATGCTTTGAAAACATGAGTTCATTGAATCTGGATCAGAGCTTTTTAAGAAAGCCCAGATTTTAGGGCCGTCCCCTAAGCCTTTTGAGGGACATCACCTCTGCATTTTCCATGACTTTCTTATGCTTTTTCTGTTTGGGCCATTTTCAAAATCCACACTGCACAAGAAATTGGAACTGCTTTCGTGATATGATTTTGTGTGCACACAGGGATGTATTCTGTCTATTTATGACTTTCCCTTTTATGTAGTTGCATAACATTAATCCAGTGAGGGACAATAATATATTTTGATTCTCTAGTTACATTAAAGGCTAAAAATGAAGATTGGTTTGGGAGCAATAGCAAAGTAATACTCATTCATGCTGAAATATAAATGA
Organism: Aselliscus stoliczkanus; assembly: GCA_033961575.1. Lineage (NCBI taxonomy): Eukaryota > Metazoa > Chordata > Mammalia > Chiroptera > Hipposideridae > Aselliscus > Aselliscus stoliczkanus. The sequence goes on from CM066733.1 coordinate 39,075,370, forward strand.
CTGCTAGAGAGAGCAGAGGAATGTTAGGTAGTTGACTGGGCAAAAGAGAAGAGGAGTGAGATGAAGGCCAGGGGGCCAGGAGTTCAGGTGAGCCACTTCTCATTTCTATGGGTGCCCCTGGTTAGTGCCCAGAGTCTTACCTATATGTGGTCCTGGACAGCCAAAAGTAACCTGGTGCAGCACAAATGCTTTCCTTGTGTAGTGGAGACCTGAACAGGCTTTGTGTTCCTTAGAAGCAAACATTGAGCTGTCAAGCTTTGAAAACAGAGTACAGGTGACCCTTGAACAACACAGGTTTGAACTGCGCAGATGGGTTGGTTTTTTTTTCCACAAGACAGTTGGCCCTTCCTACCCGCAGGTTGCACATCCACAGATTCAACCAACTGCAGGTGAAAATAGTCTTTTCACATTCCCAACCGCAGATTCCCAGCCACAGAAAATACTGTTTTCAACTGGCGGTTTCTGGAATCTGCCGAGGACCCCCTGTAGAGTCTAAGGTAACACATGGGTTTTCGACTGCGCCCGCTGGGCTGGGCGGGCCTTACACCCGCATTGTTTAAGGGTCAGTTGTAATAGCAAATAGTTGTCGGCAAGGTGTTGCCCTCAAGAAGTCCCGCGAACCTTTATTTCCAATTAATTCAGTTCTAAATTGGACTAGAACCTGTTATAGAGGAAAAGATAAATAAGAGGTCAAGGGCCGCAAATAGTCTTTTAAGACGATTGTTGTGCACAATGATTTTATTATACAGCAAAACTGCACTTTTAATGTAGTTTATTTCAAGTATTAAGAGAAATACTAGAACCCCAAAGGGCAAACGCTGACTTATGAGAAGTCCCTTTTTTGTTTCTTGCACAAGATGGTCTGGGGGTGGTGTGGGGGGCGGGGCCAGTCTGGAAAGAAGATAAAGAAGTGAGGCAAGGGACTCAGGGAAGGGTGGTGACTATTTTTCATATGGGGCCAGAACCACTTGCCCAAGTATTTGCAGGCAATGTAAGGTGACCTGGGGTGCCACTAAGCTAGCACATGTTAGTAACAAGTGCCATGAACCATGCATCTATTTACTAGGAGCCAGGTATTACTCTTTTTTTTTTTTTTAAAGATTTTATTGGGGAATTGGGGAGGGGAACAGACAAGTTGGTATCCTTTTGTTCTTCAGTCTAGTTGTGGAGGACGTCACTTCACTGGCCCGTGTTGGTATTATCATTGCGCTCTTCCTGGGTGAGGCTGATCGGTCACTGGCCATTGGATGGCTGCTCACAGCGGCCCTTGGCAGCTCACACCAGCTGCCACCCGCTCATGCTGGCTGCTTGTCACTCTCGGTAGCTTATGGCAGCCCACTGTGACAGGGGCTGCAGCCTACACTGTCCAGGTGGAGCTGTTGTTCACCATCTTATCTGTAGAGGGCAGTGTCATTGGCCTTCATGTGGGAGCGGAACCCGGGCTCTGCTGATCAGAGCTGGCGTCCCAAGCCAGCTCTTAACCAACGCGCCACCCGGCCGGCCCGGGGTATTACTCGTATCTATGTCTCTTATTCAGTCCTTAGAAAAGTCCTGTTGGGGAGGTGATATTATCCTTTCTTGGAAGAGAATAACTTGCCCGGGGTCCAAGAGTCAGCAAAAGGCACAGGGATTCAAACCCTGTTCTCTTAGCAGTATTCCCTCTGCTTTTCTAGGACTCTCCTCCTCAGCCATTGCTGGTGACTTATTGACTGCCACCCAGGGTCACACTAGCCAATTTGGATCAATTAGTAAGCACAGTTGGAACTAAAGGTAATTAATTATCACTATGGCCTGTCCAAGTTTAAGTCTACTAAAATTGCAATACGAAACTGAGGCATCATAAAGGATTACTGGGAAAATAACAATATGTTTGAAGAAAGTTCCTTTCTTCCCCTTTTTTTCTGGCTTAAACAGGAGTAAAGGAAGATAAAACAGCATGAATCCAACTAAACAGGCAGCATAACCAGAAGCTTTTATCCTGTACACCTGGCAGTTAGCCAAAAACTGATCTGCTCAACTTTTCTATAGTGAGGACAGGAGGGTGTGATGGCAAGGACATTGTTTTAAAAACAAGGTGAATGTAGCTTGAGCATTAAGACAAAACTGTTGACAATTGTTGGTGCTGTTTTATTCTCTATCAAACTGTTTACTTTTGGTTGTATATAGTAACTTTTCTGTGGTTTTGATCCTCAGATTCCTCTTTCCCAAAGAACAAAGCTCAGACTGGAATTCTTACACAGGTTTCAGAGAACAAAATAGAGAAAGCCAGCAGATCTCAAGCAACATTTGCATTCTACTAGACAATTACATTTTAACTGTACAATCAACAATACAGTCACACTGCATGAACGTGTTTTTCTGCAAATGTTTATTTGGAAAGATTTTTATGAAATTTCAAGTGGCTATGTCTGTGGCGGTTTCCTTCCTTCCTTCCTTCCTTCCTTCCTTCCTTCCTTCCTTCCTTCCTTTAGCTGAGCCATCCTGCCACCTATTGGCAGCTCAACGGCAACTCAGCTCAGGCTGGCCTCGAGCCGCTGTTGCTCAGAGCTCAGCTTGCACTCTTGAGCGAGCTCTTAACCAACTGAGCCACTCGGCCGGCCCTGTGGCGGTTTCTTTAGGCGAAAAAAGTGCTAACAGTCACTATGGAAATCAAGATGCAGGCAACCAGGAGCAAAATCAGACCTATTCGGCAGTATTTTGAAGTCTTCTCTTGTTCCTCTTCCTTTTTCAATAAGGTATCAAAACCAGGCGTGTACATGTCTCCCAACCAAAATCGTAGGTCATTAGGATTTTCCTAGAAGAGAATTACATGGAGAATAGGATCAATCAGTGTGACAGACTAATTGAGATTGCAAAACAAGACACTGCCAGAGGTACTGAAGGTCCATAGTCACAGTCACCATGTCCCAGGTGAAGCTCAAGTGTCACGGCTCAAATAAGAGAGGCTAGGCTTCCCTGAAGGGTACAAACATACAGGTACAGCCTCCTGGTCGACCAGGAGTCCGGGCAGCTGCAATCTGTAGGTCTGTGTGAGAATTCATTAGGAGACCGGCATGATTTATTGACAAAACTGCTCACACTAGAGGGTCAGAAACACATGAGTGTTTCTGTCATGTTTTAGCCAATTTAGTGTCTCCTACATCTCATAAACAGTGCATGACAATCAGGTTAGTGAGTTGAAATAAAATACCTTGTTTTAGATGAGCCTCAAAGTTTGATTTTTGTCAGTGCAGTAAGGATAAACATGTTTGGTGAGATTTTCAGTCAATCCAGAAGCTGACTGCCATGGAAGGAGGGATAGGACTGAGAGTCAAGGGTCCCTTCCATGCGTCAGGCTGCTGGTCCCCCTTGTAGAGGGCTACGGCATGTTCAATGTGCAGAAACTTTGGCGCTGTTTGACCTCCTAAAGAAAGGACCCGATATATCCTTCCCCGCATCAGCTTCTATTACCCATGCCTCATCTTCCTTTCACTTTTGCAGAATGGTGTTCAACTCAGCCTCATCTCCTATGTTCAATAAATCACCAGCAAACTCTGCTGTTCATACATTTAAATAAAATGTTCTCTTCTCATATCTCCTGCTATGTTTCAGTGCTGAAGATTCAGTGTCCATGCCTGGTATTTAGTAAGCATACAACAAATGCATGGTGAACACTGAATCTCTGTTTCCACAGACCCACTTCAAGCATCATGATTTCTTATCTGGATTATTACTCTCTCTGATTCTCTAGTCTGGGTGGACTTAAATTCAGTCAGTTTCCATGGCCAGCCTCAGGGGTCAATGACCTAGCTTCAGACTTAGCATCGCACAGCTAGAGAACAACGTGCACACATGTAGGGAGCTGGGTAGATTTGGGGCATGGCAATACAATTCTTCCATCGCGTTGCAACTAGTTTCAACTTCCTCGTTTTAGAAAAGCTAAAACATTAAAAAACCTGGATGACTTGTGCAGAAGGACAGATAATTTAAAAATCCTTGTCTAGTTGACTCTCATCCTTCATTTTGTGTGTGTCCTCATCAGAGGCCTTCACTGAGCCTGCAAGTTCAATGCCTCTGTTCTCCAGTGAGAACATCCATAGTGGAGACTTTCCTCTCCATTCTGCTTGGTAACTAAATAGGGGCTCCTTTTCTCCTTTCTTATTTACAAACTCTTAGCAACTTAGAGAACGGCCAAAGAAACTTGGAACTTTTACAGCCTGTAAGTGGTGACAAGTTTTCAGAAAATACGTTAGGGGCTCTGTCTGCTATTTATGAGATATAGATAGGGATGGTGATGAAAGAAGTTGAATTAATGAGGTATACGAAGAAATTATAATGAAAACAAAGTTATGACTTCCAGAAGCATCCCTCAAGAGAAGTTAGTGCTGAAGAATAGCATTCTGAGGTCTGTAAATGGGCTTGTGACCTGAGGGGCCGCTGCTTTGAGGTGAATGAGCTGCACATGTGGGGAGGGGGCAGACCCTGTTTTTGTAAAGTAATATATCCATCATGTTCTTCTCTGATCTTCCTAATTCATGGAATTGTCCACCAACAAAAAAATGACTCCTCATTGCCAGTGATGTTCAATTTCCTTAGCCTTACATTGGAACATTTTCTTTTAGCCTGCTCTTTAGCCTTATTTTCCTATTATTCTATTTTTTCAGCTGTAGCTCCAATAATTTAGGCCAGCCTAAATTAACTTGTTTGTGAAATCTTTTTTATAATCCAATGTGATTTTGTCCTTTGTACTGTCATTACCATCACTGTCCCCTTCCTTCATCTTGTCACTTCCTTATCTTATTCGGTAGTTACCGTTTGTTACTTTGCTCAGTTAGAGGAAATTTTTGAGGGCAGGGACAGTTATATTCATCTTTATAGCTCCCTTATCATTCACGTAAACAACAAAGAGAATAGAAGAGGGTCTATCATACAGTCAAAAAATGTTTGGGAAATAAATCAATACATTTTCCCCTACTTGTAGAAGGTGCCTTCTTAGAGGCCCTGATCTGTCGACTCCTGATAAAAAACACAAGATTATTGTTGCTATGGGGGAGCCTCTGTTACGGAAACTTCTCTGGAAAAGAAGCTACATTGAGAAGAAGATACATTAAATATACCAGGAGATCAAGAACTTTCCAAGACGCTGGACAGTAAGATATTTCAAGCAGTGCACATTTGAGATTTTTAAAAGTAAGATTTTAAGGAGATATAAAGCTGCCCCCTTAAAAAAAAAAAAAACTTTTCAGGTGCGGGGTTGAATGAAGAGTACGTGGAAAATGTCAGGATTTCCTGGCCCTAGGGCAGCAGAGGCAAGCAAAGTCTGAGTAGGAATCCAGTGAGCAGCAGGGCCCCGGTTCAGATCCCACATATGAGGGCCAGTGACACTGCCCTCTACAGCTAAGATGAACAACAGCTCCACCTGGAGCTGGGGCGCTGTGAGTCCCCAGGGAGGGCATAGCTGCAGCCCCTGCTGCAGTGGGCTGCCATAGGCTACAGTGAGTGGCCGACAGCCAGTGTGAGCTGCCAAGAGCTGCCATAAGCAGCCGTCCAGAGGCCAGTGACTGATCTGCCTCACCCAGGAAGAGTGCAATGATGATACCAACATGGGCCAGTGAAGCAACGTCCTCCACAACTAGACTGAAGAACAAAAGGACAGCAACTTGTTTGTTCCCCTTCCCCGGTTCCCCAACGCTGTTCCCCTCCCCCAATTCCCCAATAAAATCTTTTAAAGAAACAGAGGGCCACTCTCCCTGCTTTTCAGGTATTTCTAGATCATCTATGTGATGGGTGACACCGGGGGCGGGGGGGAGGAGAAAGAAAAACTTAAGTTGGGTTTGAGCTGGGTGAATGAGTTCATTGCATACTTTTCCTGTGTTGAAATGCTTTTGTTTTGTTTTGTTACTGAGGCAGGAAAGAGTCCAAAATGTAAATCTGCTATCTTGACTCACCGAATGGGCTTGAAATAAAATGATCTTTGAGGAGAACTGCCTTGCATAGTGCCGAAGACAGACCATTTAATAAATATTTTTGTATTAATGTCGACTGAAGGAGTCACAAGTATTCATGAACATAAATGGTCATAAAATTAGGGGAAAACATACATAATCTGGCAAATTAATTTTCAAAAAATGTTTGTTTACCTTCTGGCTAAATCTTTCTTCTGTGCCACATCATTTCTTCCTCTCTACACTATCCTGATGCCAGTAATTGCTGAAATTGTCAAACTCAAAACAAATAAAAAACAGAAATAATGACAAGGAGAGATAAGGGGAAGCCAGGGTCCGAATGACCTGAAACCTGGAGATTTTGCGCCTAGTGAAGAGTGGTTGTCCACTTCATATCAAGTCTTTTAGGATTATTTAACTCATCTCCCTCCTCAATCGAAGGAGCTGGTTCTTTGCCATGAGTACCTTCAGATGTCCGGAAAGGTTTGTGTGCAGGGAACGCTTGTCATATTCCTCAATGGTCCAAGAAGGATTCCTTTTTCTTTCTTCCATAGCTTCCTCCAAACTTACATCACCATACAGTGGGTTATTCTTCAGAACTGATGACAGGGATAGTGGGGGGATATCTACAGAGACAGCACCCTCCGCAATGGACCCCCTTCTTCGTTGAGCAGTTATATTCTTCTTAGCTCTCTGTTAGGAAACAAAGAGAAGTCTTCTCTTACCAGTGGGTCATCGATGGCAGAGAATGTAATGTGAAATAACTGTACCTGAGAATTTGTTGATTCTGCCCAGAAACACAACAGATTAGGACAATGAATCAGAAAAGGATTCTAAAATCTAGTTTGACCTAAAATCCTTTCTTTGCCTGTAATCTTGTTCAGCTTCACTAATCATTCATTAAAATGCTATTTTATAAGTACAAAGAAAGAACACTGTTCTTTAACTCAAACAGTAGAATTCTGAAGAAAGCCTTTTTTTTTCCCAGCTCACTTGCATTGAGATTTAATGACATTTTACTTTGTTCTATTTGTGCATTCCATGACTGATAAGAATGAATCCAGCAAAGTCAAGATTAAAAGGTATTTTATAGGCACACTTTGGCTTTCAGGGAATCTCTCTGGGGACTCCTATTTCAGATAGCTTGGAGAACTGGACTAATTAGGCTGGCACTCCTGTATGCCTCTATGGGACCAGCTGGCTATTAGATGGCTCTAATATTGACTTCCACATTTTTAAAACTTTTTAAAAATATGCTTATAATATGCATATAGAAAAGTGCACATATCATAAATGTATAGCTCAATAAATTTTCACAAACCAAATAAACCTAAGTTCTACCATGAAATAGAACATTACCAGCATACCCCATGCTCCCTTCCAGTCACTATCCATCCCCCTGCCAAAGGATAACCAGTCCCCCTAATTTAACAGTGTAGGCTGATTAGACTCATTTTGTATTTTATATAAATGGAATCATGAACTGTGCAATTTCCTGTGTCCAGTTTGACTTTCAATTTGACCTCTGCTTTTTTTTTTCTTATGACTACAAAACTATCATGAAGGTAGAAAAATTTTAAATTATAATTTGTTCATTGGCCAAATAAAATTGAGAAGAAACAAAAAGCTTATAGATGTATAGCTCATTTATCACAAGGCCTCAAGGGATTAAGAAGTTAATTTTAAGAAAATTTCAGTTTAGCCCTTAAAAACTGGTGGTAAATTTTATTAATTTACAGCAATTTTTCAACAACTCTATTTCATATACTCCAGCCTCTTTAAACAGGGAAAGCTGAACAGCAGTTAGTATTCTTCTGTCTTATTTGTGTTCATCAGTACATTGATCCCCTCAGCATCTACTGGTGTATGTAGGTCACATTAAATATGCATTTATGTAAGGTAAGTTGTCAACTAACATTACATATAGTTTCTTCCTGAAATGGCTGGTAGTTCCCCCGCCCCCCATCACAAAAAAAAAAAATCTAAATAAAAACAGTCACATTCTCGTTGGCATTAGGTTTTTTTTTCCATATATATATATATATATATATATATATATATATATATATATATATATATATATATTTCTTACATAGAGATTAACTTGAAGATTTTCTCTGACTTTATTAGGTTGTTGGTCTGCTCAAAATCAATTTATAGTCTACAATACTGAAGTTTGCAATGAAACAATAAATCATCTTGACTTAGTATTTGTCTTAAGATAGATGACCTCATAAAAATGTTTCTGAATTGAGGAAAAACAATTTGATATGAAATTTAGATCGTTTCAGATTAGCATAACTCTGACTCAAGTTTTTTTTCTCTTTAAGGCTAGATGTCTTTGATCATCTCCGAAGAGGATAATTCTTCTGGCACTGATAAATTGGCTTTGTCAGTTTTCTTGCCTGCTAGACTATTCCTTGAGTTTCTTAAATAAGAAAGCTTTATAAGTGAGGAAAATATATTGGGTTGTCAGAAAAGCCATGATGCATTTTTACAATGAAAAACAAAAGTACGCGATGACTTTTCCATTCAAAACCTTAATTTTAAACCACATTCTTGAAAGTTTGAAGCTTCACCTAGAACATGGTACCATTTATTTTTGCATTGCATGACAATTTCATGCCTGAAAGACATGTAAATAGAAAATTAATAGAATTACTTTATTAGGAATTTGATGGCTGAATTAAAATGCTACTTATGGTTGAGGTTCACTTGTATTTTGAAATTTTTTTCAAAAAGCTTAAGAAAGGAAAAAAGCATATATTTGAATCCAACTCTTCATCCACATTTTAGATAGATTATATTTAGCAAAGGAAAACTCAATATTAATTCCATTTTCATTATATAACTCTAAAATATTTATATTTTAAAATAGTTATATAAGGAAAGTAATATTTCAAAGCTTTCCTAGAATTTTCGGCATTAACCATTACTTAGTCGATTTCTTCTTTATACAATTTAATTATTATTTATATCATTTATGTATAAGTAAACTATCATTCAATAAAGAGTGAAATAGCAGACATATTCAGACAAACAAAACTGAGCATATACAATTAATAGGCCAATAAAGAAGGAATCTCTAAAAAATGTACTTCAAGCAGAAGAAAATTGATACTAGAAGGAAAGATTCAGATGCAAAAAGGAATGCTGAGCAAGAAAAAGGAAAAAAAGAAAGAAAACTCATAAGTGAATGTGTAAATCTAAGCAAGCATTAATTTTATGGTAAAATAAAAATAACTTGAGTTTTAAAATAAGAGACAACTAAAACACTGAACAGTAACAAGTTTAACAGATATTTTCTGGTGACAATGCTTTAAGAAATTTCAGTGAGAGGATAGAGATATTACTAAAAAACAGAGGAAAATGTATCGCTTAATTCAGTAGAGCTACAGATAGATAAAAGTGAAAACCTGGAAAATGAAACAAAGAATATAAGAGGAAGGAAGCTCAGGAAAATGAAAAGAAACATTTTAGAAATAATCACATTAAATGTAAATAGACTAAACCCTCTATTTAAATGACAGATATTGTCAGATCAGTTTAAATATTAAACTCAATTATACAATATATAATTATAAAATATAAGGATTCAGAAAGAATGAGAGTGAATGAATGTAAAAAAAATATAGCAGGCAAATATACTCATAAACAAAAGAGAGCTGGGTCTTGTGGTGACTGGTTAAATGCACACCAATTTTGCTTTCCCTTCCTGAGCACGTAAGATAACTGCCTTTCCCAATCTGTCTTGAATTTAAACTGGAACCAGCTCTTTTCTAGTTGATGATATGTAGACAAAAGTGACAGAGACCACATCCAAGCCTGAGTCTTGAAATCTCCCACAAGATTTTTGGCCTACTTTCCCTCACTTTCCTTTTTTGTGTCACTGTAAGCAAGTGTTCCGAGATGGCAGCGTGACAGAATAAAGAATATGAAGCCCTGGGTTACTGCTTGGAAAAGACCTACCCCCAAACACATCTGCAGCTCCTCAGACTTTTCATAAGCAAGAATTTTTTTTCTTTATAATTACTGATACTCTGTGAGGTATGTCATCATAGTGTAGCCTGGCCTACCTTCCCTAAAACAGAAAGTGGTATCTTAAAATTTCACAAATATGTGGCCTTGGTTTAGCCGTTAAGTAGTGGAAAGAGATAAAGTGATAGCAGAAACTGAAATGATGGCTAGTCGCAAAATACAATGAAAAACATTTGGTATCAATATCACCTGTGGCCACTGGTATGTAGTCACCTGTAGCACTAGAAAAAACATTTGTAAATTATCAGCACATTTATGTATATATAATGGTATTACAAGAATCAAAGCATTGGAGTAATACAAGAAAGAGTTGAGATTAAAGAAAGAACTGCACAGTTTGCAAGAATAAATGAAAGAGAGCAAAGAGAATCTAGAAATTTGATGCCTTCTATTTTTGAAAAATCTGTTTATAGACCCCAACCACTAAGATACAGACTTATCTTATTTTAAGCATTGAGCCAAAAAAAGCCCATTAAAATTTCGCAGCTCAATGAAGCAAGGCAGGGGGTTCATAACTATTATTCCTGACAGCCTCCACGTGGTTGCCACTGAGTAAAAGGGCAGAGGAATGGAGGCAGAAAAGCAAGGCATGAAAGCCTCTTTGAGAATTATGCCTTCAAAGATCTTTAGATGAGTTTATTGACATATGGAACTGACTTCAAGTATATAGATAAGATTACATTAATAAATAACTTACTAATTTTTGCAAGATATGTATTACCAAAGAAACCTACACCAAAAACTTTTGATTGTTTGAAATTAAAACAAAACAAAATAACAACACTAACTCTAGGCCTCCAAATATCCATGAGCAGGAGTAAACTTTGAAGCCTATAAAGCCTTGAATCAGGGCCAACTTCTGATATGGCAAAAGAGAACAATGAACAGGGGGATGTCTCCTAGAGGGTGGAGCCAAGGCATACAGAGAACAATGCATCAGGAAGTCTACAAAGCAGAATCATGGCCTAATCAACCTTCCCCACCTTCAAAGAAGGAGGCCACGCAAACTGTTCCCAGTAGGATCTGAGAATTACTTTGTAAGGGTGACTGCTGTGTCTTTTTTTCCCATTCAGAAAGAAGAATTTTATATATATATATAAAATTACATGTATATGTAATATATAGTATATATAATATATGTAATATGTAATATGTATAATATATAATATATATGTATAATATATAATGTATACATACATACATTATATACATATAATATATAATACGTATACATGTAATATATATATATTATATGTATATAATGTATATATGTATATATGTTAAACATAATGACAGACTGGCAGAGCCTGGCTAGATACTCACCAAATCCATGTCTTCTTCATGGGTACACAACATCCAAGTGAGGAAAGGTGATTAGGAAATAAACCCAGTAAAGGACACTGCCTAGAAGTCAAGGGAAGAACAACCTCTTACCCTTGGCCTTCCGCTCCAGCTCACAGGTTTAGTGCGGAATGCTCTTGGGTTCTGAAACAGACGTGGTGGAAGCCAGGAAAAGATATAACAAAGAGATTAGTCAGACAAGATTCCAAAGTCTAACTACTAATCAGAAAAAAAAAATGCCCAGCAATATCTAAGAAAACATATTTTATCATTTAAACTAAACAACAAAATAATCAGTCTTTTCCTGTCATTACCTCGTTTTATAAAGGGATTGGAAGAAATATTTGGAATACAATTCCAAATGCCTTCATCAGTTAAATAATTTTAACCAGAAACATTGGGTTTTGGAGAAAAGTTGCTTGTTGCACTGAAATGAAATTTATTGTGAAGCTTCTTTAATTCTCTAGTGAAAGAATTTAAGAAGGAGAAGTATAAATCTAGTGGAATCAAGAAATATTTGCTTGTACTCTCTGCAAATATGGGTGACCCGTGTATCTGCACAGAAGGGGGCTGACCATGTCCAGGGAGGGGCATGCCTGAGCGCCTCAGTGCTTGCTTTTCTTTATGCACTGTATTGCTTGTTCATGTAAACATGACAGAGAGAATTTCCTCTGAAAGTGAAATGTGAATTTTAAAGAAGCTTAAAATACAAATCATGGATATAAAGATGATGTGTACATTTAAGAATTCAACTTCATATTTGGGTTCTAGAGGATCTTTGCTTTAACTGCTGCATTACCACCAATTTTGAAGGCCATGTTGACAGGTTAGATCCTCTGTCATTCCATAAGGTAGTCTGAGTCCCAACTGCCATACACCTGGGTGGTGTCAGACCAAAGGATAAGCTGACACAGCTCCGAAATTTGTGTGGGTTTCAGGTTAACTTAAAATCCACTGCATAACCTGATAGATGTACTGACTACATCCTCCAACATCACCATCTACACACACACACACACACACACACACACACACACACACACACACACACTCACACACACATTCACACACACATACTTCTATCCCCAGTATAAATTTAAAAATGCAAGTGATGTTATTTGGCTGTTCTCCAAATTCTAATGAAAGGATAATTTCAACACATTTTGGAATATTTACAAATAATAATAATACATAATCTTGTATTCTTATGGGAAACTTTTTTCTCAATTGTTTTTATGTCATTTTATTTGCTCTCACTTTTCAGGAAATATGTAAAGTGAATGTTATCCTAATTTTGCAAGTGAAAATACTGTGGCATGGACTGAATAAAGGCCATAATAGATGTCTCTCAAACTGTCTTCCTCTACATTTGACACAAGAAATCAAGTTTCTAACCTCTTTATTCAATGTTCTTTCCATTGGCTTAATGTCTCTCCAACAAAGTGAGGGTTTTCAATTAAGAACTATTTGACAGGGGGCTGGCCGAGTGGCTCAGTTGGTTAAGAGTTAGCTTAAGAGCACGAGCTCTGAGCAACAGGGGCCTGGTTTGATTCCCACATGGGCCAGTGATGCTGCGACTGATCTGAGCTCTGCCACTGAGCTACCAATAGGTGGCAGGATGGCTCAGCTGGTGAGAGCACATGCTCCTAACAAGACTGCTTGTTCGATGGTGGGCTATGCTCACCGGCAACTAAGACTGAACTCAGCACCTTGAGTTTAGAGGACATGAGCTGCTGATGGGCAGCCAGATGGTGACTGCGTCCTCCACAACTAAGATTGAAGAACAACAACTTGACTGGTTCCCTCTCCCAATTCCCCAACACGGTTCCCCTCCCCCAATTCCCCAATTTAAAAAAAAAAAAAGAACTATCCGACAACTGCCACCTTACGTATGCCAACATCCCAACATACCTGGTATATTCAGTGCTCTCTTCCAGGTAGTCATTACAGCTACTTAAAACTTTCATTTGTCTATTTACTTTAGATTTATTTTTTATCCAATGAATATATCACTCCCAAATTTCAAGACCCAGGCAATGAGAGAAGGACTACTAATTGACATATTGCAATCTGAAGTAATGAATATAATTATTGTTACTCATAATTTGTGCCTCATCTACCCAACTATCTGATTTTGTAACTGATTTACTTCCCCTCCCATGCATTATGGCAATAGTAATTTGGCCTTCTAATATTTCTTTTTAGGGTAAAAGGATAATAAAATCAAGTTTAGCTGCAGTTTATAATTACCAATAACTGATTCAAAGACATAGGAAGCAGATTAGTACCTCCTTGGTTTTTCCTAGAATAACTATTTCAACTGATTAGAACTTGTAGAAAAAGATGCCCTTCGAAAATTTGGATTTAGTTCAGGTTTAGGAACAACATTCAACAGAGCTGTAAAGTTCCACATGAAGGAAATAGGTCAGTTCCAGCACCAAACAAAAGATGTTAGAGCGATGTCTTCCAATCTCAAAGGAATTTATTGGATGTGTTTTCTTAGACTAAACCTTATAGCACAGGAGGGCCAAGGTTTTCCGAACTGATTTTTGAATCATTTTATTCTATGATATAAACAATAAAGAATAAAAAGGAGGAATTTCATTAAGTTTAGCTTAAATCTTAACAAAACACAAAAACAATAACCAAAAAAGTGAGTATGGATGGGTGGAAGCATTCTGAGGATTACAAACGGGAAAGATGCAACATTTTTAAAAACTCAGTTGTCACAATAGGCTGCCTTACCATGGAAATAAATTAAAACCCTTATAGGTGGAGGAAACACTTACATAATCAGTTGAGTATATTTGATTTTGAATGATCTCATGATAAAGGTCCCAAGGAGCCCACAAAATTCACCACAAAAGAGTCACTTTATATGGGGACTCATGAGTAGCAACTGTTTCTTAAAAGAAAACAAATTTCTGTTCAGGGAATTTGAACCCTCCAAAGGATTTAATGACTTGCAGGGGTTTCTAGGTCAGTCACATCTGTTCTGAAATGAAATGCTTCTTCCTGTTTCTAAAGGGACTAACCCTTAACCCCATTAGCCCTCACATCTTAAAACAAAGATTATTCCTGTTTTATGAGCTATGCAATAGTCAGGGTCTTTATGTTTATTCCAGCACATGGAACTCATCACAGTTTTATTCTTCTCTTCTGGTCAGCAAAAAGAAGGAAGATGCAAAAGAAGAAAGCAAGAAATAAAGTCTGCATTGGGTTTAAAGGTCCAATTGGTATGTTCTGTCCATATGGGCACCTGCAGAAAATAAGAATACCAAAAATAATAGCCAGCGCCTTTCCAAGGTGGAGAGTTCCCTCTACATTTTTCTCCTGTCATTACATTTCCATTGTTCTGATGTCTGAGTCTTCTCTGCATGAACTGAAAGGGAGCCAGTCTGAATGGGGTATCTGATGCTTCATGTTTAGAATACACCAAAAAATAGAGGTAGGTCCCCCCCAACCCCCCAACCCAGGAGCCTTATTTGCAAATGTAACAATTGGTTTGAAAATTTTTGAAGGAAAGGAGTAAAAGGAGGGCCAGGCAAAGTTGAAAATGAGGACATGCTGAGAAACTAGTACTTGGAGGGAAATGAATGGGTGGGAGAATTCACATGTCTTATAAAATGATCAGAGTCTTATGTTCAGAAAAAAGGACCTTTTCTCTATAGCAAGAATGAGCAGCTACCTTGTTCTGTGTTCCTTGTAGCCTTCCTTTTGTAATAATGAAATGGCAGACAGCAAGAAGAAAGGGGCCCCCACAGCCATCTTTCTGTGCTCCCAGATCTCACCTGTGAGTAGACGAGGTTTTGCCAGTGTTGTGCAGCAGGATAACTGCCCCCCGGGAACCTCACCAGGCTGGCCTGAAGAAGGGCTGAGTTCCTCATTAAATACTTCACATCAAGCTGCAGGAATTTGTCGGGATGGTTGTTATTTGGCAAAGCAGAGAGATCCATGTTGCCCTTCTCTACAGCGGGCAACAAAGGCAGGTGAAGCTGTCCCTGTCAGGCTCATCCATTATTCATGAGCCTGAGGATGCTCCGATTGGCATGTGAAACCAGGTCTCACAGCTGCACTGGGACGCCACTCTGGAAATGACACATCAACACAGAACAATGCAGCCGCAGCCTGCCTGCTCTCTCACCCAACACACACACAAACGTGCGTAGGGTGCTGGAATGGAAAGATGGGGTTACACTCATTAAATTTAATAGGATGCCCAAATGAGATCTGTGTGGCTCTTAATGCCTCTCCATCCTGAGTCAGAAATAACAGGTTAGGAAAGAGGAACTTAGGGTAAAGTGTCACAGTCCCTAATTTGGAGTGCGTGAGACAGTCTCAGAGCCATTCCCTTTTCTCTTTGAGCACGACTGCGCTGACCCAGCTGACCTGGCCCTATGCAGCCAGCCTCACATGTGATACGCAGGATCTTGTTTCTTCTCATGTTTTCACTCCCAGGGTCTCAGGCTCATGTGAAACCTAACCTGGTTTGGGTTGTCAGCTTCGTTTTGAGTAGGGAAATGGCAAGAATTTGCTTTCTAGTTTGCTACAGTAATTTAGTGTTGCAACCTACTGCCTTGACCCATTCACTGAGGGCCCTTTGACTCTCTTCCTAGCTGTATAAACTCCTCTGATGTGTTTTGGTGTTTGCACAGTACATTTGGAACCAACGGGGACCATGGCTGTTGGGTTTGGATGACATGTTGTCTTAAGTGAACCCATCTGTTTCTCGGGGAGCCAAGGTGAGACTATGGACAGTGTATTAAGCCAGGAAGTGCTGATGACTTTAATGGAGATAAGCTCTCTCATTTGAAGCCATTCCGCCTTCAGCAACCCAGACTTCCCACTGGGAAAGGATAGATTTCCATCTAGGGAAAGAGGAAACCTTCCCACTTGAGAGAAGGCAAAGTATGGGTGCATCAGCAGTTTCTATAACACGTAAGTTGTTTGTTATGTTTGCACCTCTGTAAACCCTTCTGACTCAGCAGAAAGGCTTCTCTTCCAGGGGTAATGGGGTTACATGAGGAATGTATCAACAGCAGATTTCAGAAGAGTGCCATATAGCTTACAAGAACCACAGCCAGGATGTCCTCTAATTGAGCAAGACACTAGAGAGCACTTTCCTTCTTTATAGCAATAAGCAGGAGGTTGTTAAAATCATCTGTCCGACTTACAGTTATAAAACTGGATTAAACAATCAACATTTTCTATAAGAAGTTTTTGGACCCAAACTCTGTCACTGTCTTAAGATATTTGAAGTACATTTGGGTAGTTTTATCAATAGATTTACCGGAGAAAGTAAGAGGTAACTTCATAATGGCAGTTAATAACAAAATAGTTAAATCACTAGTATTTGAAGAATCAAGTGTACTATGTGTATGTGCATTTGCTTGGTACTTTCTGGATTTTTCTGGCTGCTGCCAGAATACAGCTAATGAACAAATATTTCTCAGGCTGTTTGCTTTTTCTAAAAGATTCTCTGGGGAATAACAAACATCTTCAAGAAGAACCTTACTTCTCTTTGGCTCTCGGTATTGGCAAGTGGAGATGCAGAACTTAGATCCAAATATATTGATTAGGCCAGGCCTTTTCCTTAGCCAAAGTATGAGGTAGGTGGACTGAGCCTTAGGTTCTCTTTAGGGGACCTTCCTTTAGAGTCCTCCTCCACACTCTAGAAGCCCAGAGGGTTGTTTACTGTTCTCTTTACAAGTCAAGTTTAGTCTCAGACTCGTCATCTCACACCATCTTGTCTACTCTCACCCCCAAACCATCAGTTCTTATTTCTCACTATCCCTGTAGGAGCCTACACAACTGACCTTCAGGAAATCAAGCTTTCTTCTCCCTCTGCTGCTCCTGGCCATACCCCCACCCCACCCACACCCCACCCCACTCCCACCAAACCTGTGCCTCTGCTTAGGCCAGTCCTTCTGCCCGGAAACAGTTCTTTCCAACTCTGGCTGTTGACTTCCTCTTCATTACCCTTCATGGGCCATCGCTAATTCCAAACCTTTCACAAAACCTTTACAGATTTTCTTGGGTAGGAATGATTTTTCCAGCCTTTGAAATCTTAGAGTGATTTGTTTATACTCTCATCTTACTATCTTTTGTTTGATTATGCATTTCATAATTTTTTTATGAGTCCCTACACTAGGTGATACAAAGAACAGCTCTAATGGATACTTCCTTTTCCACGAGTCATCTCTGAAGGTCGTCATGAAAATTTTGCTCAATAATGATGTTTGTTTCTTTCAGAGCCTTAAGAAGGGCTCTACTCTGGTTGGAAATTGATAATCCAATTAAATTTGAATTTTTTTTTTATTTTAAAGATTTTATTGGGGAATTGGGGGAGGGGAACAGCATTGGGGAATTGGGGAAGGGGAATGGACAAGTTGCTGTCTTTTTGTTCTTCAGTCTAGTTGCGGAGGATGTTGCTTCACTGGCCCATGTTGGTATCGTCATTGCGCTCTTCCCAGTGAGGCAGATCAGTCACCTGCCACTGGATGGCCGCTCACAGTGACTCTTGGCAGCTCACGCCGGCTGCCAGCCGCTCACGCTGGCTGCCGGCCACTCACTGTAGCCTATGGCAGCCCACTGCAGCAGGGGCTGCAGCTATGCTTTCCCCAGGGACTCACAGCAGCCCAGCTCCAGGTGGAAATGTTGTTCACCATCTTAGCTGTAGAGAGCAGTGTCACTGGCCCTTATATGTGGGATCCGAATCGGGACCCTGCAGCTCAGAGCTGGCGTCCTAAGCCAGCTCCTAACGAATGTGCCACTCAGCCGGTCCTTAAATTTGATTTTTAAAATCACTTAGCACTCTGTTTTCCAATCAACTGTGCTCAGTGAAATAGGAATCCATTGTCAAAACTGTTTAGGACACACTCTACATTCTCTTCTGCACAATGCACAAACTCACACTGAAGACTCTAAGACTTTGGCTTCGTTAGCTAGCAATTTTCAACTTTACTTGACCACATTAACACCCATTTCATTGTTTTCCTTTTAACTTTCCAAAAATTTACCTGAGAGTAATTGGACAAATATTGACTTAGGATTTCTGTTTCTTTACTGTCATTAATACCTTCATTCTAGAGTGACAAAAGGTATCAGTAAATATAAAGAGCTATATTTCAGGGACAATCTGGTGGAAATGTGGATACCTGGGACTTCTCTATCCTTACTATGTAGGTAATCATTTGCTCTCTTTACAGCAAAATTTTATAAAAGTATCATTTTTCCCTTGGATTTGGACCAAGAATTACTGTTTTTTTTGAACTGTGAGAATTGTAAAAATATAATTAAATATGGTTCATTGGCAAAACTGTCTACATATTACAACTTTATAATGTCTACATATTATAACTTTATTTTCTTCTCTTTTCACTCTTTATTTTCTTCTCTTTTCACTCTTCTCATCCTCTCTCTCCTTCCTCCCTCCTTCTTCCTTTTTCTTTTCCTTTTCCCCTTTCTTCTTTCCTTCCCTCCTTCCTTCCTTCCTTTCCTTCCTTCCTTCCTTCCTTCCTTCCTTCCTTCCTTCCTTCCTTCCTTCCTTCCTTCCTTCTTTCCTTCCTTCCTTCCTTCTTTCCTGTTTCTTCTTTTACTTCCATCTAAATTGTACCAATAATTTGCTGAATATCTGAAAGTATTTCCAGCTGAAAAATCTGTACAATGTCCAGATGAGCAGTTGGGATTCATCAAATTATCTGAGAGAGTTTCAAAATTAGTTGGATAGTTTTGATGACAAAGAAAGCCTGTGATGAGGTTATTAATCCTTGTGCAACTATTAAAAAACATTTTCAAAACTGGTGAACAAGGGAGGCAATCAGGGTAATCAAGTGCACAGAATTTGGAGTCCTAGTGAATTTATTACATCCAACTAAACTGTGTTCTTGGGCAAGTTACTGAAACTCCTTGAGCCTCAGTTTGCTCAGATATAATATGAAGATTCCAGTAGTACCTTACAAGTTTGCTGTGACGTTTACTAGGTATAGTGGTTAACAGAATGCTTAGCACATTTAAGTGCTTAAAAAGGTTCGCTGTTAATAAAGAACATGAATTTTCATTTCAGCTGTCTCTAATATAAAGCAAACTGAAAGAAAATTAGGTCATATTAGCCATCTAAAGCTAAAAAACACACTACATTTCCCAGAATCCCCTTCTTTGTGTAATGCTGGGTTAAAATCGGCCCAAAGAGGAACTTGCATGAGATTTGAAAGGAAAATGGCAGTAGCATCCATTAACCTGAAAGTCTTTTTCCATCAGATACAGTGGCAGAGACAGAGGTGGCAGGGTCCAGGGAGCTCTGCTTGCTTGAGCGCCATACACATTTCCTCTTTCCAACTGTTGGTCCTGTTGACCAACAGCAAACTCAGACCCACTATGAAGTGTTCAGCTTGGATGTACAGAGAAGGAAGCTATACAGAGGCAACAGCATCCCACAGACATCTGTACAAATTAACCTTTCATAGTCATACTTACCTGGCTGTGCCTGGCCGCTCACATTGGCTGGTGACTCCTCTAATGTTCCTCTTATGGACTTTCCCCAGCTCCTCCTGCCGTTGTGTGAATTCAAATCCATTATCTCATAAAACGCCAACACTGTTCTGCTGATGGAATTATGACAATTACTGGGACAAGAACAAAATGTTTAAACTGGAATCTAGAATTAGTTCCCTGATATGACTAGACTTAAAGGGCTTAGGGACTCTGTTTCCAGCAGTAAGTGGGACCATGGTCATCCACGGCATACAGTGGCAAAATGAATGTTTAAATTCTCACCTGTAGTTTCCTTGAGTGAAGCGCCTATAGAAAGCAGGGCTCTGAGTTACTAAGTACCAGCTGCGTTAGAATGTTTTCATAGAAACCAAGAGGATAATGACTGTGGGGTTGATTCATTTCCTCTAAATAGGCTGGAAAACTTAAAGTAAGAGAATAATAAGTCTGGGGTTTTAATGTCATAGCTCAAGGTCTAAGTTGGGACCCAGAAAGCTTACATGACTCTTAAAATAAAACCTTTTTAACTCTACTGCTGATGTTCCACCATCTGTCATGTCTTCTAAACCCATTTCCAGATTCAAGTCCTGGAAGATTCAAGGGCACCAGGCACAAAAGGGTGACTTGTGAGGTATTACCATACATACCAAAGGAATTGCAAGATTTCACTAATTCATATTTACTGAAACCCAAGGTATGTTTAGGGATGTTTCTTAAGAGTGTTGTGTTAAGATGAAAGGAGTACAATGTTGAATTAGCCTAGATGTTTTTGATATGGGTTCCCTAGGTAGAAATTCTGAATTAAAAGTGTTAGTTCATGTGGCTTGGAATAATTCTAACAACTTATGGGAAAACTGGACCCCATGGTCACCCATATTGAATAAAGTTGAGGCGCCTAAACTTCTGTGCTATGACATAGCACAAAGGAAGGTACACAAATGTTTAGGGAGGTTGGCTTTACTATGATAGATGTGCTCGCCCACCTGTTACATATGCCCCCTAAGAGGGTCTAGACGGCATTCCCTTCGCCAGAGCTTTGAAAAATACACCGGTGAAGGCAGCATTGGAATCCTTAAAGAACTCTGTAGTGGCTATTCTCTGGAAGCCAGGAGTGACACTGGGAAATGCTGCCATCAAATGGGGCTTCTTGAATTTAATGAGTTCAAGAATATGGCATTCCAGAAGGGCAGGAACCAAATGACTGCAGTTCACTGCCAGAGACCAGAAGAGCATGGTTACCACAAAGGATGGTAGTGAAAGGGGTACAGGGAATGGTTTGACCTGCAAAGATCCTTGGTATTGGCTCACTGATCAGAGAGTCCTAGGACTGAGCTGCATCTCTAGGCTCAGTGAGCAGAAGTCTGACTGGACTCACCACAGCAGAGAATTGCAGCTGCTGATCATGTTCCATATGAGAGCACATTCCCAGATCCAGAACTGCTTGAATGAAGGCAAGGCTAGATCTCCTTGAGGCAGGATGCTGCTACACTGTCGCAAATCCATAGTGTTAATCTACTTCCTAGTCTTTCCTGATGGGAACTGTATATTGGGGAAAGGGAAATAATCAAACTCCTTGATGGTTATCAGATTGCTGGCTCTAAACTAATTCCTTGTAACCCTATGTTGCCACTGTAGTTCCACAGTCAGAGCAAGAGCTTACGGAGTCAGAAAATGTAATCAAGCTTTGGCTTAAATTTGTCTCCTAGCAGACCCAAGAGCCCCTGGATCCACCCCATCGTGGTTTTTCTAATTCTGGAAGGTATTATTTGAAATAGACATACTCAAGAGACTTTGGGTGGTGAACACATAATAGAGTATACAGATATCCCATTATAAAGTTGTACACCTGAAATTTACATAACATTATTAACCAATGTTATCCCAATAAATTTAATTAAAAAAAAAAAAAGAAACCCACAAAAACACAGCAACTGCCAAACCCCTCTCCCCCTTGTTGTTCCATGATCTATGGAATGAGGGCTTTTATAACAGTAATGCCAGTGGAAGCTGCTAGAATATGAAGAAAGCCAGGTGATACCTGCACATGCAGTGGGTTGTATTACAGGTGAGGGACCCGATTTAGAGAATCTGAAACTTTTGTAATGAGAAATAAGCATGTCTGTCCTTTGTCCAAAGAGAGACACTAACTTTATCTTCCAAGGCTGTTCTCTGCACAAACATCCCTTAGAAGATATTCCAGAACAAAAGCAGACTGTGCCAAGACATGTGGAAATAAGAGAGACCTATGAAGAATTGCCTCCCAACAGGAAATTTCACATATTTTATTGAAAAATCTAAGAAATCATGTGAATCATGTACAATATTTTCTCACAAGAAAAAATTTAAGCTGGTTTTTTAACGTTTCACAGAATTGTAAAACTTTAATTTTTAAAAAGAAAAAAACACAATGAAACTACCACAGTATTATCAGCTTTTTGTTTTTTCCTTGTTTCTAGGGAAAAGGATGAAAAATATTCAGTAAATTTTCTCATTTTGATTTGTGAGTCTAAGTACTATATTCTTTTAAAATCTTCTAAAAAGATACAAGGAAACGGGTGGATCAATGCTTTCTCTGTTCAAAATATTTAGAAAAGCTAAAATCTAATGAAAACATGTTAAAATAATACACATTTTTGTAGGATGTTACCATTTCTATAACGGTTTCTCTACACTATATCAACAGTGCAATGGTGATTCAGTGTAAATCATTACAGTGTTTCATTGTTACAATACTTGTGTTCAAGTACATGTTCATGAGCATGATCAAAGTCTCTATTTTGACTTTTTCCTTTCCATTATTAAAATAAGGTTATAATTACAGTAGAAATTTTCCTATGGATGTCTCTAAATCTGAACCAAATTCATAATACATTCTCTAAAATCCTGTTAACACTATGAGGTTTGTTATGTTTACACATCTCCTGCAGATTACAGAAAATGGGCTAATTCTCTATCAGGACACCCAAACACAAAAATGATTTCTCTCCATGAACAGCTAAACTATACGCTAAATTAGTATACATTCTGCATAACTCAATGATATTAGTGGGGAGAGAGTAGCACCTTAGAGACAGCCCTAACTTAAAAAAAAATTTTTTTAAAGCCTAATGATCTTAGTGGTTTGTTGTTTTTTTTCCTTTTTCTTTTTATTCCAGTAACTGGATCCAACTTATTCCTATAAAATTACTTATGAAGCCGTATAGTAAAAATCAAAATGTTTGTATTACCAAAACAAACACCATACTGGATGTTTGGCAGGCCCCCAAAATAAATTAATTTGATTAAATTATAGGTAATCTGATAATATTTGGTCTGAAAAACATGCTAGTGTGTGTGTTTATAAATAATGTCATTGGAAAGAGCTGTGAGCCAGCCAGTCTGCTAGGGGTCAACTCTTCTGCTGCAGCTTTTGGGCATAGAAGTCCCTGCACGTCTCGCAGCAGCGCTGATACCACCGCATGTCCTGACACAGGTTTTTCTCACGTATCACTCGGCAGTACACGGGCCACTGATCTCCCAGGCACTTGAATGTCAGAGCAGCTGTAAAGCAGAACAAAGGGAACTCAATACGCACAGGTATACCAGATGTCCTGAGTAGAAGCTATTGGTGATCACGTAAGCGGAGTAGAAGCAAATAGCAATCACATAATTGGGAGTTTGCACACTCACTTCGACTCATGCATAGTATTACCTTCTGGAACTTAAAAGACAGAGATGCACTCACAGACACAAACACATACCTACCCCCCTATAATAAAGGAGACAAGCAAATGAATGTTTTCACTGATAAGCTTTTATAGACTAATTCAAGATAGATTTCCCAACCTCAATGCATTGCACTGCTAATGGCTTTTAAGGTTCAATTTTACGGCTTGCATTTAAGCTTCTTTTGGATTTCTAGTTGAGAAGATCACAAAGAAAAATAGATGAGCTTGCTGTATCTACTCTGATGGGAATAAAAATTAGGAAGTGTTCTTATGGATGAACTTGGAAAGAAATAGCAACACAAAAATATGCTCACACATTTCAGATCCCTCATTTCCTAGATAGCAGTCATGTCCAACTGGGATATTTATAGCAATAAGGTGTTTGAAAGGAGAACTGGATATGAAAGATTTGGTCATGTAAATTTGGCTTCAGGTTTTCTGAAGAAATAGTGTATACTAGCATATATAATAAAAGTCAGTCCTGCTACAATTCTTTCTTTTGCCACTATTCTAATGTTTTATTATTTTACTTTAAAAAACCTTAGATTTTCCAACCACTGTGCTTCTGTGTTTGGGGACACACCTTCAAGGAAAAAAATAAACAGAGAAAATGTAATTTTAATTGCATTCTTATAACCCATTATTTTCTGCCACATGGTACTTCAAGGACTCCGAGTCATTGTCGGAGAAAGGGATTCTGTTGCTTTGAATACATGGATTTAGTGTATCTGCTCTAGGATTGCTTAACTTTCTGTCTTAACTTGAACTGATTACTTCTTAGAAATGTTAATTATTTGGCTTGAAAAAGAGAATTTCTGTATTTGCATGAAGAACCAAAGTTTTCCATCTGATTGAATCTTATGCCTGGAAAATGATAACAATTTATGATTAAATTGTTCCCCTGGAGATTATATGCACAGATTAGAACTACACATGTTAAACATAAATTAACCCAATAACAGCCAGGTAGGAGTGCTGTTAAAAGTCCCTCATTTACACAGAAACAAAGGCACATTCATTCCTAAATATTGAATATGCAAATGCAGGCTATATTTACTTAAAATACATTCTACTTCTTCATGATGGATTAGATTGAATAATAGGAATTGAGAATATATATGATGCATTATAGAACATAAACACTATGCAAATCAATGTTATGAGTATTTATTTATATTTAATAATATGCCCTTAAATATGAAAAATTGATACCTCTTGTTTGGTGGTGTAGATCCATGCACCCATTCTTCTTGAAAGCCATTATCTTACTCTATGTCTCTCCAAAGGATACTTTGTACCCAGCGTCACAAGGAAGGGTATTAACAATGGAGACATCTAAGGTATATCTTACAAGCTCACCTTTCTACTACACCTTATCTTAATTGATAGTGCTGCCAAAATATGGTTACAGCCATAAACCCTTTATAAGATGACCTTGGGCCTGGCTCTGAGTAGACAGTTTCAGGAATCTAAGTATTCCTGACTATTTGGACTGAACTATAGTTATGTAGAGCCAATTTAGTCAGAACCAAACTATTATAATTAGTATACATTTATAACTAAGTTTTAAAGTGATATGCAAAATATAAGAAGCCATGTGTATTTCCATATTTCTCAAAACCATCCCCTTTTATGCTCTGCTTACCCAGCCTGGGTGATGTTATGGTATTTACATTAATCTTCTCATTGCAGGGCTGAAGGTGGCATGGCCTGTATGCTGCAGGTTTTTCTGAAGAAAAACATTCATTTCCATGTCTTCCTGTGATCTTATGCATGCACTGGATAACACGGGACTGCATTCCTTTGCCACAGGTAATTGAGCACTGGGAGAGATACAAGGCTTGTTAAAAGTCCTTTTTGCCAATTTGTTTTTTTCTAGACTGTGAGCCACCTCCTCCCTCTATTTTTTAAAATTGAACATGAGCCACAACATCCAGAGTTGATGCAAAACATGGGTGAGAAGCACTGATGCTCATGACTTGGCCACAATGTTTTCTGTGTCCTCTGGCTGACCCGAGGCAGAGCTCCAGGCAATGAACGACATAGGTGAGCAAAGATGGACAGAGAAAGCCAGAGAGTACCAACTGGAGTGAAAGAGAGTGAATGACACAGGGCAGACAATTTTTAAGGTTCTAATATTTAGTTTACAGCAAATACTTCGCTATTTTTTAGTCACTAATGCTCAAGAGTTAGCATATGGAGCTGGGCCCTGTTAGTCTTTCAGCCTACTCATCCGCTCCATTTGCTTTAGCTGTAAAATGTTCATTAACAATACTAACATGGCCCCTCAACCCAATGTGCTATTGAAATAAATGCTATTTCTTGGCAGGTTATATGACATCCAATATTGTGCTAATAAAAGTAATTGATAACCTGGATTTTTCTAATAAAATACGCTTTTAATGGATTCCTCGTATTTCAGCTAAATGTAGTTTGTGTTTACTTGTAAGATATTTTGCAAAGAAGAACATATTTGATGTACAATTGTCCTTTACTAGAGAAATCTCTAGGGTCCACATGTATCACTATTTAATTTGTTACACAAATAAGCTGGTGCTTATTTGACTGAGAAAATACAATGATTTTATCGTATCACAATTACATGTGACAGAGGGAACGTGCTTGTGTTGTTGAAAATAATGACTTATTTATGTCATATTAATTTCTATATGGTAAATATTTAGCCATTCTTGACTATTTTCTAAATTCTTTAGTACTCTTTCTTAAAAAGATGATCTCACTGTATTCTAATTGAAAGTTAGTAAACACATTCTAATTGTTATTGTTTAGATATACAGGCATAAGGTTTATAATGTTGTTTTTTTCCCTCTGTGTTTTACCAAATCATTATTAGGATTACACCCTTGACTATCAATTCTTGCTTTACTATTATTATGGGTCCCAGCTCTTCCTATTTTCACTTTCACAAGAAGCATTCTACAAAAACTCTCATCATGTCAAGCCTCGTCGACTACTGTTTGCTTTGTCTTTAGTTCCCAGCCTTCCAATCAATCCCACATATTAACACTGACTATGTATTCTTTCAAACTTGCTTTACGTATACAATCTCCTTGGACAAAAATCTTTGGTTATTGAGTCCATTGCCTACAAGACAAAGCCCAGTAGCCCAGAATCTCCAGGCTGGCATTTATCTACCTCCTCAACCTAATTTTCTAACCTTCGCTTTAGGAATCATTTGCTCTGTTATAAACTAATCACATCCATGCAATTTCTATTCTCACATCCACAATTGTGTAGATAGTATTACTCTTTTTCAAAAGATTGGCTGATTTTCAAATCACAACTCAAATCCACTCCCTCCATGAAGTATTCCACAATTACCCAACTACATATAAATATTTGTGGTTTAAAACCATATATCCATATATCTAAGGCTATTCCTTAGAATCACTTGGGAAAATTTGTTTTTGTAAATTATAGACTTTAAGGCCTCGATTTTCTGAGTCATTGAACTCAGAATGCATTTAAAAAATGCATTTTAAAAAAAAATGATCTAGGCGAGTCTGCTACATAGCCTGAGTTGGAAACTACTGGTCCATAGTATGTGTTTTGTATTTAACGCAGACCAATTTGTATTATTTCTTATCTTTGATTAATATCTTTTAATACATTTAGTTATCTCTTCAGGTAGATGGTAAATCTCGAAAGGCTCATTGTCATGTCACCTTCAGTAATAAAACCTACATGTCAGGGATGAAAATATCTTACTAAGAATAATGGAATTTTATGTACATGCCATTACATGAATCTACTTTCCAGATAATTGATCAACCAACATTTTATTCTGTAAATATTTCTGCACAATTCCCTCTTTATATCTAATGAATTCTTAGCTTTCTGCCAACAGCAGATTAAAGAATAACAATTGGAATGTTACATCCCTTTAAATATGATTCTTTCCTCATTAACTTTTACAAGATTTGAAAGTTTCTTGTTTAGTTTAAGCTTTACTTTAACTTAAACTATTAGAGGAGTAACTGTTTGACATGGCATTTCTTCCTTGAAAGCATCTTTTTTTTTTGGCTTTATTTTTAAACTTAGCAATTTCACATATAGCATCAGGAGAAAAATAACTTTTCCCCCAAGTTGGCGGCAGGGCTGACTGGACAAACCATCCTTTTCTGTCACATTCTGAATGTCTCCAGGCTGGTTGTTCCAGCTACACACACTAAAGGCAGCAAGACCACCATTTTAGTCACATTCATTTCAACATAGCAGGAGGCAGAGAGGGGAGGTGAAAGGACAGTGCCACAAACCCTGAGTCTTCCCCTCAGCCTGGAACTGTGCTAGGATAGGTACAACAGCACTTGCCCACAGGCCAGGAGCAGAAGTCGGAAGACATATTGCTGGGCTGACAGCCAAGAAAAACAGTTCTCTCTTTTAGGAATTTTAGATGGGGTGGACTAACCCAAATCGGTTCCACTCTATGTTCTATCCAGGCAGCTGTGCAGGAGCCCCAGGCTGGCATTCTCAGAACCCCCATCTCTCGTGATCTGAATTATAACCCTTGAAAGCATCTTAATACCACTCTAGAGAATGGATAGAATTATATAAATGAAGAAATCATGCTTCTTACAAAAATATTTTCAGGGAAATTAAAAATAGTTAAACTAAAAATTTTAAGGGGTTAAGTTAATATAGAAAAATATCATTCTAGTATCTACTCCAACATTTCTGTAGCTCTTGAAAGTAATCACAATATTTGGGAAACCAAAAGAATAATAGTTTTATGATAGATTAACTCATTATGATGCAATAGCAAAGATTTTTTCATCATGTGTCAACAAAGCCCAGGAATCAGTCACAGACTATTTTTTTTTTTTTTGAGGGCAGTGTCACTGGCCTTCATATGTGGGACCTGAACTGGGGGCCGCTGGCATCCCAAGCCAGCTCTTAATCACTGCACCACTCAGCCGGCCCAGTCACAGACTATTATTAATACTTTCGATTAATCAAAAGTATATTAACTTATATTAACTCCAAAGGACATGAGCAAACCAAAGTAACACATTATTTTCCAGGACTATAAAAAATTAAGTAGGGCCAGCCGAGTGGCGCAGTGGTTAAGCACTGGCTTGGGAAGCCATTGGCCCCGGTTCGGGTCCCACATGTGAGGGCCAGTGACACTGCCCTCAAAAAAACAAATAAACAAACAAACAAAAATTAAGTAAAGTAACTATAGACATATGACAACTCGGAATACATACTTTTAGCAGATAATGGCTGAATAGAGTCTTTCATACAAATTTGAAAATGTTAAGAGAAAACAATGTTAGTTGCATTCATTCCTTAAGCAAGTTAAAGTTTTTAGCTTGTATTTGGAAATAACCTGGAAATAAAAATAGTATCCAGGAAATAATGAAAGTTCTAGAATTCATTTAACTAAAACAGTTTCATTTCTGCCTTTGAAACTAATAAAATGAGCTTTATTATGGAATATGGAGTTAAAAACCTAATGGCCTTAGAGTCTGGTTTTCATTAGAACACTTTAATAATAAAAATATCAAACTCTTACTAGTAATTATTTTCTTTATAAGATATATTTTGGAAAAACTTTTATTACAAATGTGTGAAAAAGGAACAGATATTTGAAATGGAACAATTGAAATCCCAAGGTATCTCCTAAACTATCTCTTACTTTATTATAGAAGATACTAAATAACTGGATATTTTTTCAAATCGCATCACTATGATTAAAGATAGACATTAAAAGAACAAGCCAAAATAATTCTGGCCTTGAAATGAGGAAACCTGGGCTCTAATATTGTCCCTAGCAACTACCTTACCTGGGACTTATTTTTCATTTTTGGTAAGCAAGACACTGGAGTAGATTATAACTACACTTTCAGGTCTAAATTACTATGAAAGTATATCTTATTATTAAAAGTTACTTATTATACAAATATCTTATTATTAAAAGTTACTGTAGTCTGGCAAGTTTTAAATGGTAAAGCTATGTAATAGTAAAGACTCTAATTTCATTATCTAACCAGATAACTTGCCAATGATCTTTCTTTTGTAAGGAAAATTTTCTAACTAGAGTATTTTAAAAAGAGCGACTTGTGCTGTCTCATAAATATTCTAGTCCCCAAACAGTTTATTATTGCCCCGGAGGACCTTTGAAACAAAGTACCCCAAGAATCAATTCCATGAATTAAAAGAAACAGCAAACACAATTTTGGTGTCCCAACTTTATCAGAGATCTTTAGGAAACAGGAATCTTTAGAACAAACTTAAGCAGCTTAGAAAACTGCTCATGTGATTTTGGAGTTAAAAACAGTTTTTGGACGGAGATAACATGGCACAAGGAAAACTGATGTTGCTCCCTCTTTCCTACCAAAAAAAAAAAAAAAAAAAGTTGAGCCCCTGCATCTTTTAAAATGAAATTTGTTTTATTGATTTAGTGATATTCATCATTTCACTCTATCCAAGAAAAGCATGACCTTCCCTGAACTTGGGTATACATGAGTATTATTTTCAGATAGTTTTGCTATAGATTTCTCTTATAATGGAATAAATCCTTCCTAGGACACTAGTGACAATGTCTAAGACTGTTTTAAATTATGTCTACACTGTAGCTTACATGTCAAACATTAAATATGATAAGGGAAATTTTCTCAGTAATTTAAACAGTTCAGAATATTAACATTAGAGAAAGTTGGGTAAATGGGAATCACGAATACAAATGGTAACAAATCAACAGAAAAAAGGCTTTATTCTCTTTTAAAATGAGATATACATTATAGAACCTTATAATCATTTTGATTGTCTAAAACTTCATTTTCCTTTTGTCATTCTTATACCCAGTAATCAGAGCTGACTGACTTTATTTCACTGGAGAAAATTTCATCTAAATAAATTAGCTGAAGGGAAACTATCTGCGGACATATAAGCAATATCCAAGTTGGTGAAAATGCACATGAATTAACTAAGATGTTTATATTTTTCTAAAAATGGCCAAGGATGATCTGATGATAGATATAGATGTGTACTCTTTTTATTTTATTTTATTTTATTTTTTAGCTGAGCCATCCTGCTACTTGTTGGCAGCTCAGCGGCTGCTCAACTTGGGCTGGGAATCGAGCTGCTGTTGCTCAAAGCTCAGCTCACACTCTTGAGCTCTTAACCAACTGAGCCACTTGGCCGGCTCTTAGATGTGAACTCTTGGAAGGTATTACTAAGTTCGATGACAGCCCTGAGTGGGCAGGGTTTGCCAGTGCTGGGAAAGCCAGATTAAGATACCAGAATAATTTGGAAATTGATGGATGTGCTTAATCAAATAAATGAGAGAAAAAATTTTTAAGATGTAGGGAAAAAAGAACCCAGAAAAATTCTTAACAAATTCTTAACTGTGGCATTATCATAGAAACAAAGGGGTGAAATGAACTCTGAATGGCTGTGAAGTCCA
Source organism: Aselliscus stoliczkanus (assembly GCA_033961575.1). Taxonomy (NCBI): domain Eukaryota; kingdom Metazoa; phylum Chordata; class Mammalia; order Chiroptera; family Hipposideridae; genus Aselliscus; species Aselliscus stoliczkanus. Next base: position 39,106,299 of record CM066733.1, read on the forward strand.
TCCAATGGACAAGCCCAGGTCAGGAATTCTTTATTCCATTATCGAGGAAGGATGAGTGGTGAGGCACTACCCTAAAAGTATATAGCAGGAAGAAAGTGACCATGGAAATTTCATTCCTGACAGTATTATCTATGGCATTAATAGACAGCATGGCTAAGATCTTGATTTAATATTTTGGTAAATATGTAAACACCTTATAGAAGGTATTCAAACAGAGGCCATATCCCAAGATATTTTATTGATGTTATTATTTCAGTAGGTTCAAGGGCAGTGAGTGTGTGTTGTTAAATAACTGTGGCCCGATGAAATCAAGTTTTTTTCGCTGTGTTGAGTTCAAGATGTTTTTCCAAACTGTGTCAGAAATCCACAAAAAAACATAAAGTTGATATTTTGATTATTTCATGCATTTAATAATAACAATTTGAGCTGCTTTGAATATAAATTACATTATTTTTATGTATAAAACTGTCCTATTTTATTCATTCTTGAAAAACACAAAAATATTGAAAAATATACATCTGCTTTCCTAAACTTCCATTCTGGAAGTTTCCATCCACAGTAAGCAGACGGAAATATTCATTTGGATATATCCAACCATCATGGCAAAAGGATTAATTAAAGTCTAATCTGATGCACTGAGGATAATCAAGTCTTAATTAGCACAATGGCATAAATAAGTTTTTTTTTTTTTTTTTTAGCTGAGCCATCCCGCCACCTGTTGGCAGCTCAACGGCAACTCAGCTCGGGCTGGCCTCGAACCGCTGTTGCTCAGAGCTCAGCTTGCACTGTTGAGTGAGCTCTTAACCAACTGAGCCATTTGGCCGGCCTCATAAATAAGTTTTTGACGGACCAAATACTATATAAAAGATCTATGAGTGTACTCTGCTGCTAAATGTTCATTATTTTATATAGAAATGTACCTTTTGATATATTTGAATGTTTATTAAGAACCTGCATCTTTTAAAAATAATCTACATGTATTGTTCCCCAATGTTTCTACGAATGTCAGTAAATCTACTATGTAAATGTAAATACTGAGTGGATGTAAATCTACTATGTACTAGTGATGATAGTAAGCCTGCTCTGTAAACCATGTTTAATTCAAGGAAAAAGGGCGATACAGGCCAATAAATAATCATCTACAAATTTATAAAGTGTCAAAATGAGGGAGGAAAATAGCCACCAAGATTTTAGGAGAGTCTCAAGGCTTGTCCATAGTACCAACTGACTCTACTTTTGCAAAGTATAAAGTTATCTGTCTGTCATTGGAAATTTATAAATCACTCAGAAATTTCTATAAGGGCTCATGGCATAATTTACCTAGTATCAAGTCTCAATCAAATTCACCAAAGAACATTCTTGTCCTTGTCTTCTTGTGCAAGAAGTAACCTATGTACTTGTGGACAACTTAATTTCCCTTAAGAACTCTTTATAAGTGGGATATCCATAAATATCTCTAACTACTCTGCTGTTTAGAGGAGACACTCATTCTTTCCACTGGTCTCTGATTCTTTTAGTTCTTCTGTGCTCCATGGGTGCTGAGATCAAGTAGGCTTATTCCACATACATGTCCTTGAACATGGCAGTAAAAAAAGACTTCCACATCTAGTCCTAGGTATTGGGATTCGATGGTAAAATGCCAAACTTTAAAATCAGTGGTGAAATGTTAGTTTCTACCTTTCTTTTCAGGTCTTTGGAATAGTCACATACACACTATTTTGGTGCTAGTTATTTGTTACTCTGTACATTGAGATAACTTAATTTTGGGAACCAATTGGAACATTATGGTATAATACATTTGTAGACTTAGGTTAAATAATCAACTAGTTTGTCAGTTAGTTTATGGAACTATTAATCTGTGCATGTTAAACTCTAATGTTAAACTGTAAAACTCTTCAAGCTGTAAGTCTTGTAAAATGTCCTCTTAAACATTACAAACCGAAGAGGCAGAAAACCCAATAGTGAAAACACATACTACTATAAAGTACTTATTTGGAGTTTTGTTGGTTTACAAACATAACTAAACTAATATTGGTCTGCTTTTGAATTCCTGGAAAAAAAAACAACAAATTTCAGCGTATTTAAGGGTTAAAAATAATAATTTTCACACTTGGCCAGCACAGATATTACCCGAGATTCCTTCCTTCTAGACTGTGCCAAAGATATATATTTTGGAGAGAATGTGTATTCTCTAGGCCAACAGCTAAGGAAGGCTCGGTAATGCTTTACTCATTTCCAGCTGGCCTCTGTAAGAAATAGGAATTCCTAAATTAAGAGAAAATTGTCACTGGCAAACAAAGTTCAAAAAAAATTTTGACCAATATAATAGACAATTGTACAGAACCTGATATAATTGGTAATGATCAGTGTCAATCTATAACAAGGTTAACAGCACGACTTAAATAATTTGTCTTTGGGAATAAATGGTTATTCCAAAGTGGTTTTAACAAGAGTGAGGTAGCACTGACAGCGGAGACTGGACCTCATAAGGAAACTAAATGATGACTTCTACTGGAAATTATTAGCGCAGCATTCCTATTCATTTATGTGTATGTTTGGCAGTTCCATCTTTCAACTTTTTAATAAAGTGAGTGTGAAACAAACATACTAAGGAACAAAAGTTAGGTTTGTTTTTTAAGATTTGGTATTTATTTGGGTCAGTGTTTCGGCATCTTTTGAAAGTAGTTCATCTGCCTTATCCACCACATGGGGATTTGGAATTGAACCTATTCCTGGAGGTCAGACATTTGAGGATTTTTTTTTTAATGTGTTTAATTAATTCATCGTTTGTTTCTACAAACTATTTTTGTTTCTTTAATGAAAACATTTGCATATAGTTACAACAAATCAAGAAAATGTGTGTGGCAAAATCAAGCAGATTGCTTATGAATGATTTAGCAGAAACTGAATATGTCATGAAAGGGCTGTCAAAAAACCAAAAAATCATTTTTATATCACAGTACACATTGAGTACCACAATGATGGAAGAAAACAAGAGCTGTTTTGCATTAAGAAGCAATTAATAAACACCAAGTCTTGGGTACATGGGCCATTCCGCCAGGGCTCAGCCTACGAACCATGGGGGGCGGCAGAGGTGAAGGAAAGTCTGTCCAGACATTTCTGTGTTAACACCGTCTTTCCTGGGAAACCTCTTCCCACCACAGACAACTGTTGGGAATGACAATGATTGAATTTCCTTTTCCAATATAATACTTTCAGGCCTATCCAACAATTCTGTGTCAAGATGGATCAGATCCCGCTGCGGCCATGTTGGAGAAGTGTTTTTGTTTTGTTGTAATACAGAAAGCCTTGATTTAAAATAGCACAGAGAACATTGTGTAGCTACCTTATTCCAACCCAAAATGAAAATGTATTTGCCAATTCACAGAGAAGATTCGTGAGTGTACTTTGCTTCCGCCCACTGCTTTATTTCTAGGTTAGATAATTGCTGTTTAACCTGATGGCGGGTATTCCAGCCAAAGGATTCATGAGAAGGCAAAGGAAGTCAGCCAGCTTCCTTGGAGCTCAACAGTAAGCACCTTTTTGGCGTCAATAGCATGTTATTGAAACAAGGGTGAATTTACGTGGGTTTTTTTTTTTTAATCACATTTTTAAGTAGTTTGATTTACCATAGAGGAAAATGTCAGGGGAGTCATGTATTTACATAAAATTACATTGGTTAGTTTAATTTTCCCAGAGAATAACAAGCTAGTTACTAATTCTTTAGTAGTACATGTATGAAACCTTGTAGTTGTTATGGAATTAGATTCAGAAAAATAAAATGGATCAGAAAAAAGGAAACACAATGCTTAGATGTATCACATATTTTTTTGTTTACTTGATGAAAAACATTAGCAGTCATTTATTTAATAAACATCACGTCATGTAGTGCAATGTTCTGGTCACTTAGATTTGTGAGAAGGGTGAAAGGGTTAAGCCATTCTTAATGAAACAGCAACAATAAAAGGCAACACATAACTAATTAAGAAAAAGTAATATAGTCAGTAAGTGAAAACAAATTCTGCCATTTATTGGAGAAGCCTTTTGAAAAATTAGGCATGTGAGCTGGTCCTTAAAGGACTTGGATAGTTGGAAGAAACACATTCCAGGCAGAGAGAACTATATAAACACAGACATGAAGACTAAAAGAACAAGCTATTCAGGTCTGAGCTTCGTGGAGATACAAAGTTAATGAGAATAATGAGACATTTCTCAGTGGGTAGGTTAGGACCAGAATATGGGAAGCTGGACATGCCAGAGTATCTGGTAGTTCACAGCACAGTCATGGGGAACTTTCTGGAAGTATTTGCAGTCATCCCTATCTGCAACGGGAGAAGGAGGGGGTCAGAGAGCACATTAGAAATTGTTACTCTACTGCTTGTGAAAACATAAGAAGGATGGCAGTAATCTATTGGGAGTAAAGAGCAAATGAGGCAAAACCCTACTTGTATATAGAAGAAGGGCCAAGGATAGATTCTAGCCTGGGTCAATGGGAAGATGATATTGACATTTTTCCAGAAAAAGGAAATTAGGAGTGGGATATGGATTGAGGAAATCAAATAAGGAATTTTCTTTCAAATATACAAAATTTGAGGAACTCTTGGAATGCATATGGCACAGTCCTAGGGCCGCTGAAGTTTGAGTTGAGAATAAAGATACAGGCTCCCCTCAACTCCCTCTAGTTTGGTCCCCATTTCATTGAACGTTCCTAAAAATACTTTCTTCTCCAGTTTTCCACAATTTCCCTCCTTCTCATTTGAATACCTCTTTCCCAGTCAAATTGCTAGCAGTTGTTTTTTGTCTCACACGCCTGTAAAGGGAGTTCCTTAAAGCTGCATCTTTTCTTTGCTACCTATACTCCTTTCACAGGCACATTTACATTTTAAAAATTTAAACACCAAAATTTGATGTTTCACGATGCCAAAATTTCTATTTTCATTCCATTCCTCTCCTCTGAGCTACCTACTAGGTACCAGTGTGTAACTCTTTTATGGGCACATGAAAACATGGCCCAAAACAGAACTCGTAACCTTTCCCCTCTAACTTGATTCTTCTTTAGGGTTTCCTATCTCATATCCCAGAATCAGCATCCATACAAGTTGTTCAGATTAGAAAACTAACCCAGGAGTCCTTTTTAATACCTTAACCCCTCCCTCATTCTCCCCTCCCCCACAGACAATCAACCCCAGTTCTGTTCATTTTAACTTTGTAACAATTTCTCAAAGCCAACCATTTCTCCCCGTCTCTACTGACAAGAAAATACAAATAGCCAGCATTTATTCACTTACTACATATCTGACACTACGCTAGTTATTTCATTTGGATGCATTAACTTATTTGAACAGAAGAGCCAGAATTCAAACCCAATGCAATCTGACCCCACACACTTAGATATCTTATCTCTTAAACCCCCCAATCCTCTCCCCTCCCTAGAAATTTTCTAAGATGCTCTCAACACCTCTCTACATCCACAGCATCCATCATTTTTGAAATTGCAGCCTGAAAATAATGTATTAAGAAAGTCTGAGTTTTCTTTTAATTTCAGACAGGAGCTGTTAACCAATTTATAAAATGAAAAATAATACCATATGGATATGACAGTATTATAAGCACAGAGGTCCTTCCCTCCAATGTTCATTAAAATAAACTGGTCTTTGTATATCTGTGCAGAAAACTTTTAGTGTGTATACAAAGACTGTATGTAAATAATTGTAATTCCCACAACATAACCCTTCTGTATAACATTTATTTACCTACGATGTTTTGGTGAAATTTCCTCACCAGTATATATTTACAAATATATATATATTTTATTTTATTTTATTTTTTTTAAAGATTTTATTGGGGGATGGAGGAGGGGAACAGCATTGGGGAATCAGGGAAGGGGAACAGACAAGTTGCTGTCTTTTTGTTGTTCAGTCTAGTTGTGGAGGACGTTGCTTCACTGGCCCATGTTGGTATCGTCATTGAGTTCTTCCCGGATGAGGCAGATCGGTCGCCGGCCTCTGGATGTCGCTCACAGTGGCTATTGGCAGCTCACACTGGCTGCCAGCCGCTCACACTGGCTGCCGGCCACTCATTGTAGCCTATGGCAGCCCACTGCAGTCCAGCTCCAGGTGGAGCTGTTGTTAGCTGTAGAGGGCAGTGTCACTGGCACTCATATGTGGGATCTGAACCGGAGCCGCTAGCATCCCCAAACCAGCTCTTAACCAATGCGCCACTCTGCCGGCCCTACAAATATATTTTTAGAACCACAGTATTTCTCTGTTTGAATGTGGCATTATGATTTACATAACTCGTCAATGGATGTATGGATTGTTTCCAATTTTTTGTTGTTCCAAACAGCTGCAGTGGGCATCTTCCTAAGTACGGTTAGCAAATGATGTGAGAATGTCTGTGAGGGAAATCTTTGGCAATAGAATTGTTGAGTTCAAGAGGATGTGCATGTCAAAATGAGATATCTTTTTTTTTTTTTTACTTATTAAATTGGTAACTTTAGAAGTACTATGGGGAAACAGATACATGGAAGCAACTCGGCAGAACTGAGCAGAATCTACTCCCTTTATGTGGAGCTTTCTGGTTGTCCGGCGATATTCCACAACCCACTTCTTGTTGTGTCTCTGAGCCCTGTGGTCCTGTGTGTGTGTGTGTGTGTGTGTGTGTGTGTGTGTAAACATGTTTGTTAGTTTTATTTATTATACTACATGGACTCGTACATATTCTGTACATAGTGCACAAGGTAATAAATTTATATTTTTGTAATCCATTCTGCTGTTTGTGTGTTTTATCTCCTGAGGCAGGTCCTTCGTTTTAAGTAGCTCAAAATACTTTTCTTTGAACTATGCACACCACTGACATTGGATCATTACTTTTATTTGCACAGTTAGAGCATTTTGAAGTTCAGAGACCTATTATTGCTTTGGCACACTTTACAGATGTGGGGATAGAGGCTCAGGGGCCCAAGAACTGGTCCTCTGCATCCAAGATCGATGCTGGTTGTGCACTGTGGCTGTCCAAAAGTTGGAGTGTCATTCAGTCAACCAGCAGCAGAATCTGGGATGTGTTTGTTAAAACAATTTTCCCTTTCATTACATTTGCATCCAAATACCTGTATGGTACCCTTTTCACCGGTGCCTTTTTCATTGCATATTTTCCTTGCATTTTAAGCATGTTTTTGTCTGAGTCTCCTGGTGATCTGGTTTTGTCTATCTCTGGATATCCTCTGGTATTTGATGAAATATACTTCACTATGTCTCAGTAAAAGCACTCAATGCTAAGACTACTGATTTTAATTTGATAACATTCTTATCAAATTTCATTATATTTTTAATAAAAAAATAATCTCTCTCCCCTCCTTGATGTCCAATGTCCTCAAAGTGAGTCTGGCATGCTCCATCCCTTAAATAACATCAAGAGTAATGTCTAACTCAATCACATTTGTTTACTGAATTACTTTCAGGTTTTCTATAGAAGGTGAAATTGTAGATATCCTGGTGTGTAGCATAAGAGCACTGATAGTAGTATTTTAGGAGCCTAGTGATTCTTCAAGGATCTATTACATAGACAGTGTTATTAAGCCCTGTGGATTTTTTCAAAACAAATTTCTCTTGCTTTTTACAATCCAAAAATGTTAAACACATGTTCTTACATCTGTATTTATAATACAATTCTACATGTATATGAACATATAATATATACATTATACCTACATACACACATATATAAAGACAGAGAAAAAGACACTACCGTGATCTCTCTAAATTATAATTATTTTCTAGATAGAAAACATAGTATGTGTGCCTCATTCTTTTTAAGCTAACATATTTCTTCTATGTTCCATCATACCAGCCAAATGTATTTGACTACATTGAGTAATTTGAACATTGAGAAAATTCAATTTTACACACACACACACACACACACACACACACACACACACACACACACACATCTGGGGCAATATATGACACTCAGGAGGTCTTTAAAACTAAAAATAATAAAAATGCAAAAAAAATGTCCCAGTCTCTGTAAGTGCAAAGAGACAAATTGATATCCAATAGTTTGGGGATTTTGTGCATGATTTAGGAAAGCCATATTCTGCAGATAGAATGGTGAGTAGCATGTTCTGTAAGTGTTTGGTGGATGTATTTAAAGAAAATAGTAGAAAGTTTTTCTTGAGGAAAATGATCCTATTTAACATTGAGTAATTTCTTCAGTGTGAACAGCTTATTCATTGACAAGTGTGTTTTCAAATAAATGTCTCTATGATGCAAATTATCTCTTATTTAGGATATCGTGGGACAGGTTTCTTCAATGTCCAAGTGTTTAAAACCATGCCCACAATCTTTGATTTATACAATTCATTGATCAAACAATGATGGAACTTCAGTATGATACATTCTTATTTGTTTATGAAATAGCTGCTCACATTTTCCTCTGAGATTATTTATAATTATAAAAATGATAAGCATTTATTTTTCCCAATATCAAGATTCATAGACATCACAAGATTCATAGAATCACAAAATAATTCTGAATAGAAATGATAACCCATATCAAGAACAGTTTTTTAGATGATACATAATTTCAGTTTGGCTTCAATCTACAATTTTCTCTAATTTGAAAAAAATATTTACAAAACTTTGAAATTCGAATAATCTCATGTAAGCTTTTCCAAAGTATATTACACTAAATAACAAACTGGCTCTGCAAAAGTGATCTTTAGTAAAAGGAAAAAAGAAAAGAGTCTCTCTTTGGGATTTACCAAGCACAGAAGAATGTTAATGGATCTGAAAAGTCCCACAGCAAAAGGTATTTGCTTATCATTATTTAACTACCACATTTCTCATACATGGATACCACATCCCAAGAAATGAGTTTTCCCTGGAATGTAATTTTGGGACTGCAAGTTTCAAGAATTCATAAATTATTATGAATTTAGTTTCATAAAAATGATGACATTCAGGTCTTTGGTAAATACCAATTTTACTAATGTATCTACTTGACAGAATATTTACTCTATTATAGCAGTTCTCATTTTATTCTTTCTTTTATTCTCTAGCTTCAGCCAATACTTAATATTTTCTATTTTTACATTCTACTAGGCTATATAATTTAGTTATTTACTGTTGCTACTAATTATTTCTTTAAATTTGAATGAGAAATTTTTCTAACAACTGATTGAGCTTCAAGGGAGACTAACCTGTAACAGCCCAGTTAGTTTTATTTGTATTAAAACCAGCAAGGTATACATACCCTCAGTTGGATTCTGGGAACTCCTGCAAGTTAACTTTAATTGCAATGGGGGTACATACCAGGGGTATAAAAAGGAATACAAGTGGACACTTTGGTCAACATTGCTCAAGCAGTAGTTTGCCATAATCAGAAGTTTCTGGAAGCTGATGGTAACCATTTTGAGCACATCTTGTAATTGCGGAAGTCAAACGTGACTTGTATTGGTCTTTTGTTATTGGCATATATTGAGTATTACAATTTTAATACAGTTTTCCTTTCTTAAAATGTGTATACATTTTTTTGGCACCCTCTGTTTAAATGCCAACTTTGAGTCATTCCAGGCATGTAGGAATGTAAAGTCCTAAGATCCTAGTCTGATCATGGGGCAACAAGAAATCCCTCCTTTGGGATTTTTGGACCTGGTTCTTTTGATCCTTTTGACTTAATGCAAAAACCCCAGGCTACAGAGATGCATGATAAAAAATATGGTGTTATCTAGTCATTTAGTTTAAGATAGTCCTGATTGCATTGATCAAGATTGGTTTCTTTAAGTTTCCTTCAATGATTCACTGAGTTTTTCTCCATAGGAAAGAAATGTCCCCAGGATTATTCATAATTTCCTAACAACTGTGATAAGTCACATGTACCACTGTCAATGTTAATCTGAAGTTGTGACAAGCTTCTGTGTAGCAAACAGAAGGCAGATCATCAGCTCAAGGGCCCTGTGAGAACTGGGGGCAGAGCTTCAAAGTCACATGATCTGTCTCTCTAAGAATCCAAAGAATACGAAATAAAAGAATTTTTTTCAGGGATATGTGAAAAGGTGCAAACCAAGCCATTTATACTGACTGCTGGCCATCTGGACAAAGGTATGACAGGGTAGTAAATCCTCTATTTGTCTTTTGAGACTTGTTTTAAGTATGTCAGTGAGGAATTGTTCAAGGAATTGTTTCTTTAATCTTGCACTTTCCAATTCAATTGTTTTAATTTATTAATTATGCAAAATGAGAACACTTAGGGTTATAACACTTGATTTTGCAAAGTGGTCTTAAAGAGAGAGCTGGCATAAGTTACTTGATTAATTTGAAATTCTACTTTTGAGCTTCTTTGAAGAAATTAGAGTGCTAACTACTAAGGAAAAGTAGTTATTTTCCCATAGTTATTACAGAAATAACTATTTCCCATAGTTATTATTCTAGGACAATGTAACACAGCAGGTAGATTTCAATAGTATCTGTAATATGTGTGGTAAGAAAATTAGTTTTACTAAAAATAATCCTTATATATGCAGGTCTTTAATAGTTATAAAAACAAATTATTAAAATCCATATGTTTTGAGTTTTAGCAACAACGTTGTTTTCTGAGAAAATGCAAAAAAACCTGTAAGACACCATTTTGAGATTTGTAACATGAATAGAAAATCTTCTCTGTGAAAATGACCATTCTTTTTTTTTTTTTTTTTTGAGGGCAATGTCACTGGCCCTCATATGTGGGACCGAACCGGGGCCGCTGGCTTCCTAAGCCAGCGCTTAACCACCGCGCCACTCGGCCGGTCCCTTCTCTGTGAAAATGAGAATAATGTCAGAATTAGTATAATTCCTAATTACTTAAATGCAATTTTTCCAGTTAGAAAGCATGTATTTAGTCTGATATATTTCCCCTATTCATTAGGAAAAATTACCTTAGTTTTTGGATTCCTCTTCTATCTAATTCCTCTTCTATTCATCTGAATATACTAAATATCATTGTGGTTTCCTTTTGCAGGAAAAATTAAAAATGCCTTGTTTTACTGCAAGCTTTATATTTACTATTTCTAAACAAAGACATCCCATACTATCTGTATAATTAAATCATCCAAAATGATTTACTGTGCTTCCAGCATTATTTTGAATTACATCATCACAAGAAGACTCAATCTCTCATACAAAACTCCATTAATCATGTCATAATTTGATATATAGCCAAAACTATTCATTTTCCAGGCTTTTGAAGGACTAAATTAAATTCAAATTGTAGAGTAAGAATTGATTCTAAGAATAAACCAAGAATAATTATGTGCAATTCCGAAGTGGTTTGTTTCATTATAATTCACCTCAATACGTATAAACCACTTGTTAATACCACACAGAAAAGTTAACTCTATGAGTTTCATGAAGGACCAAATTCTGTTTAACAGGTGGGTAGATAAAACAATACTCTTTTATTGGCTCCTCTACTGGCCTCTAATAATGAAAACAAGAAGTTGCAGAAATTCAAATAAAGGCAGAAAGGCCAAATTCAGGCATTTCATTAAACATAAGAGACTATGTTATTTTTAAAGTCAGTGTTCTATACTTAGGACACCTCAAACTTGTAAATATAGATTTATACTGCCAGGAAACATGTGGGTTGTATTGTGCTCTCCCAGGAAAGACCCTACAGCCATATCTGTATCAGATGGCCAGAATGTGGCATATAATTGTGTCGATGGTTAACCCCAGCCAGAGCAAAGCAACCACACTGTGCGCCATTTTGGCCAACTTTCCAGGCTCAATGAAATAAACGCAAGCATTGTTCAACAGGTGTTGCATTACATCTACTTAGAAATCAGAGGTAATAATTTTATGTCAGGACGTCTTTCTCTGAATATACCTGGATCTATTTTTTCCCCCTCTCATGTGGACAGCAATTTTTCCACTGTTTACACACAACCACCAACACATAAATGCTAGAAATTACACAGGCTGATACAAATGCAATGAACACAGTTTGAGGCATAAGCCATATTCTTAGTAAACCGCCATTTAGCCAATAGGACCTTGGCCCAATAGTGCTCAATGACTTTTAGACAGTGGGAGAACCTGACAGTGTATTTTTCTTTTAACTGATTCTCCAGTAATTCACCCATATTATCAAGGGAGAAGAAGGATTTCAGGGCTAGACTTTATGGAAAGTCCATTGAATATTCCAGACTAAAGAACCCAAGATTTAATCTAAATCTTCTTAGGTTTATCAATAGTCAAAAATATTGGTAGAATTTGAGTGAAACTCACAGATGAATCAACCTCAGAGGAGCACAGAAACCACCCACAACTGCACACATCCAGCTGCTAGTCCTGTTCGAGGGTCAGATAAGAATAAGAGATCTGTGAGTTTCCTCTGCCCATTAATATTTTAACCATTGAAACTTCAAAATCACAGCATTATTCTTTTTTTCTGTAATAATTTTGGGATGGTCTTCATTTTAACATGAAAGTGACATTTTAGGATTAAAAAAGGAGAGGTAAACTCAGAAGACTTCACACTGAACCACTGGCTTTCATTGGTACACACTGTGTGAATCTGCTATGCCGAGACCTCAGTTAGGAATGAAGAAGGAATAAATGGCTTTAAGGAAAGAGAGACTTACATTCATATAAAGAGGGGAAAAAAAGCCTGCTGGATCTTCCAAATAAGGAAACAAAGAAACAAGCAGTCCAACAAACAAAGGTAGTAAAAAGTCATGGAATAAAGATAAATATTTATTGTGCCTATCTGTTTCTTTCCTTACTCATAATAGTTATGTTCTAGCTGGGAAGCAATATAGTAGCACAACAAAATCAATTTAAAGTAATTCATTCCAGGTAGATTTAAGATTCCATCATATATGTAATTGTGGTAAAAATTTTAAATATCTTTTTTTCAGGCTTAGCATGAAAACCCAAAGTTAACATTTTCTATGATCTCCCCAGGTAATTTTGATTTTGCATAAGATTTAACCCGAGGCTACATAATAGGCACATTTTAGTCAATAGTAATAGTATTTATCATGCAATCAGAATTTGCTAGCCATATTTCTATATGAGGCAACGTAAGAGCTTACAGTTCTGTCATAAATTACAATAAAACCTGGATCTTCTGTTTTTGCATATACAATTTTTGGTTTTTGTAGTTAATTGGAGGTTAACAATATTCATCACTTAAAATATTTCTATTAATTAATGAAGTTGAAAAAATATAGCTCATCTATCCTAGTGGTTTTTAGAGTTTTCCTTAGCACAGAATCATTTAAGGAAAAACATTCAGAATTTCATTGCCAAAGTAATCAAAAGTGAGCAATAGGTGATCTCCCCTCCAGTGCTCCAGCTAGTACCTTATTTCTTATCCTATCTTACACCTTCAGTGCTGAATGAAGAGTTAATATATACATGTAGCTTGAAAACAATAATGATGTCAATTTCCTTTATTTCACTCATATGAAAACAAAGACACAAATGTAATCAATGGCTTAACCAATGTGGCCGTCTGCACAATGAGGGAGCCCAAACTTCCCATCATATCTCTTGGCTTCCAAACTCTTATCTTTCCCTAACATCCTACTCTATTTCTCTCTCTTAGAATTTGGGAAACATAACCCTGAACATAAAACAAAATTACTTGTGGTTAATTGGGAATTCTCTTTCACCTAAAAGTAGTTTACTCTGAAGGGGGCAGTTTCCTTATATGCTTCACCAGTTAAAAGCTGCATGGTTCGAGGGCCAGCTGAGTGGCGCGGTGGTTAAGCACTGGCTTGGGAAGCCAGCGGCCCCAGTTTGGGTCCCACATATGAGGGCCAGTGGCACTGCCCTTAAAAAAAAAAAAAGAAAACCCTGTTCAAGAAAAGCATCCAAGGAGCTGGTTTTGGAAACGAGGGGTTTTTTTTGAATACATTAATAATCATTTGACTTTAAAAAAAAAAGCTGCATGGTTCTGTTTGGGCTGAATATTTCTAATTCTGTAGTAAGGGATTAATTTACAAATGCATCCTTTAAGAGTCCTAAGAGTCCCAATATGAGGCCGGTGGCGCGTTGGTTAAGAGCTGGCTTGGGACTCCAGCGGCCCAGGTTCGGATCCCACATATGAGGACCAATGACACTGCCCTCTACAGCTAAGATGGAAAACAACAGCTCCACCTGGAGATGGGTTGCTGTGAGTCCCCAGGACAGCATAGCTGCAGCCCCTGCTGCAGTGGGCTACCATAGGCTACAGTGAGTGGCCGGCAGCCAGTGTGAGCTGCCAAGAGCCGCTGTGAGCGGCCGTCCAGAGGCCAGCGACCAATCTGCCTCACCCAGGAAGAGCGCACTAATGATACCAACATGGGCCAGTGAAGCAACGTCCTCCACAACTAGACTGAAGAACAAAAAGACAGCAACTTGTCTGTTCCTCTCCCCCAATTCCCCAATAAAAAAATCCTAAAAAAAAAAAAAGAGTCCCAATATGAACTCTGAATGTTGTAAGTAGTGAAAGAGAGTACACTTTACTGAAAACTTAGATGCCATGTTAATATGCAAACTTTTAGGAAGGAAAGGCATGAATTAATCACAAGAAAATAGATTTTAAATGTCATGGGTTTCTTTTGGGGCAACATTGAGCAAACTGGCTAAACACAGTATATTATACAATGAAAAGATTTCTTTCAGAATGTGTGTTAGTGTTTATGAATAGCTGCCACACTTCCCACCATGCCCTGGCAGCCACCATTTTTACTTTTTTTATTTATACAATAAAAGGGAAGAAGAAAGGATTGATTATGTCTCTTCTAAGCCCTAGATTTTATGATCCCATGACAATAGGTGCATAACATCAAAGCTAAATGTGGCAAGGCACAGGAGAGCATTTGATTAATACTTACATTTCTGAAAACTAGTATTTGAGTGCTGTTTTCACCTACATATGATCAGAATTTTATCTTAAGCCATAGGATTTATTAATACTCTGTAGAGTGAATGTGTAACCTATTTTGTATAACTCATTTATATGGGAGGCGCTACTTTAGTCATAAATTTTAAATAGCATTACTATTATCATGGTATTAAACATACTGTTCAACTGCCAAATGGATTGTGTCCCCTTGATTTGACCAAACGGCTTCAAGAATTGTGTTTCTTCCCATCTCTTCCATATACAACCCCAAAGGTTGGTGGGAAAAAGAATGGCTTTTACCTATTATGATGGTAATTCCTTTGTTTGGTTCTGCCGACACTTTCCTTAACTTTATTTTGAATTGACTTACCTGATAGTATTCTATTTATTAGGTAAGATTTATGCAAAAATATCCTGACAAAGAACTATATCATAAAAAATAGCCACAAAACAACAATAATAGTATTTCTGAGAGCTTCATGTCAAAAATGGTGTTAAATGCTTTGAACGTTTTATCTTACTTAATCTTTAAAACAGTTTTACAGAGATCATGATCATAGACAGACAGGCAGGATCTGAACCATATCCCGTGATCTTTACCTCTACCCTCCATCCCTCCATCCCTCCTAAACTTCATACTGTATGGTTATGGTACCCATAGCAATGCTGACATCACTGAAACCTAATACAGAGGATGTACAGAACGATTCTCACCTTAGACCAATCACCCATTCTCCACACGTAGCATTTCGAGTAATCCTCACAGTCCTCGGCCTCCCTGGGTCTAGTGGAGAGGACACATTTCTTTCTAGGGTTAGTACACCTCACGGTCCGGTGACGGACGCCTTTGCCACATTTGACTGAGCACTGAAAGATAAGATCAGAGAGTCTGCATAAAGTCAGTCATTCGGACATACAGATGAATGATGAAATTATGTTAAGTATCGGTTCTAATCATCTCTCATAAACCCCTAGCTCACACAAAGTCCAGGTAAAAGAGTAAAGAAATAAAGAATAGGAGAACAATCTATGCACTAGGACGGGAGGCCAGATGGAGCTTAGAGCCCAGTGGCAAAAGGATTTCAGGAACACAGGACCATTATTACAGAGTATAATATGTCACAGGGTTATTTAGGAAAGACAAATATACAGTGATCAAATGTAAATGCTAAACTTGATTGACATCCAATTTTTACATGAAATTATGTAAGAACATTCATTATTTTATTTTTGCAAAGATTTACTGTTTTAGCCTTAAAAAATGTTGGTGAAAAATGACAATTTCTTACAGAATGTCATTTTTCACAACCGATTCTTAAAGCTAAAACAGAGAAAATCTTAACAAAAATAAACCAAAGAATTTCTTTACATAATTATATGGATGGAAATCATCATTCTAAATGGTTATATGGGTTGAAATGTAATTCGGTTCAAAAATAGTTTAGTTTCCTTCATAAATAATTGATACATGATTGACAATGATGCCATACAGGTATGAAGCACACATGTATATTCCATCGGTCTTTTAGATGAAACTTCCCCTGTCATTTACATTAGTGCTTCCTACTATGGAATATGTATAAAGCTCCCAGTTTTACAAAGGTAAGCATCACTGACCATCTGGACACAGGGACCAAAATGGCATTGGGTGGGACTGAGGAGGGCGAGGAGATGGGAGCTATGGCAAAACTTGAAATCCAATTAATATTTGTGTCTCCAAAGGGTCTAAAGAAAAAGGTGCATGTAAACATTTAGTAATAATGTAGTACCAGAATAACCATGGATGCCAACAGTTATGTTCCTGAGAACTTGAGCATGGAACTAATGATATGTTCAATATACTAAATTTTGCACAAATGAGTACTTATCTCAAATCTATGGCTTAGACTATATGTGCGATTTGGCATTTTAATATTTATCTTTTTATTTCTTGCAACTGAAACTAATCCTGATCCATAAAAGTCTATTTTAAATCAAATCAAGAGAACCATTTTTTCATTGTCATATTGCACTGAGATATATCATTTCTCCCAGCTGGTGCCAAAATCCGTATAGTAGACTATTTCTGACCTATGGCCTCCTGAAGAGTTTGCAAAAGCATTATGGTTAGGCTGGAGGTAGGGTATGTTTGTTTCTCTGGTGTTTATGTGATACTTCTCTCCAGACTGAATTGATTCCTGATTCATATTGATGTAAAATTGGATACTGCACTCATTCTCAAAAGCACACATTACACGTGAAGAAGAATCTATTAAACAGCAAGGTATAGATCACAAAAGTACATAAAACAGGAGAAAGTCATATTATTTGCTAATGTACTTTTGCGGTTCATTGAAAAATTTCACAAATCTTATTATCTAAGCTACTCTGTACTCATTTTCAAAAGAATGGTTACTTGCTGCAGCCTAGCATTTTCTATTTGTCATTTTTGTATCCTATTTAATATTCTGAAATTAAGCACATGGATGATTTTGCTCTTGGTATGTATGTGCATTGGTCTTTGCACATGTGTATGGGTATATAAATGTGTATGTGTGTGTGTGTGTGTGTGTGCGCGCGCGCACCCACACACTCACCTAATGTGCTTCAGAGCAGCCAGGAAATACAATGACTGGTGTTGATTATTATGTAAAGATATATATCATGAAAACAGAAAATAAAGCACACAGTTTAGCATGGAACACACCTGTATGCTACATGGTACAAGCTAGCGAGTGTGTGGCACAGTGACTGAGACAGTAATGGGTTCAAATCCCAGCTCCACCATCAGGTAGGACTTTGCATAAACTACTTAATTTTTCTGAGCTATATTACAAAATGATAAAACTGCTACCTTTCTTGCATTGGTGATTACATATAAACAATATACTATATATGAAGTCAAAACACAGTCCTTGCTCACTGTTAATGTTAATTCCTATGTTTGCTCCCTTTTAAATGTTCAGGGATATATAATGAGTCAAATGTGTATTTTTTTTTCTTTTTTTTTTTCTATTTTGAGGGCAGTGTCACTGGCCCTCATATGTGGGACCCAAACCAGGGCCGCTAGCTTCCAAGACCAGCGCTTAACCACCGTGCCACTTGGCCGGCCCTCAAATGTGTATTTTAATATGTGCTCACTTAAGGGTATATTCATGACATATAAATGAAAAAGCAGGATTCTAAATGCATATAAGATGTGCTCTTAATTATGTTATAATACTTACAGAATAAAGAGTAAGTATTTTTGTTTTGTCCTGTTTTCAAAATTATTTATAATGAGGAAATATATTTTTTTATTATCAGCAAAATCAGCAGATAATATTGAAAAATATCAACAGCTATGCCGAGAGATACTGAACATGATGCGACATGACCTTATATAAGCTAAGTGTTGAAAAAAAAGAAAGAAAGAAAGAAAGGGAGGGAGGGAGGGAGGGAGGGAGGAAAGGAAGGAGGGAGGGAGGGAGGAAGGAAGGAAGGAAGGAAGGAAGGAAGGAAGGAAGGAAGGAAGGAAGGAAGGAAGGAGAAAAAAAGGGGGCATGCCCCGCACCTCTGACCACACTCCCGCCTCCCACACGGTCATGCAGTCCTGGCCCTCGCAGCGCTGGGCAGGGGCCGGCTTGGGCCCCGCACAGTCCCTCTCCCGGGCCCTCGTCAGGGTGCCATTGCTCAGCTGTTGGGTACACGCCACTTGTCTGCTCTGCATCCCTTTTCCACAAGTTCGTGAACATGGAGTCCATTCTGTCATCATCCACCTAAAAATAACACAAGAGGCACTGAAACAAGTTTAAAGACAGTGACCATTTCTAATGACTTGGGATCTCCCCTAGGGACCAGTAATTCAAACGCCACTCTGAATTTATGTCAGGAAGGAAGCAAGGCCTATGCCAGAAAAGTGATGCATGAAATTTGGTATTCAGACGATTCCTGTCAATAAAACCCTCTCTGGATTTCCCATTATTTAGACAACCTAATGGGGGATCTGAATACCCCACTAAAATACATGCACAATCCTAGTTTGGCCCAGAGCAGGGGGGTCAGAAGCCAGAGCTTAATTCTGGGCTCCTTACTAAGGGCACATTCTTAATACTTAACAGCTGCTCAGTTCCCACTTTCCCATGTATAAAAGTGTTTATTAATATATTATCTGCCACACAATAGGTACTCAGTATGGAATATATATGTTATATATATTACAGTATATTTATAAATGTCTTGTACTTATTCAAAGATTTCTCTAGCTTCATCACCCAATTGTTTAGAAAATAAACCAAATGCTCAGCTTGCTCCTCAAACACTTTCTGTTTTCATCTCATGGCACATGCTTGTGGAGCGGGACTGTCAGGACCTTTGACAGCCAACTCCAAGTTCCTTCTCCTAGAAAGGTCTTCTCCATCTAACCCACAGGGATTGTGTTCTCCACCACCCTCTGTCACCTGGTGTGTGGTACACACACGACACTTATTAGATATTCTCTAGGGAAGTGGTGGGGCTCAAAGGCTACCTACAGAATTGGCCCTTCTTTTCCTGATATAGAAGCTCTTCAAAGGCAGAAATTAATGCCTTATTCTGCTTTGCACCCATAACACTTTTCATACAATAGCTTTGCATTAAACATTTCTTGAGATGAAATTTATGTTTCTCTCTGTTTTCTAGAAATAGCCTCAATTCTTCCAAATTTACTTGAGCCCTTATGCTTGGCAATAAACAGAAGTTTGAGATGTTACATCCTCTTCCAGCCTAGTTTCCTTATCTGTATGATGGTTTAATTATAAATGATTCTATGCTTCTGTTCCTGAAAAAAACAAAAAAAATTCATGATAACATTTGTACTCCAGTACCGCTTCTAGCAAGGTCCTTGTCTGCTGGCCTGTCAGGTATGATGAGGACCTACCATTTTGCTTTGGAGTCCCCAGGTGGGTTTTTACTAAAGTGAATATTTATCTTCCAATTTTGTTTAGTTTCTGCTTCATCTCTCTATACAAAGATACCCAGGCTATGAGCACAATACTTTATTTATTTTATTTTATTTTATTTTTTTTTTTGAGGGCAGTGTCACTGGCCCTCATATGTGGGACCCGAACCAGGGTCGCTGGCTTCCCAAGCCAGCGCTTTACCACTGCGCCACTCAGCTGGCCCAAGCACAATACTTTAAAAACATCTTAGTACCTTTTCCTCAACTATGGAATCCAGAAAACACTACTAAAAGGAGAAGTATTTGCAATTTTATGGAAGCTCATTTTTTAAATAAAATTCATTTTAGAGATCTTTTGTGTAATAAAAAGTTACTTTTTCCATTCTTTATGAAAACTGCTCAAAAATAACAACTAACATGTAAAATGTATCACAATGACAGAAAACATTCTGTATTTTAGAATTCATCTAACTTGGAAGTACCCTATGTCCTTACCTTTAAGATTCCTTTTCCGCAAAGCTATTGACTAGTGCATCACTATATTTTACATTTGGCACACAGGGTTCCATCAGACCAGTTTGTGACTTTTTTAATAAACATGAACAGCAATTAGAATGAGTCTTACTAGGGTGGGGCAAAGAAGAGGCAGGAGAAATAACGATTGTACGGTGCCAGTTACGCAAAGCCTTAGAAAGCTTTCCTGCGATGACTCCTAATAATCGCCTGTGTCCATTTCTTGCTTTCCAGCATTTTCATTAACCTCGAAGACACTGCTTTTTGGTGGTTCATGATATACAGGCCCCTTTTCCAAGATAAGGAAAACATTCATCTCTAACAAGAGCACTACCAACCTCCAGCTGCAAAACTAACTCCGCACTCAGAAATGTGCTGACCTTTTAAGAGTATTCATTTTACCAAGTCATTATCGAGGCCTTTATCCCTAAGATGGCTGAGGTCAGCGAATGGACAGCAAATGGTGAACACCATACTTCCGGATCCTTCACTGACCACGTTCGGAAGTGACAAATACACTCTAGTCCTCCAGCCCAGCTCAGTCAAGAATCCTGATTTATCAGAAAAAGCCATTGCTCTTTCATCCATATGGAAAAGTTACATGGCATATAAATGATATTTTCAAATATTTTAACAAATTACTAAACGTAAAACAAATTAGCATTTTAATATGTATTTTAAAAATAAAGAAAGATTGGGAAGCCAGCGGCCCTGGTTCGGTCCCACATGTGTGGGCCAGTGACACTGCCCTCAAAAAAAAAAAAAAAATGAAGAAAGATAAGAGAATTCTTAGGAATAATAATAACAGAAAGGGTAGAGGTTCTTTAGGTGACAGAGCAAAGGCCAAAAACTGTTTCTTTATCTGTTCAGCGCTGAATGCAAAGGACCCAGGAATCTGACTGTAGGTGACAATAATTCCTTTGGTCGTCCTTCCTGTTGATTATTATACTGCCTTATAAAAAAGCTTAATTACTTGACCTACTTATGGAGTTAGGCTGAAAAGCACATAACCGGGCAGGAACATAAACTACTGAAAGTATGGCAGTGTACTTCTATCTTTTGCACATTCCTTTACACATCATTCTTTGGTCCTGTTCCTTAGAAGCATAGTTTTGCCTGTGGGAGGGGATTGTTAGAGCAGACATGCACAGGGAAGGAAAGGTTGATAATCAGCTTCTGACACTGAAATACAATGAATCTACAGAGAAGCAAGTCTCGAAATTTCAGCTCTGTAGGGGAAGAAAGTATTTTCCAAGTGTTTTTAGGTTCTCTCTCATTAACATAGCAGGCGCCAGATGTGGAGAGCCCCACAACTGAGTTTTGCAATAAGCAGAAATGAGGGAACTCAGGATGCAGTGCTACTCCAGAAGTGGGTACGACGGGGAGTAAGGAAACCAGGAGAGCTGAGCACTGGCCTGCATGACATTAATTCCCAGAGATGACTGAGGACAGAGGAGCCTGAAGACAGCTAATTGGTAACTTTGTTCCTCCTCCCCTTTTCACTGCGGTGGGGGGTCGTGAAGACTATGTTCCTTATAGATCGTTATAAAACTGCGCATGTCGGAGCTGCAGGATGTATAAATTCACTGACTCCACTGCAAACTATTGTGAAGGGATCTCAGTTCTCTGTTGGATGCCTCCAAGAACTCACAACTACCCTCTAATTCACTGAGCTTCTACAAACCTCTGAATTTCTGCATGGAAATGTCCCTGTGCCCATATTCTAGAGGAATCTATCCAGCCTCACACCCTTTTTGTCATGCCATCCCTAAAACTTTCCAGGAGTTTTGACCCTGGGGCTTAGTCCCACTCCAAGTCCAACATCAAGTTTCATATGAAAGCATGTGGATTTTCAGGAGCCCTGTGATGGGGACCATTCCAAATAGCCTTGCGGCTAGCCTGCTCCAAAATGATGCCAAGGCTCCACTCATTTGTCTGTGCAGGTGACTAAGTCATGGCTTCTTTCTAAGCCACTCCCAGCTGCGCAGCATGGCTGTTTTGTCCCTTAACCCATGACTTTCTTGCATGCTGTGTTGCCTAATTATCACTGGGGAAGTCACAGGGTACCAAAGCAACTAACTGCCCAGTAACTAGAACCAGGATCAGGAATCTGGTGATGAAAGATCAGGAGTCGGGCGGTTCGCCTTGGGAATTTTGGGAGAGGAAGAGACAGTCCAGCTGGGAACCAGGAGGATCACACTGTCCTTCGATGGCTGAGCAGGGAGGGACAGGGTCCTGGCCAGTCCTGTTTTGGTTTCTGTCACCCTTGGCAAGTTCTAACACACCATTTTGAAGAATTCAGGAATGAATAGCTGCATGCAACCCAATAACCAGGTTATGGAAGAGGGTTACCAACAGGTTGCCAAGTAATTTTAATGACTTCTTCCCCTCCATCCCAGTTAGTGGTTGTTTGCACACTGTGGAGAGCTCAGTTAAAATCAAGGTAAATCGCAACCTTGATGCTCCGATATTCATTCCATCGATTATCTTTCTTTCTTAGACCTTGCTAATTTAAAACTTTGCATTTTGGTACAGGTTCCTTTGCATTGTTTTTAAGAAAATGTGATTTCCTTAATATTTTGAGTGTGTTTTCAAGACCACCAATGCAATGGTGAAACAATGCCTGCAGGAGTGGGGAACAGCGTTACCTGGTTTGGCAGGGCTGCTCATTGCACTTGCGAATCTGTGGCTCTGGCTTGGTTAAGTATTTGCATTTCTTGTTGTCCACAATGCTGATATTTTTGTTCATGATTTTTGTGCAAGACACCATTGTCTTCCTTTCTCCTGAAAAGAGCAAATGAACATATAACGAAATGTTGTCATGGGCCTTTATCTAATGGATTTGTGAAGTGTTCACAGGCTTGCTGTAACGTTCATAGATATTTTATTTGTTTTTGTTTTTTTTTGTTTTTTTTGAGGGCAGTGTCACTGGCCCTCATATGTGGGACCGAACCAGGGCCGCTGGCTTCCCAAGCCAGCGCTTAACCACCGCGCCACTTGGCCGGCCCATAGATATTTTAAACAAAGTTTAGGTTACATCAATGAAGGTGATATTATTTACATAACAAAATGTATCCCTAGGCTTAAGGAAGATGAATGGTAATTTTTTTCTTGTTAGAAATTACATGGCAAGGTTTACAGTACAAAGGGATTGTGACAGCATAAGTTTTTAAGATATTAAAGATTTGTTGTGAAGGGCTATGCCATCTTTTAGCATTAAGTGGTGGAAAAGTGTATATGCATAACACCTACGTGCCTCCATGAAAGCACATAAACATGCACACTGACATGCCTTTACCTGTCATTCAGGTCGCACATCATCAGTGCTCTGTGGTAAATTACGGAAAGCAAGCTTACTCTGTGTATCACTCAGACCTTTATTCTTATCGCCTCTGATAAAGACCCCAAGAATTCTAAAAATCCTCATTCCCTAATGGTTATCATGTTCTCTAAGAAAAGCCATGGGACTCTTACCACTTTTCACTAGATTTCCAAAAACTGGCTTTTCTACTTTCTCTGGTATGATAAAGTCTGGTTATCAGAGGTAAAAACAACCATTTGTATGCTGTATTCATTTTTCATAGAGCCGTATATGCATGCTTGCTTGACCACCTAAGCACTTAAAAGCTTATCCAATACACGCTAATTCTGTTTCTCTGCAGAAGTCTAAATGTCTAGATAAGATTTTGTAATCTAACTTATCATTTGACATTATAAAATAATTAAATCAGCCAACCATTTTAAAACCAGATAAATCATGAAGGATTAAGAAAAAAACCCAAGTCTGCTAGGTCACTACTGAAGACCCGTTAGTTACGGTCCTGTGACTGCTTTGCAATGATAGGAAGCTCAGTGTACCTACTGGTCATGCCAGACAGGACAGCCTGGGCCGGTGGCAGAGAGGCCATTCTGTTATTTAATTACCAGAAAGGAAAGGCTGGCATCAGAGAAGGAAAAGAGAAGGGATGGGGGGAGCAAGGGGGGCAGAGAGAAACAGAGAGAGAGAGAGAGAGAGAGAGACAGAGACAGAGAGAGAGACAGAGACAGAGAGAGAGAGAGACAGAGAGAGAGAGAGAGAGAGAGAGAGAGAGAGAGAGAGAGAGAGACTTTATTAATTTTTGAGTATCTTTTACTTTGACTTGAATGGGGGTTGGGGAGAGACAAATTGAAGGCAAAAGAACAAAAGTAGGTTCAGGATCGTCCCTTGATTTCCCTCTCGGCAACACTGAGCATAGCCCATGGCAATTTGTAGTTTAAAAACAAGACTATAGGGGCCGGCCGAGCGGCGCATTGGTTAAGAGCTGGTTTTGGAATGCCAGCAGCCCAGGTTCGGATTCCACGTATGAGGATCAGTGACACTGCCCTCCACAGCTAACAACAGCTCCACCTGGAGCTGGGCTGTGCGAGCCCCGGCGACAATGTAGGCTGCAGCCCCTGCTGCAGTGGGCTGCCATAGGCTACAGTGAGTGGCCCGCAGCTGGCGTGAGCGGCTGGCAGCCAGCATGAGCTGCCAATAGCCGCGGTGAGCGACATCCAGAGGCCGGCGACCCATCTGCCTCCTGCGGGAAGAGCGCAATGATGATACCAACATGGGCCAGTGAAGCAACATCCTCCGCAACTAGACTGAAGAACAAAAAGACAGCAACTTGTCTGTTCCCCTTCCCCAAATCCCCAATAAAAAACCTTTTTTTTTAAAAAAAAAAAAAAACATGCCTATATAAGTGTGTGGATTAACTAACAATATATCTGTGGTTACTGCATATCAATCATGTAACTAAAACCATTTAGATCTTCAGTTGTATCTTCTAGCATAGGCAGCACAACGTTGGCCAAATTATTCCCTCTCTGGAGAATCCCAGGGTTCTGGAGCAAGTCAATTACAAGTTGGGAGCTTAGTACAGACCCCAGTATGCCAGGCGAGTACAAGGTCCTTCCCCTTGAGTGGAGAAGGTGTGCCTCCAGCTAGACACTATATGCAGGGCCTTGGGAGGACAGTCAACCACAGGTTAGTGAAAGGTGCCTCTCAGGACACACAGATTAGGAAAAAGTCAAGCAGTGTGGCAGTGACTTAGAAAACAGTGCTCCTTTCTCCACACAGGAGCTGTCCTGTAACAGGGTGCATAGCCTGGCAAGCGGAGCATGGGCTGGACAGCAGTCCGTGGGCCAAGGACTTCATGGAGGGCCATCTTGGCCTCAGAGGTCCTTCAGCCTGACCTGTGCAGCTCATGCAGCCAGGCAATCTGATGCTAGTTTGTAGAGAAAAGGCAATTTTTCACGCCCCAGGCAAACTCTTAGGGGCTGTCCGGGCTATTTATTCCTTGGTAGGTCAAGAAAGGTGGAGTATGACATTAGACCTAATCATACTAGCGTTCAATACCTACTAAATTCACATAATTTCAAATAAACTGCTAGAGAAGCAGAAATGACGTACTATGTTCATGTTTTTCACAGAGAAAACTGACCCCACAAGGTAGCGGTTATCTAATTGTAAGAATTTGGGACACATTTGTGGTCAAGTTCTTCTAGTTTTCATGCTTCAGATGCTCCTTTATGACCTCATAGAGATATTAGATAGACATTATGCTAATTTTGTATAATGCTAGTATATGTAAGGATTATTTCTACATTACAATGATGCCAACCTAAAAGTAGAATTAAAATGTTACTTCCTTTGTGGAGAAAAGGGAACCCTGGTGCACTGTTGGTGGGACTGCAAATTGGTGCAGCCATTATGGAAATCAGTATGGAGGTATCTCAAAAAACTGGAAATGGAACTGCCATATGACCCAGCAATTCCACTCTTGGGTATCTACCCAGAGAAACCCAAGACACTAATTCAAAAAAATATATGCACCCCCATGTTTATTGCAGCACTATTTACAATAGTCAAGACTTGGAAACAACTGAAATGCCCATCGGTAGACGACTGGATTAAGAAATTGTGGTACATTTATACAATGGAGTATTACTCTGCTATACAGAAGAATGAAATCGTACCATTTGCAACTATATGGATGGACCTAGAGACTATTATGTTAAGTGAAATAAGTCAATTGGAGAAAGACAAATACCATATGATCTCACTTATATGTGGAATCTAAAAAACTGAATGAACAAGCAAAGTAAACAGAAACAGTCTCATAGATAGAGAGGAAAAACTGTTAGTTGCTAGTTGGGAGGGGTTTGCGGATGTGGGAGAAGGGAAATGGATTAGACAGCATAAATAGGTAACTACAATATTACCACAGGGATATGAAAGACAGCTCGGGGAATATGATTAATATTGTAAATATTTTGTAGGGTATCAGATGGTCACATGTCTTGCTAGGGAGACCACTTCATGGATGGGGTAGAGGCTTGATCACTGCACTGTACACCCAAAGCTGATGTTGCATAATATTATATGTCAACTATAATTGAATATATAGTCATGGGATGTGGAGTATAGTGTGGGAGTGGAGTCATTGGAATTGTAATAGATATGTATGATATGAGGGGGAGTGGGGCGGCAGATTGGGGGAGAGGGGTTGTCACTTTGAGGGGTAAAAAGTATAACTATTGCACTGAGTTGTACACCTGAAACTAATTAAAAATAAATAAATAAATAAATAAACAAAAATGTTACTTCCATGAAATATAACTGTCAATTTAAAAATCTAATTTAAAGCCTTCATAGTCTTAAGATACACTTTTGCACAATACGAGCTGTAGTTGCCTAAACTAATTTAAATAATGGCATTTTGCCCACTACAACACAAAAAGATTACAGGCAGGCATTATCTGGAAGGCTTTTGCTAACCACATATGTAGTCACAGAATAAATAACTGGGGGCTGACTATACTGCACTTTCCCCCTTTTCTCAGAAAATATCTAACTTTAGTTCTGTTAGCCCAGAGCTAACATATTGAGCTATTGAAAAAAATCTTTTAAGTATAAGTATTGATATATCAAAAGGGATAAAGCTATCAGCACCATTTCAGGAAGTGCCTACAGGGTGCTCGAGAAAGCCTGAAGGCGTGTGAGTATGAATTGGGACATTTCCACAATGTAGCAAGGAAGCTCACATCGTAAGTTTTTTGGCAGATAGAAGACGCTTAGCCCTAATTTTTTAGTTTTTATTTTATTGAACAAAAACAATAGAATCAGGGGAAAAAAAATCTATTCCTGAGCTACAGACACTTCATGCCTATGAAAATACAACTAAGATCATAAAGCCATATGGGAATGTTATTGTTTGATTTTTTTTTCTTTTATATATTTTTAAGTTCCAGCCAACACAGGAAATTTCCATTCTAGCATTTAATAGCAGTATTTAGAATGCATCCAGTACTGTGGCACCTGGGGAGGAGCAGACAGTGATGAAGTAACTGGCTTCCTGCCTGAACCCTGAGTTGCTGCAGGCTGTTGACAGTGTATCATTTGCTTTATAACAATTACCTTCACCTCTGTGTCACTCCCATTAAAGCAGTATTGGGGAAATCTGTTTCGATGTTTTGAATACAATTATGAAAAAATAAATAAAGTAATTATTATGCATTTGTCTCATTGCTGAATTGGGGAAAAATCTGAAAATGGAAGGTAAATTTTATTTACTGACTTTTTCTTTGTTCTCTGAAGACACTTGTTAAAGACTAGATATTACATTGTCCTCCTAATGGCTCAGAAATAAACTGATACTTTTTTCTATGCTTTGTCTTTAACCTCTAAAATGAATATTTTAAATAAAAAACTATATTCTATCCAGGTAGATCATATTTCTACAACTTGCATCATAAATGTAGAAACACAGTCTTGAGAGTGGGTTCGGCATTTCGATATACAAATTGAAATTTTCTATGTTACTAGACATTTCAAGCTTTTAAATAAAATTATAGAACTCTGTAAGATGGAGACGACATATATTCATCTTAATCATTTTCTTTTAAATTATTTATTTATTTTTATTGAATAAACAACGGGCAGCAAGCAAGCAAACCAAAAGTAAATATACTTTAATGAGGATGAAGGACTTTGAGCATTTCTTAGAGATATTGTGGCTATTTTTAAAGCATATACATTTTTTAAACTTGGAACAACTTCCAAAATCGTGTCATGCCATTTACTTACTTTTCACCTCCAGGTTTAAGCTTAATATTAAAATGAGTATTTTGTTTATTTTATAAAGGTTTTATTTTGTATTGTTCCCAACACCCAATATAAAATCCAAACTGATATTGTCATTTCCATACACAAATATTTTAATGGGATCTCATAACTTTCAAGTTAAATGTAACATGAGTGCTAGCATAACACAAAAGAGCCTTCACAAACTAGCTTCCTTCTACTTTTCTGGTCACATCATTTCCCACAGCTTGTTCCTCTAGTAATAAACATTCTCCCTAATCCCGGTGCCTTTGCCCCTGTGTATAGCCCTGGAAGTCTTTCTACATTGCCCCATATCACCCCGTATAGTGACTTCTTTATTACCCTAGCCATACTAGATGGATAGATGAGCAGAAAACGCTCATCTTTAGACCACCCAGCAACAGTAAGTGCACAGTCAGTATCGGTAAAGGAATCAATGAGTGACATATAAGCATATACCAATTCAAGTCCAAAGTGCTTTCTGTACAAAGAGGCTCATCTCAATGCTGTGTTTCCTAAAATGGTGAAAAATCAACTGCAAACTACATGACTAATCATGAGGAATAGTTTTCTACAGCAAATCCAGTTAATGGGTTACAATTTAGTTATTCAAGTTTATGAAGAGTTTACATTAATACAAAAATGTTCCCATTAATTTAAGTAAAGAAGGTAGGATACAGCATTGTGTTAAATATTATTCAAATAAAATAATGCAAAGAAAAATAGATTTTGATTTATTTTCTTTGGCAATCACATTTATTTGGTTACATGCAAAGTGCCTTTAAAACGGAAAAACAGAAACAAAGTGCACCCTTGAAAAGATATAGGCATTTGTATACGGAGATGTTACCTCAACTTGACCCCAAAGGCTTCACTGTCTCCCTAGAACCTGCCCATGAACAAGGAAAGCTGTGTCTGGATACTGCGATACAAGGATGAATAGCCTGAGAGCCGTAGCTCCCAGGATTGGGACCAATTTGAAGAATGTGGAATGTTGGTTTATTTTTCCCCCTTTAAATTGTATCTATTTAGACTTCCTAACAGTATGTTCAACTCTTCACTTATTTCAAAAGAGGTTACTGAATTTTGGGGTCCTCATTTTCAGGTGTTAGGTCACTAATTCATCCACAGTATCACAATAAATCCTAGCTAAGGCAGTTACTGCATGCAACGTGTGGAACGCTGATTCCACACACAACCCTCAGGTATTATGGCGTGATCACATCTCTAATGCCTCTGAGGACCAAGATCACTTAAAACAGGTCTTTTAGGTCAAAAAGAACTTTATCCACCGACACACACTGCAGAGGTGCCAAAATAAATTTGAAACATTCCTTCAGGGATTTTTAAGATACTTTAGAACACCAAGGCAAAGTAAACATTTCTTTCACAAATACATTTTCAGCTGTTTGAAAATAAAAGTGCTGATTTTAATGGCCAATGTTAAAATTGAAAAAAATGGTATGTCCACTCAAATTATTCTAGAATTATCATTAGAATTTGAAAAGATGGTGATGAGAAGTGTATATATGTTAAAGTTTGGAAATATTTACTTGGGACCACCAGCATCCATTAGGTATTTTAAAATAATATTCCTTCTAAAAGAAGGGATTTTTATGTCTTAGGGTTTTCATATCTTGTAATAACTGGTAATAATAAATTAACAGACATGCATAATAAATTAACTTTAATTTAGTTATTTTAAAACTTAGTTGGAGGTACTAATGTAAAAGATCACTACGATAAAAATTTAGCTACATGACACTAGGCATTTTTTTAAAATTTCTTTTTCCCACTTTTTGCTGGCAATCTAAAGCCTTACAATAGAATTCAAATGACTTATGTCAAACAATGAAATTTTATACTGCCTTGTGATACTTTATTTGCTCTTGCTTAATATTTTCCTGTGAAGTAGAATAGTGCTATTATTCCTCTTTTCTGTTGAAGATAAATTTTGCATAAATCTGTTTCCAATGTTCTGTGCTTTGAACTTACTCTCATTTAATTCATGAATATGCTGAAAGATTACAAAGCTCTTTCTGGCTATAAAATCGACAGTGCGAAGTCAGAAATGATGAGATTCCTGAAATCCTGTCCATCCACTTTATTTATGAACTGCAAAGGAAAATAATATCCAAAGCTCCAGAAATATTTTGGCACTGAAATGAGTATGCGCCCTATTAACATATCAGAGCTAATTGGAAACTGTTGACTGAGCACAGTGGAAAAGCTTTGAGAAGGAAGGTCTATTCAAGCACAGATCGTATAGAGGCTGTGTATAATTAAAAGAACTATTTTACAAAACAAGCCATTGGAAATGAAAATAAGAACATATCTAAACTCTTTTTAAAATTTTAATGTTATTTTTTATTAAATTTATTGGGGTGACATTGGTTAATAAGATTATGCAAATTTCCAGTGTACAGCTCTATAATCCATCATCTGTATGTTGGCATTGTGTGCTCACCACACAAAGTCTAGTCTCTTTCTGTCACCATGTATTTGATCCCCTTTACCCTCTTCTACCTCCCCCTACCCCCTCCCTCTGGAAACCATTCTATTGTCTGTGCCCATGACGGTCTTTTGTTTGTTTGTTTGTTTGTTTTGTTCATTGCTTTCTGTTTTATATCCCACATATGAGTGAAATCATATGGTTCTTGTTTTTTACTGTCTGGCTTTAACAGATTATAATAAAACACGTCTTTCAATCCGAAGAAAACCTATATAATCTCTAAGGGGGTTGACCTATTTTGTGGGAATCACATTAAGCCTCCTGAGCTGCTCTTGAAGGAAGTATATGATGAGGAGGAAAAGAAACTTGAACTCAGGAATCCTGTATTCTAATCCTGGATCTACCCCCAATGGGCACATGACCTTGGTAAGTGAATCTCTCTGCCTTTCAATTTTCTCGTTAATAATTAAGCTATTCTTAATATCAAAAAGCCCTCTGACTCTAAAACTAAAAGACTATAGTGAATCTATATTCCTTAAGGGTTGGCAATTGGCAAAACATATTCTAGGTTGTAAAATGAAGGCAATTTGGGGGGAAAAAATTTAATCCTAATAATTTGTTTATTCAACCTGAAGTCTGAGAAGTTCTGAATGCTTACTTCTGATGCAGCTTTTATTAGACTATGATCACAGAAGAAAAAAAATGAGGATAATAAAAGTCACTGGGCAAACATATTCCTGTCTAGAATTTCAAATGTAAACAGATATTAAGGACTACCTGTCAGTGCACTAACAGAAACCATCAGCCTTTTCATCACTCTATCCCCCACAGCCCGCCATTGGATGGGGGCTGGTCATTCTTTTCTGAATTATCATACAGAGAACATTCTAAGAGAGAATAGATTTTCATTTCAAATGTGCTTGTTTTTACTTGTGTTTTTGGTTTTTGTTTGGATAGAGGACGTGAAGCAGAACCCTGGAAATGAAGAGGGCCCTGGCATCAATGAAGAGCGCTTGGAGCAGACCAGGGCTGGTGTACCAGGAGAACAGGAGGGTAAGGATCCCGAGTCATAGGGCAATCGCGGGGCCCTGGGAGAAACATGGCCAATGAACACTTTATGGTGACACGCATGACTGATACCATTTTCTAAATTTCGAGAATGAATTGAAACCCCTTTGTTGTAATTACTCTATATCCTTAGGGGCAAAGTGTATTCTGTATCCTCTCCTTCTCCTGTCCCCAATTATCTTTGCTCTGGTGTCCCCAGAAGGCCAGGCACCCCAAGAATCAGAGGAGAATCCCACAGCTCTGAGCCCTAACAAAAGCTGCCCTCTCTGGCCTCCACATCTCTGGATGTGCCTGGTACCTTTTCTGTCTCCCTTGAGGACAGTTTCTCGGCTTTCCCACAGTGTCCAGTGGGTGGCCATTTGCTTGCTGACTTCTGTGCACCTTTGGATCTGGAGGCAGCGTGGCTGTCCTGTCTGTGCTCCTCGTTGTCACCTCCAGCCGCTTCTCCCCTTCTTCTTTCTAAACCTCCAGCTTTGGTTCCGACTGTGCCACCTCTCTTACTCTACTCAAAACCAACCTTAGTGCCACTCCCTCTCTTTATTCTAAGATTTCAGCTGCTGCATTGTTATATTTTCTATGACTATTCTTAGCACAATTTTTGTAATTACGGTATCTATTTCAACGATTCTTGCAACACCAAGGCCTCTCCGTTCCTGGCCTACTCCCCATCCCAGAGATCTTGCCTTTCACTTTTCTTAGGCCACCAGTGCCCCTGGTCTTGTTATTACCAATGACTAGAACCCCGCCATAAGTCTCGGCTCTATTTTCTGCCACCATCTCCTGTATTTCCAGTCTTCTCCCTTTGGTACCCTGAGTCTAAAAGTTCTTTTATTTTACCAGGCCCGATAAGCCATCAATTCTCCCACCTTTTCACAGTCTTTCAAGCCTCTCATGCCTTAACTCTCCTCCTTATCCAACTAAATCCCACGGCAAACCATTTTCCAGTTCTCACAAACATTCTCAGTTCAGCCTCATTCTCTTTTCATCTTATTACACTCACCTGGCAATTCCCAAATTTACTGCACAAATACATCTGCACGTTGTACACAGCTGGAGGGTAACACACATTATAATGATTGGTGTCTGACTAATTTCATGACCAGTGACTTCAAGTGGACCATCAGTGCTACCACACGATTAAAATCCATGTACCCATTGCATTCATTCTCTCATCCTCTTAAGTGACATCTTTTCAAAATTCCAATATCTCCTTTTCCACCTTCCTTCTCTGCAAGATGGCCTTTAGTGATGAAATGATGCAACCAGAGGAGCACCAGCATGAGTTTGCAAAGACTGCCTTTTCTCCTGTTACTAGTGATGGGCTGTCCATATTTCTACCTAAAGTCAACTACTCCATTCCATAACATCTTTTCTACTCATGGATATCACTCCAGCCATTGTTTTGCTCTCTCCTTTGCATCACTTGTTTTCTGTTCTATTCTAGAAAATGCAGACTAGCAAATAAACACGTGTTATTTCCCCCATTAAAAACAACAACAAACTCTTCAGCTCATATTCTCCTCTGATTACTGCCACATTTTTCTGTTTTCTTCTTTCAGCAACATTTCCTGAGTTACCCTGAATCTTTTCCCCAATTCATTACATGCCATTTTCTCTTGAATCCACTCCAGTTAGTCTTTTGAACCAAATATTCCATTAAAATTAATTTTGACAGGGTCATCGTTGACCTCTTTGTTTCAAATGTAATAAATATATTTAAAAATACAATACATATAATATATTTAGATATAACAGCCAATTCTCAGTCTACATTTTTTTTTTTAAGATTTTTTTATTGGGGAATTGGGGGAGGGGAACAGCATTGGGGAACCAGGGAAGGGGAAGAGACAAGTTGCTGTCTTTTTGATCTTCAGTCTAGTTGCGGAGGATGTTGCTTCACTGGCCCATGTTGGTATCGCCATTGCGCTCTTCCCGAATGAGGCAGATCGGTCGCCGGCCTCTGGATGGTCGCTCACCGCGGCTATTGGCAGCTCACGCAGGCTGCCAGCCGCTCACTGTAGCCTATGGCAGCCCAATGCAGGAGGGACTGCAGCCTACACTGTTGCCGGGGCTCGCACAGCCCAGCTCCAGGTGGAGCTGTTGTTAGCTGTAGAGGGCAGTGTCACTGGCCCTCATATGTGGGATCCGAACCCGGGCCGCTGGCGTCCCAAAACCAGCTCTTAACCAATGCGCCACTCGACTGGCCCCTCAGTCTACATTTTTGACTTTTTAGCAGCTTTGATACAGTTGAGCATTCTCTTTTTTTTTTCCTATTAAATTTTATTTATTTATTTATTTATTTATTTATTTATTTATTTATTTTTATTAAATTTATTGGGGTGACATCAGTTAATAAAATTATATAGGTTTCCAGTGTTCATTTCTATAATACATCATCTATATATTGCATCGTTCTCTTCTTCTAATACTTTCTCACTTGCCTTACAGGAAACCATTTTCATTTGCCTATTTTTACTCCTTTGTTGTTGGATATTCATTTCAATCTGCTTTTCTGGTTTCTTCTCATCTCTCTGAACTCATAATGATATAATGACCCAAGGTTCAATCCTCCAACAGTTTCTCTCCTTCTTCAAAAACTCACTCCTTACATGACTTCATAGCATTTAAAATAGCATCCATATATTGTAAATCACTAGCCTAATCTCTACTGACCCCAGATTTATATATCTAACTGCTTACTTGACATCATGCTTAGAAATCCAATAGGTATCTCAAATCTATGCTGAAAATCATACTTTCTCCTAATCCTGCTATGCCACAGTCTTTCCCATGGAAATCAGCAGTAACTTCATAGTGCCAATTGCCTTGCCAAAAGCATCACAAGTCATCCTTGACATCTCTCTTTCTCTCATATTCCACATCCAGTCTATCAACGTATTTTATTAGTTCTACCTGCAAAATATATAGGAAACCTGACAACGTCCCCTTACCTGTATTGCTACCACCATGGTCAAACTACTATTAATGTCATCTCTTTCTTGGATTATTGTAGTAACCCCCCTGACTGCTTCCATACTTTCCTTCATCCCACCTACTCTAAACTCAAAAACAGAAATAACTGTTAAAAACAGAAGCCCAGAAGCCCAGAATAAGTCGCTCCTCTATTCAAACTCTCCAATGGCATCTCGCATCACTCAGAGTAAAGGAAGGACACACCAGCATTCCTGCTACCCCTTGAGCATGCCAGCTCTACTCATGCCTCAGGGCCTTTGCTTGGAACTTTTTGTCCCAGATACCCTAATAGGTGGGGCCTGTTCATATCTACTTCAGATTTTGTTAATCAGTGTGATCTTCTCATTGAGGCCTGCCTGACTACCTTATTTTGCACCTACCCCCTGCCATCTTCACATCCCCTATTTAGTTCCCTCTCTCGTTTAATTTTTATCCACAGTATTTATCAAAATTTGGTACTATCCTACACTACTTATTTCCATGTATAATTTTTTTCCCGTTTCCCCACTCTCTTTCACATGCCCGGCTCTTTGTGCACCTTCACCAGCTCCTCCTGCAGCAAATTAGGCTACTAGAGCAATAGTTTCTTTGCCTAGAAAACGAAATTGATGTTCTGCTTCTTTGCACAAATGAGTTTATATTATAGAGATAATTGTGTATATATTATACTTGTGTATAATTGAATAAAATATTTCCTTTTAGCCTTAGAAGGCATCTGTTACTTCAGAGCAGTGGGAAATTTGTTAAGTGTAAATGAGAACTGAAATACCGTGCTGACAACATACAGGATACAAATGGAAGTTGGGAGTCTTAAGACTGGGTGCCTAACCACTAACTGGCTCTGCGAGCAACTGACAGTCCACTTATCCTGTGGTGCTCAGCTGTCTCATCAGTAGGATTCTGTGATTTCCTAGTTTCACATTTTATGCTGAAGTAGTTTTGTTCTTTTGCCTTCTCAACTTCTAACATGGAAATAAAAATAAAAAACCTTTGAGCAAAATTTCAGGATGCTTCTATGTGTATTGAAAGTAATGACATACTCTAAAACAAATAAAAATAAGGGAAGAGGGGAAATTAAATTCTTTTCTTCATATGCTTTATACATATTTAACTTAAGTATGAAGACAACACAGAAGCAAACTCAATACTCCTCTTTTCCAGCACCTCGACATTCATTTCAGGTCTGCAGTTCTTGTGGGAAGATGCACTTCGGAATGTAAAACTTTTAAGATTTTATAAAAATTAAAAAGTAGAAAGAGAGTCAGAGGAAGAGTAATAGATATATATGATATGGGGGGGGGAGTGGGATGGTGTATTGGGGGTGGGGGGTTGTCACTTTGAGGGGTAAAATGTATAACTATTGCACTGTGTTGTACACCTGAAACTAATTAAAAAAAAAAAAGTAGAATATAAAAAGTGAATATAAAAGTGCATATGTGTGACATAACAACCAGTATGGTAGCTAGGGCAGCCCCCATAAACAAATACATTAATACTCATGCAAAGTAATATTAACTGAGATAGGTAACAACTCTCAATAGCCTTTCTTCAATTCATGTCAGATGTTGCCACAAAATAGTTCAGATGTTTAGCCACTAACTGTATCACAAAAAACTTACAGGTTCCAGTTCTTCAAGGATTTTGGAATTCGAGATAAGCGTTTGTGGACCTGTCTTAATTACCCATGGTTAATCAGAAGACAACTGCTCTTTTGGAAAGATAAATATTGGAAACTCCTTTACCTCCTCCACACGTGGCATCACAATCTTCCCAGCCTGTGTGTGTCCACATGAAGAGGGGATCAGGGGCTTTCGAGCTCTGGTTCTCTGGAGGAGGGTCTGACGGAATGGTGTATTCATAGTGGAGGCCGTAATTCTGGTCTTGAAACAGCAGCACCTACACAAAATACACAAAAATACACAAAAGTAATCAAGGCAGATGGGTCCAAGGAGGGCGTGTTCAATGTGAAGCATAAAACTCAGGAGATCAGTGCCCTCCAACGCTTATTGGAAGGTCCGTATGCTTCCTTAATACACAGTATAAATGTGACATTATTGCTCAACTGCTGACACTGTCATACTCCTGAAAAGACTGAAGTTCCACACTTACCTCAGAGGTAAAGACATCATAAAGAAAAGCCCACATGAATGAGGTCAGAGATACCAGATCGTTTTCTTTTAAGTCAATGGACTAGACCGTTTTCCAAAGCATGACGCATATATGAGACGACATAAGTAGGGGGACACAAATATGTGTCCTATCTAACATGAAGATATAACCTGCAATCTAATGTCAAATGTAGCCGTCCCATTCATATAAAACAAAACAGGAAGACGGACAGTAAGTCCCTGGATCAAAAGAGGAAGAGGATAGAAGACTTTGGGACTCATTTCACTCCATAAAGGCAGAGAACTGCTAAGCCAACGGAAGGCATGAATTTCATTCCATGATGCATGCAGTCAATTTTTAATTTTGGCAAGGTTACTACTTTTCCACTTGCAATTAAGATCACTTCCTTCTAAAAGAAATTTATGTGAAGATGAACTTTATAATAAATATTAACTTAATGGTATAGTTATGTACACATATGTAAAAAGTGGAATAAACCATGAAGGGTGTATGAGAATGACTGAATTTTGGGCTACACTGGACAGAAGGAGGGACCCCGTCTGTTTTGTTTTCCCCTGGTAGTCTAGCGCCAAGCTCAAAACAGGTCATGGGCAATCATACATATTTTAAATGAAAGAAACATAGCTGAAATATACTCATTTTAAATAAAAAAAATGAGTAAGAATGTATGTTTCTTTACAAATACATTTGCACAAAATACGCCAAACAACTCCAAGGAATATAGCACTTCTATGAATCTGAGGATTTATGAAAGCAATCTATATAACACAATATGATATATAAAAACACATATATCTAAACTTTGAATTATGTTAAATTATTAGGAAACTTTGTTCAATATTCAATCTGTATGGAAGTAGTTGTAATGATAGATAATTCAGAGTAAACACTCCATGGGAAAAAATTTAAAGGAGCCCAAGGTTAATACTCTTTATTTGTTTTTTCAAATTCTGTTCAATATATATATCTACAGAAATGTTAGGAAATATTTTAATATGTGGATTGGGGAACCAGCATGATGGCATTATAAGTGAACTATATCAACAATAAAAATAATAGTTTTAAATTCACATATACATAACTTACTGGGTACTAATTCTAAGTACATCATAGCGCTTAATTTGACTTGAACTATCTCATTTGATGTTGTCAGTAATAAGTGACTTTCAGCTAAATTAGCTGAGAGAGAGAGAGAGAGAGAGAGAGAGAGAGAGAGAGAGAGAGAGAGAGGGAGAGACATTGACGTAGCCTGTTTATGGTCATAACCAGCCTAACACATAGTTTTTACATTGGTGAAATGAACGTATACATAACAGCTATTCTCCTGTTTTATTTAATGAAATGAAAATGTGCCTATTTTTCCTTTAAAAACCCCTACATCTTCATTGATAGAACTTTAAATTGTCCTTGAGTAAATAATGCCATTTAAAATAGAGACATTGGCTACAATGCCATTAGCTCTCTCTAAAACCATGTGAGGTTGGCAGCGTGCTTTTGCAAGAAGGAAAGTGTGACCGTGTTACAGCCGAGGGGTACAGGCTGCAGCATGGCAGCAGAAGGTATTGCCTTTCAAAATGCAGCGCTGGCTTTCGATCTGTAATAGTCATTAAAGAAAAACATCTTAGAAGTGCAGTTTCCCTGGGATTACTGAATAAATCCAGGTCACACAGATGCCTTCTTTTAGACATAGTTCACTGACTTTAATTACGTTTCATGCTTCCAGGAAAAACCTTGGTAATTACTAGTCAGATTAAGGATTCTGCAGCAAGGAAACACCCCCTGCCCAACACGGAGGTCTCACATAGACTGTTTTAAGATTTTGAATTAGAAGCTCAGTAAAAGGGCTTCGGTCTTGTTCCATTACAAAAAGAAAAACAAAAAGCAGGAAACATTCATATAAGGCAGGTAACTTGATGGCATTTCTTGCAATCCGATCGTTAAAAGTGTTTGTTGTTGGGAATATTATTATTCTAAGTAACCCCTGGGTGAGCGCTTTGTAAGGTAAGTGTCGAATCACTGTGTTGTACACCTGAAACTAATATAATATTGTACATCAACTGTAAACGAAAATGAAATTAAAAAAATAATAAGTGACCCAATCATGGAATGAGCCAGATATTGGTCATACAATGTTTATTTAGTCATTTTTTTCCCTCTCTCCAGATGGCACGGGGCACAGAGTGGAATTTCCAATTCAAATGAAATAATAGAATCCGAAGGAATTGTGGAGAGATGAACAAATAATTACTGAAAGTATACATACATGTATGATCCAAGGCTGTCTGGTAGAAAGAGCTTTATAGCGGGAGAGGTAACACAGAAGAATAAAACCAGTGGGGGCGGCATCACCTGGGAGCTAGTTGGACATGCAGATCTCAGGGTCCAACCCTGAGTAAAGGAATCGGTATGCCTTTTATCAAGAACCTGGGTACTTTGCAGGCACATTCAAGTCGGAAAAGCAAATGGGCCACTATGTGATTTGAACCTCTGGCTCCTAGACCAGCAACACAGATGTCTCCAATTGAAGACAAATCCAACTTAAATTGTGTGGAGATATTAAATAATGTGGCATACCACACTCCAAATAAAGAGTCAGTGGATCGTGTTTTAGAGTTGTTTTTATGTGTGGACTTAAAGAGGTGTTGAAGTGTCTGAATTTTAGACTTTGTCACTAGGATGGAAAACACGCCAGCTCTGCAGTCAGCCCTCTGGCTCCTGAGCCATTAGCACGAACAGCAACGATCAAGGTCAAAAGGGGCATCTGAACCTGCCATCGGCTTGGGCGCAGGGCCCCACTGTCTTGCTTCTTTTACTCCAAACTCTTGTCCTGCCTCATATCTCATCATTTATTACATGGTAAAGAATTTATCTTAAACATGCTAAATTTCATAATTCTTTTCAGGAATCAATTTACCTAGTAAGAAAACAGAACAGAGTAAACGGAAGCACTGTTAGATATAGTTACCAAACCTCTTCCCCAGAAACAGTACCATTTTATCAAAGGCATTTTATAGATTCATTTTATAGATTCAGACAATGCCCACTTCATGGATGTATAAAATGCTATGATTTACCATACTATAGCACTGTCTTCACAGACACCCATTCTGGTTAGTATCCATATGCTTTTTGGAAAAAGAGGTTCCCTATTGCCTGTAATTCACCTCTACTTTGAGTCTGTGAGTCCCTAAAAATTTTTGTCCCTCTTGTAATAATTTCCATTTTTATATATCATGATTTAAAACACATTTAAAAAATCCCTAAAAACCCAAATAAGTTTAAACGTCTAGCTGACGGTTCAGATTTGGAACAAAGATTAGAGTAGGCACGGTGGGAATGTCCGTTACCACAGGGAGCTGATTACGCAATGTTATCGACTCTTTCCCTCATACCAGGAGGTGTAAAGGTGATGTGGTAGGACCTTTGGCAGAGATCTTCTCCCAGAGGCCTCGTCTTACGTAATGAACAGTAGTTCCCGCTAAGTTGAATGCTCCGGAGTGTTCAATCTTCCAGTCACTATTGATAGACTGTTTTCCAGCATCTCGGAGCGCTACAAAGAGGTTCCAAAATGGTATGAGCATTAACAAGTAAGCAGCATGAATCAATATCTATCACATGACTTAATTAAAAGTGTTTCGTTCATTTTTAAACTAATGGCTCAACTCCCTGACCTAAAACATGAGGCACGTCCTCGTTGGGAAAGCCCAAAATCATAGCAAATGCCATCTCTCCTGAAACTGTCCACAATCACATGGCCATATTTATCTTGGCCTCCTCCAACCTCCTTTGGACACTTGTTGTCTGTAACCCTTCGTTTGGTCCTTGATCCTTTAGCGTTTAACATATTCTTATTTTAAGGCTCTGTGTGTCTGTGCTGTCTATGCAATGATCCTATGAACAACGCGAGGGCTGGCATGGTATCTTTTACATGCTCTGCATCTCCTATGCCACCCAGGAAAGTGTATCATTAAAGAAAGGTCATTAAACAGCATGTTCACAGATCAAAAAGACCGGGCTATACTCATTATGAAAAATTTCAAAAACATTATGTTGGCTTTAAAAACAGAACTGAGGACCCTTTCCATCCCTAGTTTGTGATTTGCTCTGTACAAAAATGGAAGATAAATGCTAATTCTCATTCATAAACAGCTACCATTTGTATGGGATTTTACAGAATAACATCGTTTATATATATGTATATTTTCTACATTTCTGTTTTGAACTGATCTCTGCTACTATTTAAATAAGATTCATGACATCGAAGTGTGATGTCATGATTACCAATTTAAATTAAAAATTCCTTCTTATTTATTTCCAAATTGTTTAATTTTTTTTAATTTAAGCTTTTATTTATTTATTTATTTTAGAGGTCAGTGTCACTGGCCCTCATATGTGGGATCCGAACAGGGGCCGCTGGCTTCCCAAGCCAGCTCCTAACCACTGCGCCACTCGGCCGGCCCAAATTTAAGCTTTTAGACTCTTCCATATGATTGAATTCTCTTCCAAAAAGATATTTACATGTTCGTTCTTTTTTATGTCATACTTCTACGAAAATGTTTTAAGCCAATAAATCTTCCTAAGTATTATTCTAGCTAATCTCTATTTATTGAATGTTTGAGGGTTTCCAAGATTTTTATATTGTACATAATGCTCAGATAAAATATACTGTACACTAATTATATGTATATCTGAATATTTCTCTTGGATAGAGTCCCAGATTTGGGATTACAGAGTCAAAGAAATTGAACACTTATAGATTTGGGGAAACAAATTCAAATTGATTTTTGTAAAGGTTGCATCAATTTATGTTTCCATAACAGTGACTAGAGAGCCCATTTCTGAATACCTTCTTGGAAGCACCTTCCTCTTGTATAATATTTAATCAAGACTAAATAAATACATATCAAGTATCAGCTAGAGATCAGGAAATACTCAAAGTCCTGGGACCTCCCAAAGTGAACAATATAAATATAGTCTTTGGCTCCACGGAATTTATA
This sequence comes from Aselliscus stoliczkanus, assembly GCA_033961575.1. Taxonomy (NCBI): domain Eukaryota; kingdom Metazoa; phylum Chordata; class Mammalia; order Chiroptera; family Hipposideridae; genus Aselliscus; species Aselliscus stoliczkanus. The sequence goes on from CM066733.1 coordinate 39,148,328, forward strand.
ATCTAGCTGGTGAATGAGAAATTAAACAAGTTACGTAAGTCACTAACTAATCCTAATTATGCCAAAGCTTGTGTGGGAGGAGTCAGGGAAGGCTTGCCTGAAGGATGTTACTGAAGATGTTAGCCAAGGGAAAAGAGAAGCAGAGAGAGAGAACATTCAAGACTGAGGAAACAGCTAACAGAAAGGGCTCAATGCAGCTCGGTGAGCTTCGGAGGCAAGGGTGCATGACACCAAACGCACTGAAGTGAGCCACAAAGATATGAGAGGCTGGAGAAGTAAGGAACAGTCAGACCTGATAGGCCTTATTAATATTTTGAGGATTTTTCCCTGAGGGAAAAAAATGTAAAGCTATAAGAGATTTTGAACAATATTGTGCTGAAAATGGACTGAGCTAGGGCAAATTCGGACAGGGAAGACAGGATATGATATTAATATAGTAACCTGGCTGAAAATGATGGTGGCTTAGATTAAGGTACTGGAGAAAAGTATCAAGAGGAATTTGGGAGTGAAATTGATAAAATATGATGATGCCTTCATTATCCTGGGTGAAAGGAAGTATCAGGTATGATACCAGGCTCGTAGGATGAGAAAAAGGTGGGTTATGATGGTAAATAATGAGATGGGAATGATTAGCAAAAGAAATGGTTGAGGATAAATATCAGGAGTTAAATTTCGAACAATCTAAGTTTGGTTTGTTGTTGTTTTTTTTGAGGGCAGTGTCACGGCCCTCATATGTGGGACCAGAACCGGGGCCACTGGCTTTCCAACCCAACGCTTAACCACTGCGCCACTCAGCTGGCCTGAAGTTTGGTTTTGTAAAATCTCTTGTTTTATTTCTATGACGGTTAAAGATAATTTTCACTTGCTTATTTGTCACTTGAATTTTTATTTAAATTAATTAAATAAATTATTCATTATCTGTAAGGTTTTTCTGGTTCACTGAGGTTTTTTTCTGGTGCTTATATTCATTCACATTACTACAAGCAATGTATTAATAAAATTATTGAAATTTTATCTCATCAATCTTAATTTCTCAATTAAATCTTTATCATGTACTGTATATAAAGTATGTTTTAGATAAAATATTAAGCAACATATTTACCACCTTATGAAAAATAAATAAATATTAATTTTTACCTTGAATTTTAAAGTTGAAAAGAAATACATTGACAGAAAACTCTCAACACTTCGCAAATAGCTATTACCATCCACAAAACAATACACATCAGATAATGCTAAATTGATTTAAAAAATAATGATTTTACCTAAAAGGCTGAAGTATTTCCTTGTATTTCTTTTAAAGTCTATAAATATTTTGAGAAATCATTTTGGCCTAGATTTGTACTACGGCCAGTATAATTTACACCCCACCCCCCATATTTCAATACATATTCAGGACACAATTATAAAGGAATATTTTTTGAAAAATCTCTAATAAAAATGCCTGAAAATAAATTCCTAAAAATATCCTATACCTAAATTATTTTTAAAATCTGGTCCTATAAATTTTGTCTTTCAACTAGAGATTTAAGTTTTTAAATGTTTATTAAGAATGCTGGCATGTTTGGGTTTGTTTATACCATCTTATTTTGTGCTTTCTTCTTTTCTGCTTGCTGTGTATTTCTGTTACTTTTCTCCTGTCTTGTTTTCTACTGATTGAGTTTTTAAAATTTCACTTTACAAATTATATTTGGTTCTCTAAATATCTTTTTAGTTGATTTTTATTCTTATTGGTAAATCCCTCTTTTATATATTTAAACATATCGACCATAATATTGTTCTATTTTCTGTATATGATACAAATATATACATGTCTGATTCTGCTCTCCCGTATTTTTACTATGGTTTGTTTATAGTGTCTATTTCCTTTTCTGTTTTCTGAACTTCTTTTTTTTTAATCACAGAATTTTATTTGGTGAAATTTATAGAATCCATTTGAGGTCTGGATTGAAGATGCATTACTTCAAAAAAATTTTGCATTTGCATATGCCAGCCACCTTGGTAACTTCATTAAAGTAAATGTCTTGAGGGTTTTGGATTTCATAGTTAGGGTAAACTGGTGCTGCAAATCTGTATGAACATTTGCTTTTGGTTACAAATTTACAGAGAGTTGATTTTCTACCTCTGCCTAATATCAATGTTAATATAGACACATTTCCTTTCTTTTTCTTTTTAGGTGCAATTGCCTTTCTATCTCTCCTCTGCACTGAGTTTGTAGCCCTTTGGGATCATGCTTCATGCGGGGTCTCCTATTAGAGTCGCTACTTCGCAAAGGTCTTAGGCTCTGTTTTCTCTCCACAGTATCCCTGGGCTTCCGAAGGCTAAAGTGGTCACCAGGATTAAGCATAAATGGGGCTTCAGGCAGCCGAATACTCTGGCTTCCTGTTCTCACTTTGTTTTTGGCATGTGAGGATTCCTTAATTTCTTTCCAGTTCGGAGGTAATTTAAAAAGCGTTCTTTTTTCCTCCTTTTGTGTTTTCCTCAAAACTTTCAATTGTTTTTACTGAGAAGCTTTTCCATAAAGGCCTGTATGCACAGCTTCAGGCAAGGTAAGTTGACCCATATGATCTTTTTTAAATTTTCTAAAATCATAAGCTATAATGGTTTTGTAAAGACATAACATATGATCTATCTGACCTACTTTACTGTCCCTTTTAGGCTTTTTGATAAATTATTAAATTAGCAACCAAATAATAAAGTCACGATCTTCAGAAAAGCAGATGATAATTGCATATGGGAATACAATTCAAAGAGAGAGTAATGAAAAAGAATAACTGGATTGGGAGGAAATTAAATGTCTCCTATGAGATAATATATAGTTTGATGTAGACAAGTTAATTTGTTACAGAACGATCAGTTTGCCAGGATATGATCTATTTTCCTTTCTTTTTGCTAATGCTTTTTCAGATGAAGATTTTTCAATGACTTCCTTCCAATGCCCTAAGGAGCCTTTAGGAAATGTGATTTATGATATGTAGTCTCTCCCATTCTTTAGGCAGAAAATACATATCACAGCCTTGAAATCTAGCATTCTGTGCTTGAAATTTAGGATTTTAGTGCCGTGTCACTTCTTTCTTTTTCCAAATTTGCCCCTTATCCAAGGGCAAATCTCAGTAAATGCCCTCATTAGTTGCCCAGCTGTTTAACCTAGAAGTTATTATTGGATCTTCATCTTCTATCAATATTCACATGCACTTTCCAACAAGTTTCAACAGTTCACCTTCTTTAATGTCTCTAGAAGGTATTGCATTTTTCCCTCTCCTAATCCCTTGACTGGAATATATAGCTGGTCTCTGTCTTCATTCTTGTGACCTCCCACTATTCATCAGATAATTGTTTTTTTCCTCACTTAAGCAAGTAAAGAAACTTAGTGGGTTCTTGAATAAACATGGTACCATATTAGTATTTTGAACCTTGATTTCATCTCCATACTAGTACTCAGGATGCTTAAGGGCACTGATGCTATTTCCTTATACAAGGAAAAGACTCTAGCAACTTAGGCCTAAGCCTAATACTAAGCACAAGGAAAACTGACATTAATAAGATCAGACACTTAACACAAATATGTGATTACATTTTTAAGTTGAATGGTCTTTTTAATAACAAAAAGTGGTTGGAGATTTATCTTTAGAGATCTGCGTCAGGGAAAGCGGATGGGATCTGGCAGATCTGGAGGTAGTGACTAGACAACAAAACTGTCATTTCGTGATCTGTATTCCACTGAATTAATTCTATACAACAATTGATCACATTAGCTAAGAGGAGTGGAAAAAGAAGGAATTTGGGGGAAATTCAAGGAAAATTTGTTTATATGTGACAAGTACTTTAAAATCACAAGTGTTGCATGGAAGGCAATGATTAAAAAGGAAAAAGGAAAAGGGAGACAGTAGGAATCAGGTACTATGGCCACACTGCTTGAGTTTAAATCCAGGATCATAGCTTTTTAGATGTGACCTTGGAAAAGAAACCTAAACTCTCTGTTCCTTTACTATCTGACTTTAAAAACTGGGAAATTAGTAGTACATACTTCACAGGGAGGTTGTGAGGATTTGTTTAATGGATATATTTAATGTACTGGCTCGGCTCATACTAATCACTATACACATGTGAACCATCTTTTCTTAATTAAAATTCACTCAGAAAGTCTTCATTATTTCCTGCGTGCCAGACTCTGTTTTCGTTACTGCAGATATAGCTCTGAACTAAATGATCCCTGCCTTCAAGAATTAACAATGAGACAGGCAATATGAAAGCATGCATGTAAACAAATTTTAAAAAATTCAGACAGGTAAGTGCTATAAAGGAAATAAAGCAGAAAAATGAAATAGGGAGTGGTCTGTATTAGAGTGGTAAAGAGAGTAATCCAGGGGAACTCCTAGCCTTAGTATAAACTACTGGATAGAAATTCGTGACTGTGGTTGGATAAAGAATGTCCCCTCAAAGATATCCATGTCCTAAAAGTTAGATATCATACAAAGTATCTTCTTTGATCACAATGGGATGAAGTTAGAAATCAACAACAGGAAGAACACTGGAAAAGCACACATTTGTGAAAATGAAACAACCTGCTCAAATAACCAGTGGAGAAAAGAAGAAATCACAAGAGAAATTAGAAAATATCTTGAGACAAATGGAAATGAAAACACAATATCCTAAAACTGATAAGACAGAGTGAAAGAAAAACTATTGAAAACATTTATAGCTATCAACACTTATATTAAAAAAGAAGAAAGAGCTCAAATTCACAACATAACTTTACAACTTAGGGAACTAGAAAAGGAATAAACTAAACTCAAAGCTACCAGAGGAAGAAAATAACAAAGATTAGAGCAGTGATAAGTGAAATAAAGAATGAAAGAATAATTGAGAAAATCAACAAAACCAGTAGTTGGTTCTTTGAAGAGACCAACAAAATTGACAAACCTGTAGCTAGATGGACTAAGAAAGAAAAATGACACAACTAAAAATCAGAAATGAAAGTGGGAACATTACAGATACCGCAGAAATAAAGAGGATTATAACAAAGTACTATGAACAATTACATGCTAACAAATTAGATAACCTAGATGAAATGAACAAATTCCTCTAAACAGAAAGCCTACCAAGAGTGAATCACAAAATAACAGAAATCCTAACTATACCTATAACTAGGAAGCAGACCGAATCAGTAATCAAAAATATCCCAATAAGAAAAGTCCTGGACTTTATGACTTCATTGGTAAATTCTACCAAACATTGAAAGAAAAACCAACACCAATCCTCAAATTTTCTAAATAATTGAAGTGGAAGGAAGACTTCTTAATTCATTCTATGAGGCCAGTATTTTCTGACACCAAAGCTAGACAAAACCACCACAAAAAACAAAATAAACAAACAAAAACAAAACTGCAGACCAATTTTCCTTATGAACATTGATGTAAAAGTCCTCAAAAAAATACTAGCAAATCAAATTCAGGAGCACAAAAGGTATCCAAATTAGAAAGGAAGAAGTAAAAGTATTTCTCTTTGCAGATATGGTCATGTATGTAGAAAACCCTAAATATTTTACCAAAAAAAAAAAAAAAATCTGTTAGAACTAATAAATGGACTCAGCAAAGTAACAGGATATAAAGTCAACACCAAAAAAGAAGTTGAATTTCTATACACTAACAATGAACGAAAAGGAAATGAAGTTAAGAAAACAATTCTATTTATAATAGCATCCAAAAGAATAAAATACTTGGGAATTAACCAAGGAGATGAAAGACTTATACAATAAAAATTTTAAAACATTATTGAAAAAAATTAAAGAAGACATAAATGGGAACACATTCCAGGTTCATGGATTGGAAGACTTAATATTGTTAAGATGTCAACATTATCCAAAACAACCTACAAATTCAATGCACTCCCTATCAAAGCCCCAAAGGCCTTTTTTTGCAGAAATAAAAAAAAACCTATTTTAATATTCATAAGGAATCTTAAGTGACCCAAAATAGCCAAAATAATCTTGTAAAAGAGGAACAAAACTGGAGACTCATACTTCCTGATTTCAAAACTTACTAGAAAGCTACAGTAATCAAAACAGCATGCTACTGGCACAAAGACAGACACGTAGACCAATGGAATAGAATACAGATCCCAAAAATAAACTCTCATATATGGAAATGATTTCTGACAAGGGTGCCAAGATCATTCAATGGAGCAAGGACAGTCTCTCAACCAGTGGTGCTAGGAAAACGGAGTAACCACATGCAGAAAAATGAAGTTGAACCATATACAAAAACTAACTCAAAATGGATCAAAGATCTAAATGTAAGATCTAAAATTATAAAACTCGTAGAAGAAAACATAAGGCAAAAGCTTCACGAGACTGAATCTGGCAGTGATTTCTTAGATGTAGCACCAAAGGCACAGGTAATAAAAGAAAAACAGATAAACTAAACTTCATGAAAAATTTAAAATAATTGCATATACATAAACTTTTGTGCCTCAAAAGATGCTATTAACAGAATAAAAATCCACAGAAAGTGAGAAAATATTTGTAAATCATCTATCTGATAAGGGATTAATATTCAAAATATATATAGAACTCTTAAAACTCATCAACAAAAGAACAAACAACCTAACTGAAAAATGGACAAAGAACTAGAATAAACATTTCTCCAAAGAACATATACATAGCCAACAAGCACAGGAAAAGATGCTCAGCATCAGTAATCACTAGGGAAATGCAAATCAAAACCACAATGAAATATCACCTCACAATGGCTACTGTTAAAATAAACAGAAACCAACAAGCATTGGTGAGGATATAGAGAAACCGGAAGCCTTGCACACTGTTGGTGAGAATGGAAAGTGGTGTGTGGCATTTTCTCAAAAATAAAATAATAAAAATAGAATTACCACATGATTCAGCAATTCTACTTCTGGGTATATGCTAAAAAAAAAATTAAAAACGGGGTCTTAAAGAAATATTTGTATACCCATGTTCATAGAAGCATTAGTGGCAACAGCTAAACATAAAAGCAACCCAAGAATCCATGGATGAAGGGATGGATAAGCAAAATGTAATTTATACAAACAATGGAGTATTATTTAGCTTTAAAAAGGAAAGCAATTCTGACATTGCTACAGCCTGGATAAATCTTGAGGACATTATCCTAAGTGATACAAGTCAGTCACAAAAGGATAGTTATTGTATGATCCCATGTATATGAGGTATGTAGAGTGGTCAAATCCATGCAAATAGAAAGCACAGCGGTGGTTAGCAGGGGATGAGGGGAGGGGGAACGGGGAGTTAGTGTTTAATGGGTATAGACTTTCAGTTTTGCAAGATTAAACGACTTTTGGAGATAATGGTGTGGCGGTTGTACAACAAGGCGAGTGTACTTGATGCCATTGAACTGGACAATTAACATAGTTGAGATTGTAAATTTCATTTGTATTTTACCACAATTTTTAAAAAGTGTTATTAAGCAAAAAAAAAAAAAAAAAAAAAAAATGAGAGAGAGAGAGAGATACCCATGTCTGAATCCCTGGCAAACAACAAACAAACTTTGCAGACATGATCCTTTTGCAGACATAAGGATCTTGAGAGTATTCTGGATTAGTCAGGTAGGTCTGAAATGCAATCAACATGCACCCTGTAAGAGGTGGGAAGAGGGAGATTTGAACACAGAAGAAGAGAAGACAATGAAATGACACTAGGGAAGCAGATACTGGGAAAGGCGCGGGCACAAGCAAAAGAGTGCTGGTAGCCATCAGAAGCTGCAAGAAGCAAGGAATGGATATTTCCCGAGTTTCCAGAGAGAGAGAGCTGGTTTTGCAGACACCTTGATTTTGGCTCTCCTGAAACTGATAATGGCCTCCAGAACTGTGAGAGAATACATTTCTGCTCCTTTCTTTTCTTTTTTTGAGGGCAGTGTCACTGGCCCTCATATGTGGGACCTGAACCAGGGCTGCTGGCTTCCAAAGCCAGCGCTTAACCATTCGGCCAGCCCAACATTTCTGCTCTTTTAAACCACCAAGCTTGTGGGAATGGTTACAGCAGTCACAGGACACTAATACGGTGACATTTACCACCATAAATAGGGACACTAAGGAAGGACAAGGTTTCAGCATGGAATGAAAATAAAATTTTTGAATGAGATGTATTATTTCTGAGGTGCAAACAAGATAGTTTGCATTAAATAAACAGGGAAAAGCAATGGGGCTAGATGCAATTCCCTAGGGAAACAGTGTAGCAGGGAGGAGAGCAGGACCCCCGTGAACCAACAGTATGGAAACCACATAGAGGTTGAAAACCCTACAAAAGTGACCAGTAAGGGGCATCCAATGAGATAGGGGGCTTCAGGTCTTAGAAGCCAAAACAAGAAAGTATTGGGCTGGCCAAGTGGCGCGGTGGTTGGGAGCTGGCTTGGGAGGCCAGCGGCCCCGGTTCGGATCCCACATGTGAGGGCCAGTGACACTGCCCTCAAAAAGAAAGTATTTAATGAACTGAGGAAAAGCCAATAGTTTTGAATGCTGTTTAGGGTCAAATAACATATGACCATTGAATTGTCCATTATGGAAGGCATGTGCTGACCTTGACAAAGGCAGTTACTGCAGACAGGAGGCAGAAATGAGAATAGATTGGCTGAGGAGCCTGGGAAACAAGGAGTTAGAGAGAGCATGGAGACTTCCCATTTGTGCAATTGGCTAGTTTATTTAGCCACATTCTTGAGGTTACTAAAAAATCATTGTACAATGGAGAGTTTTGAAGAATTTGAGAAAACTCCATTTGAGACATCTATATTCCTAGCCAAATGTCTGCTAGTGAATGAATGTACTGAAATTGTCTAGAGTTTGCACAGTGTCTCCAAAAATTGGGTAAGAGAGCTTTAATCTGAATTTGGACATCTGAGATGATTTACTTGCACTTAAAATGCAGTTAAAAACTATAGTAGGTAAAAGCACACAAATTTAAATATTAGTAATAACAAATTAATGAGTGTGCCACATGACAAAGGATTCCTTTACTATCCCCTTTCCTCAAATTTTCCTACTCCTAGAAAGCAAATCCTAACGAGAAAAATAATTCAATCTGAGGGTAGACTATTTTAAATACTGCAGAGTAGAAACAATCACATAATATTGGATTTTACCATGTACAAAGTATTTCCTATTGGGCATTATTTCTTATTTGAGAAAGAATAATGAGGACATTATTTTTGGTAAGAAAAAGAAAAAGACATGAAGGCTTTCTGTATAGATTATATATATACATATGTAATGTTCAAATTCTGGGAGAATATTAAATCTTTGGTCAGACCCAATCACATTAGATCCCTCTATCTGTGACTAATAAAAGATCATTTCAGATGACTTAGCTCGAAATTTTAATAGACAAAGCACTATGTATTTTGACAACTTAGTATTTTCTTTCAAATATTTAAATAATTAATTGGCCTAATTAAAATAGCTGATACCATTCCTTCCACAGCAATAATTAAGAATTTTAAATAATTTCTTCATAGGAGTATGCCTATAGTGAGGCAACAGAGAGCACTGCTTTTAGTATGTAGAAACATTTTTAAGCATCCACAAGATTTCCTAACGTAAAGCAATCATTTTATATATACGCACAATCTATGTAAATGCATTTACATACGCAATAAATATAAATATGTATAATTATGTGCATGTATATATGATATAAATATATTTATGAAATGTACTTTATATAAATGCATAGGTATGAAATAAAACACACACAAATCCTCCAATGAGTGGTTTTTTTTTTTTTTAAACATGTACTAACATGTGGAAGCAATTTATACCCCCAAAAAACACACAGAGAGCCAGATTGCTTTTGCTCCTGGGAAGTCCCTGGGAAGAAGGAAAGAAATTTCTACTTGATATGACAAGAGGTGCTTCCTGGGAAATTCAACCATGTAACCAGAAACAGGATGGCCTCGTCATCATCACAGAGGTGTCAGGGCAGGGAGCTGGGCTCGAGCGTGGACAGGCTCTGGGCCTGTACCAAGGTTAGTTACCTAGGTAGCTATGCGCCGGCTTTTCCTCCACGACTTTGATTCTTCTTGCTCCAGGAGGTATCACCAGCACTTCCACATAACCTGTAAGAGTCAATAAAATACAAAATAAACCTTGAGTGCTTAGACGATCTCTTCTTAATTGAATTGTCCTTCCTTCTTTTGGTTTCAGTTGTTGCTATGATATTTCAATACCCATGGGGAAAAAAATTCTGTGTACAAAAGCTGTCATCGTTTCAAGTGGAGAAGTTTCTTGGAAAGAGGATAAGTCTGCAGCACTATCAAGGGCAAACAGGTAATTGCATTTTAAGTGAAAGGCTCACTGATATCTTATGAACTGTGAGTCTTGAGAAGAAGCACAATGGGCCAGCTGGTTAGAAACACAGTGGATTTTGGACCAGAGCAAATAACCTCAGATTTGCTCATGGGACTTCTTTAAGTTAGACAGTGTGGGGAAGAAGGCCATGCAGCTGGGGAGAATCAGCCAGAAGGGATCTGGTCCCTGTAACAGTTGAGTGTAGGACAGGAGAGACCCCACCCCCCGACACACACACACCAAAGGAGACTAACCAGGGGTTTGGAAATGGGCTGAAGACACCTATGTGGTACACCATCTATCCAAAGCAATCTAGTGTCACCCAGGGAGGTGTCAGGCAGCGGGAAGCAAGGCACAATTCGTTGTTGCTCAGGAAAGGTTTTTTGGCAGAGGTTTAGAAATGAAATGTATAGTATAGAGTAGATGCCTACTTTTGGCTCAGTAGTTACGCTTTAAAATTATATTGAAATAATATTTAATATTCTTCTTAGTATATCTGTGTAGCTCCATAGATCTGATAAAAGCCTACTTTCAAAATTACTTTTAAAAGGCACAACAGCTAATCCCAGATATTTCTGCTATTGATTAATTATTCCAATTCCTCAAACTGTTGCAATGATTTAGTGTATACCAAAAGGTCACATACACCCCACCTGGTGGCAGTGGCTGGAATTAGAGGCATGTACTTTTTCAATCATAATTTCCATTAGCGAACACTGCTCATTCGATTTAACCATTTTTACTAATTCCAAGCCATACAAACAATTATCATTTTGATATATGAACAAATAGGCAGCAGTGGAAATGAAAACAAATGCTTACAGCCTGTTTGTCCACAGGAGCAAGGTAAGAAGGTCTCTGTACTTGGTGAGCATATAATGGAAGTGGGAAAATTATGTTTAAAAGATCATACATAGAGTGATACGGTTACCTCCCTGCTAAAGGACATAAGCATGTTGTTTAAACTGACCCCCTTCTCTGATTGCATCTCCACTCAAAAGGTTTGCTGCTATTTTTAACTCACAGAAGTGGGATTTATTTTCCCTTTTCCCCTTGTAAATGGTTATATACATTACTCATGTTTGAGAAACACTGACATCAGCTGGAACCACTATTGATTCAGAGAGAACGTTTCTTATAGTCAAGGAAAGCTTCACAAAGAAGTAAATAGATGAAGTTCGAAGAATGAACAGGATGTGTGCGTGTGTGTGTGTGTGTGTGATATATTCACTGTATATAAATAAAAGTAAGGAAATAAGTGGTACCCTTAGTAGCACAAGAATAAAATTCTGACAGAATAAGATGTAAGAAGATGGCTCTACTGAAGAGTTTAAACGTATGCCCTGGATACTGAATTTACTGGACAATCTATAACAATGAACTTGGTAATTATATACTGGTTTGAGAGGCCTTGCCTGGCAGCAGATGCAGGATGCCCAGCAACATAATTGTGGATAACCGTGTCAGGAGTCTAATGTAAAAATTTGTAAAGACTAAGGTAGAAAATCCAGAAGGCACTGTGAAGGAAAAAAATTCTGAACTTGAGAACCAATAGAAAGTGGGAAAATAAACATTAAACACAAGGTTGTATTATTATTAAGTGAGAATGGGACCACTGTTTACAGGAATGCTGAAGTCAAGTTGTAGTAATCATCTAATAAACACAGCTTTGGAATTTGCATTTAATAAAATGGTGTAACACGCCAGTAAAAATATCGAGTAAGATCTCTGGAACTCCAGAGCAAGGTCAGGCTACTGAAGTACCATTGGAGGCATCTTTGCAGAGACAGTCATTTAAGCCATGAAAGTAAGTGAAGAAAACTGAGAAGTCAAGGATTCCACCTTGGTGACAGTCATAAACAGAGAGATTAAAAATAAACCAGGAAAAAACACAGAAAAGGCATAATCCTGAGCTGGCTATTTTGGTACAATGGGGTCCTATGGATTAGAAAATCTCAAGAGTTGTTGGTCAACTGTGTCATAAGCTATAAAGACATCAAAGTGAAAGGAGATTGTGACTGGATGTCACAAACAAGAGGTGACTATTAATCTCTGAGCAAATGAATTCAGCAAAGTGTTTGGACATGTTAAAAAAGGAGTAGATAGGGAAAAGTAACTGCAAATTCCTGTTTGAGGTTAGCAGTAAACTATTATACATTAGGACAATAGTTATATCTAAGTTTATAGTTGCAGTACAGCAATTTTCTATCATTCAATTGGAATGGCTTAGAGGATAGGTGAATTAAACTGAATTTAATCAAAGAAGAAAGAGAGGAAGAAAAATATTAAGCAGACATTTGAAGAAAGATAGCCAATGACTGGGGGCCCAGATATTTTTCAGTAAATAAGCCATACGGCACAATTGAGAATGTACATTTTGTTAAAGAAGTGAATATAAGAATGGCTATTGCCAAGTTTAGAAGTTGGAATAAAACCTATGAGGTAATATCATAAATTTTATTCTCATGTTATGATTGTTTGCTTTGTATATAGGAATCCTATCTTATTTTATAACCAGAGATCCCATTATTAATCAACCATCTTAAAATGCTGATAACAATTATTTTTGTAGTAGTTACAATGAAAAATGCCACATTTTGAACAACTGTTATGTGCTAGTCACTATTATAATTTACATAAATTATTACACTTAATCATAATGATGACATCCAAGGTAGATATTACATTTCTTCTTATTTTTTAAAAAAAAATTCTATTAGGGAATTGGGGGAGGGAAACAACATTGGGGAGCCAGGGAAGGGGAACAGACAAGTTGCTGCCTTTTTGTTCTTCAGTCTAGTTGTGGAGGACATTGCTTCACTGGCCCAGGTTGGTATCATCATTGCGCTCTTCTCGGGTGAGGCAGATCGGTCGCTGGCCTCTGGATGTCACTCACCACGGCTATTGGCAGCTCACGCTGGCTGCCAGCCGCTCACACTGGCTGCTGGCCACTCACTGTAGCCTATGGCAGCTCACTGTAGCAGGGGCTGCAGCTATGCTATCCTGGGGACTCACAGCAGTCCAGCTCCAGGTGGAGCTGTTGTTCACCATCTTAGCTGTAGAGGGCAGTGTCACTGGCCCTCATGTGGGATCTGAACCAAGGGCCACTGGCATCCCAAGCCAGCTCTTAACCAATGCGCCACTCGGCCAGCCCTCCTTTCTTATTTAATAGATGAGAAAATAACGGTAGTAAAAAAAATACCTTTTTCATGGCTGCATTGTCAGTAATAAGATGGACCCAAGCTTTGAACTTAGATCTGTCTGATTCTACTACATGCTTTTAGCTATGACCCACTGCTGCAACTTTATAAAATAGAATACATGACACTATTACTCTCCTACTGCTGTGGCAAATGTACACACAGACAGTCTAAGAGTTGTGTTCCTGACACAGAATCAGTATCACTGTCTCTTATACTAAGAACAACACATTTTATGCTCACTTTCCTCTTAGTGTATAGGAGGCCTGACAATTAGGTTTGTGAACTTATTGTAATAATGTTATTAACCTTTTTTGATGTCAGAGGAATTATTCATTATGAATCTGTACCAACTGGACAAACAGTTAACCAAGTTTATTATATGGAAGTGCTGAAAGGGCTATGTGAAAAAGGCTGAACTTTTCGCCAACAATTCATGGCTCTTGCATCACGACAATGTACCAGCTAACACGGCACTGTCTGTGAGGGAGTTTTTAGCCAGTAAACAAATAACTGTATTGGAACACCCTCCCTACTCACCTGATCTGGCCCCCAATGACTTCTTTCTTTACCCAAAGATAAAGAAAATATTGAAAGGAAGATATTTTGAGGACATTCAGGACATCAAGGGTAATATGACGACAGCTCTGATGTCCATTCCAGAAAAAGAGTTCCAAAATTGCTGTGATGGGTGGACTAGACACTGGTGTTGATGCATAGCTTCCCAAGGGGAGTATTTCAAAGGTGACCATAGAGATATTCCGCAATGAGGTATATAGTACTTTTTCTAGGTTAAGTTCTTGAACTTAATTGTCAGACCTCATACTGATAATTATATAATTCCACAGCTGGCCAAATACAGAATTTACCTTTAAAAGTTCCTTGAAAAAAATTATTCCCTGGCTAGGCAAATTACAATGAAAAACATGATAAACGAGAAAAAAAAAATCCCTCTTAAGTTTATTTTCTAGCTCCAACAAAAATGATTGAGCAAATTCTAAATAGAGCACAGGGACAGAAAACACCCACTTGTGTCTGCACATGTGTTACTCATACAATATACACAGCGTGCATGGCCAACTGGACCACGTAAGGCTGCAATTCTTTCAAGAAATTCTAGGAAGTCCATAAACTATAAGGATAAAATTGTCTCAAGAGAAATGAATACAACATTCCGAAAGTCACAAGTAGATGAAGCCTGTGATATAATTAAGGATTCAGGCAGATTTTTGGTATTTAAAGTTCTCAACAATGTAATGTTTCATTATTCATTGAATTAACACATATTACTAGATCACACACTATGCTGACTGAGAACATGGTCCTGAACAAAAATCGCCATGGAATTTTTCCTCATTGATCTTCAAGGTTAGTAGGGAAGTACAGACCAATGAATGTTCAATTGCAAATGTGATTGGAGCTGCACCATATGGACACAAACATGGTAAGCCTCACCAAATTCGTTCCCAGTGATAGGATGTGGAGGTTGTTCTGGGAACACAGCACTGAATAAGTGACATATGCACTGAGATCTGAGTGATGTCTAGGAAGTAACCAGGCAAATCTAAGGGGATGCTAACAGAAACACACTTTTAAATGCAAGGTGCTGGCAGAAGCATGGACAGTTGGGGCACCTGTAAGAAATCTGGTGATCACAGCTTAGAGGAAGAAAGAGATCTGGGTGTGAGATGATGCCAGGCAGACAAGTAGAAACAGCATCACATAGGATGTTTTCTTATGGTTGAAGTGAAGAATCCTTGTCTCTTCCTTGTGAGCAATGTGAAACTAGCATAGACTTCAAGGAAGAAAGTAATATTATTAGTCTCTGCTATTCCCAATATCTTAGGCATCACAGACATTTTCCAAATACCAGATGCCATTAATATAAATTACCTATAGCAAACTAACAAATGAACAGAAGTAGAAATTAAGGTACAATAAAAACAAAGGAGGTTTGAGTAAGAATCTGGGGGAAACAATTTATCCACATAACTGCAGATGGAATGACAGCATCACTGGAGTGTTAACTGGTTATTTCTGTTTTCTATGCTTGGTGGAAAAATCAACTGTTATTACAATTAAATAAAGATATCAGTGCTGAATATGCACCAGTATTCTTTGGTGAACTGTTTCCATGCATATTAAATAACCAGGCAAGAACACACTTCGAACATTCTAGTATCTTTAAATCTTTAGTCTTTCAGTCTTTATTTGAACTTATGCATTATAAATACTTTTCCCATCACAATCAGGCTGAAAATTGCATTATAATTGCACTTCTTAGTTGAAGTCTGGAGTCTGTTACAGTTACTTATGACTTTTCTCAATGAGTTCTGGCAGATTTTGACTTGTAGGACCTGTCACCTTTTTCATAGCTTTGGAGACTGAGATTTTGATCTGGGCCTTCGTTACTTTTAGGCTTCAAAATTTTCAAGCTTACTTCTCTTTTATTCTGCTGGGGCCTACCAAAAGGTTATATTCAACTTTAGAGGGCTGTGTCTAATTTTCTTTTCTAAAGGACTCTTTTATCTAGAATGAATTGTTTTCTTCATTTTTTTTTTTTTTAGAGGGCAGTGTCACTGGCCCTCATACGTGGGATCCGAACCAGGGCTGCTGGTGTCCTACGCCAGCTCTTAACCACCCTGCCACTCGGTCGGTCTGAATGAATTGTTTTATTGATTATTCAAGCATAAATGGCTTGTCCTTTGTATTTAAACTAAAACATAGTTTAGTCTCAGGTTTTTTGGTATTTGAATAAGAAAGGAATTTCAAAGAAGAAAAAGTTGATGTATGGAATATAAGCATTCTAAAGATGATGAAAACAGAATCACAAATACTAAGGTAGGTCCATAGGTAGATGTCCAGGTGAGACACTAATGCAAACACCACACTGCCTGCTTCCTCCCAGGAAGCTTGAGGACCTGCGTATAAAGCATTGTCTGTATAAAAAGTCTATTTGTGGTCATTATATTCAGTATAGATAACCTTACTTTTTGTTGTGGATCACTTTAAAACTTACACTGTATAGGTCATTCATAATCATTTCTTCCTCATATCCCCTGAATAATAACATTTATAGATGAGGAAACAAAAGAATAGCAAATGACTTGTCACTATTCCTATACCGGGAATATCATCCCATCTTCTGACTCCCCTGATATTGTTCCCACCATGCTACACTGCCACAGACTCTCTGTTTCCAAAAATCTATTCCCTTCAAAGTTAGTAAAACATAAGAAAAAATTAAGAAAATTGAAAGCTGAAAGCTTGAAGACTGCTACTCTCAATAGTTGTTTCAGCCTGTTAAAAATCATTCTTATTTCAGACATCATGCTTTGCATTGGAGAATATGGTCTGTAGAAACCTGATAGCATTTGCCAATGCAAATTGGGTTATTCCCTTGCTGCTACAATTTATTAAATGTACAACAGATGACTTCATATTTTCATTATTAAGAAATGGGCTTGTTAGAATTTCTGGCTCATATCACATGCATTGTATATCATCAAGACAAATCATTCACTACCCATTACAAAAATCTTCAACAGAATCAGAACTGTGATTTGTTAAGGCAAGTTCTATGTGAGCTCTGTCCCCAAAGATTGTTCAGATTATTAATTCTGAAAAAAATAAAAAAAATTATTACCTGCTCCTCTGGTGTGATTAAAATCTCCTTTAATGATTTTGCATGACTTTCCATTGCCATTGCATACACCACAATGATCTTCCCTTGCAAGTGACCCTAATAAACCATCACAGCCAACTTTCTGTAACAAGAGAACAATGCATCATAAAGTGAGATTTTTCCTTTTGTATTTTAACCACTATTGAGGACAAAACTAGTCTCTACAAACTAGACATATTTAATTGACAAGCTAATAAAATGTCATATTCTTTGGTGCCAACCAATACAACAAGCTCAAATAATGTCAAATAATATTATCTGTCAAGTGATCAACCAGCACAATAGAGATGAGAGTATTTTTCTTATATTAAAATTAAATGACATACGAAAGCAACTTGGAGAAATATTGAGACAAATGCAATATACACAAGTCCCAAAGGAAATCACATTTCTATTAAATATAACACAATTAATCTAATTCATTCTACTCGACATAGAAGAGATAACATAGTCATTATATGGATAGCTTCACTTTTAAAGTACTTGCAAAGCCAATGCTGAATATTAAATGTTAACTTTGTGAAAACCAAACATAAATGTTTATTTTCACTGCAGTTCACGAATAAACTTCTATGCCCGTCTTCCTTGGCATCCAGCACACAAATGTGAGTAAGAACTGCTCACAACCCATGGCTGCTATAAGAAAATATAAACAGTGGGAAAATTAATTTTTATAAGCTCCCAGAAGAATTATGTTAGTAAAAATCTTCTGAGATTAAATCATTGACTCTTTCCTAGTGAATAATGTTAGTCTCCCCCCGATGTTCAGTAAATATGATCATATTTTGCCAAGCTGTGCATATTCAAATAGCAGAATTTAATATGTCAGTATTGTCAGAAATAAATGGTAGGATTGCACAATTACCTCTAAATAGAAGGAGTTGCAAGAGAGACTGATAGTATATCCATTTCTAACAAGTTAAACTATTTTAGAGGAATTTTTAAATTATTAAATAAAACAGAGAAAAGCAAGGCTCTTTTGCTGTGCGTGTTGGTGGTGTGATTACGGGATGCAGGCGATGGTAAAAGGCAGCTGCTGGATAAATATCCTGAGAGAACAAAAATCACAGGGAACCTACATAATATCTCATCCTTTCCTTTTGTCAAGGGGGTATATCTGTGTCAAGGGAAATAAAGCAATGCAAATCAAAGCTTATTTGGGGAGAATTAAAAAGAATGTCTCTGAGTGAAAGCAGCAGCCACCACAGGAAATTCTCAAAATATAACAAAAGCATGAGAAGAGTTCACTAAGCAGGAGCCATGAAAAGACCTGAAAGTCCTGGGATGGGGAAAAAAAAATGTCTCCTTCATTCTCAAATGAAGAAAAAACTTAGAGTGGAGCCTAAAGTGGTTTTGAAATAATAAAGGCACCTTGTTTTGTTCTCTCCCTAGCATCCAGTTTGTTTCTTGGCAGATACAATAAACCTAATAAATGGTAGCTAGATGATTACATAAATTATTGGGTTGTCGGAAAAGTCATGACACATTTCTGTAACCAAAAACATAGAAAAAAGATGTCATGACTTTTCTGACAATCCAGTAGTACCTAGCAGTGTCTCAGGTTTTTCTAACCCTTGTAACTGGGATATACCAAGTCTGCAAACCTAAAAATAAAAGTCAGGGACATATAATATCATGGCTCTATGATCATATATTTTTAATATAAGACTCAAAGAGTTTGTATTTTGTAACTGATTGTCTCAAATATCCACCACAATCAAAATACGCTCACAATAACTCC
The DNA here is from genome assembly GCA_033961575.1 of Aselliscus stoliczkanus. Lineage (NCBI taxonomy): Eukaryota > Metazoa > Chordata > Mammalia > Chiroptera > Hipposideridae > Aselliscus > Aselliscus stoliczkanus. Next base: position 39,167,283 of record CM066733.1, read on the forward strand.
AAAAGTTGAAGATGGACGACTTTGTTTAACTGGTGGCAGGTACCTGAGGTACCACTGGCACCATAGAGATGGGAGGATAATGTGATAATACAGAGTAGAGATTCCTCCATCTTTTCCACAGTAGAAACGTCACAGAGCCAAATTGGGTCACCAGGAGAAAGCTGTCTATTTTCAACCACCCTTCTTAGTCCATTCACCAAGTTTAGAATTCCACATTCAGCTTCAGTGCTATGTGCTTTGTGATAAAACAAAACACTCAAGCCAAACCCAATATATAGAAGGTTGTCAAAACTTAAAAGAAGCATGTTTTTAATTACACTGAAAGACTGAATAAAGCATTTTAGTTAAAAAGCCAGAATCTTGAAGTATTCCATGTCACAATCCATTTCATAGAACTTTAATTATAATAATCTGATTTGCATAGCACTTATGCTTAATTTTTTGTTGTTGCTGTAATATTAATGTCTAGCTAGGGATCTGGCTTACACAATACCGTTAAATAAAAGCATAGCAACTTAGGCTATTGTATGTGGCATATATAGTTGGAAAAATAATTTTTTTTGAAAAATAAATTAACTTAAGACATTCACTAATCTGACAGATTTACATAAAATGACAAAATAAAGTTAAAAGCTTTAATTGCACATCATCTAGTTCTGAAAACAAATGTAGAGGTAAATACCTGTAATGCCTTTTTTTTTTTTTTTAACAGACATATAAAAATTACATTTCAGGTTACTGCCATATAAAGAATAAAGGAAATTAACATGTAATTATAAAACTGTTTCTTATGCCAATGGTATTGCATGATTCTGTGCTTTAAACTTCATAGCATGCTGGGAAAATACAGAGCTTTAGAGCTGGTGAAGCATTGAAGTTTCATGTTGTTTTCAAGTTTTTACCCAGAAGTCCATAAGCTTCTATGGACTACAGAATGATCCATTCATATCTCACAATTGTTTTCAAATTTTGGTGTGTGTGTGTGTGTGTGTGTGTGTGTGTGTGTGTTCAGGTGTGCATGTTTCTGGGGAGAGAAAAAAGCAAACTTTTCATCAAATTCTCCAAGGAGTGTATTACACAACAAAGTCAATGACCATTGATCCGATAGCTTCATTTTACAGATTAATGTCTAAAAACATATTTTAAGTGATTTTCCCAAGAACACAATTCCCTAGTAGCTGTCATGGATTCAGTGCTACTCCACTCAGATACTCTTTCCTAACTAAATAATTTATTTCCCTCCATGCCTGGGAAGTTTATCAGCTGATGGCTCTTAGCCATCAGCCCTTTTCAGAAATTGCCTAGCCTGAAGAAAACTGCCTTTCCTAAAGTCCTATCTTTTTCCTGGGGGCAGCTTGCATCCAAATGCTCTGAGATGCTACAGGTAAAAAGGGCTGTTTATCTCACCCCAAATGGGGACAACTCTGAAGAGCCATCCAAGTTTCCATGCTCCCAGAGGGTCGGCTAAGGTCTTGTGACTTCACTACAGCCCAATTTCCCCCTGTGCTCAATCCTGCCTCTTTCCCCTCCCCACACCGATGTTGATCATGAAACCATTTGGCATTAAGCTTCCAGAATATTAATCTTCCAGGAAAGCCAAGCTGAGATAGTGGCAGGGCCAAAACTAGTAACTTCTAAGTTCTAGCTTGTGATCTGTCCACTTTGCCCTTCATCCTCACATTACCAGAATTTCTACCTTTCTAATGACACATGAAAAAGCACACACAAATGCATATAGTAGATGAAGATTATTTCTTAAAGAGAAAAGGAAATGAAAAGGTTAAGAACTAGAAGACAATTGAATATACATTTAAAAATCAGTTGATTCCAATATATTGAAAATGTTTTAAGATGAAGTGAGCAATAGGACTGATTTTATAGTTTTTTACCCCATGGTTCAGTCTTAGACCCAAGACATAGAGAACTGGAGTGCTTGCATTTTGGGTCCGGAACGTTTTGACATTAGAGGCCTGAAGTGTTACAATTTTAGACTTGTAATATGTGTATGACGGAATTCAAATCTCAGATTCTTTCAGATAGTAATGGGTATTACAGATTAGCTAGTCCAAACCCTACATTAGATCAGGCTTGGTCAAGGTCACAGTTGAGTCAGGAATACATCCTCATCTTTTGAATCATGGCACAGAGCTCTCCACCATACGGGCGGCTGCTCGGTGGTCCCCATCCTTCCTCAGCATACACACTCTCTCTTTTAGAATGTCTTACCTGACACCTGCCATTTGCACAGATATCCAATCCCTGATAGCCACAAGACGTTCCATCCATCACTTTTTCTGACAGAAGAATAGGCTGTTCTTTTCCAACAGGAGAGCAAAACAAGGCACATGGTTTTTCTACATACAGAGTGGGTAGAAAAACTAAGCATAAGTGACTCCATACGTATTTTTATCTCAAGCTTTATTTCTCAGAACAGTTGACAAGTAAAAAATACCATTTGATGTGAATTAGGTAATGTAATACTCGAGTAGATAATGCTGGAGGGTAATTATATCTCACTTTTAAATTCCAATCCACTAATTTTCAATCCGATGCATTTCGCATATTCTAATTGAAAAGTTACGAAAGGGAGAAAGAAGAACTTCCAAGGTGAACAATTCTCAGAAGCTTTTCCATTACGAGGATGTTTAGAAATGCAATACAATCCCATGAGAACATACATTGGTATGCACAGTCGCTGGCTAGGTCCTGGCTAGGACTCAACCCCCTTTACTGCTTAGTCAAAAACGTATGGCAGTACATAGGGTATCTAGGTTGAGGACCACTGTCCCAGGTAAAGAATTCTTGAATGGCCAACCGCCTCCTTCAGTGCTTCATGAAACAATACGGTAGGATGCTTAGAGTTAAAACACTTGCCTATTAGGCTCAGTCAAAGAATGCCAACATATTTCTCAAGTGCCGTTTCTATTTCTAAGCATCCAAAAAGGAGCTGTAGTATTTGGTAACACCAGTAGTAGGATTATCCAAATCTGAAACTTCAGAGCAATTTCCATGCTACATTACTACTCTATTGGCTTGACACCAGTCAGGCCCTTTACTGTTTATTAAGCTCATATAAATAGAATGGAAAATAGTTTACAGTCTCTGACACTGATCTTCGCTATGTCTTCAGTTAAGTTCCACGTATGCTGCTGGGGTTCTATAAATACCAAATAACAGCCAGAGGCAGGGAACTGGCTATCACTTTGCAAAGAGAAGACAGACAGTTAAATGAGCCTTCGGAATTGAACATTTCAAACAGTTTTCACATGTGGCTTCTGAGTCCTGCTCTGAACAATTCTGAGGACTTGGAACAAGGCCTCCAATGTGCATGGTTTTGAGATTTTCCTTTAAGATGCCATTAGAAGCTGCAATAAAGCATTTCAGTGTGCTCTCACACCTCAAAGTAGGTTATGTTTATTCAGTGACTGCTTACGATGTCATATCTTTGGACTTAAAAACAGCTGCTGTAATTGTAACACTTTAAAAGCGGTATATATTTATGTATAGTTCTCTTTTTGGAGTTTTCATTGAAAAGAGGAGCAAACCAGATATATGACTAATGTTGACAGGAGTTAGTCTAGAAAATTCCACTCACATTCCAAGCAAGGCTGCAGATAAAAATCTTTGTATTTCTCCTTTTACAACATACTGTCAATTCACTGTGCTTACTTTAGCTTTACAGATGACATAAACATTTGATACCAATCTTCCTTCCTGGAGTGTACCCTCGAGACTGTGACATTAGAGTGATCCATTTAACATGCCAGGACTTGGCAGGTAGGCTCTGTCTTGATTTAAGAGACCAACCCTTTCCAAGATATGCATTAAACATGGATGTCAGCCAAATTTCAGCACAGAGTATGCAAAATACCTGAATGTTAAAGCCATGCCTCTTTTTCCTCTAAAAATAAATGTTCACCACTGCACGGCTACCCTCCATTTAAGTCTCTGAGCCATAGATCCGTGTACGCATGTTATATAAGAATAGCAGAAATAGCCACTTGCATTTTAAGGTGTCATATGTTATTAAGACCTGGAATTTTTAAAAGCATTGTATATTTCAATTTCGTCCATAGTGCTGTAATACATGAAGACTATTGTGTATTTTGCTCATCGTACTGACTGATGAATTGATATGTGTTGCAAAAATGTATTATTAAAAATACTAACCTGTTAATTATACAAATATCTATTATGGATTATTCCGGTGCTAAACATTGCTTTATAAGAGTTAGGATCTTATGTGATTAGGATTGCCAATGTCTTTAATATTTTTAATTGACCTCCATCTGATCCTGACTTTTTTTTCCATCTGATGGGAACCTATTTCCTATCTCTTATTTCACATCTGAGTAAGCAGGTTTCAGATGAATTTAATATTATCAAATTGCACAGCCAGTTAGAGGCAGAGACAGAATTAACCCTCGAATGATCAGATGATTTTCAGAATCTGAATAGTCATCTTCCTTATTTTTTTAACAATGAAAAGATATTGTTTATAATTTCAAATTTATGCAACAATATTCATCAAAAGCTCAGACTGAACACCAGGCGCAGACAACAGAGAGAATATAAATACATTAAAGCCTTGGATTGCAAGTAACTTGGATTGCAAGTGACTTGGTTTGTGAGTGTTCCGCAAGATGAGCAAACATTCTGATACATTTTCAAGTGGTAAACAAGTGATACCTTGCAATACGAGTGGTTTGTTTCCAGAATGAATTATGCTGGCAAACCACAGTATTACCGTATATTAAAATCTGCTATCACAGGGTGCTTGTGGGGTTCTTGAAAGAGACACATACCCATTTAGGAGGGATCAGGGGATTCTTTTTTCCTAGAGGCCTTGAAATAAATTGAGTCCAAAAAATCAGAAGTTTCAAGGTAAAAATAAATTGGGAGAGAGAGGTCAAAGCTTGAGAAAGAAAAGGTATTATGCCAAGAAACTAGAATGTTTACAGGCTCAGAAATAGGAGAGCATGGTGGATATGAGGGGGGAATGGCATTCGGCCTCCCTGTGCTGGAGACTAGAGGGAATAAGAGAAGTTCAAGGGGCGGGCCATAAAAACGGCCTTATAAACCAGGTAGTAAAGTTTGAGATTGGTCCTACGGGCAACGGGACTCAGGGAAGGGTATTAGTTGGCACAGTGACAGACAGGTCTGGCCTTAAAAAAGGCCAGCCTGGCTGAAATGAGAAGTAAGGGCTGGAGGAGGGTGAGACTGCATCCAGAGAGAAGGTGGGGCTGCTGTCTGAGGAATCCAGGTGAGAGATGGTGCAATTATGAACAAAGATGCTGGCAGTAGAAAGGTTTGGACAAATAGGATTTGCTGACTGATTCCAGGTGAATGGAGAGTGAATGGAGGAAGAGGGATTCTGGCTTAGTTTGGTAATGAGGTCAGTGATGATGCTATTCTCTGTGAGAGAGCACAGTAGGAGAAGCAGAAGGTGGGAGTGAGAAAGAGGAAAGGAGCAGGGGGTGTGTTCAACTTGGAGCACGCTGATTAGAGATGAATGGGATATTGGGTGCAACAGATGGGTAGGCAGCTAAGGAGCTCAGGACAGGGCAATCTGGGCTGGAGATGAGTATGTGTGTCCCTTCAGCATACAGGTGATAAAGAAAACCTAGCAAATAACTCAGATTATCCTAGGGAGAAGACAAAGGGGCCAAAGCAGATTACTGGACAATTCCCATTAGACATATCATTCATTCACCTAATATTTATTCAGTGCTTAGCTTGTTCAGGTACTGTTTATGGTGCTAAAGGTACAGCAATGCACAAACTATGACAACATGATCTGATCTTACAACTATTGTGGGGCAGGTAATAAATGAAACCTAAAGGTTTTATTGGCAGAGGATAAGCTCTGCGAAAAAAGAATAAAGAAGGAAAAGGAAAGGCTTCAAGTTAAAAAGACCTGAAGGAGGTGAGAGAATGGATCATACTGGTGTCTGGGGAAAGCGCTTCAGTAGGGAAGACAACTTCTAAGACACTGGACTTACTCTAGGAGGAACATGGGAGCCAGTGTGCGTGGAAGGGTGTGATGAGGGAAGAGCAGAGAAGAAGGTAGAGGGTAACAGGAAGCCAGGTGCGGAGGTCCTCAGAGTACATTAGAAGACCTTCGGACTTGAACTCTTAGTGAGTTGTGAAGATATTGAAAAGTTTTGAATGGGAGAATGACATGATAGGACTGATACTTTATTTTATTTATTTATTTATTTATTTTTGAGGGCAGTGTCACTGTACCTCATATATGGGATCTGAACCAGGGCCGCTGGCATCCCAAGCCAACTCTTAACCACCGCGCCACTCAGCCAGCCCAGGACTGACACTTTAAATGTGTTGCTCTAGCAGTTCCGTTGAGAATAAAGATGGGGTGAGGATAAGGCATAAGAACAGTTAGAAGCCACTCCAGTCACCTTGGGGACAGATAGTGTCTTGTACCAGGTGGCAGTTCTGGAGATGTTGGGAAATGATCAGATTCTGGGTGTATTTTAAAGAACGGGCTAATATGACCTTACTGATATTTTAAATGTATAGTAAAAGAGGGAGAAAAGAAAAAAAATGATGACTTACAAGGTATTTGGTCTAAGCATCTGGAAAGACGGGACTAACAGTTAAGAGGATTGTGTAAATAGAAGATTGTGTTATCACTTCTCAGATGAGGAAACAGTATGTTGGAGATGGTGTGGGGGAAGAAAACATGACATGTTTGAGGCAGTGAAACAAGACCAGTATCGGGAGTGCAACGTGGATGGGGGCGAGGGTTTAGATAAAGCAGGGGATAAGGGAGCAGAGTGGAAGGGTCATGCCGTGTAATTGGATCTTTACCTGAAGAGTTATGGGGAGCCTCTGAAATGCAGTAAGTGGGAAATTGAAAGGATCCGATTTGCATTTTACAGAAAGATCTCTAGGCTGTCCTATGAAGAGTGAACTGAGGCAGGAGTAGAGTGAAAGCAAAACGACTACTTTGGAGTCACTATAAGAGCCCAAGCAAGAGGCCCTGGAAATGAAGTTTAGAGTAGTGAAAGTGGAGATGGAGCGGACAGATATTCAGGAAATAAAATATGTAAGACAGGGTGATGGATTGGATACGTGGGGAGGAAGATGGAAAAGTTAAGAGTGACACATTTCTGGCTTGTGCAGCTCAAGAGCTTGTATAACCTTCACTGCCACAGGACACACGAAACGGGATCAGAATGGACATGGACTGGAAGGATTAAAAGCATGAATTTAGTCTTAACCCTGCAGAGAGTCAAGTAGAAATTTCAAGGAGGAAGTTGGACATACAAGTTTGGAACTCAAAGGAAAAATCTGGTGGAAGACATAAATTCATCAGTTATTTGCATATTTGAAGTCATGAGAATAGATGAGATCACCTAAGAAGCAATGTAGAGTGAAAACAGAATAGCATCTGGGATAGACAGAAGAACAAACCAGACATAGAGTAGGAAGGCCAGAACGGGGTCATGTCATGGAAATAAAGGCACATGAGTGTTTCAAGAACCAAGGGGTGGCCAACTATTTGAATGCAGTTGAGAGCTCAAGTATAAAAAGACCTGGAAACCATTCATTAGGTTTAGTTTCCATGACAGTCCTTAGTGACGTGAGTGAGATTTGTGCCGGTGAAATCCAGGCTGAAAGTAAGGAACCAGAGGGCTGCAAAACAGACAGCTCTTTTGAGAAGTGTGTCTTTGATGGGAGAAGAGTGTAAGGGCACCAGCTGGAGGCAGCTATGAGCTTGAAGGAAGGTCTGTGATTTTTTTTGGAGGAATCCTAACTACGTTTAAGCATCGACTGTGAAAAATCACAGAGAGCAGGTTAAGTATATAAGACAAAGTATGGATGATCTGAAAAGGGAAGATGGGGATGACATCCAGGGCACAGTTGGAGCAACTGGCTTTAGAAAGAGGAATGAAAATGCTGCTATATACTAGAAAGCAGATGGAATGTCTGCAGACATAGTTAGGTTCCTGTGTTTGACAGCAAGAAGATAAGGATGTAATCACCTGATGGCTGCCTTCCCCCCATTACATAGTGTAATAATTTGCCCTATTGTTTGACTCTTCCCATTAGTGCTTTGTATGCTCAGGTGCTTATGGGGAGGGAAGAGTTTTATCAGAAGGGGCACTGGAACTGATAAACAATGGAATTTAGGCTATTCACAGGAGTGTTACTGAAATTAGGGAAAGCACAGTCCAAACTGACTAAGAGGAGAAATACTGAAAGGAGCGACTAGGACGTGATGGTCATTAAGACAGAAACTTCACCATCACTTTTGGTCACTGCAAGTGAAACACACAGCCTGCTGACCATGGGCAAAAATGGTCATTCTCAATAATAAGGCAACATGTAATTTTCTTCACATCCTTATTTTGATGAAAGATTTACAGGAAGTTGCAAAAAATAGTACAGAGAGGTCCCCTATCCCTTTCACCCAGTTTCCTACCATAGTTACACCTCAGTAACTATAGGACAACAGCAAACCCAGGAAGTTGACATGGGTACATGTTCGTGTACAGCTCTGTGCCATTTTGTCACTTGTATAGGTTTTTACAGCCAACACCACAATCAATGGACTGAACTGTTTCATCGGCACAGCATTCCACCTCATGCTACCCCTTCATAGTAACAGCCCTCCTTCTCCCCACCACCATCCCTAACTCCTGGCAACCACTAATCTACCTGTGTCCCATCTCCATAGTGTTGTCACTTTAAGAATGTTATATACATGTATCACACAGTATGTGGCCTTTAGAGATTGGCTTTTTTCAATCAGCATAAAGCTCTGAAATGAAAAAGTTTGTTCCTTTAATTGCCACATAATATCCCTTATTCTGGATATACCTCAGTTTCTTTAACCGTTCACCTACTCAGAACCTTTTTGGTTGTTTCCAGTTTGGAGCTATTCAAAACAAAGCTGCCATGAATATGTGTACACAGATTTTTTTATAATTATAAACTTTCACTTTTCTGGGATAAATGCCCAGGACTGCATTTTCTAAATTATATGATACGTATATGTTTAGTTATTTAAGAAACTGCGCAGCTGTTTTTCAGAGTGGCTGTACACACCACTTTACCTCCCTACCAGCAGTGTATGAGAAACCCAGTGTCTCTTCACCCTCACCAGCATTTGGTGTTGTCACTCTTTTTTAGTTGCTCTACTAGATGTGTATAATATCTCTCTATTCTTAAATATATTTTGAGTCAGTGCTTGTTGTTGTTGCATGTCAGTAAAGGTATAAAAAAAACAGCCCTGAAACACCTAGAATAGAATCTGTACAATAACTACTGCTGTAAATAACACATGCTGCAAGCCTAGACGCCTACTTCACTCAGACGGTGCTGATCGGGTCGGTCATACCTTCATCCATGACAGCTTGCCACTGAAGCCCAGGCTTTGGGTGCGAAGTGCTAACACTATAGGCCTGACATTGCCAGGCTCTGAATCCAGGCAGACCTGCAGGACAAGGCGGATTCTCACATATTCTGTATTGTTTTCTGGGACCATTACAATCCCTTGCTTCAGAACCTAGCCTAGAAAAGATAGTACAAATAATCAATTTTATCTTTTTTTATGTTAGCTACTCATTGTTGTTGTTTTTTTAATTAAAATTAAAAAATTCAGGTATACTCCTTTACATTAAATCTACTTATTGAAAACGTGGACTCCCTCAATAATTGGTAACATTAGGAAATCCCTATGTGCAATTTTTTTTTTTTTTTTTTTTTTAGGGCAGCGTCACTGGCCCTCATATGTGGGACTGAACCGGGGCCGCTGGCTTCCCAAGCCAGCGCTTAACCACCGCGCCACTCAGCCGGCCCGCAATTTTTAAAACTATACATTTTTTCCAATCCTCGATCAATTTAATCTTCAAAATACATGAGAAATAAAAGCCAACTTGCCATGAAAATCAAAGAGAAAAGGGCAGAGGCTAGGGGCAAAAATAGAAAGCCTACAATTCCCATGAAGCGGTTTGGTTCTAAGAATTATTAAGGAGATGCTTTTAACATTTTCATATAAATTCTTTAAAATCGCTTGAGAAGGACTTGGGCCACCGAGCCCACACACAGAGTTAAAGCATAAAGCTGAAATGATTTTCTCACACACTTTTCTAGGATGGCTCTTGAAGAAGGATGCTTGTCACGCTCCCTGTCTATACATGTGCTTAGCATGCTTTCATTTCTCATTGTCAGCTTCCTTTTTTCTTTTTTGTTTTTGAGGTCAGTGTCACTGGCCCTCATATGTGGGACCCGAACTGGGACTGCTGGCTTCCCAAGCCAGCACTTAACCACCGCGCCACTGGGCAGGCCCTGTCAGCTTCTTTTGACATTCATTTAGTTCTCATGCCGGCCCTCTCTTTCTAAAGTCCTACCACCTTCCTGCTCTTTTCACAGCTCCTTCAAATATTGACTTACTTCTAATACCTGTCTCCCTGCTTATTCAAACCCAACATTTTATTTGATGTAATCAAGAAACCACCCTGGGGGCCGGCCGAGTGGTGCGGTAGTTAAGCACTGGTTTGGGAAGCCAGTGGCCCCGGTTCGGGTCCAGCATGTGAGGGCCAGTGACACTGCTCTCAAAAAAAAAAAAAAAAAAAAAAGAAAGAAAGAAAACAGAAACCACCCTGTGCAGCACTTATTTATTCTTAGAGGAATGGGTCTTATTCTTTTTTCTTAAAGGGAGTTATTATATAAAATAAATAAATTGAGGGACTTCTGTTTCCCAAAGTGGAGTAGGGTTGGAGGGGCTCCTTTTACTTTCCAACATGGCTTATGAGTAAAATCTCTGCATTTCAAATGTGAGGAGACCCCGCCCTCCTCCAATCCCAGGCTGTGCGTTTACCCGGGACATTGGCGCTCCCGGCTGCTGATGCCCGAGCTGCAGGTCCGGCTGCAGGGACTCCACGCGCTCCACTCTCCAGCGGCATGTCCAGGTGCTGAGATCCTGCTGGTGCATTCTCCAGCCTTACACCACTATTCCAAAAGTTATGTCTTAGGTGAACAAATCAGGGCACAACGGAAAATCATTCACTGGCCTATAGAGTCACGGGAATTGCGATTAAATCGGGGGTACCAGAGCCCCAAACACGCGGAATTGAGAAAGGCCACACTTGCATATTGTCATGGTAATATAATGGTCCTGCTTTCCCAGTTCTTGTGTCAGGCCATGTCTTGTCATGAAAACAGCACACAGATATCTGTTGACCAGCCCCTACAATTCAAGGCTGTGACAGAGTAGGATGGAGAGGGAACGTGAGGCTGCACAGGCCAGGAAAGGAAAACTAATATATGCTAAGAAACAAAACAAGATAAGAGACGCCCAACAAAAGCATAGGTTAGTATGTAAGAATGAAAAATAAGTCATAATTGTCCTTCTATAACTAGGGTGAAGCAAGCATTATAGCAAATTTGGCAATTTTGATTTGAAATGTCAATGATCCGGGGTACTCTCCTTATAGTTAAAAAAGTAAGTATTATTTAATTTTAGCTCTTCCCTTTATGCTTTTTTTTTCTTTCTTTTTTTCTGAAAGAGTTCCCAATCAAATTCAAGCCTTAACATTATATAGCAAGTTTTCTTATGAAAGCTGTTGGTTGGAAATACTTGGGCAATTAGGCGCTTTGAATGAAATTCAAATTATTCCAATTATTCTGCAGCTTATTTGCTATTTATTTATTCACTAAGAAAGGTAACTGTGAAAGCAGAGAAAGGAGTGTGCTCCTTCTCTTTTCTATATTTATTTTTTCATTAAAGGAAAGCAGTGAAAGAATCTGTTTCTGGGGTCGCCTGACTTGATGGACAGATTATTATAATTTCTCCTTATTCCTGGAAAATTAGGTATGTGATAGTCATGGCAAACATGTTCAAAGTAAAAATTAATTGAACAAAAGCATGTTGAGAATAAGGAAAGATTAGGAAAACTTAGATTAATAATTGTATAATGACGGGGTAAAGCAAGCTTATCCTTCCAGTGCTAAACAATTTTTTGCACCTAAGGGCAACATGATTTATAAGGAATTTTGGGGAAATTACAGAAACGCTCTGACCCTCGGTTTTCCCATTTCAAAAATGTTAATGATAATCATATTTACCTAGTAGACTTCTTTCAGAGTTTGAACGAAGCACTAAGCACAATGCATAGCCCCTACTAAGGATTTAATAAAGCTTAACAACAATATTAAATTATATGTGTGATTATATTAATGTCATTAAATTTCCAGAAATCTAACCAAAATTCTATTCATTCTGATCTTAATTGATCTGTTTCTTTAAAAATTTATTTTGAGAATATGTTTTTAAATGCTATTTTTAGAAGAGAGAACTTAGAAACTATGCTACATAGTTTTGTTTAGCCTAGTTAATGCTTTCCTATGCAATAAAATAATTAGTTCCTGCAGATTTTCTCTAATCATGTTAAATTCAACCTCTTTTTAGTTTTAAATCTAGGCTTTGAAAACAAAATAAAACAAAACAAAAACCCTCAACAACTCAGAAGGTATTGATGTGCCAAGTCTGTCATTAAATAAATTGAGATTAGTAGGAAGATTCAGTCTAAAAATTTCAAAAGGAGGGGAAAATACATACCGTGTGAAAATTTTTAGACAACCTACTGATTTTAAGGATTTAACAATGTTATGCCAGTCATGGAAAAAAATAATTCAAGGTGAAAGCTGTTGAACTTCAATTGATCAAATTGTTTTGTCCTACTTGAAGGGTATTTATTTTTCCCAGAGTGAATGTCATCGCTCCTTGTCCATTTAGCAGCAATCTGGTACTAAAAGGCTGGGCCAAAGTTCCCAGCAGACTAAAAGACGGGGATCTACACTTGCACATCATTTGAACTAGACCATATCTGGCAGACAAAGAGAAATGGAAACAGGTATGCAAGCCAAATTTGCATACACAGATCTGTTGAAATGTAACAAAAGCATAGTATAACATTTGAAGTTGATCGCCTTGCTGATAGGCAGGTGTCTGGATGAAACAATGGAGAGCCGATTTGTGTCTTCCAAGGGGTGGTGTGCTTCAACGTTGAGGCAAGTGTTAAGTGTTTTCTTTAAATTATTATACCATCATATTTTGGTTTGCATATAGAATGCACATAAAATGATCCTAATGGCATTTTTCATAAATTTTCTAGTGGCATGTTTTGTCTCATTTGTATTTTTTAGCCTCAAAAGAGGTATTATTACACATGGTCTAAAAATGTCAAAATTCATAACATTGACTAATTCCGTTTGATTTATGAAGATGCTAAGAGGGTATATTATATAGACTATTTCTTGGACAGTACGTGACCTAAAAAAATGGATTATATTTCTATTTTCTCAAATTTCTATACTAGATATGTCAAGGAAATTCACAAAAACACTCATTGGAAGAGGTCCTTGAAGATGTCAAAAAACCCACATTATTTTCTAATCAAATTTTCTTTTGCAAATTTGGGATTGTAAGGATATCACAGCTTCATATTTTCAATAAAGAATGATCATGGTAACTTCAAGAGGCTCAATTTAGGCAAGTAAATAACTAAAATATATTATGTAGGGTCCTTCAACATAGTCTAAAATTCTAGTAAATTGGTATCATATTTTCCTTTCCCCTCCCTCAACTTCTAGCAAACATTAAAAGTAAAAAACACGTATTTCTTGGTTTTTACCAAATCATTTATCAACTCTTTAACTTCTGTTCAATATAAATGTAAACACAGATGATACTATGACAAAGAGAAAATAAGAAAGAAAACAGGCTGCTTTGAATTTGGAAAAACACTGTGCATAAATAGCAGATAAATCCCTATCTTCAGAGTCATTTTGAATCATAAAATTCTGTAGGCACTCTCTCAGATCTAGTAATATACTCTTAGGTAAACTACTTATACAGCTAGATTAACGTCACTAGCATGTAACACATAAAATTCCCATCTCTGTTTCTTGATTTGCAACGTATCAAGCTAGCAGTGTTTAATGCAAGCTTGCAAGCGTTCAAAAATTTTAGCACTAAGGCAGCACTCAGCTGCAGGGTTGGAAGCTATTCTTGTGAAGACTCCTACAACAGCTAGAACAGGTGGGCAGGTGGAGAAGCCCACCGGTCTGGAACTGAGAAGTTCATTAGTTATTTTAATACACAAAGCATTATAGAACTGCTAAAAGAATATCATTAGCACAATTACAGGGAAATAAAACATTTTACTTTTGATGAGTAATTACTGTTTTGATTGCTGAAAGAATAAGTTTATTGTAGAGACCTCGAGAATGCAAATTATTCTCATAAATATCAGCAGAAAAAATAATAGTAGGAAACTACTCAGACAGCAGATTACAAAAAGAAAGAGATTTTATATTGCTAAAGAAGAACTAAGGAAGGAGAATGTGTGATGTTTGAAGAAATATTGCTCAATATTTGGTTACCTTTGTTTACTAGTGCTTTTGTGTTTCTGGAATGATGAAAGTTATTCCTGGTGCAGAGTTTTAAGATTCAAGCAGTGAATTACTCAGCGCAATACTATAAGGCTTGTCCAATATACAAATATTATTATACTTTGTGCATAATTTTAAAAATAAAACAAACCCAAGTTCTGACTCTCCATAAACTCATGGAAAAATATTTAGCTCAGTATGTGAACAACTGATTGATACTTCACAGAAGTTCCCTTTCATGAAACCATTTTCTTAGTGATTGTATCTAATGATAAAACATTCCTAGTCTTTTAAAAAAATCTTTTGGACTTAATTTGTACATTGTTTTCTTTCTTTAATTAAAGAAATCACAGAAGTCATAAATGATTATGTGCTTATATCAAACATTCAGAAATGTCTGGAGAAAAGTTATATTCACTCTCACCTCCTGTTGCTTTACTCCTATCCATCAATTTTACTTCCCTCCCTACAAATTACAGTTGGGAGTTTATATTTTCAAACCATTTTCTGAGTTTAAAAATATATACTATGTGTATGTATATTCACATCTGTATACAAACCCTTTTTTCTTAAAACTCAAATGGTATCATAAAATGTCAATGTTTCTGAGATAACTATGTACTAACAACCATGCTTGTAGATCTTTCATGATATATATTATATATATTATTATTCTTTTAACAGCTATACTGTAACTATTCCTCTCCTGATGAATATTGTTTCTCATTTCTCGACATTGCAAATTACATTTACACAAATATCTGTGTGTGTGTGTGTGTGTGTATCCACACGCATATGCCTATCTTTGTGTACATGTGTTCCCTAGAATAAAATCTACAAGTAAAATTGCTAGATTTCCATTCTGTCCATTTTTCAAATCAATGTGTTTCTAAACTAGCACTCTACATAACTTAGTTTTTTCACTAAGTGTTTTCCCCAAGTATTCTTTATGTTGTTTTCAAATATAATACAAATTCATGTTCTTCAGAAGCAAGGTTTCTGATCTTATATCTAGAGTAAAGTGATAACTGGTCCACTTCCCCTTCAGAGAATAAGAATTTCAAACGTATATAAGCTATTGAACTGTTACCTTTTGATTAGATTAACCATAATTATAAGTTTACATGGGATGTCCTGCCTTCATCTTCTCCAAAAGAAAATTTCAACAGTAATTATTTTGATCTGGAAATTAAACTAATAAATTCTTACCACTTTATGAAACACATTAGATTAAACAACTTAGACAGCCAAATATTCACTAATCCCCAAAATGTTAATTAGAGTATTTTATTTATGATGCTTGGAATGACAAGGAAAAATTATACACAGTGGCTCTCCTGAGACAATCTTTTCTATCTGAAAGTATTTGTTATCTCTGAGAAGTTTCACTATATATGTTATTATTTATGATTATTTTACTTACGTTTAATTTACACAGTAAAAATAATATGAGTGTTTTTTAAGGCAATACATATATCTGACTCTCAACATTCTCATAACCAACAATAAAAAATAATTGCATTGATATTAACAAAACGACAGATTTGAAAAAATATAAAAGTTAAAATTGAAAATAGAAGAAATGCTGAAACTTTTCTATACACTGAAAGTATCCTACTAGTGTTAAGAGGGATACATATGTAACTGGCAGGAGAAAATGCAAGTTACTTAAGCTTAATATAATATTCTAATTAACTTGAAGTAACACAGCGACTTACCTTACCAGCGTCACAATCAGTTCCATCCATTGGTGGATCAAGTTTGGTTTTGCATTCTTTCTCACCTTCTACCTTGCACCATAACCCTGTACAAATAACATGCTGAAAACAAGGGCATAATAATAAGGGAAGGTATTACATTTCTGAGGTGAAGTCACCAATTTTTGAGAAAGCTACTTTGCTAGAACAACAGAAATTATTTGAAGAAGAATATGTTGTGATGCTTTAAATACTGAACTTATGATTGAAATAGTAGATGGCTTATTTATAGTGATAAGAAGATTGATCCATAAAACAGGAAATCTATGTAATAAATTTAAATCTCTTCAAATTTAACTAAAATGCATATGATAATGTAACATTAAGTAGCTACAACACAAAAATATAAGCTAAAAATCAGTATTTATACCATCATATGAACCAGGCTGGAAGAATTAAAGTGATGTACTTGTGGTATAAATTTAATGTCTCCGCCCTGAAGCCTGGCACTTATGCCATGACTAGTGTTTCCTGATTTCATTAGATTGCCTTGGCCCTTGACACAATACAGAGATTCTCAGTGGGTATGTTTCTCGAAATTATTAGTCATTTTACTTCAGTATGAACAAGTTCTAGATCTCTGGGACACAATAAACTTTTTCTAGGGGAAAGTGGAAACGAATTTTAAAAAAACACTGGGATAAAGCAGCAGAGACATAGCAACCATGAAAGAAGAGTTCTGAGGAAATGCAAGAGGGAGGACAGTCAGAGATCCAAGCCAGAGCTGCTATCGTGGTCAGCCAAGAGACACAGATATAAAGAGATACAACACGGGCCGCCAGCCAAGTGGCACATTGGTTAAGAGCAGGCTTGGGACCACAGTGGCCCCGGTTCAGATCCCACATATGAGGGCCAGTGATACTGCCCTCTACAGCTAAGATGGTGAACAACAGCTCCACCTGGAGCTGGGCTGCTGTGAGTCCCCGGGATGGCATAGCTGCAGCCCCTGCTGCAGTGGGCTGCCATAGGCTACAGTGAGTAGCCAGCAGCCAGCGTGAGTGGCTGGCAGCCAGTGTGAACTGCCAAGAGCCGCTGTGAGCAGACGTCCAGAGGCCAGCGACCGATCTGCCTCACCCGAGAAGAGCACAATGACAATACCAACATGGGCCAGTGAAGCAACGTCCTCCTCAACTAGACTGAAGAACAAAAGGACAGCAACTTGTCTGTTCCCTTCCCTGGTTCCCCAACTCTGTTCCCCTCCCCCAATTCCCCAATAAAATCTTAAAGGAAAAAACAAAAAAAGAGACACAACTGGCACGTTCCTGAGGACTTTCTATTTTTATAAGATGGGCAAATTTTTAGCTACAAGCATATTATTAACAAATTGCACATAAGTATGAAATCCATGAGGAATATTTAAAGGGGATCAGAGCAATCTATAGTGAAGACTATTGTGTTACTACCTATCTGGGTACCTGGAGAAGAGGGTGGAAGTGAACAGGTCAGTAGAGACAGAACAAGTAAGTGGAAATGTGCAAGATACGGTCATGAAGATACGGTGAAAAAAAGATAGAGAGAAAACCAGTGTCATGGGAGGAGGCATATAATAGAAAGGCATAGTGAATAAGATTGTAAAGATAGAAGAACCAGATCATGAATGCCAGGAAAGACTAGGGATCCATATTTGGAGGGAATAAGAGGCCACTTAGCAGTTGACCAGAAGGTTGATAAGATAAAAGAGCTATTTTAGTAAGTCTACTCTGGCAGTGGTGTTCAAAACAGACTAAAAAATCACTGCAAAGTTCAAATTAACTTATGACCCAAGTCTATTAAATACTTTGGGAAAGACATATTTAAACTAACGTTTTAAACAGCTCTGTTACAACTTGAGTGCTTGCTGGATTTGTCACAACTCCCAAAATATTATTTTCCTATCCTTTCATTATTTAAATATTTAGATTTCTGAAATGTTTGTAAGCTCTTAAAAATTCAAGTCTAGGGAGGCTGAGTGGCGCGGTGGTTAAGAACTGGCTTGGGACACCAGCAGCCCTGGTTCGGATCCCACCTATGAGGGCCAGTACACTGCCCTCAAAAAAAAAAAAAAAATAATTTCAAGTCTATGCAAGAGTGTGATATATTTTATTTGCATTATTTTACCTGCTGTGACAGATAATATGTCTTATTATATTTAGGATATGATTTAGCTTAATTTGCATGCTTTTATTTGCAAACATTTTATTTATAATTTACCAAAAATTCATTCAGGAATTTATTTTTTTAAATGCCTAAATCAAATCATTTCTCTACAATACTTTGGACTCTTGAAAATAAACAGAGAGGCTAATCATTTGATGTACTTGGTGGACACATTTATATTTGAATAAACGGATCTCTAACCTGAGAATTTTAGTTCCCAAAAGTTCTCCCACCCACCCCCTCGCTAAGACCTTTCTTTTAAAGATGTTTTATAACCATGGGGTCAAATGCTGAATTTTCCATCAAGGAAGAATTTTGCTTTACTTACATTCAATAAAACTTAGTTGTGTGATAACATGAATTACTTTAGTCAAGTTCATTAGTTAACCAATGTATATTGAACTAAAAAGCCAATCTTCTGTGCTGTAGTTTTAGAATAATACTTGCTTGTTGAACACTGTTGGTGGTCTGAATTCTGACCTTCCACCATTATCTGCTATTCAAAACAGCAGGTACTTTAATTGATTTCCACTTGAGGCACTGAGAGCATAAAAGCAAACTTGGCAGCTTTTCAAGATAAGCACAGACCTGTAGAATAAATCTCTCACAGAGGAGACCTCTTTCCACTTTATGTTCTGCAGGTCTAGGGATCTTATGGTAAGTACATCACAGCCCCATTCTGAAAAATAACTCAGATTCAGGATTTCAACCCGAACTGTCAAAAGTAGAGCAAGAAAATGTCGAAGAAATGGTATGGGATGTTTTTACCTTGAGAATGGAATATCTCAGATATGTGATATTAGAGCTATGTAATACCAAATCCTTTCTTAAGATAATGAGGGGCAGAATTGGGTATTTTGTTACAACAAAACGCTTCTCATATGTTACACAGGTCAGAGTTGAATAATTTCTTTTTCAACTTAATTGCTGAAACCACTTAATATATCAATTAAGGAAAGAACTTTAAAACTTAAAATGCTTTGCATAGGAACCCAGGACAGAAATGCACAATTCAGCATTTCCTAGCAAACTAATAAAAATAATATAATATTCCTTTTGGATTCTTCCATAATAAGAAAAGACCATTAAAAGCATATAATATGAATTTGGATGTTTATCTCAAGTAGGCTTTTAAAGTGTTTACATGAAAATACTATATATTTTAAATTGAATCATTTAAATGGAAGATTAATTGTCCATGTATAAACATAATAAAATTTATCTTCTAAGAAAATTTGTACCCATGTCTTTCTTTAGAGTACACAGTTCCATTAAGATGTTCTGAAATTTATGTTAAAATAAAAAAATTTAAGTAGATGGAAGTAACAATTAAATCTTGAACATGTAACTCTTTGTTCTTCCATATAGTATCTTACAAAATACAATTTCAATAACTTAACATTTGATTGCAAATGTAATTCAGTATGGGATAATATTTTCAAAAATATTCTTTTCCATCACAGAACACCTTAGTATTATTAAGAATGGAAGACAGGAAGAAAGAGAGGTATTAAAAAATAGGAAAAAGACTCAAAAGAAATAATAAAAAGCTGAAATCTAGTTCTTTGTACTACAAATTGAAATTTATCAATAAAAAAACAGAAGACAAAAATAAGTACTGTTAGGAATAAAAATGGAAAGCATAACTACAGGTAATGTAAAATTTAAACAGAAATAGGAAGACATTATGAACTTTATGCTAATAAACTTGATAATATAAAAAATGGAAAAATATTTTTTAAAAACTTACTAAAATGGACCTAAGAATAGAAAAGCTGAACTATTCTGTAACCACAGAATAGTTAAAACTGATTGTTGAAAATCTTCCCACAAAGAATACATCTGGTCCAAAAATTAACAATCTTTCAAGAAACTTAGATTCTCAATTTACATAAACTCTCTAAAGAACAGAAAAAGAAAGAACACTTCTAAACACACTTTAAAATACCCAAACCAGACAGGGATTTTTAAAGAAAGTAAAAATAGTGATCTACCTCATTTATCACCTTAGCTGTAAATATGCTGAACAAGTTTTAACAGACTGACAAGCGATGCACAAAAAATACAATGTACCATGACCAAGCTGGGTTTTTCCTCAGAATATAAGGTTACCACAAAATTAGAAATTTAATTAATGTAATCAAGCATATCAATAACTTTAAAATCTCTGATTCTTATATATATGGATACAAAGCATATGATGGAATTCAACATCCATTCAAACATTCATTAAAAAAGAAAAATCTTAGCAAACTAGCCATTGAAGGAAATGTCTTCATGATCAATGGATATCTATGAAAATCGACAGCAAACATCATAAAAAAAACCAAAACAGCGAAATGTTGGAGGTTTTGTTTTAAGATTAGGAAAATGGCAAAGATGGTATTTTGGCACCAACTTAAAGACGTGAATACAGGAGATACTCAAAGTGGCAATAGGGAAAAATGATTGTCAATTTATACTCCTAAACTCAGCTAAAATTTTATTCAAGGCTGAAGGTTATTAAATAAAGACTTCAAGAAAACAAACATTAAGTATTTACCACCAACAGATCTGTCCAAAAGGACACCGAAATGATGTACTTCAAGAAGGAATATGATCTGATAGGAAAGGGCTGAAAAGCAATGAATGGCAAGCAAAAAAACTGATAAAAATGAGAATACATCTAAACAAATATTGACTACACACTCATTAAGCAACAATAATTGGATGGTAGCCATTATTATAAACCTTTTTAGTGGGAAAAATACTAGCAATGTAGCTTATTTACATCTCAAAACTTTATCCCTTAACAGAGAAAGTTGGCTGACAACAATTAAATAAGCTTATGTCTTCCTTTTTCCTCACTGATTCCACATACTTTAAGATTGGTAGTGGCAGAAGTTAAGTAAAAGACATGGGAAGGAAAAAGTAGTCAGTCTATGCCTAGCCAACAAATGAAGGAGCAAGCTACAAAGGACTCCTCAATGGAATGTGTCAGAAAGTGTTCAAGAAAGTCCAAGGGTGAAATTTAGAGAAAGAACTGTCAATATCTAGTTAATGAAGCCCCAAAGGAAATAATGAAAAGCAGGAAGAAACTATTTGAAAGAAAAATGATCCAGAGTTCCTTCGTATAAAAGAGAGATATAAACAGTTTGCCCTTCTGGAATAGCGGGGTACATCCCCAGAAGACTATTCCTCCTGTCGATAACAACCATAAACTGTGGATAGAACACAAAAACAACTTTCTGGTGGCTCCAGAGAGTGAACAAAGGCAGTTAAATTTGGGGGAGAGCTGAAAGTATTGGCACAAGTTGAGTTCACTGGCTTTGCAGCTTTTACCTAATAGTGGCTTGTGGTCATGGCATGACACTGAGGGGCTAAAGCAACAGTGAAAAACATGCCATCATTTTAGACTCCTGAAGACAGAAACGAGGGTGGTCAGAAGTAACAAAAACTGAAGGGACAATCCTAAAAGGAAAAGTGTTAGAGAAGCCTGAGTCTCAGCAGGCACCTGACCCATACATACATGAGACACACTCGAAATAGCTGAGATAAAGGAAGAATGAATTGATCCAAGATATGAGTTGCTGTACACTGGATATAAGACAGAGTTTCCAGTTTGAATCTAACAAACTTAATTGCCTGTGGGAAAAACAAACAAACTAACAAACAAACATTTCTTTGGAGAAATATAACAGAATCCAGAGCAGCTGCAACAGGTGTCAGTAAATTTTTCTGTACAGTACCAAACAGTATATATTTTAGGCTTGTGGGCCACATGGACTCTGTTGCAACTACTCAACACTGTCATTGTAGTTTGAAGGCAGCCAAAGAGAAAATGTGAAAAATTGGAGGTGACTGTGTTCCAGGAAAACTTTATTTCCAAAAACCGGCAGCCTGCCCCTAAGCCATTTAAAATAAATTAATCTATTAATATATAATTTGTTAATTTATTAATATTGCAGAATAAAAACATGTCTGCACAAATAATCATCACAAATGTTTAGAATAGCCTTACTCAGAATAGCTAACATCCCAGATGTCTACTAAGAGGTGAACTGATAAACAAAGTATTTTATCTACCAGTGGAAACTATTCAGCAAGAAAAAAGAACCAATTACTGATACACATAAAAACATATAAAGAGTGTCTGACTTTTTGTTTTGTTTTGTTTTTGTTTTTGTTTTTGAGGGCAGTGTCACTGGCCCTCATATGTGGGACCCGAACCGGGGCCGCTGGTGTCCCAAGCCAGCGCTTAACCACAGCACCACTCGGCCGGCCAAAGAGTGTATGACTTTTGAATGCAGAGAAGTTGGTTTCCCCAATGTAAAGTAGAAAGGAGAAAAAGAGGAAAAAATAGGCATAAAAATGAAACAGAAACACAAAATAGGTTGACAGAATAAAGATCCTAAAATCACAAATTTAAATAAATGTAAACATGCTAAATTAGCTAATGAAAACACACACAAAACAACTATAATACCGGTTTAAAAACAAAAATGTAAAGTCTAGCAATAGCTTTTCTCAAGTTAGACATTTCTAGTTATCTATATCTATACACACATTTATATTTATATCTGGAAAGGTTAAAAATAAAGGTATGAAAAATATTAGCCAAGATAGTGTTTTCAATGCCAGACAAAATATGTTTTAAGGCACAAATCATTAAAAAATGGAAAAGGAAAAACAGATCAAGCAGATGAAAACCATAAATGTGTATATATCTTGTCATATAACTGAACATTATATAAGATAACGACTGACAGAATTACAGGGAGAAATACATAAATTGATAGTTAGAGATGGGTATTTGAGCACATGCCTGTCAGTTACTGATAGGTCAATCAAACCAAAGTAGGAAACAAACAGATATTTTGAATGATATTATTAGGCTTCACCTAAGGTCTAGTGACAGATAATGAACTTTAAAGAACATACACATTCTTTCAAGTACACAGAGAACAATTACTAAAACTTACCATGTTATCACACTAAACAGGCAACCAATACATTGTAAAGATTTGGCATCATATAGACTACTTCATCTTATTGCAGTGCAATAGAAGTTGGTATAAACAATAAAAAGTTATCTTTTTAAAACTGCCTTCATTAATAAATTACAAAACAAATCCAAAATGTCTCTGGTGCTAAAGAAATATTTCAGCTGATAGAAAGTGAATGTACCATATAAGAATTTCATTCCCGAGTAGGGAAGAATTTGTATAAGATGGAAAATAAAATAATAGAAAACAATGTGTCAGTAAGAAGTCATGGAAAAAGTTAGTTCTAAGAAAAGAAATTAAAGAATTATATTAGCCAGTCAAACAAGCTGCCCTCAAACTTAAAGAACAAGATGAAGCTTTGGTTAGATGACAAAACAAGCAGAATCAATCCCTGGTAGTTTGAACCCACCGTAATCTTATAGATCTTATAGAAGGGAAGAACTTTATAAATCTACAACTTCATGGATCTTGACAGCATCTTATTTATCAATGACACTGTTCAGTTGGCCAAACAACTACTAGCCATCAAGGGCTATTTCTTGTTAAATCTTTTAAAGTCCAAATTCCTGTTGCCTATAGAATTACATAATCCCGATTCACAGTGACTCAGTCTTCTAGAACTTTCATAGGGTACCTGAATTCCAGTGTTCACTGGATCAAAGGAGAGGTTTGAGAAGTCCAATAGATTTTGATGTATCAAGTCGATATAAGAGAAATGTAAAACCTGAAATGTTCTATGCAACTTTTAAAAGTTGCCATATGATTCAATTACACTAGAAAGTTTGCAATCTGCTAGGTATGCAATTCACAATGTTGGAAAGTTTTCTATACAATTTCTATGTATGCAACTCACAGTGTGCCTAGTCCAAAGTTTCCTGGAAGTCATCAATTTTTTTAGCACACTTCCTTTTTTTTTTTTTAAGATTTTATTGGGAAATTGGGGGAGGGGAACAGTGTTGGAGAATTGGGGAAGGGGAACACACAAGTTGCTGTCCTTTTGTTCTTCAGTCTAGTTGCAGAGGACATTGCTTCACTGGCCCATGTTGGTATCATCATTGCGCTCTTCCCGGATGAGGCAGATCGGTCGCCAGCCTCTGGATGTCGCTCACCACGGCTATTGGCAGCTCACGCTGGCTGCTGGCTACTCACTGTAGCCTATGGCAGCCCACTGCAGCAGGGGCTGCAGCCTACACCATTGCTGGGGCTCACACAGCCCAGCTCCAGGTGAAGATGTTGTTAGCTGTGGAGGGCAGTGTCACTGGCCCACATATAGGATCCGAACCCGGGTCGCTGGCATCCCAAAACCAGCTCTTAACCAATGCGCCACTCGGCCGGCCAAGCACACTTCCTTCTTACTCATAACATGACTCTTGTGTGGCCACTTCTTACTGATTATAGGGAAATATCCATACCTGTGTCCTTGGTGAGGCTAAGTCATTTCAGACAGCTAAATGACTTGAAGCAGTTGGCGCTGACTCAGCCACCATGTGCCAGCGACCAAGAGACACCACTTGCTAAGGACTAGGGAATCAGGACATCCAAAAAGTGAGCATATTGGTGCAGAAGAGTGAGCTACACTTGCTCAGGGTCAAGATGTTTCCCAAGCACCTCTACAGCTATGCCTGACAACATTTTGCAGATGTAGGTTGCTATCCGAAGGAGAAATTTATATCATGAGTTAGACAAGCATGTACATAAGGTTAGAGTCTCTAGTGCTTGTGCATAACTTTTTACAAGAGCAATCGCTATTTCAACTACTATAGACCAACTGCCATTGTCTCTAAGATTCTACCAGAAACACACATGTTGAAAAGTTGTTAGGAATCCTCACTCTATGCAGCCTGATAGTTCTTTATAATTGATTGGAAACGGGATGGTCATAAGGACACCTGATTAATTCATTATAAGTTGTGAAACAAACTGTCTGCCCTTATAGGTTGGTTTTTATGCAGTCATAAATTAATATTTTATTGAATTATTGAATTTAATGAGTTAATTAAGTTGGTTAAATTAATCTTTCTGAAGGTTATCTTCATGTAATCATGACATGTTATATACAGGCATACCTTGGAGATATTGTGGGTTCAGTCCCAGACCACTGCAATAAAGCAAATATTGCAATTTTTTGGTTTCCCAGTGTATATAAAACTTGTGTTTATACTGTTGTCTAATAAGTGTGTAATAGTATTATGTATAAAAAGCAATGTACATACTTTAACTAAAAAGTGCTTTAGGACTAAAAAATGCTAAGCGTCATCTGAGCCCATTGGGGAAATGGCACTGATGGGCTTGGCGGATGCAGGATTGCCACAATCCTTCAGTTTGTAAAAAACACATTTGCAAAGCTCAATAACATGAAGTGCAATAATGAGGGATGCTTGTATCCAAGAGTCAACTATTTATATGGGTGAAATTTTAGAATCACTATTCCATCATTCAATGGGTTCACTTGTTCAATTTAACAAATATTTACTGAGCACTCTTTCAGGTGATACAGGTACAGTGGTTAAAAGGACTGACAACTCCTCTGAGGTTACAGATCTTGTCTTCTAGATTTGTTTTGTATAAAGTCTAGATGGCAGATTGGTAGATGTGGTGATTCCATGTGTATCCACTTGAAGGTGTATGTGTGTGACTTAAGGAGAACTATCTAATCTTCTATACTTGTAACTATTTCCCCTTATATTTTTAAGTCATACTCCTGATACTATCGATCTGGAATCTACTTACATCTCTACTTGGATGTCTAATGGACATTTTAAACTTAAAACATGACCAAAATCCATTGCAGAGCATTTTTTTTCCTATTTCCTCTTGCTATATTCCTTCCAAGATAAATGCATGTCTTGGTATCACACTGTCTTCATATCTCTAAACAAATATCACCTTCTACAGGAAGCCTTCCAGAGCACCCTATATAAAATAACAACATTCCCACCCTCCCATTCCTGGTTGTATTCCCTAACCATCTTATCTGAGTTTATACTTCTCCAAAACACTTAACCACCAGCAGATATATTATGTATGTATTTGCTTATTGTCTGCTTCCCCAAACTAAAATGCATGCTCCATGAAGGTGGTGTCTTTTTTCCTGCTGTATTATTAGTGCATAGGACAGTGCCTGGAAAGTGGTTGGAACTCAATATGCATTTGCCAAAGCAGAGACTGAATTTGTATATAATCTCTTCAATGGCTCTATCTATCTATCTATCTATCTATCTATCTATCTATCTATCTATCTATCTATCTATCTATCTATCATCAGTCTATCTAGTTCCCACACTTTGCACGCTGCACTAATTTGAGATGGAAATGATAATTTTCAAGGGTAGTATCAGAATACTATTTTGGAATTACAGAAGTCCAGGCTCTTAGCTCTAAGAGACTCTGTAGGATAATGTAGTCCCACTTCTCATCCTACAGAGTGTGGTTAGAAAGAAAGAGCTTCAACTGAGGTTAGCACCTAGTAAGAGACGGAACCACCGTTAGAGCCCAGGCTTCACGCCTCTTCAGCAAACCCAGACTCAGAGGCACTGTTTTTTCTTGGCTGCCCACAGCGATCCAGTCCTTCCTGGAATCAGTTTTTAAATTGTCCTTGATAAAGATTACTCACAGATAAAACTAGAGAAAAACTAATTTTATAAATAAAAATGTCACATACATATAATTTGAGGGGAACAAAAAGAACATCCTGGGTAACTAAATCCTAAAGCCTAATTTTATTTGCAAGGTAACATCCTAGGATATTGACAAACCTAAATCCCTTATAAATAGTTATACTTTCAGAGGTGAAACAAACAAACAAAAAAATCTGTGCTGGTAGGTCAGCAAGAAATAATCAGATAAATAGAGCAAAAGGCCTGGAAAAATAAATCAGTGACGATATTTCTTAATCCTGATAGTGTGGATGCTTATAGCAGATAAAATTGTTGATCTGTAATATAGGATTGAATATTAACTACAGCATATTTCATTGTTATAAGAATCAAAATAGATCATAAACATAATTGATTTACATACTGTGGCATATATTTTAGTCAAAATATTGCAGAATGGTACTAGCAAAGTTTAATTAACTGCACTATAGCATTAAGAAGCTTTTAAAAATAGCATTTATAAAAAATAATCTAAAATTTACCAAAATCATGTTTGTAGTTGAATATTTGCTGAGTTTTTCTAACACTTGGGTTACCTGATAAAACATGAACATTTTCCATTCATCAGCTCTATCAATTCTCTGTGCTGCATAAATTGAAAATATCTCCTACACAATACTACAATGGAAACCACACAGCCTACTCTATTTTCCAGAACTATGATAATCTCAGTGTGTAGGAGTGTCTACTCACAAAACCAACCGTGTATCTCAAAACATGTATTTTACCTTGAAGATTTAAGAAAGAAGATTGTGACCCAATTATTGGTTATCTAAAGGCCCGGAGGTGAGAGTAGAGTGGACAAGAAGGCTGGTAGATGAGAACAGAGCGCTGTGAGGAACAGATCGCAGAATCAGCCTGGCTGCTGTGTCATCATCACACCTGATGCCACGTTCCATGCATTCAGGACCCTGCGACATGAATACCCGTGGATACCAGGTCACAGTCACTCACCTGTACCAGTTCCTTCTGAGCTCCACTATTGCCAGGTGAGTATTACAGTCTACACATCCCTTCACACGTCACTTTTCATGCAGTTCCAACTCCTTTATACAGTCACTCATTTTAATCGTAAGTCAAATATTCACCGAGTGCCTACCATGTGCCAGCCCTGGGCTAGATGCTAAAGAAGCTTCCTCTGGGAACTTACACACTCATGTGGGGAGTTAAGAAGAGAAAAATAATAAACAAACAAATGAAAAACTCCTCAGATAAGAACCACAGAACATGGAGAGCATAAAATATGTATAATGCTCTTTTTTTTTTAATCATGGATTTATACTCTTTTTCTTATAATGGACCTTAGTTATGTTGCCAATAATCCAAAACAGTATTATCTCCAACAATGGTAAACTTCTTTGAACCAATCATAGAAACTTAGGAAGAGTGAAATACAGCTACCAATTCACTCTAACTGTGGCTATCAGTTCATTCCTGAAATACAAAATGTGTGTGTGTTTGTGTGTATGTGTGTGCGCGAGCGCACGTGCGTGTATTGGGAAGAGGGAGGCAGCTAGGGGACGGGCGGTAGGAAGAGAGAAGGAAAGAAGGAAGGAAGGATAAATAAAGCTAAAATTCTTACATCAATTAAGAAGGTCATTCTGCTCAGTTTTTCAGGCTGGTCCAACTGGCCTGAGATTTTTAATGACTGAACGCTCACATACAGACACTGCTTAGTTTCCCATCTTACATTTACCCTTTTCCTCTGGTTGAACTATTTTAAAATGTACCCTCTAATTTCTGTCCCCAAAACACATATTTTTAACATGTTATTTTCAGGGTTAAAAGACATAACTCTTCATCCACAATTACATATATCATTTTTATTACATTTTCACCCAGTTTCCTACCATGTAAGAAAGTAAGAGATTCCAAAAAAAAAAAATAACACTAAAATGGCATAATGCAAGTATTTCCCTGACTTCAGTGCCATTTCAAAGTAGAAATTCTTGGGTCATTCCTCATTAATTAAATGCCCACACCTTATTTCTATCACTGCCAAAGTGCCAGGGTGGGGGGGTGGGGGTAGGGTAAATGCAGAAACCTTTTCTTATGAAATTCCTTCTTTCCAAGATTGGGGTGATTTTGAGCCACAAATCTAAAACAAAGTTGTCCTACTCTCCTCCAGTCAATACTTCTAAACAGTGAATGTGAACATACATTTTGAAAACCCCACCTGAACACAACCCTTACCTGCATCTCTTGACAAAAGGAAGCCAGCGGCCCAAAGAGAATCTGACATTGCTCATCAGCAGTGTATGTCATCCCTGGCAGCTTAGAGGGGACCATCACGGAATTGACACTCTGGGGATTTGTCTGCAACAAGCAGTTACTGGCCTTGGACCTGGCAATACGCAGACAAGTGTAAAGTTTTGAATTTAATGATGTCAAAAGTTGTTATCATTAACATGCAACAGGAAACACTTCATGATAGTAAAAATATGTTCTTACTTTATTAATAAACTCTTCTTATTAATGCTCATAGAAATTATTTCAAATATGAGAATCATTTATTTACAATTATTTAAGATAATCCCAAGAATAATAATGTTCAAGTGAACAGAATTTTCTGGTTTATAAAAGGTCTTTGGTATGGATTAACTCAGTTAATCTACATAACACTGTGAGAAACTTACTGTTTTACACATTTATAAGCTGAAGAAGCTCAGACTCAGAAGTTAACTTGCCCAAAAGTCATGTGTGAAGGTAAAAGAATCAACTGCATTCAGGGACAGAAAGACTCTATGGAAAGCATTCTCCCTATTCATAGTATGAATATGTTTGTACTTGACATTGTAACACAAGTCTTATTTATGAGGTGACATTTAATTTTATCATAGTCCTGATTCATGTGAAGGCAGCCAAACAAAATCATATGTGTTCCTTAGGAACTCATTAGTGCCTACTGAGTTCTAGGCGCTAGGTGTTCTAGGAAGGTGGTGCGTTCAAAATATTACATGCTCTGAGCCCTGTCATCTACACATCATGACAGAGCGTGCGTAGAGTATATTGCGTATATTTCAGAGCAGAGTTATGATCACGCAATAAATATTATTTTTAGTAGATTTTAATATTCATTTAGCAGAAAATATAGGCCTGCCAACTGAAATAGAATGGGAAAAGGAATAAAATTGACCTGTGCTGTAAAATTAGCTAGCTAGGTATTCCTCTATTTCTGACTTAGACCTTTGGTTACTTTCAGCATCACTCACCCACTCACTCACTGTTGTGCATATCACCTACTGTTTCAGCTGCTCCTTCTATTACCAAAGGAATAAGTAAAGAACAAGGGCTTTAAAATGAAAATTAGATCTCCTTCCATCACCATATACATATTACATATAGAATGGTAAGACAAAGATTGGGATTTAATGTCATTTCTCCTTATAATATTCAGCTGTCATTAAAAAAACAGCATTCAAAGAACTCACTCATCAGATTTTGAAAGTATTTTTTTAATGTATAGTTTATTATATAAAACCTGGGTAGTTTAGCAACAAAAATTAAATATGGCTTCTCAAAAAAAAAATGAAAATTAGAACAATAGTAACCTTTTTCATTTCTTTTTCCAACCAAGCAGAAGCTAAGAGCTACTGCTCTTGAAGGTGGAAGAGAATCGAGGACTATTTCTAATGGTGAAAACTATGTAGTAATGAAAAAAGATTCAGAGTTAAAAGTATCACAATGAAAAAGTGGAGCTTTTGTTAAAGAGGTTCTTTGTGGTAACAACAGATGTGCCGAATGATGGATGAGCAATGAGAATGTTTTCCACTGGGAAATTGTGAAGAGGCAATTAAATATGGTGGCAGAGTTTATCATTATAATCTTTCAATCTTACAAATCATGTTGCCCATCTTTGTATTTGAAAATGTAGAAATTAAGAAGCAGATGGATTAAATAATACGTTCCAATTCACACTATGAGTCAATGGAAGAGCCAGAAGTGGAACCAAGTGCCTTGATTCCTAACCTGGTGTCCTTTCTGCCCTGCCGCACCACCTTCCTGGAGGAGAGGAAGCAGGCACACGCAAACATTCATACAACAACAGTAAGCGACCTCAGTACCTTAGAAATCTTTCCAAATCTTCCTTGCTACATCGGGACCATGAAACATCACCAAGATTTTGTCCTTTAATCCATTCACCAGACATGATATGAAGACCATCAGCACATGATGGGTGGTCATTGTCATGATGAATACCCATGCTGATTTGGAATATAATTAAAATTTTAAAAATGACGTTAGATAAATTTTTTTTTAGTTTTTTATAACTGCAAATAACAGCTTCATACTTCAAATAATGGTAGAGAAATTCGTTTTAAAGTTTAAAATAATAGATTTCTGATTGATTTATTTTTAAAATTTGCTCTCTAGATTAAAGATAAATATTTTTATTTAGTAAAAAACATTTTCCCAATCAATCTAATAAATAATCTATAGATATAGGTTCCACATAGTAGTATGTACAAAACACACAGAAATAGTAAGCTTCCATTCAACCACATGAGACTCTTGTTCTTGCCTGGAGATACTTTATTCATACCTTTTATCAAATGTGAAACCACATTAAACTATTATTTTCCCCATCTGCTTCATTGGACCATCTTCTTCCACTCATCATATAACAAAGTGTCTCTGGGAAACCTTCTCATTCATGACCACCTTTATCTTTTCTACTGAATCCTGAATCTGCTTTTTAAAGTTGGAATTCCATTCTAAAAATCTGACTTAACATGTACTAAAAGAATGTTAAGTTCAATATTTCTAAAAACTGCTCTCATTATTTTCTCTTTCAAACCTCTGTTTACTCCAGTATTCTCTTCCTCTCATGCTCTTTTTGTGTGTCTTTGCTAGCCACCCACTCTCCCAAATCAAGAGTCTTCAGATCATAATTTATTCCTTCCTCCCCAAATTATCACCCAGGCTATTTTATTTACTGTGTTAGGAGCAAGTCTTGCCAATTCTATCGTATAAATATTTCTCTCAACTGTCATCTCCTTTCAATTCCTTTTGTTACTATTAAAGAGGATTATGAAATAATTTAGGTTGGGCAATTACTATGGCATTCTAACTGGGTTCTGTGCATTTAATCTTTACCACTTTTTTACTTCCTACCCTGCCCTGGTGATAAATATTTAAAACACAATTGGATGGCCATTCCTCTGCTTTCAGATTACCTATATGGTAATTTCCAGTTCTTTAACACTATACATAGCCTCTTCACCTTCTTCCAAGCCACTTAATGCATTTTCTTTTCAGCAATATCCAATGATTTCTAGTTTCTCAAACATTGTTTCTTATTCTCTTGTAATTAATAGTTGTCTAGCATTTTATATGCATCATACACTATTCAAAGGGATTTATAAGTTTGAGTTAATTCTGTGATGTAGGAACTATGATAACACCCACTTTGCTGACGAGAAGTAACTTTGCTAAGATTCTTCAGTGAGAAAGTGGAAAGTGATGATGTTTGGACTGAGCTAGCTGGCTCTAGTATCACGTGACTAAACCATTACATATTTGTCATCTATGAATTCCATTCCCTTCCCTGTCCTGTCCCATGTGCCTTCCTTCAATGTCTTCACCTGGGTAAATTCTAATTAATCTTGGAGATTCCGTAGATTACCTTCAGGAGGTTTTCTTATACTAATTCTCACCTTACATACGTGTACGACCTGTTTTTCCCACCATAGGATCCTGCGAATAACATTCTTATATTGTTTCCTACAGTGTATTATACACTCCTACTTCTGCTTTTCTCTGTGATTTCTTGAGGATAGAGACTTACTCATCTCTCTACGATCCTGGCATATTGGAATCATACTCTATGAACCATGCCTAACTGCTGAACCAAGTCATCCTGCAGAATCGCTTCTATTTCAGTAAAAATTTCATATAGCCTCCTATAAATTCTCATAATGAGGGTATTAAAATAATTGTGAGCAAGGATTAATAATGAAGAAGCAAAAAGAGTAAAGTTTGGTTTGGTACATCCCAGTTTGAGAAGATAGCAGGAGAGAGTCAAGCGTTTCCTTTTCTCACTGTGCAATGATCTACGTACTAGTCTCTCATAATAAAAAATTCTGGCCGGCCGAGCGGCGCGGTGGTTAAGCGCTGGCTTGGGAAGCCAGCGGCCCCGATTCGGGTCCCACATATGAGAGCCAGTGACACTGCCCTCAAAAAAAGAAAAAAAAAAAAATTCTGTATGACAAGAATATCTCTATTATATTTTAAAACACTAATAAAAGAATTATTATAGAACTTGCTAAGGGAAACCACAACTAAATGTTCTCAAAGAAAAATAAAAATTCTCAAGACTATAAAACTCCATTTTCACTAAAATAAATTAAAAATTAAAGTCAAAATTGTTAGAATTAATTTATTTAAAAGAACAAATTATATAGATGGAATACATAAATAAATTTATGAATAAAAGTAACAAAGTAAAAGCTCACTATGTTTCCTAACTGTCAAGTACATAATTTATAACCTAAATAAAATAAAAATCACATTATTGAATATTATTTTTCACTTTTGGTGTTCGAAAAACTCAGCTGTATGATGAATCATATTTCTCTTTTCTAGTCTAATTAATGTCTTTAAATAAGGTCTGTATCAACACACATTAATAGAATGATTGATAGGGAGAATAGGAAGATATAGTATGTGTTTTTCATACTTTGAAGATAAAGAGGAAAAATAAGTGATGCTGGAGGTATGGGCCACTTCAGTTACTGGGGTGTGGAGTGAAAACATCGGAGTTAGACAGAGATTTGAGTCCTGTATCTCCTTACGTATATGAACAGATGCAAGTTAAATAATAATAAAAAAATAATAAATGTGCCTCGGTTTCCTCACTTGTTTAAAATACTTTCCTGATTGGTTGTGAAGATTACATGAGGGTGCTTTACAAGGCCAGCACAGTGCTGGATGACAGTAGGAGAGTGTAACTGTTGTTTTTATTGGGTCAATAAGTCAGAGAAATTTTATCATTCTAATTTGTCAGAAAAATAAACAAACACACACACACACACACAAAGAAATAAACATCATTAAAAGTAATGTGTTGTATTTACCGACTCTGATAAAAGTCATGGACTTAAGGAAAACCAAGTACATAATAATGGCAAGATCTCACTTTGTTTGGATGTTTAAATTAAAAGAAGAAATTGTAAATATGGCACAATCCCATGGAGGGCTAAAGGTGCCTAAAGCATTTCTAACTGCATGGTTCTGATGCAGCCCCTGCCAGCATCACTGTCGCAGCTCCACCAGAGACTCTGGCTGCGGCACCATCACTGGGTGACCCTGTGACAACAGGCACTTGCCATGTGGAACACCCTCAACTCTTCCACCTGTGGTGTGCAGTCTTTCAAACCATACACAAATGCTATTATGTTTGAAAGTAAACTGGTCATTTTCAGAAATAATAAAACTTCTTAAATAATGTGTCCTTTTGAGAGAAGAGAGGGACTAATTCCAAGATTTAGCAATTTGGAGATTTCCCCAAAAGTAGTGTAATGTGATTTTCCAAATTGGGAAGATTACGACTTCTCATCCAGATGATCATTTTCCTTTTGGGATTCTGATCTTCATGTAAGAAATTAGCTATAGCCATGAAGAGATCTGGTGACTCGAGCATTGTTTACCAGTCATTAAATTTTCCTAAAGCTATTTAACTTGAAACAGAAAAGGTTACCGTTACATTGGGACAGGGTTGGGTTTTTTTTGTGTGTGTTTTTTTTTTACCACACATCTGGAACTATCATCAGGAGACATTGCTTAGTCCTGATTCCACAGATTTGAAATAAAACAATTAATTGTGAATCTGTGCCAGTCACTATATTAATCATTAACAATGATGATATCATTTACTCCTCACAACATCCCCATCATGTTTCTATTGTCATGACTTCCATTTTACAGATGAGGAAGGGGCTGAGTTCATGGTGGAGCTGGGACTCAGACCCAGCCAGTCTGAGGGTAAAGCAGAGACCTTGAAACCACCAAGCTACAGAGCTTCTCTTTCTGGATCAGAACTCTCCATTTAGGCAAATGGTTTATAGTTTTCAGAATAATTGTAAATGTCTCCTCTCAGTCAGCAGAAATGTACCTTTAAATATATAGTCCCATAACCAAGTCGCATGCATTGTATGGAAAACATTCTCAAAGTAAGACATTAGCAACACCTCTCTCATAGTGTGCAACTGAGCTACATTTTAATAATCTCAGTTTAAATTCATTTTGACAAAGAGCCTTGGGCAAATAAACTCTCCACTAACATTGTACATGGTTGTCAAGTCAACTGAAAAAATATTTTTATCTTATAAAACTTTTCAACTTGTTTAAAAGTCCCTGCCAGGAAGTTTTGTGATATCCTGCGGAAAGCTGGAGAAGCATTTGGGTTTTGAAGATGGTCCCTTTTGATGTTTAAAGAGTTAGAGAACATTTATGAATTCACTCACATTTTTGGGATAATTTGGAAAAGATCAGATTTGTTAACAGTAATACTTTAAAAGACTAAGTATTTTTGTGCTGAACACATTAAACATTTTATCAGGATAAGTTCCCACTAAAAGCCATGTATTAGAAGGAAAATCAGTTTTAAAAAGAAACAAACTATCACACTATCTAATTGGAAGTAGATGATATTTCCATAAACTGACACCTAATTTCATGCAATTCAGTGGCTTTATCTGCTTTGATGTAATTCTATTGCTATGTCTTCGTGGGGAAAAAAATCAACATTAATACAAGATATTTTCATTACATTTTATATTTTAAATAATTTAGATTATTTCAAATTGCACAAAAACAATTAAATATGTATTTCTATTGGCAAGTCAAAAGGCGATATAAAGCCGTTCAAAGAGGTAAAAAAATGACAGGTGAAAAACAGTAGAGGCACAAAAAAATTCTTTTTCTCTTTTCTGGGTATGATATAATGGGTTTATCTAGCAATTTGAAAAACACTTGTAAAAATGAATTAAGATCCAGTTCCTACCCTCAAGAAGTTTATTATCTACTGGGGTTGGCACACTCTATCCCCTGCCCTCATGTAAATCCTGTTAGTTCTATATTCCTTAAAACTCTACGTGTCACCCCTCTGTCCTGACTACTACTGCTGCCAAGCTGTTGTAATGTCTGCCCAGCTGACCTCCTGCCCCTTAACTCTTTGTCTAATAAACAATACTTTAATTGCTCTAGTTTCTTATGAATACATTAATATTTAAAAACAACAACAGCAACAACAAAAGGTGTCCTAGGCAAAATCTTTTCATTTTTCTTGGCAAGCACTGATTATGAAAATGTGACCCCAGGGCATCAGAATCGGAGGGCATGCTGATGGTGGGTTAGTAAATATACAGATTTGGGGGCCAAACTTCAACCAATTAAAGAGACTATTTAGAGATAAGGCATAAGAAACTGCATTTTAACACATTTTCTACATAGTTCTTACTCAAAAATCTGAGAACCAGTGACCTATTATTGGAACGTTTAATCCTGGTTTTCAAGTGATCTGGAAACTGACTTCAATCTAATTTTCACTGGAACAGGTTATTCCAGCCTATCTTTTCATACGCTCCTGTCCTATCAGAATCCTTTCCCCGGTTCACCTGTATTTACAAATACAACTCAAACTGTAATACCTTCCTGTATAAAGGACTCTTCAGTAAATTCTGGCATGTACCGGGGGTGCCAAAAAAATGTATACATATGGCTTGTATTAATCTTTTGTTATCAGTATATATTGAGTATTACAATTTTAATACAGTTTTTCCTTTCTTAAAATGTGTATACGGGCAGCTGGTTAGCTCAGGTGCTTAGGGCACAGGCTCATAACACCAGGGTTGCTGGTTCGATTCCCACATGGGCCAGTGAGCTGCACCCTCCACAAATAGATTGAAGATAATGACTTCACTTGGAGCTGATGGGTCCTGGAAAAACACACTGTTCTCCAATAAAGTTTAAAAAAAAAAAATGTGTATACATTTTTTTGGCACCCTCTGTATTTCTCATGATCCTTAACTTCTCTGATGGATATATGGCATGTCAGACATATCAGGACTACCATTTATTTCTGGTGAATTTTTATTAATATATATAAACTATCATCACCTAGAATTTAAGTGTCCAGAGAACAAAAATTGTCACATTTCCTTTTTAATTCTTTGAACTATTTAGTTCAATACCATATTAAATAAATGTCAACAGATTTATCAACTGATATAGAACCATAGAAGCAACTAAATATTCTGTAAATCTGAGGGAAAGTTGAGACTCCTGTGGGCTTTTACTAACTTAGAGAAACTGGTCTGAAAAGTCTATAGATACTCTGCTCAAGCAAGGTTGCTTGTCTTATTCTAGGACATGCATGTGCCAAGATATGTTAGAGAAATGCAAAGAGAAGACCAGTGCTTGTAAGGCCATTCATTAGCTGAGTGGTTTTTTTTCCCCTCTTCAACCTACTCATTATGACATCTAAACCTACATTTGGAGAGAACCTGATGTGGGAATGCTGCCACATCTATACTGGCTGAAGTCCATTATCATTATTGACTTGGACAAACTCCTTATTACTCTAGCTGATATCTTTGTCTAAATAAAGTATCAAATACAAAAGCTCTGTTAGTGGTCTACAAGGCTCTCCATAATAAGCTCACTTCCTGCTGATCCAATAAGAATTTGGAAGGATATGACACCACTCTTTGAATGAACTGAAAGATGGATAGCCATTGGAGGCTGAAAATTTCCTTTTTACATTAAAGTGTTCATCAAAATTATAATATGCATTATTATTATTATTATTATTATTATTATTAATTCACTCTGTATTATGTGTCAACCATTGTGTCATGCAGTTAAGGCAACACCAATCTAATAAGGAACCTTAAAAGGAAAACTTATCCAAATGTTAGGGATGAAGAAAATCAGTTCAGTCTGACCTGCCTAAATGTCAGTCAGTGAATAGCTGGCATGACAAAAAGTCAGGTTCAAGCCTATGCGCGCTCTCTCTCATCCGCCCACTCTAGTTTCCAACCTTAACCAAGGCGTGTGTGTTAGAGGAAGACACTTGTGGCCTTTGCTATAGGGAATTCTAAAAACCACAATGTGGGTACAAGAAAGGTACATGTAGTTATTACCAATTTTAAGAAGTCAACAGAATAATTAATTTTGAACATTTTAAGGAACAATGGCTTTCTAGAGGTAAGAGTATACTTACTTTTTGTCTATAAATAGCAATCTGTTATTATCTCATTTATTTCCCATCCTAACAGTCCTAGATGATGATATTGCCTTCATTTTCATTTATTTACTTCTTACTGTGTGTCTACTCTCCCTTTAGAATATATCCTCTCTTACAGTAGATATACTTTGCACATCAATGCAGAATGAAAGGCAAAAATTTTATTCCCGTCTAAAAAGGACTCCTCCAGCAAGCTGACAGCGACCAGCCAAATTTATGTTTGACAGGATGCCTCCTGGGGCATATGCTAGCTTCTCATTTAATTAGCAGAAATTTCGATTAAATAGTCCAATTGCTAAAACTACGGGTTTTGGCCCCTCCAAATCCATGGCTTCAGGACGTGCATGAATAATTGGTTAGGCCTGGAACCAGACTTCAAAGCAGACTCATCATAACTGATATATAATTTAACTCTTGTATTTGCACATAGTTTATTTTATATAGGAATTCAAAATATCATGGACCAAAACAGAAAAAATATTTTGCCACATTTATATTTGTAGAGTCATAAAACTATATTTTCTTTTACTCAGTCAAGGCAATTGTGTTCTTTAGCCTAAACGAATTCCTTTTCTCTGTGCAACTCAATTGCCTTCTACTTGGATCTCAAGATGACCATCCAACAGATAAGTATTCATACAACAAATGCTTATTCATGCATACGATCAACGTTTAAGTGCCTATAATGTACAGTGCACTCAATATTGTGCTTTGGGAGAAAAAATGTATTAGACAGTCATCCTATTTTCATAGAGATTGTTGTCTCCAGTAGGGTGTGTGTGTAAGTAAATACCACTATAAATCAGTACATACTAAAAATTAAGTGACAAGTCATATTTACAACAAATAGTGCAAGGGAATTAAAAAAGAAAATACATTTCCTGCCAGATTTCAGGTCTAATTTCCCCAAAGTGACAGCATTTGTCTTGGCCCTTAAAAGATAAGTAAAACTGGAAGAAGTATAAATCAGTAGGAGCTGGGATAAGATAAAAAGCATTAATAAAGACAAGATGTTTAAAAATCTGGCCTGTTTGCATTCATAAAATAGAGATATGGATTATAAATTTAGAAAGGTAGATTGGTACCATTCGATAAAAGCCATGAACCTAAGGCTAAGAGATTTGGAGTTCATTCGGCGGCAAAGGGCAATAAAGATTCCTAAACCGAAGCTCAGGACCATGATTCAGAAAGTTGAATCCAATGTGTGAGATGGATTAGAAAGACAAGGCGCTAAAGCAAGGAGGCCAGTGAGGTAGATATTGCAATAGTCCAAGCCTGGAGGAGTAACGACAGAGAACGCACCAATGAGGTAGCTATTTCAGATGAAGAATGAATAGAATTAGTGAAGAACTAAAGGGAGAAAGACATAAAGATGTTTCAGATGTCTCAGCTGAAGAACTGATAACAATATTAATGCCAATAACAGAAACGCAAATGTCTGAAGAAGAGGGCTTCTATGTAAGCAAATGTCATGGATTTCAAAGGCTTATTAGTCACAGGCAGGCATCTGTATTCTTGGTACTCTGGCAACACTTCAAACTTTAGCAGGTGCCCCAAATATGCACTGCCTTCAAGGAGCTAACTTTGCATATTTATTTATTGCCTCATTAGCCTCTCTGTTCTGACGAAACTTCTAAATTGCCAATTTACTGGAAAAACCATGTCTTCATGCCCAAGTTTAGTATATAAATTAGTCTTTCCTTCGATTCAAAAAGCGAAACAAAAACCAAACACACATAAGCATTTGCTATAATTGAAAAAAAACAATTTTAATTAAAAAAATAAAAGTTCTCTAACTTCCATGTGTGCAGGAACCACATGGAAGGCATCTTAAAAACACAGCTATCTCCCCTGAGCTTCTCTGATGCAGCAAATTGTATAAATTTACAATGAAATAAATTATGTCTAAAAAGGTAAAAAAATGTTTTGTTTCATAATGACATGATTTATAACTAAGTTCTCCGAACTTATGTAATTATACCCACTCAATATGTCTATGAGGTAGGCAATCTAATCACCATATGAGATTGTGAATCAGTGAATCCATTGTATATGTTTAATGCAGTTTGTTTTAACTTGCAAGAATATAGAACTCTGCTAGAGCTTTTTCATTTTCTTGACACTATTAAAAGTATAAATTCTCATATGTGAAGTCCAATTACAAAACTATATCATAAACTGATTTCAAGACAAACAATTTTGTCTACAATTTTATGTCCAAAGAATTATTTCCAGAATATGACATATCTTAAAAGGGTACTTTTTATAATTAGAAAAAGAAAGCTCTAAGCCATCAGATACTAAATGGTCAAAAAAATAAACACTATTTTATTAATGTAAAACAGTGACCATTTTTAAGTCCTTATGATTATTTTTATTGGCTACATATTTTTATGTAATGGAGCTAAATTTAGCAAGCCAAAAAAAGGTGAGATGTTCAACCATTTTAGTAAACAAAGAAACATAAATATAAATTAAATTATAATTTAAAATGTGCTCTACTCAAGCTGGCAAAATGAGCTGAAGCTGTATTCACAAGCAGCCCTCTATTTAAATTTGGATAAATAGTGCCATATGGTCTCCAAAAATAGTGCACCACTCTATACTCCTCTCAAAAATGTATAAGAATATGTTTTTCCACACATTCCAACACTTTTCATTTACTTCACACTGTTATCAAAATATCATTTAACAGCTATTTATTGCACACGTATGAAAGGTGTTAAGAGATACACTGTCAAACAACAATAAACACACACACACACACACACACAAACAGAGTCCTCAGGAAGCACAATTGAATTAGGCATCAAATAATCATACAAATAACGTAAACCAGCAACCGTGAAAAAAATTAGAAATGAAAACTACATAGAACCCATAAGGGCATATATTAAGGGATCTAGTCCACTTGTGGACTATTTCAATGAAGAAATGATCTAAAGAAGAGAAAGAGAACATGAGAGAAGAGAGCAGGGAGTATTCTTGCCAAGGGAAGCAAATGGTCCTGATAGTGAGAGTAAATACAGATTCATCTGCATAGATTTATGTCATCTGATTGGTAAAGGTAGACTTGCTTTGTGGTCTGAATAGGCATTCTATGAATGATGCTACAATTATTTTCTATAAGCCATTAATAGATCCCCATGAACTGTGTGGTTATCTCCTTTGCCATTTTTCTCATGGGGCTTTGGTCATTTTGTGTATTGATTTGTAAGAGCTTTTTATATATTAAGGAAAATATTACTTAGTCATATACATTGCAAATACTTCCACTGATTGTGGTAAATCTGATAGTGGTATTCTTCTCTTTGAGCTGATACTTAATTTCAAGTAGTTACTTTTATGTGACTTCTTAAATATTTGTAGATTTCATATCTAGAATCATAGATCCCTATTAAAAGACGAAAAATGCCAACTAAACAAAACAAAACATCTCCATGTACAGAATCACTTTGGTGTGCTCTGATGAAATGTCTAAGGTACAGAACCAGGCTCTTATTACTTTCGTTACTGAATGACTCATTTTCTTCCTCTGATTATAGGTGCAGCTTTTAGTATATGCTACATTTCCACATCATTTCCGGCTTATAATGGAATTCTTTTCATTCTCTCTTCTATTGACTTGTTTGTCTAGTCACGACCCAGCACAAACTGCTTTATCTACGATAAAATGTATTAATATCTGATAGCATTCACTCTCTCCTCCCCACCATTTTTTTAACAAGAAATTTCTTATGTTGATTTTTCTGTGGACTATATAATCAGTATATCTAATAAAAAAAAGAAATGAAAAAAAAAGTTCTATTGGTATTTTTGGGCAGATCACATTACATTTATATATAGATAACTGTAATTTTATAATATCAACTGTTCCTATTCCAAACCAGGAAATGTCTTTCCATTTATTTAAACCACTTTTATGACTCTCTGTGTGGTTATAAATTTTTCTTTTTATAAGTCTTATACATTCCTTTGTAAGTATATTCCTAAGTATTTTATCTTTAAAATTTGTACTTTATTGTTTTGGTATCTTCAATACACACTGATGCTTTTTCATTTTTAATAGTTTGCAAGTGGCTGTTGTTTATGCATTGGGATGCAAAATTTTTAAATAGTTTTGTAACAGGCCAATAAAAATTCTTTTATTGTTATAATAGGGTTTTTTTTAGATTGTCTTGAGTTTTCCAATTACACAAATAATGCTCATTATGCCATTCCTTTCTATTTTTATTTTTACTTAAAAATTATGAAATATTTTCATAAAAACAAGTATGTTATGTGTTCATACAATATATACAATGTGTGTATCTGTATGTGTATTATGTAGGCTAATATAACTTAAGTATTAAAGAAAATATCA
This sequence comes from Aselliscus stoliczkanus, assembly GCA_033961575.1. Taxonomy (NCBI): domain Eukaryota; kingdom Metazoa; phylum Chordata; class Mammalia; order Chiroptera; family Hipposideridae; genus Aselliscus; species Aselliscus stoliczkanus. The sequence goes on from CM066733.1 coordinate 39,209,852, forward strand.
CATAAATAAGACATTTGAAAAAGACCAATTCTAAGATCCCTGTCAGACTTTTCTATCATATCTTATGCCTCTACCTTCAAAAAGAAGGCACACAAAGGGCTGGCCGAGTGACTCAGTTGGTTAAGAGTTCACTCAAGAATGCAAGCTGAGCTCTGAGCAACAGCAGTTCGATGCCCAGCCCGAGCTGAGACGCAGCTGAGCTGCCAGTAGGTAGCAGGATGGCTCAGTTAAGAACAAAACAAAACAAAGAAGGCACACAAAAAGAGTGCTGTTTCGGAAATCATTTCAAGCCTTAAGTTTCAAAGATACACACATATTTTCTCTCAAAAGTCTTTCTGTGATCTATCAGTCTTTATTTTACCCGGAATTGATTTTTAGAAACAATATGAAGGTATTTCATTTCATTTATATACATGTGGAAAACCAAATGTACCATCACATTTTTCTGAATAGTCAACTTTCTCTACTGATTTACAATGGCACCACGGTCAGATATCAGGTTTTCATGTACACATGGGCCTGTTTATGATTGTATTTTATTCTTTTAATCTGACTATATTTGCATAATCTCAAAATGTCTTACCTCCTATAGTTTCATAACAGATCTTGATTTCTGTGAGAGCAAGATCCCCACATTATTCTCCTCATCTTCCTCTATCTTTGCCTCCACCATCATCTATTCCTTCTCCAAGAAGATTTTGGCTATTTTGCAAATTTGGATTTATACATAAGTTTTGGAAATACTTTGCCAATTTCCATAAGAAAAGCTGTGATGGCATATTTATTAGAATTTCCATGAACCTCCCTCTAAATCATTTACAACAGAACTGACATCTGTGAGTTACTGTATTTATTTACAAATGTGGTATATTTTCATCAATAAAGGTTTAACTTAATGCATTTCAAAAGGGGTATATCCTTCCCCTATTTTGTTAGATTTATTCCTAAATACTTTGTGTTTTCTACTGTTACAGTAAATAGTACCCTTTTAAAAACTATTATTTTTGTGTTGACATTTGATTTTTGTGTATTTGTTTTATATCTAATAATAGTACTAAACTCATTAATTAATTCCACACTTGTACATTCTATCATGTTTTTATATAGGCAATCATATTATTTGCAAATTAAAATAGCTTTGCTTCTTCCATTCTTATCCCTACACCTCTTATTTATTTTTCCAACATGCTGCACTTGTTTGTACTACCAGTACACATACAGAAGCAGTATCGTGAGATCCTTGTTGTTTTCTTAATTTTGTAGAGGATGTTTCTAGTATTTCACCATTAAGAATAATGTTTCCCATTGGTTTTGATAATATACATGATTAAATTTTATTTTTTTGGATTTTTTTCTGTATCTACTGAGATAGTGTAGTTTTTATCTTCAATTTGTTAATGTGGGGATCAAGATTTTTAAACGATAAGTGACCTTTGCTATCCTGATAGAAAGCCAGCTCTATTCCCTTATATATTACCTTTGTTTGTTTATACATTGCTGCTTTATTTTGAAAATGTTTCCTTGTAATTTTTGCATCATTCTCCGATAAAAAATGTCTGTAATTTTGTCCTCATAATTGTCCTTTATTGATTTTTATATTACAATAATACTAGGCTCCAATAATGAGTTGGGAAATGTTCCTTCATTTTCTAGAAATTTTAGATTAATATTAGTATTATTTATTCCTTGAATCTATTCCTATGTCTGAACCTGGTGTTCTCTTTGGGAGGTCTTAAAGTGCTGATTCAATTTCTTTAAATGGTTATAGAGCTTTATGTTCTTCTTATATTTTCTTCAAATTTTTCTATTTCATCTGTTCTTAATTTTTTGCCACAAAAGCATTCAGTGTATTAGTATCTTTCCAATAACTTTGGTATCTGTGTTATGCCTCTTTTTCTCATTTCTAATACTGTTGAATTGTGTCCTTTTTTCTTGATCAACCATATATTTGTCAATTTTATTTGCACTTAATAGATCTACTTATCATTATGCATTTTTCTCTTTTATTATTTCCTAGTTTTTATGATTTCTTTTTTCTAATTTCTTTTAACTTTGTTGTTATTTTTCTAACTTCTTAATTTTAAAACTTAGGCTATTTATTTCCTCATTTAATTTTTACATGTGTACTTAAAATTACTTATTTTCCTCTATCTTCTGCTCTATCTGCATGCTACAAACTTGCTAAACAGTATAATTTGTTATTGTTTAAACCTGAGAATAGTCTAGTTTCTCTAATGATTCTTTCTTTGACCTATGTGTTTTTCAAAAGTATGCTTGTAAGTTTCAAAATGTATGTATTTCTCTAATTAATTTCCATGGATGCTGTATGCATAAGAATATTTTACTAAGCTAATTACTATATAAAAGCATTCACTTATTTAATACATATCTAGTTAATGTCTATATGAACCAACCACTATCAGATGCATCTGAGATCCCATGACAACCAAATACAGGCATGGTTAACTCCCTCTTAGAGTTTACAGCTTATGAATTATGTATCTAATAAAGGAGTGATGTACATTTATAAAGCGATGATGCTCTTAAGTATTTAATATAGTGATTGACCTACACAGAACACATCCTGTAGGAAATGGTTATTGATATGATATATGAATTATGAGCAGCAGCTAACAATTACTCCAAGATGGAAAGAGTATTCCAGACTGAAGGAGTGGCATGTGACAATGTCCCGCAGTATGAAGAACCATGGTGCACTAGAAACACTGCAAAAACTCTAGCGCTGAGAATGAAACGAAGCGTAGTCTGAAGTATCGTAGAAGAAATAGGTGGGGCAGAGAATACAGACCAGCCCAGAAGTAAGCTGAGAAAAGCTAAGTTAGTTAGAAGTACCCTTCATTATTTCTGAAGTAATTAATAATACGCACTTTAGATTTGGATAGACTTGACTTTGAACATTCACTCACACAATTATTAGCTCTGTGAGCTTTGTCAATCATCATTTCTAAAGTAAACTAATATTCTTGCCTTCCTTTTTCAGGTAGGAGGATAAGTCTTTGGGCTCAATGTGCTAAGCCAGAAAAAGGTTTGCTGCCCAATACATCTCCAGATTTAGAAAGGTCAGAAAAGTACTCACAGGGTTATGTTATTAACAATTACTTTTAAAATTATTTCTCTGATAATTTACATATTTCATAATATCTAAGACCTGATGTCAAATTTTAATAAAAGTTTCAGCATTATTAAAGGGGTCATTTTACTTTTGGTTGGAATTCACAAATGACTGAATTATTTATGTTCCTAAAGAAAAAAGGATGTGATATATATAATATATAACATATATATCACAAAAAGTATAAATATATACCATAGGTATACCATATGTAGTGTGTATTGTGTGTATATACATTTATATTTAATATAACAATCTAAACAGCACAAAATACCCATATAAAAGAACAACTTTTATTATTTGCAATGGATTGCATCCAGGATTTATGTTTAAAAGTACTTCATAAATATATGAGGACAGAGATATATGATCCAATCACAGACCACCTTTCAGGCTAAAATAAAAAGAATGCTAGCTAGCAGCTCAAATGTGACTTCCTATGCAGCACTGACTCGGAGTTAATAAGTGTTATGGAGCAGGGCCACTCAGAGTGTGGTCTGTGCCCTGGCTGCCATTAGGTAAATTCTTTTTTACCGATTTATGTCTGGATAAGTAGCTAGCACTACAAGGTAAATCAGCTAGTTCACTGTGCACACAGTTTAGTTCAGCTAATGTTTTTTTTTTCCATTTCAAGACTTTTTCAATGAAGCAAGAAATGTACTATATGTATTCTGGCATTGCTCCTTATCACAAACCACAGTTTGAATAGAAAGATCATATATTGAGTAGTAAATGAGAAAATCAAATTTAATGGCAAGAACTGTACTACATACACTACAGTAGATTCTAGATGGTCTTCTGGTGTTAAATGCTAGAGATAAAGAAAGAAAATGAGAGAGGCAGAGAGAGGAAAATATAAAACAACTGGACAGAAATGTGTTTACCTAATTTTAGAATGAGGAAAATTTCTAATTGCAAAAAAAATCTATAAATAATAAAAGACAATATGAGATTTGACTACTAAAAAATATCTGCGGGTGAAAAACATTAAAAAACAAGATTAAGTTAACTAAAAGAAAACCTTAACAATATATCTGATTGAAAAGCATACTTATCATATCAAAAGAACCCCTGAAAAATTAATCTCTATTAGCTTCAGTTTCCTCCTTTGCAAAAAGATGATAACAACAACACTTAATTCAAAATTTTTGTGAGATTGGATTAATTGGATTAGATAGGAATACACAATATTTAGTGCAATGCCTGCTGTTAAAAGAAGATATTATTTTTGCCAGATAGTCTTTAACGGCCTAATAAAAGTATTTTTTAAGACTAAAAATATTGTGTAATTCTGCAGTAAAGAGTTAACTCTGCAAGGTGGGTGGTCGAAAACCTGCACATTCCAAAGAAAGGTCTGGTCCCTGCCCAGCTCCTAGGAGGCAACTTCTAAGCCTCTGGAATCTCCTACCTGATAGGAGTGATTCTGTTTGCCTGGGGGTCCTGGGACATGCCCAGATAGCTGATACAAACAATGTGATTGGTGGTGAGGGGACTTGGGCCAGCTTGACCTCTGAAGGGCATGGAGACTGAAGACTTCCTTTGCGGGTGGGAAGCCAAGGCTACAAGACCAAACTCCAGTAAAACCCTGGATACCAAGGCTCAGGTTAGCTTCTCTGGTTGGCAATAAGCTGTGTGTGTTTTCACACATTATTGCTGAGAAAATTAAGTACTGCCTGCACAACTGCAATGAGAGGGGACAAGGGAAAGTTTGTGCCAGGTGTCTCCTGGACCCTGCCTTGTGGGCCTTTTTCCTTTGCTAATTTTAATCTCTATCCTTTCACTATAATAAACTATCATTGTGGGTAAAACAGCTTTGCCGAGTTTTATGAGTTCTCTAGCAAATCACTGAACGTGGGTCCCCAACCACAGTTAATATATTAATAATAAATTATGGCTTGAAATCAAAGTAAAATCTCTTACTCTGACAAATTGTTGTTCATAAAGATCACCTAAAATATATAAAATGTAGTAAATATGTGTATTTGTATGTACTCAACACCCTGTTGAATTCATGAACAATTACCTAAGATACTTTGATTTATAAAAATAAAGTTTTAAAGGGCCAGCCGAGTGGCTCAGTTGGTTAAGAGCTCGCTCAAGAGTGCGAGCTGAGCTCTGAGCAACAGCTGTTCGAGGCCAGCCCGAGCTGAGTTGCCGTTGAGCTGCCAACAGGTGGCAGGATGGCTCAGCTAAAAAAAATAAAAATAAAAAAATAAAGTTTTAGCTTTCATCACAGTAAATTAATAAAGATCTCATTCATATTTCATAAGTATAAAAACAATACCAATAAAAATTCCATTCTTGAAATATTTTGGTTATAAGAAAAATAATAATTCCCATGACCTATTGTTTAAAAAGAAAAATAATTTTGAAAGGAAAACATAAAGTGTTGGTATAAATCATTTATTGCTCCTTTCTTGCTACAACTTCTAACCTACACTTTGTATATAATTATATATAAGATTTTTTAAATTGGTAATTTCCCAAAGGAAAAAAATCAATATATTTTTGCTGACATTATTTAAGATTCCTTTGTGATAGTAAAAGACGGATTTCTTTTATTCTCTTCAATTACTGAAATTTTTCACCCCAAGAGTCATTGTTTATTACTCGGTGGCCCATACCGATTTTTCCAGCTATATGTAGTGTTGCTCTGGGACTTTCTAGAAATCAAATCCAAGACAATGAACACAAGTATACTTACATAAAATCAGCTTAGAAACATTTCATGTGTGATTATAAAGGTATTCTTGAAGACAAACCTAAATGGGATTATTCTGCCACTCTAAAATTGTGGATTGTAGAATTATATGACCCATTTTCTGCCTACATAAGGAACTATATGGAAACAAATTATAACCAAAAAAAGAAGATGAAGAGAAAGAAATCCAAAAAGAAAAAAACAATAAGAATTCAACAGTTTTACTTAAGTAATTGACTCTCAATTCTACCTCTAATTAAAAGAGCTCCATTGATGTGTGTGTGTGCGCGCACGCGCGCGTGTGTGTGTACATACACAGGATTCATAGATGTAAGTATCTAATATCTATGAAAACTTTCCCTATTTGAGAGTCTCTGTATAGACGCACGTTTTAAAAATTTCCTCTTCCTACATTTTTCTTTCACTCTTGCTTTATCGCTTACCCTGGATGATAATGATCTAATTTATATAAGCTGTTTGTTTGTTCTTTATAAAGACACCATTATTCTCAATGTGAGTGTCTCCCACTCTCTAGCATCAAGAACACACTAGCCTGTGGTTTCCAGACAAATATTGCTTACTAGGAAGGAGAACTTTTAGCAACTAAGTAGTTCAACATATATCACATGTCCTGCTGGTCTTAATCCATCAAACATTACACATACCTTTGGCACATCTCTATTGATTTTGGGTACAGCTCTATAAAAGTCAAATAAAATAATATTTTACTACCATTTTAGCCATTCCAACCTGAGTTCCTGATCATAAACCAATGGTTCTACTACATAAAGCTGAAGTGGCCTTTCCTTAAATCATATCATTTAGTTTTTTGTTTAGGTTGTTGGAGGTTCTTGACCCAGCCTTTACATGTTCCTAAAGTAACATGCATTTTGGTTGCTTCTTTTAATTAGTGATTTTCCTACATTTTAGAATACAACAAGATTGAAGAAAGTCATTTTACTCATTGGTCTTTTAAAAAGTGGATGAACTCTTCCAAGTGAACCCTCTACTGTTTAGGGTACTTAACAAAAATTATTTAACATCTGTGTCATAAAAATGTATTCTGATTGTTTATATACCAAGCTGTTAATACATAGCTAAAGAGTGAAAATTATAATGCAGAAACATTTAATTTATAAGAATAATATTTAGGATGAATTTGCATTTATTGTCTTAAAATTTTAAAGTAGTAACTTTTTCTTGCCTTTAAACATTATTCTCAAAACATTTTTCAAATTATGCAATGGTTTTTCCTAGTATGATTAAACTAAAATACCTTTTAAATATTGTATCAGAATTAAGATTAAAAATCTCATCATTTCTGCAGTGCAATACTGAATGAGGTTATTGCATTGCATACTTTCCCTGAAGGATGATGACTTTAAAGTGTATTTACTTATTTGTTTGTTTGGTTTATGTTTGGTTTTCTTTTTGAATAACAAACTTGTATTCTAGAGCACTTGACTGAAGACTGAAAGCCTGCATGGGAGCAAATGAAAGTCTAGGCACACACAGAAAAAGTCACATCAAAAATCAATCACTGTTGATAATGTCCTATTTCTTGGACTGGGTTATGGGCACATGGGTATATTCAATTTTTGATAACTCATTGAGCTGTATAATTATGACTTGATCATTTTCCTATACTTCAGTTACTTGAATAAAAAGGATTTGTTTTAATCAAACACTGTTATGTCCTACATAAATTATCTTCTAAGTTCCCTGATACCAATCAAACTTCACTGCCAACTTAACTTTACTCAATGGTCTACAGGGTCCAGGCATATAATGATAATGAAGTTAAGCTAGGTATATGATACTAGGATGCTATAGCCTGTGATGAGCTGGGAAAGACGGGCCCAGTCTACCAGGTATAGACGCTACTCAGCTTCCAGGAATGATTGCTGTATGGGACTGTGAGTCTAGTGTTGCCAGGTCTGGAAATTTGATTTTTATGTCAAATTTATACTTTTTAATGTTGGCAACTGATTCAATTTTTAAAACACTGCAGGCCAAACTAAATATATCTTTGACCAAAGAAGCTTTTATAAAGATCACCTCCATGAGAAGGACCTTGCTAAATCTGAGTCCAATTAAAACACTTTTCATTTGTACTGCTGATACTGCTACCATGTAGGGAAACCTACAGTCAGCATTAAGTCTGATTCCCTGAGCCACACTATTTCTACTATAATATACTGCCTGTAAATATGTGCATAGTCTTTATGTCATTGGAATCCCGAACCAACCTAATAACACATGTATTATCCCCATTTTACTAATGAGGTCTCTAGGGCCCAAAGGTAGCAGATAACTTAACAAAGAAATTCAAAATTGTATGATCTGAGTTAGATGACTTGAGTTCAAATTCTTCCTCCAACACTTAGGCGTTTTTTTATAACTTGGGGAGAGGGGTATAAATTAGCTTTTCTATACTCCAGTGTTCTCTCTTGTAAGATGGGTGCTCTAACAGCACTACCTCCAAAAAATGTTGTAAGGATATACAAAGCATGTAGAAACGTGCCTGACACATAGTAAGTGTTATATAAATAAGTGTTACTATACTAATTATTAATGCTATTATTAATATTATCTATAAAATGAGATCCTTGCTTTTTTTAGGTTTTAAATGAACTAATCTAGGTAAAGTGCTTAGGTTGTGCCTGAGATATAGTTAATGTTCATTACATATTAATTGTGTGTCCAGCTTAATTCTCTTCTAAATACATTACTCCTGAACCATGCCAATTAATTGTGTCAGGTAATAACAAACATCGTGCTTTTACAGGTTGTAGTATTTTCACTTACATGAAGTATTTTCCTTGGATGTTTAAATAATTCATCACTTTGTATTGTCACAATTATTTCAATGTTTTCTTCATTTGAAAATGTGTAGTGAAATCCATCAAGTGCCATGCAACCATTGTCCTGATAAGGATTTTAATAATGTCATAAAACATTATTCAAACTATCAGGAAGGGTTACAATGTAGAAGACACTTTAAATTTAGATGATCTTCTCCACCTCTTCTTGTTTCCCTAAGTTTTCAGAAATTTGAGCTCAAAGAAAAAATCAAAACTAAGCAAGTAATTCAATAAGTAAGATTATAAAGTTATACGCTAACATGCTAGCATAGCCAAAAATGTTACTTACTTGTGACCCATTTCATGAGCAATTGTAAATGCGAGGTTCAGGCCATTGTCTTCAGCAATAATGCATTTTCTCTTTTCACTACACATTCCACTCAAGTAAGCTATACCTAGAAAAATGCAAACACTAATTATCATGCATCATAATTAAAATATAAATATTTATGCTAGGTATTAATAGAAGAAACAAAAAGTTAAGAAACAAAAATTATGTCAATGTTAAAATATGGTATCTAGCCCTTGTAAATGGAATTTTAGGGGAAAATGGGTATGTATAAGTCACTCAATAAACTGTTAATGTTCTTTTCAATTTTATATTTCAGAAGAAATTATTTTATCAATTATCCAATTCTCAAAAGGTATACTGTAAGAATGAATTTTATAAATCCTACTTTTCATTGTCAGTTAAGATAAATGAATAGTGGCAACTTAGACATGTAAATTTAAAAAGCAATGATTATGTTAAATATTTTTCAATTCTTGTGAAGAACCTAGTTTCAAAGAAATACCTTAAAATAAAAGAAAGTACATATAGGGCCAGCCGAGTGGCATACTGGTTAAGAGCTGGCTTGGGATGCCAGCTCTGAGCAGCAGGGCCCCGGTTCAGATTCCACATATGAGGGCCAGTGACACTGCCCTCCACAGCTAAGATGGTGAACAACAGCTCCACCAAGAGCTGGGCTGCCGTGAGTTGCCATTGACATCGTAGGCTGCAGCCCCTGCTGCAGTGGGCTGCCATAGGCTACAGTGAGTGGCCCGCAGCCAGTGTGAGCTGCTGGCAGCCAGCGTGAGCTACCAATAGCCGCTGTGAGCGGCCATCCAGAGGCTGGCGACAGAACGCAATGACGATACCAGCATGGGCCAGTGAAGCAATGTCCTCCACAACTAGACTGAAGAACAAAAAGACAGCAACTTGTCTGTTCCCCTCCCCCAATTCCCCAATAAAAAAATCTTTAAAAAAAAAAAAAGTACATATAGAAAATTCTTGAAGTTACATTTATATTTTCAGTTAATGAAATTTTGAAATTTAATTTTGTGAAACACTATTTTAACTAATAGGACATAAAAACTCTCTGTAATACTTGGAAAATTGAAAATGTTTCCTCTGAAAATTTCTAGGCTAATAAAATGGCCCAACTGCAGAGCATGATACTGAAATACTATTTAAGATACAACTTTCAGCAAGATATTTGATCTTCTGGTATAAATTATCAGGAAAGATGATAATATCTGAAACCATTGATAGTCTTTAAAGATTTATGTACTATTTACCAATTAAGATAAACCCCTGAATAGATATTTAACAAAAGGAACTATAATCTTCTAAGTGTTTGTTTGTTTGTTTGTTTGTTTGTTTGTTTGTTTGTTTGTTTTAGGACAGTGTCACTGGCCCCCATATGTGGAACCCGATCCTGGGCCGATGGCTTCCAAAGCCAGCACTTAACCACCATGCCCGCCACTCGGCTGGCCCTCTTCTAAGTGTTTTAATGCATTTCTAAAACAGAAGTTATTAAAATAATATCTTGTAATTATTGAACTCATTGTATATGCTCTAATTCTCATATCCTTATAAAATAAATTTAATCTTATTTTATGAAAATATTAAGGCTTAGACAGGCAAAATAATTTGCCAAAGATCACGTGACTACTAAATATGATAGAATGGGGATTTGAACCCAACTTTGAATTCATCTACCAGCCAAAGTTTATTTTGCTTCTGATAATAATTTAGTGCAGCATTGCTGGTTAGCTGACTGCCTGTGAGTTTTCTTCTCTCTCCAGAAACTTAAACAAAATGGTAGGAAATAATTAAACTTAAATAAAAGAAAAAAATCACCTTGCCCATGTTTGGGAAAGAGAAGATTCACGAAAAAATATGAATTGATTTTGTGAAGCCACAGACAAAATGACAGGAGAGAAGGATTTTATGAGTGTGGTAGAACCTCACCACAAAATGACAGGAGAGGCTCAAGACAAAGGTACACAAGGTTTGAGGAGGGACATTGTTGGAAGGCTGAAAATGGAAATTAGATGAAAGTGTATCTGAATTCCTCAACTACACATTCTAACCTTCATGCAAATGTCAAGGCCTGATATTCACTGGCCCATCAAGGAAATGAGATATATCCTTTAAGCAAAATGTGGTACAAACATATTATTTTAAAAATAAAAGTACAGGAAGAAATAGCTAAGAGAACAAATATAGCATATAGAAGTTATTTTCTCTATATATTTAGAAATTAAGATTTTATATTATAGAACCCAAATCTACAAAAAGATGAAATGACTTCTTTATGAATGGATATGTGGATGGATGGATAACGGATGAATAGACCAGACAAGCCCCACTTTGGCTTATTAAGGCCATTGAACTTACTTCAGGGTTAAATCAAGATAAAATAGAAAGGAAAGACTAAGGTAGTGGTAAATCGAGAGGGGTTGGGGAAAGGGAGAAGAGGAGAAAAAGAAAATATTCTTTATTTAGCTCCATTGAACAACAAATGAATTAAAACTTAAAAACTGTTAGAAATCTTAAACATAATATGAATTTTAAGAAAGCTAAGTCACGTACTTATTAATACAATCAAAAATGGAAAATAAAGATATGGGAGTTAATTTAACTTGCATCATAATTGAAGAAAAGGAAGGAAAGAAGACAGGAGGGAGGAAGGGAAGGAAGGTGAAAGAAATGTGTCTCCTATTAATACAGCATTAAAATTCTCTTGAGCATTCAAAAAGATTTTTAAAGATATAATTTGGGATTAAATGTCCTACAAAAATCCTAAATTAAGCTCAGCTGTAATTAGCATGCCAACGACCATTGTTTGGTACATCTATTTCACCACTTCTTGCACAACTAAAATAATCTATCATAAATAAAATTCAGTTATTGTGGCTTGTCACCATTTCATACATCCCTTTGCTCCATGGACTGGTACATATCAAATTTACTCACTTTAATAAGTTTTACATTTCTTCTCCTATACCCCCTCAAATATATTGTCCCCACATAAAAATAGTTTTGTCACTTGTTTCCAATTCTCATCTCTTCTATATTACTTTCTTGTCTATATTTATATATTGTTTACAGTTTCACAATAGAATATGATAATGTAGGACTTTCATAGATATAGCTTGTTAAGGAATTACTTTCTGATATTCTTGTATGGCTAAGTGAAAAAGAAGGCAATGTTATCTGATGCATGAGTCAAAAGTGGATGGCAGTTAGATAATATTTTTTGGAAAAGAAATGAAAGCTTAGAATAGCAACGGAGAGAAACAGGAAAGACAGCTGAGTAATTACTAGTGAAATACTTTATGTACATAGATCAGAAAATACATGGTTCAGCTGAGGATGGAGAGCATGAGCCTGGAGTAGCATTAATATGCCCAGTTGAATGATATCCAACCTAATGGCTGAAACAGAGAAAAGTAATATTTGAATTACATTTGGGTTGAGGTTTTGTAGATCAGGTATAAAAGAAGAACCAAATGGTATAAGCATTGTCAATCAAAATGAGAGTGAGGGGCCAGCCGAGTGGAGTGGTGGTTAAGCGCTGGCTTGGGAAGCCAGTGGCCCCGGTTCGGTCCCACATCTGAGGGTCAGTGACACTGCCCTCAAAAAAAAAAAAAAAATGAGAGTGAAAAGAAGGAACAGAATTTGTAGGGCTCCATGCCAGATAAGTAAAGAAGTAAGGTCAAAGGGAACCTGAAAATTTGGAGAATAGAATATAGTGGTCAGGGGAATGGAGTCATCAAATGAAGAAAAAGAGTAGACTCTTCCCAAAAAAGCATTGGAGATTATGGTAAGAGGGTGGGATTTAGGGGTTTAAGATTTCAGAGGTGAAGTTTCATGACATGATTAGGTATTGCCACTAGAGTAGAGAAGGGTAGAAGTAGAGGTCATCAAGGCTGAGGTCAAAGAAATATTAAACAGTGTTGGGTGGACTGGTTCTATGAACATTCAATTGCATGTAATCACAATGAACTCAGGAAGGTGGCCCGTATTCACAGGATATCTGAGCAAGAATTGAGGAGATAAATCAATCACAGCAACAATGAGGGATAAGACTGTAAAGCTCAAGAGCTTCAGCTTCAAATGAAGAGTTTTTATATCAGGCGGAGAGATTTGATTTAGAAGCAGAAGTGAAAAATAAGAGGAATGTAACTTTGGTATCTGCCTGGCACCAGCCTGTGGTAGAGGGGAAAAGAGAGAATGAACAGGGAACTCTCTCTGGGGGCCCTTGATTCCTCACCAGGTTCTCGGAAATCAATGAATATTGTGTGGTCATGGAAAAAATCATGGTGATAAATATTAGCTAATAATATATAAGATATATAGATTATAAAATATAAATGCATATAAAATATAGCTCAAGAGTGATGAGTACATATTGACATAGACATATGATTACAACTAAGTATTAAAAAAAATCTATACAACTACATTTTCATAGGAGAACAAAAATATTACATAAATACATTAACTTGCTAATAATTGTATTATGTGAAGAGATTATAGGCAATTTTTTTCCTCTTTTCCCATTTTTCAAATTCATGTATTTATGATGAGAAAATTAAAGTTGTAAATATGATAATCATGTCTATGAAATTTGAATAGTAATTAATAGAATCTCTTACAGACCAGAGTAAAATTTAACAACCAAAAATGACCCTCTCTATTCCTAATCTTTTATTTAAGTGTAAAGACTGAATCTTTAACTAAGACTTTGATAAATTTGAATTTCATTGTTCTTTCATTTGGCACACCAAAAAGATTTACTTTGACTTGAAAGTTATGGAGAATGATTGTAACCATGACTAATTTAAATGACTTGCATTATTCTGCTTAAAAGCCCGTGCTTTTCAGTTCCCCTCCAAAGCTCACATGTTTCTTATTATAATAAGGGGTAGAGGTTAGGAGGAAAAAGGATTTAATACAGCTGTTATTTAAAGATAGATGAAGTGCAGACCCCTTTTTAAAGCACTCTTAATAAAAAAAAAAATTCTGGAAATACAAAGGAAATCAAAATAACCTGTAATTTTTCACCTAAAAATGAATCAAAGCACGCACCAGGAGTCAACAGAATCTGTCATCAAGAACAAAACACACCATCATAGGACATGATATGATATACCTTATCAAGATGATCAGAGGCCCCTAAAATGCATGCTACGATAATAGACTAATGAGCAAATCAGAGTTTTTATGTGATCAGATGGATGTATCCTAACAAAAGTAAGTGATTCAGCTCCAGAACTGTTGTTTTTCACCACTAGCTAGACTCCGAGTGTAAAATCCTTATTCTCCTAACATGAAATCCTGGCACAGTCCTAGGTAACTTATTTATGCTACGATTGTACCAGATGTGTTATTTACCTATGATTTCCACCATTACTTAGGGACCTAATGGAACAAGTAATGTTACATGGGACAAGTACCAAAGGTCCAAAGATGAATACATGCTGATCGTGCCTTAAGGAGCGTGAGCTACAGATACTCATTTTAAAACGTGATCATTAGGACATAAAGATGTACATAAGATATTATGTGAGAATAAAAGAAGAGATAGACAGGGAAAAATCAAAGCAGAAAAGGCTTTGAGTGGAAATTGAAAGGGAGGTGGGAACTCCTGAACAAAGGTCTGAGTAGGAAAAAGGGTAAGGAGACACTTAAGAGAGCTGATGTTACTAATAGATGGTAGCTTGGGTTTTTTTGTTTTGTTTTGTTTTTTAAATATTTTTACTGGGGAATTGAGGGAGGGGAACAGCGTTGGGGAATCGGGGCAGAGGAACAGACTAGTTGCTGTCTTTTTGTTCTTCAGTCTAGTTGCAGAGGACATTGCTTCACTGGCCCATGTTGGTATCGTCATTGTACTCTTCCCAGATGAGACAGATCGGTCGCCGGGCTCTAGATAGTCGCTCACCGCGGCTATTGGCAGCTCACGATGGCTGCGGCTACTCACTGTAGCCTATGGCAGCCCACTGCAGCAGGGGCTGCAGCCTACACCGTCGTTGGGGCTCACACAGCCCAGCTCCAGGTGGAACTGTTGTTGGCTGTGGAGGGCACTGTCACTGGCCCTCATATGTGGGATCCGAACCGGGGCCACTGGCATCCCAAAACCAGCACTTAACAACCGAGCCCCTCCGACGGCCCGGTAGGTTGGGTTTGTTAAAAGTACAAGCCATGTAGTACATAACTGCACCAACACTGTATTCAGTTTATCCTCAATAAGGGGTGGGTTAAAGGAATTACACAGAGAAATTCCCTGAAACAAAGATTAATATAAAATGTGATTCAATGCAGGGCCTTAAATAAAAATGTAATTTTGAGGGATCAAAATGTATTTTATCCACTAATTAGATAAAAATATGTAGGATCACTTACTGATGGTGCCCAGATACAATGAAACCGATTTACATGATTACATTCAAACTGAAAACAATAACTTGCCCTACTAGTTTGCTAATTATCTGTCTATGTTCCATTAACAGGCAAGATGATCTAGAAATATAAAAGTACAATTAAATAAGTTATGAGTTTAATATCAGTATAGCTATAAATGTGTTCTTAACAGCACAGTTTTTATGAACATGAAGAAAAAAATGACTTCTAACAAAAGAATAGTAGTTTAATAAATGCATAGTGAATCCCTATAGTCAGATAAGGCAGAATATTGTATAGACATTAAAATGTTGTTTATGTGTTTCTGCATCATGGTCGACTGAGCCTCCTTTGAGAAGAATAAATAGAGATGCCAAATAACATGTAATATACATAAATTTTGATGTATTGTTAAGCTTGAAGGAAAAAGAATTCCCAAGTATAAGAATAAAGCTTAAAAAAAATTCAGATCTGGAATGATAAAATCATGAGTTACTGATGTCACAGCCTGGGTATCAGATAAGATCCAATTTTATTAAATAATGGATGTGTTTCAAAATATCTTAGGACAGACACTAGTGAGAAAGGAACTAAGATCCATACACAAATACTAATCCATGAATATAATGTACAAATTGATCCTACACTGAAGAAATCCATTTCAGTTCAGTAAAAAACAAATGCAATATCACTATGATAAAACACTTTAACATCTCAGCAAGCAGAAAATTCCCACTGAAGATGAGCTCACAAATAAAAATTACAAACAAATGGAAAAAGTGGTATACTGTGAGTTGGAGGCCACAACATAAAAACTACAGAAAAAATTATAATGAAATAAAGATCAGGAGCTTGAAATCCACATTCACTGGGCCACCACAATCCAAAGGCATGTTTTCATAAATTAAAGAAAGAAACCAATCATCATGATATCAAAATACTAGTACAAAGAAATGTTAAAGAAATTTATTCTAACAGAAGAAAAAATCCCAGACGAAAACATGGAAATGAAGGAGGAGATAGAGAACACCAGAAAGAGTAAGTAGATAGGTAACTATAAACAAATACAGTAAAACCTTGGATTGAGAGTTTGCAAGTATTCCGCAAGACGAGCAAACATTTCTAACACATTTTAACTTGGTAAACAAGCGATGTCTTGCAATATGAGTAGTTGTTTCTGGAACAAATTATACTCGCAAACCAAGGTAATACTGTATTGAATACCAAAACACTAATTTTAATGTCTTCAAAATTTTAAATATAGGGAAGCAAAATATATGTGACTGACATAGTGGGAGGATAAATGGAGTGCAAGTGTTCAAAAGCTCTATCAGGGCCGGCCGAGTGGTGCGGTGGTTAAGCACTGGCTTGGGAAGCTGGCGGCCCCGATTCAGGTCCCACACATGAGGGCCAGAGACACTGCCCTCAAAAAAAAAAAAAAAAGTTCTAGCAATATCAGGAGAGTGATAAAGGGATACATATCATATATATATATATATATATATATATAATGCAAAAGAATAATAAAATAATATATAACCAATAATTGTATATAGAAAATGGCATACAAATATTGGATTTATCTATTTTAAAATGCAAGAAAAGGAAAAAAACATGAAATAACATCAAAATAGGAAACAAACAGAAAGATAGCATTTCATACTCAAAATTTTCCAAAATGACTATGCTAAGTCCAAACTAAGACTATAAGACTAGGTAAAAAACATAAACCCCAACTCTATCTGCTTAGAAGTAATACACTTTAAATATAAGGAAATAGATTAAAAGCAAAACAACAAAAAAAGATGTAATATTCAAACATTAACTAAAACAGAGCAAGGGTGACAATATAATTATTACAAATATACAAAATTAGACACATTGAATATAAGCCACAAGCGTAAGGAGAGATAAAAAGGGATATTCTTATGATAGATGGGTCACTCCTACAAGAAGACATCACAATTCTATATCTGTATTTATACAATAAGTAATCCTCAAAATGTATAAAGCAAAACCTGAATAGAATTCAGAAGAGCAGTAAATAGACAAATCCACAATTAAACTGGATGATTTTTTTTTTTTTTTTTTTTAGATTCTTTTAAATTGGGGAATTGTGGGAGGGGAACAGCACTGGGGAATCAGGGAAGGGGAACAGACAAGTTTCTGTCCTTTTGTTCCTCAGTCTAGTTGTGGAGGACGTTGCTTCACTGGCCCATGTTGGTATCGTCATTGCGCTCTTCTCGGATGAGGCAGATCGGTCGCCGGACTCTGGATGGTTGCTCACCGCGGCTGTTGGCCGCTCACGCTGGCTGCCGGCCACTCACTATAGCCTATGGCAGCCCACTGCAGCAAGGGCTGCACTACACCGTCGCCGGGGCTCCCACAGCCCAGCTCCAAGTGGGGCTGTTGTTAGCTGTAGAGGGCAGTGTCACTGGCACTCATACGTGAGATCCGAACCGGGGCCGCTAGCATCCCAAAACCAGCTCTTAACCAACGCGCCACTTGGCCGGCCCTAAACTGGAAGATTTTTGTGGGTTTTTCTGTTTTGTTTTGTTTTTTTTGTTTTGTTTTGTTTTTTTTTAAGCTGAGCCATCCTGCCACCTGTTGGCAGCTCAACGGCAACTCAGCTCAGACTGGCATTGAACCAACGTTGCTCAGAGCTCAGCTCGCACTCTTGAGCAAGCTCTTAACCAACTGAGCCACTCAGCCAGCCCCCTAAACTGGAAGATTTTAACAGTCTCTTTTAACAGCTAATAGAATAACCATTAAAAAAAAATTCACTTAAGGACCTAAATACCTGAAAAAAAAAACTAGCAAGTATGTCTTAATTGACAATAGAACACTTCACCCAACAACAAAATTCACATTCTTTTTTTCATTAAGGTAAAATTGATAATATAACGTTATATATGTTTCAGTTATACATTGTAATTCAACATCTATGTACACTATAAAGTGATCACCACCAAAAGTCTAGTTACCATCCATCACCATACAATTGATCCCTTCACTCATTTAGCACAACCCCCAACCCTCTTACCCTTTGGTAACCACCAGTCTGTTCCTGTATTTCACTTAATATCATACCTTTAAGTATAAAACCTATCCAAGTTGTGACAAATGTCAAGGTTTCTTTCTTATTTATGGCTGAGTGGTATTCCAGGGTGTGTGTGTGTGTGTGTGTGTGTGTGTGTGTGTGTGTGTGTGTGTATTACATGTTCTTTATCCATTCATCCATTGATGGACACTTAAGGTTGCTTCCATATCTTGTATTCTTTGGATAACTACAGAAAAAGGGAATGGCTGGATCATATGGTAGTTCTATTTGTAATTTTTTGAGGAATCTGTATACTGTTTTCTTTTTAGGTATACGTGGTACATTTATAAAAATCAACCATATATTGAGAAGTGAAAACAAATTTCAACAGATATCATAAGCAGAAATCATTCAAAGTATGTTCACTGGTCACAATGGAAATCATTAGAAATCAAGATTTAAAAAGATAATTCGAAAAACCCAAAATGCCTAGATGTGGGATGATACACGTCTAAAAAGTCCACCAGGGCCGGCCAAGTGGCACGGTGGTTAAGCGCTGGCTTCGGAAGCCAGCGGCCCCAGTTCGGGTCCCACATATGAGGGCTAGTGACACTGCCCTCAAAAAAAAAAATTTTTTTTTAAATAGAAGAAATAAAATAATAAAGAAGAAAATAAATGAACAATAAAAAAATGTTAAAAAATTTTGACAAAAAAAAAATTGATAATTCCCTAGTAAACCAATCAAGACTGAGAGACAAATACAAATTACCAGTATCAAAATGAATAAGGAAATATCTCAACAATTCCTAAAAACATCAAAGTAATATAAAAGAAAGTAAATTTTATAATTTACTAAAGCAGTGAAAAGAAGAAATACAAAATCTGAAATTTCCTGTAACTATCCCTTTTATTCATTCTACTCTAAATACATTGGTTTTGGGGGGGGGGGGGTTTGGTCATTTTTCAAATGGGACAAACATGTTTCTACCTCAAGACCTCTCCACTGATTTTTCACTCTGGAACATTCTCTCCGTAGATATCTCTTCCCACACCTTCTTCAAATCTTTTTAAAATATCACTTTTTTCAGTGAGGCATTCCTTGAGCACCAGATTTAAAATTTAAAATACGCTTCTCCTCACTCTGGAATTCCCAGATTGTCTCTTCATTAGATCTATTTTTTTCTATGCCAGTTTTATTTTTTTAATATACCAATTAATTTGATTATTTATTATGGGTAGTGACCACCTCCCTATCAAAATGTAAGCACCACAAGAGAAAGAAAGTACTGAGAAATCGATCTGTTCATTCCCAATGTGTAGGACCGTGGTTTGTACAGTACAGTCATAATAAATTTTGAAGTGTATTAACTTGCATTTCTCCTTTGCATTTCCAGGTAGGTGATCTCTCCCCAGTTACCTAAAGGCTTCTCTCTGACAGCAGATGGGAAGGGGTAAGGATTAGTGATATATGTTTGCAACTCTGGGCAACAATTGATTGGAAACCACCAGGCCAATACAGGATGACTCAAGTAGAGAATTACTGAACACAGCACCATGACTAGGCAGACAGAAGGACTGAGCTATCATTTCTGATCTGACTTGGACTCTCACTGCCCAGGAGGCTAGAGGGGTGGGAGATGCAGGGATGATATGGTTGAAATTAACAGTGTCTTCAGCAGCAGTATGAACTGAAAGGGTAGGTTTTGGAGTGGGTGGGACAATAGAGAGTTGAAGAGGAAGATCGCAGGGCCTTGACCAAGCCAATATTCTTGACTTGAACCCAACCTGCATTCCCGGCAGCCAAGTCCAGGAGTGAGCTCTGATGTCACGCAGACTAAGGAATTCATTGCAAAGAAACAAAGACCAAACGTCTTTAAGGCTGTGAAAGAATTGTTTGTAGCCCATCACCCCAGCTACTTGGAAAGGATCAGATGATAGGTTAGGGGGACTATTTGGGAAAAATATGAGTATAAGCTACAACAAGGCAAAACAAAAAACAAGATATATGAATAAAGTCATTTAAACTAGAAGAAATATAACATGAATTGACAAGTTTAAGTTTTCACTTTCTTGGAATAAAGTGAGGTAGGGATTTGTGAGAGAAAGATTTAATACACTGTAGAAAGCTAGATACATTTTCTTTACCTAATACAGTATAATTTCTCACCTTGGTGTATGCACTGAGACAAAAGTAACTACAGATGGGAATATACACATTTTTAAAAATGTGTGTGTGTGTGTGTGTGTGTGTGTGTGTGTGTGTGTGTGTGTGTAAGATTCATAATGGGTTTCTAAAGGAAAATAAAACAGTGAAAAATCAATCATTTTATTTTACTATCTTAAGGTCTGATGGGGATATCTAAGATCCGTAATCTATCGGATTAAAGAACATCTAGACGCCACTTGTAAACTTTTGGCAGGCTTTTATGTGAAATATTAATATCATGCAGGAAGAAGAAGGTGAAGGATGGTTCAAGTAAGTGTTTAGGACACATAGTGAAAGAAAGGGAGTCCAGAGGGGAAGTGAAATATAGGGTAAGTACAGATGGCCAATTCCTAAATTCTGTGTTTCTGAGAGATGGAGAGGATGTCACGTAAGGTTCCAAAACAGGTTTTGTTGTTGCTCTTGTTCTTACACTTCCTTTAAGCTTTATAATAAACCCCACTTCCTCCCCACATTAAGATAATAAAAAGGGTTGCTTTTGTATGGAAGGGAGAATAATTAAGAAACTTTATGTCTGCAGGATAGTTTTGTGCTCCTGCTATTGTATTCTAGATTTATTCTACTTCACATTCACTTCTTACCTCTCATCAGAAAACTGAAGTGCAGCTTACTGAATGGATTTAGAAGTTAAACTCTCAAATCCTTGGAGAATTTAAATTAAGCCAGGCTCCAATGTACATTGTTGTGGTTTTCATATATCATTAATACACTATGAATGCTACATATCACTTGAAATTCTTAATTTAGATTTCAGTGCAACTGAAAAGTATACTTCTTGTGGCACATTTAAAAAGCCATATGTGGTAGATTACACATCTAACTCTTGTAAATCAGTAATGAGAACATTACTGTGCAGTCTACCACAAACCTGGCTGGAAATTGGTGTTTTCATTGCTATGTTAATGTAAAAACAGATAAATCAAGAGTTCTTAGGCTTTGAGGGCCAGCCGAGTGGCATGGTGGTTAAGCGCTGGCTTGGGAAGCCAGTGGCCCCTGTTCAGGTCCCATATGTGAGGGCCAGTGACACTGCCCTCAAAAAAAAAAAAAAAAAAAAGAGTTCTTAGGCTTTCTATCTGACTTTGCTCACAAGCACACACGAACAAAAAAAGACCAATTAAGTTTAATGATTTCATCTGCCTTGGAGATTAAAAACCTGTCATGACTAAAAATATAGGTAAGATGAATCACAGTTAAAGATTTTCGTGAAGTAACTTTTGGGATACAACTGGAAAACATTTAAAGTTTTCTGATTGCATATAAATCAGGAATTATGGCTAATGCATTTTAATAATGTTATAACGTAATCATATCCCGAAGGCATTAAACAGGGACAATTAAAACTAAAAATATCATGCTACTAAAAAGCTGTATAAATTACTTTTTTAGTAGACTAGTAAAAACACTGACAGCATGCATTTTTAACTAGAGACCAACTCAATCTTCAAAACAGTTTGACACAACATTCTTTTTATACATGCCAGTTTTTTTATTCATAACTTGCTTTCTATTTAGTATGGTCAGTGTTTTTATTCAAGTAAAGAAATACTTCTATAACCTGAGAAAAAGCTAAAGAATGCAACCATAATTACAATAGTTACAATTATAAATATTTGATGTCCTTTAATCTCAACTACTCATAGTTAAAATATTAAGTTTGACATAATTTGTTAAGTATATGTTTACTTAAGAACAAGTGATTCCAACTCTAGATGTTTTTTAGTTCTGTACACAGAGGCAGTAAATAGTAAAATTTTTCTCTAAAATAATTTGACACTTTCTAAAATTCTGATTGGAATTCAATAATAATTTGTCATGACCTGTTTTCTACAGTCAGTGTAAAAAAGGAAAAAGGCCAAATGCAAAGAAAGTTTTAAGTATTAGGGCTCTTATGTCAAATATTCTAGGGTATGAGTCCCAGCCTCAATTTTTAGCTTTGTGACCATAGAAAAATTAGTTCTGTCTTCTGAGCCTCATTTTTCCAAACAGTACAACTGGGAAATCAATAATTTGTCTTAGGAATGCTAATATATTTAGATAAAGTATTTCAGGCATATGCTGGCATAGCTGAAACACGGTAGCCATTAAATATCAAATTTAATTTTCTTATTTGTAAAATAAGGTAACAATCCCTTAAGACAGAGAAAACTCTTGAAGGGTTAAAAGAGGTTATGTATTTAAAAACACACAGTAGATACTTAACAAGTGTCACTGCTGACTGACAATATTACGTGTGGGGAGAACACAGAGCCATATTTCCAGACACTTATAATAAGAACTCTAAAAGCTACAAGACCTCAGGGAGTGTTCTAAATTAAGATGGTTTTTGTTTCCCAAGGATATACTCAGCATGTTTTAATATTCACATGGTGTTTAATAACACCATTCAAACATTTTCTAATATAAAGAAAATTCTATAATTAAAATCAATTTTTAACAATAGAGGGTCTTGAGAAATGTCTTGAGAACAACCTCTTTTCATAGTAATTCCTTAAGAATTATGTATCCAACTCTTATCCCAGCAACATCTTGCCAAAATAGATATATAAAGTGTCTGATTAATGTTCTGGCCAGTATCTAATAAGACAGACACCAGCGGCCAAGACTTAAACAAGGTAAGTTCAGCCTTGTTTTTATTGTAAACCATAGAAAAAATGTTATTGTCCTATCAGGAATTCATTTCTATTCAGAAATACACAGATTGAGCATCTGGGACAGTTGATCATTGTGCTATGTGCTGAGGACACAGAGCACTGAATGAGATCCTTGATCACAAAGAGGTTAGAAGGATGAGTGAATGGAAGGCAAGTTATCAGAAAAGTGTACAGATGTCCACCAAGTTCATGCACGGAAGAATGAGAGACCATCCAGGAAGTTCAAAGTCGAAATTAATCAGAGTTCTGATGAATGGCTAGAACACAAACAGAGATAAAGGAGGAAAAGAACAACAAAGAAATAGCCTTACATTTGGAAATTCTGAAACAATACATTTGACCACACACTAAAATCTACAAAAATTATTGGTTCTTAGCAGGGCCTCAGATAAAGGAGTGTATTAGTGTGAATTAAAAAGAGGCACAGAAAGTAACAAACAAACAAACAAAAAAGTCACAGACATAGGCAACAGTATGGTGGTTACCAGAGGGGAGGAGAGGTGGGGGTGAGAATAGAAGAGGGTAAAGGGGATCAAATATGTGGTGAAAGAAAGAGATTTGACTTTGAGTGATGAACACACAGTGCAATAAACAGATGATGTATTATAGAACTATACACTTGGAACTTGTATAATCTTATTAACCAATGTCACCCAATAAATTTAATAACATTTGTTTAGAAAGAGGCACAGCACTGGGGAGGCAGACAATCTTTTTAAAAGTTTTCCCAAGCAAATTGAAGATTAGGAAAAGTTTCACAGGACAAGTCTGGGAAGAATCTCAGTCCCTCCCCCCGTTTAAGCCCTGTGTAGATCAGACACCCTTGGGCAGGACACAGCCTGCAGAAACCTTCATGAGACCCTCAATGGTAATGCTAAAAGCAATTCTAATGACCATATAATTTCTTTCCCTGTTGTAGTCACTTACTTTTTAAATTCATATACAGTAACGTTTACTTTTTATATTGTACAATTCTAAGAATTTGTTTTTCTATTTTTTTATTTTTTTTAAAAAACCCCTTCCCCCAGTTCGCCACCCCACTCCCCCCCATATCATACATATCTATCACAACTCCCCTGACTCCCCTCCACAGTATACTCCACATCCCGTGACCATCCACATATTCAGTTACAGTTGGCATACAATACTATACAACATCAGCTTCAGGTGTACAGTGCAGTGATCAAGCCTCTACTCCATCCATGAAGTGGTCTCCCTAACAAGACATGTGACTATCTGCCACGCCACAGAATTTTTACAACATTATTATATTCCCCGAACTGTGTTTCATATCCCTGTGGCAATATTATAGTTGTCTATTTATGCTGTCTAATCCCTTCCCCTTCCCCCCATCCCCACCCCCCTCCCAACTAGCAACCCTCAGTTTTTCCTCTACATCTAGGAGTCTGTTTACTTTGATCGTTCACTCAGTCTTCAGACTCCACACACAAGTGAGATCACATGGTACCTGTCCTTCTCCGATTGACTTATTTCTCGCAACATAATAGTCTCCTCACAACATTATCAATTACATTCCCAGAACTGCCCCCATCTCCCTGCGGCAACATTGTAGTCCTATCTACACTGTCCAAAACCTTCCCCCACTCCCTCT
This sequence comes from Aselliscus stoliczkanus, assembly GCA_033961575.1. Lineage (NCBI taxonomy): Eukaryota > Metazoa > Chordata > Mammalia > Chiroptera > Hipposideridae > Aselliscus > Aselliscus stoliczkanus. The sequence continues at coordinate 39,234,747 of CM066733.1, forward strand.
TCCCTACTCCCTCCCAGCCAACAACCATCAGTTTTTCCTTTATATCAACTCTTTCTGTGTTGATTTTCTGTCTAAAGGGTCTGTCCATTGGTGACAATGGTGTTGAAGTCCCCTACTATGATAGTGTTACTGTTGATCTCTGTCTTTATGTCTGTTAAAATCTGTTACATGTAATTAGGAGTTCCTATGTTGGGTGCATAGATGTTTATTAGGGTTATAGTGCCCTTCTTTGTCTTTTATTGTAGTCATTTTAAAGTCTATTTTGTCCAAAGTAAATATTGGTACTCCAGCTTTTTTTTTTCTCATTTCCATTTGCATGAAATATCTTATTCCATCTGTAAACAGCATATACATGTGTCCTATTCTCTTATCCACTCAGCCACTCTCTCTTTTGATCGCAGCATTTAGCCCATTCACATTGAAAATGATTATTGATAGGTGCATATGTATTGCCATTTTGTTATTTGTATTCCTGGTCTCCCTGGGTTAGCTTGTTTACCCCTTTCTTTTGTTTAAAAAAGCCCTTTTAACATTTCTTGCAATGCTGGCTTGGTGGTAATGAATTCCTTAAGCTTCTTCTCTTCTGAGAAGCTCTTTATTTCTCCTTCAATTTTAAGTGAGAGCCGTGCTGGGTAGAGAATCTTGGTTGTAGGCCTTTATTTTGTGTCACTTTGAATATCTCCTGCCACTCCCTTCTGGCCTGCAGAGTTTCTGTAGACAAGTCAGCTGTTAGTCTAACAGGAGTTCCTTTGTATGTAACCTGCTGTCTTTCTCTTGCAGCTTCTAGGATTCTGTCTCTGTCTTTAACCTTTGCCATTTTAACTATGATGTGTCTTGGTGTGGACCTGTTTGGGTTCAGCTTGTTTGGAACCCTCTGCACTTTCTGGGCATGTATGTTGATTTTCTTCACCAGGGTAGGGAAGTTTTCAGTCATTATTTTTTCAAATACATTCTCGATCTCTTGCTTCTTCTCTTCTCCTTCTGGTATGAGTCGAAGGTGGTTGCGTTTCACCTTGTCCCATAGGGTTCTTAAACTATTTTCATTGTGTTTTATTCTTTGGTCTTTTTGCTGTGACAACTGGGTGATTTCTGCTACTTTATCTTCCAAATCGCTGATCCGCTCCTCTGCTTCATCTACTCTACTGGTGATTCCTTCAAATGTGTTCTTCATTTCAGTTATTGTATTCTTTAGTTCTAACAGGTTGTTTTTTATGGTTTCCCTATCCTTCTTTATGTCCTTGCTAAGTTCCTTAAATATTCTTATCATCAGTGTTCTAAACTCTGTCTCTGAAAGGTTGGCTCCCTCTGTTTCATTTAGTTCCATTTCTAGAGGTTTCTTCTGATCTTTTACTTGTGACATGTTTCTTTGTTTCCCCATTCTGGCTGCCACTCTGGGATTGCTTTGATGTATTAGATAGATCACCAGGAGATCCCTGGCTGGATCACGCAGGTACACAGCTCACGGCCCAACACTCCCAGGAAAACTCCCAGTCTCAGCCTGTCCCAATCAGCCGCTCGCAGATCAGGCCGAGCTGCCCGACAACCAATCACCAACCTGGCAACTCTGCAAGCGCAGTGCGGAGAGCATGGATCGAGCCGGCTTGCGCACTCCCGCATCTCAGTGAGCAGCCTGTTGGAGCCGGAGGGCACCTGCCCAGCGTTTCCCTGGCAACGCAGTATAAGCCGGGCAGAAGGTGGGGATCCAAGGCCGCAGGCGCGTGTGCAGGGACACATGCACTTCTGTGCCAATTCCACCAGACCAATGAGGTCTCGGACCTGATCCTTCGTGGGAGGGCCCAAGCCCAACAAAATGGCGTCCTCTCTACACCACTCACATGCAGGCTCCACACCATGGGAACAACAGTCCAAAAACCTCCAGCCTTTGCACCAAAGGTGCTCAGTTCAGTCCATCCCCACAGGCTCCCGGGTCCGGCTCACACAGCCACTCCCTCCACCAGTAACCCGGTAAGTGCTCACCAGCAAGCAAGCCCGGGCGCAGGCCCCACTGATTCTCCAGCCGCTCTTAGCCTCACCGAGCTGAGCAAAGAGAGTCCTCACTAATTTACTGCCGGCTATCTTAGAACCTCTCTTCCCGGCAAAGGAAATCTGGGCTGGTGAGCTTGGAGTGCGGCCGGAGGGTCTCTCCCCCCAACCAGACAAGCTTCCCATGGCTGGGGCTTCCCTTACGGGGCGCGCCCTCTCTCATCTCCGCCCATCCTACCAGCCCCGATGTGGCCTCCTCTTTAAGTTCTTCATTTAGTGCTTCTGTTCATCTAGTGTTCCGGGGACCTCCAGGGTTGAATGCTGTATAATTTGTTTGTAATTTTGGTGTGATCCTGGGAGGCAGTTAGCACAGCGTCTGTCTATTGCGCCATTTTACGGAAGTCCTCTATGAATTTGAACATGCGCAGTGATGTAAGCAACCACAACTGCAGGAACAGCCCATCAGTCCCCCAAACTACCTTGCGCTACGGTCCCCAACCCTAACCAAAAGTGATCATTGTAGGTTTGTCTTTTGGAGTATCAGAAAATGTACTCATACATTATGGAATCTTTTCAAACAAACTTCTTTCATTCTTGAAGCATAATGCTTCAAGATTCTTCCCAACTGTTAGATGGGTGAATAGCTCATTCCTCTTCCTATCTAAATAACATTGCATTGTATGACTGTACCACACATTGTTTATCCATTCACCTGCTGAAGAACATTTGAAATATTGCCAGTTTGGGGCAATTATGAATAAAGCAGATATAAACATTCATTAATAGGTTTTGCGTGAATGCAGACTTCTTCTTTTGAAGTATGACAATTAAGTTCGCAAACTCATCCTAGAAAGAAGTACTACGTACCTCATTGCTGAATATCACTATAGTCACCTTCGGAGTACTCCCCTTGGGAAGCTATGCACCAATGCCAGCACCTAGTCCACCCTTCAAAGCAATTTTGGAACTCTTTTTCTGGAATGGCCATCAGAGCTGTTGTCATATTACCCTTGATGTCCTGAATGTCATCAAAATGTCTTCCTCTCAATATTTCCTTTATGATCAGGTAAAGAAAGAAGTTATTGGGGGCCAGATCAGGTGAGTAGGGAGGGTTTCCAATACAGTTATTTTTTTACTGGCTAAAAACTCCCTCACAGACAGTGCCGTGTGAGCTGGTGCATTGTCGTGATGCAAGATCCATGAATTGTTGGTGAAAAGTTCAGGTCGTCTAACTTTTCCACGCAGACTGTTTGGCACTTCCAAATAGTAAACTTGGTTAACTGTTTGTCCAGTTGGTACAAATTCATAATGAATAATCCCTCTGATATCAAAAGATTAACAACATTGTTGCAACAAGCTTGTGAACTTAACTGTCAGACCTCGTATACTTAGCAATGGGAATGCTGGGGCATGTGGTGCGTGTATGTTCATCTTTATAAGATGTTTTCCCAAATGGCTGTAAAATTTTGAATTCCCAGCCTCCAGGTATGAGCATTAAAGTTGATCTTCGTTCTCATTCAGCCCTTGGTATTGTCAGTCTTTTAATTTTACTCATATAAGAGGTATATAGAGATATCTCATTGTGGTTTTAATTTGCATGTCCTTAATGACAAATGACATTTAGCACCTTTTCATGTGTTTATTTACCATCCATATGTCCTTTTTGTGAACTGTCACTTCAAGTCTTTTGCATATTTTTAAATTATTTTCTTAGTGTTGACTTTTGAGTTTTTTATATATTCTGCATACAAGTACTTGTAACTGGATATGTGATAAATATTTTCTCCCGGTCTGTAACTTGTATTTTAATCCCTTAACAGCAAAAGTATTTTTCTTGTTGTTGTTTTAATCTTCATAAAATCCAGTTTATTCATTTTTCTCCTTTCATGGCTCATGCGTTTGGTGTCATATCTAAGAACTCTTTACCTAATTCCACATCGCAAAGATTTTCTCTTATGCTTTCTTCTAAGTTTTTATAGTTTTACATATTACATTTAGCTCAATGATCCATTTTGTATTACCTTCTGTATAAAGTTCATTATTTGACATAGTGACATCCAATTTTTTCAAGACCATTTGTTGAAAGATTGTTCTTTCTTCAATGAATAGAGTTTGTATCTTTGCAGAAAAACAATTGGCCATATTTGTGTGGCTATATTTCTGGCAACTACTTTGATCCATTCACCTACGTACCTAATCCTTGGCCAACACCACACTGTCTGCTTACCACAGCTTTCTAGTAAGTCTTAATATTAAGTAGTACGATCCCTCCAAAACTATTTTTCTTTTCAAAATTGTTTTGGCTATTGTTATTTGCCTTTGCATAGATATTTTAAAATCATCTTGTCTATATCTACAAAAAAGTGCTCAAATTTTTACTGGAATTGTCTTAAATCTATAGATCAATTTGAGAAGAATTTGCATCTGTGCTATGCTGTCTTCCAATCTATGAACATAGTATGCTCTCCATTTATTTAGGTCTTTCATTGCTCTGATCAGCATTTTGTATTTTAGCAAAGAGATTCTGTAATAGTGTTATTCAGTTCTTTTATATGCTTGCTGATTTTCTGTTGCCTAGTCCTGTCAATTACTAAGGGGGTGTCAACATTTTCTAAATATAATTGTGCATTTGTCTGCTTTTCCTTTTATTTCTTCTGTTTTTGTTTCATGAATTTTAATCACTATTGTTAAGTGCTGAAACATTTAAGATCATTATATTTTCTTAGTGAATTAACCATTTTATTATTATATAATGTTCCTCTTAGTTCTTAGCAATTTTCTTTGTTCTGAAATCTAAATTGCTTGTTGTTAATATAGCCAATTTGAGTGTTTTTTAATTTTTATCAGTACAGTAATACCTTGGCTTGTGAGTATAATTCATTCTGAAAACAAACTACTCATATTGCAAGACATCACTCATTTACAACATTAAAACATATTAGAAATGTTTGCTGTCTTGCAGAACACTCGCAAACCAAGTTACTCACAATCCAAGGTTTTATGTATTTTCATGGCATGTATTTTTTATATCTTTACTCTTAGCCTACCTATATTTGAAGTAATTTTCTTACAGACAGCAAAGGCTTGTGTCTTTGTTTTTTTTAATCCATTGTAGGCATATCTTTCTTTTAATGGCCTGTTTTAGACTATTGATATTTAATGTAATTACTGGTATGTTGGGACTTAGGGCTACCATTTTGTTTTGTTTTTTGTTGATGTTGTTTGTACCCTCTGTTTTTCTTTCTTCTGTTTCCCTTTCCTGCCTTCTTTTTGCTCCTTTAAACAAAAACCTTTGAAAAGAAGAAAGATTTCAAATTTTTTAGTATTCGATTTTAATTTATTTATTATGTCTTTAACTATATTTTCCTATAGTTAGGTTTAACTTTATACCTATTCAACTTTCAAAGTCTATTTAGAATCAGTATTTTGCCATGTAAAGAGAAATGTAGAAAGTTTAATACCATGTAGGTCCCTTTATCCTCCTCCATGTATACTGTAGCTCTCTTATGTATTATATCCACATACATTATAAATTTAATCAGACAATGTTATAATTTTGGCTTTCAACTATCTAACATATTTTAAATACTCAATTTCTTTTTAAAGATGGCCAATAGACATATGAAAAAAATGTTCAACATCACTAATCATCAGAGAAATGCCAATAAAAACCACATTGAGATACCACCTCACACCAGTTAGAATGACTATCATCAACAAGACAAATAATAACAAGTATTGGAGAGGCTGTGGAGAAAAAGGAACCCTCATACACTGTTAGTGGGAATGCAGATTGGTGCAGCTGCCATGGAAGGCAGTGTGGAGGTTCCTCAAAAAATTAAGAATAGAATTAACATATGACCCAGCAATCCCTCTCCTGGGTATCTACCCAAAAATCTGAAAACATTTATCAGTAAATATACATGTGCTCTGATGTTCATTGCAGCTTATTTACAGTGGCCAAGACATGGAAACAACCAAAGTGTCCTTCACTAGATGATTGGACAAAGAAGTTGTGGTATATATACACAATGGAATACTATTCTACCACAAAAAAGATGAAATAGTGCCATTTGCAACAACATGGATGGATCTTGAAATTATAATGCTAAGCAAAATAAGCCAGACAGAAAAAGTAGAGAACCATATGATTTCACTGATATGTGATATATAAAACTGAAAACAACAAAAGAACAAGAAAAAAAATGAAGAAACAAAACTCATAGACACAGACAATAGTTTAGTGATTACCAGAGGGGAAGGGGGGAGGGGGGTGATAGATGAGGGTAAAGGGGATCAGGTATATGGAGGGAGAGCTGACTCTGGTGGGCATACAGTGTGAATTAAAGACGACGTGTTGCAGAGTTGTGCACCTGAAATCTATGTGTCTTTGCTGGCAATTGTCACCCCAATAAACTTTAATTACAAAAAAAATACTCAAGATGAGAAAAAGTCTATACATTATATTTACCCAGGTATTTGCCATTTCGTTTGCTCTTTCTTTATTCCTAATGTTCCAAGTTTCCTTTACGTATAATTTCCCTTCTGGCAGAATTACTTTCTGTTGCAATTTTTTTAAAGTAGCTCTTTTGGTTTATTAATTCTCTTAGTTTTCTTTTATCTGAGAATGCCCTTCTTTCACCTTCACCTACATTGATAATCCTTTCTTTCAGTATTTTAAAACCAATGAGCCACCCTTCTGTCTTCACAGTTTCTCATGAGAAACCTGCTGTCACTAGTACCACTGTCCGCTAAAAAATAACAAGGTGTGTTTATGGGTCATTTTTTTCTTTGTCTCTAACTTTCAAATTTGGATTATATTTGTGGCCATGCATTTCTTCAGGTGTTTCTTGTCTAGAGTTCACTTAGCTTCTTGAATCTGATGGTTTAAATTTTGCTAAATGTGAGAAGTCTTTCGTCATATTTCTTTGCTCTTTCTGTCTCCTTCTGAGGCCCACGATGACTACTTGTGATATTTCCCACACACTATTCATAGTTATTGCCAATCTTCCTTTCTCTCTGGTGCTTAGACTGGATAACTTCTTCTGATCTATCATTAAGCTCACTGACTCTTTTCTCTGTGATCTATAGTCTACTATTCATTACATCAAGAAATGTTTATTTTGTTATTCTTATTTGTAATTATTTCCATTTGGTTTCTCTTTATATATTCTATTGATTTGCTGAGACTATCTGTCCTTCCAGTCATTTCAAGAATGTTTGTCCTTACTTGTTGCAACATCTCTATAATAGATATTTTAGTCTTTGTCAGGTAATTCAAAATCTGCACTATCTCAGAGTTGGTGTCCATTGAGTGTCTTCTCTCATGTAAATAGAGATTTTTGCATTTCTTTATAGGCAGTGTAATTTTGGAATGTATCCTGGAATTTTGAATTTATATTGAGACTCTCAGTCTTGATTAAACCCTGTGAAGAATGCTGATACTTTTTAATTTTTTAGCATGAAGAAATTGCTTGGGTTCAGGATATAAATCCCAAATTTCCAAGGCATCTGTGGGCTTTGGTTTGTCAAATTTTCAAAGCCTTTTCATTGTTATTCAAATCTATCCTATATGTTTGTTACCTAGTGACCAGTCTGGAACCTAGGTGGCACAGTAGCTTAGTAGCTCATTTCCCAAAGAAATTTTAGGGTCATATTCACACATACAAAGCTTGGAGGTGAGCAAAGGAGTTGATCAACAACTTTATGCGGTTACTTTCCCCAGCTTCTCTGTCTCCATTATCTCCCAGATACCTTCCCTCTCCCTGGGGCTCTCATTTCAGTCCCGCGTCCAGAAACCTTGGGCTTTTGTTACCACATTCTGCTGTGTACTTTTTATTACTCTGTCTACTTCTAGTTCTGAGGAAAAGGAAGACAGAGACAAAAAGCAATGGGTTCACCCTGTCCTCTTCGAATAGAAGTTCTGCAGATCAGAAAGGTTCATCTCCTAGTGACTCACTGCTGGCACTGTCACTGTCCTCACTGCCAGTATCACAGGATTTCTTGGCGGATGGGGCAGGAGAGAATGCAGACAATTTTTTAAGGGTGGATTACCCTCACTTTCTCTGAACCTTAGGGGACCTTCCTAATCCTTGATTCAAACTAGAGGGAACCCTAGAGCTCTTTCTGGGCATGCCCTAAATTTGGGCTGTGTCGAGTCCAGGAGAGAGATAAATACTAAACTCACTGCTGGTTTTGTGGCACTGCAAATTCTTGTTTTCTCCCCAATTTACATGCTACTATTTGTCTTTTAAAATCCTCAAGCAGCTGTTCCATTCTCCCACATCTTACAGCTGCATTCAATGAAAGAAAAGGGTGGAGTGTGTTGACTCTGGCTTACCTTAAACTAGGCACAAATAGTTTCTTCTCTGCAAAAAAAACAAAAACCAGCATCTAGTAATTTAAAGAAAATTACCTATGGAATTGTATTGTTTCTACAATGCAAATGAAGCATCTCAATAATCTCAATATTGTCTAGAGTCATTACCAATTTCCACTATTTAAGGACCACAGCTGGACAGACAAAGGCAAATGCTGCCCCCCTGGATTATTAGGTATTAGAGACACAAATCACTGCGCTGTCTGAAAAAGTGCTTCCTTCTCTACAGGCTTATACAGTTTCTACATTTTTGCCATGTACTAATTGATAATATTCTTTTTTTCTAATTAAAGTTTATTGGGGTGACAATTGTTAGTAAAGTTATATAATTTCGGATGTACAATTTGGTAATACATCATCTATATATCACATTGTGTGTTCACTACCTGGAGTCAGTTCTCCTTCCATATCATATATTTGATCCCTTCTACCCTCATCTAGGGGGAGAGGCGGGTGGTAGATAATATTCTATACACCATAATAGAACTGACCTACCAAACATTTGCATTAAAATAATCTAGATTATATTAATATTATTACATATTAATATTTAGACAGAAAGTAAAAATAATTTATAAACTGTCAATTTTCTCCAGTACACTTAAAATAAATGATATAGAAAATTTTTTACTGTGTCAAGACAGGGTCTTCCAATCATAACAAGAATATTAAAATTTGATGATAAATGATATACAGATTTTTTAAAATACTAAGGTTTCTCCACACTTAAGAGATGTGCATCAGTGGAAGCCATGATAATTTAATTATGGAATGAAAGCTAGCTCACAGTAAAAGGAAGATAAATAGGAAAAAATTTTAGTTACTGAGGCAAGAGTAACAAAAGGATAGCAAAAAAGGAAAAGATTTAAAGGAATGTGCAAAGAGTTTCACTTTCCTCACCACTCTATCTCTAGCACCTAGCACCTACTATGCTTTTGGGCACAGAGCAGGTGCTCCAAAGTATTAGAGAAAATTAGATAAATAAACAAAAATCAAGAGATATGATCCAGAGAAGTGAAAAGATCATCTGAAATGAAAGCACTAATAAAAATTGAGGAAGAAGAATAAAGAAGCATAGTTCCTACTGCCTCATAAGTATGTTTCCAGGCCTTTCAGATACCAGAATTTAGAACATGATGAGAAGTATATCCTTTTTATATCTGAAATATCTGAGACCCATACCATTATAATGTACCAGTACCCAGTGCTCTGGGGCCATGTGGATTGAAGGAAAGCAAAGTTGAGAGAAATGGGGTGAAATCCACATCCAATACACGCAGAAAATATGCTCATATGTTGATTTCCTAATGCGTTGAATTATCATTATCATTGGAGGATTAAGTAATGAGCTATCTATATGAGAAAAATAATTTTATACCTTCATAGTTCTGAAATAAGTACTGTTAATGTATAAAATAGAATTCTAATCAATATGTAAAAGTATTTCTCAAACACATCCGTTAATAACAGAGTGACCATATAGCTTAGTTTGCCTGGGGCATCTCACTTTATGCTCTTAACCAAGCATAATTATCAATTATGCCTCCTTTAACTTTTCAAAGTATCTTAGTATGAATCACAGATCATACGATCTCCTTATCAAAAGATGAACATGGCCTTTTCATTGCAAAGCTAGGGTCATGCCCCAGCTTAGTCTGACTCTCTAAGGTTTTTTTATTTTCTTTTCTGGAGGCCCATCGAGTGATGCATTTTCCTATATTCCAAGCTGGTGCCACCCAATTTCCTCCATCGACACCCAGTTGTCACACCTTTCTTTTCTGCCCCACAGGGCTAGTGTTCAGACCCTTTTCAGCCTAGCATGCTTTTGTTCATCACTGATGAAAGCAGGGAAAAGAAATATTAAATATGGAAAAATTGCAAAGACTGAAGGATTGTAGTGAACCCTGGAGAATCCTCTTAAAATCCTTTTCTTGTTCTGCTGTCCCATTTGGTGTGATGGGTGAAAATCTCTGAATTTCTCCCTTAACTTTTAGTCTCTACCAAACATTTTCTTTTTTCTTACTGTGCTTTCACAGAGGGCCATAAACTGTACTTTCATCCAAGATGGCCTAATTTTCTCCAGTATTTAAAGCCCAAATCGATGTATAATAATATGCATCCTTTAATCTGAATGTGTTAGTTTTCAATGGCTGCATAACAAATTACTATAAATGTAGTGGCTTAAAGTAACACTCATTTATTTTTGTACAGCTCTATAGGTCAACGTCTGGGACAGCTTAGCTGGTTATGGTCTCACAAGGCCAAAATCGAGGTGTCATCCAGGCTGGGCTCTTATCCTAAGGCTCTAGGGAAGCATCAGCTTCCAGATTCATCTAGGTTGTTGGCACAATTCTATTCCTTGCTTCTGCTTTAAAGGGCAAATGGGGTTAGAGCTCAGTGTTTTAAGATTAACTGAAGGATTATAATTACCTCTGCAAATCCCTTCATAGCAGAACCTAGATTAGCATTAGGCTGAATAACTACAGGAGAGGCATTTTAGGAGTGTCACCTTCAGAATTCTGCCTACCACACTGAATAGATTCCATCTGGATTTCTGAGAGTGTGCACATTAACCCGGAGCACCAGGGTGAACAACGTATCTCACACAAATGCAATAAATTCTGGGTATTTCAAACCTGATTCTCATTTATATAAAATCATCCATATTTAAGGCTGATGTATGCTTCTGATATGTTTGATGATCTCTTTTGCTAAAATGTATATCCCACTGTCATTCTTGAAACCATCACAGAGCTTGCCATGGAACTTTGCATATGTTAAACACCCAATAAGTGTATTTGAACTCTCTTGAAGACTTCTGAATTACCAATTCATTTACGAAAGATGTATATAGAAAAAAAGTTGACTTTATTTTTTGCCTAGTTCAAAGAATTACAAATTTCAGAATATTGAATATTAAACTAATATGGTTTTTCAGGAGAAAAAAATGTAGTTCTAACAAAAAGGGTATTGAAGTGGAGAGATGATCTCAGTAATTTCTTTAAGTATTTTCACTCTCTGAAATCCTCTGTGCATTAGGTGTCATGATGCTAGAAAAAAACTGTCACAACTGCTATTTAATGAAAATTAAGCTACTTTAAAAAATTGGCTTGACCTCTTCTTCTCACCCCATAAAAATGATGACTTCTGCTGAAATGTGGTTTGGAGAATTTGGAGAACATGTTGGTGTTTAGAGAGGGAAGTGTCTGGAGATTCTCACGAGCACAGTGTCAACACAAAGGGTGATTTAAGTATGCTTTAGTCTCTGACTAGGTTCCTTTTTGGCAGCTGCCTCCCAGGTGGTCTGTATGCCTGTTTGACAATCAGCAAGTACATAAAATCAGAATTATTCAGGAGTGTACGGAAGAATAAATTATCATTTCAACCTGCTGAAAGACAGGAGAAGAAAGTTTATTAATAAAACTGAAGCATCAAAGTCGGCAATGAAATGCAGGGAGGGTCAAAGGATCCCACCACGGGAAACCTTGTGGTAAAGGTTACACAGCTTCTCTCATCAACAAGGATCGGTAAAATATTCATAGCTGCACACTCATATGGATCAACATGTAACTTTGCCAGCTCTAAGCATTTGCCAATTTTCTATACTTTAAAGTCCTTACAAGTTTTCATGAAACACACACACACACACACACACACACACACACACACACACACACGATCACTGACTGTCACTCTTGATTATCTCTCATTTCTAGGTTATGGCAGAATTTCTCAATGTTCTGCAGAATCCTGGGCTTCCATCATATCCTTTCAGTCAGTCCCGTAAGATCTTTCCAAGATACCCACAAGGTCAAAGCTGTTAAGGTTTGCACTGATAGTGCAAAAGCAATGGTACATACAATCAGATAGCACAAATCAGGGCAGTGATACCACACTTCACTGTCAGTCATTTTATTTTTCACTGCCACTCACTCCCAGGGGAAACATGCCAATTCTACTTTAAAATGTCCTAAGTGAAGCAGTAAAACGTATTAATCTTATTAAATATGAACACTTGAATATACCCATTTTTTAAATTCATTAAATTTATGGGGATAACATTGGTTAGTAAAATTATATAGGTTTCAAGTGTACATTTCTATAATACATCATCTATAATTTGAACTGTGTGTTCACCACCCAGAGTCAGTTTTCCTTCCATCACCATATTAGTGGTTACCAGAGGGTAAGGGAAGGTATCCCCATTTTTTAATTTTCTGTGTAACAAAAAGGAAGTATGGATAAAGCATTTCTGCTGCAGACGAACAGACAATGTTGTCTCTGGGGAAAGTACTGTGAGATTGTGTGAGTTATGAGCTCAAATAACTGCATTTTACTGAATGCCATTTGTACTTGACACAATATCTGATGAACAGAGTTGGGAATTTGGTTGACATTTACCCCAAAATGAAAAAGGGGAACCTGTCACTCCAAGGAAATCAACTGATGGTACTTTTTCCCCAATGATAAAATGCGAGCTTTCAAGTAAAATTAGAATACCGGAAAACTTTATCTGTCACTTTGAGCTTGGCAGCCTCCCAACACTTAAAGACTTTTCTGATGAGGTCGATGGCAATATTGACAAATAAGATTTTTAAATATATATTGTATGGTGAAATGTGTCAACATTTAGAAAATCTGCCTAACTCAGTGCACTAGTATTTTCTAAGTGATCGATGAATGATGCTAAAATTCCATGCTTAGTTAAAAGTGTAAAATATACCAAACAGATATTAACATAACAAAGTATAAAAGTTTATTGATGTGGTTTCACATTTCACAACACCACCATCTAACCATTAAGACACTACCATGTGTGTTTTAGTATACTTTCAAAAAAGAATATCCACAATAATCTGAAAATATTTATCAATTTTCTAATTAAAAATCTTTGAGGCTCATTTTCCTCATACACTTCAACCAAAATAACATGTGGCACCACCTGACAAGCATAAGAAGATATAAGATCCCCGCTGTCTTCTACAAACCAGATACAAAGAGATTTGCAAAAATCTAAAACAAAGTCATGTCTTCTCACTATTTTTGTTTTGAATAATATAGTTAATTTTATAAATAGCATGTTTTTTATTCTCACATTTGATGTTTATTATTGTTCATTTTAAATAAATCATTTTTAGAATTTGTTTTAATTTCTAATATGGTGAAAACAGATAAATATCACCTACATTTAAAAAGCACGCTAGGATCTTTAATAATTCTCAAGAATATAAAAGCATGCTAAGCCAAAAAGTTTGTGCATCACTGATTTATAGCATATAGACAATCTAAGCATCTACAGAACAGCTTCTAAAATTATTTTTAAAAACCCTGTGGGAGCTGTCATAACTATGACACCAATTCTCCAAATCAGTCCCAGAGCACAGGTGAACGTTGAAAAAGTGGGTTATGTTACCAAGTGTAGCTACAGAGTGTATAATAATATGTACAATAATGCTTTAAAAGTTTTTCTTGGAATTCCATGTCTGTAAGCAAGATGATTCTATTTGCAACTCTAAACGTACAAGTGTTAGAATGAAAATCACAAAAATCCTCTTAAATACAAGGGTTGGTATACAAATAAGGGACACCCTCCAGTGGGCATAAAGAAGGGGAAATGCTGTTCCGAGCTGGCATGGATGCACGGGCTGCCAGTGGGCATTTGCCAAACTCACACTCAAAGGTGTTCAGCTCTGGTCACTACACTGAGACGGAGCCTTGAGAGACTGCTCAAAGTCAGGCCTTGGAACTGAAACTCCTACATAAAGTGAGGGGAAGGGGATACCATGTCCTTCTCCCTCAACACAAACTGCTAAACCCAAGGAAAGGGGAGGTTAGAAAAACAAACTGCGCCCTGACAAAAGCTCATAACATAAAAACTTGTCTATCTTGACACAGACACTATTTTTTTAAAAGCCTCCCCTGAGAACATTCATACAGTTGGAACATCTAATTCATATTACCTACATGATCCCAGGAATACTAACCCAAGGACTTAATTTAAATACCCCTAAGGTATTTGTGAATAAAAATTATTTCTGGAGAGAGGAACCATCTTGTCTAGGCCACACAGGATTTCCACAGATTAAAAAAAATATCTTAAGAAAGAAGAGCTCGAGGGCCGGCTGAGTGGCTCAGTTGGTTAAGGGCATGAGCTCTGAGCAACAGGGTCACCAGTTTGATTCCCACATGGGCCAGTGAGATTGAACATGGCACCTTGAGCTGAACGGCTGTGAGCAGCCAAATGGCGACTAAACTTGGAGCTGAGCTAGTTGCTCCCTCCACAACTAAGATTGAAGGACAATGACTTGGCTGTTCCCCTTCCCCAACACTGTTCCCCTTCCCCAATTCCCCAGTAAAATCTTAGAAAGAAATGAAAGAAAGAAAGAAAGAAAGAAAGAAAGAAAGAAAGAAAGAAAGAAAGAAAGAAAGAACTCGAATACAAAATTATATAACCTACAAGTGACAAGTCACCATGAATGGAATTCAAGAAAATCAACAAATTGGACTAGAACCACAAGAACTTCAATATTAGAATTATTAGTTAGTTGACTATTCAAAAATATACTTTAAATGATTTAGACCTAAAAGAAGAGATTGAAAACATGAGGAAGGCCCAATATATTATCAAAATACCCTAGCAGATATGGGGAAAAAAATCAAACAGAATGTCTAGAAATAAAAATTATTGAAATAAAAAAATTATTGATGAATAAGTTAAACAGATAAGATAGCATATTTTAGAAATAGCATAAAATAGAAAATGAGGGCCGGCCTAGTGGCTCAGTTGGTTAAGAGCTCACTCACGAGTGCGAGCTAAACTCTGAGCAACGATGGTTCAATGCCAGCCCGAGCTGAGTTGCCGTTGAGCTGCCAACAGGTGGCAGGATGGCTCAGCTAAAAAAAAAAAAAAAAATAGAAAATTAGTATAAATTAAGAAATATGGCTTAAAAAGTTACCTGAGGCACAATATAGAAAGACATAGATGGATATGAATAATGAATACATCTATAACTAATAATAATAATAAAATTTTTAAAAAAAGAATGAATAAGAGATCATGGAAATCAGAACAAGAAGCTGCAACAAAATTTTATTAGGATTTCCAGAAAAAATGGTAGAAAGAATAGGGTAAACACTATATTTGAAGTGATATTGTGAAGAGAATTCTCCAGAATAAATAAAAGACATGAAACTTCAGATTCAGGAAACATGACAAATACACAAAAGAGGAATGAAAAGAACTCAAGAACTAGGCATTTTGGAAGGAAGGAAGGAAGGAAGGAAGGAAGGAAGGAAGGAAGGAAGGAAGGAAGGAAGGAAGGAAGGAAGGAAGGAGAGGGAAGGAAGGAAGGAAGGAAGGAAGGAAGGAAGGAGAGGGAAGGAAGGAAGGAAGGAAGGAAGGAAGGAAGGAAGGAAGGAAGGAAGGAAAGAGAGAGGGAAGGAAGGAAGGAAGGAAGGAAGGAAGGAAGGAAGGAAGGAAGGAGAGAGGGAAGGAAGGAAGGAAGGAAGGAAGGAAGGAAGGAAGGAAAGAGAGAGGGAAGGAAGGAAGGAAGGAAGGAAGGAAGGAAGGAAGGAAGGAAGGAAGGAACCGGGAGGGAGGGAGGAAGGGAAGGAAAAAAGGGAGGGAGGGAGGAAGGGAAGGAGAAAGGGTGATGACAGGCAGGTAACAAAGAAGGGAAGGAGGGAGGGAGGAAGGACATTTATCACAGTGGGTGCACAGAACACGGAATTTAAAAAGATCTTAAATCCAGATGGATTACATTAAGAAGAGTTTAGGCTGATAGTTGAATTCTCAAGAGCAGCAATGGATGCCAGAAGGCAAGTAAACTAGATCTATGATGTGCTGAAACAAAACAATATAATGTATCCAGAATACTGGGATTCTGTACTGACTTAAAATACCTTTCACAAATGTGGGTGAGATTAAAACATTTTCATACCAACAAAAACTTAAGAGTTTGCCACCAGCAGACCATTCCTAAAGGAAATTTTAATAAACATGACTTCAGTTAACAGGAGAGTCTGATCAGAAAGATGTGGGTTTTAAGAAAGCATGAAGAACTAATAAAATTATAAATATGTGAATAAATGTAAATAAGCATTGACTGCAGAAAACCATAACATCTGTGGGTTTTAAAAATAAAATAAAATAAAACATTTTTAAATGATAATTGCCTACAATCAGGGCAGGGTGTGTCAAGTGTTTTAAGGACCATGTATTCCTGAGAGAAGAAAAAAAGATTACCTTCAGACTTTGGTAAGTTATATATTCATGCTTAAATTTCTAGGGTGGTACATGTATCTTCCCAGCCTCACTTGCTGAGCTCTCATCCTCTAACTGAAAGTGGAAATGTTGAAATTCTTCTTAGCTTGAGGCTTTTTACTGTATCCTCTCTACAACTCTCCCACCAGGTGATATTTTCCAGTTTCACACCACACAAACACTGTGGTTTCTTGATTCATCAAATATTGAGCAATTAACTTACTCTTGATTCATGGCTATTAATGTTCTATTACATGTCTTTAGTGCACATAGGGTTCTCTTAGGTATATGCCTAAGGATGGGATTAATGATCACAGGTTATACAGATGCCAGTTTTAGTGGATACTGCCCAAAGGTTTCAAAAGTGGTTATAGCAAATTTACGTTCTCTTCTGAAGTGTAAGAGTCACATTCTTCTTATCACTTGATAATGTCAGAAATTTCATTTTAATTTTATCTGACTCATTGGTAGAAATCTCCTTGTGATCTGAATATGCATTTCCCTTATTACTAATGAGGTTGACACTTTTTCCTATATTAATTCACTCTTGATGTATTCTCTTCTAAAAATGGCTATTAAGTGTCTTTTGCCCTATTTAGCATGTCTACTTGCTTGTTTTGTTTCTTACTCACTGATTTATAAGTTGTTTTTATATTCGAGGCTCTAATACTTTGTTGGTTCACCTATGTCTTACAATCAATAATGTCTTACAGTTGGAATTTACCATATGATTTTTTTTTTTGTTTTTTTCTCTTCAGTGGTACGTAAAATAATAGCCTTAAAATCAATGACAATGAAGGCACCTTAAAATCCATGAAATATGGTATGTTCTCCCTGATAAAAACTTGGTTTTTTCCTCCATTGTCATGATCACGTCTTTTGACACAAAGAAATTTTAAATATTGACATAGTTGAATTCATCAAGCATTTTGTTTATGGTTAGCATTTTTGTGTCCTTTTTAAGAAATCTGTCTCTACCTCAAAAATATAAAATTATTTTTCTGTATTTTCTTTTCCAAATTAAAAAAAAATTAAACCATTGGGATTCATTTCAACTTTTCTCCATGTGAATAATTAATTGTCTTAACATCATGTGCTGCCTCTTCCAGTGTTCTGCCTCTTTTGTCAATTTCCCACATATGTACAATGGGCTATTAATTACATATAATATCTTATTTATTTTTTATTATATATGATATCTTAATATCTGATAGGGCAGATTCCCCCTCCACATTCTTCACTAGTGTCCTGCCAATTCTTAGGCCTATGCATTATGCTCCTTCATATAACATTTAGAATCAGGCAATTTTCTCCCCTTACTCCCATTAGAATTTTAATTGAAATATACATTGTAGCAATAGATCAGTTTGAGGGAAATGGACACTTGTATCATCTTTAGTGTTTCAGACCATGAGTACAGTTTATCTCTTCACTGAATTTTGTCTTCTTTTACTGAGTTGCAAGATGGCTTGATAATTTTCGCCATATGTCTTATGTATGTTATTAGAATTGTATTGTTCCACATATTCAATATAACTTTTGAATAAAATGCCTCACTGCTTATTGCTGGTATGTAAAATGCAATTGGTTATTGAATATGATTTGATATCTAACCCCCTGACTTCTGTAAATTTTAATAATTTAATTCCATATTCTCTGTTTTTAAAATGTAGAAATCAAAACATCCACTTTATTTTAAGGCCTAAAATTCCCAATGCATAGCTGATTAGAAATAATTATAATAGAATCCACTTCTTGTTTCTGATTTTAAAAAGAACACTTTTAATGCTTTGTTATTTTTTAAAAAGATACTTTAGTTTTTTGTAAATCTCTTTAATCCAGCTTGTCCCTACTTTGTCCTATTTGTCATGAGTTTTTATCATGAATGTGTTTTTGAATTATATGAAAGACATTTTCTTTATCTGTTGTGATGATCATATGGTTTTTATCTTTAACTGTGTTACATAGTTACATTTCAAGATTTTCTAATCTTAAACTACCCCTGCATTTCTGGAATAAATCGCGAATAAGATAATCCTACTTGGTTATTTTAAGAATATATTGAGAGGGCCGGTTGAGTGGAAAAATATATTGAGAGATAATATCTGCTAATATTTGATTTAGAATTCTTTCTTTTTGTTCCTGAATGAAAATAGCTTATTATTTTTCTTTCTTACACTGTTCTCTTTAAGATTTGGTAAGAAATTTATATGGTTTTGATCCACCCTTTTCTATCCTCTAAAATAGTTTGTACAGTATTGGAATGATCTGTTATATGTAATTTTAGTAGAAATCATGTGTAAATGTCTACCAGGCTTGGTATTTTCTTTGAAAGACTTTTGAAAATTGATTAGATTTCTTTCATTGTTAGTGGATGATATGGACTATTTTTTGTCTAATCTCTCAGCTAGAAATGGTCACCAATAACTATTGTAATGTCTGTTAGCACCAACCCAGTTTGTTGCTCTTTATATATATTTAGATATCATAATGCAATTTTATATTTTTTAATCTAATCCCAAATTCTTCACCAGTTCTTAAAATTACAGAGCCCGAATTGATGATCCCACAATCTGAAGATTTGAGAACACCATGTTTCCTTAGTCTTTCTTTGTACGTAATTAGAGGGGGTGGTTAGGTATGAGAAAGTGTATGTTTTTGTATGGCGGTTGTAACAAATTATCCCACATTTAGTGGCTTGAAACACCCAAATTTATTATCTTACAATTGTCTACATTGGAAGTTTGACCAGAGCTCACTGGCTAAACTCAAGGTGTCACAGGGTTGTCCATGCTCCCTTCTGAAAGCTCTAAGGGGGAAGCTGTTTCCCTGCCTTTTCCAGGTTCTAAGGCCAAGGTTCCTTAGGACCCCCTCCTCCATCTTCAAAACTAGTAGTAACAAGTGGAATCCTTCTCACATCACATCTCTCTGTGCAATTTCAGCAATCACATCACTCCTGACTCTCAGCTCTTCCACTTTTAAGGACCCTATAATTACATTCAGCATACCAGGATGGCCCAGATAATCTCCTGAGCTTGAGGTCAGTTGATTGGTAGCCTTAATTTCATCTGCAACCTTCATTCCCTTTTGCTATGTAACCTGTGTAATATATTCCAAGGCTCTAGGGATTAGGACATGGAAACTTTTGGGAACCACTATTCCACCCGCCACAGGAAGTAAGTAAGGCAACTTCACTAGCAATACCAGTAGATAAATAGTTGCCACTTGCATCCAGAATTATATTTTATTTCACCTGAAATATAATATAGGGATACTGTCATACAGCATAGTTCATTCAACTAAGATTTTAAAGGCTAGGACACAATTCTAGTAAGCCATTGATTCTGAAATAAATCTCAACTTTGGGAATGTTTAAAGGTGCACACGCATGTTTTAAAATTAATATTTTGTTGGGCCCGCCGAGTGGCGCAGTGGTTAAGCGCTGGCCTGGGAAGCCAGCGGCCCAGGGTTCGGGTCCCATATCTGAGGGCCAGTGACACTGCCCTCCAAAAAATAAAAAATAAAAATAAATAAAAAAATTAATATTTTGTAAATGAAAACATTTAATAGAATTTTTTTATTAAAGTTTATTGGGATGACAATGGTTAGTAAAGTTACATAGGTTTCAAGTGTACAATTCTGTAATCAAGAACCATATAATTTAGTAGCATTTTTTAAATTCCAGTATTTGTATACCTACCAACCAATCTACCAAATATTCCTAACTAAAACAACAGGAAAATGTGTGATTTGGGGGTGTTAAAACAACTTTTACTTTTTACCCTTTAAATCACTTTTCAAATATAAGCTTAATAAATACGCATGAAGTGTGATTAATAAATGTGAATGTTTAAATAAAAATTTATCACAGTGAAAGACACATTGCCATTAATTCTCCTCAAAATACTCACCCTCACTTTGTTATTTTGTTTGTTTGTTTGTTTGTTTTTGAGGGCAGTGTCACTGGCCCTTATATGTGGGACCCAACCAGGGCCGCTGGCTTCCCAAGCCAGCACTTAACCACTGCACCACTCGGCCGGCCCTACTCCCCCTCACTTTGAACACACTTATCCCATCGTTCTTCCACTTTCTGAAGCCGTCTGGAAGTCTCCTTTCATGAGTGTCTTTAGCTGTGCTGTTGTGGCTGCCTGGATGTCCTGAATTGATTCAAAATGTTTACTTTTCGTGGTCTTTTTGACTTTGGGAAAAGGCAGACGTTGCACAGTGCCAGATCTAATGAATAGGTGGATGAGGACACACCATAATGTTTTTATTTGACAGAAATTGTTATACCAAAAGTGATGTATGACACAGAGCCTTTCCATTGTGATCACAAACTACGGTGAATGTTGTTGCTGAGTGCCATCCAATGGAAAGGCAGGGATCTTCAATATGGGAAGCAGCACATTGAATCTTAGTAAAAGGGTGTGACAAGTTTCAACTTGTCCGGTGCAGCCAGTGACATGTGAGCTATGGTTGAGAGAAGATGTGTTTTAAAGTGTGCCATAAATCATCCTCCATCATGACAACGCTCCATGTCACATGTCGCTTCTAGTATATGGCAATTTCTGTCAAATAAAGACATTACAGTGTGTCTTCATCCACCTTATTCACCTGATCTGGCCCATGTAACTTCTGGCTCTTCCCCAAAGTCAAAATGATCCAGGACATGAAGGCAGCCACGACAGCACAACTAAAGACACTCATGAAAGAGGACTTCCAGAACTGCTTCAGAAAGTGGCAAGAATGATGGGATAAGTGTGTTAGAAACGAAGGGGAGTATTTTGAAGAGGATTAATGGCAATGTGTCTTTTATTGTAATAAATTTTTTTATTTAAACATTCACCATATTGTTGGTCACACCTCATATAACTTGTCAATTGAAGCATTTATTTATAATATCCCATAACATTGCTATAGCCCAGCTCATTTAAAATGCACTTATCTTTCATCTGCATATAATGACAATTTTACTTCCTCCTTTCCAATTTGGATGCTTTCTTTTTCTAGCCTGATTGCTGTGGCTAGAAGTTCCAGTACTATGTTGAATAAAACTGGTGAGAGTCAGAAAGGCAATCAGCAATAAATCAACAACAACAAATGTTGGCGATGATGCGGAGAAAAAGAAAACCCTTGTGCACGCTGGTGGGATTGCAGATGTATGTAGTCACTATGGAAAACAGTATGGAAGTACCTCAAACAATTGAAAATGGAACTACCTCATGACCCAGCAATTCCACTCCTGGGTATCTATACACAAAAATCCAAAATGCTAATTTGAAAAAATATACGCACCCCTATGTTTATTGCAGCACTACTCACAATAGCCAAGATACAGAAACAACTAAAATGCCCATCAATAGATAATTGGATAAAGAAACTGTGGTACATTTATACAATGGAACATTACTCAGCTATAAAAAAGAATGAAATTTTACAATTTGCAACAACATAGATGGACCTTGAGAATATTATGCTAAGTGAAATAAGTCAGACTGAAAAAGACAAACACCATATGATCTCACTTATTTGTAGAATCTAAAGAACAGAATAAGGGCCAGCCGAGTGGCTCAGTTGGTTAAGAGCTCGCTCAAGAGTGCGAGCTAAGCTCTGAGCAACAGCTGTTCGAGGCCAGCCCAAGCTGAGTTGCCGTTGAGCTGCCAACAGATGGCAGGATGGCTCAGCTTAAAAAAAAAAAAAAAAAAAAAAAAAGAACAGAATACATGAGCAAACAAAAGGAATAGACTCAGAAATATAGAAAAAAAAAACTGTTGGTTGCTAGATGGAGAGGGGCGGGGTGGGGAAGAAGGTAAAGGGATTAGAAAGAGCAAATTAATAGACACAATATAGTATGGTGAAATACAGTATGAGGACTATAATCAACAATGTTGTAAAGATTATGTAAAGTGCAGATGGACACTAGACTTATCAAGGGAATCACTTCATAGACTGTGTAAATGCATGACCAATGAAACAGATATATATATATCTTCATTCAAAGATATTTTTCTCACCTTCAGTATTCTAGTTATATTGTCCTATATTATACAAATGAATTGTGTTATAAAGGAAAGCTGACTCTCATTAATTACAGTCAGAAGATCTGAGGCAGAGGCCAGCACCACCATTTACTAACAGTGATGGTGGGCAAATTTGTAACCTCTCTGCAGGAAATAACAGGATGTGATAAAAAACTAGTGCATACTGAGTGTCAATTAAAAACTAGCTGCCTTGCAAGTGTCAGAATTTCACAACATTCTTTGAAGTTGACACTATAGGCTCTATTTTAAAGGTGAGGAATCTAAACTTCCAAGGTGTTACATAAAAAATGTGCCCATAGTCACATAGGTGACTGCAGAGCTCTGATTTAAATCTAGATGTCTGATGACAATCCATGTTCTGTTCTATTTCAGAGTTTTCTTGATCTATAAAGTAATAATGATAATAAAATTGGAGAGTTCAGATTTTGAAGGAATTATCAACAATAATATTGTCATAACTATGTCTGGTGCCAGATGGGTACTAAACTGATTACTTTGTAAGGTATATAAAAGTCTAATCACTATGTTGTACATCTCAAACTGATATAATATTGTATGCCAACTATAATTGAAAAAGAAAAAATTTATAAAGATGTAATATTATACACAATGGAACATTATTCAGCCATGAGAAAGAATATCTTGCCATTTGCAACAACATAGATGGACCTTGAGCACATTACGTTAAATGATATAAGTTAGACAGAGAAAGACAAGTACTTATACATGGAATCAAAAAAAAAAAAGTCAAACATGCTTTTAAAAAAAAGGAGAGAGAGATAAAATGGTAGTTACTAAAGGATGGGGAGCAGGGGGATAAGACTGATGATGTTTAAGGGTACGAACTTATAATGATCATGAAATAAGCCATGGAGATCTAATGCACAGTATATTGAATATAGATAATAATATTGTACTAATAAGTATGTAATGTGATAAATATCATTACAACCTCCATAGTACAATATATAAATGTATCAAAGTAACACACTATATACTTTAAATTCACACAATGTTATTTGTCAAATTTATCCAATAAAGAATTATCTTTTCCATGGGCCGGCCGAGTGGCACGTTGGTTAGGAGCTGGCTTGGGATGCCAGCTTTGAGCAGCAGGGCCCCAGTTCGGATCCCACATATGAGGGCCAGTGGCACTGCCCTCTACAGCTAAGATGGTGAACAACAGTGCTACCTGGATGCCTCTATAGCTAAGATGGCCAGTGACAGTGTGGGCTGCAGCCTCTGCTGCAGTGGGCTTCCATAAGCTATAGTGAGTGGCCAGCAGCCAGCGTGAGCAGCTGGAAGCCAACATAAGTTGCCAAGAGCTGCATTGAGCGACTGTTCAGAGGTCGGCGAGTGACGGCCTCACCCAGGAAGAGCTCAATGATGATACCAATAATGTGGGCCAGTGAAGCAACATCCTCCACAACTAAACTGCAGAACAAAAAGGACAGCAACTTGTCTGTTCCCCTTCCCTGATTCCCCAACGCTGTTCTCCTCCCCCAATTCCCCAATAAAAATCTTTAAAAAAAAATTATCTTCTCTAAAAAATATATATATATAAATAAATAAAATATAGGCATTCCTCTCCATTTACAACTCAGATTAATAATTTATATCCAAAGCTTTTAACCACTGTCATTTTTCTCTCACTGTACCCAGGAGAATATGGAAAGTGTTAAACTTACCATTCAGGCCCATATTATCTAAACTAACAAATACTAAATCCACTTCCTTCCTTTTTCCTTCCTCTTTCAGTATTTTCATTATAATATCCAAAATGAAATGGGCTGACTTCACATCAGTAATAGATAAAAGAGAAAAGAAGGTACACACTGACTTAAAAGCATCTGACAAAAATACAATCTGTAGTATTACATGAGGAGATTAAAAAATGTGTATCAATAAACATTTTATTGTTTTAAGCCCTAAATCTCTTTCAGTTTGTTATGCTAGAGACTGAGAGCTATTAAGATAACCAATAAGCTATACGTGCTTAATTTTGGAATGAATCCCAGAGCAGATTACCAGCACCCTCTTAATAATAATGGAAATTATTAATATTGCTCCATACTCTTCTTTTTTTTATAAATGCATATATGAGTGTCAGGGAAGATCTATGCCTTAGGCTGCAAGTTCCAGAAATAAACACCTTAAATTAGCTTAAGTAAGAAGGATATTTATTGGCTCACTCATTCAGAACCCCAGATGTTAGATGAGGCCCAAGGTTGGAGAATCAATGATTCAACAAAGTCATCAAAGAGAAAGTCACCTTTCATCTCTCCATCCTGCTGTGTGTGAGTTCAGATTCATCTGAAGACTTCTTTACTTTGTGATTATAGCAATCAGAGCTGCATCCTTCCTTGTTTACATCCAGTGGGGACAGATATGAACAAGCTTCCACCATGAAAAATGTGCCTTTCTTCAGCTTCATGAGGCAAACAGGTGAAGGGTCACAGTTCCCAAACACGCAGTGCCATTTGGTTTAGATCTGAGGTCCAGAAATGGTCCCCTGGATAGGCCTAGACTAATCAAGCCCTTTCCTACATGACACGGTGGATATACCATGTGGAAGGGAGGAAAATGGGATAGCAGCTGCAATGCCTAGTTCTCACAGATTGTCTTTATAAAACCTATCAGTGTATATGTCTCTAGGCATAAGAATGGTTAGTGTAACAAGGGGACATTTTGTGGGGGCAGGGATTGGGATAAAGAGACTACTCTTCTGATTTGGTTGTTACAGGTTTTCATTTGCTCCCTCCTGAAGGAATATTTCAGATTTTTATTCTGCTCGAGGTTAAATAGGAGAAAGACCCTTGTCTCATATTTGGGCTGAGGAAAAGAACTGTCATAAGATATAGAGGGGAAAATGAGGGTTTAGTGATGCCAGAGGTGACCCTGAGAATCCAGGCACTCAGAAATCCAGTACTTCCCACATCCTTCGTTCTAATAAACTTTTAGTGGGCAGGACAAATAGAGCTGGGGACTGACTATACCACTTCCCTACCAAATAGGACATACCCTGATCATCCAAACACACCACGGTCCTTCGTTATTCAAATGTGTTTTCAACCAGAAAATAAGTTTCATAGATAGTATATATCACGAAGATACTGCTATTTTCAACGGGCAGATTTAGCAAGATGTGAGATAGTCATTGTCAAAAAGACACTGATTCACCTCATGTTAGTACTGGCTTCCTCGGTGGCGAGTCCATGCTATGAAGAGGCATAATTATGAAAGACACTGCCTAGAGGGGGATTTCTCTCAGGCATTTGAATGTGGCGAATTGATCTATTTAAAGAGGCTTTGGGGGCAACAGAACTGTTTAAGTGGAGGAAAAGGTCATTATTTCGAGACAATCTTTATTGGTAATCATAAGCTTCCCTGGTTAGATTGATTAAAACTCCAGCAAGATTTAATTTCTGGAGATTCAGGCAAGAAGAGGAGAAGAAAACTGCAGGCAGCAGGGAAGTGTGTTAACATGAAGATCATCCCTAAACCAAGTCAGCTTTTCTTTAGGTGTCCAGCTCTTTTCCTGGAAAAATCCCGCCTTGACCAAACATTCCTTGATCCCATCATCATCTGTTTTATTCTAACTATTTTCCACTAACATACCTCAGATTTTAATCATCTGAGGAGGCTGATGAGAATTTAAGTTAATGGAATTTGTTAGGATTTTTTTCAAAATACCTATAACCCTTTATTCTGTTTTTACCCCTTTTTTATTGTTCATCTTACAAAGAACAAATGAACCCCACATATGTCACAATCAGATTATGACTCTTACATATGCCTTACTAATACCTTATGTGATTTAAAACTATATATACAGAGGGTACCAAACAAAATGTATACGCATTTTAAGAAAGTACTTCCGCAGTTACAGGAGGTGCTCAAAGTGGTTCCCATCAGCATCCAGACTCTTCTGATTACGGCGAACAACTGCTTAAGCAACACTGACCAAAGTGTCCACTTGTATACATTTTTTTGGCACCTCCAGTACGTATGTATGTATGTACGTATGTATGTATATTTAGATGCATTTGTATTAGCATACGTTTTGTAATTAAGAACTGTGGTTTCGTGGATTCTATTGGCTATATGGTTATGTTTTAGGGATTTTAAATATCCAGGACAAAATATAGAAAATTTGCTACTTTATATACAGAAAATTGTCATTAGTTGTGCAAATTAGATGGACTTTGACCACAAATAACTTCAAGCATATACATATATACATATAACTTAAAAACAAATCTGTTAGCCTAGAAAAGGTCAATCATGCTGTCATTATTACATTTTTTCCTTGGTTTGCCAATAATAATAGAATGTTATTGGACCCATGTATATATTTCTGGGAGAATAACAAAAAAGAACTCATGATAGCCTTAAAGCATTGTTTAA
This sequence comes from Aselliscus stoliczkanus, assembly GCA_033961575.1. Classification (NCBI taxonomy): domain Eukaryota; kingdom Metazoa; phylum Chordata; class Mammalia; order Chiroptera; family Hipposideridae; genus Aselliscus; species Aselliscus stoliczkanus. Next base: position 39,261,820 of record CM066733.1, read on the forward strand.
AATTTTCTCCAATATATAGTGTATACATACATGTCTTTAAGTCATTTCATTAATAACAAATATTGGCAAGTGATTAAACATATAAGTTGAAGATATGTATTTCTGATATTCTAGAAACATTCCATTAAAAGCAACACTCTCCATCATTTCCTGTATTTAAACAAATGATGTGTTCAAGATCCACAGAACATCTCAAAAGTGTAAAAATTTTATATATACTTACCAACAGTATCACATGGTTCATCTTTGTGTACACAGAAATCTTTCCTAAGAAGAAAAATAGAAAATTAAAGTAAAAAAACCTTTTCCACAAACAATAGAGATTATGTGACTCATTTTTAATAGTTATATGAATAACTGAACCACAACCTTTATCTCCAAGAATTTCATAAAACTAAAAATCAGACAAATTTTAGTTCTAAGAAAATGTGAGAATATTTAAATTTTTTATACATTTTTCCCCCCCTGGTATAATCCTGCATGTTGTCCTATTTATAGACAGTATTTCAAAAATAAAATTCCAACTTATTTTGAATTTGATAGGATTTCATTTTTTTTATTACCAAAAAAATAGTAATCTGGTGTTGAGACATGGCTTTCTGTTTGAAAAATATTGTAAGAGCTCCACTTCACAGGACACACACATAAGTTCCAGATTGAAAGTTTAAATGTAAGAAGTATAATCTAAAACATAACATTTTCTATCAGAAGATTGGCAAAAACTTTAAAAGACTGACGATAGTCACTTTAATTAGGGCATGGAGAAATTGGTATTTTTACACAGATAGGATCTAATCATGAATAATATTCTATAATTGGCTCTTTGTTTGACGACTATATCTTGGATAGCATTCCCTAACAAGTTTGTTAGCATTCCCTAACAAATTTCGAACTTTAGAGACAACCTATGAAAGCAAAACTTTTTATCTACCTTTTTCTAGCACCTACAAGACATTTAAAACAAGGCCAGGCACATTGTCAGCTCTCAAAAGTTAACTGATGTTTTCATTAGTTGTTGTTGCTGCTACTGCTATTCCTACACCATAATTTAAGCAATTTCTTATTGCTGAATATTGAGGTTTTACAGACCTTTACTATTACAAATAATACCACAATTAGTCTCTGTATACGTGTGAGGGAGAAATGAAAAAGAAAATTCTTTTTTAAAAAAAGTTCTTCTCTCTGTGATAGCTATCTGAATATCATTCTAAATAAAAACTAACTTTAAAAATTAAGTGCCACGCTCCTGTCAATTTCACCGATGACATCTACATTGATAATTACAATGGTTAATTTTCAATTCATATTTTGCTTGGCCCATCGGTAGCGTTTGTGATTTAATATCTATACATAGTCTTGTAAATGTTACATGAATGTTTAAATATATATTCTCTGTTTGGAGCAGAGCTATACATGCACATTAGATCTCACTATATCAAACTCTGATATACAATTGCTCAATAGAATGAACATTTTTAAATTTGTTTTTACATCTGTGATTGAGGAAGAGTTGTTAAAATTCTGTATAGTTATAATGTGTTGATCATTCCTTATAATTCTGCTGATTTTTATTTTGTTTATGTTAAAGAGAAGTTATCCCTAAATTTTTGTAATTTATTTTGAACTATTGTTTTTATTATTGAGTAAACACCCTGCTTATCCCTATTAATGTTTTCTTTGTTAGTCTATTGTGTCTGACATTAACAAATATTATTAGTAATACAGCAATATTTGCTTGGCATATCTTTTTTCCTTTGTTTTACTTTCAACTTTCCTTTTTTCTAAGTCTCTTATACATAGCATATGGTTAAACTGTAAAACCTCATTATATAATATCTTTATAAGTAAATTTAATATTTTATTATGGATATACACGTACTTGGATTTTTCTATTATCTGTGATCTCTATTTACCAAGTTATTTATCTTTGCTCTTTTTGTCTCTGTTTTTCTCATTCTTCCCATCTAGTTTTATTTTCCTTTTTTTTCTGGTAATGTTTTGAAAAATAACATTAGACCATGTTCAATTTATGGTTACTTTTACATTTTAAAGCACACTGTGTTAAGTTTCCTATTGCTGTAAGAAATTCCACAGATTTAGTGTCTTAATACAAATTCATTATCTTATATTCTCAAAGTCTGAAATGGAGCTCACTGTGAGAAAATCAAGGTGTCAGCAGTATTGTGTTCCTTCTGGAAGCTCTAGGTGGGAATCCGTTTCCTTGCCTTTTCCAGTTTCTAGAGGCTGTCTGAATTTCTTCACACATGGTGCCTTTTCCATCTTCAAATTTGGCAATGGCATAGCTTTGACCTCTGCTTCCATCGTCACATCTCCTTTTCTGATTGTCTTGCCTCTCTCTTTCCCTATACCCTGGGATTACATTAGGTTTCCCACCTCTCAAAACATTAACATAATCACATCTGCAAAGTCCCTTTGCCACATGAGATCACAGGTTCTACAGATTAGAACACGGACATTATTCTGATGACCACATTATTCATTTGAAATGCCTCCACTTAAAAATTATCTTCAGTCTCCTGAAAAATTCAAGCACATCAAATTCTTGAAATCCAATCTCTTCCTTCAGTTTCTTTTAAAAAGGAAATGTTTTAGAAACTTGAATGAACTAAATAATCAGATTGTCCATCAGCATTGGGGGTCTTAATATGTATGTCTTTTTCTGTAAAAAAAATCATCTTTCTGAAAGTTCATGCCAAAATTAGAAAAAAAAAACTCTAGAAAAACGAAGGAAGACACACTGAAATTTTATCCCACAAAAGGTAACCACTCAAGCTCCCGTACCCTAAACTCCAAAGTTAAACTAGTGGATGACATCCCCTTCAATATTCAAGTAACAAAACTGAAACCCTTAAAAATCTGGGCAAAACAAGACTGCTCTTCATTGGAATCCTTACTCACAGGGTTGTAATCAAAGGTTTTTAAAAGGCTGAGCGATTCCTTGAGAGTCACTAAGGCAAATCCTATCACCAACCCCCAGGACCTTTCCACTGGGAAACCACCTTCAAATACATCACATATTCTGGCCACCGGCTTTGAATCACAAAATTTGCCTCCCTGCACCCACCATCAACTCAGCTCCACTTTTCAGAGGATTTTAATTGGATGATACAGGAAGAGAATGTCAGTGGCCCCGGCTCACCCAAATCCAGTGAGTAAGATTTCTAGTTTCCTTCTCCGTTGTCTTTCTTTCTTGTTTTTTGACCCCCTACCCCTTCATTGTTTTTCTTGAAGCCTGGCTCTTCAATTCTCCCTTTGATTTTTGGTACTACACAGACTCTTTTTCGGCTATCCAAATAATAATAATGATAACAATAATAATAATAATAATCCCAAAAGAAAACTCTTCTAGTGCTCAACTTGGGCAAAGTTGGTCTCTGTGTCTCAAAACCAACACCAAATGATATAGGAAAATATATCCCCCTCTGAATATGGAACGCATTCAGGATCTGACTATAATTACAGATGAAGCAGAATGGAAAAGGTCTGCTAACATTTTTTTAACAAGTAAATGACCAGACACATTTAGCGTTCCCCTGCCTCAGGAGATACAGAAATCAAACATGCCACAAGAACACCATCCCTAGTTGTATGGGTTGTGTACTGACTAATTGTAGGGGTAAATTTACATATACAACATAAATGGCTCCATCTACTGCTGTGTCACGCACAACCTACCTATCCAAGTGGATGAGATAGGACTCATTAAGTGTCTCTTATATGCCAAGCACTACATAAGGGGAGGAATACGAAGGTACATAAAATAGGCTTCTCTGAAGGTGAAGAAGAGGATGAGCACAATCACCCTTGTAATGAGATAAGGGCCCCAGGATGAAGCCTGGGGAATTGTATTAAATAATGGGTAGTTCTATTTTGCAATTGCCTTTGCCAGCAAATGGAGAGAGAAACACCCAAAACAGATGATATGGTAATGCAAAAAAAATTAAAGAACCACATAAAGTCAAATCTTCACCTTAGGGCCAAGAATCACGGAGTGTAAAGTATATTCAGATGTAAGGGGAAAGGGATTTTATGTGCTTCTGCTAAACGTAAAATACATCATATCATAGTGCATAAGGCTGCAACATGACTATTTGATTTACATCATGTGAAACAAGGGACTTCATCTGTAACTAAACAACATGGTAAAACTATGACAAATGCACTGCTTATTGTCAAGGGCACTTAGAGTCCTTCACACAGCCAATTTCTGTTCACTTAGCAAACAAATGAATAAAGCACACTATTTCAAAAAACACAAAGTCTTTTATCCAAAAGCACTGGAAGAGCCTCTCAGTGCAACTGAAGAATAAAGTGTCAGCAGCATTTCAAAACCTCAGATCAAACTATAATTCTACATCTTCAACTTCTTTCCAGAGGACCAAAATAATATATTCTTAATTTCATAATATTCAGAGATTTATTAAGGGGCTGGAGGATTTGTTTGCCTAGACCTGTGATCATGTGGATTCAAATTCGCTCATTTCTGGCTCATGTTGGCTCAGTGCGCCTGAAGTCTACATCACAGAGTTTCATTATGTGAGTTTATGGAAATGATACTGTTAGATTTTGGCAATGGGGAAGACCAATAAATTCTGCTTAAGTTCTGATTTATATTGAAAAAAATGAAATGTAGCCTTTAATTTCCAAGAATGAAGATGCATCTGAGAATAAGTCTCATTGTAGAGTTTTATAGTGCCCTGGGATATACCTATAAATGACTCATTCAAATATTATTCTATGATTTGTATTAAATTAATATATTCCTGACATTTCTATATTTTATTAAATTCTCAATCTTACTTGCCAAAGGCATTAGTTTGAAACTAATTTTCAGAAGTACCGTACATAAATCAAAAGCATTTCAGTAAATAGGAAAGGTGAAACTATCATTAAGAAAATTAAATTCTAAATCAAAGAGTGTTTTCAAGAGACATAGACTTATGCCTTCTCCATGATTTCAAAGAGAAGTGTGAAACTTAAACTAAGAAATCATAGAATTGCTGGTTGGGATAATATGTTTTGTGTATTTGTTACTATGAGCCTATAAGCACTAGGTCAGCTTGAAACTATTTGCTTCATTGTATCACACAGAACAATTTAACAAATATATTACTGCAGATAGGTTTGGGTTTATACAAACACTATTCATTTTAGTTGAAACCAAAATTAACTTAGCTGAACTAAAATTTCTTCCTACTAATGTGCTCATTTAACACACAACATTTAATAATTATCTAAGGTGAACATTCATTAGAAACTAGGTGGTTATCAGTTTAGCTTGTCAAATATGGATAAGAACATGGAATCTATGGAGATTAAAATATTTATTTTATAGGGCCGGCCGAATGGCTCAGTTAGTTAAGAGCTCGCTCAAGAGTGCGAGCTGAGCTCTGAGCAACAGCGGTTCGAGGCCAGCCCGAGCTGAGTTGCCGTTGAGCTGCCAACAGGTGGCAGGATGGCTCAGCTAAAAATATATATATATATATATTTTTTTTTTTTCCTTGCAAAGCTAAAGATCTTATCACCTTTATTTATATTTACACTAACACAAAAACCTTATTCTTCTTAAATTACTCAAACCACAAATTTAGACTTTCCTGATCAAATGGTGCTAAGTGACTTAACAATAAAACATTCTCTTTAGTGGGCTCCTCTTCACTGCAATGAAAACAGTGATATGGAGAAACAGTAACCCTCCCCAAAAACATTAGCTCCACAGGTGAGTAAAGGGAGAATTACTTGTCAGTATCTACCAAATTTATATGTGAATAGCCTTTGACAGATTTTTTTCTATTTTCAATCACAGATTTTTATCTTCATTTCTTTCCAAAAAAAAAAAAAAAAAAATCAGAAGCAATCTATTAAGTCCTACTTATGAGGGTGAAAACAATTGAAATCAACATTCCTGCTAAAGAATTAAAGAGGTGTATAAAGATCTTTGTTTTTCCCCCAAAAAATAGGAAGTGGTTTAACAAAACTGTAGTAAATTTTACCCTCAAAGAAAGGCCATTAGGCCTTGAGCAGGACTGCTGTTTAAGGCAGTGAAGCTTTTGGTTTTCTATCCAAACTAAAGGATACACTAGAAATAACAATGCCTTAGTTTATCTTATCTTTGAAAAATATAATTTGGGCATAAAAAGTACATATTCAGTTCTGTGGTAGTCGTTCAAGTTTTGAAACTCTGAGGATGAATAATTATTTTATCAATTGACCTGATCCAGCAGCTTAAGATTATAAAATGCCGGTTATTGTGTGTTTTGATGGAGCATATTATCTAGAATAGTCTCACGAATCCAAGGTAGTATCACCTTCGGTTCATTCTTTTATTATCCTAGCCTATGACTAAACATGCAGTTTGATTGCATTTTATAAGTATTTGACAATAAGGAAGAAGAAATTTCTAAACACAAGAGAAGTGCTACTTAATAACCCTAAATAAATACTAGCAAATTTATAACCATATATAGATAAAGATGTTTATACATTTTTCTCTAAATCTGAAAAGTCAGAAAGTTAAACAAATATAGAGTAGTTATATAAATTAGGATCCTTAATATGCAATAAAATAGTATGTCTGCTTCTCCTTCCAAATGATATAGACCAATAAGTGTTTCAGTTTCCTATTGCTGCTGTAACAAATTACCACACTTAGTGACAAAGCAACAGAAATGTATCATCTTACAGTTCTAGAGGTCTGAAGCCAAATACTATATATAGGTCTTACTGGGTTAAAACCATGGCCATCAGGGCTGCATTCCCCCTCAAGGCTCTAAGGTAGGGTCTGTCTGCTTGCCTCCTCCAGCTTCTCAACTGCCTGCATCTTTTGGCTTGTGGTCCCTTCTTCCATCACCAAGCAAACAGCATTAGCGTCATCCACTGTCTCTGACCCTGACCTTGTGCTTCCTTTTCCATCTCTTAGGATTCCTTTGATTACACTGGTCCCATCTGGATCATCTGGGATAATCTCCCCAACTCATCATCCTTAACCATATCTGCAGTCCCTTTTACCATGTAAGGGAACATATTCACAGTTTCTGGGGATTTGGGTGTGGACATCTTTGGGGCACATTATCCTGCTTTCCACAATGAATGACATGAAAAGATTGCAGGACATAATGTACAGTGAAAAACAAACACACAAACAGAGAAAACAGTGTATCACATGAAATGATGTTCTTTACAATACATACCAACTCAATGCTGGTTACCTTTGGGCAACTTGTACCAAGAGAACATGTTCACACATTATTTGGAGGGGGGCAGGGGGAGAGAATTATGCTACAGTGTTTCCTAAAGGACTATTTCCTAAGGAAGTATTTAGAATAGATTTTTAAGGGAAATATGTATTGTAAGACAGTATATAAAATGGGGACTTGGACTTCATGGATAATATTCTGTTTTCTACATAGAAGGCTGAACAGACAGTTGTTAATTGTATTAGAAATACATCACACAACTCTTTTTAAAGAGAATACCTGTGTTTCATTGCTATTGCAGGCTGGCAACAAGAGAAGTAATGATGAAGAGTAGTTAGTTAAAAGCATGGCATATAAAGCTTTACAACAGAAGAAAAATATTGGATGCAGGAGATTCTTTTTTCAGTTTTGAAGAGAAAAATGGCATTGGAGTTAAGGAATGGAATTAACATCAAAATACTGGTGAGGCAATAGGCATGTAATGTATGACCCCAATATTATAAATATATGTATTTAGTTACACAAATACATAGGATATAAAACTATAGAAATATACTTTAAAATGTTACTATAATTATTTCTAGGTAGTAGAATCACAGGCTAATATTTTATCTTATTCTTATATTTCTCAAATTTTTATCATAAATGTATTACATTTATAATATAAGAAAAATAAGAATTAGTAGTCAAATTATGATTATCATCCTCTTTAGTCTCAGAAGCAATATTTCCAAAACCTACTACTCTGAGGAGAAGGAAGACAGATTTGATCAATCGAGAAATAAATATATATAAAAATGATTCGTGATTAAAGCATGCTGGAAATCTAATTTCTCTATATCAGAGTGGTGGTCAAGTACAGGTTAGAAGTACAAATTAACCACATACAATAACATGTGATCATAAATAATACTACAGATTGTATATGGCACTATAAATTTTTTTCAGAAATATAATATTTAGTACTATTATAGATTTAAGAATCTTGTCATACAAAATTATTACAAAATATGACTCCATATTAAAAATAGAAAAAATAAGGTCCATACAGTCCCTAATAATCCTAATCATCTTAATTAACAACAATATTTGCTAGTCTATTCTTTTTAAAGAAGCAATTCATTAAAAATAAATTTGGGTTGAGTTAAGTGAACTTTAATATTTGCTAATCTTATTCAAATAAAAAAGTGCTTATTCAAATAAGTCAGGTTATAAACAAGATAAATTTTAGTATAAGTCAATTTCTTAGTGGACCCCCCAAATTAAGTGATTGGGAATGGCCTGTATATCTACCACAGAAACGATGCATCTATTCAAAACATATTTTAATAATCCTAACAATATAATTTTTTTAATTAAATATATTTTTCAAAAACCTGTGAAAATTTAGCAGAGATTTGAGAAAATTATCAGTTAAAGGAATTAAATCTTAGCTACTTGTTAAAAAACTTGAAATGGATTTAGACCTTTATTTTGCCTATAATCTTACAAAACACTGATATTTTTTATTAAGTGTGATGTTAGCTATAGATTATGTGTCTGTAAATACCCTTTCACAGATTAATAAAGTACCCTCAAGAATTCATTAAGAACTTTTGTTGTTAGGAATTTTTTCCCCATACATAAGAGATACCATTTAATGAAAATGAAAACATCATTTAATGAAAAGATGGTTTTTTGGACTCATTTTCTTTTCTGATGGGTAGGGAGTCGTTGATGTGAACATTGCTTCCCCTGTGTAATATATCTCTATTCTCCGGCCAATCCAAAATTTCTTTTCTGTATCTTTAGTTTTCGCCACTGTTCCTATGATACACCTATGTCTGTAAGTTGTTGTTATTCATCAAATTGGGGGGCAATTTTTGCCATTACGTCTTCAAATAATTTTTCTGACCCGTTCTCATTCTCTTCTTTGGAGATTCCGATTACAATCATATTAACTGATAAATCCAATGTCAAAGCTATCTCAAGGTCAGATTCTATCAACTACTTTTCCTTGACTGTGCATCACAATTTCATGTTTCTCTGCTTGGCTAATTTTTATTATGTTTTAGACGTTGTGGACAATATATTATGGAGATTCAGGAGTCTGTTACCTTCCTCTAAAGAGCGCTAACTCCTGGTTTAGGAGGCAGGCAGTTCAGTGACTGGCTGATAGCTCGGTTTGAGTTTATTCTTTGGTTGGGAGGATCTATCAAAAGCTCAAGATAATTCCCACAGCTTTGTAAATTGATGGGACTCACCTCCAAATGCTGTCTCCCCTAAAGATCCTGCCGGGTCGTGGTGTCAGGCTTTGTTAGGGAAGGTGAAGAACAGGCATGTCCCTGGTTGTGGTCCCTACTATGAAGGCACAGCCTGCATGTTTTCTCAGTGAAAAGCCAGGAATAATAATAAGGTATTTACAAGGTTGCTCCACTCCTGAGACCTGAATCTGCTCAATTCCTAGTATCTTTTTAAAATCTAAACTCTATAGCAGCAGCAATCTGATCAATTCTGGGCAGTTTCTATCAGTGTATATTTAGACTAGCCTTTCAGAGTTCTCACAGATGAGCTGCACACAGACTTCTTGGCACCTTTCCCTGCATCAGACTCTCATCTCTGATGTCCTCAGCAGGGCCACTGGACTCCACCGAGATTCCGGCTTGCTGACAAAACATTGTCCCCAGGCGAAAAGCTGGGTGAACTGTGGGGCTCAGTTCATAACTTTTCCTTCTTTCAGAGTTGCAGTCTTGCATTGCTCATTCTCCAATGATTGAAAGTAGTTGTCAGATAAGTAGTTTCCAGTTTTATGGTTGTTTACTGCAAAAATCCAGTATTTGGTACACCTGACTGTGGAAGTCCAATTGTGTTCTTACATAGAGATTTTTTTTTCACCTTTATTAATTATTTATAACTAGGATAGCTTTTATGTAATTCAGCAACAAGAAGCTATGATATATTCAATAGACTCGTTACAGAAAATCATGTTTAAATGTTATTGTATATTATGGGATGTGAAATGTCAACACCACTGGCACTGAAATCAAGTTGCTAGTGAACAATTATCATTCATTTTCTACTAGCTCTAAACAAGATACATGTATCAATAATTACTAAAAGAGTGCTCATAGGTATATTGTTGCTCATTACCTCATGTTCTCAATTCAAACTTAATTAGCTTGAAACTTTTTTTCTCAGATGGAACCAGAAAGTTTGTCAGTTCCTGAATTGGGTTACTTTAGATGGTGATGACTGAAAAAGATACACTGTAGGTTCATAATTTCAAAATCTCATCAAAATTTACCATAGTTTTCACTTATTATCATTAATGGCTATGTCTTCACATTAAAAACTGAGGGTAAACTGTTTTTTTTAAACAGTTACTACTCAAATGCTTTGTCAATATGCCATCCAATAAATGGCAGTCAAAAATCACTTATTATGAATTGAGGCAAATGACTAAAATCATTATGCCAAAAGTTTTTTGGAACACGAAGTCTGGAATAAAAGCATTCTAAGAAGGGATTAATAGGATTAACAGCATGGCCATTGAATTAGGAATGCCATTTAATTGGTTTTGGAAAGTTTACCTTGTTATAAGAATAGCGGCATCCACGGAAGTCATGTCGTCTCCCCAGCTTGTCGACATCTCCAAATGTATGTCATTCTTTTTGCCAAATTCTTCATGTTGCCATTTACAAAAACTTTCTAGCATTTTCTCTCCATGATGCCCAATATAGAGATCTGCCTACAAAAGAAGAGATTTCACTTCAAGGCCAATTATTCTCAGATATACAGAAAAACTAAAACCTGAGGAGACTTACTGAATTACCAAAGCAAACTGCTGACCATGACATTAATTAGAACCTGGAAGATATTCAGGATTAATTTAGCCTGAGCTAAAAAACTTACAACTTTGTGAAGGTACAATAATTACGTCTGTTTCATGTTATTCAGGAAAAGGAGAGAGGTACAATGGAACATTGAGAATGTGGAACTTTTAGACTTAACTCATTATTTCTAGAACTTCAGAACAAAGGTTTTACAAAGTGCCATTTAAGCAGCATGCTAGAATGACACTTTTTTTCTCAGATGGAACCAGAAAGTTTGTCAGTTCCTGAATATTCTTCACTTCAAACTAATTACAGAGAAGAAAAGGCTTTAGAAGCACATGTTTACAAAAGAAAATAAAACTGTCATTAAATGTGACTTCTTAAAATTACTTTTAGAAAGTTAAGGTTTGTGGCGAGGATCGTTGGAAACTCAGAAGATTCCATTTTTGGAATAAAAGTGAGGTATTAACCAAAACTAAAGACCAATGTATGTGTACTCTAAGTGACCCCGTGGATATTTCTGGATTTTAAGTCAATAAAAAATATATCCCTAACATTCCCTTCACTTAAAAGTACCTGAACACAACTTCTCACCCACATCATTGAACAAAATACTCAAGACTTTCTTACTGGAGTTTCATGGAGCAGAACAAGCTTTATCACACGGAGATTGACCTGCACACCAAGACTCTTGTGTTGGAAAAGGTTAAAAACCTAAAAACAAATAAAAATAAAAATCCTAAAATAAAACTGAAAAACATCTCCATTTTTCTTAAAGCCCAGACATGGGAGAAGTCTCAATTCAGTTGAGAAATTGTACAGATTTAACTTTTTTTTTTTTTTACTTATTTAAAAATTAGCTTAATAAGCAATAATAACTTAGCTAATGCATTTTTGATACCAAGAAATTTAGACCTAGCATTCCAAGATACTCACTGCAGCCTGGATAGTCTAAGCCTTTATTTCAATGGGGTGGTTTTCACAGTACCGAAGAGAAGGATTTTAGTAACTAAACCCAAGAATTTTTCTTAATTCACGAATGCAATGTCCTCCTTCCTCCTAAGAAACAGTCCTGAAAACCCAGCCTGCTTTATGCCACCTCCCAAATCATTCCTTAGTCTTTGTTTCTCTCCCAGGCTACCTGCCAAATAGAAACAGGGTTTTCAAAGCTCCCCCCGCTTCAATGCTGCCCATTGACCACAAGCTCATGGACCATTGTTGCTTAATGGCTTCAGATCATCATTATAACAGGTTTTCTCAAAAGGGGGCAATGCTAGAAAGCAAGGTGAATGTTTTGTGTGGTACCCTGAGTTTTTGTAAAATTTAGCATTGATTGAATTTGTAATAGATAATATAAAACTGGCACACCAAACCCATGCTTTCAGAGTTAGCACCATTTAGAGGAGACTGACATCAGTCGGCTGTTAGTCTACCCTATAGAGAAAGCTGGTGGAGTGCGCAGGAGGTCACTAAACTTACACAGCAATGACTAAAGAGTGAGAGAGCCTGTTCACTGGAAATACAAGCCAAATGATAGCAAAAAATATTTTTTTTTAAAAAGGGGAATTTTACAAAAACATAACATCTTTATCCTTGAATCAGTGGTGCTTACCCTGCTTTATATGGTAACTGGAATTATAAATGGACATTTGCCGTTGGCTTTTATTTATGTTTATTGTCCTCTAAGAACCACTTTTCGCTATAATCTTCTGATTCTGCCTTGAAGATGATTTACCCAACACGCTATGCAATTAGGTCAAAGGATTCATTGGGTAGTAAGCATCCATAAGATGCTAGGTACAAGCTAGATTTCTGTAGTCCAGAAATTGTCAGCTGAAGTTAGCTACATGTGATTCAGCTGGTTAAAATTTTAGCTATTAGGTCTTACTCATCAACTAGTATTACTACTGACATCCAATCTTACATACCTACATAAAAGCCTAATGGATTACCAACCTCCATTTTTTTTCCACCTCATAATCTATAGCACTTTGAGTGGGGCCATGCAGATAAACAAATATTATCACATTTCTGCTAATTTCAACAAATGGCCTTTTATAAATGAGAATGAAAAGAAGGGCACAAAAAAGAGAGGAAATAATAAAGAGTTTTGCCACATCAAAATGAACAATAAGGGTTTTTTGGGGGTTTTTTACTAGAAGATGTGAATTATTATTCTGATATCTTTTTTGAGATGGATCAATTTGGTAAACCTAAAGAATTTTTTTACTGATGTCAATAAAAGAAACGAATAGTAATGAGTTAATTTTTAAAGAACTTCATTATACTCACACATTTCTTCCTTAGAGTTTTCTTGAAAAAATTCCAAGCGCACTTTAAAGTTTGCCTACCATATTTAAGATGGTTAGAATGAATCTCCTGGCTGCATCTGCTCCATGATAGGAAACCATTGCTGGGTCTGCGACCACTACAGTCTCTATGTTGTATTCTTGAGGTAATTTGTATGAATAGCGTTTCCCTCTTCCACTTTCTGCTATTTTTTTAGATCTAGGTCTTCCTTTATCTGCAACAGAGAAATGAATTTTCAAATGAGCCTCTATTTTGGCAAGGTGAACAAAAAATGTGTTTAATAATTATAAAAATGTTTATTGAATACCAACATGTCATGAGGATACAATGGTGAGTAAAATCAAGTTAAGTTCCCTTCACACATGCAACTAAAAAGGGCATTTGGTTTGGAGTATGACTTTGGAATCAGACCCAATGGACTTCTACGTTTATTAGCTCTGCCATGTGGGAAATTAACATCACTAAGTCAGCCTTAGTTTCCCCATTTGTAGAATGACTAATACTAACACCAACTTTTAAGAGTTGTTGAGGGCTTATAATAAGTCCCATTAGTAAAATGCTAGCATTGAGATTCATACAAATAAAATAACTCAATAAATAAAAGATAACACTATTTTCACTTTGAAACCAGTGACAAAATAAAGGTCTACTTGCAAGAAGTGCCTGAAATGACTTTCCCACACATCCTAATTTCAGGAAGGTGCCCCTAATTAAAAAAACATTATGCGTGGGTTACAAAGGCTTCAGCTCTGCCTTCCATCAGGATCATATGCAAGTTATGACCTTAGGGTAATAAAGATTCCTCAAACTGGGCCAAATAAAAGTAGTAACCACAAATAAACATATTTATACATTTAACTACATAAAAATGTAAAATTTCTGTTTATTAAAACATGCCACTATTATAATGAAAAGCATGCCACCAACTGGGAGAAGATATTTACAATGCTTTCCCATAATAAAGAAATAAAAGCTACTCTTAATCAATGACAGATAACCCAATTGAAAAATTGGCAAAGGACTTCAACAACCATTTCGCACAAGAAAGATATCTAAATGGCTAATGAGAAGCATATGAGAAGGTTCTCAATCTCATTGGTCTTCAGGGAAATACAAATTAAAACCATAGTAAATTAAATTAATTAAAATCCCTAGAATGGCTAAAAGAAGGAGATGATTATATCAAGTGTTGACAAGAATGTGGAGACAACTGCAAGTACCATTCACATACATGCTGGGGATTTAAATCAGGAAAAACACTGAAAACTGATTGGCAGTATCCACTAAAGCTCAATGTTTGTATACGCAGTGATCCAGGGTCTAAAATATATGCTCCTCAGAAATGCATGCAGATCACATATACAAATTATTCAGAGCAGCACTATTTTGAACACAGTTCAAATAACCATCAATAGTATAATGGATAAAGACATTGGGGAATATTCAAACAATGAAATGCTATATAGCAATGAAAATAAACCAACTACTGCAATGTGCAAAAATATGAGTGAACCTCATAACCAAACCTAAGGCTGAGCACAAGAAACGAGTTACGAAAGAGTAGGCAGGGTAGGATTCCATTTATAGAAACATCAAAAACTAGGAAGACATCATGTTAAATGTCAGGACAGGAAAACTTAGGGTAAAAGAAATGTGTGTGCCTAGGAATGGGTACAAGGAGGACATCTGTGGTACTGAGACTTTCTATTTCTGATCTGAGTGGTATTTACATGGTTATGTTCATTTCGGAAAAATCCAGCAGTTATACGTCATTTGTGTAACTTTCTGTATGCATGGGGTTCTTCAATAATGAATTTATGACTTTATGACTTGAACAGATTTACTGAGGTGTAATTTACATGCCATAACATGTAGCCACCTAAGTGTACAATTCAGTTAGTTTTAATAAATTTCTACAGTTATGTAACCACCTCCACAATCCATTGTTAAATCAGTTATCACCTGTTCCTCTCCTTGCCGTTTATCAAAATTCTGTTGATGTCACTAAACTGCTATCATCTCCTTTCCCAAACTTGTTGGACTTGTATTTCCTTCCTATAATTTTTGTGGAGTCCCTGGAAGTAAACGTGTGTATTCAATTAGTCATATTTCCTTGGATGTCTCTAACTTTGTTTCGAATTTGGAGATATGTATTCTCATATTTAGTCAATCATTTTGGTTCCTGATAAATTCCTTTTCTTGAGTCTTATTCCAAATGCTTTGGCTTTGAATTGCCTATCCTATCCTATCCTATCCTATCCTATCCTATCCTATCCTATCCTATCCTATGCTATTACCTATTCCACCTTTCTTCCCCTCTAACATCTTTTCATGGGGCAGGATCAATTTGTCTCTTAAATTCTTGAAATCTTCTGTTACCGAATTCTAAAGCCAACTGAGTTAGCTCTGAGATCTAACATGAACTGGACCCCACCACCATTACTGGAAATTTCACTGTTGTCAGATATCTCCATAATTTATGGTTTCTCACTTTTTCTGGCAGTGGCACAGATTAAAAAATCTATTTAACAAACATCCATTTACCCAAATATCAAGTAAAGTAAGTTAATAAGTGAACCAAAATACTATGAAAATAAATGCAGACTCCTTATTTAATGAAACTAAGCATTATATCATGAATCAAGATAATGCAAAAAAAAAAAACAACAAAAACCCAGTAACCTTCTGCAACAGAATCACTATGGTTAAAAGTAAATCTTATGGATTCATATGCAGTACCGGAGTTAATACCAATGACCTTGGTGAAGGACAACATAAGAAAGTGGTTTTATTAGTACCTTAAGATCTATGGCAGTTAGGAATGAATTTTTTTGTTTTTTCATTGTAATCTCAATCCTACCTACAGTTATATATTAGTATATGGTTATATAAACTTACAATATTTAGGAGGGGATGTTTCTACAAGCATAGGAAAAGACTTATCTTGGCAGGGTAAACACCTAATAAACTGATTATGGGGAAAAGATAGATAGATAGATAGATAGATAGATAGATAGATAGATAGATAGATAGATAGACAGACTAACTGACTTTGTGTGTGGGTAAGATGGTTGGCAAACTATTAGAAAATAGACATCATCATAAGTAAAAGTGATCAAACTTAAAGGAACAAAAAGGGAGGTAGTTAGAATTACTCTTTCTGTTGCTGTTGTTTGTTTCGGTTAGTGCATGGGAGGGGGGTTGCTTAGTTTTGATTTTTGAGTGACTAGGTAGGCATTAGGAGAAATGGGTATGGAGTTTGGGAGGAAAGATGATGGGTTTAGCTTTAGATTTATTAAGTCAGAGGTGCCTGAGAGACACCTGAGTGGAAGTTACTACACACTTGACAGTCAGAAAAGAGGTTAAAATGGAGACAGAGTTTGGAACGAATCAATGTGTAAATGAAGCTGAACCCATGGATTTGGATTCTATCACCCTGGGAAAGCATGTGTAATGAGAAGTAGAAAGGAAAAGAGGCAGTTCTAGGAAATGCCTACATTTGGGGAGTGTACATGTGGAAGAAGACATGCCATAAAGGAGACAGAGGTACAAAAAATTAAAGGAGAGCTAAAACGAAACCAAGGGGATAAAAAGTTGTATTAAAATGAGGAGTTTCTGAACTGTGTCAAGAGTGGTAAATAGACCATGTGAGACAGAGAAAAGTGTGTTTCCTTTATTGCCCCAGATAGTAACAGTTATGTGGGCCCCAAACTGTCAGTGTGCGGCACCCATATTTGCATGTTATATTTTAATAGGCTACTTGGAACATTCTAGGTTTCTTAAGAGTCTCAACTTCATAGTAGATGCCATCATACAAGTTAGCCACTGTGTGTGAAAATCATGCATATTGAAGTAATCTTTTTATTAAGTCACTTCCTTTGAAGTCTTCATTGTCTACATCAACTATGCTGAGCTCATTCTTCGTCTCATAAATCTTGAGACCATTTTCTATCCATGTGCATGTATAAAAACAACATAATTGATACCGCACACTTGCAGTTAGAGAAGATATTTTAATATGCGTGTTCAGCAGTGCTCAGTGTATGATGTCCATCATATCCTCCATATAATGACAATAATCTCTGCAACCGTCATGGACGGCGTATGGAAATGATTTTAGTAGTGTTTCAAGTCCTAGATATACTCATAAGTTTATACTAAAATGTTAAGGAATATATACTGATAATGTCACTTGCCTGTTTAAAATCTTCAAAGACCACATTTTGCCTTCCAGATAAAGTACTTCCCAGGGCACACAAGTCCCTTCATTATCTGGTCGATGACTACCTCCCCAGGGTTATCTCATGACCGTACTGCAGACATTTGACTTCAGCTCTCCTGGTCGATGCTTTCTCCTGCCTTTATACTTCTGCATGTATGGTTCCTTCTGCCTGAAATGCTTTTCCTTGGCTAATAACATGCACTAAAAATTTCACATACATTTTTCATTTGCACACATAATCTCACTTAATTCTGACAACAGCCCTTAGCTGCAGGTGTCATTATCCCCTTTTGGTATATTGTAAATAGAGCTTTTGAGAGACAAAGTAAGTTTTCCAAAGTCACACAGCTAGGGAGTGGTAGCACACTAATGTGAACACAGGTGTCTGGCCCCAAAGTCCATTATTGGGCCTCCACATGCTGTCCCCTTTTCTCCCTGTACCATGGATGAGATTTACTTGATCGTTGAGGCTCAGCCCCCCAATAGCAGAAGCTTGGGATCTTATGTACTGAGTCTCTCACACTTCTTATCATATTACAGTATAGTTACTTATTTACCAATTTGTCTAAAATAATATATCAGTCCCCTCTTGAAAAGAGAGCTGTGTTATTTAACTCTATATCCATGTCAGGTGACTGGTCATGCTTATGTTGCAAATAATGAAGCTAAGGGTCAAAAGTTTAAGGGAACTGAGTAAGAGTACCTAGCTGGAGTGAGACTGATGTATGCCTTGAACCCAGGGCTGCTGAATCTCAACCTCGTGTGCCTTCCCCACCTTTATGTTGTCTTTTAATAAAAAATAAAAATAAAAAATACAACAAAATCATCCTAAAGTATGAAGGTTCCTGTTTTAAAAAAATATTCATGTAATAAATACATATAAACCAATATACCTCCGGCATTAAAATGACGAAGGGGAATAGTAGGAGGACCGAGTTGAACAAAGTAAACGTTACAATTCCATTGTACAAAGGCAAATGCTGTCATGTTATTCAAATTTGAAGTATGCATTTACTATGTTAATACATCAGCCGGAAGTAAGAAGGAAAGAGCTACAATTAGACATGTCAGTATAAGCAAATGAATATTTTATTTCATGAGTTGTCAATTTTAAAATGATTTTTTACATTCTAGCCTCTTAAAAAGCAACTGAAAATAGGTAAGCTCAATAAATCAGCCAACTGATGACAGCTTGGCACTCCTGACACATAAGTGCTTGATCCAAATGGGTAGATTATTATATAACAGCTATGCCTAACAAAAAATAATTAAAACTTTATGAGAAATGCTTGCCAAATATGAACCATGTATTTATGCTTTACAAACCTACTAAAATTAAGAATTTTCTAGAAACGTTTCCTCCAGGCACAATAGCACACAAAGCCTACTTTGTATCATCCGGGTATATGAGTAATTAGAACAGCTGGAACTTAATATGATTCAAAAGTTGCACAATGCAGATTTCCAGTATAACTCATACAAGACAATCTACTTAAATGGACTAAATCCAAGTTGTTGCTGTTATGGTTTCTGGATGCAAAAGCCTTTCTTTTGTTTGTTCATCATGCTATGACTCTCGTTCAGCTGCTATATCTCTTTCATGTCTATAGCCCTAAAAATAGAGAAGGGGGTGTGTCTTATTTGGATTGACTTGATTGTGCACCTTAAACAGTGTGACCCAGACACACATCCACTTAACCATTTTAGAAGATGATCCCCATACGACTGACAGCATGAGCTTTCACAAAAGAAAACATAAATCACACATTAATTTGAGACAAATACATCCAAACAGAAACATACAGCAATTCTTTCTGAATCCAAACGCCCTAGACAACTGATTATATGAACAACCTATGGCCTCTGTAAATGTGACTATCGTCACAATTCCTACGTCTAAACCGGCCTCAAACACCATAATCAACTTTAGAATTAATATCTTGCCACTCATTACATTAACACATCATTTTTAAGTCTGCAAGTCAAATTTTAAATTCTTTATACCAAAAATTCTTCAATAAATTCGTATTTACTCAGATTCTAACTAGAAATATTTCTCCTATCAGTGGATATTCATTGGGATGTCTGGTTTAGATGTCTAAAAATGTTTCCTCAGGGAACTTCTAGTTATTTTCTGAATGTTGGCTATAACTTTCAGGCTCTACTTGAGTAATAGAAATCATTCATTTTCCTTACCATTCTTGCTAATGCCACAGCTCTCTGCCAAATGAAGTAAGGAAGTGTACAAAATAGTCACGATTTTATTTCTGTGAAGAACTGGCAGACAAACAGAGGCGAGGATTTGGTGGTTGGAAATGTTTATGCGCTTCTGAAACTGCCAGATTTAAGGGAGTTTGATGCTGAGAATACAATTCAAAGAAATAAATTTTTACTCCCCTTCCTATTCCTCTGACAATTTTAACCTCAGAGATGACTTTTACTTGGGTCACATAAAAAGAGACAAAAAGAAAGAGCAGAAGAATCTTTTGGTCAAAGGAAGGAGATGCTCTCCCAGAGGTGGGCTAAAATAAGACCATGAGCTCACAGTATCAGTTTCAGGAGAGCTGGAATTCTCTGTGTCATTTCTATTCCAGTGAGGTGACCCATATCCCATGAGGAATACTTCACAATTCAGGAGAGATATAGGGCATGGTATATATTAATCTCTGAAGTCCTTTTGAGTTTCTTTTGCTTTTTATATTAAAATGTGGTACTCCACAGAAATCCAAAAAGACAAGGCTAAAATAAATATATTTTAATTGTCATTAACCAAAAGAGATTCCATTGTAACAAAAAAAGATAAAGCTAGTGGATGGATGGCCAGGTAGATGGGAGGGAGGGAGGGAGGGAGAGAGGGAGGGAGGGAGAGAGGGAGGGAGGGATGGAGGGAGGGAGGGAGGGTAGGGAGAAAGAATTTTAAAGGATTCATCTCACATTCCATATTTCGTTAAATCTCCCAGGAGAAAGCATTACCTGAAATGACACCACAGTAATGGCTGTGAGGAGCTGACTTCTCTGTGACTTTCTCCTCCATGGACCTTTTCTGCCTGTACACACGGTGTGGGTGACCCGTTATGGCCATTGTATCATTGAGTGGTTCAATAAATATGAAGTCCTCATTGAGCTGTATAAATCCCATCTGGAATATATAACATAAAAATATATATAAGAAATACCACTTGAATACATTACTTTCTAGGTTTTCCTATTCACACACACTCTATTTTCGTTCACATATGTGCATACATTCTTCTAGTGAAGCTATTTTAGCAACCGCATAATAAAATAACTGTCTTCCCATTTTATTACTTCGTCTTTATGTACTTTATTGCACTAGCATAAACTTCATTTAGTTAGCCTTAGCCTGTGTGGGTGGGAGGCTAGATGCCAGCAACAGATGCACAGTAAAAATTCTGGAATGTTAAAGGCTCACTTTGGGAGACCCATGGGGTCACTTACATGTACACCATGTACAGAAGAGCAATACAGTTTTTAATTGCATACAACACACAGTCCAACTTTTTGACAATCGTTATTTAATAAAGTAAGTCATATAACATATCAAAGCAAACGTAGGAGACATAGCATTGAAGTTATTATAAAACTATTCTCAAAGCCTTCTACTAAACATTTGGAAAACCTTTGAATAATAAATTACAGAAAAAATAAAGCATCACTTACATAAACAAGTTTCATTTCATACAGTAACATGTTTTTAAACTTTGCCAATTGAGGACAGAGGGCTAAAAACTGTAAAATATGATTATGATCAATAAAAAGAACTTATAACAAGTAGGTATCCTTTTATTATATTGAAGCTAAGCCTAGTCATTTCTTTCCTTCCTATTTTAGAATATAAATTTGCATTATAACTAGGAAAATATTCCCTAGTTATGGAAGAACATATGACTTAATCTTTTCAATTTTTAATATTTTACTCTACTGTAATATATATAACTATACATTTGACTATTCCATTAACTCTTTAGTAAATAGTTTTCAAGGAATAATCCCTTAGAACCTGCATTATTCATATTTGATATTAATATCAAAGTTCTTAATTCTGTTTTGCATTAATTGCATGAAAAGTATGTATAGCTCGTTTTAATTTTATCCACATATACCTAGGATAGTAATAACATAATTACTTCTTCAGATATAGTAATTTTTCCAAACTGAATATTAAAAGTAAATCTACACTAAAAAAAAGTACGTTTTCCTTAGAAATATAGAAGAGGTTTTATTCATTTGTTGTAACTATTTTCTTTTTTTTAAAGATTTTATTGGGGAATTGAGGGAGGGGAACAGTGTTAGGGAATCGGGGAAGGGGAACAGAGAACTTGTTTTTTTTTTTTTGTTTTTTTTTGGTTGTTCAGTCTAGTTGTGGAGGACACTGCTTCACTGGCCCATGTTGGTGTCGTCATTGTGCTCTTCCCGGATGAGGCAGATCGGTCGCCGGCCTTTGGATGGTCGCTCACCGCGGTTATTGGCAGCTCACATTGGCTGCCAGGTGCTCACGCTGGCTGCGGGCCACTCACGGTAGCCTATGGCAGCCCACTGCAGCAGGGGCTGCAGCTTACACCGTCGCCAGGGCTTGCACAGCCCAGCTCCAGGTGGAGCTGTTGTTAGCTGTAGAGGGCAGTGTCACTGGCCCTCATGTGGGATCCGAACTGGGGCCGCTGGCATCCCAAAACCAGCTCTTAACCAATGCGCCACTTGGCAGGCCCTGTTGTAACTATTAAAGTGCATTGCCTCTTTCATATAGAAAGACCAGGTGATTGCCAAAATAATACCTTATTTTATTCTATGAAAGTTGATATTAAGAATGAATCTAAAAATCCTCATCTATTTCATTTTATTAAAATTTTTATATCGCCAATAAAATTCTCAAGTACTAGAATAACAGTTCTCTCCCCTTCTCTCTTTCCTAGTCCCTCCCCCTTCCTCTGTCTTACAAACACACACACACACACACACACGCCCATGCACACATCATTTGGGGGTGGAGATAATGCAAAAAGTATTTACTCTAACAATTCTTTTAAAATATGTATATATTTGGGCCATTTTTTGTGTAATTATAATAGGACTTTTCATGAGTTCTTTTTAAGTTTGATACATGTTTTCATTGTCTCAAATATGAAATTAGCTTGCATTTTAAAGTAATTCTATGAAATCCAAAAAATTTTCCCTGGAGCCTCAATTGTTGGGGGGGGCGGTGAAGAATAACAAATATTTACAAATGGAAATAATCATTAAAAATGTAGTACGTCTGTCTCCACGTGAATTGAGGATAGATGGTGTCACATTATGTATCATTGATCCAGTTGTGAAAATATAGAAATGTTATCTTGTCTTATATATTAGTGTGATTCTGAGGTTCTGTCAGTTTTCAAGGTCACCAATGAAACTGACAGCATGGCTGATGATTAAAATAATAATTGTTATGATGCATAATTAGAGCATCTCAGATAAACATGCTCAGTTTCTCAAAATCATAACACATACTTTCAACAGGATATAAGCATGGTTAGATTTATAACAATAAATCATACAAAATTTAATGATTACATGAACAGATTCTGGATTTAAGATTATTTGAGTTCATAACCTACTACTAGCCATGCAACTAAGAGAAAATTACAGCACCATTATCTGTAAGATTCATTTTTTAAAGCACATGTAATTTTCTTAAATCTGATATTGGGTAACCACTCCATAAATATTTGCCATAATTTTCACTTTATTAATAAGAATAACCATAATAACTGCAAAGACCCAAACATCTGAGTATGGACTGAAGAGCTCAGGGAGTCTGAACAAGCCAAGTTTATTCCTTATTACCCTATTAAATAGTGTCTGAAATAAATGGGGTTTTTTAGTTAGAATTGGAAACCTCTTCATAACAGAATTATCTGTTGTGTTAGGATGTTATCTACAGACATTTTTTAAAATGAGAAGGCCACTTTTAAAAAGGAAAACAATGTTGGAATAATTATAAATGATGACTCATTCATTTAATATATATTTATTGTCTGGTCACAGTGTGCCAGACTCAGTTCACTTGGGGGCACACTCAGTGCCAATGTTCAGGGTTCTCTCTCCAGGGAAGGGTTTTCTGTCTAAGACCAGAATACTATCCTGCAGCACAGGAAGTGCTCTAGCTTAGGTCACTATATTTCAAGATAATGACTTGTATTACAGCAGAATTGAAAAAGCTGAAGGGATTAAGAAGCACAATGGGTAGTTACAAGTCACGGGGATGTACAGTGAAGCATAAGGAATATCGTCAATAATATGGTAATAACTATGTATGGTGTCAGGGGGATATTGAACTTACTGGGGGAATCACTTCAGAAGTTATAGAAAGGTCTAACCACTATGCCGTATACCTGAAACTAATATAAAATAATATTGAAGATCAATTGTAATTGAAAATTTTTTCAAATCAAAAAAAGGAAGAGAAGGGCCGGCCAAGTAGCGTGGTGGTTAAGCGCTGGTGTCCGACGCCAGCGGCCCCGGTTCAGGTCCCACGTATGAGGGCCAGTGACACTGCCCTCAAAAAAAAAAAAGGAAGGGAAATATCCACCCTAAAAAAATAAAATAAAGCAGAATTGCAGAAAACCTTGAGGTTGTCCGTGTCTCCACAAAGGCCTTGCTTTTTCCAGTAACCAAATATAATAGATTGTTTACTCTGTACTGTGATTTTACAAGCCACAGAAGAACACAAATCTGCATTAACCCTTCTGCACAAGGCCCTGTGTTCAACTGTCCACAGCCAGGCAGCATTCGCTTATTTGCAAACAGTGTCCTTTCAATTTTAAAAGGAAAGAAAAGAATATGTGAATTAATATGACACAATTCATTATCTAGAGTAAATGCAAACTATATAAGCATTTTTCTCTCCAATTGCCCTTCTTGGATTTTTCAAAATGATTTTAACTATTTGGAGACATTTCACACAAATATTTAGAAATGAAATTTTCACAGTTGTTCCCTACCTTATTTCTGCCATCATATATATTTCCTCCTATGGTGGCATCTGGTTTTTTTTGCCATGAAGGTTATTCTTTGATTTGACAATTCAGCAAGAATTTCAGTATTTTGCGAATTTACCATCACTTATGTAAAAATAAGTTTCCACCCATTTCTTTTCTTATTGGTTCTGATACTTTTTTTCTCTGATACCTCTGTGCTTTTTAAAACAACCATTAGCGCTGATCTTCATGCAGGTACCAACTTCTAATCGCAACATGAAATTTTATTTGGATAATACATAAATTTTTACATATTGTTGCTTCAATTCACCAAATCTCAATGTTTCATTCATTTAAATTTAAATGAATTATGGTCGAACAGATTCTACAGCTCTAACGTAAGCAAAACTAAAAAGTAACTAAAAATTTAGAAAGCAACATGGTGTCCTCCACTCTCGTTCCCACTCCTGCTAGGTTAAGCCTGTCCCTTTCACTGCGTCACTTCCGATCCACTCCCAGAATTGAAGCACTGCTCTGGTTACCTCAGGCGTGCTCTTCATGCTTCCATGTTCCTTTCTGGAAATTTCCTTTATTTTCCAGAACCTTGGTTTTCTAGCCAACCTTTCACTGGACTGGCTGAAGACTGTGTGTTGTGAGAGTCTTTGATAATATCCTATTTTTAAAAAGATATAGCTAAGCAAGAACTAAATACTGTAAGTGGTAAAGGACGTGAGGAAGGCATTACATCATTCTAATCTCAGGAGAGAGAAGCGTCTTGAGGGATGGCAGGATTTGGATAAGACTGGGGTAAGGTTGCCCCTATGAGAAGAGGCCTTGGAAGCGAGGGTAGAGAGAACACTGAGTCTGGGCAACAGTTCTAGAAGATGCCTGGCTCGAGTAGGGAATTGCGGAAATGTCGCCCAAAAATATAACATGAATGCATGTAATTGAAAACATCAAATTTCTTGATAGGAAAAGGAAAGTCAACCTCCTGAAGGTCTGAGGAGGACTAGGCTATTGCTCAACTGTAAGATATATTAGAGAATTAGTGACATACTGGGAGTAGCACAAGTGTTTTATTTCTAAACAGCAGTCATGGACGTTGCCGAAAAGATCTGGCATCAGTGTGTGCTTGTAAAAACATTTCACACAAATGTCTGATGCTCTTCATGATCTGAACTATATAAGTTTGGCTTTATCTTCCTAAGTATCTCCTTGTGTGGTAATGTTAGAATGTATATCTCATTAAGTAAATAAAGCATTATACAGTTTAAAATGTAAGCACAATATAGGCTTGACATAAATGATGCTGTTTGCTTTATGCTTTATTAAAAATGTCATTTTCAATATTACTGATTTTTCATGCATTTGTGTATTCTGTACATACAAATAAATCTGTAGGAAAATACACTCTGACACCACATTTATCCTACTGTCTTATCTTATCCTAAAATACTCTTCCCGACTCGACCCTTTCAATGTTTTCCCTTTATGCCCACAGGGATAAACTCCAAATCCTTAATGAAGATACATAAGGTTTAAGGTCATGACAAACTCTTCCCTACCACTCCAGCTTTATTTTTATGACTTAACCATCATATGCAACCATAACAAACCAATTTTAATTATGAGAACAAACTTTCTATTTTAACATGTTCCAGAATAACTTTTAGTTGGTCACATCATGGTACACTGCACATGCTGTTTTCTCTTTCCAGAAAGTCACTGTCAGTGTGGGGAGTTATTTCTTCAAAATCAAGCCAACCCTGTCCTCTCCCCTAAGCAACCACTACCTCGCCCCTCCACTACTACACTAATAAGAACTTTTCCTTATTACACCAAGAAATCTGCTGTGGTGGTTGTTTTCATGTCTCTCTGATTAGACCATGAGCTACCTGAGGAAAGGCTAAAAGGCTTCTCTCTGTGCCTTCCAAACAAGGTCTGCTATGTAGCAGGTGCTCAAGGAATGCTGCTTTGAACTCGCTGTATTCTTCCTTTTTGAGATGAAAGATAACACAGCCATTCACTGCTCTGAAGGGCATCTATTCTTCCCACCTGGGACTCCCTCTAGGGGAAAATTACCATTTGATTCCTTCCCTCTGGCATTTCCAGTGTCGTTTTCCTCGTGTGCCCCAGTTCTATCTTCAGGAAAAGCTACAGGTGACCACACCATGAACATCACTCTCTTCTTTCCCTGACAAAGGGCTTTGAAAAGAATCATGAAACTACAATGGAAGAAGGAAGCTTAGAAAGCATCCAGCCATCACAGGAGTTTTAAAAATCAAGAAAACCGAAACAAAATAAATCAAACAGAAAAAATCGAGAACCATATGATTTCACTGATATGTGGGATATAAAACTAAACAACAAAGGAACAAGACAAAGAAACAAACAAAAGCTCATAGATACAGACAACTGTTTAGTGGTGACCAGAGGATAAGGGGGAGGGGGTAGTAGATGAGGATAAACGAGATCAAATATATGGTGATGGAAGGAGAACTGACTCTGGGTGGTGAACACACAATGTGATATATAGATGATGTATTACAGAATTGTACACCTGAAATTTACATAACTTTACTAACCATTGTCACCCCAACAAACTTGAATTTTTAAAAAAAAAATCAAGAAAAGCAAGGCTTAGAAATGTTGCAGATTTGCCTAAAATCACAGAGAGTTCATCTGAAAGTCAAGACTAGAGTCTAAGCCTCCAATTTCCAAACTAGTTTTAACTCACCACTCTGCATTTGCTTGCTACCTACATTCTACGGACATGTTCACCTGCACCCCAGGTTGTCCCACTGAACTCCAGAAATTGTCCTGGGCCACCCACAGTTCCCTTTCCTTCATTCTCCTAAGGCATTTGACCCTGGACAACTTTTCTCTTCCACAAATATTATGTTGCTCTAGTTTTATTCTTTTCTAGCAACTGTTTCTGTTTCCTTAAATAGGTCAGAGTCCTCATTCTGAGGCAGGTCTTTGGTCAGCAATTGTCCTCTGCATTTATATCGCCCCCAATGGTTTTATAACCCTCTCTACAGAGATGATTCCCAAATGCTCCCTCGCAGTCACTCCTTCCAATCGAGAACCACTCTCTCTGTCTGTCACTGCTCATCTCATGGCTGCTGTACCACCATTCTCCCCAAACAGGCACCTCCTCTCTAAGTTCATACTCCTGTTCACGACTCTAACTTTTTTCTAGTTTCCCAGGCTAAAAAAATATATATAGTCCTTTACACTTCCCTTTTCAAACTTACGCAAAAATATTTACATGAAAACAATAATATAAGAAAATAATATGCCTGTGTGCCAGACAATACATATAAATTATTGCATTTCATCAAGCAGCACAGACACATAAGCTAATGTCACCAGTTGTAGAGCTGGAAAACAAAAGTGAGTTTCAAAAAGATTTATTGTGTCCTAAGGCCACAAATCAGTAAGTGGCGAAACAGGATTCAAACCAAAGGCTGCCTGGCTCCAGGAGTACGCTGCTTTGTGAGGCTATCTGGAAAGGGCTGGGCCTGCCATCTGACGGAGTCCAAAGAACTCTCATCTTTAAAAAATTTTGCACTAAGGATTTGACGTCAAGCACAACACCTCACAGATGGTCGATGTCCAAAATCTGATATCAAGAGCAAGGCCAGGCCCCATCCCTCACAAAGCGGGAGACAAAATACTGCCTTAGACTCTGAACTTTATCTGAAGCTGACTGTTTTATATGACCAGACTTATAAGCTGCCAAAAGCACACTGGCTTTCTGAGCAGGCTGAGGGTTTCATCTCCAGGCCTCCTCCAGTGGCGGAGGCCCCATAGCACTCCCATGGCAGATGTGGGAGGATAGTTCCAGATTTCCATGTTTCTTTCCTTCTTCCTTTCTTTTAATTCTCTTGACTTTCTTTCATAAAATGTGATCATAAAACCTGAACTTTTCTTTTCTTTTTTTTTTTTTTAGGGAAGTGTCACTGACACTCATATGGGGGACCTGAACCGGGGCCGCAGGCATCCCAAGCCAGCTCTTAACCAATGCACCACTTGGCTGGCCCTACACTTAGTTTTATCCGTGTCCTATTTCACGAGCTAAAGCAAGGTTAAAGTGTAGCCTGGAAGCATCCATTAGACACCTGGGGCCAAGGCAGGGGCTGAAAGTGGCTGTCTGGAGAAGACGCGTTAACCCCCTTTGAAGCACAAGTGGGAGGCCCCAGGGACTAAGGGGCGCCTCTGAAGAGAATTCACAAATGTGAATTCACAAATGTGGCCCACGGGAGACAGAGAGTGCTCATTTTAAGCAACTATCAAACAGAGCGCTCCACAATACCATTCCATGTCACCACCAGTCACCTCCTCACCTCCCCTGCAGATTCCATCCTAGAGAAGCCAGAGGACGCCCAGGGCGCGGAGAAGGGGAAAGGAATCCCAGTGGGGAAACTACGAGGACTCCGGCCTCATCGCCCCTTCCTCACTGCATGTTATTAGCTCTATGTAAGCCTGGATGCAGACAGAGTGTGTGTGCCAGGGAAATTCTAACTTTATGTGAATTTGGATTGTCAGGTGATTATAGAACAAATATTTTAATTACCAAACAGAGACTTTCTGTGACTAAATTTGCTAGGGGACTTCTCACAACCTAAGTGTGAACAATACCAGAAGGGAGAACCCCCTCAAAAAAACACCAACCAAACAAATGCTTGTTTTATTATGACCTCCCTGTTGACTCAATGAAAAGTTATATATGCTTTATATGTATTCAGATGCCACATACTATGAAGGGGCTAGAGATGGCCTTTCAGGTGACGTGATATCTGAGCAGAGGCCTAGCTTATGAGAGATGGCCAGGCCAAAGAGAGGGGAAGAACATTCTAGGCAGCGGGAGAAACAAAGACCCTGAGATAAGAACAAGTTTAGCATGTTTAAGGAAAAGCAAGGCCAGTACAGTTGAGTAGCGAATCACGGGAAATGATTATTAGAAAGGAACCTCGGAGCATTCCATAGCAGTGTCACTTATTTGATTCATATTCAGAATAAACCTTGATAAAATCCTTTGGTTTGTAGACCATCTATCTTTTTTTAGACACTGGTTATAGATTTTACTATAGGATGTTTCATGATAGCCTTCTGTGTTTATGTTCTTGTAACACAGTCTTATTTTACCTACATAATAATTACACAGGAATTTTATTCCTGTGTAATTCACTTCTATAACACTTCTATAACAAAAAATACGCTTTCTCTCCCATTTTCTTGAAAACCACTGCCCTTTTCTACCTTCTCTCCAGCATTTGACAGAGATACAGATTTTAAAACAATTTTTAAATGTTCCCTTTAAACTGAATTACAGATAACACTACAGTATGGTAATTAACAGAAGCTGTCCTATGTTGAAGAAGTGAAATAGAAGTTGTAAAAACTCATAAAACAAAAAACAAATACCCCATCCTAACATTTAGTTATCCAAAATGATTGACTTTCTTTGTTATTATGATGGTTATCTCATTTCTCATTTTACAGTCTAACTACTTTTTGCTCATATTAAGAAAAGCTATGATTTTCATACATATTTTCTTCTATCCATTCACTTTACTGTGATCCCTTGTTGCTTACAATGACTTTTTAATTAATCCTTTAGGATGTCTATAGATTCTTTAACTATGCAAAAAGCAAGATGAGAAACAGGGAGCATATTCAGTTTTAAATCTACTTCTAAGTTTATCTAAACCAGTCTATCCAAAAAGTGTCCCATTGTATCTTCTTGATCATTGTTTAATGTTCATTATGAATGTACCCACTGAATACCTATTATATGGCAGTATGCAAGGCACTAAGGATTCAAAGATGAAAACAGATTTAATCTCCGTCTTCATAAACCTTATATATTAGGGGAAAAGACAGGGAAAATCAGGTATTCAAACAAATATCCTTAAGAAATTATAAATTGTGGAAAGTATCATTAAAGAAATAAGGACATGAGAGAAATAGAACAGAAGTTGAGATACTAGAGAGTGTGGCCCAATAAGACCTAAGGAGATAGTATTTGAGGAAAGACCTAAAAAAGAAGCCAGTCATATGAAAAAGAATATAAGTGAGAGAAGAGTGGTGCATTAGGCAGATGATGACATATACCAAGGCTATGATCCTGGAAGATATACAGGAGAAACTCAATATATCAACTTTGTGTTTGTACAAGTATATAATTTTTAATTATTATTTATAACAGCATAGGTTTGTGTTCTGCATCTTTATGTCACAGTTAAATATATATTTTTAAATGAAAAACAAATAATAAATCATATGTTATTTAGCAATATGAGGACAGACAAGTGCTAAAAGAAATGCAATTGTGAGATTCCTGGTCAAGAAGGCAGAGCAGGCAAATGCTGTGATTGCCTCTCATGACCACATCAAAATTACAACTAAACTACAGAACAACCATCACTGAGAATTGCCCGAAATCTAGCTGAACCAAAGCCCTACAATTAAGGACATATAGAAGAAGCTACCTGGAGACTGGTAGGAGGGGTGGAGAAGTAGAACCAAGCCGGTCCCACACCCACATGTGACCATTAAAAACTGGGAGGGATACCTCAGCTGTGGAGGTCCCTTCCGGAGGAACAAGGGGTCCCAACCCCACACCAGGCTCCCCAGCCCAGGGTTCCAGTGCCAAGGAGAAAAGTCCCCCTAACTTCTGGCTGTGGAAACCAGAGAGTGTAGCTAAGTAAGAGTAGGGCAGCTGCAGTCCTAGGCTGCTCTCTTAATTAAAGGGCCCATGAATGGACTTATTCATTGACAGCCTCAATCGCTCTGAGCTCCACTGCTGAGGCAGGAGCTAGAAAAGTGACAGGGACATATAGGGAGGAACTGAGTTGTCTGGCTTCAAGGAGAGGCAGCTTTCTCTCTTATGGAGGAGCTGGCAGAAGCCATTGTTTCTTTATTGAGCCCTCCAATCTCCCAGTGTGGACAAAAGCGGCCATCATATCTAAGTCTTCATCAACCTGGCTAAAACCATTCACCCCCACCCTGGTGACTCCCTGAAACCTCATCCCACCCAATTTTCGGGCAAACCCAAGCCTTTTCCAGTGGCTTTTCTGTACAAACCGCCTACAAACCGCCTGCGTTGCTGCATGCTGCAGACTTTCCTTAAGGCTCTCAAAGGTTCACAAAACCCAAACAAGCAGCATCTGGCTTCAGTGTATCCCATACCTCGGGCTGAGCAGCCCTAAGCCCAGCACTAGCAACAGTCAGTTCTGGTTCACAGATTGGCCTCTCAAGGTACCTCCAAACACAGCAGAAAGAGCAGCCATCTGTGGATTACTTTGTAGCTTATGCCATGTGGCCCCAGGCAGGGCACAGGCTTCAGCTGAACTTGGCCTGTGGTGGGTCCACTCCCAGGAGGCCCCGGGGCTAGCATGCCTAGTAGCCAACTTCAGACCAAGCCAGAGCATCACTCAGGTGCCTCCACGGATGACACAAACACAAAAGGGTACACTGGGCAGGCACCAAAGCCCTGCTATAGAGAATCCTGCTCCATAGGGTCAGCCCCTGCACAAAAGCTCCTCCAGGGCAGTCATGGCCAGTCCTCACAACCAATCAGCCTGAGGGTCAGTCCCTCCTATTGATGTGCAAACAGCAACCAAAGCTCAACTACAACAAGAGGGCACACACAACCCAAACAAGGGACACACCTGGAGCACCCGGCTCTGGGAGACAGCAGCTCTACCTAATACATAAAAACAAACACAGGGAGGCAGCCAAAATGGGGAAACAAATAAATATGTCCCAAATAAAAGAACAGAAAAAAACTCCAGGAAAAAAAAAACTAAACAAATAAAGACAAGCAATCTACCAGACACAGAGTTCAAATATTAATTATAAAGATGCTCAATGATCTCAGTAAGAACTTTAACAAAGAGATAGGAAATATAAAAATGGAACTAGAAAACATTTAAAAAAAAAGAAAGAAAGAATACAATAATTGAAATAAAGAATACATTAGAGGGAATCACAGTAGATTAGATGAAGCAGAGTGTTGAATCAGCAATTTAGAAGATCAGGTAACAGAAAACAACCAATCGAAGAGGAAAAAAAAAAAAAATCCAAAAAAATGAGGATAGTTTCAGGGGCCTTTGGGACAACATCAAGCATACAAACATTCACATCAAGTAGAAGACAGCAAGGAATTGAAAACCTAATTGAAAAAATAAGGATGGAAAACTTCCCTAACCTGGTCAAGGAAATAGATATACAAGCCCAGGAATTGTAAACAGTCCTAAATGAGATGAACCCAAACAGACTCACCCCAAGATGCATCATAATTAAAATGCCAGGGCAGGCTGAGTGGTGCAGTGGTTAAGAGCGGGTTTGCCAGCGGCCCCAGTTTGGATCCCACGTATGATGGCCAGTGACACTGCCCTCTACAGCTAACAACAGCTCCACCTGGAGCTGGGTTGTGTGAGCCCCAGCGACGGTGTAGCTGCAGCCCCTGCTGCAGTGGGCTGCCATAGGCTACAGTGAGTGGCCAGCAGCCAGCATGAGCATCTGCCAGCCAGCGTGAGCTGCCAATAGCCGCGGTGAGCGACCATCCAGAGGCCGGCGACTGATCTGCCTCATCCGGGAAGAGGGCAATGACGATACCAACATGGGCCAGTGAAGCAACGTCCTCCACAACAAGACTGAAGAACAAAAGGGCCGCAACTTGTCTGTTCCCCCCCCGCAATTCCCCATTAAAATCTTAAAAAAAAAAAATGCCAAAGGTTAAGACAAAGAGAGAATCTTAAAAGCAGCAAGAGAAAAACAGTTATCTACAAGGGAGCTCCCATAAGACTATCAGCTGATTTCTCAACAGAAAATTTGAAGGCAAGAAAGGATTGGTATGAAATATTCAAAGTGATGAAAAGCAATGACCTACCATCAAGACTACTCTAGCCAGCAAAGCTATCATTTAGAATCGAAGAACAGATAAAGAGCTTCCAAGACAAGAAAAAGCTAAAGGAGTTCATCACCAACAAACCGGTATTACAAAGAATCCAAGAGGGACTTCTTTAAGATTAAATACATATATGAATAATGGCAATAACTACATATCCATCAACAATTACTTTAAATATAAATGGGTTGCCAGATGGAAGGGGGGTTGGGAGTGGGTGTAAAAGGGTAGGGATTATAAGTACAAATTGGGGTAGGCCAGGTGGCTTAGCTGGTGAGAGCATGTGCTCCTAACAATAAGGTTGCCAGGTCAACTCCCGTATGGGATGGTGGGCTGCACCCTCCACCCCCACAACTAGACTGAAAATCTGCAACTGGACTTGGAGCTGAGTTTGCGCCCTCCACAATTAAGATTGAAGGACAACAACGTGACTTGGAGCTGATGGGTACTGGAAAAAACACATTGTTCCCCAATAAAGTTTAAAAAAACAGTATGTAAAAAAAAAGTACAAATTGGTTGTTACACAGTTGTTATGAGGATGTAGGGTATGGCATAAGGAATACAGTCAATAATATTGTAAAAACTATGTATGGTGTCATATTGGTAATAGATTTATCGGGGTAATAGACAGGAGGGAGGTGGAGGCAGGGAGAAAAACGTGAAGCAATTAAGAAATACAAATTGATAGTTACAAAATAATCATTGGGATGTAAAGTAAAACATAGGGAATATAATCAACAATATAATAATAACTATGTATAGTGCAGGTAGGTACTAGCCTAGTCAGAAGGATCACTTCTTAAATTATATAAATGTCTAACTACTATACTGTACACCTAAACAATATTGAATGTCAACTGTAATTGAAAAAATAAAAAATGGGGGAAAGGTGAAGGGAAATAAGAAGCCCAAATTTCCAGGTATAAAACAAATAAGTCATGGGGCAGCCGAGTGGCATGTGGTTTAAGAGTTGGCTTGGGACGCCAGCTCTGAGCAGCAGGGCCCCGGTTTGGATCCCACATGAGGGCCAGTGACACTGCGCCCTCTACAGCAAAGATGGTGAACAACAGCTCGACCTGGAGCTGGGCTGCCGTGAGTCGCCAGCAATGGCGTAGGCTGCAGTGGAGCTGCAGTGGGCTGCTGTAAAGCTACCGTGAATGGCTGTCAGCCAGCATGAGCTGCCAAGAGCTGCTGTGAGCAGCCGTTCAGTAGCTGGCGACTGATCTGCCTCACCCAGGAAGAGCAAAATGATAATACCAACATGGGCAGGTGAAGCAACGTCCTCCACAACTAGACTGAAGAACAAAAAAAGATAGCAACTTGTCTGTTCCCCTCCCCCAATTCCCCAATAAAATATTTTTTAAAAACCAAGTAAGTCATGGGGATATAATGTACAGCATAGGGAATGTAGTCAAATATTGTGATAGCATGGTACGGTGTCAGATGGTTTTTGGACTTATCATGGTGATCACTTCTTTAGGTATATAAATGTTGAGTAACTATGGTGTACCCCTGAAATGAACGTATTATTGTATGTTAGCTATATTTTAATAAAAATCTTTTTTAAAAAATTTTTAACTGGAAAATACATAAAAGCTATCAACTAACAGCACTGAAGTATGAATGACAACTTGGTTGTTTCGGTGTTGTTTAAACAGCTGCTATTTAGGCAGTTTGAGTATATAAAACTCAATAGTGCTCGTCTTCATTCACAAAATCAAATCTGCTGCAAAGTTAGTTAGATGCCAAGAAACATAGTTTAAAATACTATATAAATTTTCATTATACAAATATGATACAAAAAAGATTTCCCTTTAATATTTTCACATGCCATATTTAATGAAAAACAATTAAAATGCTATATAAACAGCCTAGTAAATAAATTTTTAATATTTATGTTTTTTTAAAAAGAAAGAAATGCAACTGCTCCCATTGGGCAGAAATCTAGGATGGAAAGGAGGGGGCAGGAGAGTTTATTTTTCTGTTATAACTTTGTAATAAGTACTGACTTTTCAAACAATGTACACATATGACTTAGATTACACTTTAAAAAAAGAGGTTAAAATGGGGATACAAGATTTGTTGGGAAGCTACTGCAATAGTTAAAGCAATAAATTACAGTGACATTAGTATAACGTCTATCAGTGAGGAAGACCTATAGATGAGCCAGGACAGAGTTTAAGAAATGACATCGACCGGCAGCCATCTAGAGCTGCTGTGAGCCGCTGTGAGCGGCCATCCAATAGCCCATGACAGACTGCCTCAGCCGGGCAGAGTCCAACGATCACAATACCAACATGGGCCAGTGAAGTGGCATCCTCCACAACTAGACTGAAGAACAAAAGGACAGCAACTTGGCTGCTCCCCTTCCCCAATTCCCCAGCACTGTTCCCCTCCCCCAATTCCCCAATTAAAAAATCTAGAAAAGAAAAACAAATGACATGGAGGCAATACCACGAGTCACAGACAAATAATTATAGCAGCAGAAAACAGAACAAAGGAGTTGGCAGGGCATGATTCATACAGAGCTCTGAAGACCATGATAAGACATTTAGATTTTATTTGATGTGTATGTAATTGGAAGCAACTGTCAGTGGATGGCATAATTCGATACAAATTTTGAAGAGCAGATTATAGGATGACAAGAGTAGAATCAGGGAAATTAGTTTCAAGTTAGTTACAGTTCAAGTGCAAGATGAAGTAGCAACACATGGTGGCTAACTGAGGATATGAAGAAAAGTAAGTACATTTCAGATTAATTTTGGATTCCCATGCACACCAGAGGGCAACCACCCAAATTTGTTAATGGTTTAGAATGTTGGGACATGAGGGACAGTAACACAGAGAGCTAAGGAAGACTCTAGCGTTTCTGTCTAAAGTACTCAAGAAGGGAAGATAGATGTCTGTGATTGAGATATAAACGCCAGACATTGAGGATGAGAGATTTGGGGGGCAGAGAATCAAAATTTCCAATGGGAACTTATTAGGTTTGATATAAAGTGAAACATGCAAGTGGAGAAGACAAGTAGACAGTTGGAGTATGGAGCTTAGTGGAGGGTTTTGAGCTAGAAACTTACATCGGGGAGCTGCTGAACTAATTTTTCAATCCATTGGGGAGGAGTGATGTCATCTATTGTAGAAAAAGGATGTAGAGAAAGAACAGAAAAGGGCCTAAGACTGAACCCCGAGGACTCTGACATTGAGAAATGGGGAAGGATGCAGCGAAGGAGACTGAGGAGGAAGGGCTGGTGCGGTTACAGGAAAAGTAGGAGCTTGTACAGTTAATTTTTTAAAAAACCAGAATTAACTTTCCCGAAGTGGCTTGAAAGAAAAGACCAGAATCTCTCGTTCATTTCATCCTGAAAAAACTATTGTCTTGTCTAACCCATATTGCTCAGGTTAAAAATTTAGTAGTCCTCTGCAAGATGATCAAACACAAGTGTTTATGCCGCTATGAAATTTAACACCAAAAACTGAGCCAAAGGACACTGCCCTGCCTCGATATATCAGGGTTTTCATAAGTCACAACAACTGACCCACTTTTGTTCATTTTGTGGAGGCATGAGAAGAATTCAAACTTGTTAACTAACTTTGCTTGACCTATCTAGTTTCTTAAAGATGGCTTCCAACTTGCCACCCACCCTAGCACTGAAAGAGTTGGTGTGTACTCCATGGTATGTCTAGTTGTTGGAGGGTTAGTCACTCAGTGATTTTTCAGAGCCCTTCATTCACCATGGTGCTGAGCCCTTGCGGCACTTATCTCATGCAATTCCAGCCCGGTTGTGTGCTTGAAGTGGAAGGGAATGAGACCACTGAGAAAGCTGCACAGCTGCGATTTGGGGAAGTTCGCATCACTGCCAGGCCTTTCTAGTGACCTCACAATTAACAGAGATGTTGCCAACCTCCTACACGCCTCTAGAGACTAGATGCAAATTCATTTCACCATGGAAACAAGATCAGTGGAGCAAACTACTCAAGGACCACAGCACTGGTGCTCAGAGACTTGGAAAATTTGTGCTGAAACTTATTTTCCAGATTCAATTAAAGGTCAAATAAATACAATCATTAATTTATTCAACAATATTTACTGAGTGCAAACCACGTAATGTGACAGATGCGGGAACTATTCCAGTGTACAAAACAGACTTTCTTTTTAAAATAATCTTAAGTATCTTTTATAATCATTAAAGTGTTTACTTGTTGTAGTTTTCTTTTAATCACTTCCAGGCATGCAGAACAATATAGTGATCAGATATTTACACCCCTCACAAGTGATCACCCCAACAAGTCTACTATCCATCTGATACCATACATAGTTATTAGAACATTATTTACTATATTCGCCAAGCTTCACTACTCATCCCTGTGACTACTTTTTTTAATTGCAGTTGACATTGAATTTACTTTATGTAAGTTTCAAGTGTACAGCATAGCGGTCAGACATCTATATATACTTGTTGTAGACCTTAATAAGTCTTCTTTCCCATTTGCACCCACATCAGCAAAATGGTGTTCTCGTTTTCTGTTTAGGACCTTTGGATAATTCAAATATTCTCCCCTGCCCCCATTCTCAATGACATTAAATAATATCTAATAACTTATATTCTTTTTTTCCACCTTCAAGGGAGCGATAAATCTTGTACCAACAAAATTCTTCCTCACATGGCCTGTTTTGTAACTACCTGATCCCCAAATACAAACACACGACAGGGAGAGGTGACAGAAAACACTTGACCTTTTTTCTCCCAACCTTTCTTTAATCTCTTTCATATATGTCCCATCAATAAGTACAGAGGCTCAAAGACCTAATGTAACCTCAGGATGATTTATTAGAGGTTACCTTGGAGGTCATACACCAAAAGAACTGAAATTATCTGGTATAACCAGGAAACCCAATGCACTCTGCATATCCCAGATCACATCACGTATATTACATCCATGCATCACATTTTAAGAAAAATGTGTGTAGGGCCGGCCGAGTGACGCATTGGTTAAGAGCCGGTTTTGGGATGCCAGCGGCCCCAGTTTGGATCCCACGTATGAGGGCCAGTGACGCTGCCCTCTATAACTAACAAGAGCTCCACCTGGAGCTGGGCTGTGTGAGCCCCGGCAACGGTGTAAGCTGCAGCCCCTGCTGCAGTGGGCTGCCATAGGCTACAGTGAGCGGCTGGCAGCCAGCGTGAGTGGCTGGCAGCCAGCGTGAGCGACCGATCTGCCTCATCCGGGAAGAGCGCAATGACGATACCAACATGGGCCAGTGAAGCAACATCCTCCGAAACTAGACCGAAGAACAAAAAGACAGCAACTTGTCTGTTCCCCTTCCCCGATTCCCCAATAAAATCTTTAAAAAAAAAAAAAGAAAGAAAGAAAGACGTGTATAAACAAGAGCATATCCAGACAAGAAATTAGGGGTTAGTAGGTTCCAAATTCCACCCAGGGAAGAAATCGTTCATCAACATCCCTGATAAATATTTAATATTCTGTTTACATATTTCAATCACTAA
This sequence comes from Aselliscus stoliczkanus, assembly GCA_033961575.1. Taxonomy (NCBI): domain Eukaryota; kingdom Metazoa; phylum Chordata; class Mammalia; order Chiroptera; family Hipposideridae; genus Aselliscus; species Aselliscus stoliczkanus. The sequence goes on from CM066733.1 coordinate 39,300,782, forward strand.
TAGAGTAATCACCACGTTGAACCAACCCAGGCTTCTAATGGACAATAGTAACTCTCAGAAAAATTCTTATAAAAGGTCCAGAAAGTTCTTCACCACTACTTTAAACCATGAGTCCTGATTTTGCATCCTAAGCACATTTTCACATTTCAAATATATAACAAACACTCTCACAGCCTCTCTGTACATGCCCAGATATTATAACCATTCCTGAACATGAAATAGGTTCTCTATCCCTCCTCACTGTTTTCATTTTACTTGGATATTCTCTACTTTATAAATGTCATTCTTAGTTTGGAGCTCTTTGATTTTAAAATATGGAAGTGGGCCGGCTGAGTGGTGCGTTAAGAGTTGGCTTGGGACACCAGCTCTGAACAGCAAGGCACCGATATGGATCCCACATGAGAGCCAGTGATGCTGCGCCCTCTACAGCTAAGATGGTGAACAACAGCTCCACCTGGAGCTAGGCTGCCGTGAGTCGCCGGAGATGACGTAGGCTACAGCCCCTGCTGCAGTGGGCTGCCGTAAGCTACTGTGAGCAGCCAGTGTGAGCTGCCAAGAGCTGCCATGAACAGCCGTCCAGTGGCCAGCAACCAATGTGCCTCAGCCGGGAAGAGCCCAATGATGATACCAACATGGGCCAGTGAAGCAACGTCCCCCATAACTAGACTGAAGAACAAAAGGACAGCAACTTGTCTGTTCCCCTTCCCTGATTCCCCAACTCTGTTCCCTTCCCCCAATTCCCCCAATAAAATCTTTCAATAAATAAATAAATACAATATGGAAGTGACTGTTGAATGAAAATGTCTTTAGCAGGTAGGATGAGCTGAAATAAGAGACTGTAAGAAAAGTAACACATTAAGAACCCAGTACAGACTGGTATAGAATAACAAGATGGAAAGTGTTTTCATTTATTACTTTTTATCATTCTGTATTAGAAATATTTCAAACTTTAAGAAATACACAAGATAAAGAGTGCCTAGTAATCCACTCCCAGTATTTAACAAATGTTAACATTTATTCCCTGTAGATCATTTTTTTAAAATATAACAATTTATAGATTCAGTTGAAATGGTCCTGCACAGCCTCCCAAAACCAAGTTCCTGAGCTTATTGCTCAAACATAACTACTACACTGAAGAAGTGTGTAACATTTACATTCATGTTTTAGATTTTCACTACGTGATGTCTCACTATTACAAATATTGCAATGAACACGTGCGGATCTATATGAAAGGGATCACAATGGTGGCTCTACTAAGGATAGATGACAGATGGAGAAAGACTACTGGAATAGTTCAGATGAGAGGTGACTGATGGCTCGGGCCAGGGTGGCATAAATGGAAATGGAACAGGTCAGGTTCAGGATAAATTTTGAAGATAAACAGAACATGTGATGTTTAAATGTGCAGTATGAAACAAAGACAGGAATTCAAACACCTCAATATGACGTTTGGTCCTTGTCAAATGGAACTATACAGTTGAACATCAATAAGATGAAGAATAATGTGGGGAGAAAAGAATGGAGGACTGGGGAATGATGAGTTCAGTCTGAAACATTATGTTTGATATATCTATTAGACCTTATGTTGACAAATCAAGTAGGTGCCTTGATACAAACTTGGAGCTCAACAGAAATGTATTGAACTGCAGTTACATATTTTGGAGTCATTGGGATATAGTTGGCATTTAGGCCATGAGACTCGATAAAATCACCAAATAAGTGTAGAAAAGAAGCAAAGAAGTCCCATGATTGAACATTAGGTAACACCAGTATAAAAAAAAGTGCAGATAAGAGAAATAATCAATAAATTAGCCTGAGAAGGAGCAGTCTGAGAGATGTGGGGTCCTGGATGGCAAGTGATAAAAATATACATCAAGGAGAGGGGAGGGCATGATCAGCTATTTCCAATGCTGCTGATGGTGAAGTAAAATGAGGACTCAAAATCAGTAGCCCCACATGAATACTTCACTCTTTCAGCAACACATCCTCTGTCCCTTGCAATGAACTCTACTGAAATACGGACACTTACTTGTTTACAAGTCAAATTAAAAAATAGATACTACCACCATTCAATTCCCTTGTTATATTAGTGATAAATGCAATATAAATTTCAATAGAAGATGGGGAAGATGTCTGACCTCAGAATTTATTATACAACATCTGGACTTTGCAATTTTAATATTAATGAATGAAATCTCTGTAGTTTGAAAGGAAAATGAAATATTAGGAAAAATAAAATATTTGAGAGCAATCCACCATGAACAAACAGAAAACTATCAATAACTAAGGTATGATTCTTGTAAAATAGATAATACATGGGTAATTTTCACTTCTATCTTCTATGTTAGTTGTAATAAAGTATGAGTTAAGTTATTCTATTCCACCCAAAGTTTTATTTAAACTAATTGTAGACTTCTCCTTTATTCAAGTAAGTTTGATATTGTTAGATTCAGCCAAAATATTAGAAATATTTTTGGATATATCCAACAAATTAGCAACTACTTAGAGGTTCTTATCATTTGCAAATTGTATTATAATCATATTGATGTTCTTATCTAAGAGATTTATAGAAATTATTTTTTTATTGAAATTATTGAACAGGCAGAGTCAAAGACAGAATCGTGACATTTCCTAGAAATCTATTTCCTGTTCGATATTAGTATTAAGATACCTTCATTTAAATGTTAAATGTTTAAGTTAGAAGTCTAACTAAATATTCTTATCCTGAATGATTAAGGAGTTACTTTAAATAAGTAAATAACTAGATAAATAACTAGATAAATAGCTACAAAGCGTCTCGCTTACTAGGAAAAAAAGGTTATTCGAACTCCAAAAGGAGAACTTTAGCCAACTTCAACTAACAAAGCAAAATGAATAGAGAAAACATTTGTAATAAATATGATTACATAACACCGATTACATACATGACAATCACAAGGACCCTAAGAGCCAAATGAATAAACTGATATGTACAATTAACAAGTAGAGAAATATGTATGGAATCGTGGTCGTTCCTGGATAGTAATTAAAAGAATATAATTCCAACCATCAGATACAATTTCACTGTTTCAAATAGTAATTTAAAAGTAAGCATGTAAAGTTATATAATACGTAGCTGGCTAAAATAAAGTCAACCTGGTGCCCTCAAATTTCACTGGTGGCCTCAGAACTCAGTGCCCTCTGGGAAATCCTTGTAGAGTCAAGTTACTTATACCTTCAGACTAAGTGATTGCAGTTCTGGTCATTTATTCTTGGGATTCTTACAAAGTAAGACCTCCCCGCTTTGTTTTATTAAATTTAACAATATAAAAAGTATTAAAAAAATATGTATAAGGGATATGATTATGACTTTGGAGTAGGGAAGAGCTTCTTAATGAAGCACCAACCACATAGGATAATAGTCACTTTTCAAAATGGAAAAAAAATGGAAGCCATCTTAAAGTCCACTATTAAAGAAATAATAAGCTAAATTATGTCATATTTTGGGAAAACACATGCTATATACTACAGTATTATAAAATGCATGTGATATGTTAAGTTTTTTTTAAATGATAAATGTTGTAGGTTCATTGTAATTTGAGCTTTTAAAACTCAACGCAATCATAGGGAAACAGACTGGTAGTAAAAACAGTATACCAAAATTGTAACAGTGGTTATAAATAGTGAAAATATATACATATCTTTCATTTGAAAAAAAAATCTTATGTGGTTACACTGTTTTCATAATAAATATATGTAAGTATATTAAAAATATGTATGTACACACATACATTGACCTTTAGTTATACAACCAATACCTAAGTACTCTCTGTCAAATGGTTTAAAAATTATCAATAAGTTTAAAGATCTCTTAGACTACCATCGTCAATCCTAGACCCCTCCACGTATCTCCAAAAATACTCACTATTATCAATTTAATCTGATTCCTTCTAGATCATTTTACATCTTTATACCAACACATACAGGCACCCACAAGAAATTGAATAGTAGTATGACTTATTTTTTACATAAATAGCAACATAATCTTGCATCATTGTGCAACTTGCTTTTTATTGAACCTCAATACAAATGTATTAAAATAGGAGAATAGTAGATAGATTTGATTGTGACTCTAGTGAAGGAAAGGACTTCTTAAAGAAGCACCCAAATGCAGCAATCATATTGGACAGCATTATCTAATTTGGCCACATGAAAATGTAGAAACACTTATGACAAAACAAACAAATTTGGCAGATTGGAAGAAAATATTTGCAACATATATAACAAAGGCTTTTATTTCAGATAAATAATTCTAAGATAGAAAGATAGAAAGGTAACCCAGTAGAAGACTTCCCAAATTACACAATAGGTGATTCATAATAGAAGAAACCTTAATAGCTGATGACATGAAAGGATGACCAAACTGACCAATAATCCAGAAAATTAAAATGGAAATAATAGAATGCTATTTCAATCATCTACCTGGAAATAAAACTGAAAACCAGAGAATATCAAAGGTTGAGAGGTTATTGGACTAATAGGTGCTCTAAAACACTGTTGGTTGCAGAATAATTGTAGAAACACTCTCAGAGTGTTTATAGAGCGATTTGCACTATCTCCTAGACTGAAATGTGCATACTCAATGCCTCAGCACTTTCACCAAAAAGAAATACTTGCACATGTGCACAAGAAAAAGGGCGTATCCGGGATTGGCAGTGTAAATTGTTTCTCGTAATTAAAAAAAAAAAAGGTAAAGGAAACAACCTAAATGACCTCTGTGTGGCTCAATTCAAAAGGAGGTGGTTATATAATATATGCATTTAAAAGATAAGTATAATAATAGCAGCTCAGTGTTTGCTCTGCAAATTCTCTCAGTCACCAGGGATAAAATGATGCATCTGCACCACAATCCACAGATTTATTTGAAGAATTAGAGGTTCTCTTATCTCATTACCTACCTTGACTTCAACTCCATTTGGCCAATATTTATTCTATCTTTTGCACGCTTTAAATTAAGTATTGTAATTAATTTTTAATTTGATTTGGAAAGTCAACATAGGAATTAGGGCGCTTTGTTTGCCTCTCATACAATATTATGAGTTTATTCTTACCTTGTAAAGTGCTTAGCACAGACCCTAGCAGGATACCAATGCACATTTTCTTCTCACTTCTGTTTCCTACACATTCTTGTGAAATTTTTGAAGGCCAGATAGGAAATTGAAGGCAAAGGAAAACAAGCAAATCAACCCATCATCTCTGTGGGTGTGCGTTTTATAGTTACTTTGATCACCTGGCCATGGGAAGTCACTATGTCATTTATCTGTACTTGAATGGGAAAGTGTTAGAGTCCTTCTGGAGATCAGTTTCTGAATGGCATTTTAGCACAAAATTGAAAAGGAATTTAGGGGAAAGAATACTGAAAGGAATTTGGGGGAAAGAATATCGCTGAGAAAACTTCAATCAACTGTTTAATCAACCAACTGATATTTCCCTAATGCAAAGGATAAACAGTTTTGTACTCATACATTTATTCTCAAACCTATTTTTTTTTTAATTGGGGAACTGGAGGAGGGGAACAGTGTTGGGGAACTGAGGAGGGGGACCAGCCAAATTGTTGTTCTTCAATCTTCATTGTGGAGGGTTGCCCGTCCACAGCTCGTGGCCTCTAAGCTGAAGGTGCCGTGTTCAATCTTAGTTTCGGGTGGGCATAGCCACCATCCCATGCGGGAGTCGAACCAGCAGCCTTGTTGTAAAGAGCTCACGCTCTATCCACTGAGCCATCCAGGTGGCAGCTTGGCTCAAGGTGCCGAGTTCAGTCCTAGTTGGGGGTGGGGGGGTAACCCACCATTGAACAGGCAGTCTTGTTAGGAGCACGTGCTCTCACCAGCTGAGCCATCCTGCCACCTATTGGCAGCTCAGCAACAGCTCAGCTCAGGCACAGTATCACTAGCCCATGTGGGAATCTAACTGGCAACCCTGTTGCTCAGAGCTTGAGCTCGTAAGCTAACTCTTAACCAACTAAGCCACTCCGCCAGCCATCTCAGACCTATTTAAACAATTCGTACATTTAAATTAATGTACAAACTGTACACGAGTAAACGGTTATTTTTATTAACCTAATTTAATATTCCACATTTAATTAATTTCAAAATAATAAGTAGTGTTTTGAAAGGTTTAGAAAATTATTTAATGCATTTACCAAAACAGATTCTATTTCTCATCTCTATTTTATTTAAAAAACACATTTATAGTCCTTATAATGATGCCAAATACTGATGTAAGTAACTTACTGAATCTTAAAAGGTGAAGATACAGAGACACCGACAGGTAAGTAAATTGTCTAAGGTTACACAGCTAGTGGAATCGTATAGGGGAGAATGGATTCAAACCCATACACTTTGGGGCTCCAGAGTCCATGCTCTTAATTTAAAGGAGCCAAGAATACTCCAAAGGTAAGCTTGTTTGCCCTGGAATTTCATTTTCAAACATCAATGACTAAGTTTTTCTTCCTCCTCAAACTTAGTATTGAACTTTAAAAAGGAAACTCAGTTTTAGTTGCATGTAAAATGAGATTTTCTTAAATGGAGTTTTGTTGTTGTTTGGGTCTTTTTTTTTAAGTTGTAGCATATGAAATTGCTTTTTATTGTAGGTCAAGGGCCGGCCGAGTGGTGCGGTGATTAAGCGCTGGCCTGGGAAGCCAGCAGCCCCGGTTCGGTCCCACATATGAGGGCCAGTGACACTGCCCTCAAAAAAAAAAAAAAAAAAAAAAGTTCATCTAGTAACAATTTCATGCAATTCAATCTAACCAGAAGAAACCTTAAGCAAAGCATATGGCCCTGGAAGACCCAACTCAATGTCTGCTCCCTCACAGTGGAGCAAGTAATATAAAATCATGGGTCTTATTTTCTCATTGTTAGTGTGGGAATATTAAGATCTGTTTATCACAGCTACTGAGAAATCAGCAGATTAATTTAGAGAAAGTTCCTGTCAACTACCATGAGCAAAACAAACACTATGTACTATTCTAAAGAAGAGTGCCAGTGCCCTAAATACAAAAGATGGGCACTTCCAAAGTATTTGCATAATTCGCGGCGCCTGAGTGGTTCAGTTGTTTAGACCGCGTGCTCTGAGCAACAGGGCTGCAGGTTCAATTCCCACATGGGATGGTGGGCTGTGCCCCCGCAACTACATTGAAAACAGAGGCTGGACTTGGAGCTGAGCTGTGCCCTCCACAGCTAAGATTGAAGGACAACTTGACTTGTAGCTGATGGGTCCTGGAAAAAACACATTGTTCCCCAATAAAGTTTTAACAAAAAGTATTTGTATAATTCAAAATATGCTTCCTAGAAAATATAAAAACAAGCAATCTCAGGAAAATTATAACTGAATTGTTCATCCACCCAGAAAACTAAAAGCCAAAGGTCCTAATCAGATTCTCATAAAAGATCAAATGGAAGATTGGAGATCACAGAATTAAGACAGGAAACAGGAAACATTAAGTGCCCGGCAGTCCTGAATGAAAACTGAAACGGCCACGGGCCAGTAGATTTTGAACAACGTGGGCTTCTTGGAAATGACTTCATTGAGCTTCCAGCGACATGCTACTGAGATGGGATCCCCTCTGTTACCAAAAAGATAGTATAGACTAATGCATTCCAAATCAGAGAGACAAATACAAGCAACAGTACAGAAAACAAAACCTCTAAGCAACGCTTTCCTTCAATGGGCACTGTATCCTCTCACTTCTGCCACATCACTTTTGCTTTTCTTCTGATAATAAGGTTTAAGGTGAGAAGAGCCACTGACTGCTTTAATTAAGTGTACAAATCACACTTTACTTTAGCACTCAGTAAGTGCTGTCTTTAAGAACATCAGAATTACTATCTACTGACTTGGGGAGTACCCCAAAACTATAAGCAAAACAGACTCAATCGTAACATTAAAAGCCTGATCTTCACAGACTAATGAGGTTCTGGAACCTTTTAAAATGTTCTCCACTTTGGATTAATTTCCTTACATACCACTCATTCATATAAAGGAATTCATACCAAATTGGGTTCACTTTTCAGCCTAAGGAACTGGGCTGATGCTGGGCAGATAAAAATGGGAGTGAGTGTCTGTGTAAAGCCTAGGACAAAGGCAACATTAAGAGTGAAATTAAAGCAAGTCTTCCCTATCTTACAAATGAGTTTCCTGTCCATTAAATGAAATGATATACATGAAAGCACTTTACACAACTATAAATCTCTGTAGGAATTAAAGCATTCCTGTGTTCTACCTGACAAAGCCCTAAGTACTTGATCTCTAGATCATTCTATTCTAAATTTTCAGTTCAACCTAAAAGCCTGGTATCTCACTTTGGCTATGACTATTAATAGGGTCTCTTACAGAAAATAAGTAAAACCAGAGGTCTAAAATTCATACCACCCACACAATACAGAGTTACAACATTGTCTCATGCTTTCTTTTGGTCTTGCAATTTATCTGTGACTTATTTATTCAACTTAATTCAACTTGCAGATTTCAAAACCATATATGGGTATGAACCCCTTCAGGTTTAATTCAACAGCTACTCTAAAGAATATATATGAGTGATAGCTCTCACTAATTCAGTAGTGCCAGAGTAAACTGCTTTAAAGAGTTCAAGACACATGTTTTCCTGAATTAGACTATCAATTAGTAAGGATACAGACCATCCCTACCGACAAACTAAAATTAGGTATTTCAACAAAGTGAGGTTAATTACTTCAAACTAAGAAAAGTTATCTAGAAAATGTTACAGAATTTTGAATTCAGTATGAGTGTGTCAAGAACAGAAAATTGATGTATTTATTATCTTACATATATAAAAAGAAAACACAAAACTTTAAAATCCAGTTATATTAATTAGCATATGTATGCTAATATATTTCATATATATTATGATCTATGAATAGAAATTTCACCATTTACAAGTAGATCAAGACACTATGCAAGATGGTGAGCCACACCTATCCTGTTATTATAAACTCTACATATCTGTTATAAAACACTTTTATTAAATTTAAACAGACCTCAAAGCCATAAAATTAATAGAAGTACTTTCATGAATAACTATAAATTGAGTTTTTAAATAATTAATTCCAAAGAAACTGTAGTAATGCCTCCCTTTCATTCCTAGTATTGATAATTTGTGTTTTCTCTTTTTCTTTGATAAATCTATCCAGAGATATATCAATTTTATTGTTCTTCCCAGAAATCTTATTTTTCTCAGATTTTTAAAAACTTTATTGATTTCTGCCCTTATACATATTCCTTTGTTCTACATATTTTGGGTTTAACTTCTCTTCTTATTCTAATTCAGGACTCACCTAACAGGTATTTAATGCTATAAATTTTCCCGTAAGTATTGCTTTAGCTGCATCCCACTTTTTGATATATTATGCTCTTTTTCATTCATTTCAAAATATTTTCTAAGTTGTGATTTCTTCTTTGACCCATGTGTTACTTTGTAGTGTATTGTTTCATTTGCAAATTTATGCTAAATTCAGATACTTTTTGTTGTTGATTTCTATTAAATCCACTATTGCCAGAAAACACATGAGTATGTAATTCAACTATTTAAAATTTGTTGAGACTAGTTTAATAGCACAGCATATGATCTATCTTGATGACTTCCATGTGCATTAGATACAAAATTTTCTGTGTCCATTATTAGGTCAAGTGGGTTGATGGTATTGTTCATTATTTCCATATATGTGTGTATTTTTTATTTTTCTGTCTATTTGTTATCCTAATTACTGACATGTGAGTAAAGATTAGAAGAAAAAATAATAGACGGAGAATACCAGGAGTTTGTTGGTCTGGATGTGGAAAAATACACGGCTGACAAGAGGATGAAGTGTTATAATCACCATGAAGAGCAATTTAATAATATTTAGAAATATGAAGATGTGGATCTAAACACACCAAAAATTTACTGATAAATATATACTCAGGAGATACTCTTGGACTTCTGGTAAAATGGCGCAATAGACAGACGCTGTGCTAACTGCCTCCCAGGATCACACCAAAATTACAAACAAATTATACAGCATTCAACCCTGGAGGTCCCCGGAACACTAGATGAACAGAACCACTAAACGAAGAACTTAAAGAGGAGGCCAGGTTGGGTCTGGTAGGAGGGGCAGAGACGAGAGAGGGAGAGCCATGTGAGGGAAACCCCAGACGTGGGAAGCTTGTCTGGTTGGGGGAGAGACCCTCCGGCTGCACACCAAGCTCACCAGCCCAGAGTTCCTTTGCCGGGAAGAGGAGTTCTAAGATAGCCGGCAGTAAATCAGTGTGGACTCTTCTTTGCTCAGCTCAGTGAGGCTAAGAGCAGCTGGAGAATCAGTGGGGCCGGTGCCTGGGCTTGCTTGCTGGTGAGCTCTTATCTGGTTCCTGGTGGAGGGAGTGGCTGTGTGAGCCGGACCCGGGAACCTGCGGGGACGGACTGAACTGAGCACCTTTGGTGCAAAGGCTGGAGGTTTTTGGACTGTTCCCGTGGTGTGGAGCCTGCATGCGAGTGGTGTAGGGAGGTCACCATTTTGTCGGGCTTGGGCCCTCCCACAAAGGATCAGGTCCTGGACCTCATTGGTCTGGTGGAATTGGCGCAGAAGTGCATGTGTGCGTGCGCGCGCATGTGGCCTTGGATCCCCACCCTCCACCCGGCTTATACTGCGTTGCCAGGGAAACGCTGGGCCAGTATCCTCAGGCTCCAACAGGCTGCTCACTGAGACCCGGGAGTGCACGAGCCACCTCGGATTCCCACCCTCCGCACGGCTGGTGCTGTGTTGCCAGGGAAACGCCACCAGGGAAACACCTGGTGGGCGTGCTCCAGCTCTAACAGGCTGCTCACTGAGACTCGGGAGTGCGCAAGCCGCCTCGGGTCCCCGTTCTCCACACTGCACTTGCAGAGTTGCCAGGCTGGTGATTGGTTGTCGGGCTGCTCAGCCTGATCTGCGAGCGGCTGATTGGGACAGGCTGAGACTGGGAGTTTTCCTGGGAGTGTTGGGCCGTGAGCTGTGTGCCTGCATGATCCAGCCAGGGCTCTCCTGGTGATCTATCTAATACATCAAAGCAATCCCAGAGCGACAGCCAGAATGAGGAAACAAAGAAACATGTCACAAGTAAAAGATCAGAAGTAACCTCTAGAAATGGAACTAAATGAAACAGAGGGAGCCAACCTTTCAGAGACACAGTTTAGAACACTGATGGTAAGAATGTTTAAGGCACTTAGCGAGGACATAAAGAAGGATAGGGAAACCATAAAAAACAACCTGTTAGAACTAAAGAATACAATAACTGAAATGAAGAACACACTCGAAGGCATCACCAGTAGAGTAGATGAAGCAGAGGAGCGGATCAGCGATTTGGAAGATAAAATAGCAGAAATCACCCAGTTGGCACAGCAAAAAAGACCAAAGAATAAAAAGCAATGAAAATAGTTTAAGAGCCCTATGGGACAAGGTGAAACGCAACCACCTTCGACTCATAGGAATACCAGAAGGAGAAGAGAAGAAGCAAGGGGTCGAGAATGTATTTGAAAAAATAATGACTGAAAACTTCCCTACCCTGGTGAAGGAAATCAACATACATGCTCAGGAAGTGCAGAGGGTTCCAAACAAGCTGAACCCAAGCAGGTCCACACCAAGACACATCATAGTTAAAATGGCAAAGGTTAAAGACAGAATCCTAGAAGCTGCAAGAGAAAGACAGCAGGTTACATACAAAGGAACTCCTGTTAGAATAACAGCTGACTTGTCTACAGAAACTCTGCAGGCCAGAAGGGAGTGGCAGGAGATACTCAAAGTGACACAAAATAAAGGCTTACAACCAAGATTGCTATACCCAGCACGGCTATCACTTAAAATTGAAGAAGTAAAGAGCTTCTCAGAAAAGAACCTTAAGGAATTCATTACCACCAAGCCAGCATTGCAAGAAATGTTAAAAGGGCTTTTTTAAACAAAAGAAAGGGGTAAACAAGCTAACCCAGGGAGACCAGGAATACAAATAACAAAATGGCAATACATATGCACCTATCAATAATCATTTTAAATGTGAATTGGCTAAATGCTGCAATCGAAAGACAGAGAGTGGCTGAGTGGATAAGAAAATAGGACATATGTATATGCTGTTTACTGATGAAATGAGATATTTCATGCAAATGGAAATGAGAAAAAAAAAAAAGCTGGAATACCAATACTTATTTTGGACAAAATAGACTTTAAAATGACTACAATAAAAGACAAAGAAGGGCACTATAACCCTAATAAACATCTATGCACCCAGCATAGGAACTCCTAATTACATATAACAGATTTTGACAGACATAAAGACAGAGATCAACAGTAACACTATCATAGTAGGGGACTTCAACACCATTGTCACCAATGGACAGACCCTTTAGACAGAAAATCAACACAGAAAGGGGCCTTAAATGATACTTTAGACCAGCTGGACTTCGTTGATATTTTTAGAGCATTTCACCCTGAAAAAACAGAATATACATTCCTGTCAAGTACACATGGGACATTTTCCAAGATAGACCATGTTAGGCCACAAAACAAGTCTCAGTAAATTTAAGAAGATTGAAGTTATATCAAGCAGATATAAAGGAAAAACTGATGGTTGCTGGCTGGCAGGGAGTGGGGAAGAGGGAGAGGGGGAACATTTTGGACAGTGTAGGTGGGACTACAATGTTGCCTCAGGGAGGTGGGGGCAGTTCTGGGAATGTAATTGATAATGTTGTGAAGAGACTATTATGTTGCGTGAAATAAGTCAGTCGGAGAAGAACAGGTACCATGTGATCTCACTTGTGTGTGGAGTCTGAAGAGCTGAGTGAACGATCAAAGTAAACAGACTCGTAGATGTAGAGGAAAAACTGAGGGTTGCTAGTTGGGAAGCGGGGGTGGGGATGGGGGGGAAGAGGAAGGGATTAGACAGCATAAATAGACAACTACAATATTGCCACAGGGATATGAAACACAGTTCGGGGAATATAATAATGTTGTAAAAATTTTGTGGCGTGTCAGATAGTCACATGTCTTGTTAGGGAGACCACTTCATGGATGGAGTAGAGGCTTGATCACTGCACTGTATACCTGAAGCTGATGTTGTATAGTATTGTATGCCAACTGTAACTGAATATGTGGATGGTCACGGGATGTGGAGTATACTGTGGAGGGGATCAGGGGAGTTGTGAGAGATATGTATGATATGGGGGGCGGGGGAGTGGGGTGGCGAACTGGGGGTGGGGGGTTGTCACTTTGGGGGGTAAAGAGTATAACTATTGCATTGTGTTGTACACCTGAAACTAATAAAATAAATTTTTTAAAAAAAGAGATACTCTTGTACATGTGCATATGAGACTTACAAGGAAAAAAGATCATTATATTGCTTATAATTCCAAAAACGTTAAAAAAAAAAGGAGGGGAGGAAAATGAACATCTAACAGTAGCCGTATGGACAAACTGCATTGTATTCAAACAAATAAATCTTATAGTTTAAAGGGTGAATTAGAACTGCAAGAGTCAACTAGGATAAATCTCAAAAACACAGCATAAGTTTTTAAAAGATAAGTTCTAGAAGAATTTGTACAATATGATCCCACTTACACACATTTTAAAAATACAAAACAATGCTATATGTATTTTTATGGATACATACATATTTAAAACATTTATTAAAATGTGTATGGGAAATATGTATACAAATGTGAGAATAGTGATTATATCTGGGGACTCAGAAAAGAAATTGGTTGGAGGAAGAGTATCATGAGAGCTTCAACATCATGTGCAAAATTTGAAACTAAAGATCTGAAGCCCAAATGGTAAAATGTTAACATTTATGAAATCTGGGTGTTAGCTGTATTAATCTCTGTACTCTTCTGTATATTTAAATAGTTTTCAAATTGAATGTCTAGTTGTAGCTTTTGATGACTAAAAGGTTAATAGAAAAATGGGCAAATATTGAGTATGTAATCCACAGAAGATAAGCAAATTATAGAAGCATTAAAAATTCATAAAATATGTTTGAATGTAAAGTGAATATTAATATTCACTATGGATAAGGATATGAGGAGCAGGGCACTCAGGTATATTTGGTGAGAGTGTAAATTGGTCTGGCATTTTTAGGAGGTGATTTGGCAGAATATATCAAAATTTCAATGCTGTAAGCTGTGTCCCCCAACTCCCAACTCAAAGGTATTTCCAGGAATATCTTTTGTAGATAGACTCATGTAGGGGGTGCAAAGATCTATGTACCTGATTGTATATCGTGGAATTATTATTTGTGCTAGTGTAAAATGACACCAACCTAAAAGCCTAGCAATATGGGAATCTTTCTTAATGAGCCATGGCAGGCTCCATAGTGGCAGAGCCACCCATAAGATAACCACATGGACAGCATCTCAGAGAGCTCTGCTGTGCATGAGTCCAGCTTCATGTGGCAGACCTGATACCATGTGCCAGGCTCTTCTTCTCTAGAGCAGTGGTTCTCAACTGGCTTCAACTGTGCCCCTGACTCCAGGATGGGGGGTTGTGGGGGAGGGAGGATTTGGCAAAGCCTGGACACATTTTTGACTGCAAGACTCAGCATCTAGTGGGCCGAGGCCAAGGATGCTGCTAAACATCCTGCAATGCACAGAACAGGTGCCATGACCAACAGCTATCCTACCCAAAGTGTCATTAGAGCTGAGGTGGAGACACCCAGCTCTGGAGTAATTTATTTGCATTATTTCTCTAATCTCAGCTACGACCATAGGAAGCAGGAAATGTTGTTCCTCGTTTTAAATATGAAGAAACAGAGCCTCTGAGAGATTAAACGGTATCCAAAGTTAGAAAGCAAATGGATTGCAGAGCTGCTTGCTCTTAACCAAGAAGTTATATTAACCATCTAAATAAAATGTGCTCTCCTAGGCCAGCTGAATGTCGCGCTGGTTAAGAACTGTCTTGGGATGCCAGCTCTGAGCAGCAGGGACAGGGTTCCAATCCCATATATGAGGGCCAGTGACACTGCCCTCTACAGCTAAGATGGTGAACCTGGAGCTGGGCTGCTGTGAGTCACGGGGCGATAGTGTAGCTGCAGCCCCTGCTGCAGTGGGCTGCCATAGGCTACAGTGAGTGGCTGGCAGCTAGCATGAGCGGCTGGCAGCTGGTGTGAGTGGCCAAGAGCCGCCCTGAGTGGCCGTCCAGAGGCCAGCAACCCATCTACCTCACCCAGGAAAAGCTCAATGACGATACGAACATGGGCCAGTGAAGCAACGTCCTCCACAACTAGACTGAAGAACAAAAGGGCAGCAACTTGTCTGTCCCCCTTCCCCTGTTCCCCAACGCTGTTTCCCTCCCCCAATTCCCCAATAAAATCTTAAAAAAAAAAAAAAGTTTGTGCTCTCCTGTCATGAAATATTGTATAGCTGTTTAAAAAGGTAGATTTATACAAATGGCATGAAGTGATCTCCAGGCTATGAATTTAGAGAAGATGCTTGTAATGTATATAGTTAATAAAATGTTAGCATCCAAAATATATAATGTCTCCTATAAGTCAATAAATAAGTGAAAAAGACCATACTATGTAATCTCATTTATATTTAGGCAAAATTAAGTACATAAAAATATCACAGTTATTTATCTTTGACCCTATACACCCTAAAAATCATAAGAATGAAATTTTTCTAAAAGGATAATGTTCTCATAAATATTCATTTACAAAATCTCAAAATAATTGACAAAAAATTTGGACAGTACACGTTTTTGTGTTTTCCACATTATTTGTCCATTTTATCTATGTTGCTGAATTTATTGTTGCAAAGTTGTTCATTATTTTCCCCTGTTATTCCTCTCATGTCTGTAATGATGTCCTCACTCTAATTTTTTATATTGGATATTTGTGTTTTCTATCTTTTGTTCTTGACAAATATGAGGTTTATTAATTATTTTGATTTTTTTCAAAGCAGCAACTTTTGATTTGAGTGATTTTCCCTATTTTTGTTCTATTCTATTTTCATTGAGATAGACTCTTATTTTTATTTTTCCTTTTGCTTAATTTGGGTTTAATTTGCTTTCTTTTCCTAATTTCTTCGAGCATAAGCTTAGGTCATTGATATGAGATCTTTTTCCTTTCTTTTTATATGTATTTAATGCTGTACATTTACCTTTATGCAACACTTTAGTCACATTCCATAAATTGTGATACATTGATCTCATTGTCATTCAGTTCCCAATATTTTCTAACTTTCTTTGTTATTTATTTCTTGATCCATATGTTATCTAGAAATGTATTATTTCATTTCCAAATATTTGAGGATTTACCAAATAGCTTTCTTTTATGGATTCCTCATTTAATTTTGTTACAGTGAGAAATTTAATTTTACATTATTTCATTCCTTATAAGCTTACTAGCACTTATTTTACTTTACAAAATAAAGTATTATATGGAATACATCCTCTGTGCATTGAAAAAATAATGTGTATTCTGGGATGGTAGAATAGAATGTTCTATTAATGCCAATTAGATCAGTATTCAGCCAAATACTTCAGAGGCACCCTCTGCAGATGGTGAGGACTCTGTTTGTACACTGCTCCCTCCTCTGCAAATCCTAGCTTCCTTGTGCTTTCTCAAATCCATACACTGTCTCTTAAGCTGCAAAAGAATGTTGGGCTCTATGCTGGTTTGCTCTCAGTCTTCAGGCCAGACGTCTCAGGTTTAAGTTGGGACATAGGCACAGATCCCTCATTTGTTCCTTTTCCATCAGGGATTCCCACTACGTGCTGCCTTTTGTCCAGCGCCTGAAAACCACTGAGTCATATGTTTTATCTGCTTTTCTAGTTCCTGTTTCATCATGGTTGAACGTGGAAGTTCCCAGAATTCTTAAACTTTTTCCTCTTGGATACTTTTTCAAACCAAACATTATATAAAAATGATAACATACTAAACAAAAAACAATGACGTTGATCACACCAAAGTTAGGGTGAAGAGGCTAGAGTTCACCTTCTACCCCCAACACTCCCCCCACTTCACTTCACTTTATCTCAAACCCTGAAACATGGCCATTCCTGAGACAATGCTTCAGAACTGGGTAGCTCTGTAGAGCCCAATCTTCAAACCACTTCTAGGAAGAATATCAGCTTTGAAATAAGGCAGACCTGATTTGATTTTCAACTTGCTTCCTTGGTGATTTTAGGCAAATTACAGTTGGCCCTCCTTATCCACAGTTTCTGCATCAAAGTGAATTCAACCAAGATGGATCAAAAATATTGGGGGAGGGGGGGAACTTACATAGTCGTTAACTGTACTATGTAGTTATGCCTATGATGGTTGAGTCTGTGCTGAACATGTACAGACTTTTTTTTCTTGTCATTATCCCCTAAACAATACACCTAACAACTATTTACACAGCATTTTTACACTGTATTGGGTATTATAAGTAATTCAGACATGATTTAAAGCATTCAGGAGGATGTGCAGACGTAATGTGGAAATACTATGCCATTTTATGTAAGGACCTTGAGGATCACAAATTTTGGTGTCTGCAGGGAGTCCTAGAACCCATCCCCCGAGGATACTCAGGGACAACTGGACTCAACTTCATAATCAACAAAATGGGTGTGATAACACCTTCCTCACAGAGTTACAATGAAATCTAATCATGTAACTATTAAACCCAAAACTTAATTAATTCATAAATTCTCACTGTTGTTAGCAGTCATTGCTATCGTCATTGCTGTCTCTCACCACAAAAGAGCATTCGGCATATTTTAGAGACCAAAACCAAGATTAATTCCAAGATGCCAGGATTTTCCAACAAGAGAATTTTCCAGCAATAAAACTGGCAGGTGAGATGAATAAATTCTTTGCTTCTAAGTGTTAATGGTATTGAGCTCTGTCAGGCATATTTTAAAGAAAATCCCTCTATTGTGTGCTAATTTCTTGCTTTAAAACTGTAAGAATATTAATATAAGACAGGAACGAGATGGAGAAAAGGAAGACAGATTACCTTAAAAATGAGTCATTTCTTATCATGCAGTTTCACTTATATGTGGAATCTAAAAAAACATAATAAATGAACAAACAAAACAGAAACAAACTCATAGATACAGAGAACTGATGGTCACCAGACTAGGGGGAGAGGGGGCATGGAGGGGTGGGTGAAAAAGGTAAAGGGATTAAGAAGTACAAATTGGCAGTTACAAAATAGTCACGAGGATGTAAAGTACAGCATAGCGAGCATAGTCAATAATACTGTGATAACTCTGTATGCTGCCAGATGGGCACTAGACTTGTCAGGGTGATCACTTTGTAAGGTATGTCTAATCATTCTGTTGTACACCTGAAACTAATACAATATTGTATACCAAATGTAATTGAAGAAAAATTAATCAGTAATTTTTACTATTTCAAATACTATTCCTATACCTACTCCATGTCAGTTTCTACCCTATGCCTTGGATCAAAAAATTAAAATGATGCGAATGTGCTATACATCTCTGATAAATAAAACTGAAGCAACAAAATATTTTCATCATACAGACACATACACATGCAGAGACACACACACAGAAACACACACACACGCACGCACGCACGCGCGCGCACGCGCGGCTTTGAACTTCACCTCCAGGCCTGCGGTGGGTGGTCTATTCATTCTCCATGAGCTTCAGCATCCTTCTCTATAAAACCCAGTGAGAGCATGGATCATAGTGGGTTTCTATGAAAATTAGCCATACCTATGGTAGCATGAGTATGGCATATAGTAGTGTTCAATAAATAGTAGCTATTACGTTCTCTGCCTCAATTCTTTATTTAAAATTGATGTAAACAGGAACAGCAGCATTTCCATTCACTGATTTTTCTCTATTGATGTGATAAAGAAAAGGTTGAGGTGTCACTTGCTTCCTGCCCTTTGTAGGTATGAAGAGTGGAAGACTCAAGTACCTTTTCTATTTCTTGCAGGTATGTCTCTTGTCATTTACCACCTGCCACTGCCATGACATAAAGAACTATTCTTATTTTTTTACATGTAAAGTTTATGAGCACTTTCAAAATATATAGTCTAAATTATTAAAAGGTAAAATGTAAAGTATTTCCAAACCAGATTTATGCTAAAACGGTTACCTAAATTAGGGGTTATAATTTATTTACAAAAAAAAATTCCAATAGTTCTCCCTTACATAGCTACACCCTTTCAGGCCCTTACAATATAATTAAATTCAGTGTATAAAAACAAGATTTACACATAAGCATTTCTTTGAGCAGGTCACTTATTTTCTAAAAATGTACAGACATACTACAACCAAAAGATTTTGTAAATGCAGGTTATAAACTGTAAAGCACTTTTAAAAACCCATGTTATTATTATGGTTATAGCCACTTTTATTATTATGGTAGTCCTCCATCGTTTTCTCTTTCACTTACATTATTTTTTAACTCTCCAAGACTAATTAGTTGAAATCTATTTCAGAATTACCAGAACAGGAGGAGATAGAAGCACTGAACACAAGAGGAATAGGTAATGGAAGAAATGAGAGAAGGATTAAGTATACAGTTGATTATGCAGTTCTAATATAGAGTCTGATGTATTCTCTTACAAGCCTATGGTGAGTTATTAATAGGTTCAGAACATTAAGACCATGTGACCAAGCACCCCCAAATTGGACACTGTGCACTTGTGGAGACTCCACCGCCAAAGGCAAGAGCAGCCAAGTTATTAGAACACTTACTAAAATACTGCAACTGAGCTAACTATAGGCAAATGCTTTGGAAACCTTTTAAACCATATTAATGTGCAGTGTTGGGCTGTCCCCAAGGATGCTTTAGTATGTTATTCCAAAGCATTTCAAATAAAAATAAGAGGTTTCCATATTCTTAAGCTTAAAATATACTCTAAATATGCATCAGTGACTTGACTTCTCTTTTATCTTTCCACCCACTGACCGCCTCATGACTCCGCCTCCTTCATAGGAAGGTTGTGTCAATTCATAAAGATTATGTTAACTCTTGGGGCCTGACAAGGAAAAGGAATTATAGAAACTGAAAAATGCAAAATAAACAATCATAGGTATTAAACAGTAATCCAATATATTTCTTTAACTCACCATTTTACCAGTTAAGATGTGGACCTTGCTTCTAAGTGATATTTGTATATGTCTTGTCCACTTTCCTCTGACTAATCCAAAGTATTTCTCCTGATATAATTAATTCTTGGGCCATCATGTTATCCCTTAAAACTCAGATTTAATATAAGATTTAGAGGGGTGAAAATGTGGTTTAATCTTGACCTAAAGTCAACTTAAACAGAAGATTTTTAAGCACATTAAAAAACAAAAACCTATAAAGCTTTCCTATGTATATCTCCATACATTATTATTCAAAATCAAAGATTTGACTAGAACCACTCAGGTTTATTCCCCATTACTTCCGGGGCTAAGTTTTCCAGGATAACAGTAGCAACTAGACCTTCATAAATGCTCACTTCCTAAAATGACACCTTGTCCACATTTGCTTTCATATCAAATTTCATCAATTCTAAGATGCCATCAGTATCACAAAACACCCCTCTGTAACAGCTGCTAAAGTGTGAAAAATTATCTATTGGAATTAACTAAATACAGTATTTCTAACCTTTACTAGACTTCTTTATATCATTATTAAATTAATGCCTAATAGATTAACTACCTTAATGCCTTGATTTCCCTAACGTTTTCTCTGGCACGATTCCTATAGCCTACTCAGATTTTCTGAGAGAGTGTATTGCTTTGGCTCTTAATAAAAGGCACTGTACTGGAATTGTTGGTTCTGTTTGAATAAACACACAAAATAATATGGATACAGGTTTATATTTACAGAATAATTCTGAATATTTACAACTAAAATCTACTTCCTGAAAAGGTTGATTTGGATTTTGTTAGTTTGTTTGCATTTATTTGTTTACTTGATTTGAACCCTGACCCTAACAATTCTGGATCCTTTGAAATTCCATGTAAACTTTAGGATCAGATTATCAACATCTCCAAAGAGTCTGTTGGGACTTTGAAAGGCACTGTGTGGTCTTTTTCACAACAGTGGTGTATATGAGACAATACTGAAGTCTGATACCTGGATTCATGTGTTAATTTTGCGAAGACACTAATTCTCTAACTTCCTGTTTTGTATACCTTATTTTTATACCTCTAAATGAATGGCTTTGATTACTTGTTTCCATAAATCCTTTATGAATTTTAAATCTTGTTCATTTTAAACATTATAATAGGAACTATCAGTAGCTAATTTTGTTCCTTATTATGTAGTGGGGTGTTCATAAATATCCTCTAATAATTGCTCTAGAGATAATCATTTTCAGATAGCAAAAAAAAAAAAAAAAAAAGTTTGTGTATTGTTTAAGATGAAAACTCTCCCAAAACTGATCTTTAAACACAATCCCTTTCAAAGGCCCAGCAGACTCTTTGGAGATGATGATGATCTGATCCTAGTTTATATAGATATGCGAAGGAGTCAGAATAGATAAAACAGTTTCAAAAGTGGAAATCAAAGTTGAGGAACTTAAATGTCCTACATTTAAAACATACTATAAAATTACAGAAATCAAGAGAGTATGGTACAGACATAAGAATAAACATATAGATCAAAAGAACACTATTTATAGTTCAAAAGTAAACTTATATTTATGGTTAGTTAACTTTTGAGAAAATTTCTAGGGCATTTCATGAGGAAAGGATGGTCTTTTCAACAAATGGTACTAAAAGAATACACACACACACACACACACACACACACACACACACACGGTGCCAAAAAATGCATACACATTTTAGGAAAGGAAAAAAAAACTGTATTAAAATTGTAATACTCAATATATACCAATAACAAAAGATGAATACAAGTCATGTGTATACATTTTTGGCACCCCCAGTGTGTGTGTGTGTGTGTGTGTGTGTGTGTGTGTGTGTGTAGATATATATAGATATATATAGGTATATCTATATATATCTATATATATATATAGAGAGAGAGAGAGAGAGAGATTTAGACCCTATTTCACTTCATACACAAACACTAATTCAAAATGAATCATAGACCTAAATGTAAAAACCAAAATTATGGAAAAAACATAGGAGAAAATCTATGTTACTTTGAGTTAGAAGCAAAGTTCTTAAATATACCAAAAGCACATTCCATATAAGAAAAAAAGATAAACTGGATATTTTCAAAGTTTTTTTTTTTTAATTGGCTTTACAAGACATTAGGGAAATGAACAGAAACTCATAGATTGGAAGGAAATATTAGCAAATCATATGCCTGACAAAGAATTTACACCCAGAGTATATAAAGAACTCTAAAAACTACACAGTAGAAAGACAGGAAATTTAAAATAGGCAACAAATTTGAATGCACATTCTGCCAAAGACGATATATGAATGGCTATGAAGATGGTCAACATAGTCACTAGAGAAATGCAAATTGAACCACAATACCACTGCCCAGGTATAAGAATAGTGATAATCAAAAAGATACAATATCAAGTGTTGTTGAGGATCTGGGGAAACTGGAACCCCGACACATTTAAAATGGTGTAGTACTTTGGAAAAGAATTTGGCAGTATCTTAAACATTAAACATAAATTTACCATATGACCTTGTAATTCCACTCCTAGGTATCTACCCAGGAGAAATGAAAATATGTATCTATACAAAGACTTCTATACAAATGTTCATATTAGCACTGTTCATCAGAGCCAAAAAGTGGAAACAGTCCAAATGCCCATCAACTGACGGATGGGGGAACACAGTGTGCTCCATCTATGCAATGGTTTATTACTCAGCAAGGACAAAGAATAAGCTACTGATACATGCTACCACATAGATGCACTTCAAAAACATCATAAATTTAAGGAACCGGACACAAAAGACCAAATTTTTTATGATTTCATTTATACGAAATGTAAAGGTAAATCTATAGAAACAGAAAGTAGATTAGCGCTTGCTTGGACTGAGTGTAGGAATCAAGTGACTGCAGCTGGGTATCAGGGGTCCCTTGCGGTGGTGGAAATGTTTTAGAACTAAATTGTGGTGATGGTCGTACAAGTCTGTAAATGTACTAAAAATCACCGGATTGCACATTTGGATGAATTTCATGTTATGTAAATCATACCAGAAGAAAGATATTAGAACAAAAAGCATTCACAATATTTTTTTTCAATTTATTACACTGAAAAATCATATACGTGGCCATATACATGAGTCTATCTTACTAATGAATAATAATTAGGTTCTTCTCAGAAGTTTTTACATAGGCACTTTCGTCTTAAGAAACCAATTCAATATTTTTTAAAACATTACTAATTACAACCACTTCTAATTAGAGAGTTATAGAAACACAGGAATTATCCATATTAGTAAATAAAAGGGTGCACTAAACAATTAAATTTATAAAAAGACATATTTCCACAATAAGTTACTCAGATATAATACTTTGTTAATTATATTTATACATAATTGTTATTTCCATGATAAATTATTTGAACTTTCTATTGTACTGTAATAAAATTTTGAAGTTATATTTACTTTATCAGCAACCAGAATCAGACAACACAAAGACCTTATGCTAATTACACATCAGTTTCTCTATCAATAATTGAACTGCCTATTTATGAACAGGGCACACTAAAATATTTGCTGGTCATGTGATACTTTTATAGTGGGAATATATGTATCACATTTTAGTTGTTATTACATACATTTAAATCTAAATGATAATGGAGACGGACCATTTGCACTAGTCAGATTAGCTAATATAATTACTTGCCTGGCCACTTCTCTTAGCATGTTATTGTTTTCCTTTTTGACTGTTAATGCTAATGAGTTTTATGGGACTCTTGACATCCAAATTCTTAGGATTCTTAAAATAAAACTTGCTATTTTATTTCTGCCATTTGGATAGCTTACCATTCAATTCTTATGCATCGCCAGCATCCTCCTAACCTGACCACAATGCACTGCCAGCCAGTGTAGATAACCTCTCACAAAGAGTGTACTATTTTCTCACTGATGTTCAACATTCCTCTACAATGTGCCTTGGTCTTCAATTACTCATATCTGAACTTGGGGGTATGGTAGGCCCCTTAGAATCTGAAAGTATGTTTCTTCCCTCATTCTGATAAAATTTTATGTTATTACAATAACTATTGTGAAACATCTGGAGTAAGGCTCCTGTTACATTACCTGTATTTATGATAGTTTGAAATAATTTGCTTTATTTACTTCCAAATTCTAGAATGGGAAGTGAGTTTCAACTTTTGAATATTTTTTTCACCTGAAGAGTAGAAAAACAGTCATATTGGCCTTAAGGTCCCATTACATGATCTCCCATCTAGTTCACATGTATAGCCTATTGAATTGTCATTTGAAATCTGTAAAATTCTTTCTAGCTCAATGGAATCTAAGGGGGTTCCTGGGAGGATGTTAAAGGTCAAGACAGAAGGTATCCAAGTCTATTATAATTGGAGCTTAAAAAAACATTAAAATTCATTCGAGACACTTGGGGCATAAGGTTTTGTGGATGCAAACCGACTTATTAAAGATCATGAGTTCTTGAGTTTTCAGAGCCAGCAGAATGGCTGCCCTCAAAACTTTAGCTTGCATAAGAATTACCTCAGGTTCTTTTTAAATCCATTTCCTAGGTTTGAGACTCAGTCTGGGATTCTCATTTTACATGCGGAATCCTCAACTTCCTCTGCCTCACTCTCACCGCCATGACTTTGATAAGGTGTGTCTGCATCCCGGCTTGAAGAAACAGGGCACCAAGAAGTATAAGCAAATAGCTGATGGTGTGGGTTCTCTTAGGTGAGCCCAGGAAGAGGCAAGAGGGCTGAAAAAAAATCTGGGGCAAAATATCTTGACGTGCTTGTGAGGAAAAAAATATATTCAGATCTTATTTTTTCCATGGAAGGCAACAGGCAAGCAGCAGCTGTTCCATAATGCCAGAAGTGGCCTGGGTTCAGCAGCTCCATCCCCTCAGCATCTGAGCTAAAGCCTGAAGAGTTAATAATTTGTTGCAGATATATGCACATGAATTATGAAATGAAATTGAGTCTCTCTTGCTAGGAAAGACGAGTCCTAAGCTATCTCATCCCCAAGGGCCTTCCCAGCACCACCATGCAATAATTCTGTTCAAATATCTGGGAGCATTGAAATGGCTGAGTTCCCATTTTCTCACTTCTCTCAGTCTAGGGCTTGGCATTAGAATAAAGATGCAATGGAGACAAGATGATGTGTTCACCATGGCTGCACCCTAAATGCACTCTGTATCAACTTATGGTCCTCACTTGGCCAAGGGGATCTTAAAACTTCCTTTCAGGAAACCCCCCAAATCATAATCCAAGAGGGACCACTAGTTCTCCCACTGCCACAAAATATGTCAAGATTATGTCCCAAACTTAATACACCTCCCATCTATCAGAAACCTGGAACTCCTCTGATTATTCTTTATTTTGCAGACACAAAGCCATAAAACCATCTGGGGTAAAAATGTCATTGCAATTAAGCAAAAACACTCAATTGTGCATGAGCTCAATAAAAACATGCTCTGTTTTAGTGTCGCATAAAAAATATTTTAAGGCTCCTATAAATAATTTCCTGAATTAAAAAAGTATACTACATTTATGATTCAGTTAATAAACTTCAAATAAATATATAACATTAATAAATATTATTTAAATAAACAAAAAATTTTTCTCACAAAATTGGCCCATGCCTCAATTCTCTTAGCTCACTAAGACATAGACTAACATATGATTAAAGAGTTTATTAACTTTTAATGTACAATGTCACTTATTCCACCAGAGTGCTGATCCTTTTTATTAGAATTCACTATATCACTTCCTGCAATAAGAGGAATGACTTAAGTATACAGTATCTGCATATTGCCCCACTCAAATACAGGTGTCCCTGTCAGCAGGACCATGATCACCTGTGTCATTCTAAGTTTTAAACTAGAAAACCACAGGCTGCCTTATTAAGTTAATAAGGAGACACTGAACACTTTACTAAATCAAAGACCTGTGATGAACACAAGGAGGACAGGAAGCTGAGGCAAAGAAATGGTTCCTGGAAGATTGTAAATACTCTGAAGCAAGGAACCATTTCTTTTATCTTTTGTTCTCTGGGCACTCAGCACAATATACAGATGTAACTAGCCTACTACTGATGAATATTTAGTGTTCTGTTCTTGAAAACAGCTGCAACAAATAGGTTCATACATAAATCTTTTATGCATATATGAATATTCCTCTAATGTTGATACCTACAAGCAGGATTGCTGAAAAGAGGGGTAAGCACATTTAAAATTTAAATATATACCATACAAAATGCTCCACCAATTTATTCTCCTATAATGTATATGATTAAGTGTTCCCCAATCATGCTCACTGGATATTATCAATCTGCATAATTTGTGCCAATATTATGAACAAAAATGATGTTTGAGAAAATTTTCTTTTCCTAGCTTACCAGTAAATTTGAAAAATATTGTGAATGTTTATTTGATACTTGTATTCCCTTTGAAGCATATCCACTAAAAAGTTAACAGTGGTTATCTATGAATGGTAGGATTACAGATACCTCATCTGACGTGTTTTCTAAACTTTCTATACTCATCATGTATTGTTTTGTTATTAACATTTATCATTTTAAAATGCAAATATAAAAAGAGCTCTGGAATTAGAAATGAAAAAGACCAAAAACCTAACAAAATAATGAATAGAAGATATGAACAGAAAGTTTACAGAAAAGGAAATAAGAATAAAAATATGAAAAGATTTCAGCCTCATCGTAATACAAAAGAAAATGTAAATTAAAACTACATTGAGATAACATTTTTTTGCCTATTAGATTGTACGAAGACCAAAATTTTTAATAACACCCATACTGGTAACAGCATAGGAGAAAGACGCGTTCCTATACTCAGCAGGCCTGAGCATGTGAATCAGGCAATATGGCCTCAAATTACCAACACACATGCCCTTGGATGCAGATATTCATTACATAGGTAAAATGGCATATCTACAGAGTCCTATTTATTTAGCACTGTTTATAATAGGAAAACATTGGAATCAAATGTACATCGACACCAAACTGATTACATGGATTATGGTACATACTTGCAAATAAAATGGAACTACCAAAACAGAAAGGGGAACCTCTTAATGTACTCATATGTGATAATTTCACATATATGTGTAAATCATGTTGGTTTTAAAAGCTAAAATTTCTATATAGATATTTGTTTATGCATCAACAAGCTTTAGATCAAACACTGGAAACTACTAACCTGCCTACCTCTAGGAAGGAACACTGAGTAATAACTGGGGAAGGGGTATTGGAGGAAGACTTCATTGCGCAACTTTTTGGCGGTTCTGTGTAAGATTTGAGTGCTTATAATTTTGAAAATGATTTCAATTTGCCTGTAGGTTTAAATGGTAGCTTGACTGAGTTCAGGATTGAAAATTAAGTTTCCTCAGAGCCCTGAAGCTATCAACTCACTATCCTCTAAGTCCAGTATGACTGATTTCAATTTCTAATGTCAATCTGACCCTCATTCCATTGTAGAAATCTCTTCTTTATTAAACTTGTAGAATTTTCTCTTTATCTTTGATTTTCTAATATTCTGCCACAACATGTCTAGATTTGAGTCTCTATTTATGTCACTCAGAGTTTGGAGATTGGTCCTTCAGTCTGAAGGTGTGTGTCTTCCTTTATCTCTGGCAAATTTGATTCTGATACAAAGAAAGCTCTCTTAACCTCTACCTAATGAACAATGTTTATAACAGCCAGTGCAACTCATATCATTGAATTAAACAACAGTACACAACATTCAGAAAATATGGACACGGCATGCTGAGTGCTCACAGCTAGTAGGTTCCTCCCTTGTCTTACTGTGCACAATGATTTCCACCAGTAGGCTGGCGTGGTTAACAAGAATCAGCTGTATTTGTTTGAGCACATGTAGGCACAACATTTTGTAATTACATAATTTAATCAAACACTAAATGTTACAGCTAGTGAACTATAAGTGTAAAAGATGTATTTGTTTCCAGGATGATTTTGGAAAGTCACTTAAAAAAAAAAAAAGCTCTAAATTCATTTGGGATGAAACAACTGTAAAAAAATTTTTTGAAGAATTTTTTAAACACTTATTCATAAAGATATATGTATCCCTATGTTCACTGCAACATTATTCACAATAGCCAAGACATGGAAACATCCATTCTCCGATGGATGACTGGATAAAGATGTGGTATATGTATACAGGGAATACAACTCAGCCATAAAAAGAGATGAAAGCTTGCCATTTGCAACAACATGGATGGATCTTGAGAATATTATGTTAAGTAAAATAAATCTGACAGATAAGGACAAGAACCATATGATATCACTTATAAGTGGGACATAAAACAAAAAGCAACAAACAAAAAACAAACTCATAAATAGAAACAAGAGAATGGCGTTAACAGAGGGGCAGGGGATGAGGGTAAAAGGGGTCAAATGTATGACCAGGCTTTGAGTGGTGAGCACACATTATAGAAACAAATGTCATATTATAAAGTCGTACACCTGCAATTTATATAATGTTATTAACCAATGTTACCCTAATAAATTTAATAAAAAATGGGAGAAAACAAAAGATTTGAAAATTTTGAAAGTCCAGAATTCTGCACATAAATTGCCTTTAAGTTTTATTCCAAATACAGAAATCTATATTGGAAATTGGTTTGGGTGCAATGCTGAGTAAGGCTCACATGGAACACCAGTTCTCTGACCTACTACACTCAAAGGAGTAAGTAGTATCTGGCCTTACATATAAACGTTGGCTAATGAATGTATAGTTTGGTGATTTAAATGAGAATCAAATGTTTAGGTACATCACATGTATTTTTAAAACTCTATATGATAACTTATTTTAAAAGTTACTACTATTAGAGAAATTTGGACCATCTAGATCTATGATTTATGGCTGACAACTTTTCTTTCATATTTTGCATCCATTTGTCCTTTATATTATGTTCTGAGATAATTTCTGGGTTTGATCTACGTCACAAATTTACTCATCAGTTCATCTATGATCAAAACTTTTAGTTCCAGGCCGGCTGAGTGGCTCAGTTGGTTGAGTTGGCTTAGAGCACGAGCTCTGAGCAATAGGGCCGCCAGTTTGATTCCCACATGGGCCAGTGATGCTACACCCTAACTGAGCTGTCGCTGAGTTTGCCAACAGGTGGCAGGATGGCTCAGCTGGTGTAACAAGATTGCCTGTTCAATGGTGGGCTATGCACACCTGCAACTAAAGACTGACCTCGGCACCTTGAGCTGAGCTGCTGCCGGGATGGCTCCGTGGATAGGGCGTGTGTTCTTAACAACAAGGCTGCTAGGTTCCACTCCGGCATGGGATGGTGGCTACGCCCACCCGCAACTAACATTGAACACAGCACCTTGAGCTTAGACGCCACAAGCTGCTGATGGAAAGGCAGATGGCAAATGGCGCCCTCCGCAGATAAGATTAAAGAACAACAATTTGGCTGGTCCCCTCCCCCAATTCCCCTCCCCGAATTTCCCAATAAAATCTTAAAAAAAAAAAAAAATGAGTTCCATTGTATTTAATCTCTCTTTTTTTTTTTAAGATTTTATTGGGGAATTGGGGGAGTAGAACAGCGTTGGGGAACCAGGGAGGGGGAACAGACAAGTTGCTGTCTTTTTGTTCTTCAGTCTAGTTGTGGAGGATGTTGCTTCACTGGTCCATGTTGGTATCATCATTGCTCTCTTCTTGGGTGAGGCAGATCGGTCGCCGGTCTCTGGACGCCTGCTCACAGCAGCTCTTGGCAGCTCACATAGGCTGCCAGCCACTCACGCTGGCTCTAATCATTTTTTCTGAGCAGAAGCTATTCCTGGTTTTTTCCATGAATATATATCCATTCTTATTCTTCCGCTAAAATATTCTATTTATTCTTTTAATTCTGTTGCTTCACATTAACTAACCAGAGTTTGGTGACTCTCTTTTATCTGGTTCGTTTTCTTAAAAGACATTCTTGGGCGTCAGCTCATCTATTTTTGGTTTCCCTGTTCACCTACCTGTTGACTAGCTCAGGTACCCAGCTCTCCTTCAGTTATTTGGAGAGACAGGTAGGAGTTTCTACTGGGAGCAGGGAGCCAATAATTCACCTGTCCTCTGGTTTCACCAACATGCCCTGAAAAGCTCTGTCTCCATTCTCTCTGCTCTTGCCTAGGGACATCCATTTTGGCCTTGGCTGGCTGGCATAGCTGGACACCAGAAAAAGCCAATGACGACGCTGTGCCCACCGCATCCTCTTTCTCTGCGTGTGCAGCAGCTCCTCTGGCACAGCTCCCACCATTCACAGATGTTTTCTAACATCCATATATGTTTTCCATTAATCCAATCCAAACTGTTTTCAATCTTTCAGAAGATATTCAAAATGTCTGATGCACTGATGGCATTCTTTTATAATACTGCTTTAGATTTATTTAGAATACATTTTCTGTCATTCCTAAGATTTGGCTCAAATGGAGAAGGTAGATGTGCAAGGTTAGTCTGCAATCTTACTTTTTCCATTTGGATGTTGATGCCCCTTCTATCCCAGCCCTTCCTATTACGCAGTAGCCCCACCCCCACCCCCCACCCCGCGCTGACACTTTCCCCTCCAGCTTTCTTACCGGTACTTGATAAAGTATCTTGCCCAAAATGGGTACCCCCAAATATTTAAGTGTTCAACACTTGCCATGGCATCAAATACTTTAATTAAGAAAGTGAACTTCAAAAAATAAAACGAATTTATACAAAGTTTCAGATTATATATCAAGAGCTAATCAAAACAACTACTGTATAAAACTCTAAATTTAACTTAGTTTTAGGAGTTTCTCTTTATCACCCTGGATAAATAACTTAAATATTACTGATAGCCATTTCAACAGTCCATCTAAAGAGAACCATAAGCAAGGTATGTGCTGATATGGTTTACCTTGGCCACCCCAGTGTGTGAGTGTGTGAGTGTGTGTGTGTGTGTGTGTGTGTGTGTGTAAGTATTTTGTTAATTTTGAGCAACCATAATTGCTGCACTTTTCCATGGAATTTAATTTGTTGCTTTTTGTATTTCAATTTTTTACAGATTATTTCAAACATAATAAAGTGTTATGTGTATTGTATTTTATTCAGTGATTTTTACTGAATGCCTATTAGAAAGTAGATGTCTTACAATATTGTGGAAATGAAGAGATGAACAAGGTAGTACCATCGTGGCACTTAGGGCATACCTACATTTGTACATATCTCAACCTACTGTATTTCCCTGCTAATATTTGTGATTGGTGGGCCAAGCTGGGAACGCCTTGAAACCTATCAGGGCTTCTTCATCTTCCTTTTGTATTCTGTGTATCTGCACAATGCCTTCCTCAAATAAATTGATCCATAAATGTTTAATTGCTTAGTATTATGATATTTGTGCGCCTCTTAGAGTGAATATATGGCTCAAATAAAGTTATTATTCAACATTATAGACTAATAAGGGGAAACAAATAGTGAGAACACTTCATACATCAATTGCTAAATATATAATGCAATTTGTGCATTTTATAAATAGGGAAAAATGAGACCCAGAAAGATTAAGTACTTTGAAAAGGCAGCCCTGACCATGTACCCAAAATCTCCATTCTAGCATTTTTCCCCTCACAGTACAAGTGAGACTGAAATCCGAAAAATGAAGTGGCCAATCTCATAAACGTTCACCACTTTGCAATACTGAATAATTGATGATCTATTTCCTTTGGAAGAGAATTTTGGGTCCTTTCAAATATATAACATTCCAAAAGGTGTTGAGGAGTTCAGGCACCAGTAGACATAGCTACTGAGAGAGGGCAAAGAACAACTGAGGATCGAAAGCTGGTACTGAGAAGAAGAAACTGTTGCAAATTAAAGGCAGTTGCATTTATAAATAATTCACCTTCATATAAAGACATCATGATTCCTCTCATTAGAATTACAGGATCACAGACTTCTAGAAATATAGAGGAGCAAAAGTGTAGTCCTGTGATAATCAACAACCAGAGAAAAGCCCGTGCTCTAGCATCCAAGACTCTGGCAGTCTGATCTCACCAGGTATTTATTTTAGGATCACTTCCCTTTATTGCACCATCTGGCCTAGTCACGGGAATTTACTTATTTTTTTTTTTCACTCTGAAATTCCATATCTTCACTCAGTCTCTTCCCTCTATCTAAAACACTCTTCAGCCCTTTCCTGCCAAGAGAAAGCCTCCCCGTGCTTACAAATCCAATTAAACGATGTCTGCTTTGGGAAGCCTTCTCCAACTGCCCAAGCAGGACTTCACATCAAGCATAACATTTGATTCATCATGTCAGTATATCATTGTTTTATGATGACCTATGTCACATCTCCTTGTATATGAGGTCCTTCTCCTAGTCTATGAGCCCCTCACATAGGACCAACAATACATTTAACATCCAATAGGATTTTAATTCTACCATCCAATTGTTAATTACATCATCCAATTCTCTCCTTTCACTTATGAAAACTGAAGCCCAGCGAGGTAAAGGACCTGTTGATCATCAGGGAACAAGCCGGTGCTAGAATTCAGATAACAGATTATGCCCTCTCTTTCCTAACCCACCCTCAGGGAAAAGGGCTGACATGGGAGAGAGCATGGAGTAACAAACCCACCCCTCCTGGCTATTTGCCTAACTTTTTACTCAAAATTTGACTGCTATACTGTATTGCTGGCAACGTCAGCTTTCCTCAATAACAAAGACTTCCCAGTTCAGAACATATACATATATGGCTAATAGGAAAAGTGAGTAGAAGTCCAACATGATAAACAGGGAGGTATGTCAAACTCCTATTCAGTCTATGAAAAACCTACTCATAATTCTAACTTTGCTCCCTTAAGTATGGAGAGAAGGCATAGCTCATTTGGAAAATGTGACCAAAAGCCCACATTTCAACACAGTGAAATGCTTTATCCCCTATTCCTTCCACCACACCAAGAACTTTCTATATGTAATTACTTAATTCCCAGCCAAAAACTAGTGGACAATGAAATCCCCACAAAAAGTTTCCCCCGGTGAAGTGTTCAAACATCAGTTCCACAAAAAACATTTTTAAAAGCTTTTCATGTGATTTTTCCATGCCAATTCTTTTCACTCATGGCTAAAAATGTCCATATTTGAATATTCATCATTATGAGCATCTGGTAAAATCTAGCCCTGTCCAGCAATTTACATCATTTGACTATGGGACCTTAGGAGAGCATAGGTAAAAGT
Organism: Aselliscus stoliczkanus; assembly: GCA_033961575.1. NCBI lineage: Eukaryota > Metazoa > Chordata > Mammalia > Chiroptera > Hipposideridae > Aselliscus > Aselliscus stoliczkanus. Next base: position 39,334,109 of record CM066733.1, read on the forward strand.
TTCCAGTTTCATTTTTTTCGGATTTTTAACCGTCTTTTGACATTTCATGGCTTTAGGTAGCTTTGATTGTGCTGCTACTTTCTGCTATAAATAAGGAAAATGAGATCCAGAACGATTAAGTAGTTTGAAGAGTAATTAAATAATTACTATTAGATTTTTCTCCAAATAGGCAAGTTGTGGATTTCATCAAGCTCACTAGGAACAACAAAATAAAGCCACAAATCACACAGGTGTTCTCAATATCTTGTAGGTTTTTGCCTTAAGCCAAGAGTAAAGGCCACGGTGGCGATGGCTGCACAACAATGTGAATGTACCTAATGCCACCGAAGTGGACCTCTAAAAATGGTTAAAACGGTAACTTTTATGCTAGGTATACTTTACCACAAAGTAAAGGCCAACTTACAGGAGGTAACAATTATCCCAAACCCTGCGTCAAGACAGACGAGAAAAAAACTCGAAGGATGATCTCCACTGTTCCGACCAAGCAAATGGCTTTTTCTCTCGTTCCACAGGCCTGTTAGCAAGGCTCTCACGCTTGCTACTTTCCTCCATGGAGTGGAGAGAAGAAAAGGAACTACTGCCTAATAAAATGTAAACCTTAGAAAAGAAAATGTTAAATCCTGGAACCATAACCCTTTGAAAACTGACGGGATCTAATGTCACCCGTTAGTCCACAGCTCCCAGGCTTTCCGTTGGTACAGCCCAGCTCTGGTCCCTCACCGCTGTGTTGGTAGATGTATTTAAATTCTAGACCGTTGTCACAACGTAAGTCGGGGAACTGTTTCGACAACTTTGAAGAAGGACATGAAAAGAGCTCTAAGATAACAGATGAGGAACTGGGGGTGGTGGGGCACACGCGGAGGAGATTCAGCAGTGAGCAGATTGGTTGTCTTCCAATCTCTTGAAAGACACCACGTGGTGGGCTTACTTTGGAAAACAGAAAGAAGGAAAACCAGGGGGAAGGGTTCCAAGGAGACAGTTTCCTATAGTTTTCGGAAGAAACGTATAAACATCTGGAAGGAGAAGGCTACCAGCCCTTCCAAGGAGTCTTCAGATTCACTAACTGGATGGGTTCCCTGGGAGGTAAGCCCTGTGGATTCCTGGGTGGCGCAGACCAGGGTGAAGTTCAGGGCGAGCGCTTTGCGAGGGAATGAGGTGCATGCAAATCAGCCTGGCCTATGGGGGGCGAGGGAGGAGTGGCTGGGGAAAGTGGAGCGGGAAGGGGGACGCTTACCAGGCCACCTCCACAGGTGCTGAAAGAGGCCAGTGAGCCGGGGTGCCGCAGCACAGCCCCGGTGTAGAAGCAGGCGGCGTCGGGCGGCGCGGGTGGGCGCGGGGCGGCTGCTGCCCGCGTGGGGCCGGGCCCCGGGCTCGGTCGCTGTTCCACCGCGAAGCGCGGCGCCAGGAAGCGGCCGTCTCTCCGGAGCAGCAGGTAGAGGTCCCGGGAGAAGGCCGGGATCCGCAGCAGCACCTCGTCGCCTTCCGGCTCGGCGGGCTGGGCCGGGGGCGGAGACGGGGGCGGCTGCGGGGGCGGCGGAGGCTGCCACGAGACCGGGGCGCCTGGGGACAGGGCGGCAGCCCCACCGGAGCCCCGCGGCAGCTCTTGAGACTCGAGCTCCTCATCCTCCTCGGCCCCCGCAGGCGGTGGGGGCCGCGGCCGGGGCTCAGACGGGCCCTCGGCGGGCTCCTCCGGCGGCGCCGGGGCCACGGAGCGCACCTCGCGGGAGCTGCCGGCTGCCTGCGCCCGGACGCCTCCGCCAACGCCAGCGCCGCGCACCCAGCCTGAGTCGGCGCTGCCCCCGCTGCCGCCAGCCGCGTCCACCGGCTCCCGGCGCCAGAGTGCAGGAAACACGACTTCCCACTCCTCGCGGTCGGGGGCGAACTGCAGCCCTGCGGGCGGGGCAGACAGAGAAGTGCGGGGCTGAACGTGCACAAGCATGCCCAGGCTCACACTCGTCCAGCCCCGGGGCTCCAGCGTTAAGGCGTCGGAGACCACCCGTCCAGCCCCTGAAAGTCCTGCAACCCCTGAAGCCTGGCGATCAGATTACAGACCCCAGCATTTTCAAAATAAAAGTACGATTATGTGGGGGGAGGGGAGAGGGAGTCAGGCAGTCAAGTCTGGTGACAGTACTTGGTTGTTCAAAGGCGCAAAGACGCGAGCACACTTAAATGACTTTCTTAAGTACATGCCAGAGCAGAGTTATCCATTTATGTGCCTCCCGGTTCTCCTCCAGGTATTGTAAATGCACCTTTGCAAATATCATTACTCTCAGAGGGGAGCTAATCCTTTCGGGATCGTTAAAAAGAGGCCTGGAGAACAGCTCTGGGCTGGTGAGCGTGGCCCCTTCCTCCGCACCCACACGATCGTTTCATTGCTGCCCACTGAGCCCTGCTCGCCGCGCACAGGCTGCACTAGCCCTGCCGACCCGTGCGTTCCCGTTCTCTGCTGGGACGTTGGAAAGCAAGCCGCAAGACCCGGCAGCACTTACCTGAAACGGTCCCATTCGACAAGACCCCTAGCTGGTAAAGGAGGCAGCAGCAGCAGAGGTGAGCCAGGCGCATCTCGCAGCTCTTCCCCATCCCGCGCCCCCGCGGTTCCCTGTCCCGCGCGCGCCTCCCTGCGAGATCCACCACGGGCGCCGCCGCCTCCCCGGAGCGCAAGGAGGCCGGGCGGCGAGTTTGCCCAGGCCCTTTGTCTGCCGGGGGGGGCGGGGGGCTGCTGTATGACTCCGAGAGGCTGCCTGAGTACAGGCGGGGGTGGGGTGGGGGGAGGAGCGGGGGCAGGCACCGCAGTGCTCCGGCTCCCTGGCGAATTAGGTGATGAGTCTATTTTCTGTGTTCTGGATGTTGCAGAAGTTTCCGGAGCCCCACAGGACCAACCCACAGTCAGCCGAGAGCCGGCAGGCACAAGGCGGGTACAGCGCTGCCTGGAGACGTGGGGAGGACTGCCCCGCGCGGGTAGGAGAACGGTGGTGTCCCGGCCGAGGCTAGCCGCCTGCACCCGCGCCGAACTGCCAGGAGCTAGTGCCGCAGCCCCAGCAAACTGGTGTGCCAATCTCCACACACGCCTGGGGACCGAAGTGCTTCGGGTTCTTACCCGCAGGGTGTGGGAGGGAATTGGGGGTGGGGGGATGAGGGGAGACACGATTCGCGAGGTGGGATGTGGAGGAGAAAAGATGCAAACAGATCCGATAAGTAAAAGGACCAAGGGGTGCCCGCCAAGTGTTACTTTGCGGGACAAAGGTCCCAGAACCCCACACACGTGCTCACACTCCTGGCTGGGATGGGGTGGGGACCCAAATTTCCTCACCTGATTCCTGATTGGCTACTCTGGGGGCCGGATTTGCATCCTAACACAGCACCCACTCACCCACCCGCAACGGAGGTGTGTGCAGGTAGAAGTGCCTCCCCTTTTTCACCCCACCCCCTTACTCAGGCTCCTCCTTTGGTCGAGTTCCCTCCCCCCCACCCCTTCGCACATCACACAAAGCAAACTTCGTGCAGACGTTAGTACAAAGCTGCAGCCCCGTTTACCAAAGACCTTTGATTTTTCTTCCCATCTTTGTCTCTAGGAATTTTCTAAGCCTGGAGATAATGCAATTCGTCATGGAGTGTGTTTCAAATGTTCCCAGGACAGTAGACACCCTGACATTTCTGAGCCCCTTATCCCACCTTATCTTTCTTGCTTTTCTTGCTTCCCATTCATCAGTGCTATCAATTTCTCTCCTCCCTTTCTCTCTTTCTTTCTCTCTCTCTCTCTCTCTCTCTCTCTCTCTCTCTCTCTCTCTCTCTCTCTCTCTCTCTCTCTCGTCTCACACTCCTAATGAGGATGAGATTAAAGGGACCAATCACTGTTAAATATGTATTCTAAAGCTCTCAGACCAGTTGGGATTATTTGCCTTTTTTACTTATTTCTGTCTTTGGGGAAAATTTCAACCTTAAATATTATTGCTTCCTTTGTTGCAGCTCTTCAAGGTACCTATGCCCCTTTCCACGTCTCTGTTTTTTGGCGACATCAAACCTTTCACATCAGATGCATGGGTGACTGATCTAACCTGCCATTTGCACCCTCTGGACCAAGCCAGACACCGAGAAATAAGAGTTAATGCAAATCAGTTTTTTAAAAACGCCAGCCCTGAGATTGGCTCCCTACATCCTTTGTTGTTTTACCTTCTGTTCCTCGTGTCAAAGGTGACTACTATGCCTTTAAGGGAGGCAGACTATCTTATTTCAAAGGAAAGCCATTGTTTGAATAAGCTGGGTCCTGAGAGTACTTTCTGTGAGTTATCCAGAGTTTAAAAACAAACATGAAGACACTCTAGGTGTGTTTGTCAAGAATGACCTGTCTCCAAACCTTGTCTTGCAAAAGTTCTGAAATCAGTTACTACGGTGGGTGTGGGAATTCAGATACTCCTGAAATATCCGAATGAGGAACCCACACACGTCTTTTTACAGAACTCAATTATACAGACTTAAAACTAGGCAAGAAATCAGAGGCAGTTTATTTTTAAGAAATACAGTAAGACACTAAGCAAAAGGCTAGTTTTAATGAAACATCTTCACTAGGATATGTCTTAAATATTTCTTAATATAATTTTAACAACAATGACAACAAAAGTGTAAAACTACAGAAGAAATGCATATTAAATCATATTTATTTATTGGAATATATTTGTGATTCCTTAAAACTAGATGAGCTATATGATTAAATTAAATATACTACTCAAAAAACACAGGTTGCTTATCTATTTTCCCATCTCTGCCTTCCCCCGCCCTCCCGCCCCCCACTAACACATAATCTGTACCAATTCCACATGGTAGAGGTTCATCTTAATTGTTACAGAAAGGTTTGCCAAATGCCCAGCAAGCTCTTTTCTTTCTCCCATTTAAAATACTGTTATAATTTATTGGTATATTTTCAAAAGCTTTTATAAATAATTTGGATTATAATGACTTGTACACATATTATTCCTAGTAATCAATTTTTGAAAGGTAAGAATGATTTATATATCTTTTTTTTTTTACATCACCCTGCCTAATTCAACAATTTACACCAAAAAGGTGTGGAAATTCTCCAAGATGCTTAAGAAGATGCTGGCAATTGAGATCTGCATGGTATTTTATTCCAGTTCCAATTTCTTGATCCAGAATTGCAATGCCAGCTCAACTGGTGATGGGTTAGTATCACCATGATTTATCTGGCCCTCAGAGAGAACAAGCCTAAGAGAGAAATGACTTGTGGGAAGTGTTTGTGCTCTAACTAGAAGAGACTTAGACATGCAAAAAAGAGCATCAGTTAAAGTGGGTTTGAGTAAATTTCACGTATGTATGTAGTATGTATGTATGTATGTATGTATGTATGTATGTGAAAGAAAGAACTAGCCTGATTTGGAACTGAGTAAATTGTGTGGTGAAACAGAGAAGAAAAGGAAGGACTGTGACATGTGTGCATTACCAACCTTAGAGGGAAGACGAGAGCAGCTGGGGAAAATATGTTGCTTAAGACAGGTCAATACATATGTTACCAGATGGTAGCTAGCATCGACCAAGCACTGCTTTGTGGGGTGGAGGTAAGTGACAAAGCATCAGAGTAAGTGGAACCAACTGTTTTTATACACAAGGTGCTCACATTTTGCATTTTATAAGCCACACTTTGCTATATAGAAAGTAGGCTTTGATGCCTTCAAGACTTCCTCACTCTCTTCGCTCATTGGCCCTAAGCCTCTCACTACCTAAAGCTAATCTTAAATCCTTTCCCCTCCAAGAAACCATAAAATTAAAAAAAAATACAAAGACCCCTTTCACTGAGTTGTGCGAGGATACCAGCTCCCAGTAACACTCGCATCTAAATCGACACCAAGACTTAGGCTAGCTCTGGCCATGATAGAGTAACAGGAACCATATTTCACTCTCACTTTAAGCAATTAGAAAAAAACAACGAAGTGTAAAAAAAAATAAAATAAAATAAAAACAATGGTTTTCAGACATTGACCAACAGGCAGCCTAGGATTATGACCTATGAGAGAAGGGAAGCAAACAAGTGATCGCTACAAGTTCCCCAGCTTATTATCTGGATGTAACGTCCAGGCTTTAGTACGTGGAGGAGAAATCCAAAGAGCCCTGAAGACTAGCGGAGTTGAGAAGACAGAGCAAGAGGACTGAAACGTACAGGGCAGAGTACCAGAGACAAGGGAGCTACACAGAGAGTGTAGTATTTATTGCTGCATAACCAACTAAGCAGTTTACTACACCATTCATGATCTCATATGGGTTCTAAGAATCAGGGATCTTGGAGTAGCTAAGCTGGATTTTTGTGTCTCAGGGGCTCTCACAAGATTGCAGTCAAATTCCTGGCCAGGGCTATAGTTTCTGAAGACTTCACTGGAGATAGAGATTGTTTTCATAGCCACATGGCTGTTGACAGAAAACTTGCCAATGGACCCTTCATAGGACTGCTTATTACATGTGTCCCCTCAGAACAGGTGATCCAAGAGATAAAATGCCCCCAAACTGTAAGCGATGGTATTTTTATAACCTAATCTTGAAAAGGACATACCATCACTTCTACCATATTCTATTCATCAGAAGCAAATCATTATGTCCAGCCCACACCCAAAGAGAGAAATATCAAAAAAAATGTATGGACTATCAGAGGGTATTTACATCCTGTGGCCATAAGTTATTTGCATTTTCTCCATGTGCAAAATACACTCATCCCCTCCCAAGACCCTCAAAAGGCTCATCCTATTAAAGCATCAGCTCAAAGTCCAGAACATTATAATCTTAATCGTGTCTAGGTGTGCATGAATGTCCTCAGTGAAGGTCATTAAGTAGAGCTCTTTAAATTTAGTCCTTCTGCCTCAGTAGACTTCTGAAATTAAGGAACAGGTTATTTGTCTACCATATACCCAACATATTGTAGGAGGGAATAACTGCTCTAAACGTTTCTGTTCAAAAGGCAGGAAAAGAGGAGGCATGAAGGAGTCACTGGTCCACAGCAATTCTGAAATCCAACCGGGAAAATGTTTAAAGTTCCTTGATTATGTCTCAAGGTCTGGGAAGAACTCTCCATGGCTCTGGGCTCTGCCCTCTGGGAACTTGTTTCTACCCTCTGAGTCATCCTTCCATTTCCATGAAAGGTGGTATGCACTTACAACTGAGCACTTTTCTCCATTGGCTCCCTGACAGTAGGCTTTATGGGTCCAACGACTCCATATTATTTTATATAGTCTCTGCTCCTTTCTGTCCAGAACTGTTTCTGCATATGTAATTCTGTTTTTCAAACTTTGTGAGTCTTCTGTGAATCATTATGGAGTTTACTCCATTAGACAAAAGCCACACCCTCAAATCTCTTTAAGATAAACCCTCCTCTCCATTGCGTTTCTGATAAGACTGCTGAGAGACAGGGCTCTTGGACTTCTCAGGAGCCCTAGTGTTTGATGGAAAGGATCTGGGAGACACACACTTAAAACACCATAGAGGGCCTTCCCCCTGACTGAATGAGGCTCTGGATGGCCACATGTGATCTTTATGAGTTCCTAACAAAGGATTTTACAATCACACCTTTGGCTTAATCATTAGACCACACTTTCCTGAAAATTCCCTGGATTTCATCCTTGCTGTGATGCAATTTGTTCTTCATTTTAGCATTATTTTCCAAAAAAAGAGACTAAACAATTTCAAAGCCATCAAACCCTGACTGCTTTTTGTTCTGCTGTTCATCTTCTCTCCTTTCACATATTCATAAGCAAGAAGAAACCAGGTGGCATCTTCAAACATTTTTTGGAAATGTCCTTGATGAACCAATTCACTAGGTCCATTTTCTACTGCAGACAACAGTGTTGGTAAATTTAATACCATTATATAATAAGGATTCCCTTTCCTTTAGTTTCCAATAATATTTACCTCACTTTCCTACAAGCCCTTGCCTATAGCCTAACCAAAGATCACATAGCTTCAACTACAAGCTTTTTTAAGGTATTAAAGAAATTAAATTTGTAGTTTAAAAACTTTCAAAAAAAGAAATCTCTAGTTCCAGATGGTTTCAATGACTCATTCTACTGAATGTTTTTAAAGTAATACCAATTTTACATAATCTTCTCCAGAAAATAGAAGACCACACTTCACAGCTAATTTTATGAGGCTGGCATTACCCTCATACCCAAACAAGGCAAAGCCAGTACAGAAAGAGAAAATACAAACCAATATATCACATGAATATAGATGCAAAATCAACCAAAAATAGCAAATTGAATCTAGCAATATATAAAAAGAATAATGTAAGATGACCAGTGAGATTTATTCAAGGAATGCAAGGTTAGTTCAATATTCCAAAATCAATGTAATCCACTATAACAATAGGCTAAAGAAGAAAAATACATGAGTATACCAATGAATGCAAAAGTATTTAACAAAATTCAACATCCATTCATGATTAAAACTCTCAGCAAAATGTAATAGGAGGAGAAGGGATGTTCTTAAACTGGATAAAGAATACTTTTTAAAAAAATACAGCTAAGAGTGAAAAACTGAATGCTATCCCTCTGAAATTGAGATCAGGGTATGGATGTCCATTCTCACCACTCATCGTCAGCACAGTATTGGAAATCCTAAACAGTGAAACAAGCAAGAAGAATAAATTAAATGTAATACAAATTAGGGCCGGCCCAGTGGCGCATTAGTTAAGAGCTGGTTTTGAGATGCCAGCAGTCCCGGTTCGGATCCCACATATGAGGGCCAGTGACACTGCCCTCTACAGCTAACAACAGCTCCACCTGGAGCTGGTCTGCGAGCCCCAGCGACGGTGTAGGCTGCAGCCCCTGTTGCAGTGGGCTGCCATAGGCTACAGTGAGTGGCCAGCAGCCAGCATGAGCAGCCGGCAGCCAGCATGAACTGCCAATAGCCGCAGTGAGCGACCATCCAGAGGCCGGCGATCTGCCTCATCCAGGAAGAGCGCAATGATGATACCAACATGAGTCAGTGAAGCAATGTCCTCCACAACTAGATTGAAGAACAAAAGGACAACAACTTGTCTGGCCCCCTTCCCCGGTTCCCCAATGCTGTTCCCCTCCCCCAATTCCCCAATAAAATCTTAAGAAAAGAAAAGTAATACAAATTAGAAAAGGATAAATAAAACTGTCCCTGCTTGCGAATGACATGATTGTTTCTGTAGAAAATCCTCAAAATAAATGCAAAAAAATATGCTCAGAGTAATAGAAATTCTTAGAAATCAAGAACACAGGATACAAGGTCAACATCAAAAATCAACTATATTTCACAGACCCTGAGCAGCTATCCAAGAGGGAGCAAGACAGTGTACCCAAGAAGGAAGCCACAATATTTTTATGACCTAATCACAGAAGTGATATCCCATCACTGCTGCCATAATCTATGTGTCAGACATTGGCCACTCGTACTCAAAGAGAAGACAATAAGATTGTATCCTTTGATGGGAGGAATAATCAAAGAATTTATGGACATACTCTTAAAACTCTGAGAGAGAGAGAGAGAGAGAGAGAGAGAGAGAGAGAGAGAGAGAGAGAGAGGTTTGCTGAGCAAACTCTGATGTAATTGTCTGTGTCCTGATTTGTACATGCATGTGAAGAAACTACCCACAGCTGGTTTGGGAGATGCAGGAAGCATTAGTCCAAGCAATACTTTAAGTGCCATGTGTTCCCATCAGCTGAACTCTAAGGACCTCATAATGCATGAAAATGCTCTTAGAAAATTATCTGCTTGGTGGGGCTAAATTAGCCCTGTAATTAAAATTGATTTGAATCCATTCCAACAAGGCTTAAATGTAAGATATAAAATGATCACTTGATTCCAAGTAACTCAACTGCCTATCAGAACAAAGCTCATTGTATTTAAAAGAATAATAATAATAAGCAGCAAGGATGTAAATTTCTCATTAACTGGCATCCAGTGAACAAATTCCAGGCATGCAAAAAGCAGAAAAATATTACTCTTAACCAAGAGGAAAAAGTTAATTAATAAAAACAGATCCAGACATGACAGAAGTAATAGAATGAGTCAACAAAACCATTAAAATGCCCCTTATAGATATGCTATAACCTTACAAGAAGATAGAGGAAAAGATGAACGTGATGAAGAGGGAACTTTAAAAAGACCCAATTGGAAATTCTAGATTTAAAAAAATACAATATTTCAAATGAAAAACACACCAGGTGGGATTGAAAGCAGGTTAGACACTTCAAGGGAAGAAAAAAATTAGTGAACTTGAAGATACTGCAACAGAAACTATGTCAAGTACAGAGATTTAAAAAAAAAAAAAAGAACAAGAAATAATTTGAACATTGGTGAATTATGGGAAAATAATGAATGACCCAACATGTGAATAAATGGAGTCCTAGAAGGCGAAATGAAATGGAAGAGGAAGAGAAACTATTTGAAGAAACATGTTGAAAATTGTCCAAGTTTGATGAAAACATACACATGCAAGCAGAGCATACCTAATGAAAATTATGCCAACACACATCTTAATCAAACTACTAAAAACCAAAAAGAAATAGGAAATCTCAAAAGCAGCCAGAGGAAAAAAGACACATTATGCAGAGAAACAAAGATGCAGAAGACAGCGAAATTCTTATTAAAACTGAGAGAGAGACACAGAGAGAGAGACAGAGAGAGAGAAAATCCTTTAGCAGGTATAGACTTGGGGGGGGTGCCAAAAAAATGTATACACATTTTAAGAGATGTTATCTATTACTTTTCGAAGTTGAATTGAATTACAGTAATGATGTGTAGTATGACATTCGCTCAAAAGATGGCATTAATCAAATGAATGCTAGCGTCACCATGCGACAGGCAGGACAGTCAAAGGAAATGGTGGAAGCACGGTTCTCATTTGAGGAGCACAAGACCATTTTGAAGTGGTAATTGAAACTCAAGACTGCTGTGGAACAACAGTGGAGGTGTGACTATACAACAGAATCTCCAACACACTTAACAATTGCACGCATTAATGATAAGTTTGAGATGCCTGTTTGCTGTGCACAAGGGAAGATCCGGGAGGCCTCGCACAGCAACAAGTCCTGCTTCTTGTGCTGTGGGCTTGGAAAGGTGTACACTCTCGCCACAGAAGTCTACCAAACAATGTGCGCCGTCATCAGAAGTGTCTGGACACTGATGGGAACCACTTTGAGTACCTCTTGTAATTGCACAAGTCAAACGTGGCTTGTATTCATCTTTGTTATTGGTATATATTGAGTATTACAATTTTAGTACTTTTTTTCCTTTCTTGAAATCTGTATACATTTTTTTGGCACCCTATGAAACTAGAAGATTTTCTTCTAGTCTGTGCCTTTCCTTTTTATTTATTAATCAATGTCCTTTGAAGAGCAAATATTTTTAACTTTGATAGTCTAATTTATTGGTTTGTCCTGTATGATTTATCATTTTGGTTTGCTATCTAAGAAATTTTGACATAACCCAAGATCAAAAGCTTTTCTATTACATTTTCTTCTAGAAGTTTTAAAGGTTTTCCTCTTACATTTAGGTCTTTGATCCATTTTGGCCTAATTTTGGTAGATGAAGCAAGACAAGGCAAAGGTTTATATTTTTATGTATGGATACTCAACATTATTAGTAACTAGAGAAATAAACATAAATGCAAATTAAAACCACAAGTATTGGGTTGCCGGGAAAGTCATGACATATTTTTTCTGTTTTTTGTTGCAAAAATGCGTCTGACTTTTCCAACAACCCAATAGATAATGCTACATGCACATTAGAAAGGAAGAAATTTTAAAAATCTACAATACCAAATGTTTGCTAGGATATGGAAGAACTGGAACTCTCATGCATCACTGATGTGAATGCAAAGTACAGCCACTTTGGGTAAAAAAAGATGACAACTTCTTATGTTCCTTAAATATACATTTATTGTACAACCCAGGAACCCAATTCCCAGATACATTTACCAAAAGAAATGGATAGATGTGTACACAAAATTCTGGAACTTGTACACCAGCTTTATTTGTTAATAGCCCCAAACTGGAAACAACCCATATGTCCATCAACTGGTGAATGGATAAACAAATTTTACTATATCCTTGTAGTGGAATTTCATTCAGTAATAAAAGGAAACAAGCTACTGATACATGCAACAACATGGATGCATCTTAAGAGCATTATTCTAAGTGAATAATGTTTCCATTTATATGAAAGTCTAGAAAAGGCAAAACTAAAGTGATAGAAAAATCAGTGCTAGGAGCTGGCCTGGGAGGCAAAAGGGCAAAGGGGCATGAGGGAACTGTCCTGGGTGATGAAAATGCTCTATATTGTGATTATGATACTGGTTACCTAACTGTATTTTTTAAAACTCATTCACATTGTACACTTAACATTGATGAAATCTATTATATATATATTGTGTCTCAATAAACTTATTTAAGGAAAGATTTAAGATGAATACATGTTACCCCAATGCTTTAATTTTAGGCATCAATGAGCATATGTTCTCCAAGATCCCCCAGTTAAGTAAGTAAAAGCTACTACCGCCGATTCACCCAGATGCTTATCAGATTCTTAGACCTGGCTCAGTACATAGCCTCGCTTCCCCCCGTCCCCCAGTTCCTTGAGTGAAGAAAAAAGCCTAGGCATCCTGAGAAGACCGGATAACATTGTCTATAAGCCAATCTTCCTTCTTTCCTGCCAGAAAAGAATCTATAACTATTTACTGAGATTATTTAGCTCTGGAGACTAGGATATGCCCAGATATTTTAAATCTTACTTTTGGACAGTAACTCAGAAAACTCATGCCTGAGGATCCAACACCCATTGCAACATACATGTTAGAGTGTAGGCTTCTGAAAGTCATAAATGAATTTGGATTTCAGTCTGCTTATGAAAGACCCAGTAAAACCCTGAATCCACACTGTACTTATAAGACTATGGTAACAAATATACTCCCAAATATATGATGGCTGAAACACAATAGAAATATATTTCTCACGTTAGCAGTCGAGGCAGCTGTTCCTTACACTTTAGGTCCCAGGCTCTTCCCTTCTTAGGGCGCTTCCATGTCCCACAGCCCCGTCTGCATCCAGCGGTGGAAGGGGAGGCACACGAAGAGACAGACAAGTTGCCAGAAAACCTTAGAAGTGGAATACATCATGCCTGGTCACATTCTTTTCACAAAATCTGGTTACAGGATCATCTCTATATGCAAGGATGGCAGACAACATAGCCTAACCTTTTATGAGGGACAAGAGGATGGGGATTTTAATGAAAATCTAGCAATCTCTGGCACAATGCTGTGCTTTTTCTCCACTTGCTGAATATATACTAGAAATAGAAATACTGAGAACTGGCAGCTCTCCCACATGGGTTTCCCGACACATTGGTAAGAGCTATAGCAATAAGACACTAAGTGGAAACCACTAGAACCACCCCCCTCCAAATGAAAATTATAAATCAAACTAATCCTGAATTACAGTGAAACTACAGAGATTAGTGCCTCTATCTTAGAAGATGCAAAGGAGGTGAGATTTTTTAAATATTCCTATTCAACTCACCTGTGCAGATGACAGGCCCTGGAAAATAATAAATGACCATTGTACATTTAATCTATTTTAGTGGCTATTCTAGATGTGGTCTTTTTACTTGGACAAATAGTTTCCGACAATTACTAGGCAGCTGTTGATTTGGTAACATTTTTCTCTTCTATCCCTAGAAACAGAAAGCAGTGGAAACAATCTGTTTTTACCTGAAAAAGATCAAAGTAGAAATGCCTCCTGGATGATGTCTAATCACTAATGTTTTCCGTAATTTAGTCCACAGGGACATTAAAGTTTGTATTCCCCCAAGGGACATAATGTTTGTCTATTAAATTAATAACAATGCTGATAGAACACAGAAAGCATGATGGAACAAGTTTTGATGAAAAGCACACATAGTGAAGAGTAGGAGATCAAGGGCCTACCATCTCAGTGAAGTTTCTGGGGCTCCAGTGATTTGGAGGCAAGTCAGGATCTCCTGTTCAAGGTGAAGAGATATTTTGCTGTGCCTTGCACCCCTACTAGTAAGAAAAACACTCTGTGGGTTCTTTGGGTTTGGGGGAAAATGCCCACCCTCTTGTAGTTAGCCTTTCTGACCTAGCTAATCAGAGGTATAACACACATTGAGATGGTTCAGAGCGACCAAAGTGTCTCCATTTGGTCTTGTTGGGGTGCACACAGCTCTGCCTGCCAACCCTGTAAACCGGGGAGTGACAAGGGGCACCAGCAAGTATGTGGAGCAGTGGCAATGCATGATTAGCAAAAATGGAGACCCTACGCATTCCGGAGCGTTGCCACACCCTCTTCTGCAAATAACTATCCCCTTTTTTACAAAGGCCCGTGGCTTTCTACTAGGCCATGATTAGACTGACCTCTGCCAGGGAACAGGCAGATGACCATGTAAACTGACCTGCCCGACACAAATCAAGTGCTGCTCTAATCTACTGGAATATTAACCCCGTGAAGGGAGGGACTAGCCTGTTGCTCACCACTCTTCCCCAGACTCTGGAACCATACCTGGCATATAATTGTGGTTTAGTAAATATTTACTAATAGATGGAGGACAGGAAAAAAGAAGGATGGACAAAAGGAACAAGAAGGGAGGGAGGGAGGGCCATCCGAGTGGTGCGGTGGTTAAACGCTGGCTTGGGAAGCCAGCGGCCCGGGTTCGGTCCCACATTTGAGGGCCAGTGACACTGCCCTCAAAAAAAAAAGAAGAAGGGAGGGAGGGAGAAAGAGAGAGAAAGGAATCTAGCTATACTTGTCCAGAGAACCTCTCACCAAACAGAACTTGCATCAACAGGCCTAGCTCTAAGCAGATCCTGACGGCCCCAGTTTTCATAGACTGTTCTCTCCAGATAGGAGCATGCTTCCTCTAATCTCACGAAAGTCCCACCCACAAACCTTACTGTTTCATGGGAAGTTTTCTCAGACCAGCGGACAACTAAAGAGGAGTAACTTCAGCCCTGCGTCATAGGTTTCTCTGGGCAATTTGCTGGCATCACCAGTGGGCTGTTGCAATGTCACAGTCCACTCTGGAGGGGCCTGAAGGACAACGGGCTGAATTTCAAGCAGGACAAACTTGTTGTCCATCACTGGAAAGAAGCATGGCATGAACTAAGTGTCTCTACTGGTTAATGAAAGGCGGTTAATGGTTTGTGAAGGAGGTAAAAAACTAGGAAGGAATCCAATTAAAGGTTAGTGAGAAAAAGCCTGTATGTGAATTATGCATATGAACTTCTTGAAGTTCAAGAACTTCCCAGAGTGGAAGACATTTGTATCCCATGTGAATGCTTCTCCAAAGCCCCACTCTGTGAAAGAGGGGCTCATTCCTGGATTACACAAACCAGCCCTCTCTGACGACGTCAGCCAGCCTCTTCATCATTACTCAGTAGAGTACAACTAAACAGTATTGGTAGCTACTTACTTCATGAAAGCTTCTCGGGCCTCTGCTACTGCTGATTCTCTAATATGCCAGCTGCAAATGTGTCATTACCTTATAGGGGAATACTTGAACAATCTCAGGTTGAGGAAGCCTTCAGATAATACTATAGAAAGACTAAAAGTCATAAAGAAAAAGAAAGACATTTGACTTCATTTTTTTTAAGAAAAAAAGGGGTGTGTTATAAAATATATTTTTAAAAGTCAAAAAACACATAGGACAAAGGGTTAATATCTGTGATCTAAAAGAGCTCCTATAAATTAATTTTAAAAGACCAGCAGTCAGAAAGAAAAATGGGTCATGGACAGAATAAGTTGAGAGCAGAGGAAATGCAAATGGGAAACAATCGTATGAAAAGTTGCTCAACCACTAGAGTAATGCAGATTATTACAAAAAGATCCTGTTTTGACTTTTTAACCACCCTCCCCCCAAAAATAAAAAGAGTGATAAGAGTCAGTGCAGGGGAAATGGGAGAGGTGGCAGCAGTCTTAACCTTGTTTCTTAGAGCGTGTGCTATGCCCTCTTTGGAGATGAATCTGGATCTCTTCAGCAAAATTTAAAACAACACATTCCACTGATCCATCAATCCCATGTGAAGAAATCTATCTTGGAGAGAGGAGCTAAGAATTGTTGTCCCAGGATGTTTACGGCACCACTTTTTCTAGTGGCATTAAACTCCCAGAAAGCCTTAAGGTCCATCAGACAAATGACTGAATAATTTACAGTACACCTTACTATGGAAAGTTCTCAATTACTTTTTAAAAGCACTGACCTTTTTCTACTGACATGCAAAAAGGTATACACCATATTAAATAAAAAGTTGTGAAAAAGTAAGTCATAATGTTACATGCATAGTATTTCCTCTGATCTACAAAGGGTGAATGAAGATATTTACATGAATATACTAAAAGGAATGGCAGCATATACAACAAACTTAAAATACATCAACGGAGTGTAAATGTATGCTAGGTGTCATAGAGTTACAGAGTGAGAGGACCTTTCCAGAATGTTTACTATTGTGTCATTTAATTTTCTGTAACTTTTAAAAAATCAACTAAAGAATTTTTGAAGGAAAAAAAATCACAATTCAAAGTGCTCAGTGCTTCTCTGTTTTGCTTTATTTCTACTTTTACATAATTGACTCATTAATGTTTATTGAGTAAAAGTGTACAGAGAAAATCAGTCATTCTAGAACAATTGCCTTCTAAGAGAGGACTTTAAATAATGCCACAAATTGTTCAGGAAAAGCTCTTATTTTTTTTCCTACTATGATTTAGCTGTTAATTATTTGGGCATGTGTTTTAAACCTATGACTGATGATGCCCTTGAGGTTTTTTTTTCCAGCTTGGGAGACATTTGTTTTAAATTTTTACAATTTAACAAAAATACACTTGATCCATAGAAGAAACTACCCTGGCCGGAATACCTCTTACTACATTAAGGTCACATATCATATGACTATTTAAATTAGAACCAGAAACTTATGTCTTCCTGTTTCTGGAAAGCCTTTCAAATGTTATCTCAGGATAAATAAACTCTTATAAAAATTCAAGATAGATTATAAACTGGTTTTCCATCTCAGAAACATACATATATGTGCTAGACCTTGATTTTTGTTTTAAAATGCTTTGTGAAAAATGGTGTTGTTCTCTTCTATGAAGGCAACAATGTATTTCTGTTGATCTAAACTGTTAATTTATATTACGTTAAACTCATGATTTCCAAATGTTCAATGTGTAATTCTATACTATATTTATATGCTTAAATAAAAGATTTACTTAAATGTGTATGTGTATATTATATATATACATATATATTTGAGATTACTTCAAAAGCTTCTTTTTTTTAAATTTCTTAAGGAAACCTTGCTTCAGAAAAAAATTCACATGTAAAGCCTCAACTACAATACAGAAAAACTATTAGGTAAAATAATGACATCAAACAGCTGTGAATAAAGAGTGTGTAGTTAACAGGTCTTACTACCTTTTTTCTTCTTTTTGTTATCCAACTAAATTAGCCCCATTTCTCTGAAAATGAGAAAAGATCATTTTAGCAATTAAGGTATTTTTATTAGATTACAAGTATTTATGGATTTAATCTCACATTTTCTATGAAAAGCTGTCCTGGTCTTACAGTAGTCTCTACTTAAATGATATTAAAGGACTTTATATATTATGAATTAACATGTGACTTGCTTAATGTAAATTATGAGAAATCTGAAAAATATGACAGTAATGTATTTACCTTATATGCAGTGTTTTACAAGAGAAAGGAAGAGAAATTTATAGATGAACATAAGCCCCAAAGCCTCACACCTACTGGCATACTTGATTCAGATTTTCTTGGCTGTCTAGGCTCTATGATAAGCCCCCAGGGCAGGGGCTGTGTCTGCTCACTGTCAGCACTCAACAAATAATAAATAGTGCTATTAACAGCAGTACATGTGGGTAGAATTTGTATGATTATTATTTTTTTAATAGTGCTATTCAACAGAACACTAATTGGATTGTCATTCAAGATTTTCTTGATCTTGTCTTATGTGTATTATGCTCAGGAGAAATGTTTAAACTGATCGTTTTTACTTTTAAAAATACAGCTTAATGAAAAAGCAATTTAGTAAATTGTTGGGGGCTGTTTTACATCACACACAGTGCTATGTTTCCACAGAACAATTCAATTTAGTGGAATTCCCCGGGAAGTTTAGTCTAAGTTGAAATAGAAAATTGTTGCTGCCTGAAAGGTTGCATGCTTGTCTGATATGCAGAAATTTCTAGAATAAGTAGCATTCTTTCAGACACAAAGCTCTTTTCCATCTTTACACCTGAACTCACCCATTGAAAATTAGTGACTTTATGCAGAAACTAATTTGGCCATTTTGATTAAATTTTATAAAATCAGTTTAAAGATACATTTACACACACACACACAGTTGTCAGTAAAATAACTTTCTATTGGACTTGCTTGTTTTTCTTCATTTTATTACTGAAGCAATCCAAAAGAAATACCAGTGAGTTTAAAATACTCGATAGGTCAAATCAGTCTGAGTTCTTGTATTGGCAGACGTGTAAAGAGCTAGAGCAACTGAATTTCGTTTTCAGAGACCTGAAAATGAAGTATACAGAAAACCTGGGCAGCTCTGTCCCTGTTTTTGATTTCTAGTATTTTCATTTGATTTCTTTCCTGTAGTTTCCTTCTCTATGCTAAAATTACCCATCTGTTCCTGCACGTTGTCTAACTTATTAGAGCCTTTAGCATATTATTCATCGTTATTTTAAATTTCCTGTCAGTTCCAGCATCTGGGTCGTATCTGAGGCTAGTTCTGATAATTACTTTGTATCTTCAGACTGTATTTATTCTTAACTTTTCAAATGCCTTGTAATTTTTGTTGGAAGCCAGACATGTTGCAAGAGTCCGAGGCAAGTTTACCTTATGCTTGAAGATGAGCTGACTTTTTTTTCTTCCACACCTTTCATGTGGAGGTTTGTGTTCAGCTAGTCAAAAGTTGGGTTGGGTTTGAAGTTTGGTGTTGCTATGGTGACCCTCAGCATCCCAGAGGCTTCATATTTGACAGTGATACCTCGTGTCTACGGCTTGTTTGCCAGAGCGTACCTCTCAGTGTCCACATCCAGAAGGAGAAACTGTCACCTGCAGCAATCCCAGGTGTATTCCACTTATTTTCACTCAGTCTTTATGACCTTAGTCATGGGAAGCAGTGGGGGAAGGGCATTGTTTGACATTCTGATTAAGTCTCAGCCTTAGCAGCCTCTTCGAACTTGTGGAATGTGGCTTTCACAAATGCCTCTGTCTGTACAGCAAAAGGGAACAGTCAATAACATTGTAATAACTGTGTATGATGTCAGGTTGGTACTAGATTTATCAGGCCGATTGCTTCGTAAGTTATATAAATGTCTAATGACTACGTTGTACACCTGAAACTAATATAATATTGTATGTCAACTGTAATTGAAAATTTTTTAAAATTAAAAAACGAAAACAAAACACAATCGCCCCTATCCCTCTTCTACCTGTAGTGCTGGGCCTACCTGTAGTCCGGCCCTACTCCGAGGGAGAGCTTTTCTTTCCCCCCCATTCTTTTCTCCTAGTAGAAAGGGTGACATTTGTTCTTGCTCTTTCCCTTGCAAATTAAGCTTTTGTTCCATATGAATGATTAGGGAGATAGAACTGGTTGGGATTTCCAACAGGACAATGCACAATGGTTATTGTTCCTGTCTCTAACATTATGAGGGGAAGTCCTCAGGAGTTCCCTTAGTTTTTCCTTTGAACCCCTCCTGGAGTTCAGGGAGGAAAAGTGTATGCTGCAGGTAAGCAAATACTTTCTCTGCTATAAAGTTTGTCACTTGATCTGATGCAATACAATGTGAGATCCCATGCCAGTGGATCCATCATTTTATAAAAATTCAAATAGTAGCACTCACTGAGCCCCGATGTGTAGGAAAAGCTAACCAGAGTTCTGAATAATTATCTACTCTGTTGGTAACAAACCTCTGGCCTTTCCAGAGTGAAAGGGGTCAAACCTAGTCAACATGGCACCAACAAACCAGCTGGTCTCCTCCAAGAATGGTGTCCAGTGAAGGCTCAAGATTGGTCCTTCCTGATGGCTGTTTGGACCTTCGACTTTGGCTTTAGGTAGAACAGCTGGGAGGATCAAATGCTGTTGGGCACACAGACAGCCTCCTCCTGTCACCAAGGCCACTTTATTCATGTGTCCATTGTAGTAGCACTAGAGTGACCAAGGAGAAGCTGGCTGATGTCTCGGACTAGGTCATTTTTAATTCTTGCCTCTTCTATGAGGGATGTTCTCTTGTGGTCACTACCATTCGATACAACAATATTCACACTCCACACCCACCCCTCACCCCCCATATCCATTCACAAGCTTCTACCTCATATCTCTTTTCAAATTGTTTCCTTTCTTTTTCTTCTCGGCCTCTCTCAACCGTCAAAGCATTGATCACTGCCAATTAATCCTCAGGTATTCTAACTCGTCCTCTTTTAATACAGTGTAGATGACCAGATTCATAACCTGAAACTCTGCTAAGTAGGAGGGTCTACTCCATCTATTTTCTCCACTGTCTCAATATATCCCTGAGTTAGGTGGTTGTTCAGCCACCATCCACTTTTCACCTAGATACTAAGTCAGTCCCCAGATAACCTTAAGCATGATCTGAGGGGGAGACGCTGGCACAGCAGTGGTGGGGGCTGTGAGGATTACAGCTACTTCTCATGCAGCTTGCTTTTGCTCCCTGGTACTGCTCATGCTTGATCCTAGATGATTCTCTTCCAAGTTAAGGTGAATTACTAATGGCTCTGCCCAACTTATGAGTTGGTGGGTTTGATAGGATCCAGCTCATGACAGGCAGTTCTGGCCACATCCTCACTTAATGTCCCACAAGCAGGTGCTCCATTACGACCAGGACCCGCTACACATGCCAGTAGTTGTTCCCATTGCAGACAGCATGACCAGGTTCCAGAATCACATAGATCTTTAGTGAGATTCTCCCTATGGGGCTTTCAATACTCTAGGCAGCCTCATTTTCAACTGTGGATACCTCCAACACCACAAAGGTACTGGGTCATATGGCCCAAGCCTGGACCTGCTACAGAGCCTATTCTTTCTCCTGAAAGGAACACAGCCCTGCTGACACCTTGATTTGGGGGCAGCAAAACCTGTGTAGGACTTCTAACCTGTATAACTCTACAATAATAAAGCTATGTTGTTATAAGCCACTGACTTTGTGGTAATTTGTTATGGAATCAATAGAAAACTAATACAGGGTATGTAGAAACCAGAGGCAGTTCACTGAAATATTAGTTCCAACTCTAAGGATAACTTCAGGCTATCATAGGAAAAGTAAAACTATGAGTCAGGAGACATGCTGCTAATCCATGTTTTTTTAAGCTACCTATGGGACCTTAGAAAAAAATAGTTCCATAGAAAATGGGGATGGTGACAACAATTGGATTTATCAAACAAATTTGAGTAGAGTAATAATAGTAATAACATAGTTGAGATATAAGTATCTTGAAGAATGCAAACTAATGGATTTGAATTAAATAAATAATGGGAAGACATCCTGATTAGAAGCTGTATCATTATTAGTGATGTTACATACAACTTAAATACAACCAGCTGTATGGATTTTTTTTTTCCCCTAGTTCACACTGAAAAGAATATGAAGAGGTCAACATTAAATTCCTTTCTTTCTAAGGCTCTCCCTCTGGTTCTAAGTAGACTATTATTTTATTTCTTCTGACTATAATACTCCAGTTAGTAAATATGAAGCAACAAACCTAAAGTAAAGATGTTTTATTTAGAAATCCTGGGCAAGTCAAATATCATGTGGGAAAATACCCTGATGCAATGATAGCCTCCAAGTATAGTACCAGGGAAGTTATGCCAGAGGTCATGGAACAAAAAGGCTCACAGACCAAATCAAAATGCTCAAATCCTATTTAGAATGCACAATGAGAAGCAAGGGGAAAGAGATCAAGTTGACATACATAAGATAGTGTACAATTGATGAGAAAGGATCATACTACCTGAATCCTGGGGTATGCCACATTCATATGCCTGCCATTCTCTCTTCTACTGCTGCTTTCCTCACTGATGATGTGGTTACTAGTTTAAGTTTGAGCAAAAGGTCCCATGGACAAAAAAGGCATCCTTGACCAATGAAACCAATTTCTTTTTTTTTAATAAAGATTTTAATAAAGATCTTTTTTTAAATAAAGAATTGAGGGAGGGCAACAGACAAGTTGTTGTCCTTTTGTTCTTCAGTCTAGTTGCGGAGGACGTTGCTTCACTGGCCCATGTTGGTATTATCTTGCGCTCTTCCCGGGTGAGGCAGATTGGTCACCGGCCTCTGGATGGCCACTCACAGTGGCTCTTGGCAGCTCCCCCTGACTGCCAGCCACTCACTGTAGCCTATGGCAGCCCACTGCAGCAGGGGCTGCAGCCTATGCCCACCCCAGTAACACATGGCCCCCCAGCTCCAGGTGGAGCTGTTGTTCACCATCTTAGCTGTAAGGGGCACAGGGTCACTGGCCCTCATATGTGGGATCCGAAACGGAGTCCTGCTGCTCAGAGCTGGCATCCTAAGCCAACTCTTAACCCACATGCCAGTCAGCCGGCCTGACACCAATTTCTTTTATTAGAGAGTCACAGGAACAAAAATATGCCTGGTCAGAGCTGTAGCTTGTCAATTAGCTTCCTGAGCACACTTGGGTTTCACTTATATTTCTTGGGCAGAGGAGATATAGGGCCAGAATGAGTGTCACCCATGGGTGACCACAGCAAGTATTCATGAATACTGACTGCTTCAAATACTTCATGAATATTAGGTAACTTTTGATTTGTTCATTCCTTTGTTTTTCCTTTTCTTTTTCTTTATTGAGGTATAATTGATGTGCAACACTGCACATATTTAATGCATATAATTGATGAGTTTGGACATATTTTTACACCCATGAAACCATCACCACAATCAAGGTAATAGACATATCCATCACCCTTAAGAGTTTCTTTGTACTTCTTTAGTTGCCATTGTTATAAGAACACTTCACATGAGAGGTACCCTGGTAACAAACTTGGAAGTCTACAGCGCAGTATTGTTAAGTATAGGCACTATGTGGTATAGCAGATCTCTAGAACATATTCATTCTGCATAACTGAAACTCTGTACCCATTAAATGACTCCCCTACCATTCTATTCTCTGCTCCTATGAGTTTGACCATTTTCAATTCCTCATATAAGTGGAATCATGCAGTATTTGTCCTTCTGTGACTGATTTATTTCACTCAACACTCATCCATGTTGTTGCAAATAGACAACAAGTGTTGGTGAGGATGTGGGAAGGGGGAGCCCTTGTTCACTGTGGGTGGGGATGTAAAATGGTGCAGCCACTATGGAAAACAGTATGGAGGCTCCTCAAAAGCTATAAATGGAATTATCATATGATCCAGCAATCCTACTTCTGGGTGTTTATCCAAAGGAATTGAAATCAAGGTCCCAAACAAAGATCTGCGCCCCCATGATTCACTGCAGCACTATTCACAGTAGCCAAGATGTGGAAACAACCCAAATGTCCATTGAGAGCTGAATAGATAAAGCAAATGTGATATATTCATATAATGGAATATTGTCCACACCTTTCAATGTTTAAAACAACTATGCTACTAAGTACTTATATTTATTGAACACATCCTGTGAATTTTGCCTATGCTTAACAAACTCTTCGTTTCCTACTCATTTATGCTTAAAACATGTGAATTTTATTCATCTGTATTTTTACAAACTACAGAGCTATTCACATTTCATAATAGAATTCAATATTTTGAAAGGCAAATGAATATTACAGGGCACCTCAGAATATCCTTTTGTGTAAGTTGACATGACCGGGTGTCATCCCTCCAGTTAAACATGATTACATTCTAATTGGCCTGTAACTCAAGAGCAGTCAATCAATAACCTGGAAAAAGCTACACAAGAGTTAGAAACTTCCTTTCTCTTAGTAATCCGAACTGTAAATAAATAGTCAGTGGTCCTTTGCTTGGTAGTGGGAACAGAATGGGAGAGAAAGAAAAAAGAGACCAGAAAGTAGCAGTGGACAGGGGTCAACAGAACCCATGTGTAAGCACAAGCCCAGAAGACCTTGATGGGAAAGAGCATGTTACTGCTTTGGTTAGGAGAACATAGACCTAGGATGAAGACATACAGGATGAAGAGACAGAAAACATAGTTGATAAATAGTAACAGAATGCAGATTGGTAAGCTTCTAATTCTAAGGAAACAGTTGGTTACTTTGGGTGCTGAAAAACTGGCCATCCCCAAATTTCCTGAGGTCTGACAATCCTGACTCTGGTAATTTTAATGATACCTAGTTTGACAATTTTAATGACACCTACACCTAGTTAGCTTTTTCCAACATCGTATGAGACATAGCCCAGTGATTAAGATTTCTGTTGGCTAGTTTTGTGCATTCACTATAATGAAATGGACTTAATTTTTTCAAGATGACCTGAATATTTTTTCAGTAAGAATTCTCTCAACTTTATGTTGGCTATAAAGTATCTCTACAATGTGCCAAACAATTCCCATGTGAATTTTTAAAAGGCATCAATAATATTTGGCATATAGGCTTTATGTATGTTTTTCCAAGGTTAACTTACACATCAAGATGAGTAAAGCTACCACCATACTTTTTTGCATTCTTCAATACATCTAGCATATGGTGGTAATTTTAGGAAACTGACTTAAATGATTTAAAGTTGGTAAAGAATTGAATTTGGAAAGGATCAGCAAATAAATGGCAAGTATACCATCACTCCCTTTCTTAATCCTACTGGTGATATTACTAATTAATCAGAGTTTTTCACTCTAAATCCAGATAAACTCATGGCATTCTATTTCAGGTCTCACAGGCAACAGATCCAAGCCAGCACTCACAATTAACCCTATTTACCATCAGAGTGCTATTATATTTCCTCTGGACTTTTGCCTTTAGTGCTGGCCATTTTCTCCAAGTGACCCATGTACCCTGATAAGTTAATGAATCTGGTACGTGAGTGTTTCTTCAGGGATAGAAGAACAAAAATTTTTGGGTCTGTACTATTTCATACACTAGTAGATTTTAAAATTTTATTAAAGTTGCTTATAGAAACTAAGCATGATTTAGAAAACCTCAATCTCTAGACAATTACTAACCCTTAGGCATTATTAAGGAAGAAAGGGAACTGGAGAAGCTTAAAAGAATATCATAGCAGTATCAGAAGTAAAAACTTCTAAAGGCCAAAATCACCTTAAAGAGATAAAATAATACACACTGGGAAAAATATTTGCAATATATACACCAAAATTATTAATGTCATTAGTAAATAAAGTATTCCTTTAAATAAATAAGAAAGTTCTTGAACGACTGTTTATGAGGTGTCATTAGAAGGGACATCAAAGCAAGGTCATGCTCCGAAGTACTTTTTTTTCCTACTTCTACAATAATAAAACTTTATATATATGCAGAGCTTTTTTTTTTTTGAGGGCAGTGTCACTGGCCCTCATATGTGGGATCCGAACCGGGGCCGCCAGCTTCCCAAGCCAGCTCCCAACCACCACGCCACTCGGTTGGCCCTGTGGGCATTATTTTTGAACATTGCATGTGTACCCTAGAGTGTACTTCTTTCTTTCTTTTCTTTTTCTTTAAAGATTTTTTATTGAGGAATTGGGGGAGGGGAACAGCATTGGGGAATCGGGGAAGGGGAACAGACAAGTTGCTGTCCTTTTGTTCTTCAGTCTAGTTGTGTAGGATGTCATTTCACTGGCCCATGTTGGTATTATCATTGCGCTCTTCCGGGCTGATGCAGTCGCTCACCGGCCATTGGACAGCCGCTCATGGCAGCTCACGGAGGCTCACGGCAGCTCACACTCATGGTAGCTTACAGCAGCCCACAGCAGCCCCCACTGCAGCCTACACCATCGTCAGCGACTCACGGCAGCCCAGCTCCAGGTCGAGCTGTTGTTCACCATCATAGCTGTAGAGGGCACAGCATCACTGGCTCTCATGTAGGATCCAAACCCAGGCTCTGCTGCTCAGATCTGGCATCCCAAGCCAACTCTTAACCAATGTACCACTCAGGCAGCCCCCAAATTTCTTACCAAAAGGAAACTAATTAACCTACCAGTAATCTTTCATCCAAATCGTGTGATGAATATCTTCTTTTTTCTATTTCTCCCCTAGAATAAAGAAAGATCCCATTACTTTTGGCATATTTTAAAAAACAAATGTTATTGAACTGATATGTGTTTTTTCATGCATTTAGTCATAAAACTGAGATGTGGGAGCTTGCAGAACAGGTACTATAAAACCGCACTAGTCGTGAAAACATTTGCTGTGTCACACACTGCATGAGCCATGCCTTTTAGCTATTCTTTAGAGATAAACCATCCAGTGCCTAAACTGAGAACTTGGAAAACATCAAGGAGAAACAGAGCGACGTAGAAGAGTACAAGTTCTTATTGTCATCCTCAAGAGCAGGCAAAATGCTGAGAGCTTCAGGTTCACGCAATCACTAGCTGCTCTTTTGCTGTGAAGCATGAGCTCAGACTGGTGTGGCAAACTGTTATGTGGCTGCTTCATAGTCTGCTGAACTGTGACATTGAAAAGGAGAGGATTGTAGGAGAATAGAGAGCCCCAGACCAACCGAATTTTTGTTCCCTGCTTTAAGTTATTCTTCTTGTAACTTTGCCCTACTCTTTTTCTTAACCAACCCCATAGTTACTTGTTCATCCCTACCTGCTACCTCCTAAAAGGAGACTGACAAGCTCCCTAACTAAAGTAACAATTTACTTCTCCTTTCCAGATATTTTCACAGTGCTCTCTAGATACATTTCTTAGATAGATCGATAAATAGCTTAAATCCATTATTTGTTATGGCTATATATCTTCTACTGAATAGGATTTTTAGATAGTAGCAACTATGTTTTAAAAATAATTTTTTTTGGTATGGATAACAGCTCTATATCACAGTCTCACAGAATATTTTAATAATACAGGTGGAACTGAAATAATAGATGGAAATTAATTGCTTAGTTAAGGTTTCATTTTTTAAAAAGAAAGGAACTGGTTGAAATTCTTTAAAATTTGTTGAGCACACACAACAAAAGGAAGATGAACAAATAAAATACACACCTCAACTATCAATTTTGTTTGTCTTTTACTTGTTCTATATTTAAGCTACAAATTGTGGAACTCTGCTCACTGGAACTATTAATTTGGGGGTTAATTAAATATTTTCTTTTGGGAACATGTTATAAAAGTTAGAAATGTAACTAATCAGATGTAAAGATAAAGTTTAAGTTAAGAAACCCAAGTTTTGGACATATCTTTGTCATTTGTTTAAACTTGAACTCAACATTAACAAAATGTTTAGCAAATGTGTCAGGATTATAAATGCAGTCAAATGTCAAAGTTTGTATTTTGCTCTCATCCCTTTTATTTCCACATAGGAAAATGCTGTTTAAAAAGCCTTTTGGTTTACATTTCTAAATGACTTCATAATTTTAAAGACTAGTTAGATAAATTGCTTTTAGGCTAAAATACTTTGCATTCCAGGCCAGAGAGCATTGTTTTATATCTGCTCTATGATAGACGGATGGAGTTATATCAAGATCAAAACTGCCAACAAGAGTGTAATTACCATGTTTTTGTCATTTTCTCTCTCCCACCTCTTTGTTTCTTGCCTTCTTGTTCTCTGCCTCCTAGTCAGCAAATCAAGTAAAAACAATTTTGTAACCACATTTCTGAATCAATTTAAATCTTACCTGGGAATTAAAAGTGTGAAACGAAAAACCTATCAGAAAGTATTGCATTTAACTACCGAATCACTTTATATTTACGTGTGTTATATTTCTAAATCATATATTTGGACAATCTAGCATTTCAACAATTCTTTAGTGTCATTCCCATTAGAACTTACTGCACAGGAATGGTTAATGTAACAAATTTCCTTAAAACTGAAGGTCATCTAGCATGTGTCTTTCAAATTCATGAACACTTTTTTTTGGAGCAATCTGTAGAATACAAACTGAATTAAATACAAAATTTATTTTCAGTTTTCATCTGTTCAAATAATCATCATAACAACACAGTGTGGATTATTTACCTTTGATCCAATGCTCCTTTCACTAGAAACAGTTAAACCTACAAAGACTGAATTGTTTAAATTAATTCAAAGTAAAAAATATTTTAGTCAACAATAAAAAAGTACTCCTTTGAGAGAAACAAAAATGATATCCAAATTTTATGTATTAAATGCAAGAAAAGACATTCAATATCTTATAGTTGAAAGTACTAAGCTAAAAAATGTCTCATTTTATTTTACTATGTGATTTTGTGCAACTTTACATAACTTCTTTAAAACATAACAACAGTACTACATTTGTAAAATGAGGGATTCCAGCTATATCATATGACTATCGATTATTCAACTATTGGAACTATATCATGTTAGCTAACACTCAACCAAACAGTAATTAATTTACCTATTAGCTAGGTATTGTTATTATTCCCTTTTATAAATTAGAAATCTGAAGATCCAAAAAAAGTAACTATATCTTGTAACTATAATAACGGGGCCAGGATTTAAACCTAAGCAACCTGGCTCTACAGCATAAGCTTCTGAGTATTTTATACTATAAATTCTAAGGTTTCTTCAGGCTCTATGAAATTTTACTTTATGTCTATGAAAGTCCTTTGAGGGCTGGCTGCGTGGCTCAGTTGGTTAAGAGTTAGCTTAAGAGCGCGAGCTCTGAGCAAGAGGGCCGCCTGTTTGATTCCCACGTGGGCCAGTGATGCTGCACCGGAGCTGAGCTGTCACTGAGCTGCCAACAGGTGGCAGGATGGCTCAGCTGGTGTAACAACAAGATTGCCTGTTCAATGGTGGGCTACGCCCACCTGCAACTAAGACTGAACTCGGCACCTTGAGCTGAGCTGCCGCCCAGATGGCTCAGTGGATAGAGCGTGCGCTCTTAACAAGGCTGCTGGTTTGACTCCCACATAGGATGGTGGCTACGCCCACCTGCAACTAAGATTGAACACAGCACCTTGAGCTTAGAGGCCATGAGCTGCCGACGGGAATCCAGGTAGTTACTGCTGCCCTCCACAACGAAGATTGAAGAACAACAACTTGGCCAGTCCCCTTCCCTAATTCCCCAACACTGTTCCGCTCCCCCAATTCCCTAATAAAATCTTAAAAAAAAAAAAGTACTTTGAGCTTCTCACAGTTTCTAAGGATTAACTGATGTAAGCCCAACTTCTTGGTACTCCAGTAGAGGGATGCCAGTGTGGACAGGTGATTTTTAAAAAATAACTTTAGTAAGATATAATTCATGTAATTTAAAATTTACCCACTTAAAGTATAAAATTTAGTGGTTTTAGTATATTCACAGAATTATGCAAATATGACCAATCTAATTTGGGAACATTTTCATCACCCCTAAGAGCAACCCTGTAGCCAATAGCAGTCACTTCCAGTTTCCTCCCAGACCCAGGTAACCACTAATCTACCTTTTGTCTCTACACATTTGTACATTCTAGACTTTTCATATAAACTAATCATACAACTTACAGTGTCTTATGACTGTTTTTTTTTTCACTTAGCATAATGTTGTCAAGATTCATTTATACTGTAGCATATATCAGTACTTCATTCCTTTTTATTGTCAAATAATATTTCATTGTCTGGATAGACCACATTTGTTTATGCATTCATCCTTTGATGGACGTCTGGGTTGTATCCACTCTTTGGCTATTATGAATAATGCTGCTTGAACATGAGTGTACAAGGTTTTATTTGGACATATGTTTTCATTTCTTTTGAGTAACCAGATTATTCAGAGAATTTTTAAAAAGTATTCATGATTATATCTCATACTTTGCTTCTCTATTTGTTGGGAATGATAAAAACATTTTCACAAAAAAAAGCACTGTAAAACTTGACTCTTTTCTGTATGTGGCTAGATTCAGCTGCCATATATAAAATCTTTTATTCTGTGTAGACAGTAGGACTGTCAGTGTTTCAATGATAGTGTAATGATTTGCTTTTATCATTAGAAGCAGAGTTCAAAAACAACAAGAAAGAACAAAGCAGGTAAATTAAATTACAACATATTCCCCTACCATTTTTTCATGGACACTGACTTAGAGATATGGTCTAATGGTCTGGAGTAAAAAACAGATTATTGCAGTATTGGATATTGGTTGAATTATATCTCCAAAATTTTAATATTAATTAATTTATAATGAACAGTAAAGAAGAAAGAAAGAAATGAGATGAGAAACAACATGGCTGATTCAGATTACAAAATTAACATGTGAAGAAACACAATCCACGGTTAGTTATCCTAAGAGACAACTGTGGTAGCCGCTGGAGGACTGAGTTAGGTCAGGGACCCTGGTATCCATTCAGCCATTGCCTCTGGGATATGGCTGAGTGTCATGTCTCTGGGCTGCAGTTTCCCCTTCAAAATGAAGACACTGGGCTAGAAAATGGTTGACTAGGCAGGTAGTATCTATATCAAATAACTTTAGAGGAAGGTGTTTAAAATTTCTGAACCCATATCCAAAATTGAAAAGATATCGCACAGATCTGTTCCCCACTTTCACAGTCTCTTGCTGTCTCAAAAGATGTAGGTAAATCATGTATTTATACATGTAATTTAATCTGAACACAGAATCAGAGATTGTTAGAGATTGGAAGGGATCTCAGTAATCTTTTGGTGAACAATGCAACACTCTCACCTTAGAGACTGTGAAAGAAATGGCCATGATCTGTGCAAGGAGCCATCAGAGCGGCTCAGGTCCCAGACTGGCCGGGGCACGTGGCTTTCCTTTCTATTGCACCACTTTTCCTAACGATTCCTGGGAGCCCATGGATCCAAACCTCTGTAGCTGCTGTCCCGTCCTCATGGAAGAAAAAGGAGTTTAGTTCTCCAAAAAATAAACAAAAACTCATTTGTTAACTATCTATAAGGAACAAAAAGTTGCTGACAGACGCCAAGGTTTTAAGTAAAGGTTAGCGCTTGTTCAATGCTTCCTTTTCCCCATGCACCTGCCACATCAATCAATGTGTAATTCTGAATGGAAGGATTCTTTTTCAGATCAGTCAGATTGTGCAGGGAGACAGGTGCAGGTAGCTATCAATGATTTTTTTCCTCCCTAGAAAACCTCAGATATGCTCTCTATTGATGCTACTGCTATTGAAAACGGCAGTACCGAGTTATGAGACTTTCATAGTCTCCTTCTAACTATTCTGTCACATCCCACTGTATTTCCTTCATGACAAATTTCATGGTCTGTAATGATCATAGTCATTTATGTGTTTACTTTTCATTTATGTGGTTATGATCTGCCTTTTTCAACTAAAATGTCAGTGCTTTGGGTGGCAGGAATTCTGCTTGTCTTGTTCACGGGGGTGCCAGAGAGCTTAACACACTTCCTGGTCCTTGGTCAATAGTATTTCCTGAATGAAAGAAATGGGCAACCTTCTACCAGTAAAGAGTATGCATCCCAAGAAGTAAGGAACTCTATAATTTTCTGCATTTCAGGGAATGCCTGAATATTTGTTGGCATGAACACTGACATCCGAATATTTCACATGTGTATATCTCAGCCCACGGTGAAAGGAGTTACAGTCTGATCGCTAAAATCTGTACTTAAAGACAGTGCTGTGGACCTATGACAAATATGATTAACAGTGTGAACTAGAACTTGAATGTCTAATGTATGAAGCATATCTTTATTTAATGGCATAGGGCAAAGAACATAACTTGGGAGTTGG
Source organism: Aselliscus stoliczkanus (assembly GCA_033961575.1). NCBI lineage: Eukaryota > Metazoa > Chordata > Mammalia > Chiroptera > Hipposideridae > Aselliscus > Aselliscus stoliczkanus. The sequence continues at coordinate 39,365,922 of CM066733.1, forward strand.
ACTGGCCAGCATTCAAACTTAGTTCTGCCATTTCCAACCTACGTCATTCTGGGTGAGGAAATCTACCAGCTTGAGCATCTGGATTTTACCTAGAACTGTAGATATTAGATATAAGGTTATCTATAAGTTCCTGACACAATATGAAAATATTCAACCTGTTGGTGAATGCTTCATTTACTGCAAGCAATTAGCTTTAGCAGTGTTATAAAATTAGTGAAAATCAGCAGTGAATACAGTGGGTGTCCAAGCAATGTATTTACTTTTCTTATTACTGATCTGTGGCAAACTCAAACTCACACAATATGAACCAAAAGTAATCACACCCAGCAGGTCATTCTGTGATCATGTGACCACTATAGATAGGCAGCATTCAGTTTTTCAATTAGTCTTTCTGGAGATTCTTCTGCCCTGTTGGCAAGGATGCTCTGTGGATATACTGGACCTTTTGCCCACTTTTGTCTAGCCCAGCAGACTGGGTTTGAAAGTAATGCAGCCAACAAGATAAGAGGCTGGCTTAGTTTCAGACCTCTATCACCAATCTGACTCGTTTTCATGTTTTCCCAAAAAAGTGAGAGAGGTAGTGAGTTCTCCAACACAGAATATGTCCAAACACAAGCTACACAGTGACTCACAGGAGGGCGATGTAGACAGGATGGCCTCTTTACTGCTTTGCTTGGAAACTCAAAGCACATTATGAGTATGTTTGGGTGTCACAAACTCTGTTTCCTATAGGTGTTTACTCTCTTTTATGGAAGTGCTGATAATACTCATGGATCCTTAGGTACTGCATATGTTAAAGAAATATTAGCCAAAAGTTTATATGCTTAAGGCTAAGAATTTTGTTCTCTCTGACTGCTTTTGTTACTCTAAAATGTCCCACAAAGTTTACAGTGTAGTATCTTGCCAGACTGAAAGGGAATCTTTTGAAGTACTTCGGGGCATCTAAGGAGCTTGCTGATCCTTTACTAAGGAGCGTGCTGACAGACTGCTCTCTACGATTCTGCAGTGCTATCTCCCTAACCCAGATGAAAGTGTGGCGCTTTGGTTTTTTTCCTGCTCGCTGATGTCAGTGACAGTCCATTTGTCCAGGATGGCAGACAGCCCTGCATCCTGGTGCAATGTTCAACGTTCTGGTTTCCATCAGCCTAACGGCCCACTCCCCCTCCACACATCTATTCTTGGACAATAAATTGGACACCTATTATGGGTCACAGTTCTTTGCTACAGACTCTTAAGACTGTTAGTATAGTAAAATAAATGATGGTCACAGTATATTTGACAGATGTAAGAGGTAGAGAAGGGGAAGTCGTAAGAGTGGGGCATAATGGAAGAAGTCATCTCTGTTTGTATGGGGAAGGGATGGTTTCACGGAAACCATTCAGGAAGTGAAAAATTAGCAGGAGTTCTCTTAAGTGAGGATGAAGGCCAAGAACTCAGCTGTCACTGAAGCCTAAGCCCCACAAGCTTCCTCTAGAGAAAGCAGATCAAGGTCTTGGGCACAAGTTGCAGAGTGCTAGAACCACTAATTATACTAATTAAAGAGAGCCAATTGTTTAAATATGGGGAGTTTTGCAAACTGGTTGATAAACATAGCCACTGTTACTTACCACATTTTATAAACTTACAAATTATATTACAAACAAAGGTAATACATACTCAAACCTTGTAACTTCCCAATTATTTGATTACATCTTACTCATCTGGATGCATTTGAGGTTATTTGGGTCTATTGTATCTGAATGGCAGATATATTAAATAATTGTGTGCTACTGTGCGTCTCTTTCCAACTCCTAGTAGAGTGACATCATGTTGGTGGCTTGAAATTGGCCACAGTGGGAGTACTTATGCCAGGAAAAATAAGCAAACACTACAAATCAAGTTTTTACTTATTGTTTTGTTTGTTGATCGGCTGGGCTTTAGAAGGTGATAGAGAAAATGTTAATAAAACAGATTATACTTAATCTGCTATAGCTGGTATGCCATCGATAGCACAAAAAAACTGAGGAAGTCTATTTTCAGTATTAGAAAACTATTATCCCATTCAACAAAGAAGTTGCTTATGCCGCTAGTGAGTGAAGTTCCAACATAAGTCATCATTGTTCACATTTATCTTAATCATTTTTGTAAATGAAAATATTAACATTCATGTCAGAACAATAGTTGTTTATCAGCTGCAGCTATAACTTGCCTCCAGATATATTAGTTTGGCAAAAATCAACAAAAGCAGTCTATCAGAATCAGTTGACTATATTGAATTTATAAGAAAAAGTACTGCATTTTTATTATTTGTAAATTGTATGGTTTGCACCCTTAACATCAATAAAATATACCACACTTATGTATATATGTGCACATGCACACATGTATATGTATATCTATGTGTGTACATTATACACACACACACACACACACACTTTTTTCCCTCATGAAGAGCAGGTTGTAAAACATTTATAGACTCAATGCTGGGCACACATGTTGTGCCCAGTACACCAGACAGAAATTGCTGCTATAGTTAAGGGAAACATTTAATGATTTAAGGTAGGAAGTTCCATTTTATCTGCATTTTGGAAAAAACCGTTTAACTGAAGTAAGGAATAAAGACAAGGAAACAATTTAGGAGACAACTGATTTAGTTCAGGTCATAAATATTGAGAGCCTTAGATTAATCAGTAAAAAAGGAGGGGACAGATCTGAGAGACAATTTTCAGTTAGAATTAAAAAAACAGAATAGCTGATCAGCTGTGAACAAGGGGCTAAAGGGAGATGGCCTCAGATGGATGGCTCAGAAGAGCCAGAGAGCAAAGTAAATAAGTAGATGAAGTAATAATTTTTAAAAACCACACACACACACACACACACACACACACACACAATTTTGGCGTACACATTTTAAAACTTAGTGTATAGGACCAGGTTTGAAATACTTAGATATTTGAACAGAGTTTTCCAGCATATAATTAAAAATGAGAGTCTAAATGACAGAAAAGAATCTGGTTTGAGTTAGAAATTTTGGAGACTTAGAAAATAGATGGTTGAGAAATACATGAGTTATGAAGGGAGACATGAAAGAGCATATATACTACAAAAGGGAAAGGAAGACAAGATTCAAACCTTGGAACCATCCATATTTAGTGCAGAGATGAGAAAGGGGCTTGATAATGGTGATGAAAAAGAATTAAGATTAGAAGAGAATCAGGAAACAAAGGTAGCTCCAAAATTAAGGTTTGGGGAAGGCATAATCAGAAGTATCAAATGCAGCAGAGAGTCATCAAAAAACCCAAAAGAGATTCACTGAGGGCAGTGGCTGAAGTTAGATTATCTGCTGTGCCAACTCTAGGAGAATTGTTCTAGTTATCAATTGCTACATAGCAAGACCACAGTTCACTATTTCTCATAATTCTAAGGGTTGGCTGCTTTCAAAGGAGCAGTCCTCTTGCTGTGCATGGAATGGAGCCCACCGGAAAGCCCAGGGTGACCTCAGTCATGTCTATGGCCTCACTTGAGAAGGCTTAAACAGCTGGGGGCCATCTGGGTTTCTCCTCCCTTTGGAGTCTCTCATCCTCTTGGTACAGTCAGACTTCTTTAAATGGCAGCCAGTTTCCAAGAGAGCAAAAGGGGAACCTACAGGGTCTCTTAAGGCTCAAAAGTTGAGAGCATCCCTTTTGCCACATTCTGATGATCAAAATGAATCACAAGGCTAGTAGCCTCGGTTCAAGTTGGCCTCGCTGCCTGATGGAAGGAGCTGCATGCATGAACAGGAACAGGAGAAATTGTTTGCGACTGTCTCTGTGGACAGTTATTCCATGCGCTCCTCTTTTGGGCCAGTTGAGTACCTTTAAGTACCTCATTTTAGTCCAAGTAGCTCCAGGGTGACCTTGATGCTCTACAGCTCCCATTTCCATACAACAGAAACAAAAGCTCTGTATCTAAGCCCACAAGTGAGCTCCCACCCAAGTGCAGGTCTCAGGAGTCAAGGAAATGCATACCTACACCTAACGGCAAGATCTGGATTGGGATGTGGGAACGGAGCCAGGGGAAAAGAGAACACACCGCAGATCCTCGTCTCTATAAAACTGCAAAAAAACAGAACTTGCTAACTTCCCACCCAAGAGTCTGAGTACAAACGTTCTAACAGCCTCATTCCATTTCTTTGCTTCGGCACCCAGTCATCTTTAGATCACTTGGGGCCATGAGGTATCAAATAACATGAAAAGGGGAGGGGGGCTTTTTGCTTTAACAACAGGCCCTTTGTCCACGTTGCATGTGCCAGAGCAATACCTTCGTGTGCAGAGAAATATTGTAAACAGGGTAACCTTTCGCAAGACAAGTTTTCAGGAAATATGTTGACCTCATTGCATATCTATCTCTATGGCATGTCACATAGCCTAACTGAAGTACATGAGTCTTCTTGCTGACCATGCATCATACACAGATGGTCAGACTTTTGTACTATTTTTCATGCATTTCTAAAGTCAAGTAGCCTCTGATTCTCTAGTTTCATAACTAAGCACGTTTTATTTTCCATTTTTTGTTTTCAAATGTACACACAGGTCTCTTTTACCATTTTAGAATTATTTCTTAGGGCTAATTTCATAACAATAAAACAATCTCATAATACAAATGATTTATATATGTAAGTACTACATAACGTACGAATGTAAACAGATTGAAATTCATGATAAAATTCCTGATCGACAATTGTACTGGTTTAATTGAGTTATAACAGGCTAATTGTAGAAGCCTCTAATCATGATGGTTTGATAGTCTAGCTGGCCGGGAAATTTTGAGCTAGTCATTTTAGGATTATTTTCTAGGACTAAGAAATGTTTACACAAAAAAAGCACTATTTATACTTTATACAAACAAGTCGTTATTCATGTGTAAATTCATAGTGAAAAGAGAACTATACTGGCTTCTGGTCTAATCTAGTCTAGCTGGATGTAACATCTTGAGCTAGTAATTTAAATGCTTTGGAATGCATCTTGACACTTTTTCATTGTTAAAACAAGGAAATAGAACTAGATTATGCCAACGGTCCATCTCTAGCTCTAAAATCCTATCATTCCTTGGTTTTGAAAATGAATTAGAGATTACCAACAGAAACCGGTGCAGTTCCTCAGAACAACTAAACCTTTCTACAATTTATACAGCTAAATCATTTCATAGGCCTTAGAGGATCAAAATGTCAGCAATAGAAAATTAGCATCTAATTTCCTAGGTCCCAGTGAATCTCCCCTTATTACTCTAAGAATCTCACTTTTTCATATAAGAATATTAAATGACAAACTAACTATCCAACCCTTTAAATGAAGAGGATGAGAAAAAATGACTTTTCAGAGGAAATGTTTCCACCAGCCAAACTTCACCTGCTTATAAAGTCAAACTATTGTAAATTTAAAAATACAAAGTTGCTCTCTAAGTTTAGCTTGATTTTCATTTGTTACAAAGATTTTAATTCTACATTCATTGATGCTAATGGCTTTCATCCCTTTGGAACTACTACCAACATAATTTTTTAAGTGAAGTTTTGTGAAACAAAAAAGCAAGTTTGGAGACTGACAAAAAGAAAGCAAAGAAGTTGCCATGGAAAGAAAGAGGCCTCTCCAGGTCTCAACCAATCTCTCTGGGGTAGCATGGAAGCTAATAGCACTGATGGCCTTTGGGATCACATGGATCTGGGTTTGAATCCCAGCTATACCACTTATTACCTCCATGCCCTTGAGAGAATTACTTCATAACTCTAAACCTCAGTTTCTTCTTAGGATAATAGTAGCAGCTGTATCATACACTGTTATTAGTGGAGAAATACATTGAAGGAGCCTAGTACTCAGCTTGACATATAGTTCATGCTCAAATGTTTATTGTTGTTGCTATCATCACCATCATCAAAGCTAGGATCCAATGGATCTTTCATTAAAAAGTCAAATGTAAATGAAATGTGAATGCTAATAATGTGATATTTATACACCTATAATCATTATTATAAAAATCATTACTTTTATTTTTTATTATTTTATTTTAGTGTGATAAGAACACTTAACATGAGATCTACCTTTTTAAAAATTTAAATGTATGATACATTACTGTTAACTATAGATACAATTGTGTACAACAAATGACTGAGCTTATTTATCTTGCTTGACTGAAACTTTATGCCCTTTAATCAATAACTCCCCACCTTGGTAATCACCACTCCACTCTTTGATCCTACAAATGACTACTTTAGATACCTCAGATGGTGGAATCATGCAGTATCTGTCTCTCTGTGACTGGCTTATTTCACTTGCGGAATGTCCTCAAGCTTCATCCATGTTGTTGCATATTATGTGATTTCCTTCTCTTTAAAGGTTGAATAGTATTCCATTGCATGTATATAGCATAATTTTTTTATCCATTCATCTGTCAATGGACATTTAGTCTGTTTTCATTATCTTAGCTATTATGAATAATGATGCAATGGACACAGGAGTGCTAATATCTTTTCAAGATGCTGATTTCAATCCTTTTGGATAAATACCCAGAACTGGATTTGCTAGATCACAGAGTAAAAATGTCACATACTGCCAGAATAATGCCTAAAACTAACCCAGGATTTTTATTCAGAATATGTAAATAACATCTATACATTAATAAAAACAATTATCAAATAGAAAAGTGGTTAGAAAATATCAATGTCTTTCAAAGTAGAATAAATGCATATAAGTCACGAGCTTATGTAAGAAGATCAACCCCATGAATATCAAAGAGGAGAACTTTAAATCCATAATAAAAATCAATTTTATATTCATCGATTTATAAGAATTAAAACTAAATTAAAATCTATTAATAGTAGGTGTGTAAAGATTTGGAACAACTAGAAGTGTTCATCCTTCCACTAGGAGGAGTGTGACTGGTATAGTCACGTGTTTTGGTGAGAGTTATTGATTTGTTTGTTGGCAGTTCCAATAAAAATGAATATGCACATTAATGGTTATTCCTTGGAGTTTTCAGGAAAGCTACCTACTGAAATTCAAAGGAAATATTTATTGAGGTGAACGATGAATACACATATTTTAATTTTATTATCGTCCTTTAAACTGAAATGATTCATTCCATTCAATTCTATCTTTACTATAAAGATATTAAAAAAGAAAACAACGGCCGGCCGAGTGGCGCAGTGGTTAAGCGCTGGCTTGGGACGCCAGCGGCCCCGGTTTGGATCTCACATATGAAGGCCAGTGACACTGCCCTCAAAAAAAAAAAAAAGAAAGAAAAGGAAAAAGAAAAATAGAAAAAAGAAAACAAAAAATTAAATTAAGCCGGTCAAGATGGTGGAGTAGGGAAACGCTATGCTTACCTCCTCTCACAACCACATCAAAATTACAACTAAAATACAGAACAACTGTCACTGAGAATCACCTGAAGTCTGGCTGAACTGGAGCCCTATAACTAAGGATATACAGAAGATGCCCTTAGTAAGAGGAACAGAGACATGGAACAGGCTGGTCCCACACCCATGCGTGACCATTAAAAATCAGGAGGGATATCTCAGCTGCAGAGGTTCCCCCCTGAGAAGTGAGGAGTCCTAGCCCCATACTAGGCTCCCCCACCCAGGGTTCTAGTGCTGGGAAGAAAAATCCCCATAATACCTGGCTGTGAAAACCAGCGGCGAGTATGGCTGAGTGAGACAGAGAGCAGCTGCAGTCCCAGGTGCTCCTCTTAAAGGGCCCATGCATGAAAAACTCATTCACTGATTGACTCACTCACTCAAACTGGAGCAGCAGCTCAAAAAGTGCCAGGGACAAACAGGGAGGAATGGAATTGTCTGGCTTCAAAGCAGCGGCTAAAGGAGCAGTTTTGTCCCAGACAGAGCTGCTGGTGAAAGCCATTGTTCCTTTGTTAGGCCTCGCCCCTCCTGGCATGCAGACACAGGTGGCCACCATTTCTGAGTCTTCTACAACCTGGCTAACACCATTAGTTTGGTTAATTCCCTAGGACCCCATCCCACCCAAGCTGTGGGCACCCAAGCCACTTCCAGTGGCTTTTCTATATAAAGAGCTTGTCTTGGCTCCTGCTACAGACTTTGCTAAAATCTCTCAGAGGGTCATAAAATCTAGACAAGCAGCATTTCTGATTTCAGCATGTCCCATACCTCTCTGGCTGAGTAGCCCTGGGCCTGGCACTAGTGACAGCCAGCCTCAGTTTGCCTCTTGGCCTCGCAAGGCAACTCCAAACCTAGCACAGGTGGAGGCCATCTGTGGACTGCTTTGTGGCTCATGTCAGGTAGCCCCAGGCAGGGCACAGGCTGCAGCTGAAGTTGGCCTGTCGTGGGTCCCCTTCCAAGAGGTCCTGGGGCTATCATGCCCAGTGGCCAACTTCCGACCATGCCAGAGCATCACCTGGCTGCCTACACGGATAACACACACAAAGGGCAGACTGGACAGACACCAGACCTCTACTAAAGTGAATCCTGTTTGTAAAGTTAGCCCCTGCACAACATCTCCTCCACTGTAATCATAGCCAGTCCTCACAACCAATCAGCCTGAGGGTCAATCCCTCCTATTGATGTGTAAACAGCAATCAAGGCTCAACTACAACAAAAGGGCACACACAACCCACACAAAGGACACACCTGCAGCAGTTGACTCAGGTGGCTAGGGAGACTGCACCCCACTAATCCTAATAGACTACCCACTATATAAGGCCACTCTACTAAGACCAGGAGACATAACAGCCCTACCTAATACATAGAAACAAACACAAGGATGCAGCCAAAATGAGGAGACAAAGAAATATGTCCCAAATTAAAGAACAGAGCAATGCTCCAGAAAAAGAACTAAACAAAGTGGAGACAAGCAATCTACCAGACACAGAGTTGAAAACACTGGTTATAAGCATGCTCAAAGATCTCAGGGAGAACTTCAACAAAGAGATAGGAAATATAAAAACAGAGATAGAAAACATAAAAAAAAATCCAGTCAGAAATAAAGAATATTATAACTGAAGTGAAGAATACATTAGAGGAAATCAATAGTAGATTAGATGAAGAAGAGGTTAGAAAGAATCAGCAATTTATAAGATCAGGTAGCAGAAAATACCCAAACAGAACAGCAAAAAGAAAAAAGAATCCAAAAAAATTATGGGACAACATCAAGCATACTGACATTCACATCACAGAGGTATTAGAAGAAGAAGACAGAAAGCAAGAGATTAAGAACCTATTTGAGGGCTGACCGAGTGGCATGTTGGTTAAGAGCTGGCTTGGGATGCCAGCAGCCCCGGTTCAGATCCCACATATGAGGGCCAGTGACACTGCCCTCTACAGCTAAGATGGTGAACAACAGCTCCACTTGGAGCTGGGCTGCATGAGTCCCGGCGACAGTGCAGGCTGCAGCCCCTGCTGCAGTGGGCTGCTATAAGCTACAGGGAGTGGCAGGCAGCCAGCATGAGCGGCTGGCAGTCGGAGTGAGCTGCCAATAGCCACAGGGAGAGACCATCCAGAAGCTGGCAACCTATCTGCCTCATCCTGAAAGAGTGCAATGATGATATCAACATGGGCTAGTGATGCAACATCCTCCGCAAGTAGACTGAAGAACAAAAGGACAGCAACTTGTCTGTTCCCCTTCCCCAGTTCCCCAGTGCTGTTCCCCTCCCCCAATTCTCCAATAAAAATCTTTTTTTTTTTTTAAAGAACCTATTTGAAGAAATAATGACTGAAAACTTTCCTAACCTGGTGAAGGAAATATACATGCCCAGGAAAGGCAGAGAGTCCCAAACAAGATGAATTCAAAGGGGCCCATACCAAGACATATCATAATTTAAATGCCAAAGGTTAAGACAAAGAAAGTATATTAAAAGCAGCAAGAGAAAAGCAATTAGTCACCTACGATGGAGCTCCCATAAGACTGTCAGCTGATTTCTCAACAGAAACTTTGCAGGCAAGAAGGCAGTGGCAGGAAATATTCAAAGTGATGAAAAGCAATGACGTACAACCAAGATTACTCTACCCAGAAAAGCTATCATTTAGAATCAAAGGACAGATAAAGAGCTTCCCAGACAAGGAAAAACTAAAGGAGTTTATTACTATCAAACCAGTATTACAAGGAACCTTAGAGGGATTTCTTTAAGATGGAAAAAAAAAGGATCAAAAATATGAATAAACAAATGGCAATAACCACATATCTGTCAACAATTACTTCCAATGTAAATGGATTAAATGCTCCAATCAAAAGATAGGGGGGGGTGAATGGATAAGGAAACAAGACCCTTACATATGCTGCCTGTAAGACTATCACTTCAGATCGAAAGACACACAGAGACTGAAAGTAAAAGGATGGAAAAAGATACTTCATGAAAATAGAAACAAACAAAAAAAGCTGGAGTAGCAATACTTATACAAGACAAAATGGACTTTAAAACAAAGGCTATACGAAGAGACAAAGGCGGACCCAATAATCCCACTTCTGGGTGTTGATCCAAAGAAACCCAAAATATTACTTTGAGAGGATGTGTGCACCCATATGTTCATTGCAGCATTGTTTACAATGGCTAAGATGTGGAGGCAGCCTGGGTGTCTGTCAACGGAAGAATAAATAAAAAGGAGGTGGTATAGTGGAATATTGTTCAGCCACTGAAGAGAATGGGTTCTTGCCATCTGTGGCGGAACTTGGAGGGTTTTGGGATGAGTGAAGTATGTCAGACAGAGAAAGACGGATGCAATATGATTTTGCTTATATGTAGAATCTAAAGAACAAAATAAAGAAACAAACAAAACATAAACAAACTCATAAATACAGAGAATATTTTGATGATTGTCAGATAGGAGGGGGTTGGGGAACAGGGTGAAAGAGGTGAAGGGATTAAGAAATACAAATTAGTAGTTACTAAATAGTCATGGGGATATAAAATAAAGCATTAGGTAATATAATCAATAATATGGTAATAACTATGTATAGTGTCAGTGGGTACTAGACTAGTCAGGGGAATCACTTCTTAAATTATATAAATGTCTAACCACTATCTGTATACCTGAAATTAATATAAAATAATATTGAATGTCAGCTGTAATTGAAAAATTATAAAGAGGGGAAGGTGAACATATGAAACAAATAAGTCATGGGGGTGAAATGTATAGCATGGGGAATATAGTCAATAATATTGTGATAGCATGGTCTGGTGTCAGAAGGTCACTAGATTTATCATGGTGATTACTTCTTTAGGTATATAAATATTGACTGAATGACTATGGTCACACACCTGAAACTAATATTGTATGTTGGCTATATTTTAATAGAAAGCTTTAAAAAATTAAATTAAAAATAAAAATTATTACTAATCACACATTTGCCGATAGGGGTGATACAGAGCAAAGATATCAGGCTTACCTTCTACTTACTAGGAATTAATAAAATAAATAATCACAAATATTTGGGACATTTGTTACACCAATAAGTCAAAGTTTTAATTTATGTGCAAAAAAGGACTTGCATGAATGAAGTGACTGTTAATAGTAGTGACTGAATGGGAGGTATCACCACTGCTAGTTTCTCTGGTAGAGATTAGATAGTTATTTATTATGTATTTATTAATAAATTTTCTGATCACTAATGCAGTACATAACTATTATAAAAAGTTTTAATATAGAGAAGCACACAATCCAATATTATCAAAATCAACTATCTATGGGCTGGCCGAATGACGCATTGGTTAAGAGCTGGTTTTGGGATGCCAGCAGCCCGGGTTCGGATCCCACATATGAGGGCCAGTGACACTGCCCTCTACAGCTAACAACAGCTCCACCTGGAGCTGGATTGCGAGCCCCGGCGATGGTGTAGGCTGCAGCCCCTGCTGCAGTGGGCTGCCATAGGCTACAGTGAGTGGCTGGCAACCAGCGTTAGCGGCTGGCAGCCAGAATGAGCTGCCTATAGCCGCAGTGAGCGACCATCCAGAGGCCGGAGACCGATCTGCCTCATCTGGGAAGAACGCAATGACGATACCAACATGGGCCAGTGAAGTAACGTCCTCCGCAACTAGACTGAAGAACAAAAAGATAGCACTTTGTCTGTTCCCCTTCCCCGATTCCCCAACGCTGTTCCCCTCCCCCAACTCCCCAATAAAACCTTTAAAAACCAACAAAAAAACCCAACTATCTAAAGACTGCTGCTATTAATATCTTATTCTACACAGTTTATGTTTCCATCTTTTGTTTTTACAAATACAGTAGTCTTATTTTACATAACTGGTACATGTAGTGTTCTTCAACATGCTGTTTAGTATTCTATCAAAATTAATATACTTGATTTAATAGTTGATATTGTCAGCTTATATTTTATTATGAATAACACCCTGAAAACGTTCTTACAATTTAAATTATAGGTATAATTTCTAATATTTCTCTAGGAAAATTCCTTTCATTGGAATTACTGGGGCAAAGAGTTGATTATGTGTAAGGCTGTTGATAATCTATGATAGGACTCTTAGAAGCTCCTTTGATTATTCAGACAAAAATCTTTCGATGAAAAGGGCCTTCTTAATCTGGTTTCTTAGATTCCTCCAGTGAAATTTACCTTTCCTTCCTCTGAACGTCATACCAATGGTTACATGAAGAATATAGAGTATTGTCTGCCCTGACATGGAAATATTTTATGTATGTGTTTCTCAGGTCTCCAATAGGTATGTTCTGAATGTAGATACATCAAAGTCTAAAATAATTAGGCATCACTGAACACTGAGCTATTCTGTGTGTAGTGTTCATAGCGTACTCTGCAGCATTCACAGTAACTCTGTGAACATTGAGAGAAGTTAGAGAATGAAAACAACACAGAAGGAGAGGGAATTAATAATAGAAAAATACTTATGTGAGGATTTTCAAATACTTAATAGTAAGACAAAAATATTTCTCTACTGATTTTTTTGGCAAAATAAGATGAAGTGAAGAAGTCCTGAATGATGCTTTCCAATTCTATCTTTCTGCTAAGCAAGAAGTAATATTTCTCTCTTGGATGGGAAAGTGGCCTTAACTCTATTTATGATATTTAAAGCCAGAAGAATGGATAAAATAATCAAAAGGAGAATGTAGAGAGATAAGAGAAAGTCTAATACTTGGTCCCTGCAACTTCCAAATTTTACAGTACAGATGAATAAAGAAAAATAAGAAATGCACAGGGCCAGCTGGATGGCTCAGCTGGTGAGAGTACATGCTCTTAACAAGGTTGCCGGGGCCAGCCAAGTGGTGCGGTGGTTAACAAGGTTGCAGGTTCGACTCCTGCATGGGATGGTCGGCTGCACCTCCCCCAACTAGATTGAAAGCGGCAACTGGACTTGGAGCTGAGCTGCGCCCTCCACAACTAAGACTGAAGGACAACAACCTGACTTGGAGCTGATGGGTCCTGGAAAAACACAATGTTCCCTTCCCCAATTCCCCAACACTGTTCCCTTCCCCAATTTAGCAATAAAATCTTTTAAAAATAAATAAATAAAATTACATTTAAAAAAATGCATAGAGGGAAAGCAGCAGAGGTGGAAAAGCTTATGGAAGCTCATAGAGAAGAACATTTTGAGAAAAATTGATAAGAGTATGTCAAATGCTACTTAGAATCAATAATGTGAGTAAAAACATCGAATGGGATTTGGAAAAGCAGAGGTCACTGATAAGAATAATTTTGTTGTGATCGAGGCTGAAGGCAAATTTGGATTAACTGAAGCTTGGATGGGTAGTGGGGAAATAGAGACAGGACATGCTAATGCACTTTCTATAAAGTTTGGCTAAAAAGGGGAGAGAAAAAAATGGAACTCTAATGGAAGGGGAAGTGAGTCAAGGGGACTTCTGTTTTTCTAAGATGTGCATTGTTAGAGTCAATTTTCCTACAAGGATGATTTGTAGGGAAGGAGATGGAGCCATGAATCAGGCGTGATAGGTGGTGACAACAAGCAAAGTCCTAGAGATGTTGAGGAAGAGGGGTGTAGTAGTAAAGTTTTGTTTTGACATGGTCCAACAGCACTGTTACAGAGAAATATTAGTATGGCAGGTTTTTCAATGGCAGAAATGTGCTAATTTTTCCTTAGCTTCTCCCTGAAATCCTTGGTGTAAGAGCTGGAGAAGCTTGCACAATGCACATAGCTGAGGCGATGTCTACAAATTCCAGTTGTGAGAATGTGAAAGTGGATAGAACTCAGCAGAAGCGTAGTGATAAAGATCAAAGTGGAAACGGTATGGTTAATAACGTGCATACCTTTTTTACTGTTCCTGGAGAAATCGCAGAAGCAACTAGGATAAACGTGAAGCAACGCTAAGCAGACTTCAGGGCTACAGCCTGAGAGTAAGCAAAACAAATGCCTATTATATCAAGATAATGCAAAGTACTGTGGACACAGAACAGATGTGAAACAAATTCACTTTGTTTCAGGAAGCATGGCAACTAGACCTATTCAAAAAACCAGATCAAAATCTTTCTGAGAAGACAATCCATAAAACTCTATTTACTCACATTTACTAGTTTCAAAAATCCCAAGGCCACTGCGAGTTTGGGGGGTTTTGGGGGTTTTGTTTTTGTGATTTAAAAATAAAATGAGATCACATGTGTGAGAGTGCTTAACCAATGCCTGGTATATAGCAAGCATTTAATAATATGCTAATTAAATCCAAACCTTTACCCCAAGGGAAGTAAGCCAAGGAAATAAGGGACTGTGGCATTGGAGTCTTTGTGAGAACCTCTGTGGTTAGGATCCTAGTGAAAATATTTCATTTAATTTATCTGATTATTCAGGAGACTAAATATTCATTAACTACTTCATAGAGCTCTAATACTGGAGGTGGGAGTGAATCAGAAAAATGGGACTTTTCAGAGACTTGAATATGAACAAAGTTTTGAGCCCATTACACTTAGTGTGTGATATTTCTTGGTTAGGCTACATGCTAAGTAATCTTCACTGCACCCTGTTTACAGAGTTGGCTTTCTGATAATACCTCTTAGTCTGTATATTTCTCCTTAGCTTATGGGAATATAAATTGAAATGAGAAGCACTATTAATATCACTTGGAAAAATTGTTCAAGAAAATTTGCTTCAATAAAAGTGAATGAGAGGACATTCTTATAAATCAGAAAATATAATGTTAATAAACAGTGTTTGAAAGCAGCCTAGGCTGTCACTGAAATGTTTTGAATGAATTTAACGCATACTGAAACTGTGTATTATGTACGTCTATATTAAATATGTATTTTCAGCTCTTAAAGTCACAGCAAGAATATATTTAAAGATTTTAGAGTTTTAATGAAATACATCTCTTTTCTGCTTGTAGCTTGTTTTCTGATCTACTTTCAGGAGAACGTATGCTTTGAGTTAAGGCTTTTGTGCCAGAGAGTATTTTGTTCCAAAGAATGCACTTTTGTTGCTATGATATAGTTTATGTCACTGTGAGTTATAGTAATCTTAAATTACTAAAATGTGACTATAATTAATTGTTTTGATGTATTTTCATGTTTTAGAGGAGTGACAGAAAAGCTTATGCATCATGGACCCTGGATTTACCTGCTGCCTTGGATGCTTAGTGAGAAGACTGAAAATTATATTCGTCAGGAGCAACAGTGGGAGTCAAGAAGGAGTGAGAGGGAAAGGTCTTGGGGAAGCCAGTTGTCCCTTTTGCTCTGATTCAGGAGTCTTACTGAAGGCATGTGACAATAAATCCATCACTCAGACTATGCATTAGTGGAAGATATTATAGTGGCTTGATAAAAAGATGCCTGAAAGACAAAGTGACAAGCCTTGAAATCCCCAGGTTTTAAACTGTCAACAGGATTCAGGGTTATAAGAACAACTTGATTTCAGAGCTAAGATGCCACCATTTCTTAGATATCTCTTGTTAATTCTCATATTAGTAATGGGAGTAGGAGATAGACCGCATAACTGAGAAATCACAGAGTAAGTCTATTCCAGTCACAAAGGAAATGAATCATTGAGGACATACCACTTGAGTTCCCTGTCTTGTAGCTGCCGACCTGCTGGGGTGAAGCACTGACATGTTTGAAGTCATCACTTCATCAGTATTCACTTCAGCTGAAGCTTTCCCTGTGTGCCCTGCGCTCCAGCGGAAGCTCCCACTGAGAGGGGAGGCACCTGATTAAAAATGAACCGGCTGAAGGAGCTTCTTTAGATGTGACAACTTGAAAAGAATGTTTGGGGAAGTGGTTGTTTTAGAGTAACATCAAGGCAGATTCCAACAAAATCAACTCTGACACTTAAACTTAGAGGCAAAGATTAAACAAAGTTAAGCGACCATAGATTTGGATCTCTTGAAAGAACTTAAGGCACTTTTCAGTAAGTTTAGGGAAGTTTGACTGTTTTTCTACAATTGTAAGGAAAAACAGTAGAAAAGATCGCATATTCCATCTTCAATTTCCTCTTCTGTGAAGCAGTAAACCCTCTAAGCATATCAAAAATTTACATTCACACCTGAAAGTTGTGACCTAGCATCTAATGAATTAAATTGTTACAATAGAAGGAAAATACCTTGCATTTTATAGCATTTTAATACTAGAAAGGCAATCAGCTCAAGAAGAAATCAAATATTCTTATATTTCTCCAGTACATATTCTAGAGACATTAGGTGAAAATACCTTTGAGTAAAAATATAGAAGATATTTCCTCTATATCTATGAGACGGTTTCTGTTTACTTTGCTCATTCATACAGTCTTTCAGATTCCACATATGAGTGAGATCATATGGCATTTGTCTTTCTCTGACTGACTTATTTCACTTAACATAATAGTCTCTAGGTCCATCCATATCATTGCAAATGGTACGATCAGGGTTGCTAATTGGGAGGGGGATGGGGATTAGGGAGAAGGGGAAGGGATTAGACAGCAAAAATAGGCAACTACAATATTGCCACTGGGATATGAAAAACAGTTTGGGGAATATAATTAATAATGTTGTAAATATTTTGTGGAATGTCAGATGGTCATAGGTCTTGTTAGGGAGACCATTTCATGGATGGAGTAGAGGTTTGATCAATGCACTGTATAACTGAAGCGGAGGTTGTATACCTACTGTAATTAAATATATATAGATAGTCACGGGATGTGGATTATACTGTGGAAGAGAGTCAGAGAAAGAGTAATAGATATATATGATATGGGGGGGAGTGGGGTGGCGAATTGGGGGTGGGGCGTTGTCACTTCGAGGGGTAAAATGTATAACTATTGCACTGTTGTACACCTGAAACTAATTAAAAATAAATAAATAAATTTTTAAAAAATATATAGAAGATATTACTCAAGCCCATAACTAGAACAGACCTACTGGTACTTTCTGTGGAAATTTATGGTGTCAAGAAAAAAAGTCAGAAGAACTTGGTGTTTCTCTCAGGTGTCATTTCAGGTGCACAGAGGAATTTGCATTTACTTGTATATAAGAGCTTGTTTTAAGAGTCATACAGTGTTTACATTACAATGCACATTTCACTATTGTCAGGCATTCTCATTATCATATTTAGTGATCATTTCACCTGTAAAACAAAACCTCCTTTCATGCAGGCTCAGTTTGGAATATTCTGTGGTATTTGGATGACTGAAGAAGCTATCAAATTCTCCCCTATCAGCTTCTCCAGCCCATTATTGATCATGCTCCCCATACTTTAGCCACATCCAGCTTCCTGCCATTATCCAAGCCATGCTTAGCCTCCCTTTCATCAGAAACACGATACCTACTGCTTCAGAGCAGATTTCTTGGTTGCTGGATTAATTCCAATTCACCTTCTATCAACCCTCCTAAACTTTCATTCTTCTCATCATTGTCCAGACTCAGATGCTCAACATCATTAATCATCAGAGAAATATAAAAACCACAATGAGATATCACCTCTCAGAATGGCTATTATCAATAAATCAACAAACAAGTGTTAGCAAGGATGTGGAAAAAAGGGAACCCTTGTGCACTGTTGATGGAATTGCAGCCGCTATGGAAAAAAAACCATGGTTTTTGTTGTTCCTCAAACAATTAAAAATAGAACTACCATATCATCCAGCAATTATACTTCTGGGTATTTATCCAAAAAAATCCAAAACACTAATTAGAAAAGATATATGCACCCCTATGTTCATTGCAGCATTATTTACAATAGGCAAAATATGAAAGCAACCTAAGTGTCCATTGATAGATGAAAGATGAATGGATAAAGAAGAGTTCACACACACACACACACACACACACACACACACACACACACACACAGTGGAATATTACTCAGCCATAAAATGAATGAAATCTTGCCATTTGCAACAATATCAATGGACCTAGAGAATATTATGCTAAATAAGTCAGACAGAGAAAGAAAAATATCATATGATTTCACTTATATGTGGAATTTAAAAAACAAAAATGAACAAACAAAATAAAACATAAACTAATAGATACAGAGTTGATAGTCGCCAAATGGGATGGGTGTTGGGGGAACAGGCAAAAAGGGAAAAGGGATTAAGGAGTACAAATCGTCAGTAATAAAAATAGCCATGGGGATGTCAAGTACAGCACAGGGAATATAGTCAATAATGTAATAAGTGTGTATGATGTCAAATGGGTGGTGACTTCATAAGGTGTATAAATGTCTGATCACTATGTTGTACACCTGAAACTATTGGGTTGTCGGAAAAGTAATGACACATTTTTGCAACAAAAATCATAGAAAAATACGTCATGACTTTTCTGACAACCCAATAATACAATATTGTATTATTTCAATACAATATTGTATTCAACTGTAACTGAAAAATAAATTTTTAAAAACTTGGTACCTTTATTAGAGTATCACATTCTACCCTAACTATTTATTATTGGCAAGGTCAACTATCGTGTTACTTTATTCTCCTCTTGGAGCCATTTCTATTGCAATAGTGATACCTGGAATCATATCACGATGATGGGTAGTCGGTTGCATGGGATCAGGATCTATAAAGATGCCCAAACTCCCCAGACTTCAGAGGATTATTCTCTGAATGCCTCTATCACTGGGTTTGAGGTAAGGGGGAACTGTGTGCTCCCCTCACTGATGGAACCAGGGCGTGGAAATCCCATAGCACTCCAACACACCTCTGCTAAGACATTCTAAGCTTCTTCACACTCAGTTCTTTGATAAGTTCATTCTGGATAGCATTACAAACGTGGGGTTTTTTTCACTTCTTCTACAAACATTGAATAAGGAATGCAGCATTTAGTATAGCTGTGTGGAACAGTTGCTAAATATTGTTTTGTTTGTTTGTTTGTTTGTTTGTTTTACTTTGGGGCTGTTGCTAAAACTAAGATAGAAAGTTATCTAGGCAGGCAGGGTACTTTCAGGCAAAAAGAGTTCTGGGAAAAACACCCTAAGTTTTCCATATACCTAGAGTGGAATTTGAGGGCATATAAAAATTTCTGTGTCCACTAAAGGGACAGAAAGTTAGAACTGATGGGCCTGCTCAGTGTCTCCCTGCCATGGAGACACACAGCAAAGTACTGTGCACCTTTCAAGTACTCTCTTGGGAAGCTATGCACTGATGCCAGTGCCTAGTCCACCCTTCAAAGCAATTTTGGAACTCTTTTTCTGGAATGGCCATCAGAGCTGTCATCATGCTATCCTTGATGTCCTGAATGGCATCAAAATGTCTTCCTTTCAATATTTCCTTTCTCTTCCAGTCAAGAAAGAAATCATTGGGGGGCAGATCAGGTGAGTAGGGAGGGTGTTCCAATACAGTTGTTTACTGGCTAAAGACTCCCTCACAGACAGTGCAGTGTGAGCTGGTGCATTGTCGTGATGCAAGAGCCATGAATTGTGGAAAATTTTAGGTCATCTAACTTTTTCACACAGCCTTTTCAGCACTTTCAAATAGTAACCTTGGTTAACTGTTTGTCCAGTTGGTACAAAATTCATAATGAATAACCCCCCTGTTATTAAAAAAGGTTAGCAACATTGTTGCAACAAGTTGACAAACTTAATTGTCAGACCTTGTGTATGTGACATTGTGTGGATTAGAAAAAAGTCCTCTGGGCTCCATGCAGGGCATGGACTGGAAGCAGAATCCAGGTTACAATGCTGCCCAAACCGCCCCTGTCACTGGGCACCATCCTGTGATTGTTTGATGATTTCTTTCTTTTGAATTTCTTTCTTTAAAATGAGTATCTGTCAACATACTGAGAAAACTAATTTTATTCCTAGAACACTTTTAATAATTTAGGACATTTTAAAACAAACAAAAATAACCAACTATAACTTCCTTGTAAATATCTATTAAATATGCTCATCAGCAAAGAAGAAAACATAAGAGAATTCATCCTCATCTCTATGCCATCCATGAAGATGAATCATCATGTCATAAAGATCTTTGAATTTGAGGTTTCCAGGCTAGTGCCACAAAATACACTTCGCTCACAAAGCCACATGTGGCTGGCTGCTTCAATGAAAGACAGAGTAAGCTGTCGTAAAAAACATTTCTATTAGTGACCTGTGGCATGTGTTTCTAAAGTAAGAGTTCTTTTGAAGTTGATACTTCTCAGTAGAGAGGCATTCTTAAGCGTGTACTTAAAAAATTGATTACTGTACCCATTTAGATCCTGGGCCATGCGGGCTAGCATGATTTTCATTCCTGAGAGTGCTGCCTTCTTCCTTATGTGTAAGTCTGCTAAATCCAAGATCCTTGTTACTATAAGAACTACAGATCATTTGAACAAAATGTGGGCACAAGTCAGTATATTATCATTATTATGCCCAATTTCATACAGGCTTTGCCTTGATGACCTCTAAAGGTTTTTATAATTGTGATTCTCATGACCAGGAGAAGCTGGGTATAGAGTCTGATGAAGCTGGGTATTTTAAGTATTCACCATCGGCTTCTGTACATTTTCAGAATAATCCACCATGAATTCCGAACAAAAGTATGCATTTTAAAAGTCGGCTTTTATTTAAAAGTCCCCTTTCTTATACCTCTGATACGTGCTCTGGGCCATGGCGGAGATTTGCTAAACTTCATCAAATGGCTTGGGGCTGCAAGGTTTAGAACAGTCATGAAGAGGGGAAGGGCAGGGAGGGGAGTGGAGGGGATAGAAAAGGAGAACAGGGGAGGGGAGTAAGGGGAGGGAGGAGAATGGGGGAGAGGATTCACCAATTTTTAACATTTCTATACATGGAGTAGCTATCTCCCTGTCAGCTAGTTCCTTAGGATACTTCATACACCCACCTTCCAACTTCTGTGATTTTTTCTTAGCCATTGTAAATAAATATGTATTTATTATAACTATATTATGCATAAGGAAATATATAAAATACAAACAATCAGGACTTTAGCATTTTTATACCATCCAACTTATTTAGATTTACTCTCATTTTTACCATTTCTGTTCACCTTCCCACCACCTGGCATCTCTGAGATCCTGTATATTCCTTCTGAAGAGGTGTTTTTCTTCCCCATAGTAAGCTCTACTAGTGAAAATTCTTTCAGCATTTGTTTGCCTGAAAATATCATTATCTCACTTTAATTTTCTAAGGGCATTTTGCCATGTTTGGAATTCTGGTTGGCAGTTATTTTCTTTCAGCACTTTGAAAATATCATTCAACAGCCCCGTTTTCCACTGTTGCTGCAGAGAAGTTAGGTTTTAATTTAACTGTCACACAATTAGAACATAATCCCGAACGTTTTCTTAACCTTCTGATTGTTTTAATTTTCCCTTTGTCTTTAGTTTTCAGCAGTTACTGATGTGATCAGGTGTGGGTTTTCTTGTGTATTTACCTTGCTTGCTGTTCATAATCTTTCTGAAAATTGGTTTGATGTCTTTCATCAGCTTTATAAAGGTCATATTCATTATCTCTTCAAATTGCTTCTTCCTTTTTCTTCTTCTGTTCTTTAGTATTCCAACCAGTTACATTAAGTATTCTTATCCTACCCTCCATCTGTCTCTTAGCAGTTTTTTCCCCCTTTGTCTCTGAACATTATTCAAGTTATCTGCTCTTAGCTCTTCTGCTAAACAAATTCTTTCTCAGCTGTTTTTAATTTGTTCTTTAACCATTCTTTGAGATCTCATTAGTTATTTTTCACTCTTAGAATTACTATTTACTTTTTATAGTTTACAATTTTCTTCTGAAAATTTCAATTATGGCTGTTATCACCTTTTACAGAGTGTAATTATTTCAAAGTGTTTTTCTAACACTTTGTGTCTAAACAGACCCATATAGGTCTGTTTCTATCTGTCTTAGTCCATTTTGGTTGCTGTAACAAAATAGCACAGACTGGGGGACTTGCAGACAACAAACATTTATTTCTCACAATTCTGGATGCTGCAAGTCTAAGATCAGAGTGACAGCAAGGTCAGGTGAGACCCTTTCTCAAGTTACAGGCTTATTGTTGTATCTTTACATGGTGGAAGGGGCTAGGGAGTCCTGCAGGGGTCTCTTTTGTAAAAGCATTTAATCTCATTCATGGGGACCTCCCAGAGGTCTCACCTACTAATACCCTTACCTTTGGGGATTCAGACTTCAACATATAAATTTTGGGAAGACATAAACATTCAGACCAAGGAGCTACGTTTTGCTGTTAATGCTGGTTTTCAGTCATGTTGTCTTATCTCCTCACTTTTCTGGTTATGTTTGTTTGGATAATGTGGATATCTGTTTGAAAAGTTGTTTGGAAAATTAGTTTGAGGCCAAACATGCTATCTTGTTCCAAACATGTCATCTTGTTCCAAAGTCTTTTTATTTTGCTTCTGCTAGTGCATGGGGACACTAGAAATCTGGGGTTGTCTCAGTCCAATTTGAGAGACTGAGATTAGTTGAACCTCAGCTAGTCTCTGGAAGGGCCTTTCTTCAAAAAGATCATTCTCACCCCAGAGGGAGCTCTTTGCAGTGCCAACCTGATGGAAGAGACATCCTCCAATTCCTCTTTTGCAGATTCATGTACTCTACTCCCCTTCTCTCTGTCTACACCAGACTGTCAAACTGCTTACTTCACCTCTGAGTGTCTTGGCTGTCCTTAGTGGCGAATGCTTAAGAATAGGAAGCAACCCTAAATCCCAGGTTTCCTCAGTGGGGCTCTATCCTTTCCTAAATTGTGGTCTGATGAAATTTTAACTATCTCTTCTACTCTCCATTCTTTTCAGAATATATGATTCTACCCCACGCCCCACCAGGTTCTCTAGTTATTCTCATGAGAGTTTTGGTCCAAATTATCTAATCTACTCTACTAGAAGCCAGAAGTGCCTCCAATAATATTTAAAATTATTCTTCTATTATTCAAATATCATTTGTTATCTCTCCACTTTGAAGATATGATCTTTGATCCATTTTAAATCTGTATTATAAAACACATCCCCATGCCAATGCATGCATGGCATTATCACATACCAGAACAAGTAAAATTTCTTTCTTCAGTTGTAAAACTGTGATCAACAAATAGTGAATGCACTTGATGGAAATTGGCCATCCGGAAAATCTGTTCATTAGAAATGTTCATCAGAGGGAACCTGATGTGAATGTCCATTAACTTTGATCCAATTTTTTCCACTCATAATATGAGTGACATAGGCAAGGTTTTTGCTTATATGTACTTCATTTTCGGCATATACTCCTATATGTAACAATAACACTTCTTTTAATGGGTTATTGTTAGGATTTAAATAATGTATTTACAGTATTTGTCACAAAGTAGATAATAAATTAAAGTTTCTCTCTTTTTCTAAGAATGGAGATTATTTTTTTCTTTTTGTAACTGCTTGTCCATATTTTTCATTATTAAAGTAAGTGGCTCAAACTTCTATCTGAGGAGTCATCTCAAATGCATATTCAACCTGTTGTTTGTCTAAACAACCCATTACAGGAGAAAATGCACATGAATATTTTTTTATCTGGTTTCAAGCTATTTCTCTGTCATTATTTTCAGATCTTGAAAAGTGACAGCGAATGTTATACAGTTCACTAACTGTATTTTGTCTTCTCAGGGGAATTCCAATATCGACAACACGCTAAAGTGTTGCTCCAATTTCCCATTGTTCTGTTTTCTAACCTACCATAGATATACCATCCCATGAACTATTTATGAAAGCCATTTTTATTAGCAGGGTCTCTTTTTTGTACTGAGATATATTTTTCATAGAAGAAAAGAGGAGCATGTGAAGTTTGGTAATTCATCAACTTTTAAATAAATATGGGGAAATGTGCTATAGGTTTAAAAATCATGTGGCTAATACATGTTTGTAAATTTTAGAACCTTGAATTGAGTTCATGATGGGCGCTCTTGTTCATCCACATATTAAAAAATGTGGAATTCAGATGGCACTAATTCTTCACAAAACAATATTTACCTAAAGTTTAGAAATAATTAGAAGCATTCAACAAAATGCCTATATTTACTTTCTGTTCCTTTATATTTGTGTGTTTTAAATAGTTCTTATTAACCATTTGAAAACATAGTACTAGTTATAGAAATTCTTGACCTCCCTCATTAATAAGGTTATACATTGGAATAGCAACATAAACAGCAGAAAAACACTTCCTATTCTAACTAACTACACAAAAATAAATTTATGCATGTTGAGTGTTAATTGTGCACCAGGCCTAACAGCACTTTTACACATATTATATCATTTGCTCCCCAATACAAATTTCAGATATCTGAGTTATAAACTGTGAAAATAGGTAAGAAAATAAATACTGATAACTTCCAGATATAGCTGTTTTTTTTAAATCATAACTTTCCTGGTTCTCTAGATTTTTGTTCAAGTTAGTCACATGCCACCTAGTGAGATTATACAGAACTGCAACTTATTTATTAATACAATAAACATTCCTACAACAGATAGTTTTCCTCTAACAACTTCGCTTCTCTCTCTCTCTCTCTCTCTCTCCCCTCCCTCCTTTGTACCTGTTGAAAGGCAGTTAATTATATGGTAGCAATGTACTACTTAACCAAGCATGCTGGCCCCAGGCAATTCTAACATAGTTTGTGCTACTAATTAAAAGATAAAAATCTCAGCCTTAATAGTCATTGAGAAAAAAAGAAGTGAGAAAAAAAACGGTCAAAAGAAAAATTTAATTAAATATATTGAATGTCAATTAGTTAGATAAAATACAAAAGGAAATTACTTTTAATTTAATGTATTCTGATCTTGCAGTATACATAATACATAGCTGTATATCTTGTGTTATTCTTCCTCTCCCTTCAAAAAATCTTAATTTAAAAACATTTTTATATCTCTCAAAGGAATATAAAAACCTTAATTTCTTTCTTAAAATCATTCAATCACACTGTGTCAGAAGTTAGCTGCCTTACCTATATCTTCCTATTTTTGATATCAAAACAGAACATATATCTGATTACAGATTGAAAGAAAACAATGCTGTAATTGCAACGTCCATATAATAAGGTAATGGACTTGCTACGTTTTCCTGTATATTCCACCGTGACTACTATGCTTTGTTGAGCCTACACAGAGCCAGGTAACTTACCATATCATGCAAAATAAAGTTAAGAACAAGAACTACTATTGTGTTCTTAATTACTGAAACAAGACTGCAGGAGTAACCTGGGGGACAGAATTTTGAAGCGCTTTCCAAAAGCACACAGTCCTCACGGCATGTTGAATATAAATGTGGCGTCAGAAGTTACCCATGAAAGTTTATTTGGGGAAGCACCATTGCCACCCAAATCTCTCTCCAACATGCTAGCTGGACTTTCACATTCTTTTTCATTTCGAAATTAAGTTTGGGCTATACCATTTAAAAGGAAATTTAATGTTTAATGAGCTTAGAAGAAGTACAGGTATGGATGACAAAAATGTGTGTGCCTCCCCACCTATCACCATTGCTTAAGGTTCATTTCGTAGCCTTTCTAGAATCTGAAATGGGTGGAAAAAAGGACACGGTAAAGAGGGGGAAAGTGCACACAAGGGGAGGCCAGGAAAACATTTTGTCTACTTGAGCCCACTGGACAATTTTCCCTCAGTAGACTTCATCCCTCTTGCACAGCTTAGCCTTGAAGCCTGTGTCAAAGCTTCCATCCCCTACTTTTAAGCATACCCAGCGGAAGGGCGGTCTACAGGCAAAAGCCAGGCTATCTACAGATGAGTGACAGGAAGAGTTGAGGGTTGCTAACTTCCTTTGACAGCTCTTATGGTGGGGCAGATGTGAGGAGAATGGCAACAGCATGGGACCGCATGCCATCTTAGATAGATGAGCTGTTAGCCCCAGATCCTGGCTTTTGATCAATATGGTTGAATCAATATGGCACTGTCCTCAGAATAACAATATGTAGCAACCTTTCAAAGAAGTATTGTATGTGTGGGAGACCAGGAAGAGAAAAGCCAATCTAAATTTGATAATAAGAGAAAAGAAGTATAATTAACATCAAGTCTATGATGTTGTTCATGTAATTCCACATAAAGCCAGTTTCCATACAATTTTCGTTTTTACAATTGACCCCTGAGGGTGAGCAACAGTTTAAGCCAACATTGGTATTTTATATATGTGTGTAAGTTTCAAAAGATGTTCAGCCTCCAAGAGGTAATGCATTATGTGCCTTAATAAAAGATGCATGCCAACTTAATTAAGATTAGAGAAATAATAAATTACTTAATGCTTTTAAAGAGTTTTTAAAGAATAAATTACATAAGGAAATCACTTATTTTACATAAAATTTGTGGTGTTTCCATAAAAACTGAAACTTTTCTAAGTCCCCTTAGTATCTCTCTTGCGCGCACATACTGTCTTTTTTATCTTGAATTTTCTTCTAAATACGCAGACTTCACAGGCCTGGTCTTGATGCCAAATTGAATCCCTTTCATTTGCTGATTGAGCTCTGGCCCAATAGCCAATGTTTCCCGCTGGGTCCTTACAGAGGGTGCATTCATATTTTATCCTAATTTATTCATCATCAAACATCAAACCTTTGGAAGATAAAACAAAGACCGAGTGAACAATGAAAGGAGAACTTACTGGTTTGTTTTCATCTTCACTCTCAGATGAAAGAATCCTTTAGTAGCACTGCCCACTCTACCAATACATCATCCAGGTAATTGGGGGGAGGGGACTGGGCAATGACAGGCTGGGCCAAATCAACCTTCTGCATCCACGGGTGCACACAATAACCTCCAACATCAAAAGTATCTAATGAGAACTGGAGAATCCATGGCATTGTCTTAGTTGACCCAATCTTGTAATTAAGTATCAAAAACCCCCAAGCTTTCTGTAGACATTTACGAGTTACATAGCAAAATCCCTACACGTGCAAAACAAAAGACCTTAGTCATACTTTCCTTCTCAGAGGAGGAAAGCTTTAATGACAGCTCTGGACAAGCACCAGATTTTCAGTATCAAAGACCCCAGTTTCTGTGTTAGTTTTGTTGCTTCAAGACTGCATAAGAATGGGAAAGTCGCATATTCTTATTTATCAAAAGGGATATTACCTTTCTCAAAGGTGCTTGAGAAGATAAATGAAATCATAATGCAACAGTTGCTTCGTAAGATGTGAAGAATTTTACAAATGCTCGGTATATCTGTTATTATTACAACACTATTAAGACTTTGATACTGCTACTTTCACTCACTAGACAAATCAGCAAAGAAAGTTACATCCTACACCATGATTGGCCTCCTGTAGAAATGGTTACAGACTTCTTTTGATTTGTAGGAAGCACCACAGTAGCTCAAGTATGTAGATTTTCTGCCCTACTTAAAAATCCAACATTAGAAATTTAATCTTTTGTTAAAACATCAAATTATGTCCAAGGCATTACAACAATTTGAGAAAAGATAAATGAACATTGTCTTCTCCTCTTGTTATGGACACTGATGAAGTCAGGAGAAACCAGTTACAGAGAAACACCTGTACACTGACAATGAGAAAGGAGGTAAATTCACAGCCACGGTGGGCAGAAACCAGATGAACTTTTACAACCCTAGCTGGTTTGAGATTTTCTGTGGTTTTCTCCCCAGTGTTGACACCATTTTAGATTAGTGTTGCTGTTCCTGTCCAATCAGCCACTTATAGGGTCACCTCATTGTGGCCCTTGAAACTAACCTGTGTCAGATTTTCCGCTTTCTTGGTCATTTGCAGTCTGAAAATGATGTACGTTTTCTTGCAAGGCTTCTCAACAATGGACAGTCAAGTTATCATATCTCCTTTTGGATGCTTCTGGGGTAATGATCAGGCCAAACAGAGCACAGAGTTATATACTCGTTTGGAAAATCCAAGGTTCTGCAGGACCATTTCTAGACACAAGGCTCCTTTCTTTCCCTTAATGGCAACCCTGGGCCAGTCTGGTTGGCACACTCTCCAGATGACAGCCTGGCCAGAAGGGAGTCTAAGAAATCCAAACTTGCATTGTGGTTTGGCTACCTGGATTGTCTTGTTGGATGAACATGATTCTAGATCATAAAGATAATGACCACGTGGCTGTATACACTGCTCACCAAGAGGTTACATGTGCCAACAGGAGATACAATGGTCTTTGTGTGTTTTATTCAAATGCCCTGTCCTCTCTTGACAAAAGGTCTGGATGTGGGTATGGATGTTAGGGTAAAAAATGAAATTATAGCACCTAAAATGGTATGCCCTGATTTTGTGGTGGTAAAGGAACAACAACCACCTTGGTATGGGGTGGGGGAAAGTGGGGAAGGAATACCTAAGACCCCAGGAGTGATTGGGGGAGGGCAGGATACATTAAAAACAAATTAAGATAAATGACATGATAACATCTCCAGTGATCATAAAATGCTAATTAAGAAATGAGTTCACTAGAAAAAGCACTCTGCATTGTCCTGGATATGTAAGAGAGCCATATAAAAATTGAGACAATTGTTTGATCCTGGGTCATGGCAGGAGTTTGGAGACACTGACAACAATCCTATAGCTCTACATATGGGACACATACTCTGCTAAGCACTTTAAGGAGTCAATTCAAACATACAGAATAATAAATTAGTGGGTCGGCCGAGTGGCGCGGTGGTTAAAGCTGGCTTGGGAAACCGGCGGCCCCGGTTTGGTCCCACATATGAGGGCCAGTGACACTGCCCTCAAAAAAAAAAAAATTAGTGAAAAGTCTCAACACACACACACACACACACACACACACACACACACACACATCTTTGCTCTTTCATTTGATGCTTTCGGTTCTCTAGGATTAATTTATCTTCAACAGATGTCAACTTTAACAAGACATCAATTTAATATTTATCTAGAGGTAGAGGTTTAAGATAATTGTTATCTTTTTTTTTAATGTGGACAAAGGTAGGTGACGATCCTTTGATCTTTAAGAACAAATTCTAGACAACTGAAGAATTCCCTATAGTTCACTACATAAGTCATGAATATAAACCTTAATTATTCTTTTCTTCCATATGTTATAAATTTTGAACAGTATACATATGTATATATATGTACACACACATACCTATTTTATACTGCACACAAATATACATACATATACATATATGTATATATATACATACCTATATACTTTAAATGATCATTGACGGAAATGTTGATATATTTTTCTTCCAAATATTTTAAATAGACATCAATAATTAAAACTTTTTATTTTATTCTCAGGTTTAAGATTAGTCAGAATTTTAATGATATGTATTTTAAATATGTCATATTAGAAAAGCTGTGTAATTATTCTCAAAGAGGATCAGGAAAGTGCTGAGAATAATGAATTTTAAGTTGTTCTGTGTTTAAAAATAATCTGAAAACAACTGTTTCAGAGTGCAGTAGCCAGGATTTTTGCTGTCTTTTGAGTCTTCATCTTATTTCATGGATTAGCCTGTATATAATTGTTGTCTAAAAACATTATGATAATCTTGTCT
The DNA here is from genome assembly GCA_033961575.1 of Aselliscus stoliczkanus. Taxonomy (NCBI): domain Eukaryota; kingdom Metazoa; phylum Chordata; class Mammalia; order Chiroptera; family Hipposideridae; genus Aselliscus; species Aselliscus stoliczkanus. Next base: position 39,395,720 of record CM066733.1, read on the forward strand.
CATTTTGAAGACATTATGTAGTACCAGTCATTTTATTTCCTTCTCTCTCTCTCTCTCTCTCTCTCTCTCTCTCCCCCTCCCTCCTTCCTTCTCTAGCAAAGCCATTGGGAAATAGTTTTTTCCTACAAAATCACAAAATATTTCTTGAAATAATAATTCCATAATTACTAAGTATCAACATACCAATCACTAAAAACACCAAAAGATCAAATAATTTTCAAAGATTTATAGAGTAACTACCTTAAGAACTTTATAGGATTCTATTCATTTATTTTTCTTGGGACCACAGGTTGATTCTTAATCTGTAGCTTTTCTATTAAAGAAGTATTTCTAGACTTAATTTTTAAGCTACCTGCTTTCTCTCTTTTGAGAAGTTGGACAGGCACAGGACTTCTGTTTCATTGGTATCAAAACCTATAAAGATAAGTGTGTAAACTAGGAGTAAATGATATATGTACAAAGTCAAGAAAATTGAAAAACAAAATTTACTGACATCGAGGGTGGACAGTGCATGATAGGGAGCATGTAAAATTAGTGTCTCTCTGCGCCAGGGTTAGGCACAGTTTTAATGTCATTTGATTCTTTGAAAAATATTTTTAATAATATTAAACTTTCAGATGGAATAGGCTCCCCTACAGTTCTAATTAAGGATTTGCATATGTGCAAACACAACAGGTCTTATTTTAAATCATTTATAAAAATTCATGCTACAATTCATCTGCCCATTGAAGGTGAAGTGCATTAAACATAAAACTCATAATGATATCACCACCATTCCTTTGGGCAGAAATGTTTTAACTGTGGTAAAAATGTCCACAACATTTAATATTTATAATACAAGGAGCAAGCCGTGCCCTATATCTGATGAAGAACTTTAATGGAGTTTTAAGTTACTACTCAATTTTCAGTTGGCCATTCAGATCACGTTTCCATTACTTTCTGTTACTGCTGAAATTGATGAACGAGTCTATGCAAAGGAAGTCTTTCTGAATAACCCTGAAGGTTTTCAAGCCTCTCTTTTTCTTCATTTAGGACACTTTCTTCCAAAAGCTAATGAAGCAAGCACAAGAGAAAAGGCTAAATTCCTTACGTGTAAAACTTTCATTTAAGGATCCACAGTTTAGTTCTCTTTCTAAAAAAAAAAAATTGGAGAGAATCTGAGCTTCTTGGTTGAATTTCAGGACACTTTCACTCAACAAAGTAGACTGGATACAATAAAAGTGTCATATTCTCATCTCTGCCATAATGCCTTTGAGGAAAGAAAATTCTAGGACCGAAAACAAAACTCCAGGACTCAGGAGTCCAGAGGACCTATTCTAAGTGTAAGAGGAGTCTTTATTGAAAATTTACTCTTATGTACTTGAGTTACCCTAGATTGCTCGCACAGTGATCATCTGTATTTTTCAGTGTACATGGATAGCATCATGACATTATGATAATGTCAAAGTCTACTTATGCTTCGTCTTCTGCACAGTTCTTTAAAAAGCCAAAAAAAATAGATTTCAGAATTGAATCCTAAGAGTTGCATGCATATTCTTTTTTTGAAATAGAAAAATAATACTGGTACATGAAAATAATTCCAAAACTTTGGGAAGTTTTTAAATTAAAAATAAACAATTCTCTTTGCTCTTCTCCAATTCACAACATAATTATATACCCTAAACTTTTACTAAGAATTACTGGATGTGCTTTCAGAGATTTTTAATTCGTTCACAAATAAATGGCTTTATCCTGCATCAGAAGAGCTTGAAAATACAAATATAATAGGTTGGAAATATAAATTAGAAAGCAGAATGAAAGAGTTAAGTGGGTCTAAGGCCTTGCATCTTAATGTGTGTTTCATGGAGCAGAAGCATCACATTCACATGGGAATTTATTAGAATGTACACTGAGGCCCACTCTACACCTACTAAATCAGAATCTGCCTTTTAACAAGGTCCCTGAGTATTTCACATGGACCTTAAACTTGAGAATCATTAGTCTTAAAGAGGGTAGAGATATTAACCGTAGAGTTCAAAGTAAATGTTGCTTGTAGAAATTATTAATCTGACCAAGCCAATTAAGGAATAGAAACATATCTTATAATTTCCAAACTAGAAAAGAGAGGGGAATGAAAAGAGGAGAATTACGAAGACAAGAAATGAGGAGAAAACATAGATTAAACAAAAAAATAGAAAGCAGAAAACATGACAGGCAATATAAATTCATATATAGGAGTACCTCACTGTTTCTCACTCCTCCTGGTTTGCAACAGTATCTATGGTTCATATCCGAATGGTGGGAGTCAGACAATTTTCCTCATAATTACATCCACTCACTTTCTCCCTCTATTCCTACCTGTTGATTTGAGGAGTGCAGAAAATCAGAAGTAAATCTTGTGGCTGATTTCTGAATTCTATTTCTGATGGCCAGTATGGATTGATGTTGAACTCTTTCCTTCATTTCACAGCTGCTTTGCTTGGCTAAGCTGATATTTACTCATATTTTGGATAATATTTTTAGTTTTGGTAAATGGTAAAGGTTGGAGAATTTTTTTAATCTGAGAATTCAAAAAATCCTTTAGGATAATACTCATGTATGTATATATTAGTTATTTATTGTGTAACAAATTACCTAAAGATTTAGAAGCTCAAGACAGCAAAATTTATGTCACAATATCTGAGGGTTATCAAGGTTCAGCTTACAGCTGAGCTGAGTGGTGCTGGCTCAGGGTCTCTCTCATCAGGTTGCTGTCAAGATGTTGGCTAAGGTTGGTATCATCTCAAGACTTGTATGGAGCTAAAGGAACCACTTTCAAGTTTATTGCCAGACCTCAGTGCCTCATGGACTATTGGGCCAAGAGCTTTAGTTCCTTGTTACATTAGTCTCCCTGTAGGGCTGCTAACAACATGGCAGATTGTTTCCCCAATCTGTGATTAGAGAGAAAAAGAGAGACACTATCTCTCTAATCTGAACATAGAAGTGACATATCATTTCTAGCATATTCCATTTGTTAGAGGTGAGTCACTAAGTCTAGCACATAGTCACAGGTAGAGGAATTAAGCATTACCTCTTCAAGAAAGGAATATTAAAGCATATTAAAACCACAACAATGTATATGAAGGACTGTGATGTAGATGTAGATGATTAGATATTCTATTTTTTTCACTGAGAATAAAAATGAGAATATAGCTATTATAGTATGAGAATTATAATTCCAAAAGTGACTGATAATACCGTTTTTATTCAATTATATTTCTGAAATTTTTTAATTGAAAAAGAGATTCATGCTCATTTTATTGGAAAGTATAAGAAAATATGAATGAATGAGAAAATGGCATAAGCTCATATTTTGACAACTACAAGTAACCACTCTATATTTCAAATATTGTGGTACCTTTTTTTCTAAACATTTATATTACATATCAGGTATGATCAAACAATATGATGAATGTTTAAATTTTAAAAATTTATTACAGTACAAGACACATTGCCATTAATCTCTCCCAAAATGCTCCCCCTTGCTTCGAACACACTCATTCCATCATTCTTGCCACTTGCTTTCACGAGTGTCTTTAGTTGGGCTGTCGTGGCTACCTCGATGTCCTGAATCATTTTAACTTTGGGGAAGAACCAGAAATCACACGGTGCCAGATCCGATGAATAAGGTAGATGAGGACACACCGTAATGTTTTTGTTGTTGTTGTTGTTGTTGTTTTGAGGGCAGTGTCACTGGCCCTCATATGTGGGACTGAACCGGGGCCACTGGCTTCCTAAGCATAATATTTTTATTCGACAGAAATTGCCATACCAGAAGCGATGTGTGACATGGAGCATTGTCATGATGGAGGATGATTTACAGCACACTTTATTTTATTTTATTTTATTTCAAAGATTTTATTGGAGAATTGGGGGAGGGGAACAGACAAGTTGCTGTCCTTTTGTTCTTCATTCTAGTTGTGGAGGATGTCCCTTCACTGGCCCATGTTAGCATTATCATTGCGCTCTTCCCGGCTGAGGCGGTCATTCGCTGGCCATTGGACGGCTGCTCATGGTGGATCACAGCAGCTCACAGTAGTTCTTGCAGGCTGCCAGCCGCTCACTCTGGCTGCCAGCCACTCACTGCAGCACGGGCTGCTGCCTACACCTTTCCCGGTGACTCACAGCAGACCAGCTCCAGGTAGAGCTGTTGTTCACCATCTTAGCTGTAGAGGGCCAAGTGTCACTGGCCCTCATGTGGGATCCGAACCCAGGCCCTGCTGCTCAGATCTGGCATCCCAAGCCAACTCTTAACCAATGCTCCACTCAGCCAGCCCTACAACACACTTTAAAACACATCTTCTCTCACCCATAGCTCACACCCAACTGACTGCACTGAATAAGTTGAAACATCACATACTGTTACTAAAGTTCAATGTCCCACAATCCCATATTGAAGATCCCTGTCTTTCCATTGGATGGCACTTGGAAGCAGCATTCACCATATTTTGTGATCACAACGGAAAGGCTCTGTGTCACACATCGCTTCTGGTATGGTAATTTCTATCAAATAAAAACATTATGGTGTATGCTCGTCCACTTTATTCACTGGATCTGGCACCATGCGACTTCTGGCTCTTCCCCAAGGTCAAAATGACCATGAAAGGTAAACGTTTTGAATCAATTCAGGACATCAAGGCAGCCACAACAGCACAACTAATGACACTCACAAAAGAGGACTTCCAGAACTGCTTCAGAAAGTGGCAAGAATGATGGGATAAAAGTGTTTGAAGCAAGGGGGAGTATTTTTTTTTTTTTGAGAGCAGTGTCACTGACCCTCATATGTGGGACCCGAACCAGGGCCGCTGGCTTCCCAAGCCAGCGCTTAACCACCACGCCACTCCGCCGGCCCCAAGGGGGAGTATTTTGAATGGGATTAACGACAATGTGTCTTTTACTGTAATCTTTTCTCTTTAAACATTCGTCATATTGTTTGATCACGTCATATAAGTATTTTTGAATATATATATATATATATATATATATATATATATATATATATATGCATATATGTGTGTTGGCAAGCCTTCTTCACCCATCCCATACCTCGATTTCTTCCCAAAGGTTTATGATTTCTCATACTTTCACATCTAAAGCTTTGTTTGTCACTGAAAGAGAACAATACCTTCTACTTAAACATAAATCTGAAAGGCAGAAGATTTTGTTTTTTAAAACAATTAATTTCCAATGGCATTGTTTTCCTTGTTAAAGATAAATAAATATGAGCTGATTTGTAATTTTGGCTGACTTTTTTTTTAAAAAAGTGGGTTGAGATGGCAGATTTTCTTATTTTTTCATTCCAATTTGGGTTTAATTAAGACAGACATATCAGAATTAGAAAACCAGAGAAAATAGCCAAAGATAATGGCTAACCGCAGCCTATCAGACTTACACTTAGGGCAGTGCTAATCTTCGGGAACACTTGCAACCTGGCAGTCATTGGGGGCCTCTCAATTGTACTTTGTGTCTTGTTCTGACATTTCCCAGCATAAATCTCAAGGGGAAGAATTTTTATTTTTTAAATTCATTTTTTTCTTTGCACTTAAAGTGAATCCATTTCAATTTTAAAAGAAAATCACTTTATAGCAGCTATTGTAATTAAGACATATGAATGCTTGAGTAGGAGTTATAGAGAAAATATATAGATTGTCCAGCATCTTCATATTTCTATCATAGATCCACTTGCTTACATGTATACTAGCAGGTACATACATAGAGTAGCATGTTTTTTTCTTTGGTTAATGTTGTTTGTTTTGATTTCTGATTATGGGAAAAGGAGAATAAAATAAATAGGCCTATTTTATGAAGGGTAACATATACTAACAGTTATACTGAGCTGCCTGTGGCAGAAACTTGAAATATAATACTGGCTTACACTCTATTTCAGAATGTCTTTTTCTCTCATATAACATGAGCTAGAATGGTGGCTCCATAAAGTTATCAGGGCCCAGGTTCTAATATCTTTTTGCTCCACCATCTTTAATGTGTAGTTTCCATCCCTAAATTCAACACATGGGCTCCCATTATCATTGCTACATCCCAGACAGGAAGATAAAGGAAAACAGAAAAGCAAATGATCCTTTGCCAGTCCCAGAGCTCTTAAATAATGTTCCCCAAAGCTTACTCAATAGATTCTGCTCAGATCATTAGTCACCCCCATATGCAAGCGAGGCAGGAAAATATAATTTTTTGGATGGGCACATTGCTGCTCCCAACAATATAGATTCTGAAAATAATCAAGAAGGATATTGAGTAAGCATAGAGGCTATAGGGGGAACTCTGATTTTACACCAACTAGTCCAGGGTTAGGAAGAGTTAGTATTAATATTCTTTAAGTGACATCATTTGTAGTAAGAGCTTGATGATCTTGACTTCACATAAAGCTCTCTTCACTCAAGCACTGCGGTTAACCTAAATTATATAAACATTATAATAGCAAGCATTTAAAGATTTAATCTATTATACATAAGGATAAGGTACCAGGCTTGTTTCATTTTAATCTGATAATAGATACTACGGAAGTTCTTAAAGTTTGAAGAAGCCCAGGCTGCTCAAAGTGAGCCTCACTATGCCACTGCTAACAGCAATCATCTCCTTTGCAGACCTAATGCAGGCTCCTGCCACTGGTTTCTGTGAAAGAATAACCAGTAGAGAGCACTTATTGAAGAGGAAGTGAAATCATAATGCCATTTTACATTTACATAAGATTTTAAACTAAAAACAAAGAAAAATTTATGTATATATATATTTTTTTAAATCCCTCTGTGAGAGGAATATGTATTCTTATTCCCTTGCCACTGATAAGGAAAACAACTCATTCTACAATGAATAAATAACTTGCATAACACCATCAAATACATTTGTGGTCTAGAAGGTTCTTTAATTTAGATCATCTTCCAACTCCATGATTCTTACAAAACGTAGTGAAAAGCCCAAATCATTCTCTCTCAGGAAAGGAAACTCAAGACACAGTCGGGTACCTGAATTCATGTCTACTAAAAAACAGCAACAAAATCATGCAAGTAAGGCTCATTATTAATGGCTGAGGCACTGTGCTGACAGGCCTGGGCTGTGGAAGAGATCTACTTGAGTCACATGACTCTTTCAGTCTTAATTATTTGGGAATCTATATGTAGATAGTATAGACATGGAGTATTAGTGGCCAAGGAGATAACACTACTTAAACAGGAAATAGCCAGGATCACTTTCTCATTGTGTAAAATGGAAATCTCTGGAAAGAGAGTCTTTGATAGAAAAACCTGATTGAAATTTAATTAAACCAATTATAAAAGACAACTGTTGTCATTCCTTTTCCAGTGCGAATGTGGGTGAGGAAAATCAGCTACATTTGTCAGTGTAGCTGCAAGTTCAACTTTTATAAGGCAATACTTGTTGCCAGACTGCTCTAAAAGGAGAGCACAGATGACTAATTATTTGGTTACCTCTTTTAATAGGCTGAATACAAACTCTTAACATCTGTTCTTGTCTTAAACTATAGAACCCGGCTATCCATCACATAGTTTTGTTGTTCAGAACACAAACAGGCCTAACATAATTAATCAAGAAAATGACTCATCAGTGGCCATGAATCAGTCATGGACTGTCACTGTTAGAATGCAAACATAATACATACTCATGCATAAACAGGAGGGCAGGCTGCATCATCACTTTGTTAGACTAAGCCTTATAACGAATGCTTGACAAATACTATAAACAATTTTATACAATACTTCATTTTCTATGTGAGGGGAAGTTGGAAAGAGTATAGAGAAAACTACAATAATGATGAAAAGGGCTAAAAAAGGCAAATAAATGCTTTACGATTGAAATATTTATTTAGTTTTAAGAAGAAAAGTTCCAAGAGTACCTAATTGTATATCTTCAAGTACATTATATAATTGTAGACTTTGACCATATATTTTAATCTTCAGTGACGGGAACAATATAGACATAACAAGATACATTAAAAATATACATATGTAAAAAATTCTTTTTTTTTTTTTTCTGGAGGGCTTTGAATCACAGGCTGAGTTTATTTAGACTTGACTCTCAGGAGCAGAGGTTCACAATAATGTTCCCCTCTTTGGGATGCCATGACAGGTGACATTCATATGTGAGACTTACATCCATAAGTATACACAAGAATGGCCTATAGCAGAGATCAGCCAGGCTTTAAGTTCCAAGGAATTCCATGTGAATGAGGTTACATTTCCAAGTAGATATGGAGTCTACCCCACCCACAATTATATATATATATATATATATATATATATATATATATATATATATATATATTAAGATTTTATTGGGGAATTGGGGGAGGGGCACAGTGTTGGGGAACCAAGGAAGGAGAACAGACAAGTTGCTGTCCTTTTGTTCTTCAGTCTAGTTGTGGAGGACATTGCTTCACTGGCCCATGTTGGTATCATCATTGCGCTCTCCTCAGGTGAGGCAGATGGGTCGCCAGCCTCTGGACGGCTGCTCACAGCGGCTTTTGGCAGCTCACACTGGCTGCCAGCCGCTCACACTCGCTGCTGGCCACTCACTGTAGCTCATGGCAGCCCACTGCAGCAGGGGCTGCAGCTATGCCGTCCCCAGGGACTCACATCAGCCCAGCTCCAGGTGGAGCTGTTGTTCATCATCTTAGCTGTAGAGGGCAGTATCACTGGCCCTCATATGTGGGATCCGAACCCTGGCCTCTGGTGTCCCAAGCCAGCTCTTAACCAACGTGCCACTCAGCTGGCCCTATTTATATTTTTTAATTTTTCAATGATGTTTTTTAATTTTTCAATTACAGCTGACATTCAATATTATTTTATATTAGTATAAGCTGTACAGCATAGTGGTTAGACATTTATATAATTTATGAAGTGATCCCCTGATTAGTCTAGTACCCACCTGGCAGCATACATAGTTATTACAATATTGTTGACTATATTCCCTATGCTGTATTTTATATCCCCGTGACTGTTTATGCTGTATTTTATATCCCTGTGACTGTTTTGTGACTACAAATTTGTACTTCTTAATCCTTCACCTTTTCCATCCAGCCTCCCAAACCCCCCTCCTATCTGGCAACCATCAATTTATTCTTTGTGTCTATGAGTCTGTTTCTGTTTTGTTTGTTCATTTATTTTGTTCTTCCATTAATTATAGGACCCTCACTTTTTATCTGAGGACATAGCTATTAAATTAAAGACTATACTGGGGGTTTGGTTTTGGGGTTTTTTTGTTGTTGTTGTTGTCTTTTTTAGCTGAGCCATCCTGCCTGCCACCTGTTGGCAGCTCAGTGGCAGCTCAGCTCAGGCCGGGAATCCAACCAGCAACCCTGTTGCTCAGAGCTCGCACTCTTGAGCGAGCTCTTAACCAACTGAGCCACTCGGCTGACCCAAAGTAAAGACTATAATTTTCACCCTCCATTGCAGACAGAAGTGGCTAATGAAAAGTGATCCAAAGGGAAGTGTGCAACTCTGAGGGTACATCCTTAAAGGGAAGAGTCATGCCCTCCCCTCTAGCTCTCCCATTTCACTACCGAGGATGAAACATAATAGCAAAAACTTGGGTAACTGCTAGATGGAAGATTCTTGCTGTAAGGTGGAAAGATTCTGGGTTTCTAACAATGGTGAAGACTCTCTATAGCTTTTGACCAACTCCTGTAATTTTACATGAGAGAGAAATAAATGTCTGCTTTTAAAGTTCTTGCTTACTCAATCTGTTACATCAGTGAAATCAGCTCCGTAGATCACAGACTAAAATAATCTACAAGAACAATAAAGGTGTTTAAACAGGACATTTGTGAAATCATTCATCTCTATGTCAAATCTTATTTCCAACACATCTGGAGAAAATCTAAAATCTTAAGATATTAAAATTTTTATGAAAATATTGTCATTGTCTCTTAGCAATATGCCAAGATAAACATGATATATCTCTCTAATGTCATTTTTACTTGATGGCTCAGAGAAATTAAGTAATTTGTTACAAATGCATGAGGTCTGACAATTACATTCACGAATTCATCCTAGAAAAAGTGCTACATACCTCATTGCTGAATATCACTATGGTCACCTTCAAAGTACCCCCCTTGGGAAGCTATGCACAGACACCAGCACCTAGTCCACCCCCCAAAGCAATTTTGGAACTCTTTTTCTGGGATGGCCATCAGAGCTGTCACCATATTACCCTTGATGTCCTGAATGTCATCAAAAAGTCTTCAACATTTCCTTTATCTTCAGGTAAAGAAAGAAGTCACTGGGGGCCAGATCAGGTGAGTAGGAAGGATGTTCCAATACAGTCATTTGTTTTCTGGCTAAAAACTCCCTCACAGACAGTGCCATGTGAGCTGGTGCATTGTTATGATGCAAGAGCCATAAATCATTGGTGAAAAGTTCAGGTCCTTTTCATCTAACTTTTTCACGCAGCCTTTTCAGCACTTCCAAATAGTAAACTTGGTTAACTGTTTGTCCAGTTGGTACAAATTCACAATGAATAATCCCTCTGATGTCAAAAAAAGGTTAGCAATATCATTGCAATAAGTTCTCGAACTTAATTGCCAGACCTCATATAATATAGCCTAGATTTAAAATTTATCTGCTCTACTCCAAAGCCCATGGTGTAATCACCAGCTTTTAATGCATCCCTTTCTTATTATGGAGCTAAATTAGCAAGACTTTAAATAAAATTAAATAGAATATTTCATTTGCAATTAATTAATTAATTACAAGATTTTCAATAAAATTAGAAAGAATTTTTTTTAATCAAAACTTGATAATTTTAATATATTCTTCCAATTGTCAGAAATTTTCATCAGTTTTTCTCTGTTTTATACAGAACTTCAGAGGAAAATGTTTGAGAAGCAGTATCTCAGGTAATTTCATGTTACACATTTAAGGAATTTTAATATGAAAGATAGTCTATTGACTGTCCAGAATAAAGGTGACTTGTTTTTGGTTTCATCATTTTTCCATTTTTAGGTTTAGTATATGTATGGCTTTTCATTGTCAAGGAGAATGGGCACTTCCATTTATTGAGCATGTAAGTATAAGTCATTGTTTTGCATATATTTATAGATATTTTATTTAAGTTTTATGGCAGGCTATAAGTAAGTGTTATTCTTCTTTTATAGAAAAGAAACTGAGTTTTATGGAAGTGAGAAAGCTGACCACAGAATAAGCAAAGCATTGAACAGTACATATTTGGATATACTAATGCTTTAAAATTATATGATACTTGAAAAATAAAACTGTTTACTTCAAATAGAGTATTTTTTCCTCATATTTTCCCAAAAGAAAGTAAACCACTATTATAGACATCCAACTCAGAAAATCATCAAAACTGGCAAAAATTTCCAATATCAACAATCTATTGAACATTAGTGGGTTATAAAACTACATTTCAAACTTTTATATAAACTTTACTACAACATAACAAATATAAGCATTATAGATATAATAAATAAAATACACAACCATTCCCATAAATAAACACATGTATTTATAAATGCACTTGATGCCTTATATTTTTCCAACTATCACAAAGACATTTGTCTCCTTTCTAGGTTGTATATCATATATGAGGTGAGTTAAAGTCATAAAATGGTATAATCTTGCCAACAAGGCTGTGTAGTTGAAACTGTTGTTCCTATTTTATAATAGGTAAACCTAGAAAGATTAAGTTTTTGCACAGGGATGCCCAGGTAAACAAAACTGAGATGTAAATTAATCAAACCAATTTTTAAAACTCAACATTAAAATTACACAACTCCAAAATAAAGAATTATGGTCTATTGTTGACAACATGCAAGATTGAATTGTATTGGCTTGGACTTAATTTACATCCCATCTTGGCTGAGTTTTGTATCCTTGGGTAAAATCTGAAGCCTTTCTAAGTGTAACATCTATATAATAGAATCCAGCTCTGACTACATAAGGTTGTGGGCAATAGGAAAAGTGATATGCAAAAAGAAGAAAAAAGTGGCATGCCAAGGCACACAGCAGTAAGTGGTAAAAGGGGTGTCAATATTTTATTTTTTCTTTTTTTTTTTCTTTTTTTTTTTTAGCTGAGCCATCCTGCCACCTGTTGGCAGCTCAGTGGCAGCTCAGCTCGGGCTGGCATCAAACCGCCATTGCTCAGAGCTCAGCTTGCACTCTTGAGCAACCTGTTAACCAACTGAGCCACTCACCCGGCTCTGTCAATATTTTATTATTTATATCACTTTTAAAATGATAATCCAGTTTTCCATTTGAAAGTGAAGACAATTTTTCCAAGAGAGAAATGTCAAAGGAAAAGGAAAAATAATTTTTTTTTTTTAAGATTTTATTGGGGAATTGGGGGAGGGGAACAGGAATCGGGGAAGGGGAACAGACAAGTTGCTGTCTTTTTGTTCTTCAGTCTAGTTGCAGAGGACGTTGCTTCACTGTTGGTGTCTTCATTGCGCTCTTCCCGGATGAGGCAGATCGGTCGCCGGCCTCTGGATGGTCGCTCAGAGCGGCTATTGGCAGCTCACGCTGGCTGCAGACCACTCACTCTGGCTGCCGTCCACTCACTGTAGCCTATGGCAGCCCACTGCAGCAGGGGCTGCAGCCTACACCATCGCCGGGGCTCGCACAGCCCAGCTCCAGGTGGAGCTGTTGTTAGCTGTGGAGGGCAGTGTCACTGGCCCTCATATGTGGGATCCGAACCAGGGCCGCTGGCATCCCAAAACCAGCTCTTAACGAATGCGCCACTCGGCTGGCCCGGAAAAATAATTTTTAATTAAACTAAAAAGCGAACAGATCCATGGATAAGAACCAAAAGCTGCAATTCCCAGAAAGCAGGTATCCTGCCTGTTTTGCTTAAGTTTCTCTCTTTTCATTGTTTCTCACAGTACCTGGCAATTTGTAAGCACCCAATAAAGATTTGTGATGAAATTGACTGTTTTATTTCATGAAAAGGTAAAAAGACAAACTATTTTCTGAATAAAGTTTTTGATGGATGTCATATATTTAGGAATGTGGTCACCGATTCCTCACATAGGGCATTATTAAGTCAATGTTGACTGCTAATCAAACAATAATAGCCACACCAGAAAACGTAGTGCAACTAAAGCAACTTTAATCTATGACTCTTTTTTCCTAAGAACATCACTGGACTAATTCAAGAAAGCTGAATTCAAGCATGCCTGTGCACAAAGCTCAACTAACTCTGAGATCTTCTCAATGCTAATTTTTCAGAGTTCTAAACTATTACCTTTCTTAATATTAATTTACAAAACCAATGAACTTTATAAGTTCCTGGAAAAAAAATATAAGAAGAGGTAATGTCTTTTTAATCCAAAAGCAAAGTACACCCTTCACAGGTATGATAAAAACCTAGAAGCTTTTTATCACATGAAAATTGAAATTTTATTATTGACACATTTAGAAAAGTCCACCAGAAATAAATTGGAAAATACAAAGGACGAACCTGGAAAAATCTTTTTGCTATAAATATTACAAGCAAATGGGCTTGTTGGGTTTTTTGTTTGTTTGTTTCAGCCTCCAAGCAATTTCATTTCTAGGAATCTCCCAAACAACTGGCCTAATCATTCAAAAAGGCTATTTGCAGCACTTCTGTAAAGGAAGTAGCCTGAAAACAGGATTGGTTGGATAAATCATATTATCTCTATACCATTTTATACTTAGTAATCATTAAAATAAATGCTTTAACTATGAAAAGATTTACAAGATATGTCAGATGACAATAGAGAGTTCCTAAACACTTTATAGCAAACTTCTATTGGTAGGGCTGGAGGGATATAGAAAAAAACATAAACCTGGTAAGTAGTCTGAGAGTAGGACAGAGGATTTGCCGTATTTATACAGTCCCTATTTATACTGTTAAAATTTTTGTTCACTTACTTCCATGCATTTTTTTTTTTTTTGAGGGCAGTGTCACTGGCCCTCATATGTGGGACCGAACCAGGGCCACTGGCTTCCCAAGCCAGCGCTTAACCATTCCATGCATGTTTTAAAAGAAAGAAAACCATCTGTCATATTAAATAGGAAAATGGTATCCTATTTTTTAAAGTATATAATTTTCTTTTATAATTTTGAAGTGATGCTTCTTTTTTTCTTTTCAGCCACAAGCAAGTTTACCAAGGGTTTAATCTCAAACCAATGTTGTGAAAGTCGATTTACTACTCTGCATTCACACAGCAGCCTGAAAATAGTGCAGGTGTTCACGGTCACAATTATTTATGACATTTAATATAAAAATTTCTTCAAGGGGAACAATTCTTCTCGAGTGAAAAACTAATTTGAAATACATTCTCCGTCACTTGTCAAAGTCTAAAATTTATGTAATCTGTCTCTTCAAAGGAGCTGAGATGTCTTACAAACATAACAAAGAACTTAATAGAACATTTTCCCTTGGTTTAAAATTGATTTTACTGTTAATTTGTTTAAAACTTTATTGATTTTTTTCTTTGTGTAACAGAAAGATAAATAATCACAGCAGCTTTAAAAACTATCTATATTTTGATTCAAAAGTGACCATAGTTATTATTTCTCCTGTAAAATAAACATTCTTGTAATGAATGCAACATAGTAATAATTAAAATCAATCCTTCCAAAAACTATTTGCTGTTTTTGTTAGTTAATATGTAGCTTATCTATTATAAAATATTTTAACTTTGCAAAAAAAGTTAACAAAAGCAATGAATTTTATAATGGCTTAAAACACCTATTTTAAAATGTCAAATATAAAATGATTGGTAGGTGCCATCTTCCAAGTTAGTACACAGTTCCGCAATGTAATATTACACTGTAATGTCCAACATATTCTGAGACTTCCAGAACAAGACAAAAAATATACATATTAAGTCAATGATTTGGAAAAAGCATGAAAAGTATTTGTGTTTTGGAGGTTTTGCTCCAAAGCAACATTTTAAGATAAGCTGAAAGTGTAATATCCAATGTTACTTCATGATTGCAACTCTGTCATTAACTATCCTGCCTGAGGCAGTCACATAAACTTTCTGTGCCTTCAGAGGGATAAGAAATGGAGCCAGATTCCATTTCCCTTCTATTTATGCCACTTGTCTTATTTCTTAGAGCTCCTTTTGAAGCTAAGAAGGAATAAGAATTTGGCCCTTTGTTTCTGAATGGATAGTTAATCCCCCTTAATAAATCCCTCTGATCAACCCACTTCTAATTAGGAAATAGATCTTTTCTCCTGCTTCAGAACTTTTCTATGGGACTTAGAGAGCCCGGTGAATATTATATGCTAAGAATAAACACACTGGGTTGATGCAATTGGCATTACACAACAGTTCTTCTAATTAACATAACATTTTCTTCCTTTTTAAAAAAGTAGCCCTTTAACAGGATATTTTTGAGCTAAACTGCAGAAAACTTTAAGATTATTTTAAGACTATATTTCTTTCCTTCTCTATATGAAGAAAGTCTCATCTCTGAAAAGCACCGCCTACATTAATTATCCCAAAAGAAAAGTAAAAGCAATAGTGTTATATTTGGTTTGTGGATTTACTAAATGTGACCAAAATCCAATTAGGTAAACTCAATTTGATCTGATCGAGAAGATTAATTCTATTAAAAATGTTTACATGTAAAGGAGAATGTCCATGTTTTTTTTTAAGAGTGAAGATGGGTATATGGTTAGGCAATTAGACAAGATTGTATAATGTGATTTTTTTAAGCATATGAATTAATACCTGATAGAAGGTATACTGACGTTGGGTCTAGAGTCATGAGTTCTAAACATGAATTTATTAATTAAGTCAGCTGTCCTGATGGCATCACTGTATTATAATTATTTTTCCACTCAAAAAATTTATTCAACATACACTTATGAAGTTAGCATCAGAGTAGAAGTTCAGTAAATGGTTTCCCTTCCCCTTATCAGTGCGGGTCTCTTTCTCTTCATTCCCATTCACCCTCCATTGTCACTTTTTAATAGATTTATTACAATAAACTCTGTTTGTTTTTCTTAATGTAACAAAATACTGTGAGCTGCTTAAGCATAGGAACTATGATGTCTCATTTTTATGTCTTAGCCATTTTTATGTCTTAGGAACACAGGAGATTTAATATCATCTTGTTTATCTGAATAAAATTACATTTATTAATTATCAAAATTGCCAAATACCCTTTTTGCCTACCCAGCAGCCATTCTCTCTTCTTTTTAGCCAACTTTGTTTGGACAATAATATACTTAGCCCCAGGGTCCAAGACAATTATGGTAACATTGGCATAAGGGTGGAACTTATACCAATACTTCACCAGTGAAATGAAAGGGAAGTCCCCTTTGGAAGGGCTTCTGGGAAAGATAAAAAGCTAGAGTGAAGCCAGGAGAATACCCCTAAGTCCTTTCCTTCCTGAATGAGATGCTATCATACAAGGATGTGATTCTTAAAGGTTCTGAGTCCATCTTGTGATCAAGCAGGGAGATGGTGCTGATACACAGAGATTGGCAGACCAGAAAGCTATTAAAAAAAAAAAAAGCCTGGGTCCTTATTTACCTCATTGCATAAACAATCAAAATCATATTGTCTGCAAGTAATGCCAATTTTACCTCTTTCTTTCTGATTTGGATGCTTTGCCTGATTGTAGCTAGGACGTATAGTGCTATATGGAATACGAGTGGTGAGAATGGGCTTCCTTGTCTTGTTCCTAATCTTAGGGGCAGAAAATCAATCAGTGTTGGAACTGAACCATACTTCAGACCAAATGGACTTGACAGACATCTACAGAACATTTTCTCCAACACCAGCTGAATATACTGTCTTCTCAAGTGCACAAGGAACACCCTCTAGGACAGATCACATGACAGGACACAAAATAAGTCTTAGCAAATTTAAGAGGGTTGAAATCATACCAACTATCTTTTCTGACCACAGTGAAACTAGAAATCAACAAGCGAAAAGCTGGAAAAGATCTAAAAATATGTAGAAATGAAACAAGGCACTTTTGAACAACCAATAGGAAATTTTAAAAATCTCAAAACAAATGAAAATGAAAACACAATATACCAAAACCTATGGGATGCTGTAAAAGCAGTTCTGAAAGAAAAGTTTATAGCAATAAATGCACACACTAAGAAGTTATAAAGGTCTCAAATAACTTAATTTTACACCACAAGGAACTAGAAAAAGAAGAACAAATTAAACCCAACATCAGTAAACAGAAGGAAATAATAAAAATAGGAGTGGAAATAAATGAAATAAAAAACAGAAAAACAACAGAAAGGATCAACAAAACTAAGAGCTAATTTTTCAAAAAGATAAACAAAATTAACAAACTTTAACTAAGAAAAAAAACAGGCTAAGAAAAAAAAACAAATAAATTTAGAAAAGAGACATTACAACTGATACTACAGCAATATACAGGATCATAAGAACAATGATATGCCAACAAATTAGATAATCTAAAATGGGTAAATTCCTAGAAACATACAACCTACCAAGACTGAATCAAGAAGAAATAGAAAATCTAAACAGACCAATAATGAGTAAGGAGGTTAAGTCAGTAATTAAAAACCTCCCAACACAGAAAACCCTAGGATCAAACAGCCTCACTGGCAAATTCTACAAAATATTTAAAGAAACATTAATGCCAGTCCTTCTCAAACTCTTCCAAAAATTAAAGAGGAGGTAACACTTTCAAGCTCATTCTATGAAACCAGCATTATCCTGATATCAAAGCCAGATAAGGACACCACAAGAAAAGAAAACTATAGACCAATATCCACAATAAACACAAATGATAAATGCAAAAAATTCTCCACAAAATATTTGCAAACCAAATTCAAGAATACATAAAAATGATTATACACCATGACCAAGTGGGATTTATACCTGGGATACCAGGATGGTTCAACATACTCAAATCAATAAATGGGATACACCACATTAATATAATGAAATATAAAAATCATATGATCATCTCAATAGGTGCAGAAAAAGCACTTGATAAAATACAGCATCCTTTCACAATAAAAACTCTCAACAAATTGGGTATAAAAGGAAAACATCGCAACATAATAAAGGTCATGTGTGACAAACCCACAACTAGCATCATACTCAACAGTGAAAAACAGATTCATTAAGTTATTAAAGATGAGGAAAAGTTTAGGATCTGAGTTACTTACCCAAGATGACCTCATCAGTTACTTTCAGAAATGAATCATATCTAGGTACCTATATATGTATGTCATTTTTCTCTCTCCATTGTGCTCCTAATTATTGTCTCTACAGAAGAAAGTTTTCAAGATTACATTACTCAAAAGAGCCCTTTCATGCTCTAGAGAAGCTTATACTTGACATAGATGGGGATTTTTTGTTTTGTTTTGTTTTGTTTTGTAAGATTTTATTGGGGAATCAGGGAAGGGGAACAGACAAGTTTTGTTCTTCAGTCTAGTTGTGAAGGGCATTGCTTCAGTGGCCCACGTTGGTATTATCATTGCGCTCTTCCCGGGTGAGGCAGTCACTCACTGGCCATTGGATAGCCACTCACGGTGGCTCACAGCAGCTCACCAAAGCTCATGCCAGCTGCCGGCCAGCCCGTGGCCAGCCCCCATGTAGCCTACACCATCGCCTACCACTCACCGCAGCCCAGCTTCAGGTGGAGCTGGAGCTGTTGTTCACCATCTTAGCTGTAGAGGGCGCAGCGTCACTGGCTGTCATGTGAGATCCAAACTGGGGCCTTGCTGCTCAGAGCTGGCATCCCAAGCCAACTCAACCAACGCGCCACTTGGCAAGCCCTAGATAGGGGTTTTAATGTTATTTCCAGTTGCGTGAAATCACCTATCTTGACCATGTTTTGTTCTTGTTTGAAAACTTTCAATGATTCCTCGTGTTGTGAAGAATAATGCCAAAACCATTCATTTAGCAAGCAAGTCTCCCCATTTTCAACCTACATAGTGCTTTCCAATATTCTCATCCTTAGTTCCCACTTATAAATAACTCTCTTTCGAGTATAAATAATTTAATTTACTCATTGTTATCTAAGCATGCCTTGTGTTTTCCTCTTTTTCATTCCTATACCTATGTCAGTCTTTGTTCAGGAAGATCCACTGATAAAATTCAAGTGATCCATAAGCACTTGAAATAGAAAACTTTACAATAGAAAGCATTCTGTTACTTCCAGTGGTTAAGGAATCTGTAGTGTATGTGAAGATATTTACAAGGTGGTTGTGTATGCATGTGTGTGTGTGTACATGCATGCATGCTTGCACACATTGTTATATAAGATGAAGAGTACATGTAAGATGTAAGAGAGAAATGATACCCTGTCTCCCTTTTATCTAACTCTATCCATATTTCTACTAATGTTGATAATAACATTGATCAACATGATAATTTCTGTAATATTAGTTATCTGGAAAACATTTTGGTGTTTTAAAAGCTTTAAACTACATGCATATCTATAACTCCCCATTCTTATGTACACATACTTAAATGCATGGCTGAAAATGAACAGAAGCAACATATAATGTACAAAGACATCTATATATTCTAACCCTTAAAGATTAAGTCAACAGGTTTGATGAGAAAACAATATTTCAAGACACATGAATGAAGTATATGTGTGGGACATTGGTACACAATAAGTCCCGTTATTTAAAGTGTACTTTCCTTCAAAAGGTTCTTGTAGAAAGTAGTGAATTTTACTCCTTGGGGGTACAAACAATGTCTTATTCACCTTGTATCATGGATCCCAGAACATCATGTAATAGACACTTAATGCTCAAGAAGTGTTTCAAATTTAATTATTTTAAAAATCTTCCTGTGAATCACTTACTATTTAACCTGAAGTCCTGTGTGGCATTTTTTTTAAATTAAATATATCTAAAGTTCTCTCCATAATCAACTCTTTATAAAAGTACTAGAAAATATAGCTCTTGCTCATATTAGAACTTACATTGGATATATAATATGTAATAAAAGATTTAAAATCAGTCTTTTTGTTTGTTAATGGTACAGTATAAGAAATAATAATATAAATATTAAATTTGATGTGCATTGTGTTTTTTATCTACTCATGACTTGATTTTCATTAAATTAAGAGAGATGTTAATAGTATAGTAAGGTATGGATAAGCAGTAGTGAAATAAAATTAAAATGAAAGACAATGTTTGATCCTCCATCCAGATTTCAGAAATCAAAGCCCTCAATTATATTGGGTTATCAGAAAAGTCATGATGTATTTTTTCTGATTTTTGTTGCAAAAATACATCATGACTTTTCTGACAACCCAATAACTAAAACAGCTGTGAGTGTTTTGAAGTAAATTGACCAGTTTAAGTACCTAGGAATCATCTTGCCAAAGGTTCTCTATATTTTTGCTAACATGTGACTTATATTCTCTCCAAGGTGAGCTAAGGCTGAGACTTAAGAAAAGAAGAAGGAAAAGAGATTGCTTTTAACAAATTACTGTTCTAACCTGAGAGAACTATTTTGTCCTTGAATGTAAAATGTATACTGATTTCCTACTGTTTTCTAGAATTTTTTTGCAAACTAATTCCCTGAGAGCACACTCAGTAGAAAGATGGTTTGAATCAAATAAATGTTTTCCTTTTAAGAACCAATCACCCCCTGCAGAGATTATACATTCTCACCACACAGAATTACAAATAAAACTAAAATATTAAAATAATGTTAGTATAAAATTTACTCTTGAGATTTGTACATTTTCATGGTAGATTTTAGAATTTACATTCAAATCAGTCTTTTGTTTTATTAATGGTTCAGTAAAATTGACTTAAAGAGATACATAAACAATTTCTTATATATAATATCTAGAAGACTGTAGGGGTCCAATCAACTTAGCAGGTTAATACAGCAATTAGCCTGTATTTATACAGCTTCATCTCTTTCAGTTATACGCTGCACACTTGGATCAAGTGGGCAACAGTACTAGTCAGGGTTCGTATTTTCCCACATGATAAAGATAAGATGACTTTAAGAGCTAAGATGTAAATTTCATTTGTTTTATTTATTAAGCACATTTTCTGTTGTGGTTCCTCATTCCCTCTTACTCCAAAGTAGAGGAGAAGAAAATAATACAGGTTGCCCCCCAAGCTATTAATCAAGTGACCTGCCTTTAGTTGTCCTCTCCTGGGAGGCCAACTCGGATATTTCCCAAATGATCATATTCTCTTTTATTCCCATACGGGCATTCTTAGAGTTTTAAAGGAAAATTGTGGAGTTCCTCCAAAACCTGTGGTCAGAAGACAAATATTTTGAAATATGTTATCCTTCCCAGCCTGCTGCACCTATCAGCAACATCACCAAGAGTCCTTTTTAAATGAGAATCTGCAAAAGGTCATTTAGAGAAACAGGAAACAAAAAACAAAAACCAGTTTTATAACCCATCGTTCTCTTTCATGTGTCAGTCAATTGTACCCAATTTACATGCTTTCAAGTGTTTTTTCTATGCTTTTAGAAGTCTAGGTCTGTTCCTGGTGACACTCCAAATAATCATTATCATCATTTAATAATAAAGTCATTATAACACCCAATGACATAGGAATGGAAAAAGTATTTTGGAAAGAATAAATTATGCCATTTAGAGGAAATCGAGTCCCTATCTCTTCCCTAGTAGGAGAGGATGAAGCATGTAGGCCATTTTGAACTTTTGGTGGACTTGGTATTGACATGAAGATGGCCAGGACTGAGAGTTTCTTTTTGCCTCACATAAAAGGAAAAGTGAAATGGAAAAAACACATTTAATTTTTCCTAATTAAAAGTTTCCTGTTCCGGCTGAGTGGCGCATTGGTTAAGAGCTGGCTTGGGACGCTGGCTCTGAGCAACAGGGTACTAGTTCGGATCCCACGTGTGAGGGCCCGTGACACTGCCCTCTACAGCTAAGATGGTGAACAACAACTCCACCTGGAGCTGGGCTTCTGTGAGTCCCCAGGACAGCATAGCTGTAGCCCCTGCTGCAGTGGGCTGCCATAGGCTACAGTAAGTGGCCGGCAGCCAGCATGCGAGGCTGGCAGCTGGTGTGAGCTGCCAAGAGCTGCCATAAGCGGCTGTCCGCTTGATGATCTGCCTCACCCAGGAAGAGCACAATGACGATACCAACATGGGCCAGTGAAGCAATGTCCTCCACAACTAGACTGAAGAACAAAAGGAGCAACTTGTCTGTTCCCCTTCCCAGGTTCCCCAATGCTGTTCCCCTCCCCCAATTCCCCAATAAAATCTTTAAAAAAAATAAAAAACAAGTTTCCTAATTAAAAGCCTAACACACAAACACACTCACAGAGAATATTATACATACATTATACAGACATAAAACATGTAATCACTAATTACTTCTTCCTTTCCTCATTATTTTATATAGTAAAGGGGCAATGATTAACATGATAATGAGGTATTTACATTAAAGAGCCTTCTGGTGAGATTGGGACAGAGCTGAGGGGACATATGCTGCCCTAGGATGGATATCATCAGCACAGCTATCTAGAGGTGGATACAGTGGTTATTGAGACTTTTGTCTCTCTTTTTTGAGTAGGTGTTAAGAGCATCTTTCTTTCTATGAAGGATGGTAAGAGGTGGTTCGTATTGAGTGGAAGCATATGCTTGTCCTTTTATGAAAGGTCAAAGGTGTGTATGAATGACTAAATTGTATTAAAGTATCTCACAAGTGTATCCACACAGTCAATATTTTCACACTATGTTGTCATCAATTTCCCAAGTATTATCTCATTGTTTCAAGGATGATTTTAAAATATGGCTTCCCCCACTGTCTACAATCAGTATCTTCTTCCATTACTGGGGTTAACAATCTTACGAAGGGGAGCACTATCTGCTTTGTGAACCCCTGGAGACCATGTCTCTGTACAAAGCCTAACACTGTCCCTCAGCAGTGACCACTGGAAAAGTATCTGGCACTGCAACTAGATATATCCCTTTGAGATAACTAATGATCCATTTCTGGACTTTGGTGAAGAGAACTCCCACCACCGAGGAACAAAAATTATTCTGAGAACTGAAATACCTATTATGCTATTATAGATAACATCAGAAAGACATTCCTACAAAGCAAGAGCCTTTCAACAGAGTTTATTGATAAGGTGGAAATGGTATACACAGGACCATGCTCCTGGAGTTGCGGGGAGCTGTTCCAGTGTGTGTGTGTGGGGGGGGCGGTGATGGAGGGAGGGTCAGTTAGGAGATTATTGTATCCACGATCGGGTTGCAGCCCTTCTTTGGGGACTGACGACAGAAGCCCTAGAACTGTCAGCTCCTAAGCCTGAAGATCTTTCTCGTAGAGCAACTTCCTGGTGTAGAATGGAAGTTCCTGAATTCAGGGATGCGATGCAATTTGGAAATCTGCCAGTATTTTCCTTGCATTTGATACAAATATTAGTTGATGAGGGCAAATGTAAGGTTAGACAATGGGCAGAATTGAGGAGAGCATGTCGTGCAATTCAATAACAATTGTGTTCTCCCCAAGAACAATATTTTCATTTTTATGGACTCCTAGGCAGTGGCCAATTGCCTTGCCATGGGGCCAGGCAAACGAGCCCTAGAACTGCACAGTATAGTTACTGGATGTGGAGTATAGTATGGGAGGGGAGTCAAGGGAATTGTAATAGATATGTGTGACATGGGGGGGTGGCGAATTGGGGGAGGAGGGCTGTCACTTTGAGGGGTAAAAAGTATAACTATTGCACTGTGTTGTACACCTGAAGCTAATTTTTTTTAAATGTTTATTTCACAATAGAAGAATTAAGAGAAAAAAGAAGAAGAAGATATTTGTGTGAGGAGTGCAGTTACAAACATGCTGTAGGGATTCCAAGGCAGAATTAAAGGGACTTCACATAGCTGCTCAACAGAAAAATCTCTGCAACCGGCTCACAAAGGGACTGGGGGTGGGGGTAACAGATGACACCTCTATTTGAATCTCAAATGTAGCTATGCATATATCTCAAATAAGGGAGTCAGGAAGTGCTCAAACTGTGAAACACTGTGAGGAATAACTATATTTTTATTGCATTATGAAGTTGCTAATGGTAGTCAGTACAGTCTTTGATCACAACATGAGATAAAAATGTGTAACATTTCCCAGAGATAGTGGCTGGCGGGCCATAGCTGGCAGGCAGGCTGCTTAGGCTCCTCATCAACAGCTACAAATGGCTTCAAATGGGTTCTGACCAGAATGAACATGTATCCTCTTTGGAGCTTCACTCATCCTATAAAGCTAAGAATGCCACAAAATTTGGGGAATGGAATGTTTATCAGCTTGGTGACAGGCGACATTTCACTCAATGAAGTCATATGTTTTACTAAAAAGCATAACATCATAGGGACTTATGTCTTTTTAATACTCAAAATAATAGTTTGAGTACTAGAATGGGTAATTAAAAGTAAGGTTAATAAAAAGTAAGGAGTGGCGCATTGGTTAAGAGTTGGCTTGGCCCTACCCCGAAAAAAAAAAAGAAGAATTGGCTTGGGATGCCAGCTCTGAGCAGCAAGGCCCCAGTTTGGATCTCACATGACAGCCAGTGATGCTGCGCCCTTTACAGCTAAGATGGTGAACAACAGCTTGATCTGGAGCTGGGCTGCCGTGAATTGCCGGTGATGGCGTAGGCTGCAGTCCCTGCTACAATGGGCTGCCATGAGCTACAGTGAGTGGCTACAATCAGCGTGAGCTGCCAAGAGCCTCTGTGAGCGGCTGTCCAGTGGCCGGCGACTGATCTACCTCACTGAGGAAGAGCACAATGATAATACCAACATGGGCCAGTGAAGCAATGTCCTCCACAACTAGACTGGAGAACAAACAACTTGTCTGTTCCCCTTCCCCAATTCCCCAATACTTTTCCCCTCCCCCAATTCCCTCAAAAAAATAATAAAAATAGGACCGGCCGAGTGGCACAGTGGTTAAGCGCTGGCTTGGGAAGCCAGCGGCCCAGTTCGGGTCCCACATATGAGGGCCAGTGACACTGCCCTCAAAAAAAAAAAATAATAATAATAATAAATAAATAAATAAATAAAATAAAAATAAAAAATAAAAAAAAATAAGAAATCCAAGTGGCCAAAATTTTTGTAAAGATTCTCAACCTTAGTTCAAAATTGCGATGGGACTATTTCTTTTTTTGTTTTTGTGTATGTGTTCTTATTTTTTGCCTCTCTTGGACAGAAAGCAAAAAAGTAACTACAGAAATAAGAACCTACTACCCTCCCTCAGAAACCTTGGCCCTCGCCAAGCTAGAGTATCTAACTGACCCCTGAATGGAGCGATAGGGTCAGATTACAGAGGTATTCCTACCCGCAGGGGGTCGAGAATTTCCGCCCCAGAGAAGTTGCAAAGAATGAGACTACCTACCCAGCCCCCACCTTTCCTGCAAGGCTTGGGAAGCAGGGCAGGTTCAGCTGCTGAGGCACTAGCAGACAAGACTCCTGGCAGCTGGCTTTTAGCAGTGTGGAGCTCTCACACCCTCCACAGCCATCAGTGGAAAGAGTACCCAAAGACACTCATTGAGCCTTTTAGGTGCGCAGACTGCCTTGGGACAGGCGTAAGCAGAAACGGCAGTGACTTTGCAAAAACTACCAATCACATCTCATAACCACACTCATCTACAATAGATCTGCAGTGCCAGGATCACTCTAGGCATCAGGTGGCCGACTCTGTTCCCACAAGACACAGAGGAATTTTTGTACAGCAGAGGACAACTTGGAGAGAGCTTGGTGGACTTTAGCCAAGACCAGTACTGGCTTTTACTTTTTTTTCCCTTCATTGGTTGCTTGTTTTGGATGTTTTTGGGTTTTATTTCTATTTCATTATTATCATTTTTTAGCTTTTAATATGGGCATATACTTGTGTGTATATAGGTGAATACATGTCCATATATATGGGTGTGTAGACATATATATATATTTTTCTTTTATTTTCATTTTCTTCATTTCCCACCCTCACTCTCCATTTTTTTCTTCATTCTTTTCACTGCTCTATTTATCCTCCTTTCGTTTTATCTGCAATTTTTCTTTTTTTTTTTTTTTGGTATTGCTATTTGGTTTCTCGTGTTCTATTTTTTATTTTATGATATTTTATCTTGTTTTCTCTTTTGATATTTTTGTGGTTGTTGTTTTGTTTTTGTTTGTTTTCTTCTTTGATATGTTTTATATTTCTGTACAAGTTGACCGTAGGTTGTTGGTTAGTTTTTTTACATGTGATAGCATCTGGTTTCCTTTGGTGACTGCAATGGTTGTACTTGTTGATCTGTTTTGCTCTAAAATCACTCTGCAGTGCAGCTGGGCCCACCCAAAGAGACACAAGAATCATCATAGGGCCCACCCAAAGAGACACAAGAATCATCATACTCAGAGGCCAACTTTAGATAAAAGCAGAGCATTTCCAGGTTTGACACATAAGAGTCACACCCAAAGGGAAGTCGCTACAGGCTCAAGAGCCCAAAGGGGCCAAACCTCATCGGAGGGGTCAACCCTCACACAGCAGCTCATTAACTGTGGACACTGCTAATCCTCACAGCTAATCAGCCTGGTAGTCAAGCCCACCTACTGACAAGCCAAAAGTAATCAAAGTTAAACTTCAACAGGTGAAGACACACAAACAAGGAACACCTCAGATATACACAAACAAGAGAATAGGGAGACTGAGTAATTCAAATATAAAGGACACACACCATATAAGTTCACCCAGAAAAGACTGAGAGACCAGGGGGTCTGTCTGTTATTCGAAGCAAGCACAAAGAATGGGGAAACAAAGAAACACAACCCAAATAAAAGAACAGAAGAAACCTTCTGAATCAGTGGAACTAGAAGAAATAGAGGTAAACAACCTATCAAAGACAGAGTTCAGAACACTGATTATTAGAATGTTCAAGGAAATTAATAAGAATATAAAGAAGGATAGAGAAATCATGAAAAACAACCAGCTAGAACTTAAGAACACTATTACTGAATTAAATAACAAACTCGATGGAATTATTAGCAGATTGGATGAAGCAGAGGATCGAATAAGTGACTTAGAAGACAAGATAGCAGAGATCATCATGTGGAACAACAAAAAGAAAAAATAATGAAAAACATTTAAAATAGTTTAAGAGAGCTGGGAGACAACATCCAAAACAGGAGAAGAGAGGGAGCAAGGGATTGAGAACATAAGTGAAGTAATAATGTCTGAAAACTTCCCTAACCTGGCAAAGGACATTGAAATACAAGCCCAGGAAGTGCAGAGAGTTCCAATCAAGAAGATCCCAAACAGGTCCACACCAAGGCACATTATAATGAAAATAGCAAGGGTTAAGGACAAAGACAGAATCCTTAACGCAGCAAGGGAAAGGCAGCAAGTTACTTACAAGGGCACCCCCATAAGATTATCAGCCAACTTTTCTACAGAAACTTTGCAGGCCAGAAGGGAGTGGCAGGAGGTTTTCAAAATGATGAAAAACAAAGGCCTACAACCTAGATTGCTTTAGATGGCAAGGTTATCATTTAAAATTGAAGGAGAAATAAAGAGCTTTGTAGAAAAGAATAAGCTAAAGGAATTCATTACCATCAAGCCAGCTTTGCAGGAAATGTTAAAAGGGCTTCTTTAAGCAGAAGAGAAAAACAACCTAACTAAGGAAGATTAGGAACACAAATAACAAAATGACAATAACTACGCACCTATCAATAATCACATTAAATGTAAATGGATTAAATGTTCTAATCAAAAGACACAGGGTGGCTAAATGGATAAGAAAGCAAGACCCCTGCATATGCTCTATACAAAAGACTCACCTCAGATCAAAAAACACTTACAGGCTGAAAGTAAAGGTATGGAGTAAAATATTTCAAGCAAATGGAACTGAGAAAAAAGCTGGAGTAGTGATACTTATATCAGATAAAATGGACTTTAAATTGAAGAATATAATAAAGGACAAAGAAGGACACTTCATAATAATAAAGGGATTGATCCAACAAGAGGACCCTAGTAAATATCTATGCACCTAACATAGGAGCTCCTAAACATATAAAACAGATATTGACAGACATAAAGATGGAGATCAACAGTAACATTATCATAGTAGGGGACTTCAACATCCTGCTGTCACCAATGGACAGATCCTCCAGACAGAAAATCAATGCAGAAAGAGCAACCATAAATGACACATTAGACCAGCTGGATTTAACTGATATGTTCAGAGCATTTCACCCCAAAGCTACAGAATATACATTCTTCCCAAGTGCACATGGAACATTTTCCAAGGTAAACCACATGTTAGGCCACAAAACAAGTCTCAATAAATTTAAGAACATTGAAATCATTTCAAGTGTCTTCTCTGACCACAATGCTATGAAACTAGAAATCAATTATAAGAAGAAATTCGGAAAGCTGACAAATACATGGAGGCTAAATAACATGCTACTAAATAGCGAATGAGGTCAAGGAGGAAATCAAAAGATACCTCGAGACAAACGGAAATGAAAACACCATGACCCAAAATCTCACGGATGCAGCGAAAGCAGTCCTAAGAGGGAAGTTCATAGCAATGCAGGCCTACCTAACGAAGGAAGAAAAAACTCAAATCAACAGGTTATCCTTATACCTCAGGGAACTGGAAAAAGAATAGCAAAAGAAGCCCAAAGGGAGCACAAGGAAGGAGATAATAAAGACCAGAGCGGAGATAAACGATATGGAGAACAGAAAAACAATACAAAAGATCAACGAAACCAAGAGCTAGTTTTTTGAGAAAATAAACAAAACTGACAAACCTCTAGCCACACTCATCAAAAAAAAAAAAAGAGAGAGAAGACTCAAATTAGCAAAATCAGGAATGAAAGAGTTGAAGTGACTACAGACACTACAGGAATTTAAAAAAAAAATTAAGAAATTACTATGAGCAACTATATGCCAACAAATTTGACAATCTGAAAGAAATAGATAGTTTTCTAGAAGCATACAACCTTCCAAAGCTAACTCGAGAAGAAACGGAAAATCTAAATAGACTGATTACTACCAAGGAAATTGAATCAGTAATCGACAAGCTCCCAACAAACATAAGCCCTGGACCAGACAGCTTCAAAGTGAATTTTACCAAACATTCAAAAAAGAACTATCACCTATTCTTCTCAAACTATTCAAAAAAATCCAGGAGGGAAGGTTCCCAAATTCTTTCTACGAAGCCACTATCACCCTGATTCCAAAACCAGATAAAGACAGCACAAAAAAAGAAAACCACAGGCCAATATCTCTGATGAATATAGATGCAAAAATTCTCAGTAAAATATTAGCAAACAGAATTCAGCAATATATTAAGAAGATCATATACCATGATCAAGTGGGTTTCATCCCTAATACGCAAGGCTGGTTCAACATCCGTAAATCAATTAATATGATACATCACATAAACAAAATGAAGAATAAAAATCACATTGTCATATCAATAGATGCAGAAAAAGCACTTGACAAAATCCAGCAGCATTTATGATAAAAACCCTTAGCAAAGTGGGACTAGAGGGATCATATCTCAACATAATAAAGGCCATATATGATAAACCTACAGCTAACATCATACTCAATGGGGAAAAGCTAAAACCATTCCCCTTAAGATCAGGAACAAGACAAGGCTGTCCACTTTCTCCACTTTTATTCAAAATAGTTCTGGAAGCTCTAGCCACAGCAAGCAACAAGAAAAAGAAATAAAAGGCATCCAAATTGGCAAGGAAAAAGTAAAATTGTTATGGAGATGACATGATACTATATATAGAGAACCCCAAAGACTCCATCAAAAAACTATTGGAACTGATAGATGAATTCAGTAAGGTAGCAGGATACAAAATCAATATTCAGAAATCAGTTGCATTTGCATACACCAATAATAAACTATTTATTGGAAGGAGAAATTAAGAAAACAGTCCCATTTACAATTGCTTCAAGAACTATAAAATACCTAGGAATAAATTTAACCAAAGAAGTAAAAGATCTGTACTCAGAAAATTATGAAACACTGAAGAAAGAAATAAAAGAAGATACAAATAAATGGAAATACCTACCATGCTCATGGATAGGAAGAATTAATACAGTTAAAATGTCCATACTGCTTAAAGCAATATATAGATTCAATGCATTCCTATCAAACTACCAAGGGCATTTTTCACAGAAATAGAAAATATAATCCTAAAATTTAAATGGAGCCATAAAAGACCCCAAATGGCCTTGGTAATCCTGAGAAATAAGAGCAAAGTCGGGGGTATCATGCTACCAGACATCAAAACATACTACAAGGCAACAGTAATCAAAACAGTATGGTATTGGCATAAAAACAGGCACATAGATCAGTGGAACAGAACAGAGAGCCCAGAAATAAATTAATGCATATATGGACAGTTAATCTATGACAATGGAATCAAGAATTTACATTGGGGTAAATATAGTCTATTTAATAAATAGTGCTGGGAAAATTGAACTGATACATGCAAAAAAGTGAAACTGGACCACCTCCTTACGTTATATACAAGAACAAATTCAAAATGGATTAAAGACTTAAATGTAAAACCTGAAACCATAAAACTCCTAGAAGAAAATATAAAGTAAATTTGCAGACATTACCCTGAGCAATATTTTTAATGATACATCCCCACGGGCAAGGGAAGTAAAAGAAAAAAATGAGCAGATGGGATTATATCAAACTTAAAAGTTTTTTCACAACAAAGAAAACCATCAGTAAAACAAAAAGACAGCCTACTGAATGGGAGAAGATATTTGCCAACAATATATCTGATAAGGGGTTAATATCTAAACTTTATAAAACACTCATGCAACTCAACACCAAAAAAACAAACAACCTAGTTAAAAAAAAATGGGCAGAGGATATGAAGAAACATTTCTCTAAAGAGGACATACACATGGCCAACAGGCATATGGAAAAATGTTCAATCTCACTGATCATTAGGGAAATGCAAATAAAAACCACAATGAGATACCACCTCACTCTGGTCAGAATGGCTATCATCAATAAATCAACAAACAACAAATGCTGGCGAGGCTGTGGGGAAAAGGGAACCCTGCTGCACTGTTGCTGGGACTGCAGATTGGTGCAGCCACTATGGAAGTCAGTATGGAGGTATCTCAAAAAACTGGAAATGGAACTACCTTTTAACCCAGCAATTCCACTCCTAGGTATTTATCCTGAAAAACTCAAGACACTAATTCGAAAAAATATATGCACCCCTATGTTCATTGCAGCACTTTTTACAATAGCTAAGACTTGGAAACAATCGAAATGCCCAGTGGTAGATGACTGGATTAAGAAACTGTGGTACATTTACACAATGGAGTATTATGCAGCTATAAAGAAGAAAGAAATCGTACCATTTGCAATGATATGGATGGACCTAGAGAACATTATGCTAAGAGAAATAAGTCAGTCAGAGAAAGACAAATACTGTATGATCTCACTTATATGTGGAATCTAAAGAACTGAATAAACGAGCAATGTAAACAGAAATAGTCTTAGAGACACAAAGGAAAAACTGATGATTGCTAGATGGGACATGTGGGTGGGCATGAGGGAGAAGGGAAAGGAACGTAGAGGCCTGACCACCACACTGTACATCTGAAGCTGCTGCTGAAAAATATTAGATGTTAACTATAATTTAACACATATATAGTCATGGGATGTGGAGTACAGGGTGGGGATGGAGTCAATGGAATTGTAATAGATATGTATGATATTGGGGGTGGGGGGCAGTTGGGGGGGAGAAAGGAGTCACTTCGTAAGAGATGAAAAGGATAACTATTGCATTGTTTTGTACATCTTTAACTAATAAAAAAAAAGTACAATAGGGGTGACTTCTCACCAAAAACAGCGGCTTAAAGATTTAAGTGTTAATTTAAGGGATCTAAATGGATACAGTCAAACGGGTGGCTTACCATAATTTTTTGTTTTTGCATTCTTTCTTAATAACAAAGAAATGTTTCTTTTTTCTTTGAAAATTTTTGTAGTAAAAAAACATTCTAACAACAAAAAAGATAAATTAAAAAAAAGAAACTAGAAAGGCTTCACAGCTCATAAGAGGCTAATTACTTTATCAATATGTTAAAAATGCACCTCTGACCTAGCAGTTTTACATCAAAGTGTATAACCTAGAAAACTCTCTTCTACTCACACCCACTCTGTGGTTATCCATACAATAGATTAGATTAAATCATATAAATTTCCCAATATTTGACTGCTTATAGTGATACACAGTTAAAATAAATGAAATGAATGTACAAGTACATGCTGACCTAGATAAACCAAAAAACAAAACAATGAGTGAAAAAAATTAGTTGAAAAGGAAATCTAAAGTATGTTTTTTTTATTTTAGAAAACAAATAAAAATTTAAAAACACAAAGCAACACTGGTCATGTTTATGGACATGTATCTATATAGGAAAAGTATAAAAACCTGAATGAGTGGAATACACACACTTTTTTTTGGTACAGTAAATGAATGAATTAGGGTGTTTGCATTTGTGCCTGTACTTTGAAGAAGAAACTGCAAGGATGTAAATGGAGAGGCAATAATAAGAGGAAAAGAAGAAAAATAGTCACAGATAATGAGGAAGTGCTGGAAAATAAGCATAATAGTATATCAAAATATTATCTGATACTCAAAAAAATAATGCAACTCTCACAGGTCACGGTGACTTTGACATGAATCTACAGGATCCAGACAACATAATCAACACACAATTTTGAAAGATTTTACATGGATTTTTAAAATGTAAAGAAGCAAGTCAAAATTTTCTTTCTATTTTCTGTGTTTCAAAAATGTTCTATTTATCTTCCTCTCCCTGAAAACAAATTATTTTCTGAATTGCTAGAGTATATTTTCTCTAAATTTTCTGAAGTGTTTTAGACTGGAACTTATTCCTGTTTGCTATTTTTTCTCTTCTCCACTCCCCATCCTTACTGTACTCTTTCTCTTATCATATGATGCTTTGTACTATTTTATTTCCAAGATCATATGTTGCTTGTGGCTATAAATTTTAGTTGATGTAGTAAAACTGACAAAATCATTCCATGTCTTTTTTTTCCTACTTTCGTATAACCATTTAATATATACTATATCTAATAGCTAGCAAAAAAAATAGGATATATAAATCAGATCAGAACCATTATAGCATAAAACAAGATTTAATCTAAACCAGATATCTTAATACTCATTTTGGAACAAACAACAAATTCACCTAGTTTTAACAGAATCTCAGAATGACTCAGGTCCATTAGTTGCAGAAATACAACAGGAAATAAAATGCCTTACAAAAATAATATAAAGGATGAACTCTCATCCATAACACACTTAAGAAATTCACATTATTGTATTCTAATGCTGTAGGGTATTAGTATACTTATATTTTTCAGATTGCCTTAAAATTTCGCATTACTATCCTATACTCTTTAAAAGCTTTGAAAAAAAAAATCCACCGTAGCTTTTGATACAAACAATACATTTAATGAATAAATAAAGTTTAGATACAAGATAGAGTTAATGTAAAGACCATGGGGGGGAGAGACAGAGGAAAGTAAAGAAAGAAGTTAAAATCTAGAAAAATAGTCACTCCATGTAGGTATATTAGGTACATTGTTTTATATTGAGAAAAGAACCTACTTTGTTTTGTAAATATATAAACAAACAGGATTAATCTACAATTAGGCTAGAATGAGTACTAAATTTCCAGGTATAATTATGATACTTTAATTTAGTACTTCTTTTTCTGGTAAGTTATAAGTTCATATAGGAAGAGTTCATTTCCCAGACTCATGGTTTCTTAATTTATCAAAGTATATTCTTAGTAGTTATATGATTTAATGTCTCCATGCAAGGAAAGGATCATTTTTTATATTTAATTTCAAGTAGTCTGAAAAGTAGGATTAGAATAACACAAAGTAATTAATACGTGCTCCATTACGGATTCTATGAAAAAAATAAAACTGAAGGGCAAGACAAACAACATGAAACAAGACGTCAAAAACTAATCCTTTGCAGCTCTCAGGCTTGAGCTATTGAAAAGCCATAATAAGTAGAAGTACTTACTGATGTACTGGAGTGGAGGGATGGTGGAGTATGTCCAGTCTACAATGTTAATTTGTAAGCAAACTCTTTACAACTGTGATACAAAAGAGGAGAGGAAGTCAGCATGCTAATCCTGCAATTATGCCTCTCATTTTGATATATACTACCAGACAACGCCAAAAGGGGGAAAAAAAAAAGTAGATTAATGGAATGGTTTAACTGTTTTGATATAAAATATTTGTCTATATTCAGAAAAGGGAACTTGTCTGGCTAATTCTGTAGCTAAATTTCTGCAAGTACCTTATTGTAAATAAAGGAAAAAATACAAATTTCTGAACTGACTTTTAGAGTTAACTGGATGAGCTCTGTAGCAGTCCTCCGGACAGAAATGGATAAGAGACTTCCTGTCTGTAAGAAGTGGTCTAAAACCATCCTTTGCAGAGAAATTTGTGAAGGTTACAGATATGTATGAAGTTTTTGGCATATAGGAAGTGATTAAAAATTGTTGTGTTTAACTATCATTAAGAATTTATGGTATTATTTTCTTTATATTTGGAGATATATGTTTTAAAAATCAAGATGTTTACATATTTTTACTCTCCTTGTGTTCTATTCATAGTGAAAGCCAATACTTTTCCTTCACGGTCAGTTTAACCCCTCATTATTTTATTGACCAGTGTTTCATCATGTTTTGGGGATTTTTATTTTATTTTAATTGACGTTTAATTCCTCATTAAGAGGAACTATTTGGCATTTTTTATAATCCTTATCTTATTCTTTTTTTGTGTGACTAAATTTGTGACATCTGCCTTTCTCAATGCAAAAACCATTTTCCCCTTGTTGAATTATATTACTTACCACTTTTCTGCTTGCTACAACCCAATTAGCATCTTTCCATTTTCCATCATATATCCTTACCTTACATATGTTCCTTTACTCTTTTTTAAATTTTTAATGAAAAATGTAAACATATAGAGGAAATAGCATAATAAACTCCCATGGAAACATCACCAAGTTTCAACAGTTGTTAAAACGTTGCTGATATTATTTGCTATGCATGTCTTTCTACATTTTTATTTTCTTATAGAAACTCACCATTTTATTTTGTAAACTAGTGACTGATACAAATTTTATTATTGGCTCACACAATTTGGTTTTACAAATACACGTAGTATCTAATAAGCCATACTAGAATCTCATGTGTGTATTAAAATACATATCACACAACCTCTA
This sequence comes from Aselliscus stoliczkanus, assembly GCA_033961575.1. Classification (NCBI taxonomy): domain Eukaryota; kingdom Metazoa; phylum Chordata; class Mammalia; order Chiroptera; family Hipposideridae; genus Aselliscus; species Aselliscus stoliczkanus. The sequence continues at coordinate 39,430,962 of CM066733.1, forward strand.
ACGTGAAAGCTGAAGGCTCTGTTAACGTAAGAAGAAGTGGTGTTCAGACAACTAGGACAAGAATGCACTCAGAAATAGAAAAGGACGTTTCATAATGATACATGAGTATGAAGAAATAAAACTCCTAAAAGAGTATACTCCTAATAACAGGGGTTTAAAATACCAACAGACCAAAAAAATAAGTGATGAATTCACAATATACCTTGGCTTTCTGTATAAAACTCTAAGTAATAGAGTAAGAAGACAGGAGATAATAAGGCTTTTGAAGATTGGAACAACTCAATCTACCAACTTTTCTTAATTGACACTTAAAATATCACTCCCAACAACGGAAGAATACACAATGATTTCAAGAACATGCAGAAAGTTCACAAAGAAAAACCTTATTATTGTGGGTAAAACAACTTTCAATAAATTTAAGAGGAAATCATACAAAGTATGTTTATAGGCTCAAGTGGAATGAAACTTGGAATCAGTAACAAAGATACACTAAAAACTAACAACAACAACAAAGGGAAATAAAAGAATGTATTCCTAAATAATCCATGGATCAACAAATCACTAGGGAAATTATAAAAAGTTACACTATGAAAATGAAAATATATGTTAATATACCATAACCTATGATATAAAAACCACAATTTTTCTTAATTTTTTTTTAAATTGGAATTGAGGGAGGGGAACAGCGTTGGGGAACGGGGAAGG